>OX438644.1:24260166-25510166 GCA_949316285.1 Eupithecia subumbrata | reverse complement strand
CCGAGGCAAAATCAAAATAGCGTTTTACAGATCCGTCGGATTCGATTCGTAATCGAATCGAATGAATTAAAATACCCCTGCTGAAACCGATTACCTATACTTGCCCAGCACCAGCAACGAGGTATCACAAGGGTAAATCACCTTTCATACGTAAAAGTTACTATGAGAGCAGCGAGAGTAATGAGGAAGCGAAAAAACTAGCAGCTTTCGCAATCCTGAACACGTAAATTTTGTTATTGCAAGCTGCCTATACTTTTCACACAACCCGTTTCACAGATCGTATACCGCATGACAAGCACTCGGGAGGACTTAGGTAGGTAGACCTAAAATTCTGCTGGTGCTGACCTAGAGTTCAGCCTGGAGGATGAAATAGTCGAGCTGACCTCTGGCAAGAGCCACTTTGGGTCACTGAATCACAGGTGTAAAAGTAAGTTACCTCAGGCAAGCAGTGATGCTGGAGACAGTAGTAGTCCTGTGAGCCGTCGTGGTGGCACCAGGTCCCGTCCGGGAAGTAGGGCTCCAAGCCGGCGTCGTTGAGTTCCACGCGCGGCGCGTAGAAACCGCCGCCGGCCGCGCGCCGACAGAATATCGCGCATCCCATCCACATACGAGCTGATGAAGAAGAGGAGACATGACTTGTATTGCTGTGGTGTTTTTTACGATTAGTTTATTCAAAATGGTTTTAAGCCTCTCCCCCACAGGTGCGTTTTTTTTAGTCGATAAAATCGCAATGCGTTATTGCAATAATGCGACCCGGTTCGTCATATTTCTATCGCGTCGTAATTATCGCAGCATCAACATCGTCGCCGACCTTATACAAAATGTGAACACGATATTATCAATCGATAAAAACGCTTTTGTGAGTCTCTCCCACAGGAGCGTTTTTATTTGCCTTTATTGCCTTAGGGTTTATTTCAATAAAATAACTACACCAGGTATAAACTTCAAGAGACCTTTTGTCATTTTGCTTGTGTCACCCGCACGGCAACACGCTGTAGATGATGATTTTTAAATATCGTCCAGATCAAAACGACCATAAAACAATCTAAGTAATGGAATCTACCACGTGGTGGTAATAATGGTTCGAGCATCGAGCTACGTAATGCTACGATGCATCTACGTCGTAGAGACTCATAGCGTAGCCAATACCAGAACCTAGGTACCTACTTCTTTAGACTTTTAAACGCCTATTAGCTAGTGTAGCAATCGGTATTTTTAATACTGGTAGAACAGAACATGCCCAGTATTTTAGCGTCTCAGTTTAAAACTCACTAGCATCATGCGGCGCCTGCAGGCCTCCGCCGCGAGGATCGAGCTGCGGCAGCTTCTGCGCGTACTCCGCACACTTGCGGGCTGCAAGCTCGTTGGCACTCACACGACTCTTCTTTCCGCAAACCTGGATATTCAACAGTACATTTTATTTCATTTATTGCAGGAAGGCCTTGAACATCAGAATAGTGACATATACTTCACGAAAACACATTGGCATGTTACATTTCTTTAAAGGAGGTTCCTATAAAAATTGCAAAGTGATTTTCATTAATTAATAATACATTTAACATCATCAGCTTATGCTATTGGGACCTACTCGTATACATTTTGGGTGTCTATTCCTAATAGATGTACCTATCAATAATCTTCATTGAAAAATTGTTGTCTGACATCTATTTTTCAAAATTGAAATCAAAAAGCAAGGTTTGCGTGTAAACCGGATCTGGGGAACCAATTTCCAATTTATCACTTATATATTTACTTATACCTATATATTTTTTAAAATTTATTTGTATAGATTTCGATAGTTGAAAAAGGTTGCCTGGAAGAGATCACTATTATCGATAAGGCCGCCCATTATGCGACTGTTTCTGTGATGTGTTTTTCTCTATTTTGGTGTGCATTAGAGAGTATTTGTACTGTATTGTATGTTATTTTGGAAATTCCAGCATCACGCAGGACTTTTAAGGAAGCCAAATGTCGTCATTATGAAGTCATAGAACTAACAAGAAATAAGAATCTACGATATCGCAACAGTAGCACGTTTCGTTCGAGCTTTAGCTATTTCAGTACAGAGGAAGACAGCCGCCTTAAACTAGTTACCTATATTGCCAGAAGCCTACCTTCTTGTCATCACACAGCACGACGTCATACCCCGATCCCTGACAGTTGGCCCCGGCGCACGCCCTCCTCCGCTCCCGGGAGCCCCGACCTCGGACTGTGCAGCCCGACTGACACGCGCCTTCCTTCCAGGGCTTCCAACCATCGGAGTTACTGCTGACGGAAGACTCTGTGGTGGTTGATAGTGCTTGGGATGGCACGCACTCTCCGCCTTGGCACCACTGGGAACAGGACAAGAGGATGTATGAAAGCAAAACTATGGAAAAGGTTGAAGCTTGCACTTCGACTTTTTTACACGAGAGAAGGAGATGATATGATACAAAATTGCACAAAATGTAAAGGGTAAATACTCCTTCGTTTTAAAGCTAATAATTACTCACTGGGAATAGCGCGATCGACTTTTGTTTTTTTTTACTGTCATGCATAAGCGGGGAATTCACTACCAGACTGCCCGCGGGCCGCCCGGTCCGGCCCAAGTCTGTCGCTTGCCCTTATTGAACACACACAGAACGGGCCATCATTTAGTCTTTCGGAGAGCTGCGATCAACTGTACAACAAGATAGCAGAAAGAAGACGGAGACTTGCTATAACTGGTGGTGTAATTGCAATGGAAGAAAGAAATAGGAAAAAAGTATGGTGCAACAACTACTATACAGTCATATGTCCTCATTGAATGAATTAGAAGTTCGTGAATTAGCAGATTGATACAATTACCTATCTAAGCATGAATATAGAGGCATTTGAGAATTTACTACAATTAATACAGCCTTCGCGCGTAAGTGCAGACGGGCCGCCCGGCGCGACCATTCACGTTGAGACTTGTCTACCCGCCACCCGGCGGGCACGGGCCGACGGGCTTGCCCGTGCCCGCCGCCTAGCATTCACGAGCATACATGGGACAGATTTGCCCGTGATGGGCGGCCCGTCGCGGGCAGTCTGGCAGTGAATTCCCCGCTTAAATGCCAACTTCGACACAACACCTTTATCTCTTCTCTCTATGTGACGACACACTCTCGACACACTATATCATTTCAGTCAAAAGATGTCAACTGCTGGACGTAGGCCTACACCAAAGATCGAATTGCATCTGCCCAACAGTTCGTTGGTACACCTCGTGGGGGTCTGCCCACGATGGAATAGTGACAAAACCAGGCTATTGTGTTGTGCAAGTAAAAGAGAGTAATGGGTCTGACCATGCGCTGTCCACAGGCCGTCCCCGGGAGCGCGGGGCCAGCATAGTAGTACCCGGTGCGATGCGGCGTCCGGCAAGCCAGCTGGACGCAGTGCTCGCTTGACGGACCGCCGGGGGACGGGGCTGCGTCTATGTCTCGGAGGAGAATCTGGGGACAGATGATTTCGAGGAGAGCTTTATGTTGTGCAGAATTTCTACTATTCGTCCACCCCCCAAAAATCACATCCCAGGATGATCGCTTTGCTACCTACTGGGCGTGATCAGGGGCGTATATATACCTACCCCGATACTAGCGTCACTACATATTTTATTTTATCATTACGGTATACAAAGGAAGTATCAAAAATGCGGACCGCGTGTAGACGATACCTATTACAAGCTTTTTTTTTAATGCATCTGTAATAGTTTTTGTTTTGTGTTATTCAGTCAGATACCTTGTTTGGAGAGCTTGGTGGCCACCAATAGGAACTAAACTCTTGAAACAATTATCTTCCTAAATAATACAATTCAAAACTATTACAGATACATTAAAAAAAGCTTGTGATAGGTATCGTCTACGCGCGGTCCGATTTTTTAATAATTCCTTTGTATAACGTAATGATAAAATAAAATATGAAGTGGCGCTAGTATCGGGGGCCTTAAAAGTCTACACACCAAAGTTGTTAAAATACGGTCAGCTGCCTACCTATGATGTATAGGTACACTGAAATGTCGCACCAATCCGCGGGACTTGTTGGCGGGTTCGGTGTTTTGAGTCTGTTATAGCTTCAGATCATCATATATCATTTCATCTTTGAAACGTCAACAGCTATTTTAATCAAAAACATTCAAGAAAGGATACATTTTACTCACCAATGTTACACGGCAGATTTCAATGGTAGACAATACTAAAATTCTAGGCGCTATACGCAGAGCGAAAACCTATTTCAAAAATATCAGATTCATCTAAATGTGTGCAGAATTTTCCAACATAAAGGGCATGCCGGCCAAGACAACCAAATAAAATTAATACCGGAAACCGGTCAAGTTATTATGACAGATTATCGCCTGAGTTTGTGAAGGATTATAATATTTATATTAGAGCATACCTCGCATTGCTTCTTTGCTGTCCACACAGCCCCAGGCGCGCTATCGAACCGCTCGTGGTTGAGCTCGTGAGGCGTATCAGCACCGTCATCGCCATCTAAGAGGCAGGTAGCCCATCTGAAATGCAGAAGATAATAAATAAAATAATAAATTAATTAATAACGCTGGACAATTCACACAGCATTATCTAGCCCCAAGCTAAGCAGAGCTTGTGTTATGGGTACTAGATAACTGATATACTTAATAGAATACACTACATAGATAGATATTTTTTATTATATTATTTTTTATTATACATAGGAAACATTGGTCTGGGACCAACGGAACAAATTTCTGCAGACATATTTGTTCTGAGGCGGAAATCGAAATCGCAACCTCCTGCGTTGCAGGCGGACCTTCGCCCGCTGCGCCACGGAGGTCGTCAGAAGAAAGATAATTCCTTATAATTTAATTCTAATGTTGATATGAAAAACTACCGTAAGTTCCACTCGTTTCTTGGAGGACGCAAAGAGGTCATAATTGATAGAAGTATAAATTCTAATTTAACAAAATAAGTAAGTATTATATCTAAAATGTTTAAACGTGAACAATGCTACAACTGCTAAATGGAGCAAGCTGCATAGATGTATATATTTATAGATCTGGAATCGGAACATTACAAGCGACTTAGTATCACAGTAAACGCGTGAAAATAATTGTAAAATATTTAAAGAAAAAAAAACTCGTAGTTACTCTCTACCAACCCTCTACGTGCCTCTACGCCGTAGCGGCCTCGTAGCTGGCTACGAAATAACGCCCTGGCGGCGTAGCAGTCGTAGCTATCGTAGCCAAAATAATTTTCTAAGCTACAAAATGACATTTGCGCTGAAGTCAAAAATTAGGTAGGTATCACAGGGTGCGCAGTATCCCCTCCACCATTTGCTCAGCGCTAAACTCACGTGCCGCTACCTATAACTAGAACTAAATGACAAGTGAAAGTTAGTAGAACAAAAATTTGCATTTTTCCCATGGCGATATTTACTACGTTACCGCTAAGAGTATGTTTTCGTGTGTGTGTGTGTGTGTGGGGGGTTTAATGGATAATTTTGCAAATGGATTTCATGTTCTTTGATTAGAAAAGTTAGCAGGACTTTACTTACTGAAGCTCTGCCACAACCCGAGCGCTGCAGCTGGACCATGCAGCCTCGCCGTTGGTGCCCCGCGACGGCGACATTATGTACCCGTCGCGTGCGCAGCTATTGCCTGTGCCGTCGTGGTGCATGCCCAGGCTGGAATGTAAGGGACACTGTTTTAGAAACAATTGAATGATTTGTGCTGCAGATGCGGAACCAGCCGTACGTAGTAGATGTATTTGTGTTGTTCACAAATTCATGGCCCAAGACGTAGGTGCCAGTAGTAGACTGCCCCCGTGTCGCTGCAGCGCGCCCCTGCGGGTCAGACCCGTTGAGGCTGGGCAGTGAATGCGTTAAAAACAAATTAGAGTATAATATTAGGATGAAACAATATTTAGTAACAATTCCGCGCAGAACCTCTTCCGACAAGATTCAACAAAATGTGATTCGTGTGTACCGCCCGCCCTCCCACAAATTGTTCCTACTTACAATCAGAGAAAGTAAACAATAGACTTAAAATTAATTAAATTAAGTAAATTATTCCTACTTACAATCAGAGAAAGTAAACAATAGACTTAAATTTAATTAAATTAATTAAATTAAGTAAATTACTCTCCTACCTAACTTAATTTGCGAAAGAAAAGACCACACCAACCACACAATGAAAAAACTCATCAAAAGTAAGTCGTCAACTAGTTTCGTCTCTCCACGAGACATCATCAGGACACCTCAACAACACTCGACCTTGACACAGAAAGCGCTAAGCAACAACGACAGAGTCCTACCAGAGATGTTGCCTCTCTGAGCTTCCTGCGTAAAGCTTTACGCAGGGAGCTCAGAGAGGGCGGGCGGTACACACGAATCACATTTTGTTGAATCTTGTCGGAAGAGGTTCTGCGCGGAATTGTTACTAAATATTGTTTCATCCTAATATTATACAATGGATTTCCGCAAATTAACGCCTGAATCTATTATTTATTTTAACAAATTAGAGGTAAGGAACCTCTGCTATTAATATAATTAGTACATTCTAGTGATATGTTTTTGATGTAGATTTTATCTTATTTCGCACCACACAAAAGGCTTTGTCGCTGAGCGACCACATCGCCTAATTTATACATATCTACAATATTTTACAAATGAAAACTAAAAACTAATCTTTATTGAAATAACTTAATGCAAGGTTGTAAAGTGTGCGGGGCTTCTTTGTTCCGACAATGGATTGCATAACATACTATTACGAGATGAGACTTTTTTCACTAAGAATCCGAATTTCTTGGATGGAATGTGTCCGGAGCGCAGCCTGAGAGAAATAACTACTTCCTTTGATATAATAATAACAAAACTTCTTAAACTTTCGCGATTTGAATCGGGTATTTATCGCGTAGGTACCTTTTGTTATTATTTCCCCTACGTTTCTACCGCGTTACAACGATCGTGGTCAGGAGCGACAGTCAGTCGCCCCGTGACCACGATTATTGTAACTGTCTTCAGTTTTAGGTAAAGTTTGACTTTCCAAGGAAACCCTTAAATCGTCTAATCACATAGCAGAAGTGCTCTTCTGGCATTGTTAAGTCTTTGGTTAGACCGAAACAATGTTTGAATGCGATTTCTTATCCATGCCCTTATTTAATCAAATTCCGTACTAGATGATTACGCAATTCCCAAACAAGAGGTACCTACCTTATAAATGTCATGCTAAGTATAATATTAGGATGAAACAATATTTAGTAACAATTCCGCGCAGAACCTCTTCCGACAAGATTCAACAAAATGTGATTCGTGTGTACCGCCCGCCCTCCCACAAATTGTTCCTACTTACAATCAGAGAAAGTAAACAATAGACTTAAAATTAATTAAATTAAGTAAATTATTCCTACTTACAATCAGAGAAAGTAAACAATAGACTTAAATTTAATTAAATTAATTAAATTAAGTAAATTACTCTCCTACCTAACTTAATTTGCGAAAGAAAAGACCACACCAACCACACAATGAAAAAACTCATCAAAAGTAAGTCGTCAACTAGTTTCGTCTCTCCACGAGACATCATCAGGACACCTCAACAACACTCGACCTTGACACAGAAAGCGCTAAGCAACAACGACAGAGTCCTACCAGAGATGTTGCCTCTCTGAGCTTCCTGCGTAAAGCTTTACGCAGGGAGCTCAGAGAGGGCGGGCGGTACACACGAATCACATTTTGTTGAATCTTGTCGGAAGAGGTTCTGCGCGGAATTGTTACTAAATATTGTTTCATCCTAATATTATACAATGGATTTCCGCAAATTAACGCCTGAATCTATTATTTATTTTAACAAATTAGAGGTAAGGAACCTCTGCTATTAATATAATTAGTACATTCTAGTGATATGTTTTTGATGTAGATTTTATCTTATTTCGCACCACACAAAAGGCTTTGTCGCTGAGCGACCACATCGCCTAATTTATACATATCTACAATATTTTACAAATGAAAACTAAAAACTAATCTTTATTGAAATAACTTAATGCAAGGTTGTAAAGTGTGCGGGGCTTCTTTGTTCCGACAATGGATTGCATAACATACTATTACGAGATGAGACTTTTTTCACTAAGAATCCGAATTTCTTGGATGGAATGTGTCCGGAGCGCAGCCTGAGAGAAATAACTACTTCCTTTGATATAATAATAACAAAACTTCTTAAACTTTCGCGATTTGAATCGGGTATTTATCGCGTAGGTACCTTTTGTTATTATTTCCCCTACGTTTCTACCGCGTTACAACGATCGTGGTCAGGAGCGACAGTCAGTCGCCCCGTGACCACGATTATTGTAACTGTCTTCAGTTTTAGGTAAAGTTTGACTTTCCAAGGAAACCCTTAAATCGTCTAATCACATAGCAGAAGTGCTCTTCTGGCATTGTTAAGTCTTTGGTTAGACCGAAACAATGTTTGAATGCGATTTCTTATCCATGCCCTTATTTAATCAAATTCCGTACTAGATGATTACGCAATTCCCAAACAAGAGGTACCTACCTTATAAATGTCATGATACAGTCAATGAACCAGCCCGCATCATTCACAATGACCTGCTGGAAAGGGTTATTTGCTCAAGTCATCGACTTTGCTGTCTTATTTATGTTGTGGTTGTGCCAAACATATTTTTAAGACAAACAAAACAGAAGGCTAACTGCAACCGTAAAGCCGGCTTTTCACTATGGGATATAATATAATATATATTACATCTTGAGATATAATATTTTATCGCTCACCATACATTTGGTATGGGACCGTTTACACTGTGCTATAATATATATTACATCCCAAACTATAAATATTTTTTCGACCGAGTGAGCGATATTTGAAGGTCATTTGAAGGTGTATATTTTACCTCACGTCCCCGGACACCGCGCCTCCCCCGCTTCGCCCTCAGTTTGAATGTTGGCGTTCGTGTGCAGACGTGTAAACTGATCATAGTGTGCTCCAAAATATATATCTTACAGTGTGAATAGCAATCGCGGGATGTAATATACAGCTCAAGATGTAATTTATATTATATCCCATAGTCAAAAGCCGGCTTAACCGTGTTATTTTCTGTGTACCTATTCCGAGCCAAATAGTGTTTTTTTGGTGACGAATCGTTAGGGGGGAAAACACAAGCGAAACTCGGCTTCAAAATCTTTAGTTACGCAGACTTAAAAATTCAAAACTAATTTCGGACCTGCACAAATGAATTAAGCACAAACTTCGGACCCAGCAGTGTCTCAAATCCCATTATTGGTGAAGATGATTTTTTAAAGTCAACCTTGTTGTTTTAACCTTTTTGGTCTCATTTAGCTACAATGCGATCGAAGATAAGCTTGTAACTTGAATCAGGTAAAACTTCCGTTACCTATTTAAGTGATGATCGTCTGAATATTGGCTTAACGGAAATCACTTAGTCCATCTATCGTGGAGGTAG
This sequence comes from Eupithecia subumbrata, assembly GCA_949316285.1. NCBI lineage: Eukaryota > Metazoa > Arthropoda > Insecta > Lepidoptera > Geometridae > Eupithecia > Eupithecia subumbrata. Next base: position 25,500,723 of record OX438644.1, on the reverse strand, counting down.
AGGTCAGCATCATCATCAGCCCATGCTAGCCTACTGATACACGGCCTCGCCTAATGAGTACCATAGCGCCCTGTTATCAGCTTGCTTCATCCAGTACCAGTCAGCAGTCTTTCGCAGATCGTCATACATATATAAAGTACGTTTACCGAGTCGTGACTCCACTCAAAGACACGTTTACCCCAACATGAATGTGGAGATGAATGAGAGAGAGAAATGAGTTATATTTGCAATGGTAATAGAAAAGACCGTGACCGACTTGTGGCCGATCTCGTGCGCGAGGATGTAGACGGAGGTGAAGCCAGCTGAAGGGAAGGGGCGCCCCAGCAGGTCTGTCACGCCGAACTCGGAGACCACGCACGCATGCGCGGGCAGGCACACGCCGCCAACGGGCGCCAGGCCCATCGTCACGCTGTTGCGGCGTCCGTTCTCTTCCGAGTAGAAGTCTAATCTGAAAAAGATTAATGTTTTGGTAATCCGCAGAGTTTCTACAGCGCGCAGCACCTTGAGAATTTACTGCTGCGAGTCTTCTCTGTAATGATTGCTGTCATGTTTTCACACGCGGCACGGCAGCATACGAAGTCTCTAAGTCGCTAAGTTCTAAATGGTGTGCTTTAGGTATTCTGTTAGGCAGGCTCATGTGCTTTCTGTATTTGGTTAAACGGTTTCCTGTTCTTTCTGGATACCGTTTACCAGGTATTTTGAGTTCCGGTATTCCGTCAGTTAGTCAGCAGAGGTAAACGTCTAACTACTTGTCGCGACAAATATTATTTTGTTAGATAAGTCACAGCAGTTACAATGACGACTGCAAGTCGGACTTCTCGGCCTATAATTAATCATTTGGCTAATTAAATTCGGGGATACAAACTTAAAAATGTGATATTTTTCCATTGATTAAATAATGCAAAGACAACGCCATATTTGACCTTACTTTAACTAGCAATCGAAACTGAACGTATTCCAGTTCTCTAAACACCTTTACCCCGATAAGAGCAGTGCCATATCCCAATGCTGTGGATCATCGTCATCTTCCACGTTGAGCGATCGTTGGTACTCGCAGAATGAATCCAGCAGCCTCCCTCGCTCCGCGATCGTCGTCAGCTTGGCCGGCTGGCTGCGCAGCAAGGTCAGCCGGACTAGGGACAGCTGGATGTGTGTCCCTAGTGATGAGTGCTGGTAAAGAGCTTGAACCTGGAACGTGAACGTAGACCTTGTTATAAAACATCCCTATTGGTAGGGCTTAGAGCGCAGAGGGAGTTCTTCCTTTAGGTTCTCATCTCAAATAATGAAGAACATATTCAATAGTCTCCACAATTTATGCTTGCTTTTTCTAGCATCAAGTTCGTTCCAGACGTAAGAAGAACGTAAGACAGTCTGCACTTACACCATTTATGTATGCTAGCAGCATATCCCGTAATTCAGCTTCGTTGTAGTTGAGGAACGGATAAAAAACTTTGTAAGCAGCCTGGTCGAGAAACAGCGCTATTTCGATGGTGTAGGCTGGTGGTCCTAGCTTTGCTCTCCGATGCTTGGAGCGCGGGGTCCGTCCTCGTGGGCGCGGACGCAGCAGACGGGCGTCGTCATCCGGGGGTGGGGGCGGAGGTGCCCGTCTGATCACGTGGGCTGTTCCACCGCTCCCATCCTCAGCTCTCGCAGCCCCTACGGGGAGCGGCCGAACCTCATAAGTAGAGTTGTCCGCCACGATCAGCCCGTGCTGGAATGTGGAAAAACATCAGGCAACTAGTGTTCTGAACTCTGATCATCAAACATTTTTTTATTTTTGTACTAATAAATGGCATCGGTTTGAAATCAGGTTAAAATTGAACAGATAAATAATGATGAAGAATTTGTTTGTAATACTACTGATTAGAGCTGTTCGTAAATGACTTACAAGAGCGTGATCTCTGCAGGCCGAGAAGGCTGCGACAGTGTTAGGTCCAGAATGTAGGAAGTGGCACGAAGTGTCGACAGCAGATAGCGGTTCCTCGAGCCCTTCTTCCGACCATATTTCGAACTGAGGAGATAGGAGTCTCCTGTTCGGAAGCAGTTGGAGTTCGAAGTTTCTAAAATAACCAACATTTTATGACAAATGGAAGGATTGAACTGCTTTTACTAATGGGATTGCAGTTGATGTTGTAATTTGTCTGTTCATGAAATCTTGTAAAAGATTTGTGTCAGAAAATCACCTCACCGTCCAAAGGCGTCGAAGCTGTAAGCCACGGGGATGTCTTCATGGTCATCTGTAGACTGGGCCTCCCGCGGCAACAGAGCCGGCAAGTACACCACTTGTACATCAGTGTCGGAGGCGCTTTGTCCTCCGGTCCACCAGCCGTGGAGCGGTAGTAAATCCTGGACAAACGTGAGAGTAAAGAGAATGAAAACGTTATAATCACACTGGTATGAATGAAAGTAGGTACTTTATGCCTAAGGGAGTGCTCAAAGTGCTTCTGGGATGGGAGATGGCAGATTTGGTAGTTGCATTGCACAGCCCAATCATTTCATTTCAATGTCACGAAAAGTGTTTCAGTGGTTCCGCGAACGTAGGCTACTTTGGCTCCACCATTCCACAACATAAATAACCTAGCGTGACTACCTACCTATTTATTTATACATCTCCCTACTGTACTCGTTCTCGCGAAAGAATTTCATGGTGCATGAAATGTTTATGAAGGTAAAGCCAGTTTCCGCTCGGCTCGATAGGTGTCTAGGGACAAACGTAACACAAATCTTGGCAGTAACATGACAAGGTTGGATTGTAGCGTTCCTGAAGCGTTTGCTTAGAATGGAATCTCTGTTACTGTTCGAAAAATGTGACATCTTAAGAAGTACTTGTCTACCAATGATCGTAATACTTTTAGATTATCTTCGCCAACTGCGTATGTAGGTACCACCATATTAAGCCAGACGAAAAATACAGCGCCAAAATATTCGCGAGATATGACATCATCGATCTTGAAAACAATGTCAATTGGTTAACGCCTGTATCCTACTAAACGTGGTGTTAAGTGGTCATTGCTGATAAGTAGGTAGGATCCCTCGAAAAATGAAGCTAAGTGGTTGCTCTTCCAAAAACTAGGTGTTGGCGATGTGCCAAATGTTCATTCGGCTCTCAGTGGTTCATACAAGAGATCGATTAAGTTAGGTATACCTATACAGGGTGCCACGAAACATGTGTAGGTACTAAGCCGAAAGGGGGTGATTCTGGACCAGCGGTGTTCTTTTACGTAATTCCTTACATTATCTTTATTCACAAAGAAAATTGCAATCAAATAATAGAAATAAATTAGAACTAGTGTTTACAATTAATATTATTTTGAAATTTCCAAGGATTTATAACGTTTTTTTTGTAATAATTTCATGGCTTGTTTTTTTCAAAAACCAGTGTGGTATTCCTGAAAAAAAAACAAGCGAAAAACACTTGTTAAATATTTTATAATCACATCACACTATCACACTAAAATATTACAATGCGAAAGTTTGGATGTTTAGATGTATGGATGTTTGGATGGATGTTTGTTACCTCTTCACGCCAAAACTACTGAACGGATCGGGCTGAAATTTTGCATACAGGTAATTCTAATCCTGGAATCAAACATACGTTTCCATACAAACAAAGCGTGCAAAGCCGCGGGCACAAACGAATGTTAAATAATGCAAAAGTGCGAGTAAAATAACACGAACAGGAACAAAAAATTTAAAAAAAAGCGAAATTCAAAAAATCGGTATATTCACAACCCCTCGGGGTCCAGAATCACCCCTTTCAGCGTAGTACACGTTACGTGGCACCCTTTAATTAAAGTATATATAGGACTTATTCTACACCTTAACTAGGCACTAGGTAGTAGTAAAGAATAAGTCATTACTTGAATTGAAGTAATAATGCTACCGAACTGGGTCAGACGAGATGACAACGGCAAACGTGACATTATATGACTGTGGTCGCTTTTACTCCATCTGTTCAGTCAGACAAAGTTCATTATCTTCTGAGCACCCATTGATATGCTGTTCGTACTTGCAAAGCTCATAACTATGCCAATTATTAAGCTGGACTAAATAATTCAAACAGTTTACATTTTATCACCCTATCAATTAAAAATGTCTGCTGGCCAGCCAGTAGACATAATGAAGTCAAAAATTCGTTAGTCATCAAATTAAGTATGTCAGGCAGAAAATAAAAGCTCTTCGAAGCTTTTATACCTACAACTAATTTGCAATTAGTGATTGATCATACCGTTATTCCGATTTCGCATTTCTTTCTCAGAATCAATTCTGGCCACTACAGTCTCGCGAATTCTTTTGATGATAGAATAGATTTTCATGAGTCTGAATGACTCATCCTTACTTGCCGGATGGGACGGGATAGCGATGCTACAAAAACTTGTTCCCCGAGATTCTTTAGAGATCACATCAGTCTGATTCATTAAATGTGGGACTTTAGTATCAAATTTATTATTTAGGATTCCAAAAAGGAAGAATAACAAAAAGTGGAAGGATAAGCTTACATCGCATCGCAATTAATTTGTAACGAGGTAAACATAAACATAAAAGACAATAAGGCGCTTATCAGGGGAAGGCCTGCGTCCAGTTGTGGACCAATACAGACTGTTGAGTGTGCATCTAGCCAGTTGTGTTGTGATTCGCATTTCTAAGACAACTACGCGTAGACAGACTTCGAGTTTTATTTGCTTTCATGTTCGTCATAAATATATTGCTTTTGAATTATTTTCGGCAAGTCAGTCAAGCTGATGGAGGTGAAACCGAAATCAATAGGTACCACATGAGTCAGCTAAGTGTTGGGCTCAACATTAGCGGATGCGAAGTAAAGGGGAAAGTCTAAGTAGGTATTTGTTTTTCATCTTCTCAGTCCGAGACAAAAAGAAGCGCCAATTGTTTCGGTAAGTATCTGAATTAGGTAATTGGTATTCAGCTGCAATATTATGCGATGATGAAAGTACGCGTAAGAAAAGTAGAAGGCCTAGGTACATCGTAAATAAATAGAAGAAAGCTTGGGTTCAGATCGGTCAAATATTGTAAGGCAGGAATTAAAGCCTTATTTCGTCTAGCGTCTTCGTACACTCGTTGCTCTCGAATATTAGATAGAATAAGTTAATAACGTAACATAGGTTTCTTCAACAGAAGCTTTTACGGCCTTGGTTCGTAGTGATGCATGAGAAGTATTGATCGCGGTGGGAGGAAGCTGGGCACGTCTCGCAGCCGCCGGTCGCGCCAACCAGACGAATATCTCTAAGCGAATAGCTATCATTTTATTCTACCAAGCGGATAATGAAGCCTGCATTGTACCGCCGAGTCGACCCATTGTGAATCATCGATAGAAAAACTACTACCTACTGTGGTAGGCTCTTAGTTATGCAATGGAGTACGTGATCCAGTACGGGAAAGACCTGAAGTAACTTATGTAATGTAATTGCCAAAATAAAATCACACCTAAATATCAGGTAGGCGCTTTTGATTTAGCTGCAATTTGGATAGTGAAAGTTTAGTAGGTAACCACCTATTTCCGATTACGAAAGAATGCGTAAGGTGCTGATAATATTGAGCATGCATCGAATGTTTTCGTTTCTTTGTTATGCAATGTATATAGGTCAGTTTTTGGTGGTAGGTGTAGGTATAATTCTGACTTGAATTGAATTGAATTGAATTAACTGTGCTGTGACGGCTTGGAATTAACAACACCCCAACTCTTCCCGCCGGTGTCGTAAGAGGCGACCTCAGGGCTATCCACCGGGGGCGGGATGCTGTGTCCCCTGCGATCACCAGCCCAGCCAGCGTGGTTATTATGGCATTCCTTAGGTATACCCCATTATGATGAGTTGCTTATCAGGGAGGAATGTGTCCACCTGTGGACTGATTACGGCTGCTGATGAGATGTGTGTGAAATTTAATTAAAAGTCATTACCTAATCTATGTCTTTCTAGTAAAGCGGTACCTTTGCTTTTGAACGCACAGAACCGTTATGTAACAAATTAATTAAATACTTAACAAGACGAATCCTACTTGCCCAAAAACGAACAAACAAACCCCAATGGAGATGAATATAAAAAGAACCCTAAGTCTAACAAAAGTTTCTAGTTACCAAGTAAACCAACACAATCAAAGAAAGGTTTGTTCTATCAATGTCAATAGACAAGTCGTAACGATATTGACCTTAGGGGAAAATAACTCGAGTAAATAGATAAATATTGCCCGTATGAATCAATACGATATAAGTTCATTATGATTTGCTTTGCCTTCGAAACGATCGCCAGCTCGGATCGGCACCGTGACCTAGGTCAGGGGCAAAATTCTACTTTTAACGACCAAGCCGACCAATACATCAAATATTTAACTAAATAAGTGCCTAGGTGGGTAATATTTAGGAAGGTATGTTGAAAGTACAGAAGCATGGTATGTTCGTAGGTTTTTATCATACCCTGCAACCGGGGCGTCGGGAAAAAGTGACCATGGAACGCAAAAATTTCAGATGGACAGACGAAGAAAATAGGTGCTTCCTTGATTAAATCCTCGAAAAACAATGAATGAAAATTAAGACCACTTTGTTATGTTAAAATGTCATGTTTTGTGATTTTCTGTAATTTAATAAATAAACATTTATTGCAAAGCATTTTTCAAAGCTTAATTGAATCCAGTATACTTATATAGGTAATTAAGCTTTAGGTTTTATCTATACGCACACACGCAACGCAACTCAAGCCGGCACGCACACAATTCTACATTAGATAAGCTAGAAATACTAAGCAGATACTGTTTTTGTAGGTTCAAAGATTCCTTAACAACAAACGAAGCTAATTTAAACAATTTTAAATTATTATTGCAATAGATACTTCCACAACAATCTCCAAGGACACAAAAAAAATGCTTTGCTATTGAAGTAATATTGTAGGCGCCTGCCATTTTTCAACATAAATCCAAATTATAGTTTTATAAATAAGATTAATTAAGCTTTCAATAAATGATTCTATGGGCTTTTAATAGATAGATAGACAGAAAATTCTTTATTGGACACTTATCGAGATAATTCACAAACAACAACAAAATATACAAAATATGTGACAATTGGTGACAATTAGGTAATAACTGTTCTTACAAGATAGGTATGTACAGCATACCTAAACTATCCTGGATCAATTTTTTTTCAAGTCTTATGTCTGTTTTAGGTGGTATTTTAAGTTAAAATAATGAACTCGTCCTATGGTAAAAGCCGTAAAAGGGACGCGAAAATGTATAACACAAATATTTAACAGAGAAATATAGCTGTCTATCTAAATGATTTAATACTCAGCGAAAAATGAGCTTTGCGTGGAAGTGATATTGGCATGGGCGGTCGGGCGGCGCCCGCCCTAGCACGCACGGGTACTCACGGGAAACCGCGCAGGCGCGCCGGGCTGTAGGACGCACAGTACCGCCACCGCCACCGAGCTCACTGTCGCCGACATGGCTGCTCACATCACTCCACTAGCACGAATCGCAGAGCCACCACCTTCACTCCGCTTATAAACCGACCCGCCGGAAACCTTATGCAGGTGCTTTGAATATCTCAGATGCACTCGAGGGCTGCGAAACCACGCGTGCACTTATGAGACGCCGGCTACCGAATAACCAGAGCCGATGTAATGAACACCTTTCGCACCTCCGAGAGAAAGTCAAAGGAAAGCGCAGATTTTGGCTGTCAAGACACACGCCTACACTCCCGAGGAGCATTGTCGCGAGTCATCCATCACTCGGTTTCCGCTAATCAAAACAAATGAACAATATCAACTAACATGCCGCCGCGCCTCCCGCGCCTTCGCAGATATGTTGCTGATAGAATCAGTGAATTTCACGCGACAAAGACGAGAGCGTATCGTCTCATCCATCATGGTTAGGTACTTTCATTTATAAATATAAATAATATCTTACAATGGAAACAACTCCTAATTTAGTTCACATAGGTAGAATACCTATTTAACGTATTATAAGATAACCCTCCTCCGGTAAAAACACCTTAATTAAGTATATAGAAGGCGTGCAATTCCTATAATTTTGTTAACTAATTGTAAGTCTATAGTTTATTAATTAACTAATTTTAATAATAATTATATTATTGTATGTCCGAAAGGATAAACTGTAAGTTCTTAAGACCAACTATGTACACAGTTTGAACAATAAATGTTTCTTATTCTTAACATAAATAAGTCGGTTAGGAACTTGCTTCATTTCGCCCGCATTTCGTAATCCCTTATCAAGGACTAAATGTAGACCCATATAACTAAATCGTCTGGCCGTTTTGAAATTTTGCCCTTGCGTCCATCCATATTCCATGCCATACCATGAGAATGTAATTTATGAAGCAAATAAAAATTACCTTGGCCCAATAAACTAGCCAGGCCAAAATACCATATTAATGTTAATCGGAAAATAAATATTTAACTGTACCTTTTAATTGATAATAGTGTACTTTGTGTAGTTACTTAATTTGTAATTTACATCTAGATGGTTTACAACAGTCTTCAGTTAGCTCGAATGTTTCAATTGTAAATACTAGTACTAATTTGCTTCTATGCTTTAATTGTAATGTTCAAATAAAATTTATGGTTCTTTATTATGAAAAAATACCCCGTTGAGCAAGGTGTCGCACGCGCAAGATTTCATACAAAAGACTTCAACGCGCTACGATTTCTGCTGATATAGTAAGATGTGAAAAAATCATTATTGGATGAGTTGGATTTGAAATCGCGTAGAAGTTGGTAATGTACCTAGATTGTGACATTTTTGACTCCCATCAGAACTATTTACTTGCTTCTGCACGCGGTTTTGCACGAGTTATCCGTGATATGATAACAATAGGCAATGTCCTTCCGGAGGGTATTTACCTACAGTTTATTTAGGTAACTACAACTACATTTAGTAATTTCAAATACATAAGACCCGATCAGCTGTTTAGTCATGAAAAGGTTACAGACAGAGTTACTCTCGCAATATTAGTATGTTTGTTGCCTAAGCCAAAGAAGGTTAATCGATACTGGAATAGTCGGTACAAATGTGAATGAAAGAATTAAATAATACATTCACGAGGCTGGCCTTGAATTGCATCATCGATTTCCCGCATGAAAACAGGCTCAAGTTGAAGAACAAATTGGTTGGTTATTTAACATGATGATACAATACATAACAAATATTTATCAAGTAGATATGTACGTTAAGGCGAAGTGGGATCGTGGTTGCGTAGGTATTTGACGAGCGATCGCCGCGCGGGGTCCACCCTTCCCCGCGCGGGGTCCGCCCTTCCCCGCGCACTCCCAACTAGCTACTACGAACTAAATAGGCAGGTAGGCATCTTTATGGTATCTATAATGTATATTCGATAGCACGAGGATTTATTCTATTGATTGTATTTATTTATAGATACCTATGCCTGCTTACCTATACCTACCTAATACAAATATTTTGTAGTTATATATACCGTTTTTTTATTGAGGATGTAGGTAGGTTAGGTAGGTAGGTAAGATGTGTGAGTAACGTAGATGGGTAGGTACGTAAAGTTATAAACGGATTTGAAGAAAGGAATAGTTTCTCCGTTCGCTGGTATTACCTAAGTAGGTATTTTTATAATTGGTTTATTTTATACATTTATGTAGGTAGGTATTACCTATATAGAAAACCCAATATCCATTTGGATCAGTTCTCTGCTAGGTATATTCAAAGGTGGCTTGGAAGAAAACGCTTTTAGTGATAAGTCCGTATAGAGAATTTGAAAAGTAAGGTACCTACCTACACTTTTTGTTAGTCGGATACACGGTCGGACATATTATACCTAATGTAAACGTTGGTTTTTGTCATCCCTAGGTAGGTATACCTATTAGGTACCTACCCGGCCCTAATATGGCCCGGTACCATAGATGGCCCACTTTCAGAAAAAACTTTTTCCGTGATTTTTGTTTCATGGAGGGTTGTTTTTATAAAAAAAAAAATTATATGCTAGGTAAATATAAAGAGCTAGGTAGGTTAGGTAGGTAAGATGTGTGAGTAACGTAGATGGGTAGGTACGTAAAGTTATAAACGGATTTGAAGAAAGGAATAGTTTCTCCGTTCGCTGGTTTTACCTAAGTAGGTATTTTTCGCCTGCAACGCAGGAGGTTGCGGGTTCGAATCCCGCCTCGGAACAAATTTGTGTACGATCTGCAGAAATTTGTTCCGTTGGTCTGGGTGTTTTCTATGTATAATAAAAAAATATCTATCTATGTAGTGTATTGTATTAAATATATCAGTTATCTAGCACCCATAACACAAGCTCTGCTTAGCTTGGGGCTAGATTATGCTGTGTGAATTGTCCAGTATTATTTATTTATTTATTTATTTTATAATTGGTTTATTTTATATATTTATGTAGGTAGGTATTACCTTTATAGAAAACCCAATATCCATTTGGATCAGTTCTCTGCTATATTCAAAGGTGGCTTGGAAGAAAACGCTTTTAGTGATAAGTCGGTATAGAGAATTTGAAAAGTAAGGTACCTTACCTACCTACACTTTTTGGTAGTCGGATACACGGTCGGACATATTAACTATGTAAACGTTGGTTTTTGTCATCCCTAGGTAGGTATACCTATTAGGTACCTACCCGGCCCTAATATGGCCCGGTGCCATAGATGGCCCACTTTCAGAAAAAACTTTTTCCGTGATTTCTGTTTCATGAATTGTTGTTTTTATAAAAAAAAATCTATGCGTAGGTAAATATAAAGAGCTAGGTAGGTTAGGTAGGTAAGATGTGTGAGTAACGTAGATGGGTAGGTACGTAAAGTTATAAACGGATTTGAAGAAAGGACTAGTTTCTCCGTTCGCTGGTTTTACCTAAGTAGGTATTTTTATAATTGGTTTATTTTATATATTTATGTAGGTAGGTATTACCTTTATAGAAAACCCAATATCCATTTGGATCAGTTCTCTGCTATATTCAAAGGTGGCTTGGAAGAAAACGCTTTTAGTGATAAGTCCGTATAGAGAATTTGAAAAGTAAGGTACCACCTACACTTTTTGTTAGTCGGATACACGGTCGGACATATTATACCTAATGTAAACGTTGGTTTTTGTCATCCCTAGGTAGGTATACCTATTAGGTACCTACCCGGCCCTAATATGGCCCGGTGCCATAGATGGCCCACTTTCAGAAAAAACTTTTTCCGTGGTTTTTGTTTCATGGATTGTTGTTTTTATAAAAAAAAAAATTCTATGCGTAGGTAAATATAAAGAGCTAGGTAGGTTAGGTAGGTAAGATGTGTGAGTAACGTAGATGGGTAGGTACGTAAAGTTATAAACGGATTTGAAGAAAGGAATAGTTTCTCCGTTCGCTGGTTTTACCTAAGTAGGTATTTTTATAATTGGTTTATTTTATATATTTATGTAGTTAGGTATTACCTTTATAGAAAACCCAATATCCATTTGGATCAGTTCTCTGCTATATTCAAAGGTGGCTTGGAAGAAAACGCTTTTAGTGATAAGTCCGTATAGAGAATTTGAAAAGTAAGGTACCTACCTACACTTTTTGTTAGTCGGATACACGGTTGGACATATTATACCTAATGTATACGTTGGTTTTTGTCATCCCTAGGTAGGTATACCTATTAGGTACCTATCCGGCCCTAATATGGCCCGGTGCCATAGATGGCCCACTTTCAGAAAAAACTTTTTCCGTGATTTCTGTTTCATGGATTGTTGTTTTTATAAAAAAAAATATTCTATGCGTAGGTAAATATAAAGAGCTGGCCAAGATTTGATTAAATTGAAGAAAACAGATAGGTATTTTAAATGTGATTATATTTATTATTACCTTCGTACTATACATAAGTACGTACATTCTAATTCTAATTCTAAGCGGGGGAACCTCTCAATGGCATTAAAATCATCAATTCAATTAAAATGTGAAACCAGACCAGAGCGCTTTTCCGTTTCTAAAACCAAGCAGCTAAAATCACACTGAAAAAGAGAGTCGTGATTTAGCTGTTGCAATTGGTTAAAAAAATATGTTATGTCAACAATTCTGCGACCGATGATTTCTTTGATCGTGTTTGTCACATATTCTTCTTCCACTATGTAAGGCAGGTCTTCTGAGTCGCTGAAACAATTGAGATAAACGATGTTATATTGATGACTAAATACGGTTTTGCGACAGAAACAATACCTACTTTTAGCTATTATGAAATACTTAAAATGTTGCATTTCCTGGATAGGAATATGCGGATTCGTAGAATGATAAACTGAAACTTGGATAGGTACTCTTTTACTATAATAGTAAAGTGCTATGATTTTACTTACTCAGATTCACAAGGCTGAGGTGTGTCTGACACTAATTGAAGGTTTTCTAGTGCATCTTTAGACATTTCTTGCACTTGTGGTGATGTTTTTTCAGTAATTCCTTCAGTATGTAGTAGGTTTTGTGAGGTACTGAAACAATCAAGAGAAGAAGCACATGTAATATTGAAAGCAAATACGCATGTAGGTAGTGATAAAGTGTGCGTGCAATGTCCGGGTACCAGACTAACTGAAGAAGTAAGGTACCTAAGATGTTGCGTTCACACATTTCCGCGAAATTTTAATTATTTTGAATCAGTGGAAACTAGGGCTTGCATACGAATATTCGAATACTGAAATTGCAATATTTGAATATTCGACTAAAATGAATATCACTAATCTCAGACAGAACTCCGACGTGCATAAAAAGCCAAGTTCGCGAGACATGTCCATACAAGACAATAAAAGCTTACGTCGTTCGGGTTAACAAAATGACAAAGTTATAGGGTTCCCGAGTTCGGAAACACTCAGGACTGCCGCGTGCGACTGCGAAGTGTATTCGCTCACCTAGATTTAGAAGACTGTTTTTACTAATAATTCGTGGGTAATGTGCGTGTAAATTCCCAATGTCTCGTAATAACCTTTTGCTAAGTTGATATTTTAAATTTGTTTCTGCAAATAACACATAATATGTGTTATTATCACATGTGTGTTAAAATCACATCTTTTTTATTCTCATATTATGAGAATAAAAAAAGATGTGATTTTAATAAACATATAGGTTTTTCTATAAATTCGAATCATATTCAAATTATTCGAATAGTACCAAAATAATAGTATAAACAGTAAAAAAAAATAATAGAAAGTATTCGAATATCAAAACTTTCGAATATTTGCAAGCCCTAGTGGAAACACGTTTTTTGAAAGTGGGCCATCTTAGGCAGCGGGCTATCTTAGACAGCGGGCCTTCTTAGGGACAGTCGATATCTTACTCGGAACAGACTAACAGACATTTATATTTAGGTAGGTACCTATCTAATAGGGGTAGGTTATAGCAGTAATATGGATTACATTACAATAGGTAGGTATCACCTAATTATTATAGCTACCTACCTAAAGTTACCTGTAATATTATTATAGGAGAGTATAGGTAGATAACTATCGAGAGAAAAAGGTTGGTTCAAAGTTTCAAACGATTACGTAGGTAAATATTTATATCGATGGGTAGCACAATAGGTAGATATACCTAGGTATCTATTGGTGGTAAAATAATCAATAAAAACCTTACCTGTTCAAGTTCATCACTTTTCGTTCTTCAATTCAATTCTTCAATCGCGAATATTTTTTTGTTTTGTTATATTTATTCACCATTTTTGCTTGTAATGAATTTCTCGTTCAATATGCGTTTACGTACGCGGCAGCGGAGAGGGCGCGAAAAAGTTGTACGCGGGTGCTCTCGACGAGGCGCTGCGGCCGACTGATGGAAGGCGACAGCCGCGCAATGGCCGGCCCGCGCGCAGTTTCACTGTTCTTTATTTAGAAATGTATTTTTTGCTACAAAATAATATTATTTCGCAAAAAACTAAAACCATAATCGTCTAAAGTATTTATTAGGGAATACGTAGACGAAATTTCATTGAAGTATGTTAAATAACCAGCAAATAAAACTGATTTTTCCGTAGCAGTATCACTGTAAAAATGACGAATTAGAGGAAACTTTGCGATTTTTTTCTATCGAGTCAAGTTTAGTCAATCATGTTTCGGCTCCCATAACTTACTAACTAGAATCCTAAACTTTTGATTGTCATCAAAAACCAGTAAGAAAATTGATGTTTTATTGCCTTAAAATTGATTTTCCGTGCAGTCAAAACGTGGGTTTTGGGACTCACTTCACCTTAATCACTGAGAATTAATTGAAGTGCGTCGGCATATCGATGTCATGAAGCTTTTTATTATTATTATTTTATTTATTATCTTTTTTATATCTTTTATGTTTAATTATAAGCTATAGGTACTTAATTCTTCCAAGTGTAATCAAATCTAACGAATGAGAGTAGGTACGGGTTTTGCTCCAACTCGAAAAATAACAACTAACAGGCTAGAAAAATGACAGGCTAAGGTTTCTTCGTCGCTTCTTTACTATAGTCTACATACCGAAGCGACAGAAATTAAAAATATCACTTTATTTCCGTGTTAGTGTTTAGTTTTATAATTTGGCCTTTTCTAAGTGTAAATTTATTGTAGGTATTTATGGAAATAAAGAGATTTTGATTTTACCTCCTTCATTTTAGCAGTAAGATAACACCGTAATGGGCGGACTACTCATAGTGAAAAAACTTTTAATGAGTTCGGTGACAGTAGGTTCAGCCTTAAACATTTTAAAAATCTTGGTATCACCAGAAAATTATCAAAACGAAAGTACGAAAAGGTCAAGTTTGTAGGATGAAGAAATTGATTTCCGTGTTAGATCCGGCAATCGGCACGTTATAGCTAGTGAGACAGATCAGACATCTATTCATAGGAAACTTTATGAAGATTTCGTATTGTATTTAGCGGACGAAGAATATCAATGAGGCGAGTACAATAAAAATCACACACAGTACCCATGAATAGCCGAAGCCTTACACCCATACCAAATGAATAGGAGGAAGCATATTCTAAAGCCCTTTAAAGGAGAGACCAGTTATTATTCGCAGACGAACGCTTTCGTAGACACGACTTCGCATACGAATTAACGTATTGGCGTTGAAGCTACTAGTGTGTTTCGGCGACTCTGCCCACAAGCTGGTTTATCTAAATCTAGTCCAAGTTAAAGTAATCCAGTTAAAAGAATATGATCAGTATCAAATAAAATCCTGGTGAAGCTGCGCGTTAGGATGTCAAATTGCACTGTAAATAAACAACAGTACCTTCAGTTAGCGTTTCGCGTTCCTTGTGTGCCGCACATGTTTAAAGGGTGATTCACTACGGAGCAAAAAAGCAAGTCGGGACGAGACGGAGTCATTGCTCCCTCCCAGTCCAGTCGCCGCTATGCCGGAGCCGTGGTCGGATCGGGCGGAGCCCCTCCTGTCTCCGCTGCTCCCGGCCGCGTACGTCGCGTGTCTCACCGGCGCGGGCGCCCTCGCCAACTGCTCGCTGCTAGCAGCGCTTTACAACTCATCTACAAGAGGTAGGTAAACCTATTAGTGTTGAGAACCGCTGCCTTTGTTTTGAGTTTTTATTACATACTAAGTACTCTAATAACGGCCAATGATCCATCTTAGCCAAGGACAAGGTTTTTAATTTTAAATTATGTATTTGCAATCATCCAATACGCTTTACCGTTATTTAGAGGATTAAATTATTTTAAATTAACATGGACGATAGGTATGATGAACATCGTAAGTAGATTTACGGATGATGATGATAATTTCGAGTTTATTTTACTTAAATACATAGGTACCTAAACTAGGTTCTTAGGGCTTTAACTAGCGTTTCAAAATGAATTCATTTCTAGTTTGTGTTCTTTTCTTTTCAGGATTATTTTCAATCATGTTACAACTGGCCATAGCCGACATCGCGCTCAGTGCAGCGATCAGTCCCGAAATATGGTCCTACAACATGCAGAGCTGGGTGCTTGGAAACACTGGCTGCATCGTCTACCGGGGTCTCAGCGTGTTCGCCCCAACTGCATCCTCATACTTAGTCGCCACTCTGGCCTTGCACACATTAGCCACTGTGAACCTCGAGGACAAGGAGCTCATGAGAAGAAACCGGAGAAACGACCAGGATGCAGACGATGAAATAGGCTCCTCTCGACATAGCCTTGTCGCTGGCAGTGATTCTTCAACTCCACCTCGAACCATGAACCTCGACTACAGAATAAGTGCTGCATCCGTTTCAATCACGCAACCAACTCTTTTCGTGTGGATCCTATCGTTGTCTTTGAGTGTCCCTGATTTTGCACTGGCCACTACGGTGCCTCTTGAGCAGAATACCGTGACGTGCACCATTTTAGACTCAAGCCAACGAATTCATCTGTACACAATATTGGGTATTCTGAATTTACTGCTACCTTTACTGCTTTTGTGCGTTACGGTTGTGTTGTTGATCATCAAATTAAAATCCAAAACCGGACTGTGCGATAGATGCGAGTCCAAGTCCTCTTTGAAGTTAGCGTTGTGTCTAATAATAGTGTATTTAATCTTATGTGTTCCCCGCTCAACTCTTAAAGCTTTTAATACTTATTCTACGTCGATAGGAGTTAATGAAACCACTTTCCGTTATGATTATGAATCTTCAATGGGCTTGGTATTTAGTAGCGCTTATTTAGGATCAATACTGATACGTCCTCTTGTATGCATTGTTATGTTACCAAGTGTAAAAAAGGCTTTCACTTCTGGTCTACGAGATGCGGCTAATGTGTGAAACCTACTAAAAGTAGATAACATTTTTAAAATCTGGCGCAAAACTATTCGCGACAACTTTTCTAAAAATATCCTTATGTTGAACCTTGACTAGGGTCTGCTGAACCGGAAGTGCCTATGTAGGTAGGTATTGCGCAGTGAGAAACCAAACAAGTGCCATGTGGTGCCACTATTGGCAGACCTACCTTTCCAAAGAAATAAGTAGGTGTAGTAGGTGTAACCACTTACAAAGTGTTAATTTAATTGGCTTTTAATACCTACATGATTAGGTACAAGCTGTAATTAACTATACTTAATTAATAAATAGGATTTTGCATATTTTTGCTGTTTATTTTATAAACCTCCCAGCCAGTGTTAGGTAAATAGGTACTTACCTGAGTTATTAAAATTGTAAGCAAGTATTTTTAATAATAATTCTGTTAGCATTTAAATAATCATCTAAAAACAAAATAAAAAGCTATTTTGTTTTTAAAAATAACTGAATCTATCAGAAAGTAGGTACCTACATAAAAAGGTATTCCTGGGGAGCTGGGGGCTGGGAATAAACTGGATTCGTAATTGCTTCATCTTAGTGAAATCAAAAGTAAATAGGTGGTACCTACCTACTTACCTTCAACGTTGGACGAGTTGGCTAGACAAAAATCTACGCTGTGTAAATGTCGCCGCCCGCGCCCCGCCTTGTCCCACCTTATCTTTGTATCAGCCCGTTCGTTAAACGGCTAGGCAGTTTACAAAACCACGCCATTCAGTTGTACAATGATCAAGGAAGAAACAAACTGAGCCCACACGCCGCGCAACGGACTACGCGACGAAATGTTGTCCGTCAAGTTGGCAGCCCCGCCATGGAATTTGTTACTTTTAACTACATACCTATGCCAATAAATACCTACCTAGGTACCTACTTAATGCATAAATGGCGCTTACGGTGCCCGAAGCGTTTACTTATTATGGTTTACTTACTACTAGTACACGCCCCGGATGGTGCGGTGTGGCGTATAATGTGGCTCAATCAAGGCCATCTGTTTTCATACAATTCAAGCACCCACACGGTCCACATCTCAAAATGTGTCACGCACGTCCGTGGCCTTAGTGTTTCTTTCTACCTTCAACGAGTTGGCTAGACGAAAACTAGCCCGAATGATTCAGCTGAGCATAGAGCCGCCCCGGATCATTTAAATTTTAGTACATAAAAAAATTATCCCTATTATTATTATTTACCCGACTACCAACTGAGGACGATTATCTGTTTTGTGGTGTAAAATTTTCAGGTCCGCGTCAATTTTGTACGCTGCAGCGCTAGATCTAGAATTCAAGCAATAAAATGGCGTCTTGGCTTCAGCCATTGACAGTGTTGCTAACATAACATTTTAAGATTTTTAGGGAAAGATTTGGTAGGTAACCTATTTTATTTCTTGTTCATAAATTGTCTACTTTCTTTACTTAGTAATAAGCACTTGATTATAAAACATGGACGAAACCCTTATAAATTTAATTACCTAGTAAAACTTACTTCGTTCATAATACCAATTGATTCGGATTACATGTAATTATATCGTATAAAATATAATAATAAAGTGTCGTTCCGTGTACCTAATTTAGCATTTGCCGCCGCTGCTTTCTTAACTCAGACCTAACTGAATTTTGTTTTTGCTCGAAACTAATAAAATCAAAAATATATTATGGCTGAAACTTCTACGGTGTTTAGATCGTATACCTATTAGAACATCTTTCGTAGGATATCGCAGCATTTGTTTACTTACCTACGCTATGATAGGGTTTTACTAACATTATTCTTCTGTACCTACCTACTCTTAGCAATGTAGGTAGGTACTACCTACCTACTTAATTTCATTCAACGAGATGGTTATACGACGCGACGTTATGCCATACCTATAATGATGTAGGTATTGA
This sequence comes from Eupithecia subumbrata, assembly GCA_949316285.1. Taxonomy (NCBI): domain Eukaryota; kingdom Metazoa; phylum Arthropoda; class Insecta; order Lepidoptera; family Geometridae; genus Eupithecia; species Eupithecia subumbrata. The sequence continues at coordinate 25,482,124 of OX438644.1, read as the reverse complement.
TTTTTTATTGTATTTAATTCATATTGTTGAACGTTAATTTCAGCGGTTGTTGAACAATTGGCCTTTATTGAATGGCGCCGTTTTGTAAACCGCCTAGACATTCAACGATCCGGCGGCGAAAAAAAAGCAGCCGTTCTAATTTTTACCAAACTACCAACGGAGGACGATTATCTGTTTTTGTTTTTGTTCTGTGTATCTGTTATTATGATTATGATTAATTTTCATTTTATTATACTCTTTACATTTTTACAATGCTTTTGCCCCCCCCCCCCCTTTTAATTAACCTTTTGACCGCCACCGTCGTCTATACTCGACATTTCAAATTGTGCTTACTACGCCAGTGTCGTTATTAGACGACCAAAACTGCTCCAAGAAAAAAACGAAATACACAATCTTTTAACTGTTAGTTCTGCGTTTTATTTATCCTAAAAGGAACATTGTTTTAGTTATTATACATCTATATTAAAGGTTTATAAGAAAAACCCCTAGTTGTATAAAAATTTCGATGATGAAACATTGAAATAAAATCCCGTCAGCGGGCGTGATTCGCACGCCATTGTCGGCAGGAGACGACCGCTAGTGTTGTGGTATACAGCTACCAAGCGAAGGTGATAAAAAATAGACAATTTACATTTAAACAAGATATTTATTATTTATTTCATGTTCATTCTCATGATATAAATAATAAATATCTATTATGATATCATAATAAACCCAAACTTTAACTCTGCAAACGCATAATGAAAATAAAAATGATCCATGAGCAGGATCGATAATTCATAATCCCCACCAAAGCACATCACTGGTTCATCATCCCTTAGCAGTGTAGCGTACGCCACGGTCGGGACTACACGACCGTAAGTGACGTCATCAGCGTAACAAGACAATGGTAGTGACGTGCAAGTGCATTCCAAGTATGTCCGATCTGCTATTGATTTTGGATTTTATCTGCTATTGATTTTGGATTCATAGGTAAAATGTAGGTATTTGTAGGTTCATAGATCTCTTGTTTAGAACTTCGACAAAAGCATGTTTCTGCTTCGAAGCACACAGGTTCCCTGTAGTTCGGTGGGTAGGTAGGTAGGTACATACCTACCTACATTTTATTTCTTTCTTGTAAGATTAGAGTAGGTGCCTGCCTACGTTGGGAACGGGATAAATTTTTGTGTACTAGATAGGTAGGTACTTTCATCATTGGTAAGTAGGTAGTGTAGGTACCTAAATCGGTTTGATTATGAGATAGGTATCCGACTCAAGGAAATAATTACGTGGACAGAAAATCAATAAAAGATGTTAGATGGATAGGTAATGCGTAGAAATGATTTGTTTAAGACAATTTACAATTAATAAAGAATGAAGAAAATAAAATAATACCTAGGTACCTACCTACCTAGTGAAATTTCCTAAAAAGCGGCAAGAATTTGTACCATGCATGAATGATAATTAATGAGAAGAAATTCTGCAAGTAGCAAGGAAGATAATTAGGTATAAAATACTTTAATAGCATTCATGGTACAATAACGGTTAGAAAGGTCATTGACCGTTACTTCGACCTACCTACCAAGAACACAAATTCTAGCACTAAATAATAATAATGCAACATTCACCCGATACGGGGATTCTTTCTTTAGTCTTATACTGTTAGTTTTTATCTTCTTTTAGTGATAAGGCCGCCCATTCTGCAATTCTGTTATTTCTCTTTCCCTGTTTTGTTTTTGTATTTTCTTGGTTTGCAATAAAGTGTATTGTATTGTATTGTACCTAGGTAGGTACCTAAGTGCAGTTGACTAGGGTAGGTAGGTAGGTACTTATTATTGCGTCTACCTACTTATTACACTGATGGGTAGGGACTAGGTATGTTGGTATAACTGGTAGGTAGGTAGGTACCGTTTCTTTCTCTGCATTGTGTAGTGATAATATTATTTGTGTCTTCAATCTTTAGTGGTTTGACAGTTACTACATGGTAGGTAGGTAGGTACCCAACTAGTTATTTGGCATTCAATGCATGTGATGTGATGACCATTTTAGTTTCATTTCAAGAGTGGACAGGTATATACCTACTTGCCCTTATCGATAATCAGCGACTATAACCTACCACATCACTACCTCAGATGTAAGCAAGCTTTCAAACATCGTGCCAGCCGCGCCTATGTCGGCTATTCACGACAACAGAAGACGTCACGTGGGTGAATAGTGATGTGCTGTTGTTATTTGAAAATATTTGTTGTCGATCTGATTTCTGGTTTTATATAGGCAAAACATCGGCAACTGCGGCGTAAAAATTAATATATTATAGAGTAAATTGGTATCAAGTAAAACTCGAAAATTGAAGGTAGTGCTTCTAACCTGAAGCCCTTCTTTTTGTAACTTGGATGGATAAGATGGTAAGATTTTATCATTTTAAGGTGGCGTTCAAAAGGTAATAAAACATCCCAGATTATAAAAAGTTGTTTATTGCATAAAAAACCAACGAAATCAAGTCTCCATGTGTTTATCGACAATATACATTTTATCGACTCTTGGCAGCACCATTTTTTCGTAGGTATTTTTGGTCACTTTTGTGCTTTGGCGTAGAGGATACGAGAATGCGTTTGGGGCGTGGCGGTCAAAAGGTTAATGTTATTATTTTATGATTGAATTTTGTGTTTTTGAAATGTTATTACCTATTCTAAGTAATTGACCTGACTAAGACGTTTCTTGTGAACCCATGGTATTCATAAATGAATTGAATTGTTTTGTGGTGTAATCTTCAGGACCGCGTAAATTCTTGTAAATTATAACCAGTGCATTTTTCGCGCCGCGTCACCAACACGGCTAATAAGGGATGGTCCTTTATTTAGTATTCCTTTGTATTGGGGTCTAATCCAGAACTGGTCGGTTTTATAATATCAAAAAAGATTATAGATAACCAAACAGACCTGACGTCTGTGTGTTCACCAATAGATTAACAGACAATTAGGCTGCTTCGTCGGTTAACGTTGAAGTTTAATGTATGAAATCTTGTGTCAAAAACCATAAAAAACTGTTTAAAATTTAACCATCTGTTGGTCAACTAGGGTCTAAAAAGGTCTCTGTTCTCACTGTTTACCAAAAGATTAACGGACAATTAGGCAGCTTCGTCGCCGTCAATGTATGAAAATTGTGTCAAAAAAACTGCATAAAATTTAACGATCTGGTAGTGAACTCGGGTCTAATTCCAATATCTACGCGGGACGGTTCTGATCAAAGGATTATTTTCTAACTGCGAGTGGTGGTTGCATTGCATCGCGGTCTGTTCAGTTAATTGTTTATTCTCATAAAATAAGAAATAAAAATTAAATAGTAATTTCTTCTAGTCTAGGAAGCGAAACAATCGATTTATTGGGACCATCATTTGATGCGACTATTTCTGTTCTTTTCCAATTCTACTTTGAGACGAATCCCATTTGAATCATGGATCATTTATTCGATTGTTCCATGTGAAATATGCATTGTTTCAGCGAGTAGCACTATGTAGGATAAATGTTCAATTTAAGACTACATAACTAGTTAACCCTACGTTGCAGCGAAGAATCAAAAAGTAGGATTACAAATCGTAATTTTAAAACATCTTTGTAGGGTTAATAGGTGGCGGTTTATTTAAATATTGATTCTAAAACTAAAACTTGTATTTAATACAAAAGTTTATTGGTGAAAACATGAAAAATATAATAGATTAATGGCTGATAAAATGCAGCAGAAATGTTACAATATTGGCCATCACAAAACTATTTCGCTAATAAATGCCTGAAAATTCAGAATGATTTTAAGTGTCAGTGATGGGCACAATAAATTAGTTAATGTCAATAATAAAAGATTTACTTTGGTAATACATCATGATTTTAGAGGACATCACAAAAACCACAAAAAGACACTAACAAGTTTTTTGTGCCCTTACTTGATACAGCCATACAGTTTGTGGATTTAGACTTCATCAGGTATTAGGGCGTGTTTTAACAAATTTAAAGAACTAATCGCACAATTATATTAAAACAACATTCACCATCATGATCTCCATTTCACTGCGGACATGCGGCGAAAAGGAATGTAACTTTGGGGCCGACCAGGCTGTTCCATTTTCTTTGTGAAAGGAAAACACTTTTAACTTAAGAAACCGTAATTTTAATAACTTAAGTTATAAATATTTATATTCATCAGGTCAGCTCGATATCTGTAATCCAGTGTAAATACAGAAATACAAAACCGTCAAAGATGACACGTAACATTTAATTTTAGACGGAACGTGAAGGTCCGCTGCGAACGACTTTTTTAACATTTTTATACAAGCGACGGCTCGCATCGGCGACAAAGAGAGCCGTATCGCGCGCCGTTCTCGAATGTTACTCGTTTTCTTATAAAACACCAATGAGAACAAATGCGTGTGCTGGGGTGACCACGGGCTGGGATTAGTTGTCACCGCCCTCGGCCGGCTCGTCGCCGTCGCCCTGCGTGTCCGACGTCCACAGCGTCAGGTTGTCTCGCAGCAGCTGCATTATCAGCGTCGAGTCTTTGTACGAGTCCTCGTTCAGAGTGTCCAGTTCCGCGATCGCATCATCGAACGCCTGAAACACAACGCGCCGCCGTCAGACATATTCTACCCCACAGGCTCTTCAACAATACAAAATAATGAGACGCAATACTCTGATGCTGGCTGGATCGAGTATTAACTGGTTAATTGCCACACGACCATGCTAAAGATGCAAATATTAAACTGGATAATATAGGTAACTTTGAAGGTGATGATTCGAATCGAAAATTATTTACATGCCATATTATGGAACTGCGCTACTGTCAACTGTTAGTTTTGTTATGTTGTTCAGTGAGTGAGGTCTAAGAACACTTAATCATTGTGGCTTATTGAACCTGTTTAGCTAAGTGGCACGCTCGCGCAGGGGAGTTGATAATCTCGTAATAAAAGACGGAAAAGTTGAGCGCTAGCCCAAGTCTGATGGGGTGGGTCGGTTGCATTTTCGCTTTAGCAATGTCGAACGCTTCCTGGTAGGCCTTCTGCGAGTCCTCCACCACGGCTGGGGACAAGCGACGAACGTTAGTACGTCTAGCCTACACCCTCGTGCCAGCCAGCACAGAGCCGTCGCATAACTGACACAAATAATGACCTGTTTGGCGAGCTGACACGCCTTGTCTGGTGAATTTAATATCTCATAATAGAAGACGGAGAAATTTAATGCCAAACCCAGCCTGATTGGGTGTGTGGGCTGCATTTTCGCCTTGCTGATTTCGAAGGCATCCTGGTATGCTTTCTGTGAATCCTCTACAACAGCTGTAAGGTAAATTTTTATTAACTGCATGATTAATAACAAAGGCAAGATAAAGTAATGTCCTGTATTAACAAAAGTCCATTGGAAATGCATAATAGGTACTATAAACTTACAATTTCTGGTGTCTCCTGTGGCCACTTCTGCGAGGTACCTGTAGTAATCTCCCTTCATTTTAAGGTAGAATACTTTACTTTCTGGATTACTAGCTTTAGGGATAAGGTGTTTGTCAAGTAAACCCTGAAACAAAACGTTTTCTGTTTAGATTTATTGTCAATTTTATTTGAAAATGTATCTTCCACTAAAATTTATTCAGAAAGACTAATCGTTAGACGTCAGTTTCACCGAAGTGAATCGCATTCTGGGTAGGTTTCATCATTAAATTTAACTCGTCGCTGCTACTAATCAATCATAATTAAAAATTTATCTTAATATTTAAATAATTAGTATGTAGGTAGACATTTTCAAACTGATCGTAAAGACAGGGCAACGAACGAAAACGGGATAGCAGCGCGCGCAATGACGCGGCGCAATACGTCACCCGCCCACCCCCTAACACCGCGGTGCCGCACCCCGCCCTGCATGCTCTCACGTGCTGCTGAACATTTACGCCCATGATTAACAAACCCTTGTATAGGAGAATACTTCGTAACTTTATACGTAGGTAACTAGTGAGTGACCAGCTAGGTACTAATGCTTGCATCACCTCTCAAAATGTTTCCGCGCCACATAATGACGTCATCTGCGTAGGCCAGAGGCACGTAACGATCCATGTGAATTAATTTGCAACAAGTCTCTGAAATGTTAAATAATCAAGTCTTAAGCTTAGGTTACTCACCAAGACGTCGTAGCAGATTTCTCTGAGTTCTTTTTCTACTTTAACCCTATATTCTTTTGCCATCTGTTGTTTTCTTTCAGAGCCCTCGGTTTTCTGTTCAATTGAAGAGATGACTCTCCATGAGGACCGTCGGGCACCCACGACGTTTTTGTATGCCACCGAGAGAAGGTTCCTCTCCTCGTTGCTGAGTTCGACACCGGTTTCCGTGACCTCCTTCATCGCGGCCGCCATGTCGTCGTACCGCTCCGCCTGCTCGGCGAGCTTGGCGCGCTGCACCAGTTCCTCTTTGTCGACGGACATCTTGGACGATGGGAGAGGACTATTTCACTGATGCCCCTGCAACAACAACCAGTCGCCGATCACCTATACGAATCTACAATCGATGGATGCGCAGTTGCCATTTTATTCGTCAGAAAGACTAATCGTTAGGCGTCACTTTCACCAAAGCGAATCTAATTTAGGGTTTTTGTCATCAGGGAAAACCGCACCTATAGAGGGCTAAAAGGCGCACTGGCGCAAAGTGAAATTACAACGTAGCTCAAAGAGCGTCTTTCACTCCAATCGCGACATCGACGTCCGTTCGGTACGACAGCATCTCACAGAGTCAAGCCTCGCGCTCCGTCCAGGCACGCGCCGTGTCGCCGCGCCGCCGCTTGGTCACCGCCACTGCGCCACCGGTATTGATCCGCCGACGCGGGATAAACACTCCAGACGAAATACGACTAGCGCGACGATTGCACACACCCCTCGCCCCTAACCACCCTGCCTGCACCGCGCCCGTCCGCCCGGCGCCCAAGCCCCGAGCCTGCCCTCACCCCCCTCCGCCGCCGCCCCATGTCTACCCATTACTCGATACCCCTGTTGCTAGGCTATGCACTATAACGATTTTTCGAGAACGTGTTGTAGGCTGAACAGCGTCCTGTGTGCTGTAAAGTTGCAAAACCATGCAACCAAAACTTCATGGCTTCAATCAAACTTTACAAATTACGAAAATATCATTTTCTTTTTAAGATCTTATTTTACAACATACTATTTTAAAGCGAGATTTTTCAACCGCTCTAGATCTACTGTCAATTTAAATAGCTTTTACGACATAAGGTCAAAAAACTGCGCTGGTAGCATACTAGTAGCAGTACCTACCTACCTACTTATTAGGTACCTGAGATGTGAAAATGGTAGTTATCTTAATGATTGGGCTTCTTTGAAGTCTAAAACACCATCGCTCCAATAAAATACATATTTCCAAAAAGAACTTGACAACGTACCTATTGGAACTAAATACGCCGATTTACTACGCCGTTTCAAATTTAAGTTGTGATGAAACATACGAACGCTGAATCCACAAGCTCGCTTATTTTTACTTACGATTAAGATATTGGGAATTCTGTTTATCCCTTCGTCAGCCCTCTATCAGTCGAATTATTTTTCTCCTCATTGCTCAAGGAAACAAAAATGAACTTGACGCAGTCAGTTAGCATTAGAATATGGATGGATGGTTCTATACTAGGTACACAGAAAACTAAGAATTGTGATTCAGCATCTCTAGGTTATAATAATACTGTCTACGGACTTAGGTATTTGTCTCCATTCAAACTTTGGCAAAACATAACCAATGTTTTGGTTCACTGCCAATTGATTTTCAGTTTAAATGTCGATTTAATCGAGCATAAATCACAACGAGAAGAATCTCTTCTCTCGTAATTATCTGGGTTCATTTATCGAAGTTGTATGGCAAAGTTGTAACAATAGTGCAATGAGTCATACATAGCACAAGTATGAGTCCCATTCCAACCTTATGCTTGAATTAGGGAAGTTTGTCAGAAGTGAGTCATGTGCGAAAGCATGACTAAAACTAATTGCCAAGGGTAGGTTAGGTGCCCTATTCAGTCTTTGCATTAAACAAAGCAGACTTGCTATGTCAAGCTTTGGTAACAGCACTCTCAAATAAAGCCTCCACCCCACAGCCGCGATTTTGACGCGCGAATTGTGTCACGCGATATGTTACAATTTTGTAGCGCGATTCCGCTGCGTTTTTGTAAACGCGATTTCTAGACACCGCGCGCCAAATGCGAAATCGCAGCAGTGTGTAAAGATCGTATGCGTCTTAGTACAAAATGTACTGCAAACAAATATCACAACAAATCGCGAGACACACTCGCGCTTCAAAATCGCGGCTGTGGGGTGGATGCTTAAAGCGAGGTCCGGATGTAAGAGATAGGACAGCACAGCACCTACCTAGGTAACGAAAGGGACGGATGAACAACAAGACTGGGCACAATAGAGAGACAATACAACTTTACAGCCTATTGATCAAACGTGAAAATAATAGAAGCATTCGAACACAAAATCTGCACAGTATTCACAATTTAATAAAATAAATTGTTCCGTAAGTACATAACTATACTAAACTTACCTTTGTGAAGTAGGTTGGTTTTGGTACCATGATATGAACACAATACCTGCAATACCTTACCTACCTATTCTCCCTAGCAGCGAGTGCCCCTGGCTCAATGTCATGCACGTGCTACCGCGTTGAAAGAGCGCGAGAATGCCAGGCGTCTAGGCCAGAGTGTCACACTCATGCTCATGGATTACTTAGGTTTGCAAAAAATTACGTAGCAACGGTCTTTAGCTGTTTGTTACCTTCATTACTTAAGCTAAAAAAGTTTTTTAAAATCATCCCAGAACAAACCTATTGTAGGGAAAAGCGACGGGAAACGAGGTATTCTTCCATGGTCATAAGGTGCTTATGTAAAGTAGATAAAGGTACCTTACCTATTTATCATCCAGTTACTTACATAAGGCTTTACACTTATGTCTTTACTACTTAGCAACGTTCTCAACGTTACATCGTTATCGAAGGAAGCAAGATAACGGCGGCGTGACTATGCACGGCGAAATTACGACGCACTAGTACGACCGCTAGTTACCGCTACGGAATAGGTACGACCATCGACATCCCACGCAATAACTTAGATATCTACCTACTTATGTCCTTGGTAATAATGCCAAACAAAGAAATTCGAGCATAACGTTACACTACATTAAGATATTTATCATGTTATGCACCGAATTAGTTTCTGAATATCCAAAAATACCTCTAATCTAAAGGCACGTAGTCGTCGATGTGACCTCAACTGAAATAAGAGCCAATAAACCAACTTACTGATTGATTTTCCAAGCAATTTACTCACAATATCGTGGCGCTACTTCAATTCACACCAACTTATAACAGAAATTATGGCACACTATCTTGTAGATCTCAATATCCAAATTTTACACAAAAAATTTAACCGCACCGCAAAATCGTGTCGCCGGTTGAGGCAAAATGGCTGCTGCGAGGGACACTCCTTGCTTCTATGCGTCACATTCACAGGTCAGTAAGGAGGATATTATTGAGGGGCACTCGGTAAACACATAAATAACAAACACTCAACATATTTTCAGTGCACTTACTTGTTAGAAGGGGAAAAAAGTAATTAAGCCAGCAAATTACACCACAATATCAGTTTTTCTCTTGCTGTAAACGATATACTACACTGACGGCAACGGGGGCCAGAGAGGAAACAAAACGGAACAGGGTTCTCAATGCTTGCCAGCCATGTTGTATTCCTATTGGTTAGAAAACGAAATACTCATGCCAAGAAAAGTGACGCATGCCATTTGATTGTTGTTTCTTTCTCTTTCCAACTTATCGTACTGATACGAGACAACAGATGAAAGAAAAGAAACCGGATATTGCTTTATAAACGCGGGACTTTTGAATGTAATGGATTGGCTGGAAAGTGACCTTGGACGAACGAAATCACCCTCCTAGTGATTTTTAATCTCGGTTGTAGTGACAGATGACAGTTAAATGGCAGTTTGGTTGACGATGACATTTTTGTTGGATGGTTATGCTATGGAAGAGAGTGGGAGTAGGTAGGTATTTTCGACCAGACGCAGAGCCATTAACCAAGAATTGAATTGAGTACATAGGTATTTTGTTTTTAAATTACTTGATTTCTACTAATAACTTCTTAAATAAATAATAAATAAAAACTCATTTATTGCCTAGAAATTACTTAACCTAAACTAGAATTAAACACCAAAATATAAGAAACTAACAGAGGCAAAGGGAGTAGTTTCAGCATAATGTCGCATGCCAGAAACATACGGCGCTGATTTTAAATCTACTCCCCTCGGGTAGCGTTGGGTAGGTAGTTCTTGGTGTTGCAGCGCAGACTATAAGGAGGATCGAGCAGTTTGAAGTGGGCCATTGTTTGTGTCGCTGAAATTCTGCCGTGCATGAGAATTTCAGAATTTCATTTTCAGATCTAGAAAAAATATAATGACATGCCGCCGCCCCGTAGACCGGGATCTACTATCCATGCCATGCTACTCTGTGATGCTACTACATAATATATAGCTAGGCTTTGGTCTGATTGTGTCTGACTGTCTGTCATGTCATGACACTTGGTCAGTCAGACTGTCTGTCATTCAGTGACTGACTGACTGACGACTGAACTGAACTGAAATGACAGACTGTGAGGACTGACCAAGTGTCATCAGTGCCTGTTGTGGTCTGTCTGCCTGTTCTTGTTGTCTCCGTCCTGTCAACGAAACCTTGTGTGTGAGACAGAAGACAGTCCATGTGATTTTTTGGTTAGAATTTTATTGTTATTGACTCCTAAGTTCAAAACTCCGAAACAAATAAAATGCCGAAATCTAAAAGGGACAAGAAAAGTAAGTAAGAACTTTAATATATCTTTCATTTTGTGGCATCAGCCTTCTTGTTATTTCGCTAAATATAGTCTTCTTTCAAAAACGTGTTGATAATCTTCAGTTCGGAGGGTTTCGAGTACTTTGTGCTGTCTACTATAGTACCTATTATTAAAATTACCTCTTTATAACATTAAGAAAAATATTTGGATGGAACCTTGCCTTAGACGAGCCTATGCATTTATATACCTTACCATCTTTTATTTATGCCTATGCTCGTCTAAGGCAAGGTTCCATCCAAATATTTTTCTTAATGTTTTATAGAGGTAATTTTAAAATAGGTAGTAACTGTACTACCTACCATAAGCTGTTACTGGGTGTAACTACAATACCCTATTTATATATTTCCAGTTTCTCTTACAAAAACCAACAAGAAGGGCCTGCTTCTTAAACAGAAAACTATTGAAGAAATCAGAAATTCTCTCACGAAATATGAACACATTTTCCTTTTTACTGTAAACAACATGAGGAATGCCAAACTGAAAGATCTACGTCACGAATGGAAGGATTCACGTTTCTTTTTTGGAAAGAACAAAGTTATGGCTATAGCACTTGGAAGGACAAAAAGTGACGAGGTTGAGGATCAACTCAATCTTGTAAGTACCTACATCAAACATAAATAATCATAAAATTATGATAATGACATAGCGTGCCTGGGAGTTGGAAGAAAATGGTAGGCTTGAATAAATATCATCATCATCCGCAACCCGACTTCACCCACTGCTGGGTATAGGCCTCCAAACTTTTGTGCCACTCCACACGGTCCTGCGCCAATCTCATCCAGGTTCACCCTGCGGTGTTAGAAATATTGTCTGCCCATCTTGCCGCTGGACGTCCAACGTTTCTGTATCCAGTTCTTGGACGCCATTCAGTAAATAAAAATATATTTCATGTGTTTTGATAAATCATACATTTTCAGATATCAAAAAAGTTAAAAGGCCAATGTGGCTTACTTATGACAAACAGAGACGTCGCAGATGTTTTACAATGGTTCAAAGACTTCAGTGAGCCGGAATATGCCAGATCAGGGTTCATTGCCACAGAGGATGTCTTGTTACCCCAGGGCCCACTGGAGAACTTCTCACATTCCATCGAGCCACATTTAAGGCGCCTCGGCCTACCCACATCACTGGAAAAAGGAGTTATTCATCTTTTAAAGGAATATCAGGTATTAATTTTCATTGTTTTCTAAACCGAACTTTAAGGTTGCGCAATATTATTTTGGTCCATGAAATATCAAAAAAATTAAGAGTCAACTTAAAATACAGAATAGATTATATGAATTGCTTATGAGCAGCTGTTATTAAGAAAGAAATTATTCGGCAAGTATTATTAAGTTCTTTCATTTCGAAGATAGTTGTAGGTTATTCTAAAATTATCAAAAGAAAATTAATTTAAATATATTTTCCAGGTTTGTAAGAAAGGCAGCACACTAACCCCAGAACAAGCGAGTATACTGAAACTTCTAGGCAATCAGATAGCAACTTTCAAAGTTGTTATAAAATGTCACTGGACCAAAGGTAAAGGCTACCACAGGGATCTTGATGTGCCTAGTGACGAGGAAGGTGATGATGATGATGATAATGAAAAGGATGATGTGGCTGAAGATGAGACCATGGAGGAAGATGAGACGTAAAAATACATTGTTGTATATTTTTAGGGAGTAAATTTTGTATCTATAAGCCTAAATAAACATTATTTTACACACAAGCTAGTTTTAATAACCTTATTAACAAGCACATAGCTTCTCAACGACCACACTACCTTGGCTTTCCTGGAGGACATCAGGTGGTTAGACTAGTAGCCCCAAAGTCGACACACGAAAAGGGCTGACCTGTGGCCTAGTTGCGAAAACCTGTGTTGTGGCTGCCAAGCCGCATATCTGTAGAGTATCTAGAGAACATTTGTTTGCTTTTACTATTCCTCCCCCCTTGTTTGGGAGATGCATGTTCAGCAGCCTGTCTACTTTACTCGGCTAGTGCCAGTGCCTAACAGATTAATCCTCATCAGTGTACCTGTCTCACTCAACCACCTTCAAATTAAGTTAAATTGGTAATTCAACTGAAACAAATGTTTCTAGAAAATAATCATTTATTAAACAATCACAGAAATAATAAATTATGTTACAAAATATACTAAATCAGACATAGACCAGCAATCCATATTTTCATAAACTTAAATAATATTTATTTCAAAGGAAAATTCCACTAATAATGTCTAAAGTCCATAAAAATATAGCAAACTATTAAATAATCACTCTACTATCTAGCAGAAGCCAAGCCTCTTCATCAGTTTTGTGTATTAAAATAAAACAATTTTATAATGAACTTAGCACAATATTTTAATCACAGAATATAAATAAAGCATTGTTTTCTATCAGTCGTCACAGCGTTAATCGACATAATTAAATGCCTAGCTTGCTGACAGTACCTAATATTTATTGAAAATCATCAACATCCTTGCTACATTTTCTATGACACCATACCAATAAAATCGACTATAGAATGTACAGTCTTTGCATTGAATTACAAAATATGTGACTACTTATCATAACCATGCACTACTTTCTGATAGTACCTTACGAAAATATGCTTTTATTTTATTCTAGTAGTTTGCTAACAGCCAATCGTGCAGTTTCTATATATAAATGTTTGAAAGTGCACAACTTACAGACTAGCGGTAATCATAATTTTCGATCAAGCATTTCTTACGAGCTGTGTACCTGAGATCAATTAGCTATCACAGGCTAATAAACACCGATCGTATTCTGATATTGTTCAGTTGGTTTAGTTATATTTGGCGCATTCTTATACTCGTAATGGGAAATGTAAACATAAAGAAAACATGTTGATTGGTTTCGAACTTCAGGAACTTATAAATTACTTCTAATAATATTATTAGTGTGTAGGAGTACATAACTTAGTTCTTCTCTAAGATGTCATGATCTTATATGTATAGTATTGCCTTCAAAGAGCATTGTTGTAATGTCTACATTATAATTTCAAAGCCACGCGGATATAGAAATAGATTTATTTAAATTGTGACTGCTATTAATAAATAGGGTGCAACATAGAAGATTTAAACTATTTAAGGAGTTTTAGGCTATAATGAAGTCGGATGTTAGGTACATCACGTTTACTAATAACAGCGTAAGAACGTTATCTACTCTCAGCTACATCCACACATCAACTACACATGACATAAGCTGTGCTGATTTTACTTTTAATTTGCTACCAATTACACGACAAATTGAGCACAGCATTGAGCCACTGGGACCTATCATCCCCATAGATGAATTTACTCGCTGTTTGTTGCCTTATAGTTATAAATATAACCCTACCAATGGTAATCGCAAAATTCTGTCGAAATCGTGATTAAGATACACACACGTCAAAGCTTCTTATTTAAAGCTCATTTACCTCTATATAGCCAAACTAAAGCATGTACCGAGAACATTTTTTCGCCGTAGATATGATACCTAAACAGGCAATTGGTAAGAGCTAACAACAGAAAGTCTACTCCGTCCACGCATTTATTTACTTTGACTGAATGAGAGAATGCAATATTTCAAAGACACATAGTATGACAGCTAAATAAATATTGAAGCATTCGTTAGTCCCGACATTTTCTGAGGCGACAGATTCTCGCGTATCTATTTTGAAAAAGAAACAAGTCTATAAATATTGTATTAGTCAAAGAAAATAAATACGTGGACGGAAAATGTGGAATTTCATCTCCATCAAAAAAATCCTCTTTTCATACAGCAGCAATATTAACGACAATGCACTACAGGAATAACAATGAAGCACTACTAGATTCAATAAATAAATGACACGACCTTGAAATATCCCATCTGCATCCAATAGATTACGTTGGTAATGTTGCTATCGGCCAGGCGATATGAAAACTCATATCATGCTTGTTTATTTCACTTGTCAGTTGTTATTTCGCGGGTACTTTGGGGGGCGGTGGGACGACGGGCGGTAATTCCAGCACGAGGATCGGTTCGCGCCAGAAAACGGTCTGCGAGAACTCATCGCTTGGCTCGCATTGCGCCGGCGGGAACACTTGGTCCACCAGCACAGACATATGGGAGTACCTGGAAGGAATGACGTTAGGTTTAATGACAACAGCATAAGCGGAGCTCCTATAAACAAAAACATTTTGCTATAGGGCTGCAGGATGGACCGGACATTAGCGTAATGTGATTGATATTGGTTCTAGCGGATTTCATAAACTGATTATTATCTCTGCTTCATTTGCAAGGGTCTTAACTAACACAGTAAAATAAGGCAGTTTAGTTTAAATATAGATTATGTACTCAATAATACGTAGGTAAGATATAAATTGCTTTAAAGAATCTGGACATGCGCAGCAGACAAGGTTTTTAATATGGTCCTTATCTAACCGTTAAGTGAGGACCAGGTGAATGTAACGAATTATAATACTTATTTCTAGACAATTTTAGTGTGATTTACAAATGCTGCAAGATAGTTTGAAGAAAATAGTTTAAAAGAGTTTGTGACGAATTTGTTTTTGAGCGGTCACTCATTTGAGTAGAGAGAAATTTCAGAAGAACATTATATTAAGCAATCACAAACATTTCCATGGGATAATGTAAGACAACACAAGGTGGTGAAGAATTTTAGTTTCCTTGAAGAACGATGATAGGTAGGTATTAAACACGAGAATAGCGATACTCCGGTTCCTTCACCGTGGTTTAATCGTGAGAGACAGAACGAATGCCCAAGCTTTAAGACATAGATAGCTCAAGTAATAGACTGAGGTATTCTTACAGTTTAACCTACCATAACAAGTTCCACCATGAGACATAGGTACTTTACTTAGAAAAGCAACAAAGTATTTAATGTCTTATCTCATGGTGGGGACTCAATAAGGTAAGATTACTGCCAGTCGGTTTAAAGATGACATTTCGATGATCACTTGTTATTTTGTCAGTATCATGTTTAAGATCAATAGCGTAAGTATGTTTTTGGTAAAGATGTATGAGTAGGCCTTGTGACGAAGCCCAAGTCATGCCATACGGCTTACCGGCAAAATAGCGCGCCCGCAATACATTTCACATTAACAAATATTTTTAGACACCTACGTCTCAGGTAAAGTTTTTACGGTATTATCTGTTTTCATAGACGGGAAGAAATCATCGACCATGTCACTTTGCACGTGGTAACTGAAATAAAAACGTAGATCTCATTACTGTGTAACCGTCGGTATGTTAGTCACTTTGCCAGCGAAAGATCCAAAAGCTTTATACAAAAAAAAACATTGTTAATTTGTTGGCTCGAAAACCGACGAAAAATAATAAGAAAAGCCAACACCGTGTATTAAAACAAATATTCCGGAATTTATGTACATTTGTGCAAATCTTACAATGGTAAGTTTTTATTACATGAAATACTCACGTCGATTGGAATGTTTGTGTAAGTTCGTGCTTTAGTTCCCCTTTGTAGTTGATGGTGAAGATTCTCACGATAGGAATGCCGACAGCTTGGTATGCACAGACGTCCTGGAAAAGAAAGTTATTATTAGCAACAGACAATAGACGCGTGTGAAAGTTGATGTAGCTTCTCTTCTGAGAACATACAATGTAAGTGTACAATTCACTTATCTTTCCTACAGCTTTATGCTTCGTAGCTGGGGCAAAACCCACCAGAAGAATCGCTTCATTGCTGAGCATTATGTTTCAGGATAGACCTAGCTAGCTAGACATAATTAACCGTATTGTTTCGGTATTGAGACTTCCCCTCTCTTTTTGCGTCGGGGGTTCAAAAAACAAACAACTTGTTCTCAAGCGACGAAGTCTTATAAACAAGCTTTTAAAAAAACGCTTGTGGTTTATATGTATTATACATTTACAAATCACATTATAATTATCTGATTTTCCCAGATTAGAGTCATTATGGAAAATATACACACAGCAGACTGATTGATGTTTTCATAACACGCTGACGTCAAGCTTAATACACGATTGACCCTAACTTATGTCACGTTTATTTGCAATGACGACAGCGTCAAGTAATAACTCGTTAGTGTTTCGAGTGCTACTTGTAATGTCTTCTGACCTTATAAGTACGACTAAGCATCATGTACTTTTTCGTACATGCAGCATTATAGGAACCTATTTCCATATATCTCTCTACTCTTGAAAGGCCTGATCAGGCCATTTTCCGCGCCATGTGCCTGCGAGAGGGAGGAGTTTCGCCTATTAATTGTCAGGTATCAAGGGTTAATCACCCACTGTTTAGTATAGAATAAACTGTTGTGCTCAAAACTCTTGTGCCACTACATCCGGTCCTGCGTCATTCACATCTCAGGGTAAAAACTAAGTGTTCCATATTGTTTAAATGGAATCTCCTCACCTCACAGCCTATTTATTGGTCCACTGCTGAACGCAGGCCTCCCCCTAATAAGCGTTTTATAAGCTTTTATCTTATACTTTTTTTATAAAAGGAAAGGAACCTACTTTTATTCCCATATACTGCGTAGAATGGATTCGACCCTTGAAGGAACAACGCCTTGATTGGATCAGGTATTGGATCTTGAACTCCTCAGGTTTCTTCTCAATAACCTCGCGATAGAACGCTCGGTGTCAAGACTTGGTTTAGGAATACAGGACTACCGAACAGGCATTTATAGTACAGGCCTCAAAACTCTTGTGCTACTCTCCCCTATGGTCTCATGAAGTCTCATCTCAGTAGAAGCTAGCCTTCCATGTTTAATAAAATCAACTTACGTTGACTCGATTTCCATAGCCCGCGTAGAAAGGATTCGACCCTTGAGGGAACAGCGCCTTGATATCCGCCAGGCATTGGATCTTGAACTCCTCGGGTTTCTTCTCAATGACCTCGCGGTGGAACGCTCGGAGTAACGACGTGGGGTTTAGAAGTAGGGGGCCGTCAGGCAGGCAGACCTCGCCTTGCTTTATTGAGCGGAGGTATTCTCGGGTCACCTAGAATGAGGAGAGCGGTTATTGTGGTACTGGTAAGGTCTACCTGATTTTTTATTGTGTATTTTTCTTAATAATCAAAAACTTATTCTCTTCTTATTTCTACGACACTTTAAACCATATAAGGTTTGTCTAGTGTCGACAGTTACAGCGTGTTGCCACACATTTGGCATAAAGTTATACATATTATAAATATTATCATAGATATACTAAGTCTACCTAACATTATCAGCGATTGACACAAGTATTTTTATGTATACGCTGTTGGCGTTCCTTATAAATAAATAAATAAGTATTACCTATAACTATGATGGTAAGCGTCATTACATCGCAAGGAACAAATGCTACGAAGGTGTCGTTCTACCTTAGGGATAAGATGTTTTCATGTGCCTGGTATTAATCACTAGCTTCTGCTCGCGGTTTCGCACCTACTTTTCCGGTACAAAAAGTCTATCTCCCTGGCGAATTTTATTGAGATCCGTTCCGATCCGTTGATCATCGGTTTCGTCGTGAACAGGAAACAGACAGAGAGACAGAATTAATTTCGAATTTATATTATTATTATGGAAGTAGGGATACCGAAATTACAGCTGCTTGACGGCAGAAATAGACATACATGATGATAAAACATCTCTAACTATAGACTGAGGAACTTTTATAAAAGTATTTGGATTTATTCGACGAGTAATCTCAAACTTAGCTCACTTAACCCAAGCGCAAACAAAGGCTTGGAATCAGCTCTTGTATAAAATGGGTGTCAAGTTACTTAAAATATGGCAAGCTTTACTATGAATATCAAAAAACAATTAAAATTACAGTATCTTTGATAAGTATTGTTGAAATAATTATGTAGTACTTACTCTCGCTTGTCCAATAGCACGAGCGGAAAGATACAGCAGTTGGTAACCATTGTTCTTGATCTTGGTGAATAGCTGGGCAACGCCCGACTGCGCCCAGTCCTTGCCCACAAGTGGGAAGATGTGACCTAGCACGTCGGACCTGTCGACAAACCAGAGAGTATTAAAATTATACCAAAGTTACCACCCGCGGTTTCGCACGCATTAGTCCGGGATAAGAACTCAACAACTTAATTTATATGGAAAATGTAAGCCCGATGAGTTCTGTAGGCCTAGCACGGGGCTAGTTGCCTAGGGTAGAAAACAGAAGAATGACATCGCATTGTCATACATTGCGTTAATTATTGAAGTTGAAGGAACGACTTTCAAACATATTACGCATTCGATGGCGATATGACGTAATTTTTCTCTATTCTACCCTAGACAATAACCCCCGTGCCAAGCACACGGTACCTAGATTTGGCGTTGTCTTCGCTGAAACATCTCACACACTCCACTTTCCAAACTTTCGCATAAATTTATAAACCCGACCGACAGCTACACGGAATTAGAAAGACAACTATCTGTTGTTGTAAGTTATTGAATTAGAGCTCGAAAACAAAGGAATGTTGAACTACCGTTTAGTACACAGAACTTATTGACGCAAACAAGCGAACGTACTCGTAATTACTGTATGGAATTTGAGAAACGCAATCTTGTGCCAACAATCTATTTTCGGTAATAATTGTGATACGTCATTTCCCTACCAAACTTTGCACCTGTTTCGATCACAAATCGCCGACGATTTGTAATGGTGTCAGACGATTTGTAATGAACAGAAGCCATTTTATTTTAATGACACTATTTGGTAAGTAGGTATTTAGTTATTTTTATTTTGAATAAAAGCTCGGTTTATTCATCGTGCAAGCAAAATTTACTATCATCGAAGTCAAAAGACCACCGCTGGACATAGGCGTCGCTGAATGACAGTTTCCTGCGGCCTTCACCAGGTCATTCTGCCCACACGCTACGCCTTTTGGAACGACGTAAAATAAACAGACATGGTTACATAGTTAGGTAAGCGCTTGACATAGCTCTTGGAATTCGCCCAGGTCGATCTGATTTAACATACGAAAAGAGGCTAAAAATATTTAATGTAACTTCACTTGAAACCCGTCGTGCATATTTTGATCTAATATACTTATACAAAATAATTCATTCTATAATCGATTCCCCGGACCTACTATCTCAATTTTGCATTAATACAAAATTTAGTGCAAGAAGGTCAAACAAGAGCAACCTTTTTGCGTTACGCACTTATAAGAATAACATCTCTTATTACAATCCTCTCACTAGAATGGCGCGTCAGTACAATGAGATATCTATAAAACATACTGAAATTGACATTTTTAACCCCAGAATTCACCATTTCATTAGAGAACTTAAATGTATCCTCCATTTCAATGATCCTGATAAAGCTGGTCCTACACGCTGGAGCACTCAACCTGGTGAAGGAACAAAATAGGGTACGTACTGCCAGGTACTATACCTGGCAGTACCCTATTTTGTTCCTTCTAGCTATAATAGCTAAAGGTATAGCTAGGCAGTGTGCATGGCGGCGTACATGCGTACTATGCCTCAACTCTGTGCATGTGCACTAGGAAGATGTTGCCTGGCTGTAGGGTTGGTTGTGTTGTATAAAATTAAGTTTTATCACCAGTGTCCCTTACAAACTAGTTTATTCTTTTTATTGTAAATCCATTTAGTACGAATAATAAAATTCATCATTATACTTAGCTGTACACACATATTTTTACGCTACAATGTAGATTAAAACAATTTTTCTGTATGTTAATTTTAGCTGGCATTGTAATGTGTTTTGTGTGTTAAATAAATAAAATAAAATAAAATAAAATTGTGAAACTCAAGAGGCAGCGGACCATGGGCATATCGCTCAAATAATTGATGGTCATTGGGCTACAAAATAGATCATCATAATAAATACCGCTTAAACATCTGGGCCACGGGTAGCCCCTTGCGGATGTCATTGACCCTAAAAATATATGGAATATCTATGTACATGAAATAATACTAACTTGGTAATAGTTCCATCGATATCGGAGATGACGATCTTGTCATCATACCGCCATCGGAACACGTTGCACTTGCAGCGCGTCGTGCCTTGATATGCCGTTGTCACGCTGAATACCATCTCGTTCATGCCATGGTTTAGGTTCAGGTTTTTCTGTGGAAATTGTTTGCGTGTCAGATTTTAGTACTAAGAAATAACTATTTCGATATGACTATTATGTTCCGATTTTTCTGTGAAGTTATGTCCGAGTCAGATTTTCGTACTAAGCGAATACTATAAATATAATATACACTTCCGACTCAAATAGGCAATATTGTATTGATATGCTTATTTGGGAGTGGAACTGGTCTAGACTTATTATTTTCTGCTTAGCTTGGGGCTAATGATGCGTTGTGAATATTGAAGCACTATTTATTTATTGTTGCGTGGTAACTTACAAAATCATGAATTAAAATGCTGTGTTACAATGCCCATTTATAAATACTTACAATTTGATCAGAAGAAAGCCGCAGCGTTTTTCTGAAGGATGAATATCTGCGCGAGGGACCGACGCCTTCTTGGTCCGAGTCTGATGAACTGTGCTCCAGACGATCTATAAAGAGGTGAAAAATTACGTTATTTTCAATAGCACTCAATGGTGAAGGATAAGAGTATCATGAAATTCATTATTGTAACTTGTACCTATAACCTTCGGTCCGCGTTTATCCTACGCGTACCTACTTAAAAAAACTATTTATCCTTTCCTATTATAATTTGATAATAAACATTAAGTTACCATAAGATTACTTTAGCTTAGTTAGATGTTTAGTTGAGTTGCCTTGCTATTTACGCATGTTGTGGCTGCAGGCAGCTACCTGTAATTTAGAGAGCACTAGTTTTAAGTATTTTGTTTTCTAATTTGTATTCCCTGTGTTATCTCTAGTTGGTTGTCCTAAATAAATAAATAAGAGTCGACATTAGGAGTGTTTGGTTTTTTGTTGTCTTGAATAGATTTTTGTTTGAATCACACCTGCAGTTTTTCGCAGATCGTCATCCCACCTGGCCGGAGGGCGTTCTACACTGACAACTTGCGAAAGACTGCAGGCAGATGCTGGATGCAAGCTGAAGACAGGGCGCTCTGGCGCTCATAAGGGTAGGCAAATGCCTCCCTTTCTGGACATAGGTCCAGCAGTGGGCTAACATAGGCTGATGATGATGATATTAACACCTAATATTCACTCTTGTCTTTTACGCAGGTGCACATTAAACTAGTGATATCTGTAAGCGTAGTACTATACAATGGTTTGAAATGACGTAGGTAAGTATCGTAAAAGTATTGTTTAGGCAAACAAGTATCCGAACGTAAAAAAGAACCAAATCAGTTCGTTCAATATCCATTCTCTCCAAAACATTTAAAAAAAACTTCATTCTTCGCCATTACGCCGCCATCAAGGAAAGTCAAATTTCAGTAAAATATAAGACTTAAAATATAGAAAGAAATACATCATACAAACATAAAATATCTGCAATCAAATGCAATTTTACAATCTCGTGAGTATTCTCAACAAGTTGGCGATCGTGACAAGTATAATGGAATTTGTCAATAAGAGTGTTTATCATGAGCAGCGTTTATGAAGTTGCACTTTGAACCAGTCTAATAGCGTACAGTAGTAAATAATTAACATCCGATCATAAAAACAAATAACACAACTAAAGCCTATTGTTATTTTTTTGGTACTACCGTCGCAATTTAAATTACGTAGTACAGTGTAATCCACACAAGAACAAAATGGTTTTACTAATACTGCTTGGAAACTATGCTGTTCTTCCCGTCCTTTATCCTAGTCAATGAACAGTCGGGACTACAGTTTTGTTTCTTCCACTCTTCCCTATCAAGCGTCATCACATATGTGTGAATTGTCCAGCAATATTTATTTTCACAACTCTCGCTCGAAAACAGTAAGCAAAAACGGGTTTTGCTCACATGTGGAATAAAGGATATCATTCAACTTGTTGTAAGAAGTAATTTGAATACGAAACAATGCAATCTTCACAAATAATATTTCGTTCGTTCGTGGTTTGACAGAGGTTTGTAGCATTTTAAACAAATTTTTACCCTCCAAGGTTGTTGACCAAAATGAGTTTCTGACATTCGACCTCTTTCATAAATTACAAAATATTTTCACGCTAGTCATGGTGACACGTTGTATGTTTATCTCGACCTCGCTACCACAGCAGTCTACTTTAGAGCCACTCGCTACGCTCGTGACTCTATTCTAGACCGTTTCGCTAGCTCGGGATTTAATGTCGGCACGTTCAACAAAAAAACGTTTTGCCCGCTTGTTCAACAAATAACTATTATCTCCTTACTCAGAACTTTTCTTACAAATGACATCTTTCACAGAATTAAACACTTTTATCTATAATTTTTCATAAATTCATATTAGAATAATATCCTACCTTGTTCTTGACTAGTTTTAGTTTGCATCGGCTCCGTAACGTCCCCGTCGACCGCCTCCTGCGTCTCGATCTCAATGCTGTCTGGTTCCTTCTCTTCGGCCACCGGAGTGGTAGCAGGTTCCGAGCCTAGGTTCTCTGGTGCTGATTGTGACTCGGTTACTGTGTCGGCTATTAGGGATGTTTCTGGGTTCTCGTCGCTTTTATCCAGGGAGGTGTCAGTTGTTCTGAAATTATTAAGCTATTGTAGAGCCCACGTTCGTAAAAATTGTATATTTGCATTTTTAGATTTATTGGTTTGAAAAACTATTGAAAATGTCGCTGGAAAACTATTGAACCTGATGAAGTAAAAAGTACCATAAAACCTACCATAAAACGTATAATTTTGTCCATGGTATATTAAAAAGCATTATACAAAATACAAAAATCTTTGTTGGGAACAGAATTGGCTTGTGGACTGACTACAGCAATAGTTAAAAACTGTGTAGCGGAGTCAGGGCCCTCTTCCGTTAATTAACAAAATATATGTGTTCTATATTTCATTCAATTTAATAATAATAAACTGGAATCATTTTTATGTCTAGAACTGTGTTTACTGGTCTGTGGTTTATGTCCCCCAGTCACGCAATGGATTTTATAATTTTTTATTGTTTACTGCCAATTTATAAATTCCTAGCTTCCGTTCTCGGCTCCACTTGGTTCCTAGATAAAACGTTATAATTATAAGTAATACCTTAACAAAGTAACATTACCTAGTCAGGGCTTATACTGTAAGGATTCGTCCAAAAATTCGTGTTTGGATGGTTTTTGTTACTCCTTATAGCCAGACTACAGAACTGGTAAATACATGTTAATTTTAGATGGCCGGTGAAAGACCTAGAATAACATAGGCTCCTTTGTACTCCTTGTGACGCTGGCAGAAGCTGGTCCTCAACCTTAGCAGCATATATTGGTCCACTGCTGGACGCAGGCCTCCCCTTATAAGCGCCTTATATGCTATACTATCTCTTGGGGGGTAGTGCGCATAATCCCCACGCTGGGCACGCGGGTTGGGGATCGCAGTTCGGTGGTAGAAATGTTCTGCAGGGGGCGCTGCTGCCCGCCCCCGGTGGATATCCCTTAGTCGCCTCTTACGACAGCCGCGGGAAGAGTTGGGGTTGTGCAAATTCTAAGCCGGCACCACAAAGCAATTGTTTAATTTTAAATTGTTAGGAATATAGTTTACCTCTTGGCCTCTGCATTTGACCGTCTCCAACTCCACCAGGAGTAGCCGCGCGGTTTGGCGGCGCCTTCCACCACGTGCGACGCAGACAATTCCTTCTCACCCTTTTCTAAATCTTCTAGCACTCTCTGAAAAGAAAAACTTGGCTGTAAGAAAACTGTTGCAGCGTAAAGGTGCGATCCCATTGGTTCGAAATATACACACTCGTCTCGTCGCACGTGATTGGTAGATTCAGCTCCTCTCACGTGTATAGGATGAATTTCCGCCCATTAAGCAGCAGTTCGTATCGCTCGAAGAAATACGCAAGTACATGTACATTTACTGATGCTGTGTGAATTGTCCAGTATTATTTATTATTATTTCTATCTGAAGTACTCACGGTAGGCAGCGGTCGTCTATACGCCAGTAGAGACAGTAACAAGGGCCCGGCGCTGCGCCACGGCATCCAGCGGTCTCCGAGCCGGATCAACAGCCGTCCGTCGTGTGCTAGTGCACCACCTCGCTCGCAGAACTCTTCGTATGATAGAGCTCGAGATACCATCTCTTCTCGGACGAATACTCCCACTTGGCCCCTAGGAAGGAATTATTAATTTAAAACCACAGAATATTTATAAAAAAAAATCATGAATGAAACAAAACTAAACGTTTCCTATTTTAGTTTATGCTCAGGATTGAGATCTTATTGGTTGATTTGGCATTCATTTCGAGTCATCAAGTACATATGTTAGTATCAACAAAGAGCCTATTTCTGAACCCTCACCACAATTCAATCTCTGAACCTATTTTTCTTCCTTCTGTTATTTCCTCCTAATTTGGTATAGCTGTTATTGTTCCGTAAAAGGGAAATCACCGTGACTATAAAAAACATAGGCAAGATTAGGTACCTGATAGTCTCAGAAGTTATTGAAAGGTCTTTGGATAAGGAAAATATCATATTTTTCAATGAACATGTCATCATAAAATCCGAAGATACTAGACTTTACTAGCCTTTGCACTTTATGATGTACATAGGTAAGTACTTGGTAGACATAGTGCCACAAAAAAGTCATAGAGTCAAACTGCTTTTTTTCCTTCAAACCTTACAGGACTTTTGGACACGTCAGATATTTCAAATTATAATAATCGTCGAACTTCTTGTCCTCTGGCGAACCACGTGAGAAAGATGCGCAGAACGCAATTCTTAGGCCAAATTGGTGGGCGACCGTCTGGACAGTCACGTCGATTATTCACTGCGAGTTTTTGTTTCAAACAATGAAAGAGCGAGACAGGTAAACGAAGCTGTACCTATCTCTTTCGCCCGCATCGTTGTCGGTGGCATATGAATTATATGCGTGAGTGTACCTGCGCGAAGTGTAACTTCCCATTATAGCTGCCCGTTACCGGACAAGATGTTTGGCGGTAACTATATATAAGTATAACTAGGAAAAAAGTGTCAGTTAGATAGTGTTTACTTCAATCTTTTTAGGGTAAAGTAAACAAGAAACCTTTGGATAGGTTCTTATTTCAAGTCAGGCCGGGTTCTGGCGGGCTAAGTAGATACTAAGTACTTACTTGGTAAGTATTTTCTCATCATCATCCGAGTCCAAAGCGTGGGGTTCTAGCGAGGCTGGTGACTGGGGTAGAGACGGTCCGTTGCCTGATTCATACTCTTCTTCCGTAGGCCCTGTTGACTGGTGGGGTACGTTTGAAGCTCCTGCATAGACAAAATGCTCTTTATCAATCTATGGCCAAGATATTCTACACTGATAATGATATTATTAAGAGGTAGGATTGGTTTATGTATTTGTGAGCAAGGTAATTTCTGGATGAACTGGACCGCTTTTGAAATTTTTTCACAAAAAGAAAGCTACATTATCCTTGAGTGAAAGTAGATATGTTTTATCCATTTACCACGTGATTGAAGCCGCGAAGCTAGCATTTTAAAAACAGGTAGATAGATAGATAAAAAAAATTATTTGGTACTACAGGCACACATACATTTAGGTAGTTCTTGCGTATTTAAAGATACAAATGGATTTGTCGACAAAGTATTGTAGCTATTTTTTTTGTCAATTGTCGGTTAAATAAGAGTTGAGATATTTTCTTAAATATTCAGAAAGAAAAATAACCATGACTACCTTTTTTATTCAAACAGACAAACAAACCTTTTTTATTAAACGGTCCATGACTTGTACCTATTACTTCGTTATGATGACAAAAAATATCATGCAAAAAGTAAGGGTACCTACTTAATGAGTAGCTTTTCACTTTATACGAGCAAAAAATTGGCAAAATCCGAACGGACAAATCACAAAAAAGCTTAACGACCATGGCAGTATCGAAGGTATTTTTAGAGGGAGCTGCTCTTGTTTGTAATTTGTATCCCAAGATCTGACAAAAGAGTTTTCTTCTACCAAGATATCTCAAGCGCGACATTTATTTTCTATGGTGTTTGTAACGATGACCACGATCTTTAATAAAATGGGCTGTTTTTCGTAATACCGCAGGGGAGGAAGATTTGTAGTGCAAGAGACACTTCAGGCTGAAATAATAATAAGATGTGCGTAATAACTAATAACAATAATAACTGCGAGATATCCCGAGGGGTGCTTCGAGAAATAAAATCATGGGTCGAACTGCCCCCGGTCCAACTGGTCCAAGTAGACGCCTTTCACGTCCTCCTTCTGTATGTACACGCTAAGGAGTTTGTATAAAACTACACGACATCGCGAGTGGTGCTTCGGGAAGTATAGGTACAGATCGACCTGCCCCCGGTCCAACTGGTCTAAAAAGACGCTTTGCACGGCTTCCTGCTGTGTCTACACGCTAAGAAGTTGGTACAAACCTGCACGATATCTCGAGTTGTGCTTAGGGAAGTAAAGGACCGGGTCGACCTGCCCCCGGTCCAACTGGTCCAAGTAGACGGCTTGGATGGCCTCCCTCTGTGTCTACATGCTAAGAAGTTGGTACAAACCTGCACGATATCTCGAGTGGTGCTTCGGGAAGTAAAGGTCCGGGTCGACCTGCCCCCGGTCCAGCTGGTCCAAGTAGACACCTTGGACGGCTTCCTGCTGTTTGGACATAAACCCGAACATTCCGCTTAGCACGCCTCGCCGATGGGGACGTTCTTCGTCTGAGCTGAGAGGTTCTGTGGGGGACGCGGGTTCCGCTGGCGTGGATGGTGAAGGTGGTGTCTGCAAGGGATTAGGACAGGTTACTTCTATTGAATCTAATACCACTAAATTGAGTTGTTATAACCATCAGCTGATCATCAGTCTACTGTTGGAAAGAGTCTTCAAAATTGAAGGGTTGTGTTGTGCTATGACCACGGTTGTAGGTATATTTTTTAAGCCGATGAACTGATTTGGATTTAGGTTGGTGATTTTAGGAAGATTTTTCTAAACTAGTCATGTTTGAAGAAAATATGGTGTCATTATTTATTAAAATTGTAGTCGGGGTATACTATTTTTTATTAAAATATTTCTTCAAAGATCGTCTGTATACAATATTCAGTCCGATATTAATATTAATTCACTCAATTTATCTAGTCTAGACTATTGTAAAATGACCGTGTACTTAAGACAGAAGGCCTCAAAGGTTATCTTTGGCTTGTGCTTCTTAACTATCGTGTATAGAACTTTATTAGAATATATATTAAAGCCACAAATGGTTCAGGCTATTATGTATTAGGGTATACATCTCTATCCTATCAGCACACTACGCCCAGCGCGAGACCACTCCACTGCTGACGACCTCTGTGGCGCAGCGGGCGAAAGTCCACCTGCGACACAGGAGGTTGCGGGTTCGATTCTCGTTGGTCTGGGTGTTTTCTATGTATATTAAAAAATATCTAGTTATCTAGTACCCATAACACAAGCTCTGCTTAGCTTGGGGCTAGATAATGCTGTGTGAATTGTCCAGCATTATTTATTTATTTATTTACTGTGTCCGACTGTACATGACGTCGCGGGCTGACGCTAGTGTATAACTCACCTCTAAAGGCGAGTCTGGAGGTACAGGTGCGGTCATGTCCCCCGATCGTACTGGCGGCTCGGGCAGCTCGCCCCATCTCCAGGACTGGGACGACTTGTCACCCGCCGCGGCGCGAGACAATTCAACTTCCGTGTCCGACTGTACGGGAGTGCCGCTACGGGAGCCCCTGTTAGTAAATTGACTTGTTAGTAGTACTTATCATAATTTGGTAACACTGTATTCCTTGATAGGTTTGGAAGTCTATGTAATCAGCGCGTAAATGTAGTCAAGTACCCTACTCAATAGGTATGTACCCTACCTTACCTAAATGGCAATGAATAGTTTAGGTATACATTACCTCATAGATTAGTTTTCAGTTAATTTGTTTAAAAAGTTTGCTTATATATTATTATTATTATTAATGTAATAGGTACCTACGTCACAGATTAGTTTTTGATAAATTAATTTTGTTGAATGTACATTTAATTTAGATTGTGGTAAAGAAGATCTCATGGACTAAGTTTCAATTAAGTTAAATTCCTTAATTTTACACTGTTTTAGTTTTGCGGGACAAACACTAATCCCTCGGAAATAAATAAATAAATTTTAGGTACCATCTCGGGTTCATTCTCTATACAATAGCAAAAGAATCATCAAAATCGATCCCATTGACAATGGACAGATAAATCGGCAATAATATTTTAAAAAAGATACAGCCTCCTTCTTTCGAAGTCGGTTATCGGACTTAACTTTTGTGTAGGTATTTGAGTAGATAGATATTTTGAACGTAATTGTGTGACTTTTGCGACAAGAATGTTGGAAATCATATTTAATTGTAATAATGAGGTTAACTGAAACGTAGAGTTAAGAGCCAGAAAATTGTTGAATGCATACATCATATTCATAATACTCGAATATATAAATCTTTTGGAAGTTTGACCGTTTCCAGCAGTGTATGGCGTTGACTGTTATCATTTATTTATTTCAATATGACGTCAATGTGATATGTCAACTCAGGTGTTATTAGGTTGCATTATTGACACGCGCTGGGCACGCTAATATAATATTTGACTGATTCTTCTTATCAGTAATGGACGATAATATAAAGCCCGATAAAGGCATTGTTCTGAACAAAATTTTTATAATTTTTAATTAAAAATAGCAATCATAATGTAGGTAATACAATGATATTATTTCAAGAAAGTGTTTACCCAGATGTTATCGTAAGCTATCTTCAAAAACAATGTACGTCCTTCATACGGTAACCTTTGTATTTAAAAATAATCGACATTGATGAGTAGGATACAAAGTCCTTCAAAACTAATTATACCACACTTCCTACCTTCCTAAACTACCTATACTATACCTATACCTACCTGTACCTATAATGAGACATAGAAGGCGACGACGCAGCCAAAAGTTGAGCTTTAATGTATAACATTAGTCTTTACTCTATGATTGGTGCCAATTCTCGTACAAATATGGAGCGAGCATGTTCGAGCCAAGCAGTGACAAATCTAATGTATACGGTAATTACATTCCATACATTATACGAATAATGACAACCGCTCCAAATATGGACTAACAAGCTCTACAAAGTTACATACTCTACATTTCTTATTAATGCGGTCAAAGCTTTGCTATTGCTTTCGAAAGATCGTCTGAGTTAGATTGCATAAATTTCAAAATTCGGAGCGAGACCATGACTGCAAATAATTTATGCAATGTCTACGTTTTCAAAGATCTAGTTATATAAATATTTCTAATTCTAATTTAAATATGTAGTCAGTGTCAATTTGGTACAGTGAACATTCCCACCTGTGCCCATTTTTTCTGGATTAAATTTCTTGCAACAGTTTAACAGCAGTTTTCTTTTAAACATAGCAGATAGGTGACGACCTCTGTGGCGCGGTGGATGAACCTGCGACGCAGGAGGTTGCGGGTTCGATTCCTGCCTCGGGACAAATGTTTGAACGATTTGCAGATATTTGATCCGGGGGTTATGGTCGTTTTCTATGTAAAAAATATCTATGTATGTAAAGAATTGTATTAAGTATATCAGTTATCTGGCACCCATAACACAAGCTCTGCTTAGCTTGGGGCTAGGTGATGCTGTGAGAATTGTCCGGCATTATCTATATTATTTTTATTTAGGTTCACTATGTGGTCTATCATTATCTTTCAGAGCTATCAAAATGACCTGCCCGACCGACACGAAAAAGTTCAACTTATAATCGGTTTGAATACCTTTTACATGAATGTGCGATTTTTCTTTATCATTGTGCAATAAAGCTTTGTTCATATGTAAATTTTATGTAAATCAATGACCGAAACCTCACACGTAAGCATAAATAATGAATTTATGATAAATATGTATTATTGTGGTAACTTATCAAACAATAGTCGAAAACATACCTAAATCTACAAAGAACAAAGAGGTTTGACAGTAGCGAGGCTCGGTTTGGGGTCACAGGATTATGATAATGATAACATTGACTCATCCAAAGTGTGTCGGTTCTCAAAACCACGACCATAGCTCTTGATTTACATCGTTGCATTTTACCGTTAAGACAGACAAAGAATCGTATTTCTGAGGGATTGTGTATTGTAGAATGGAAAATTTATTAGATGTACAATTGCAGTGTTTGTGAGGTAGTTTTGAGAAAATTTCTAGAAATTGTGCAAAGATTCTCAGAAAGACGTTTTTTTTTCATGTGAAAAGACTTGAGATTGAGAAATTTCTATTATGTCATGTCTGAAACAAATTCTCAGATACTATCACCTATACCAATCTAAACAAACAGTGATAGATAACAAAACCGTTACCTGTGATTCATTACATCATAGAATATTATGTTCTATCAGAATCTATCTAGTCAGACAGTTCCTTTGTTGTCTTGTTTACTACCACATATCAATTACCTACCTATTGCATGTTTGTTCTATGAACTGGCTTAATGACCAGCTGAATAATAAACGATGGAATGTCAAAACAACAGTAAAAACAGAGCTATTATAATGTAAAAAAACGTACGCACAGTTAGGTGAAGATTTAATTAGATTTTTTGTATCTACGCTGTTGCAATTCATAATTTGACGACGCAAGTAATAACTTTGTAATTGCATTTGGATAGAAATAAAATAATAGAAATAGTAACTCTAAGAATGTATTCTGTAGACCACATAACTTATTTGTTTGTGTTGTTATTGCGTTTCAAATAAACATGTCGTAGTTAAGAAATAATACGTCCTTATTTTATTCCATGTAAACAGGATAAGCGCAATGAATACTCCTACAGTATGTATGATAAAAGAAATTCATAGCAACTCTTACTATCGTGCAAAATGTCTAGATAGCTAAAATAATATTATACCCTTGACAAGTTTTCGTCACGAAAGCGAGTACGT
This sequence comes from Eupithecia subumbrata, assembly GCA_949316285.1. Classification (NCBI taxonomy): domain Eukaryota; kingdom Metazoa; phylum Arthropoda; class Insecta; order Lepidoptera; family Geometridae; genus Eupithecia; species Eupithecia subumbrata. Next base: position 25,450,319 of record OX438644.1, on the reverse strand, counting down.
AAACAATTTGCGGTCGCAGTAGTACGAAAGTTTCATGACAACAAAAAAATAGGTAAAACTATGTACAGTGACGAAATAAAATCTACTCTACGGTGGAGAAACAAAATCTAATTTACAGTGCACGGAAATCAAGAATTTAGTTACGCATTTCTGGATGCAGCATGCACTTCAAACGCAGTATCCGACAACGCCATAGGGATGCGGTTCTCCCCTTTCAGGTTCATGTTAGACATCTCTTCGCTGCAATTAATGGACACTCTAATTTACATACAATTATTTCTAACTACACGGAAAACCGTAAAACCATTCGTATTATATCGCTAAAATTAATTCATTCTACTGTCTACACACCTAAGTCGCCGAAGCGCCGACACAACCCGGCGGCTTAGTCGGCGACATGTCGGCCCATAATATTCATACACCTAAAATGTCGCCACAAATCTCTGGGTAGCATTGTCGCCGAGATGATTCTCTAAATATGCCGCAGACACCAACTGGGCTGTTTCGGCGACATTCTTAAGACTAAATATGTGTTGAATGCTTACCTAAGCGTTGCATTGACTTCTGTGTCGCTGAAGAAATTGATGTCAGTGGCATTAGGAATAGCGGTGGGCTGAGACGGTCGCTGCTCCGAGCCGGCGCGATCCGACTGGCTCGACACAGAGCTGGAAGAGGACTTCCGCTGATGCTTCTTCTTGGAATTCATCTTCCTAGTTTTCTTCTTCTTCTTTCCATTTCCGTTTTTAGCTTCATCGCTGGCGGGCGCGGCGTCTATCGGCCGGAAGTCGTTGTGCGCGCTGATTTTCTGCACGACCTGGTTCGCCTCGCTCTCCGCCTCGCCTAACTGCGTGGCTGCGAAAGTCTTGGGGGCTCTGCCGTCGAAGCAGTCAGGGGCACCGTCGTCTAAGCCGTCCATCTCGAATAGAGCGTCGTTGTCATTGGTGGGAGCGCTCTCGTCTTTGGGGGTTTTCTTTGTTAACTTTGTCAAATCTGGCTTTTGCATGGTCTGTCCGTCGGCTGTGTATCTGTGAAACACGTGTTTTTAAAAAAAAAGTTATGCATCTCTAAATTACCTAAGAATTACATAACGAAACTTATGAAGAAAATATTTTGCTAAATAAAACTTATTTTAGTACTATACTACAGCAACTGGCACTTGTCCATAATTCATTATTGTTAAACCAAGTGTTCAAACTGCGCAATAATTAACTTTTAAATTATACGCGTAATGCAAATTTCCTCGTGTTTAACTATCGCTTTCATCGTAATAGCTACGTTTGTAACGAAGAAGCAAAAAGTTCCGATACATCAGATGTTCCAGGTACGCCATACCCGGAACAGGTTAGGTAACGAAATTGCAAGTTTACCGTCGTACTTGTAAACTGCCAATTCACCTACTGGTTTTAAAACTCACGTTACTATAGACTACTAGCTTCTGCGTGCAGCTTCGCTCGCTTTGTTCTGGGATACAAAGTCGCCTATGTCCTTCTTTGAGACTCCATCTAAATTATTGCCAAATCTCTTTGAAAAGGTAACAGAAAGAGAAACAGAGTTTCTTTCGTTTTTATTTATAACTAGCCGTCGCCCGCGGCTTCGCACGCGTTTTTCCACGAAAAAATTCCTCTAAGTTATTCCAGGTCTACAACAACATCTATGCAAAATGTCGGCCCAATCTGTTCAGTAATTTTGACGTGAAGAGTTAACAAAGACCCAAACACACAACACAAACTATCGCATTTGTAAATATAAGTATAAAAAAAATTGTAGTAGTAGGTATGTTATACCTGCGCTTCGTATAATCCGAGGCTTGTCCATGGTCGGGCTCTACAGCAGAGAGCGAGTTCCGTCGTCTCGGCTCGTACAGCTCCTCGAACCTCGAGGCCGGGATGGGCGAGGTGGCGAGATGCGCAGAACATTCAGCCTCATCCTCTCCAACCTCCTCCACGAAGAAAGCTTCACCAGACTCTCCCAGCTTCATGTGGATCGGCAGCGGATCTCCATTTAGCTCCAGATCAACCTGTAATCACAAGGGCGTTGGGTTTGCGGAATTGAGGAAGTGCCAATTTAGAGGCGATGTGATGCCTAGCGGTGCTAAAATAAGCGCTATTTGTGTGTGAATAATCTTGATTTTTTTTGTGAAATAGATGAGCTCAAGTTTGTAGTTCTACTAGCTTCTGCCCGCAGCTTCGGACGCGGTTTTCAAGTAGCCTATTTTGCCCGTCCCCGGGTTATTGTTTACCTCCCCACATCAAAGTTCAGGCGTAAAAAGTAACAGACAGGCAGAGTTACTTTCGCTTTTATAATATTAGTATGGAATGGTGCGGAGTATGAGAATGCCTAGGTACCTATGGGTCGCGCAAATCTTTATAAATTCTGTGAACATGCCGAGAATGCGAAACTGCGCATGGTACAGTAGAGTGCGTAATCATTCATTCCTTCTGACACCTTAAAATAAGCTACTGTGCAACCACTCGCGCATACTTCCGAGAATTCATAAAGATTTGCGATTATACCAGTAGGTAATGCTGCACGTGCTTGTATTGATTATAACATTTATAACTTTAGGTAGGTACGGGTGCTTAGCTGGAACAGTGATTGGTTTGTAAACGAGTGTGTAATCATTATTGAAACAAGCAGATTATCTTGATACTCTCCGAAATAACCTTGAACATTTTACAATCGACTATTCCACATTGTTAATGTGCGAGTGATCCATGGCATCGTTTTGGAGACTGTTAGTTACGTAACAAGCATTTACGTTAGCATTTGAATTCTGCGACCATTGCGACCTTGAATTGGACCATGATAAAAGAAAATCATAAAATGTTTATAACGTTGTATCTAAGTCAAGAACTCTTTAAATAATTGTCATATTTTTTTCGTAACAACTTGACATCTTGTTAATTTTAACCTACCTACATTGATTATACCTATGCCTTATACTACACCACTTTATTATCAAATATTTATGTAACTTTTAATAACTTTAGTAGTTTATTAGTAACTATAATAATGTTTATTAGTGCGATGGATGAAGGCAGCTCAGGACTATTATTTGTAGCGTCATAATGAGGGTGGTCTATGTCCAACAGTGGACGTTTATGGCTTGATATGACGATGATGTGCAGGTACCTTACCTACCTAGTTTATTTACGTAGTTGTAGCAGTATATGTAGTACGGGTTAATGTGAAAAGGGAATAAGTACAGGGGCGGGTTGAGTGACCCCTTGCAAGAGGTTATCAACATCTGCCGACTGACTATTAAATATTCATTACTGAAGCGCTATTAAATTGAGTATGCACTAGCTTTTCACCAGCTTCCGTATTTAAAATTAATACATTGGTAGCTAAATTCGGATATTTTTATCTGAATTTAGGTATACTTGAAATGCTTGAATGGCTTGAAATGAGGTGTGGAATTAAATTTAAAAAATTAATTGTACTGACTTAATTAAATTTATGTCCGACCGAACCCAACTGGTTTTGTTGTCAATAGTCGAGTTTTTTTGTTTATCACAGTAGAAAAATTTCAAACGTGAAAACACGATTGAAAAAACTTCGATAAAAAATCATGAAAGTGCACGTTTTACACATAATTTGGTCGAAATCTCAGGAACCCTGTTGTCTATTGAAATTACTTAGGTATGTTTTGATTCGTAGTTTATTTTATGAATTATTATTACTACTTATTATTTGGTTCCTTTATGCCAGTATCTTAATTAGCCTTTAGTTTTCTTGTAATGAACAATAATTTGCATTTTTGCGCTGACGCATTTCCAAATAGGTATTCTATGCTCTGTCTCCTCTCGCTCCTATGTACGCGAAATCTTATTTCTATCCTATTCACAAATAGCGTGCAACGTGCCTTCTTAATGCAAAAAAATAGGCAGACGCGAAATATCGAGACAAAACTTCTTTGAAAAAAATATGGCAGGTGGCCGGACGAAGAAAAATATTTGTGCCAAAACTTTAAACATAATAGTTGGTTAGAATTTGTACCCCCACTTTGGCATTAATCCAAATTTCTCCCACTGTGAATCTGTCGCAGATTTTCATCTTGTTTTGGCAAAGACACCTTCTATCAGCTTCCACCCATTGCCCACGAAAACAAATAGCTATTTATCATTCAAGAAACATTCACTAGAGTTAGATTATCGGACTAATAGTCAGCCAGCAAAATGAGCTATAATACAATGCTCTATTATCAACTTGGATGGCTTCTGAACGTAGTTTGTTTATTTTGCCACCATAGTAGTTTATTAGTATGTTTGTATCGTAAATAAGATCTTACTACGATTAAATAATAAATATAATTTTAGTACAGAATATTCTTGAAAGGGAACTGCGCGTAGGTATATGTAACGCGGGTAAAATTTCTTCGCTAGCTAATGAAATGACGTATAAACGTTCAGACATTTCTTATGTGCCTAATAATACTTTCATCCACACATTCAGGTTTGATTCGCAAAATTATTAGCTTGGATTCACGTGATATAGTACCAGCTTTTTTCACTAGCACGAACTGTGAGTCATCTTAAGGGTCCGGCGACGGATGAATTTCCCATACAAACGTAGTACCAAAATGATTTGTTATTTGAGCATTTTTTCAAATTGTGGTAGGAACCTTGATAAATTCTATTTCAATACAAATAATAGCAGACCATGTTGAAAATATGCTCAAATTACAAATCATTTTGGTACTACGTTTGTATGGGAAATCCAAAAATAAAAGTAAAAAATTACATTCGGAAAAAAGACGTGATTCATTGTTTTATTTGATAAAGTTTCCTAGTGTGGATTAAATACTATATTAAATCCGTTTCATTGAGTGGACTTGTTTCCGTACGGTCTATTTCTTTCTAGTTATCAAAGTACAATAACCAGAACTAGCAAGGTTATTCGAACAGAACTTGACATTTAGAATTACTAAATAACATACATACATTTGAAGCAATGTACTTATTATGCAAATGTAATGAAAAGTTTCATAATATCTATATGAACTTCACCGGCTTAACAAATTGATTAGGGACGCCTTATTATTTGTTTTTTTTTTTTTCATTGTTGAATTCTACATAGTTAAATGTCCTTCTTCACGTACCTGAGTATTTCAATATGAGTAGTTTATATCGGAGAGAATAATAATTATATTTTTTTATTATTATTATTTTGACGACCTCCGTGGAGCTGCGGGCGAAGGTCCGCCTGCGACGCTGGAGGTTGCGGGTTCGATTCCCGCCTCGGAACGAATTTGTGTACGATCTGCAGAAATGTGTTCCGTTGGTCTGGGTGTTTTCTATGTATAATGAAAAAAATATCTATCTATGTAGTGTATTGTATTAAGTATATCAGTTATCTAGTACCCATAACACAAGCTCTGCTTAGCTTGAGGCTAGATAATGCTGTGTGAATTGTCCAGCATTATTTATTTATTTATTTTATTTATTTAAAAAATATCTATCTATGTAGTGTATTATATTAAGTATCAGTTTTCTAGTACCCATAACACAACACAAGCTCTTCTTGGCTTGGGGCTAGATATTACTGTGTGAATTGTCCAACATTATTTATTTATAATTAAACTGCAAAAAGGATCCCAATAGCAAATATTCAACGACTTTAAATTCAATAGACACCTTATGTTACGATATTTGAGTTAAAATATGCTTACAGAGAAGGTTAATACATGCGTTAAGTTGCATTCTAAATCACCGATCGATGGAGCGTTCAAAGATGTGGCAATGCCAATGGCAATACATGTGTTGTAAACTAGCAGACAAACTAAAGAATTGGAAATATTTATTTTAGTGATGGCAACAGCTGGCGTTCTTGAGAGTGCGAACCTCTGACGATGACGATTTAATCAAGGTTGAACTAGGATGAATCTACATTTCCACCATTTATTTTTACTGTCGAGAAAGTTGAGTATTCAGGGAATTGGGTCACTATTTAAAAATTTATCTGTAATCAACTGACTGCTTCGTTGGTCTAGCGGTCAGCTTGTTCAACTGCTGATTGTGAGGTCCTGGGTTCAAATCCCGGGTCGGGCCAGTAGTTGTTATAGGGATTTTTGTAGCAAGAAAAATTAACAGTAGCAGCCCGGAGTCAGGAAGTTGGCGGTGTTAAACGCCGTGCCTCGGAAAGCACGTTAAGCCGTTGGTCCTGAGCTTGACCTCTCCCCAGTCGTGTCGGTCTGCGCCGTCCCATCGGACTATGAGAGTGAGGGAATAGAGAGTGCACCTGTGTTTGCACACTTGTGCACTATAATATGTCGTGCGCATCTGGCTAGTCTCCGATGAGACTGGCCGCCATGGTCAAAGTTCGGTTAGGAGGACATTACATTTATCTGTAATCGTAGTTTCTCCTTGTTTTTAGTTGAAATTGTCTTTTACTGCGGATATTCTTTTTAATTCACAAATTGGTCCAAACCCGACTTAGCTTAGACTGAGGAAAGGCCATTGGTATCTAATGTATTGGATGTCACAGGAGGATTTTGCCCAACAATGGGATAGTTTGGTACAGAACAGACAGTGGCGTTCTAAAATATAAACCCGACTGACAGGTTCCAAATATCAAAATTACATTAGATTTGGTTTTTCAAATGTTAAATTATTGTTTTTATATAGAAAATGTTGCTATCTTCTTTTTACGAATCTAGTTTTAAAATATTTCTGTATTGAAATAAATCGTTTTCAAACTTAACAGAGGGGTTAACTATCGATGTACGTCCATACACCCCATTAACCCCTCTGATGTACATACATATTTAGGGTAATCTAAAGTCTGACCAAGAAGTTCGTTTTATCGCGAATAATCATCGCGACTTCGCGATGCGACATTGTGAAGTTTTTTTAGGGTTTTGATGATCGAAGATCGGTTTCAAAACCCTTATGGTCTCGCTTTGTCTGTCCTTTTTTCCCTCCTTAATAACTCAAAAACTACTGCAGCTATCAACTTGAAATTTAAAATAATAATACATTTCGTGCGCCTGTACAGATTTAGAGAAAAATAAATGAAAATAAATGAAAAATGAAAATGAACATTTTCCATACAAATTGTGATGCCGAAATTTTAAAAGATACCTACAGAGTCATATGGGGTATCAAATGAAAGGTATCATTTTGTACATTTCAAAATATTTTTTGAAATTTTTGTAGGTTTCATACTTTTTAAAATATTTCGAAAAAAGTCGAAAAAATACCCATTCCCCCCCCCCTATCTCCGAAGATTGCAGAGCGATCCATGTAAAATGTATGGAGCGTTTATAGATATGGATCTATATTTTACAGGAAAAATATAGAAAAGTTTGAAAAAAGAACACTTTTTGAAAAATGGTCAAAAAGGGGGGGAATAATTTTCAAAAGGGGAGGCTACCTCACCGAGTGGGGTATCAAATGAAAGGTATCGGTTTGCACGTTTCAAAACAGTTTTTTAAATTTCTGTAGGTTTCATACTTTTTGAAATATTTTGAAAAAAGTCGAAAAAATACCCATCCCCCCCCCCTATCTCCGAAGTTTGTAGAGCGATCCATTTAAAATGTATGAAGCGTTTGTAGATATGGATCTATATTTTACAGGAAAAATATAGAGAAGTCTGTAAAAATAACACTTTTTGAAAAATGGTCAAAAAGGAATAATTTTCAAAAGGGGGGCTACCCCACCGAGTGGGGTATCAAATAAAAGGTATCGGTTTGGACATTTCAAACCAGTTTTTTAAATTTCTGTAGCTTTCATACTTTTTGAAATATTTCGAAAAAAGTCGAAAAATTTACCATTACCCACCTTAACCGAACCACCCATTTAACCGAAGCATGCAGAGAGATCCATCTGAAATGTAGGTTGGTACCTACTATTCTAAGGTATTCGTTAAATTGCGAAGTCTCTAACCGGTACTTTTGGTACATACTTGTTGACAAACGTTCAAAACCCTCGTCGCGCGAGTTACACTCGCACTTGACGGATCTTGTTTAATGTGGCAAAACACTTCGTCGTAGAACAAACACGAACTTTTATCACGACAACGCGAAGACGAATCTTCGCCTTGTAATGTGGCCTTGGCATAAAAGTAGGAAGAAACTCACCACTTTGAACCTGGATCGGAGTACCCCCAGCTTGCCGAAGCGCACATGGAACGGAGAGCAAGTAAAGCTACCATCCGGCTGCTCCACCACCACCACATCAATGGCACCCGTCAGAGTCGCACCATTAATCTCATTATAAAAGTCACGGAAATTCGCAATGAATTTACCAATATAGTTCATAGAATACATGACTGCTGGTTTGTTTCACAACACTTTCACAAAAGTCTGCTAACTTGACACGCTGAATGCTTTCAATTACTGTGCTAAACGTTCAGAGATTCACAGAATTCAGAAGCAAATGATTAACCCATCTTGATGCTGGGTTAACAAGGATGACACCTGTAACAAAAAATAGCCTCATGAATAACATTCGTAAACAATCTATAAAATATCAAGGACAGTCAGAATTTCTAGTCTTTAAACTTGCTAGACGAATCTATTATGACTTTCAATACGGAAGTCTAATCCAAGGTACCTACATCGTTTGTTTTTAAAGTAGTATATCTAAAGGTGGGTACTGACCAGCGTTTCGGGGCGTTATGTCTAGTGTTACACAGTGAGAATTCGTGCAGTGAGTACGGGTTAAGAAGGCGCTCGCAACGAGCAACGAGAAGAATTTTCGACGGCGTCACGTATCATGCTCGCTGTGAATGGTGATTACGGCCCGTCATCATCATCATCATCAGCCTATATTAGTCCACAGCTGGACATAGGCCTCCCCTAATGAGCGCCATAGCGCCCTATCTTCAGCTTGCCACATCCAGCATCTGCCTGCAGTCTTTCGCAGATCGTCATCCCACCTGGCCGGAGGGCGTCCTACACTACGTTTGCCGAGTCGCGGTCTCTACTCAAGAACACGTTTACCCCAGCGGTTGTCGGTTCTTCGCGAGATATGGCCGGCCCACTGCCACTTCAGCTTGCTAATTCTTTGAGCTATGTCGATAACTTTGGTTCTCTGTCGGATGTATTCGTTACGAATTCTATCCTTCAGAGAGACTCCGAACATAGCTCGCTGATCGACTTTGAACTGGTGGATCAGCCCTACCGTGAGTGTCCACGTCTCAGCTCCGTAGGTCATGACGGGTAGGACGCACTGATTGAAAACTTTGGTTTTCAAACATTGCGGTATGGATGACGAGATGGTTACGGCCCGTAACACTGGTACCACCACCCACTTTTAGACTACTTCAATAGCAAACAATGTAGGTACCTTGGATGCTCACCCAAGCTGGGTAGCCTCAGGAAAACATCTTATACGAAGTTTCTCATATTAATATAAAAGTTCAGAAGGCAAGGAAACGAATCCTGAGAACTGCATGGGGTAAACATCCGCTACAGATGTTTTCCTGTGCCATGTTTAAATAATAATGCTATACACGACCTAGGTATAGGTTCTTGGTTTCTCACCAATACTAACAACACACATATTCGTACATTAAAGGTTATTCCTATGCTTACTTCGTAACAAAGGACATGAATTCCATCGACATGAGTTTTCCGTTTCCTCTTTCCGTAGGTATTTATTGGATTTTATCCAAGCTAGTTAATATATAATTTATTTTAACAAACTGCATTTAATTTTAAAGTGTTTGTAATAGGCAGTAAGTAAAATTGCTGTCAATAAAGTGCTGTGCTTCAAATCGCAATAAAAATTCAATAAAAATATGATAGAAGCCGGATTACGAAATGATCATGAGCACACATATTTGGAGTTCATAGATCTAAATACTATATTTAGATTGGGTTTATGAAAGTTCGTTGTACTAACAGCTTGTATCAATAATACAGTTTACTGGGTCAATGGGTATCGTACGAGTTACTTGTACTGGCAGTAATTGAAGAAGCGTGCTAGACAAGACATCAGACGCGATGTAGCCTAATTAATAATGCAGAATATAGATAACAAACAAACTATACGTTAGGTATTGAATTACGGTTATTTTAAACAGATTTCGAAACTATGATAAGGTTCTATGTTAGGCTGTATGTGTTTTTTTTTTATGTATGTTGACCAATTTCTCAGAACTCAGTAGTCACTTGAGGTTAGTCGAGAGTATTTTATATGTCGGTCTAGGATGTTTACAGAGCTCTCCGTCAATTGTGGACCGATTTTGATGATTCTTTTGCTATTATTGTTTAGGATGATCGCGATATGTTCCCATGCAAATTTTATTTGCCCCGCAAAATTTAGAAATCAGTGTAAAATTAAGGAATTTAAAGTCTTTTTTTATCAAAACACGTTGAACGTCATCTTAAATTATGACATATAAACAAGGTGAGGTACCTAGACACCTAATTTAGCTATGTATATAATAATCCTTTTCATTGAGGTCAGAGGCGATATAAAAAATAAAACTTATTGGTAACAACAATGTTGTGCTCTTTTTGCAATAAACCGGCTGTTGCTAAGCTAGAAAAGAACGAGCGAATCCGATATTCTAGTGTGATATGACATTGAGAGCGCAAAGCGAGATCACCGACCAGAGCCACGCGGTCATATCATGCTTTGCCACCGGCCGGGTTTCGCATCGGGGACTCTGCCCCCGAGCGTCAACGTGTCGGGTCGTTTATGACTAATTTTGTAAGAATAGCGATAATCTACATCTGGTCACGGGTAGATTATTTGGCAAGTATTTCCGTGGCGAAATATACTCAAAGCGTCTTGAACATTCATGAACTCCGCTGAGACTCCCGCTAAGTCTAGAACGATAAGAATAGCAAAATGTCATGCCCATGACAAGTGAAGTTAATTATGCACGTGAACACATAGTGTTTAGAAAATTTGCCACGTTTTATTTACGCCAGAAAAAAAAAACTGTACTAACCGGTTGCGAATTCATTAAGAAAGGTGAAAGCATGCGTGACATTTCCAACGTGAAACATGATAATGTAATGACATAAAGGGGCAGGTGTCCAGGTAAAGTTAACCAGTTATATGCGATAAATGCTAAGCCATTTATCCATTTAAGCTAAGCTATTTTTCCATTAGGCATTGCAAAGCAGTTGGAATATATAAAGAATCGAAAACACAGGAAACGATTTATCTGAGTGAATCACGATAAGTGCTGTTGGATAGTACCTAGTCACGTCAAACTCATGACCATAGATAGAACAATATGAAAGCTAAACAATGACCGTCTTTGAAGCTAAATGATGCCCCGAAGCCAAAGATGTCCACTTAATACCTATATCTTTACCCGAAGAATATAGAAGAATAACATAAGAATAACATAATAAGAAACATGGTTTCTAAATGCAACATTAAATAAAATGGATATTAAGAGCGTGTGGTACATAGCTTAAAACTTGGTACTTCTATTCCATTATTTGCTTTTCGGGTTCATTGTTCGTGTATTCAATAATTGGTATGACAAATGGCCAGTTCAGACCGGACGCGCCCTGAATTCACTCAGTTGCAGTAATTCAACGCTATCACGGCTTCCGCACCAATTAATGGACATCATAAACCACATTAAACATTTGTACAGGGGTAAAGTTCAGAAAGAAACGCGTAAATCCTAAGTTGATTCCATCTTTGTTTCACAACTGTATTAAACCACTAACAAGATCAAACTATCGACTCTTTTACAGTTTTTTCTATTGATAAACCTTAAGCTAAGTTAATCGCTGAAACCTTATCTACGTCCTTCATGATTGCCACCACAAGGGTGGTTAGTTCACGTGTACCAGCACGAACACACGTATTTACATGAGCAAAACTAACATATCTGCACGATGCGTGGTGGCCGCTAGGTAGGTAGACCTTTGGACGTCTACCGTTGATAAATGTATCTATTTAGATAAAGTACAATCATTGTATTCAAAATACTTAATAATAGTTTTGAAATTTCACAAAAAGTTAATAACCTACTGTACTGGAAGTACTCGTACTAGGCGATGTATTAATAAAAAAAATAAAAGTATACCGGACTAAAACATTGTACTTTTAGAGATACCGAGAAGGTACATATTTGATAACTGTGTGATAATTTAGGTATGTTACCGATTGACGACAACGAACTGATTAGCATATTTAGTTATACTAGTTTTATTTGCATGCAATACTACATAATAATAAAGAAGCATAACTTTGAGAACATAACTCTATAACTGACAAATGAAAAACACGGAAAATACCCATATGGAAACTCAGTGTGTAATTTTTTTATTAGATGGCTAGAGGCAAAGATTGTTGATTAAAGAACCTTAATAATTATAAAACTTAAAAATTTTCTATTGCTCAGCCCAAGAAAACAAGAATTGTCAATAGGTACGAGTACCTACCTATTAGTGGCAATAACGTGGCAATCATTAATGATTACCTTCTGAGCTCTATGTTATTGACATTTACGAAACGTAGGTCGTAGATTAGCGACAGAAGCTAATGGTATATATTCAGCCTGACCAAATATGGCTCAATGTAACAATTCAATATCAAGGAAAGAGTTTATGAACCTCAATCATTCAAGGTAAGACCTATTTGTTCATTGCACTGTGCAATAACCGCACCTGCATAGGTAGGAGGTACCTCTACTGGCGTATAAACACAGCACTGTAGAGTTTGTGTAATTAATAAAATGGAATATACAGATGTTTTCGTTCATTCCCAGCCCGCATGTCCATCGTAGGGATTATGGCATTACCTCTAGTGATAAGAGCCAATAAGGCGCTTATCAGGGGAGGAGGCCTATGTCCAGCAGTGGGTGGTTGATGATGAATATGATGATGTTGATGAGACGTTGTTTTTCTTTTGTTTAACCTCAATCAGTAGGCACTGTAGATAGTGGTGGGTTAGCAGCTGTGGTCGTTCGGAAGGAGGTAAGTGACGTAAAACTAACACCACAATCCACATTATCCATCGTGGATGCTAAGGCAATAGATGATAATGATGATATGACATAGATCAGATGAACTTTAATTGAAGTTTCAAGCGACGGATTCTAAGAATAAGCCAATGGCGGTTTTCCGTTTGTAATGCTTGTGAAATTTACCAGCATTTACGTCATAACAATCACGTTTATGGTGCTTTGTTGTACAACACCGTACCAGTGAGATTTAAACTTTAGCAAAGGGCCTTTAAATTTTTTGAAATAAAACGAAATATTTATAAAAATTTAAGTGTAATTAATGAAATAAAAGAACAACCTATTAAGAATCCACAGAAGAACTATAGAGGTAAAGCACATTTCATCCAATCACGCACTCAAGTGAAGCAGAAAGTGAAACGATATATTTCTGTGCCATAAGCGATAACAATTTAAGTGTTCTTATAGAAATAATGTTTAATCTTTTAACAAAAGTTAAACTTTAAAACAACATTTGGTAGTTATTATAAAGTAACACAAGAGTTCATAAACTCAAACAAATGATCAGTCAGAAAGCAGTAAACGTTCCAAATCCATGGTTTGGTCTGATGTTTTTATTAAATTCAATGTTTGGATTGGAATGAATAAAACCAGTTGGCCCATAACTGTGTGTAACTAAACATAACATTCTTCTTTTTGCCGGGCGTTAGTTATGGTTATTTCTGCCAAAAATTCGCAAAAATGGGGGTCGGGAACAAAGATCAATAAATTACCATTAAATTAATATACAATTAGCAGTAAGAAAATGTTGAGAAATTTAATAATAAATAGGTACTTAACAAAATGCAACTTACAAAAACAGCAATAAATATTCTTTAATTACCTTGGCATGACACCGCTATGAAGAAGGCGATTGTTTTCAACGATATCACTTAGAGTTTGAAGACAAAACGTTGTTTGAATGAAACTTTGTAAACAAGTAGCCGCAAGCAGCCGAGCACGAGCGCCTAAACTGGTAAGACTTCAACACGTGAGGTTCGCGTCGACTCTACCACTATACTGTGTGGCTGGTGGCTGTCACTGGCTGGCGTAGATGGGCCGATACGCGAAGGTGACGTCACATGACGTCGTCGCCTTCCACCCAGCACCCAGCAAGCAGCGTTATTACAACAGTCAGAAATGTACAGAGCACGGCGAGCACTCTCCTTCCGAGAACGCTTCCTGGCGCCGAGTCGCTCGACCGACGCCGACGGCGGCTTGGCAATGACATGCGTTCTGGTTCGATCCTATCGCACGGTTGTGGCGTGATATCGCACCACCACGTTGAGAAAGTTGAAACATTTCTGAACTTACTCGTCAGCCCGTACAAGGAGATTCGGTTCAAGACTAAGATTTCAACTAGTCTGTTTGTGTAAATGTATACCTAAGCTACATGCTTAAGTTAAAACTGTCGAGATGATGGTGTAGGTTTAGGTTTTAATTAGACAAATCAAAATTAAAAGGATAATGATTACGGCAAGATTTGAGAGAAAAAAGAGGAAGCACAACACAATTTAGTGGACTGAGTACATGCTAGCCTTTTATTTGAACCATCAGTTGACTGTTAGCTTAGCAGTCATGGGTTAAGGGTCCGGCGACGGATGAATTTCCCATACAAACGTAGTACCAAAATGATTTCTTGTTTGAGAATATTTTCACCATGGTTTGCTATTATTTGTATTAGAATAGTATTTATTTAGGTTCCTGCCACAAGCTTTTTTCAAAATACTTATCTACACAAAAACTAAGAATACATTCATTCTTTAATGTAAAATTGCGATTCGGTTTAATTTCATTTCAGAAAGGTATTTTGAAAAAAAAATGTGTCAGGAACTTAGATAAATACTATTTTAATACAAATAATAGCAGACCATGGTGAAAATATGCTCAAATTACAAATCATTTTGGTATTACGTTTGTATACGAAATTCATCCGTCGCCGGACCCATAAGTAATCAGTCTTAAAAGAATCACTACGACGACATAGGGTTGTCATAAAGATCCAGACGCATGAGATGTTGGGCATTATCATCATAAATAATTTGTCTGCTAGATAGACTTAGAAAAACTTGCTTTGTCAGGATATTTTTCAATGACTTCCTAGATTTTTATGAATTCTACTACCATTTAAATTTGACACACCCACCGAGCCTGCTACGTAATACAGCATCCTTATTTGTGTAGGAATTGGGTGTGTCATGACGTGTTTACTACTGGTGGAGTGGAGGTATGGCGTGATGCTTGTTGCGCATTATTTAAGGCGACAAGGCCACTCTTAACTTTGAAAAACAACTTCTGGTCGACCTACTTTCAACCGTATTCCTATTTCTATAAATGCTACGTTCGGTATCGAAAGATGCATGTATTATCTCTCGCGTGGCCTTCCACGCTAATACGCATGACTATCACACGTTTCGTCGTAGCGTAGCGCTCAAAACAATAACATGTTTTTCTAAATTTTCGTTTTAAGTACTAACTGTTTTTGCATACTATGACATGATTGTTAATAATAACATTTGCACGGCTTACATAACAGTTAAATTACCTACCTACCTAGCAAAATTTCAAGTTAAGAATAGCTAAGGAGCTATACTCAAGCCATTTTCAGGATATAAGAACAAGTGTGTATACATGTGTGACCTCATGGTAAAAAAAAATGAGTTTGACCGGAGTATAGGTACCTACCTACTTGCGCCTTAAAAATATACTGAAAAATCTAACACAGCCCTTTCTTTCTCATTTTGAGGTTATCTGACCCTCTTGAGCTTGGTCGAAAATATCCTGCCGTTAAGACAACGCGACGACTTATAGTTTCGCCCACAGGTATTTTAACATTTCTAAGGAGTCGACGTACGGATGCTTTTTTGAGGCCTGCTTCTAAAAACAATACTCCTGTCAAGTCAAGTAGTGAATGTGTTAAGCTGCATTGATTAACGCATTCACTGCCCAGCCTCGACGGTGCCACCCGCAGGGGGGCGCGCCGCCGCGACACGGGGGAGAAGAGTGACAACTGCATTTTGAGCCATGAATGTGTTAGTATAATAACATTCACTGCCCAGCCTCGGCGGTACGACCCGCAGGGGCGCGCCGCCGCGACACGGTGGAGAAGACTGCCAACTGCATCTTGGGCAATGAATGTGTTAGTATAGTCACATTCACTGCCCAGACTCGGCGGTACGACCCGCAGGGGCGCGCCGCCGCGACACGAGGGAGAAACTGACAACTGCATCTTCTTGGGCCATGAATGTGTTAGTTTAGTCAAATTCACTGCCCAGTCTCGGCGGTACGAACCACAGGGGCGCGCCGCCGCAACACGGGGGAGAAGACTGACAACTGTGTCATGGGCCATGAATGTGTTAGTATACAACATTCACTGCCCACCCTCAGCGCAGACCCGCAGGGGTTACACCATAAAAATCTAAATAGTTATTTAGATTTCTATGGGTTACCCTGACGGGGCAGTCTTTTAATTGACAGATATTTTTCAAGTTCATTAAGGCTGTTTTATAAGACCCAGGAAGCTTAAATTTCATTTCTTTGTTGTAGGTCTTGGCGACCGGATTGACGACCTCCGTGGCGCAGCGGGCGAAGGTCCGCCTGCGACGCAGGATTTGCGGGTTCGATTCCCGCCTCGGAACAAATTTGTGTACGATCTACAGAAATTTGTTCCGTTGATCTGAGTGTTTTCTATGTATAATAAAAAATATCTATCTATGTAGTGTATTGTATTAAGTATATCAGTTATTTAGTACCCTTAACACAAGCTCTGCTTAGCTTGGTGCTAGATAATGCTGTGTGAATTGTCCAGCATTATTTATTTATTTATCTCTTTACTCTCAAAAAAAGTGTGTATCCCATTAATAAGACAAATGAGTTTCACACATAACAACCACAAAGTTTGGCTAGTATTAAATTTTTCTTGTAAAAGTAAAACTAATAAAATTTTGCTATTTCCCTCCATTTTTAGTAATTTATTTCATTTTTTTCTTTGCAAAGATTGATCCTTATCAGCAACAAAATCCATTGGTTCAATAATACAGGGTATCTTTTTTTTCATCTTTCGTGTCCATTTCCGTCAAAAGTAAAAGGTTTAAACAAAATTGAATATGCAGTTATTGTTTTCTTATAAATTGAGGGCATGACTCACACTTTTCTCTAACTCTCGTGACATTCACAACTTTTCTCTAACTCTCATGGTTTCAGACTTGGCCAACAATACAAAAAACCACCCTGTATAAAATAAATGAAATACCGTTGCCTAGAATAGATTGCTTCTAAGTGATAAGGCCGTCCATTGTCCACTTATGTCTTATATATTTTTGTTGGTGTATAATAGAGCATTTTTATACAATAATGCTGTATTAATTGTGTGAAAGAAGGCAGATTTTTCTGTAAAATGATGATGAAGCATCTAAAACATTAAATAAATAAATAATAAGTGCTGGACAATGTACATAGCATTATCTAGCCCTAAACTAAGCAGAGCTTGTCTTATGGGTAATAGATAACTTATATACACTAGAGAAAGAAAATCATTTTTATTAACACAATATAACATAGAATGTTGTGTGGTGTAAATAAAAATGATGCTGTGTGGGTTGTCACTTTTATTTATTAATTAAAAATAAATAACTTAATTTTTTTTATTTGTTTTTTAAATACAGAATTTTATAATTTTAATAAGTGTCATAAAGTTCTACATATTATGTATGAATATACAATTTATAAATAACTTACTTAAATAAGTTCTTTCCCTATTTAAAAGTTATATACCTGTTTTGCTTGCTGTTCAATACCAGCACTAGACCAGGCACAGGTTTTTTAATCAGTAAGAAAGACTTACGTATTGTAGGAATAATCCAGGAACTCGAGTGAGTAATACCCATCCTGAATATTGCAAGTTGTGCATTATTCTGGATATAATAGGTAATCATAAGTACCTTTGGGTATTTGTGAGTAATCTTATTATTAAATACTTAAGTGGCCCTCACAGTTTTGTTCAATATTTTTACATAAAATTTTGAGCAAAACATTGATGGACTCATATCTTCCGTGTTTTCCATCATTGGATAATTTAATATTTTGCTTATTTAATTTATCAGCAAAGTACCTACAAGTATTTGTATAAACTTACTTTAAATGAAGGGCATGAATGAGTATGGTCATTTTGTGGAGGCACAGCAAGTACATTGAAGGTTAGGGCTGATTACATTTTAGGAATTAAGTGATGACATTAACTACATAGATTTCTTTGTAGCTTCTTATTCTTACCTAGTGTGTAACTTTTTATGGAAGGCATATTCTTATTTTGTTCCTGGTTGCACTTATAATGAATTCTATTGATTTTTTGATGCGAAATAAGCGTCTGTAAGCTTAGATAGCTTCAATAACAAGACGCGAGACTACGAATCAAACCTGTACCTAATTCGCATTCACGAACAATGGGATAACATGTTTATTTAACCATCCTTGGAGGAAGAGAAGCCCGTTGTTTTTGAAGGTAAATTACATTGGACTCTTGGTAGTTGTAGACTAAAGAGTAGAATAATTAATTTAAATAGTAAAACTTACCAATCTTCAAATGTACTTCACATACACTTCAGCAACGTAACTAGCGTTTTCAGCAAATCTTCAGAATAGATGTTCTTTGTTTGTTCAGCAGATGCAGAGAGTAATAGGTAAGAGTTTCAAGATGCACAATCTAAGAGACGTCAGCTGTTCAATGAAAAGAATCTCGTGTTTGCTGTTGTATTGTACTATGCAATTGTGTAAAAGTTTTGATCTTTGACTTGCTTGCTTGCTCCGTCCGTAATTTCCTGTTTCATGACAGGACTGGACTGAACTGACTGATGGATGAGTGAGTGAGTGCTCCTCTTTTCTTTCCTGTGCGTGCATGGATGGATGGACGAATGAAATGATCTTGAATTTTATCTATGGATATGAGCCTCCACCTCTGAGTACTGAAACCGACTGAAACTAATGGAGAGGGCATATTGTTCTATATGAACCATAGGTTATACAAATATGATCTAAATCGACATTGTACTCATTAACTTGTAGCTATCTCGTTTTAACTTACCTACAATACCACATGTAAAAAGAGACAACAATATATTTGCTTTACCTATTTTTGGCAACATTAAAATGTGACGTCATAGCAATGCATGTTTGAGGCCGGTTCGCCATTTTAGTTTCCCAATGTTTATGGTATGTTAGCTGTCAACGCGAGATGCATTTGCTGTGTTTTGTGCAAAAATTATTTGAATTCGTGATTTATCTAGTGAATACTTATCTAATAAGTGAAAGAAAGCAACAAGGAACATGCCTAAATGCAGTGTGGTAGGTTGCGGGATCAGAAAAAGCGAAAATCGTCCAAACATTACATTACACCGGTATGTATTATTATTTTGCAAAAATACCACAAATGCCTCATCTTTTGGCTTTCTTATGAATAGTATACATAAAATTAATACCGAATGAAACCTGTACTACCTATTTTTGTGGGTTTTGATAGCGTTTTTCAATAAAATATAAAAATGTTTGTTTGGCGATAGTGTTGTCCTTCAAGGCATTTTTCATATCGATGTTTTCAAGTGTAAATTGTAGTGTACTAATTTTTAAATGGTATTTTTCGTTTTAGGCTGCCCAAAAATGAACGTAGAAGAAAAATGTGACTGGATACAATAGGCGTGGAAAATTTAACGTCTCGTACGAAAACGATTTTCGTTTGCTCTCTTCATTTTGACGAACCAATCGTGTTTCAATAGAACTTTAAATATCACGACATTTTGAAAGGATACCATACCATCACGAATCTTTTTAGTAAGTATTTTACTTGACTCGTACTTGACCCTTACTCCCATAAACTTCATTGTGTATATTTACAAACTTTACCACCTTCATTTTTCCAAAGGGGTTAAATTTAACTATTAATGAATATTACGTTAGTAAATAAATCTGACCCAAAGTAATATTATAGCCCATACTTCAAATCCCTTTTAACATGTATTTTTACAAAAACCTCTCCCAGCAAATTATTTCCTTGCAAAATAAACTTATTTACTTCCTAAACGTCAGCTTTCTAGAGTCTATTAGTTTTGGCTGACAAATAATGTTTTATTTTATACTTATTCTTCCGTCATGATGTTTCAGCCTCCAGCCCGATCGAGTACATCCAGTACTTTATCAGAAATAGACCCAAACCAGACTCCATCTACTTATAAAATACCTATGTGATGCGTCAGATGAGGTGAATATCTTTATTTATTACTCGCTTTACTCCTTACCTATTTATGTTATACTATAAAATAAACCGTAGTTATTATACAGGGTGTTCGGCAGACCGTGTGCCAGTAACTTGGTGTAGGTGGAATCAAGTGCAAGAGCTTGCGGCTTTTTTTGTTTTTTCAAGATTTGGATTTTTTCGGAATTTTGAACTATTTAGTGATGTAAAATTTTTGTTCGAAATTATTTTACAATTAGTTTTTTTTTTATTTAATCCTAAGTTGAACGCTAAACTTTTAATCTATATATTTCAACACTTTGAATGCCCATAGCTACTTTATTTACCTAGAACTCATGTAAATATTGATATTAATAGTACGGGCTAACATGCTAGATGTCTTAAAAACATGCAATACATGTTATTTCGTAAAAAAAATGTTACAGCTAAACAGTTAAAATTTCGGAAAAAATCTAAAGAAACTTAAAAATTCTTAAAACAGCCGAGCGGCTTACCGGGTTTAAAAAATCCACCAAGCTGTTGCACTTGGTTTCACCTACCCCAGTTACCTTATGGCACACGGTCTGCCGTATATTGTTTATTTTTTAGCTTGTACAAATAAAAGCAGCTGGCCCAAGTACTCTACATCTCAATTTCAATATAAAACAATTAAGCCTTTGATGGAAAAAACTAGAAACAATTATTATGCTAAAAACCTTCTTAATTTTCAGGTTAAAAATGTGAGTTCACACATTAATTGTTAAGATCGAATCCCCAGTACGTCCAATGAGAGTATCTCAAATTTACCGGTATGTATATGAAATGACAATGGTTTATATTTTATTTTATTCTAGGCTTGAACTAACTGTATGAAAATTTTAGCTCGATCCGTTATGTAGTTTTGTTGTGAAGAGGTAACAAGCATCCATCCAAACTTTCGCATTATTAGAGTGATAATAAAAAAAAACACTTCTTGACTTCGTAAGAGTTCGGTTAGGAATTCATTGCACTGCAGACATGCAGAAAATGCAATCACTCAGTCAAATATAATTTCATGCTCTGATTCTTTTATGAAGACAACTGATAACCAGCTTTGGTGATGATGTCCCAAGTTCTCAATAATGACAAAAAATATTGTAATTCCCCAGTCGATTTATATTATAAGACATGACGACTTGAATGAAAAGCTGTATAGAACATTCTTGGTTCTTATTTTTGTCCTCAATATATTAGCACTGGGATTTTTATGTATTATTTTGATTTACAGGTACCGGATGCAACACTGGAAACTATTAAACAATTAAATTTAAAATCTGAAAACTACAACAAAAAACATTAAATGAAAAAGTAAGAAGACAAAAAAAGAAAATTGTAGATTTTTCAAATATTATCAAAGATTTAAAACAATCGCATTGGGTGAATGCAGAAGATTTTAATATCTTCTGCATTCACCAAATGCGATTGTTTAAGGTTTTGTGATTGTAAATTAATGCGACTGATTGAATTGTTTGGAAAATTGTATGAAAACATAAGCGATTGTGTATCTGAGATTTGTATTGTGAAGGTTTTACAAGTGTGTTATTCAAAATTATATCATTTAAACTTTTTATGGTCACTACATAGGTACCTACTTAGTAAAACGGGTTCAATATTGTCATTAAAATCTTTGTTGTATAAAAATAATATATTATCGCAATTATGTAGCTTTTTGTTTTATTTCAGTATCTATTTTATTAAATAAACATTGATAAAATTGCACTTAGTAACAAGTTGATGCGTCTCACGAGCGCGGTCGAGCCATGGTTGGGTGCATGTATGCACGTACACATTGTCTCTGTAATTTGTGCATAAATTTTTTTATACTATACAATTCCGTTTCACATGATCAAGGTGAAAATTAAATCAATAAGATAAAGTATGGTCACCAAAGTATCTGTGTCGATGAATATATCGATATACAATAGGGCAGCACTACGGAAAGGAGCCATTTTTGTTTCCTCTGAACTTTAGGTATACACGTTTTTTTCGTAGGTAAGCCATCTCCATTGGTTTCAGTACTCAGAGGCCTCCACCCTCCGAAACTAATTGACAGTGACGTTGACAACGAAAAGACCATGTTCACTTTCATCACCTACCTATCAATTTTCTGACATCTAGCGTAGAGTAGCGGAATTAAAACTAAAAAATATCGCGGTATATTTTTGTATCTAATGTTTCCTTACAAATCTTCCGACGAGCGTACAGGATTTTTTCTCGATGTTACATACAAATCGTAGAACTTGAAACCATAGTTCTTTCGCTACAGATTGGAACCTACCTCGATTATACATTACTTTTCCGATACAACCTGGGACTTCAAAGAGAAGTTTTCTCCCTCCCTGAACGACACCTATCATTGAATTGAATTTATAGGAATTGAATACTTACCTATGTGGGTAGGTAATGTAGATATGTCTTGTGTCCTAGGTAGTACCATCCATGTCCTCTTTTATTTAGGGTTTAGGACACATTTTCTACACCGCAAATTGAATGATCAACTATATTATGACCACCAGAATAAATAAAACCGTTATTTTAAAATATGTATGAACAAATAAATTTTAATATATTTATACATCAATAAAATTTAAATGAATGTATCAGTTGTGGTACTATAACTCGATCCAAGAATGGGTATCATTTTGAAATCTCTATGCAATATGTGCTATGGAAGTTGTGGTCTGTCTGATGTGCTCTCTTCATACGTCCCAGTGGAGTCAGCTGCACCATTCGGAAGCGTTTCCGGCGAACCAGACCGAGTTCTTTCTGCTGCTGCATTCTGACTCTTGTTCCTTAGCTCAAACACTTGAGTTATGGCGTCACGGAAGCAAAGAAAATTGTAGTCTATTACTCCTGGAAAATAAGAAACAAGTATTTATTTAAAAGGCCAAAAAACTTGTTCAACTTTTGTGTACATTTGAAAAAAAATTGAAAATCTATTTTGATCAAAATTAAAACCAGTACCTTGCTTCTGGAAATTTTCTTCCCTCAATATGCAAACAAGTGCCAGGAATTTGTTAACTTCACGCAAGTAAAGCACAGTACCATTGTTCAACTTGATAAGACTTGAGCTTTGATTGTTGAATGTGTTTACTTCAGTTTCATCAACAGTCCTGTAATGTTAGACATTTTCCATAAATACAGACTATGGGCGTTTCGGCGTGACGACCTCAGTGGCGCAGCGGGCGAGAGTCCGCCTGCGACGCAAAAGGATGGGGGTTCGATTCCCGCCTCGGAACAAATTTGTGTACGATCTGCAGAAATTTGTTCCGTTGGTCTGGGTGTTTTCTATGTATACTAAAAATATCTATCTATGTAGTGTATTTTATTAAGTATATCAGTTATCTAGTACCCATAACACAAGCTCTGCTTAGCTTGGGGCTAGATAATGCTGTGTGAGTTGTCCAGCATTATTTATTTATTCTATAATAGCTGACATCAGTCAATGCATAATTCTATAAAATTGTACTGCACACTGTCATGGTGCCGGTGTCAGGTAGCCCAATAATTATGAGACACCCTATGAATTCTAAAGATGATATATCAGATAATTCATTGATCAGTGCCACTTAGTAAACTCTTTCAAAAATAGACTGGAAAAATATATAAAGTGCACTGACAAAGACTAAGATATACATTATGTTACATGCACCAAGTTAAGGGCTGACTGTGTATTACAAATAATAATAGAATATAGAAACATAGAAGCAAACACACAGAATTACTCACTATAGAATGTGACTCACCCATAAATACAGGAAATGTCAATGACCACATCAATCATATCACAGCACAGTTCATAGCTTTGCATGTCTACAGGGGAGCTGTCTGTGGCTATGTAAATCTTAGATACCACATCGAACAGGAATGCTTTTTCAATGCCAGAGTTCTGAAATAGCAAAATAGTGAAGTAAATTAGAACCTTTAGGACAGTGAACCATGGTTAACAGGTAAACATAAACAAATTAGAAATCAAGCTCACAGAAATCAGTATGTTCAATAGATTTTCTAATGTTGGCAGCTGTGGTATAAGTTTCTGTACAACTTTGCTGAAGGCCTCAAATATAGAGTGATCATAAATTGATGTGAGGTGGAATGACAAATGCACATGTTCTAGGCCTGCTTCTGACAAATCTTCATTTGCTTTGTGGTGGATGTCTCGTTGCGACTCCATCTTGTAATCATCATTTAGGCCATCAACCTGAAAAAGAACATCAATGGTGAATAGTTTTGCACTTAAACCTCTATAAACAGATGTTTCTAGTGCTTTTTTGTTAATAATAGTCTACAGAATAATATGAATAAAATAATCTATTTACTTTATCCAGAACATAAATCATTTAAGAGGCGAACCCTTACTTATCAAACGCTGCAGTTGTGCATGCATGATGATAATACATAATTACCCAGATATTGAAAATGCCAATAAGAAGCTGGGCATCACTCACTGCAATTTGAGTTTTAACCCACTGTAACTGGGCATAGTGTAATGTAACAAATCAACACATGTATTAAGTAAGATTGTGTAACACTTGTAAAAGTTAAGATTAGCAAGCCTACCATGGACACTAGACATTATGGACAACTTACTTTGTGAATAAATACTTCGAACTTAATGTGTTCATTTACTCTGTATGCTTTGGTGACGGTAAGATGTAATTTGTCTAAGGCATCTTGGTAATCATCCTGCAAAGAAAGTTGGTGTGTTACTTAATGACTTTGTATGTAGGTAATTATTATCAGGTTAAAACACAAATACTAGTAACCTAGTATGGATATTATGTTCATAATAGTATTACCTATAAATTTGAAAGTAACTTTGTCCATCTCTTTGTAATCTTTTCACACCTGGCAAGCTTTCAAAGGCTTTCAAATTTGGCAGGGAGGTGAATGATATCCCAGGAATGAACATAGACTACTTGAAGGTGCACACTAAGCAGCGGGTAGCGGCTAGTTTTGATAATTATAATTTCATGAGTACCTGGGCATCAATAACAAAAACCAAGGCGCCACATCCTCCAAAAATTGTGTCTGAATCAAATGTTGGGTCAAAGAAATCAATTTGCCCTGGAAAGTCCCATATTTGAAATTGTACAAAGCTACTGTTGTTTATATCATCTTTGACTATTTTGTTTGTAGATTCTAGAAATAATGTTTCATTCGGCGACATCTTATGGAACACCACTTTTTGTATTGATGATTTTCCAGATCTGCAATGAAATTTATGAAGAGGTAGTTTAGTTACAAACATAATAATTACCCTGAATAAATAATCATCAATTGCTTCAAACACAAAACATGTTGTTCAAGTTACTTTGTGTACTATGACTATAAAGTTATAGACTACCATCTGCCCAGATAAATCAGGTCAAGCACAGTTATGAGTAGAGATTGGTTCCATACTCCAAATATCTACTTTGTTATAATTTACGTTCTCCGATTTTGGCTCACTAAGTCTAGAAGCCTTAAACCGATAAAAAACTAAAATAATAATGAGTTTTCCTTCTTTCCAAGGTTGGTAAGACACCTTATTTTTAAATGTTGTTGACTCACCTTCTGAGTCCCATCAAAAGAATTCGAGGTTTGTGATCTTCTGGCAGTGAAGTGCTATCTCCATCACCGTTTTGTTCAAAGGGTCCGTAACTGAAGTCTTTGGGAAATGAGCCCACATACAAACTTGGATCATCCTGATAGCTCTGTATGAATCACAACAAAAGACATGTTTATTTATTATGGATTCGTAGCCCGATTAGAAAGGTTTGTAGGCGTTTTACTCACCATAATGTTAATTATAGATAAAATTGTCTTTGTTTTTGGCTTTTTACCACAAGATTTAGCAAACAGCTGCAAATAAATCACTCATATTTTCAAAAAACTGCGACACTCCCGTTAACACTATATTACCGTGATTGCGTGCGTTTGACAACGACAAAATCGGTTGGTTGATCGATAGACACTAATGAAAAACTATAAAGCCTCCACCCCACTACTGCCGCGATTTTGAAGCGCGTCTTGTGTTGCTCCCTTTGCGCTTCAAAATCGCGGCTGTGTGGTGGAGGCTTTATCAATCGTGGGACGCGGAAACGCGTCACGCGTCGGACAACTTCTATCGCGTCGATAAAATCGCAGTAGTGTGTAAGATCGTATGCGTCTAAGTACAAAATGTATTGCAAACAAATACCACAACAAATCGTGCGAAACAAGACGCGCTTCAAAATCGCGGCTGTGGGGTGGAGGCTTAACCCTTATCCAATCCATAGCAATGAAAATAAGAAAAACCGGCCACAAGTTTAAAAAGTCATCTCACACAGGGACGGTTCTGTGTTTAATTGAAAAAGCGACTAACAGCAAAAAGTTCTCATGGCCCGACACTCATCCAAATAGGTACGATGAGTATCAATTTTACGTAAGAATTTACTATTAAATACCTACCTACTTTGGCCTAAGTTCTTACTTTTTTGATTAAAATTGTAATTTTACTTATCTTAAAACAATTTTTCTTGAATGGCAAATGTGTTAAGTAAGAGTAGCTATTTTTGCTTATCTTAAAGCCAGGAAAATTAGCAAGGGAAAGTTCCATCACAAGTTATTGTACCTACGATTAGAGCGGTTTCGATACCGACTACGCCGGCGGCGCGGCGCGGGCGGCGGCAAGCAGGCGGCGACAGGCGGGCGGGGCATGCTAGGTTGACCATGAAATCACGTACGATAGCGAAGAAATGAAATAAAATAACTTAATAATAAAATGAATTTGTGCTACTGAAATCCAATTCAGTATCACAAATGCAAATCAGAGGTCAGGTATACAAAAACCAAATGGTCTCACACAGAGATCAAATCAGTCCACGAAACAAGTCAAGGTGTCGTTAAAATAATCAAAACAATCAGGTAGGTACCATAAAATTCCAACGTACTTGGCTATTATTTTTAATAATTAGGTATAATTAGGTTAACATCTGGTTTCAGGGATAAGACTGTTCACAATTACACCCTGTATTATCATTCTCTAGCATCCATTATTTGTACAAATAATTTATAAATATTATACTTTGTGTATACATTTATGGGAGATGATGGTAAATGACCTGACGGTAGGACTCCGATTCCCTGGAAGATGGGTCGGCCTTTAGTTTGGGATGCGTGTGTAGACACCCTTAGTGCCTTCACATCTTGCAGGGACATCGGTTGCAAGGGCCGGTTCTGCAGCAACATCAGCGGATTCCCATAAACGGCGAAAATACGCTAACCTTGACCGAGGTTACCTATTCGTGGCTACTCTGTGACTGAAAGAGTGTGTATATGTATAATTGGTCCCAGAGCCTTATGTTGACACATTTTTTTTTTCACTTCTCTTGCTCAAAAAGTGTATCATACCTAATAGTGTACTTAGGCCTACTTGTGCCAAAAGTTGGAGTTATGAAAATAACTCGGGGCTTCCTAACTCTGTGTTAATGTTTTGAATTTTCAGCTCACAGTTTATATTGTACCAGTGGAAATTAGCCCAGAGTCAACCAACATTCATTCTTTTTACATCCGGCCAAATATAGTAGAACGAATGCTGAATGATTTTAGTGTACTGCTCTCTCTCGCTCTACAGTAATTTGAATAAGTCTATTCCTTCATGTCAGATTTGAAATGACATGTGGTTCTTGATCGCATTATATCGACTGTTGTTTATTTTCTAATTAGTTTCTGTCCGCGGCTTCGCCCGCTTTGTTTAAATGGAAACGTTTAAAGGGCATTTTTATCCCATTGGAACTATTTTATGGGATCAAAAGCCTGTGTTTGATTCCAGGCTTAGAGCTACATGAATGCAAAATTTCAGCCCAACCGATCCATTCAGAAATCATGGTGTGAAGATGTTTAGATGTTTGTTCCCAAACATCTAAACATCTATCCAAACTTTGCATTTATAAATATTAGTTTGATTAAAACGTTATGTAGCTAGATACTTACTTGATATGAATGGACCGTTCTGCAATTCTTCTATTATAAAATCCGAACTAGTTGTATTCAATGATCTCTTCATTATCTATCATCAGAAAATCAACCAGTTATTTATTGTTCAGGACATAAAAAAAACCGATATGACAAACTCTACCAACATTACCTAACCTATATAACATCGCAGCTTTCATATTTTTGACATTACTAGCCCAGAGTTAGTTGACCTAACCCTCCCACATCTTGGGTTAAAAATTTCAATATTTAACACAAGGTTACCTCCTAACTCTTGGTGGTACAAGAAATAATTCGAATTTAACTCCAAAGTAGTATTTAGCCCTGAGTTAACCATGTTAACCTACCCTGGCGCAAGTGGGGCTTAGCGGGCCTAAAACTCGAGTTTAATACCTAGGGCTAAAAAGTAGGTATTTTTTCTTTTTAATTTTTGACTAAAATCATCAGCCCGTACAAAGCATTCGTTCTCTTACATAAAAACTCGACTTCTTGGTGCTCCGTCAATCTTTTTTTTTGAAAATAGAAGTGATGTTTTATGAAGTTCGATTCTTCCCTTCACGGTAGAATGCGAACTGTTTCGTTGAGGGTTAGATAGAGATGGTATTGGCGCTAAATCTCTAGAATTTTCTTCATACCTAATCAAATCACAAACTTTTAATTTCTGAAAATTGTTTAATTTTGAATTATTTTATTTTCTCGCAATCAAAGTGATAAGTAGAGTGTTTTACTCGGGTCTTGTCATCCTCCCTCGCTACGCTCGGGAGTATAACAACCTCGTATAAAATGGGATGGTTTAGTCCCTTGTAAAACAATCTACTATTTGTTGTCGAAACGAATTGTTTTAGTCCTTAGTCGAATTGTTACTAAGTAGTCGAAATGTTTTTAGTCAAATTGCGTTTTAGTCCAATTGTTTTAGACAAATTGTTTTAGTCGATTTTTCCGCAAAGCAATAATATACCTTTTCGTGATAACTTCTACATAAAATGTATATAAAGTATGTTTGTTAGTTTCCATATTAAAATCATATTCTATTATTACCTAAATCATATCCTAACTCTCCTGATCCTTATCCTGTAAGTATATTCTCGTAGTAGTTTTTTATTTATATTTAGGTAGGTACCTATAAAAAATATATATTTTTGTAATGTATTGTAGTACCTACCTATATCAGTTATCTAGTAGTACCCATACATAACTCAAGCTCTGCTTAGCTTGGGGCTTGATGATGCTGTGTGGATTGTCCAGCGTTTCCCAAATTTTTTATAAAGAATTTGTAACAAAAAAATAGGTACGAAACGAACTAAGGCAAATGCCAAAACGAGTCCAAAAAAAACAATTCTGAAAATTTACATTGTCAGAATGAGGATCCGTAACGTTTTTAGTTGAGAATGTAGATTTATAGAGCTAAAAAATCAACGAACACAGTGCAAAAATGTTTGTTCTACAACAAAAATTTACGAAGTTATGACCAAATTACTAGCGAAGTGTATATAATATGTACATATCCTATTTTATAAGTTCATTTTATATTCTGTTTTTTGTGTAGGTACAATAAAGAATTAAAGAAGTTCCTGAGTGACCGCAGCGGGTGCGTGTGACGTCACTCACTCGGTCGCCGCCTGTTAACCGTAGGCAGATATCAGTTTTTAGTGATTTACTCCGAAACTATAAGTTTAGGAAAAAAATAACGCAATAAGATAGACTCAGTTTTGAGAGATCCATTGAATGATTTTTTTTTCGTGGTTAAGTATATTGAAATTGCTATAACTTTACTGATCATCATTGTGTCAAGAAGCCAAAGATAATAAGAGTTTTCCTCTATCATCATCAGCCTAATAGGTACCTATTGGTATAGGTCCGCTGCTGGCCTCCGTGTGTGTAATGAGCGCCATTGCGTTCGCCTTGCCATAGTAAGTTAAGATCGGAACGTAGTCATAGGATCTTTGGTTAAGATCGATTAGTTAAGAGCAATTTTTTCTAAAGTTTGGCAGTTATATCCGAAATCGAGAAAAAAATTGTAGACAAACCTGCAGAACGCCAAAACCTCAAGTTTGAGAAGCATATTTTATTTGAGACCATAAGAGATAACTACTCTTCAATTAAATTACAAGAAGATAGAGACAAGTTTTTTATTTTGTCAGGAAATACCTACATACAGACATAATCTAATTACTAGCTAACATTAACAAACACTTACTAAAATCGCGTGTCATAATACATATTAGTCGCAGTTGGTTTCCTGTTGCACTTGCAATTGTCTGCTGTTGTGATCATAGGCGAACCGGACGGCTCAGTGGTTAAGAGCTGACGAGGTATCGGGCGGGAAATCCCAGCAACTAGCTTATCAACGCTTGCATTTACTTCGCAAGGATACAATTTTCGCTCACGCTCTGTTCGCATCCTATCGTATTGCTGCGCTTTAGCAATACTTTTCTGCAAACCCGCAAGGCTTTCCGTACGCGCAGGCAGTTTCTCCAAGTTATTCGACACGTCTCCCACATCAGCCGTAACCGTGTCTACTATCTCTTTGTTATCAAGCACCATGCCAATGTTCAATTTCAAATTCGTTGTTCCATCTCGATACAAGAGATACACTGTAGCTTGGTCCAACACTCTGAGTGAGAAGTGCTCGTTTATTTTTAAAGCTTTCATTCTTATTTGAAAGGGTCTAAATGTCTGAGATAGTTTTTTGCTCTTTTCCTTGACGATGTTGTCAAATTCTATGGCTAGCATCTCTTCGTCATCCTTCCTGGGCTTATCCTCGCCGGGCTTGCCCATTTTCATAATTTCAGGATCTTTATGTGGAATTTCGGTGTCTAACATGACTTGTTGTAGTACTGGAGGGTCGTTTAGCGTGTGCCATTTCCAATGAGATACTGGTCCAATACTTCGGTCCAGCAACACTCCTTCGGTTTGGTTGTATTTCAGTCTGCAAAAATTACTAGTATTAACCCTAAGATCTCGCCACATAAGTATTAATTACCCTCGAACGAATCTGGTCGAGATTAGAGTTATTCCTGCCTTGCACAGTGGAAGTGCAGAAAAGGGAAAAAAAAATACTCGAGGGTGTCAGATGATCAGACGTGCCGCGTTTATAACTACCTACCTCCTCACGCCCACGCATAAGCACGGCGCTATGGTTGTATTTCCGTATTGTAGTCAAACGCCTTAAAATTATCACCCCAATTGACCACTAAAAACAGAGAGTTGAAGTCTCCCAAAGTCTTAAGCAACTGAGCCTGCTATGTAGGCCCCCAGTACCTAGTATTAGCCCCACAAACTCACGTCCCGCACCTGCCTGTTTTTTGACCAAATGCAATATGAAGAAGTATGATATTATGTTGAACAGAAACTACTTTATTATATACTATTTTATTGGATTTTTCCTATCCTATCTAGTAGATACAACGACCTAGACTCCCTAACGGTACGACCAAGATTCCCTCATCCCCCAGGTATATTCAAATCAAAATAAGTTGGCAACCCTACTCCTACAAACATACACAAAACTACTACCTCCTCACCCCCCTCTCTCTCTCTGCTCTGTCTTCCCAGACATGGGGGTTTTGCCACAATCAGCACGCGTGGCAGGCGAATTGGTAATCGCAAAAGAGGTGTTTAAAATACACACAAAGAAACTGCTGCCCTTCCTCTGGTAGGTAATAATTGCAATAAATGGTGGCAGTTAATCCCTTCTCAAACTAGGTACCTACCTACTTAAACCTTTGTGAGGTGAGTTTGCGCTCTAAGTATTAATTTGTTAAGTATTTACGCAAATTTAGGTACATAGGTAACCTAGAGTTACCTTATTTTTCCGCTATGATCGAAGACTATCCCGTTGCCCAAATAATCGAAGGTAGCGAGAAGTGTATACCGCCGCGAGCGACCGCGTTCATCCGGTTCTCCGTTACTGTAGACCACGAAGCGCTGACCAGCATGTTGTTCTGTGAACGTGCAACTTTAAGCCTCTACCTCACAGCCGCGATTTTGAAGCACGGGGGGGAGGGGGGAATCGTGGCGACTCTATCACTGAAAGAGTGTGTATACTAATGTAAAAATATTAGAAATAATCGTTTTTCACGAGTTGATCCCCTGGGGGTCCGGAATCATCCCCTTTCGGCGGCAGCCTGTAGATATGTCATGTGTCGCGCGATTTGTTGCTATTTTGTAGCGCGATTCCTTACACATAGCTGCGTTTTTGTATGCGCGATTTTTAAACGCCGCGCGCAATATCCAGAAAATGTAAATTTGGAGTTTATTTAATAAAAAAAATGTTTGATTTTCGCCATGGACCGAAACCTTTAGGGTACTTTCCGTTGACCAAGAACCATCAAATTTGGCAAGAATAGCAAAAGTAGAGGAGGAAAAATCCAAAAACCGTAAATTAGTAGTTTATACACAAAAAAATGTTTTATTCTCGCCACGGACCAAAACCGTACTTCCCGTCGATCTGGAACTATAAAATATGCATACATAGGGCAGACAGACAGACAGCGGGAAGCGACTTTGTTTTGTACTATGTTTAAAAAAACCCTCGTGACATGTCCGGGTTCTGGTCTTCGAAATACGGGGTTTTCACGCTTCTTGTCCTGGTTACCAAATTTTAGAGATAGCAACCCTTTGTAAACCTGAACATGGTAGACTAGAGATAGGTACTATACCGGGTGATTGGTAGCGGGGTGCAAAGCTTGAAGGTGAAGCTAGCGCAGACCATTTGTAACCTTTTGAGCCATGGTTGTTTATGACGATGTCTGACCATTATATTTTATCTAATTTTTAAGGATTTTTCAAAAACACCCAAAACTCTACAGTTTATTATTGATATTATAGGTAAATCGGAATAATAAATGGGTTGTTTTTTACTTTATTTCAATAAGATTCATTTTTACGGACATTTTAAGTTTTTGAAAATTTTCGAAGATTTTTTGGTGGCAAAAGCCATTTCTTGGTGGCATTTTAAAATAAACGGAGGATGCTTCTTTAGTGCAAACCTTTTTAATAACATGCCTAGTTATTGTTCTTTCTTTTCAGTGATCATTTACAAGGATTTTCTTACAAAGTATTGAAATTAGAACCCACAAACCAAATTGTAAGAGAAAATTTTAATTTTTTGGCAGACACTTTAAATGATCCTGTATTATCTGACTGATTCGCCGGTATATTGGCATACTAGCTTCTGTCCGCGGCTTCGCACGCGTTGTTTCTATGGAATCGTTTTAAGGTTATTTCTATCCCATGGGAACTGATTTATGGGATATAAAGTTGCCTATGTTTGATTTCAAGGGTTAGATTTACCTGTATGCAAAATTTCAGCCTGATCCGTTCAGTAGTTTAGGCGTGAAGAGGTAACAAACATCAATCCATCCATCCATCTATCCATCCATTCCATCCATCCATCCAAACTTTCGCATTTATAATGTAGGACCAATGTAGGTAGGTACACATTACCACCTAGTTACACAGCAATAAATTCATTTACTACCTAAGTCACTATCATATTTATCATTTACAAAGTTCGTTTTCATTCGATTAGTGATTAGATTAGGTACAGGACAGATCGAACAAAGCTCCAGTATATGAAAAAGAAAAGAGGATCGCGCCTGGTGCTACCTAACGCGCGTCGTAACTTATGCCAATAGTCTGCAAAGATTTTGAATGCTCTAAAACTGTGTTCCGGAGACACAAGACTATGAAAATGCATTGGTTCCTCATGCTCTCGCTCGGTGCTGTTTAGTAGTTTGTCCCGACGCTCCGAGTAAATTGGACAGTCCCAAAGAATGTGGTCCCTAATTTCAGCATGTTCACCGCAACTACACGCCGCTGTGCTGCTCAAACCCAGGTCACTCAGTCATTTCCTAAAGCATCCGTGGCCCGTCAGGAGCTGCGACACCTCTTGATCGGGTTCCAGCCAGTGCGCTCTCATGCGCTCTCCCACGTCTGCGAAGAACCTGTACAGGTCACGGCCTTTGTCGTCTGACTCACAACGAGTCTGCCAAGAAGCTATGGTATCGTCGTCGATACGACGCCTAAACCGCCCGTGCACCTCTCTTGGCTCCAGGGCTTGAAAGCGGTATAGGTATAGGGTTAAGCTACCGGTAAAAAATTACGGTACCGTTTTGATTTAAAGGTAGACCTATACCGGTATACAATAACGGTATTGGTACAGGTATAAAATAACGGTACCATTATTTTAAGGGTACCGGTAGCTACCTGTATTTTTCTGGTACCGTAACGTAATTCATTTCGGTACCGAAAAACGCGTGAGTAAACGACGCTAGTGCTCTGTTTACAGTTCGCTCGATAGGAATGCCACTTGCCTTGTCGAACGAGGTTTCACTCTAATACACTTCTTAATACACTGCTATGACGTCGCGGTCGTTCTTATATTCGTTAATTCGGCTTCTTTCCTTGTAAAAGGGAAGCATGGGGAGAATGCGAAAATATGCTTTTTATTGTTTCTTTTCATTCAGCGTGGAGACTAGATTGTCTTGCATTTGCATTTTTGCATTACAGCTAAATGCTGAATTTACTCCTTTTGTCTAAGTTTATTAGTTTTAATTAAGTAGTACGTATATTTTTGTTTTGTGTATTTTCTAAATTAAGGCAATAAATGATTTTCTATTCTATTCTATACTAATTTAATACGTACTAATAATAATAATCAAAAATTTTAAGCAGTGCCTTTTTTTTATTTCATGAAGGTCAACGACCTGTATTGCCAAGATATCTGGCATCTGGTTTTCTTATAACTGTTTGGTCCTTGACTGTGACAAGGCATTTTCACACAAGAAAAACATTTGTTTTCACACAAGAAAAACATTTGTTTTCACACAAGATAAACATTTGTTTTCACACAAGAAAAACATTATTTTATACCGGTATACATACTGGTACCGGTATAAATACCGGTATACATACTGGTACCGATATAAATACCAGTTTACATACTGGTACCAGTTTTAATACTAGTATACATACTGGTACCGATATAAATATCGGTATACATACCGGTACCGGTATAAATACCGGTATTATTACCGCAATACATACCGACCGGTATAAATACTGGTTCCGGTATAAATACCGGTATACATACCGGTACTGGTATAAATACCGGTATACATACTGGTACCAGTATAAATACCGGTATAAAAACCGGTATTATTACCGCAATACATACATAACGATACCGGTATAAATACCGGTATACATACCGGTACCGGTATAAATACCGGTAAACATACCGATATGATTACTGGAAAACATACCGGTATAAATATCTATCTATCTATCTATAGCTGTCTGGTCCCTGACTGTGACAAGGCATTTTCACACAAGAAAAACATATTTTTTCACACATGAAAAACATTATTTTATACCGGTATACATCCTGGTACCGGTACAAATACCGGTAGCGGTATAAATACCGGTATACATACTGGTACCGATATAAATACCAGTATAAATACTGGTACCGGTTTAAATACATACCGGTATTATTACCGCAATACATACCGGTATAAATACCGGTATTATTACCGGAAAACATATAAATATCGATATAAAACCATGGTATAAATACCAGTATACATACTGGTACCGGTATAAATACCGGTATACATACCGGTACCCGTATAAATACCGGTAAACATACCGGTATCAGTATAAATAGCGGTATGTATACCGGTACCGGTATGTATACCGGTATTTATACCGTTGCCGGTATGTATACCGTATGTTTTATAAGTACCGGTATTAACACCGGTATGTATTGCGGTAATAATACTGTTATTTATGAAACCTACCGGTATAAATACTGGTATACATTTCTGTACCGGTATACATACCGGTACTGGTATAAATACTGGTATATAATAATATAATAATAATATAATCGGTAGGTAATAATACCGGTATGTATACTGGTAATGATACCGGTACCAGTATAAATAGCGGTATGTATACCGATACCGTTATGTATACCGGTATTTATACCGGTATGTATGCCGGTATGTTTTATAAATAACGGTATTATTACCGCAATACATACCGGTGTAAATACCGGTACTTATAAAACGTACGGTATACATACCAGCACCGGTATACATACGGGTACCGGTATACATACCGCTATTTATACTGGTACCGGTATTTATACGGGTACCGGTATGTATACCGGTATTTATACCGGTACCAGTATGTAACCTGGTATTTATACCGGTACCTGTATGTATACCGATATCGATATTTATATGTTTTCCAGTAATAATACCGGTATTTATACCGGTATGTATTGCGGTAATAATACCGGTATGTATACCGGTATTTATACCGGTACCAGTATTTATACTGGTATTTATATCGGTACCAGTATGTATATCGGTATTTATACCGCTACCGGTATTTATACCGGTACCAGGATGTATACCGGTATAAAATAATGTTTTTCATGTGTGAAAAATATAGATAGATAGATATTTAAACCAAAGTGAAGTTAGGATATTGTACCACACGAACAGTACGCATTCAGGGGTGCGTGGCGGCGTGCGTCTACCAGCAGCGGAAGGAAAAGGACAACGCGCGGGATAGATAGATAGATATATAGTTTATTTGGCTTACAAATGGACAGCACAAAATACAAGCAAACAGACAAGTAGGTAGGTATGAGAAAAAAACAAATTTACAATGAATACTTAAAACTTAAAAGTAGGTAGAATTAATACTTAAAACTTAAAACTTAAAGGTACAAAACAATTGCATAATAAAAAGTGATTATGTACATTAAGCACACTAACCTAGCCTACTCTAAGAACAAATACCTAGGTGTGCCAGTGCTGTCGAGGTGAGCCAAAACGCATCTTGATTGTACTGGTACCGGTCTGTATACCGGTATGTATACCGGTACTGGTATGTATACCGGTATTTATACCGGTACCGGTATGTAATCTGGTATTTATACCGGTACCGATATGTATAACGGTATTTATACCGCTACCGGGTTGTATACCAGTATTTATACCGGTATGCTTTCCAGTTATAATACCGGTATTTATACCGGTATGTTTTATAAATACCGGTATTCTTATCGCAATACATACCGGTGTAAATACCGGTATTAATACCGCAATACATACCGGTATACATACCGGTATTATTACTGGAAAACATACATAACGATACCGGTATAAATACCGCTAAACATACCGATATGATTACTGGAAAACATACCGGTATAAATATCTATCTATTCATTTACCAACTGTTGCGGACGGTTACCAGGATTGGCCTGATACGCCCTGGGAAAGTATCCCACTTAAATTCGACGCGCGTTGTCCTTTTCCTTCCGCTGCTGGTAGACGCACGCCGCCACGCACCCCTGAATGCGTACTGTTCGTGTGGTACAATATCCTAACTTCACTTTGGTTTAAATATCTATCTATCTATATTTTTCACACATGAAAAACATTATTTTATACCGGTATACATCCTGGTACCGGTATAAATACCGGTAGCGGTATAAATACCGGTATACATACTGGTACCGATATAAATACCAGTATAAATACTGGTACCGGTATAAATACCGGTATACATACCGGTATTATTACCGCAATACATACCGGTATAAATACCGGTATTATTACTGGAAAACATATAAATATCGATATCGGTATACATACAGGTACCGGTATAAATACCAGGTTACATACTGGTACCGGTATAAATACCGGTATACATACCGGTACCCGTATAAATACCGGTACCAGTATAAATAGCGGTATGTATACCGGTACCCGTATGTATACCGGTGCTGGTATGTATACCGTACGTTTTATAAGTACCGGTATTAACACCGGTATGTATTGCGGTAATAATACTGTTATTTATGAAACCTCCTCTCTGGCCTCCATCACATCCAGACGATGCTCGATGTCTACCATGCGATCATTCATAGCCGCCACAGTGGCCCGGAACTCTGCTATTTCGCTGCGATAAAGTCGCAGCTCTGCCATGTATTCTGCCATTTCTCGTCGCATGTCTATAATATTCATGTCCGCAGGCGGGATGAGGTGGGGGGCCACCGGGTTAGAGACTAAGGAAGAGCTGGCAACAGCAGCGGCATTCGTAGTAGAAGCAAGGGTATCGCTTAACACCTTTACCGGCGTATTATCACCCTTCTTACTTCTCTTTTTGCAGCCAGGGCAGGCCCAGTCCTTGCTCAAAGTTGTAGAGTCTGGTACTCCAAGACACGCTTTATGAAAAAGGCCAGCGCAGAAGCCACAAGTAGCGGCACCTACCGGTGAAATAAATTTTTTACACGCCCCACAGGCAACCATGGTTCTTAGAAATCAGATTCCTCAAAGTATTGGTAAAATAGTATCACTATTTTACTCTAGGTGGCGTTGATGGTCCAAATCGTATGAGGAGTTGTAGGTGGCAGTAATAGTACCGTTTGCAGTGTGAGTAGTGCAGCCACTCGTCACAAGGTGGCACCAGAGTGCAGAGCTTGGACTATCGGAATTGTTAGAGTTCTCTCGGCGACGGATAAATCTACCCTCTAGTTAAATATAAATAGTCTATGTCAGTCTAGATCTTTAGAGATTTCTAGACGATCACTGGCACGTAGGAGCTAGCAAACACTCACTCAGCTGGGGCAGGTAACAGACCGCACACTAATAGCACTTAGAACTGACACCTTGAACCTTTACTATTTTTTATTGATTAAATAGAGACACAGTGATGTTGTGTATGAGCGTCCGTAACGCCAACTCCTGGAGCAGTCGCGGTGGCTGAGCTGGAGAAAACGGTCACTCAGCTTAAATGTGAGTTAAATGACCGTGACCAGGAGGCGCTGCTGACCGACCTCGACATTGGGCAGTATCCAGAAGTAAAAGGCGAGAATCCTATTCAATCTGCTATCGTTTTGGCGGCAAAACTAGGTGTGTCACTAGAAAGTCGTGACATCGTGTTCGCCGAGCGAGTGGGGGCTCCTGCACGGCCGGATTCCAACGTTAAGGGGCCGCGGCGCCTGGTGGTGCGGCTGGCACGTCGGCATCTGCGGGACGAGCTACTTAGTGCAGCGCGCGTGCGCCGTGAACTCAAGTCTACGGACCTCGGCCTGCCCGCGCCTGGGCAGCGAATTTATGTCAATGAGCGACTTACGAGATCCAACCGGCAGCTGTTCCACCGGGTGCGTGAACAGTGCAAGGAGCGCAAATGGCGGTACTCATGGACGAAGAATGGTCGTCCCTACGCGCGAGAAGGTGAGGGCAAGCCGGCCTACCCTTTTCGTACGGAGGCCGATGTCTCACGCATTTTTAAAGTTTAGTCTGTTGACTTATTGTTATCATTGTAATAACTTGTTATCGCCTTCTTTCATCTGCATTAATTTATGCTGCTCTACAATGGGAACACTTAACTTAAATAATCTTGTTAACACCTATGTACTCTTACTTGATATCTCTAGAGGTATAATAAATAAGTCTTACGGTTTTAAAGCTCGTTTATTGGTCAGTTTTGCGGTGCTAAAGTATACAGTTTTGCGGTGCTAAAGTATAGTAACTATTGTCTATGTTGTAACATGAAAGTGGTATACACAATTTTTTTAGTTCGTTCTTATAATCATGCCTACATTATCTTAAATTTTTCTGTGTCCAATGTAAACTGCAGTACCTATTGTTTAAACAATATTTTGGAAAATATGTATTTATTTATTTTAATTGCTATTTACAATATTGCTCTTACTTTGTTTGTGTGTTATTTAGTCTTACTTTTAAGATTTAAACACTCCGTTTGCCAGATGGCCTATCGTTTGAGATGCATTGTAACGAAATTGTTCATATTTTTTTTACCTTTCATGCATACTCTATCAACTTTGTTTGTGTTTCAAGTGAGAACGGTTTTATGTTTATGGCATTCAGTTTGTAACTCAAATCACATTTGTCTTGTCGTGTCTACTTTCCTTCTCATTTATTTTTAGTTTCCTAAAAATTGGTTTATTTAATGCAGGTTCCCTCTGCACCAATCATGACAACCTCGTTGCTTCACTTCTACGGCTTGACCTAGATGTTCTCGCCATCAATGAGACCTGGCTCAGACCAGGTGAAGAAGGTCGCGCCCCCGCCGTGGCGGGCTACCGATTGAGGCATATTCCGCGACCGCGAGCGGTGCGCTCGCGCGGTGGTGGGGTCGGCTTCTATATTAAGCGTGGTGTAAACGTGCGTACATGGGTTCACCCGGTTGACCCGCAGCACAAAACAGTCGAACAAATGTGGCTCACTCTGACTCTTAATGGGAAAAAACTTGCCATCGGCACGGCGTACAGGCCGCCCTGGTTGGATGCTGATCTCTTCTTTGACGCCCTAACCGACTCTATAAATTCTTTACCTAGCTGCGATCATTTGGTATTACTTGGTGACTTTAATATAAATCTTCTTAACGCTATTGAAGCAAAATCTGTCAAACTATCCACCTTCCTTTCATGTCTTAATTTATGCCAGTTAGTTTCTTCGCCTACACATTTCACTGAGACCTCACAGACATTAATTGATGTTATCTGCACTGATATTAAAGCCAATAGGATAGCTGTTGAGCCGTTAGGATCACTTTTTGGTCATTGCCTTGTGTTTTGTGAATTTAATATTAAAAAATGTAAACAAAAACCCTTTATGATTAATTACAGGCCCATGAAATATATTTGTCTAGACAATTTTAACTTAGATTTAAATTCTATCAGATGGGACCTAATTGCAGTACTCGATAATGTTAACGATATTGTCAACGGTTTCAATTCGAGTGTATTGGCTCTATTTGACGCGCATGCACCCTTAAAAAAAGTGCTCATCAAGACAAGATCACACCCTTGGATCACGGATACCGTGAAGCTAATGATGAGGCTGCGTGACGCAGCGGCATTAGAGTATCATAATAATAAGTCAGAGAGCAAGAAAAAATATTATAAAACCCTTAAGACTGCTGTTAACGAAGCTCTCTACCATGATAAGAAAGCATACTTCAATGCAAATATTAATAACAAAATCAGTGACCCGAAAGCCCTTTGGAAGAATTTGAAAAACACACTTTTGCCTAAAAATAATCCCGAGCTTCCCCTTCATTTGCAAGATGCTGATACAATTAACTCTCATTTTTTGACTATGCCGCCTACTTCCGTAAAAATTTCTGATCTCACTTTTTTTGATTTTCGTAAATTCAATGATTCAATATTTATTTTGAAGCCTGTTGGTTCAGACCACATTTGTAAAATTATACGCAGTCTTAAATCAAAAGCAGTAGGTTGTGATCTGATTAGTTTAGACATGTTAATGATGACTTTACCTGAATCTCTTGAAACCATTACTTCTATAGTTAATAAATCAATTACAACCTCCGTTTTCCCTGACTCATGGAAACGGGCTATAGTGCAACCAATACCAAAAATACCTAATCCCACTTTAATTACTGAGCTTAGACCTATAAGTATTCTGCCGTGCTTATCAAAGGTGTTGGAAAAGGTAGTAAGCCAACAGTTATCAGTGTACGTCGAACAAAATGGAATTTTGCCTGGGGTTCAATCTGGTTTCAGAAAAGGGCGAAGCACCACGACTGCCCTGCTTGATGTTACTGAC
This sequence comes from Eupithecia subumbrata, assembly GCA_949316285.1. Taxonomy (NCBI): domain Eukaryota; kingdom Metazoa; phylum Arthropoda; class Insecta; order Lepidoptera; family Geometridae; genus Eupithecia; species Eupithecia subumbrata. Next base: position 25,408,550 of record OX438644.1, on the reverse strand, counting down.
GAAATACTATACGCACAAGATAAAGGGTTATGTACTCTACTCGTGCTGCTCGACTTTTCTAAGGCTTTTGATGTTTTGGATATAAATTTAATTTTGTCAAAACTAAATTATTACGGCCTTGATCACGGAGCCCTACGCTGGTTCAATAGCTATCTTAGTGACCGTTACCAGTGCACAAAGGTTTCTCGTAGTGATGGGAATGATGTAATCTCGGAAATTATGCCTGTTAGACGAGGGGTACCACAGGGGTCCATCCTGGGACCTCTCCTGTTTATCATATTTTCTGCCGACATACAAACTGTCATAAAACACTGCAAATTTCATATCTATGCAGATGATATTCAGGTTTTTATTTCTTGCAGGCCATCTGATATTAATAGTACAATAGAAAACCTCAATAAAGACCTCTCTAATATAGCTGAATGGTCAAATAGAAATAGTCTTCTACTTAACCCTAATAAAACCAAATATTTGATCTTTGGCTCTGCACATCAGCTACAGCGTATAAACTCTACTCAGAATGTGGTTCTAATGGGTAAATCAGTGGAGCGAGTTTACGAGGCACGGAACCTTGGCCTACTGATGGATAGTCACCTTCGCTATGAGAAGCATGTTGCTGACTCTGTCAGGAACTGTTTCTATAGACTGAAGGTGCTCTACCGAATGAGACCGTACCTCAGTCCCGATTTACGTATCCGGCTGGTAGAGTCTATTGTTCTGTCGAAGCTGAACTATGCAGATATGGTAATAGGACCCCGATTACTCTCTAGGACGCAAAAGCTTGTACAGCGAATCCAGAATGCCTGTGCCCGTTTCTGTTTTGATGTTCCGTTTAGAGCTCATGTGACACCGTTTTTAAATAAACATCTAATATTAAAAATGAAGCATCGTCGCAAACTGCACCTTGCATGCCTTATGTTTGGTGTTATAAAACACAAATCGCCGTCTTATCTCTACGAGAAGTTGTCATGGTTGTCCAGTTCCAGATCTTGTAACTCTCGCCAGTGCTCGAAGCAGCTCGAGACACAGCGGCATAGCTCAGCCTGCTTCAGAGGCAGCTTCCGCTATGCAGCTTCGAAATGCTGGAACAATATCCCGCCACCGATAAGGAACCTGCAAAGTTTACATAATTTTAGATGTAAATTAAAGAATTTTCTGCTAAACCATCAGCAGGAACAGGAAAGTCTTAGACACGACACAAGTGTTCTTTAGAAGTATTTCATAAATTGCATCTTTTTAAACATTAATACTTATTATATACATAACTTTCATCTTCTTAATTTCTTAAAATAATAAAAATAGTCACTAAATACTTACTGTATTTATTCAAATACGAGCAGGCCCCACATTTGTTTTCTTATTTTTATTGTTAGTATTATATTTATATTTTATCTGTTGAGTAGCTAGTCCGTAAAGTCAACATGTGGCTCTGACGGAAGATCAGCGTTGGTTGCTAGCTTGCCAGTCAACCAACCCATGCTGAGGCAGAGCCATTTTGTTACTGGGTTTACATCTTAATCTAAGTTTATCATTTATTTTAGTCTAAGTTTAGTATGTGTAAGTCTGTTAACAAATAAATTTATATTCTATTCTATTATATTCTATTCTATCTATCTACAAATAGCGGTATATATACTGGTACCGGTATGTATACCGGTATTTATTCTGGTACCGGTATTTATACCAGTATGTTATCCAGTAATAATACCGGTATTTATACCGGTATGTTTTGTAAATACCGGTACCGTTATGCATACCGGCATTTTTACTGGTACCGGTATGTATTCCGGTATTTATACCGATACCGATATGTGTACCGGTACTTATACCGGTACCGGTATGTATACCGGTATTTATACCGGTATGATTTTCAGTAATAATACCGGTATTTATACCGTTATTTATACCGGTATGTTTCATAAATACCGGTATTATTATCGCAATACATACCGGTGTAAATACCGGTATACATACCGGTATTATTACTGCAGTACATACCGTTATAAATACCGGTATATACCGGTACCCGTATAAATACCGATATACATACCGGTGCCAGTATAAATAGCGGTATGTATACCGGTACCGGTATGTATTCCAGTATTTATACCGGTACCGATATGTATACCGGTATTTGTACCGGTGCCGGTATGTATACCGGTATTCATACCATTATCGCAATAAATATAAATCAGTTCACATAGGATTAAAATCACCTTTAAACGTTTCCGTACAAACAACGCGTGCAAAGCCGCGGGCATAAACTAGTAGTAAATAAACGCAGCCCGCCGCCGCCGCCGCCGCCGCGCCGGCGTGGCCAGTGCGCGGTGTGGCCCCGTGCGTGCAACGCAGTGAGGGATGTGGATATTTCGACCATGGCGGCCAGTCTCATCGACCAAGATGCGCAGGACATATTATAGTGCACAAGTGTGTGCGCAAACATAGGTGCACTCTCTATGCCCTCACTCTCATAATCCGATAGGACGGCAGACCGACACGGCCGGGGAGAGGTCAAGCGATAGACCAACGGCTTAAGCCGTCTAACACCGCCAACTTGCTAGAAAAGACCCAATAATACAAATCTTAGCCCGACCCGGGATTTGAACACGGGACCTCATTTTCAGCGGTTGGACAAGCGATCACTAGACCAACGAGGCAGTCGGATAAAAGTAAATGTCCTGCCACAGAAATAATAGACACCTACATTTACTCTACGTTTATTCCAAAATGTTTAAAAATAAATGTCCATCCGTGCGAAGCCGGGTCGGGCCGCTAGTTATTAAATATAATTGCAACTTGGCTCAGCTAAGCAAACGGTTATACGAAATAAAACTTCGAAACGCACGAGTCACACGACTGTCCGGTCTCACTCGCTCGACTAGAACGGAACTGTCTCGATAGAATCTGCAGCTGAGCCGAGAGCTATTTATAGTTTTCTCATTTCGGTACTCTTATTTTAAAATTACGCTACTGCTAAAAATAAAGCTATCGCTATTTTTCGGTATCGGAACATAACGGTACCGTTATATAAGGATATCGTAATATAAAGGTATGACGTCATACCGTTAACCTTTTCATACCGGTATTTTCCGGTTATTCAAGCCCTGCTTGGCTCGCCCTCGGACGCAGCCGCCAGTCTGCGCCCAGCGCGGGCTAGCAGCAGGTTGGCCGGCAGAACCCCCGCCAGAACCGGCAACGCAGCAGTGCTACATAAACTGTAGGCCTTCGTACCTAAGTAAAACTAACGAGAGCCTCTCGGTCCTAAGTAGCACATTGCAGACTATGTGGATGGAGGCTTTGTGGAACCATATCCTGGCCGCGTAGGTGACCGTCGCCTCGTACGTCCCCCTGTAGAGCATCTTGAGGGCCCGGAGCCGAACTCCCCATATGTTCGGCGTGATACGCGACATCTTACCATAGACCTGCTTGCTCTTTCGCCTATCGATACTGCATGGGGCATACGCAAAAGAACATTTATACATAGGTAGGCAATATGTCAGATCAGACATATTATGTAGAATAAATAAATAAATAAATAATGCTGGACAATTCACACAGCATTATCTAGCCCCAAGGTAAGCAGAGCTTGTGTTATCGGTACTAGACAACTGATATACTTAATACAATACACTACATAGATAGATATTTTTTTATTATACATAGAAAACACCCACACCAACTGAACAAATTTCTGCAGATCGTGCACAAATTTGTTCCGAGGCGGGAATCGAACCCGCAACCTCCTGCGTCGCAGGCGGACCTTCGCCCGCTGCGCCACGGAGGTCGTGAATGCTGATCTTGACTAAATAGTGCCGTCAGTTATTCCGCGATCATGTCGCATGAAACTGTGCCGAAATATTGGAAAGCTCAAAACTCAAATCATGGTAAATATCCCGTTATTTATGACTTTAGAGTTGACTAAATACCTTCAGCATCGTAATAAGCCAATGCCATGCGGCCGTTCCTGTAAAACCAGCGGCCTCGACCGTTCTCGTCGAATTCGGCGAGCTTCTCTCCCGTGTCGTACTGCATTAGCCGCTTGTCCCTATTGTGTTCGAACCAGTCGAACTCGGGGCGAGATGGACGCATGCGGTAAACGTTCATCTGTAATATTGTTTAGAGATAAATTAATTAACAGAATGAGACCTTTATAAGTTTATAACCCCCTACAAAAAAATAATAATGAGTGTTTGTGCACTAGTTTTCTTTTGTTTGTAAGCTTTATGTATAAGTAATAAATTGTTGTGTGGTAAACTGAATCCATGGTCTGAAGTGTTCCTGAGCGGGCTATGTTTCATAATGGCCACGCAACGGCTAAGAATTTGGTGTTAAAAAATTAAAAAACTTTCTGAATATAACCAAGGACCCTGAATATTTAAGTTAAGCGTTAACCTCCCGAGGGCCAGGTTGGAATGGTTAGATCGACCGACGCAACGGATTGGTGTGCAATTTTGTAAAGCTTTAAAATAAAAACAGCGTCAAACACACACTATCACACGCACGAGTTAAAAATTTTGGTTAATTATTCAGCGAAAAAGCGTAGGTACCTCGTACATGTGAACTTTCTATTTAAATAATCGTGTGGGATGAGATGAATGATGGATTTTTTACGTAGCAAACAATCGTAAAAAATACACGATGACAAGAATGTTAAATTAAATAATGTCAGATAAAATACATCTAAATGTTTCGAGTTAAAGCCCATATTTCAATGCATATTTTTTTGCTGTGCGGTAGCGGCGCAGCCCTAATCTGCGACAACCTTGACGCATTTCATTTTCAAACTAAGTATGTACTGTAAGTAAATATTATGTTTTTCTTTTCTTTTAATAAGAAATTTTCCTTATCAGTATAACTTATCTATTTCTAGTACTTGTTATTTCTAGTACTTGCCCTCCATGTCCCATGGACGACGTACTAAATCCACAGATTGTATCCTACCTTCCTGACAACTTTTTCTGTGGGCAACTGAGTCCAGCCATTGTCAATAAATTTTCGATCTGATAAAGAATACCGCCAGTAACCAGTACCAGTACCAGTTCGGGGGATGGAAGCATTGTGGTCAAGCTGAAAACGATAAAATTTAAAGAGGTACATAGTTATGTTATGGGTTACTTGTTCGACAAGAGAGTAAATTACTACACTCTGGCGAGATGCCTTAAACTGGAATCGCGGGTTGTACAAGACTAATTTTTATAATTGAAAGGTAATTTTATTACCTACCTTTCAAGTAATATCAAGAAGATTTAAAATTAATTAAATTTCCTTCCTAAATTTAGGGAATTATTGCAATAGGTCGAAGTTATGGACATCTAAATGAATAGTCAGTCGGTAGGTAAGTAATATGAAAAAAAATGTTTTTAAACAATATTTGTGTCAAACCCCCTCAATATTTTGTGTTACCCCCCCTGTCCCTATTGACCGCTTGTAAACGGTTTTTAATTGACCTAATGAGTTTCCTGATGGAATCCTGTGGGATTTCCTGCCACTCTTCGACTAAAGCAGTTTTCAGGTCTTCTATCGACGCCGGAGCTGAATATCTTCCTCGTACCTGCCGTTTTAGCTCGTCCCACATTTATGCTCGATTGGGTTCAAGTCAGGACTGAGGGCTGGCCAGTCTAGTGTGGGAATGCTGACATCTTCCAGATACTGTCGAGTCACTGCAGCGGTGTGGCAGCGGGCATTATCGTGCATTAACAGGAAATCTTCCCCAATAAATCCAGCGGGAGCACATGGCCTAGAAGAATGTCTTGGATGTATCTTTCTGCGGTTATGGAATGAAAATTCATCTGGTATGAAAATTAGCTCCATATCATACTAGACCCACCCACGTATGCCACTGTTTCCACAAGGCAGCATTGTGCGAATCGCTCTCCCGGTCTCCTATAGAATCTACGTCGACGGTCACTACCATGTAGGCAAATTCTGGTTTCGTCCGAGAACAGGACTCGACTCCATTGCTCCATATCCCAGTCTAAGTGATCGCGAAAAAACTGAAGCCGGGGCTTGTCGGAGTCTGGAGACAATTTGGGTCCCGTGGCTGGCGCCTTTTTGGGGTCAAGTCCGCTTCTTTTAGTTGAGTCTTCGTCTGACTGTCCACTCGCTCACAGCCTTCTCTCAAAATTCTGTGAGCTGCTGTTGGAGACGGACGTCTACGCCGGCCAGGTGTCGATTTTGGAGAGAAGTGGTGTCAATAAATCGATCATCTCTTCACGTAGTGCATCGCCGTCATCGAGATTCTACTCTCCCAACTAAGTTCACAGTCTCCCTGAATCTCTTGTGCATCTTGGAGATACAAGACTGGCTTAGGTGAAGCTGTTGGGAGTTACAACGCTGAGACAACTCTTGCTGAGTTAGGCTGACGATTCGAGCGGCTTCTGTGGCTACGGTTTCCATTTTCCTTTAGATCAACTGTTCCCAGTAAAAAACATTGGTCTGATGACCAATTTCCATAAACGCCCCCTTTTTATAGGATTTCAGGAATACCAAACAACATGCTTTTATTTGAAAAATTTATGTTTTTTGTTTTTACGTTCCATGATACAAGGTGAATAATTATTGGTTATGATAATTTGATAGCTAACAAAAATACCTTTCAAATGATATACCACAATCTAGAGTTCATTGTAGAGGTACATAAATTGTAAAAAAATTGTCTTGATCAATTCGCGATGAAGCGATTCCAGTTTAAAACTCGCAAGTGTAGTTCAGCTCCCTCGCTCGAAAACAATGACTTTAATGCTCATAAATAGTAAGCTAAATCAATGTTTGCTCTGAAATGGTATCCTTATTATTATATTTATGTTCAGTTCAACAAGAAACCATAATATTTTTTTGTTGAACGTGCTGTGCAGATATTAAATCCTGAGCAAGCGAAACAGTCTAGAGCAGGGGTCTCCAAACTACGGCCCTCAGGTAAAATCCGGCCCACCCCAGCGGCGGCGGTATGATATGGTAAGTCATTTTCTCCAATCTCTAATAAACTCACGAAATTGTCGGTAATTCAGCCAGGATCTCATGATGTTAACAACTGATATGACTGGTTTTAGAATTTCAGACATACCTATCCAAACATATTCCGCGCAAGGACTGTTGATGAATGATACAATACAATGTAAGAGTAATGATTTTGAACCACCATCATTTTCTACAGCCTTTGACACAAGTGCAACCACTCCTTTATTATTTGAAGACTCTTATTCCGTACCTATTCACTTTGGTAAACAAAGATTGCTGTGATTTCAGTCCGCGCTAATTTTTCCGTCCGTAAACTTTCAGTAAATTTGGTGTACCTAAAATCTTTGAACGCTCTGCATTCACTGTCTATTTTTCGCTTCTTTTCCATACTAATAAAAACAATATGTCAAATCAAAATACTGTTACACACGGGTGTTACTTTATTTCACAAGTGAGACAGTTTCTCTTCCTTTGCCTTTCCCTTTCCTACGCAGACTGACTCACGGTTGCGCCGCTAGCTTTTTTTTATGCAATCACTGCCATCTCGAAGTGATCGGAATAAACTAGCCAGAACCAACTTTCTCGAACCAACGCGGTAATTGCCATATCATTAAACTAGTAGTTCTACGAACAGTAGACCTTGCGTGCACTAACTTTTTTCAACAATTAATTAATTTACATCATGCTAAAGTTAACCAAATTTTAATTCCTTTAAAGCAATTTTTATTATTAATTTTAAAACAATTTAAAATTAAGTACTACCTTTTAATTATTTTAAATTGAATATAATCATCGAAATCAGATGTCTTCAAGCGGAAATATTCTAAAGCCCCGTTTTTGCCTTTTTTCGGAGGAAGTACGCCTTTAATCAAAAAACCCCGACGACTAAAAAATTCTGTAAATTTGTAGAATCTGTACACTAAGTTTCGTTGTAAAATACGACCTGTAGAGGAGTACGGACATACTGACAGAAACGCCTATTTTGCTAGACTTGATGCAGAGACGCTTCGCTCACTTCCTTCGCTCGATTACAACTAATGCCATCTGTTACCGGGTAAAGATGGGTACTGAAATAGATAGTACAAAGTATACTACTCGCCATTAGATGACGTTTAGTGTCTATTACACAATAGCAATTGAAATGCAAAAAAGCGTGAGTTGTCCAGCATTATTTTTGTTTATTTATAGTTAAGGGCAGAAAAATTAAAACTGTTTTGGTCCTTGGAACATACTAAGGTAGGTAATCAAAATCATTATAGCCTAAGGCTTCAAAGATAGGAGACCCCTGGCCTAGAGTAGTCCAGGATAGCGAATGGCTCCAAAGTAGACTGTTGAGTCAGCGAGGGATTTTTAGCTGAGATGAAAGGCACGAAACAAAAAAACATTTGCTCTTGTGTAAAACAAACAAATTTTACTTTTTCATGAAGGTTGAACCTTTGTTTGGCAGAATCGGGCCCCTGGTCGTTATCAACGACATTTGTTGACGACGTTAAAACTCACAATAATCATAAACATGTATTTATTTCTTTACATATTTATGTATGTAGGTTGGGACGGTGTCAATTCAGATGTCGCCAAAACTAAACTAAACTAATTTGACAGCACTAAAAACGTTGTCCTTTGCATACCGATCGAAATACAGAGATGGCATCATTTTAGTGCTGTCGAATTAGATTAGTTTAGTTTAGTGTTGGCCACATCTGAATTGACTCCACTATAATATTATAGTAAACATAAGTAGGTTTCGTATAATAATAAAATAATAAAAAATAACACGAATTAACTAATCTATGTCTACGACTATTTTATTACAATACGTGTAACCTTGAAAACTTACTGGTATATCTTTGTGTTTTTCACTCTCCTTTTCTTCTGATAAGTCGTCAATCTGTGCCCTAGGTGGCCTGAATTTTAAAATTTGTTCTCCGACGATAATGTCACTAAGCTCTTCCTTTATTTCATTATCAGGACATAAACTTGCAAACTCCAGCGCTATATCGGAATTAGCACACAGAAGACAATGTTCATTTTTCTGATGAGTGTGTTGCTCACAATGCATTTCTATATAATTTTGCGCCATTCTTAAATCTGGACTAGGATGATGTATTCCTTGATGTGCTAATTGTTTTAATTTGACTAATTTCGAAATAAGTTCATCAAGAGCTCGAGCTCTTCGCTGTTCTTCGACCGTTTCACCGTCGGTTATTTTATTTTTATTCGTAGCACATAGCTGTTTCATCATGTTATTACGCTTTTTATTTTCTTTTTTTGTTCTTTCACTTAAATTGTCAAAACTTCCTTTTTTCATCTTGTCTCGTGGTGAGAATACTTTCCCAGCTTTTCGAGCATCTTTCAGAGCATCTTTTAAAGCTTTATCAGCTGCTTTACGGGCATCTTTTTCAGCACTTTTTTCGGCATTTTGAGCATTGAATTCAGCTTGCCGGGCAGCTTCGAGGGCATAATTCTCGGCTTTTTTGAAATTTTCCTCAGCTCTTTTTAAGGCGGCTTTTTGGGTATCTGCCTCAGCTTTTAAGGCGGCTTTTTGGGCATCTGTCTCAGCTTTTAAGGCGGCTTTCTGGGCATCTGTCTCAGATTTCAAGGCTGCTTTTTGGGCAGCTGTCTCAGCTTTTGGAGAGTTTTTTTGAGCAGCGTTTCGAGCTTGCCGGGCATCTTTAGTAGCGAGTTGGGCATCTTTCTCAGCTATTTTGGAATTCTTTTCAGCTATTAAAGCTGCTTTTTGGGCATTTTTCTCAGTTATTTTGGCATTTTTTTCAGCTGTTAAAGCTGCTTTTTGGGCCTTTTGCTCAGCAATTTTGAAATTCTTTTCAGCTATTAAAGCTGCTTTTTGGACATTTTTCTCAGTTATTTTGGAATTCTTTTCAGCTGTTAAAGCTGCTTTATGGGCATCTTTCTCAGCTATTTTGGAATTCTTTTCAGCTATTATAGCTGCTTTTTGGGTATCCTTTTGAGTCTTTTCTGCAAGTTCTGGGGCTTTTTGCCCTTTCCTTCCAGCACTTGATGAGTGTTTCTCGATATTATCTGTATCTGTTATCTCCCCAGGTATTTTAGTATTTGTAAATATTTTATGACTCTGTTGTTTGGCTTGTTTATGTTCCTTTTCAACACTTTTCTCTTCTTTAGCTTTAACTAAAAGTTTATGAGCAGTATGTTTAATTAATTCTGAAGAACTTTTATGTTTCGGAATATATTTATGGTGTGGTCTCTGAGGAAATACGATGTCATTTGCTCGTAAGTGGCCTAATGTTACGTCTTTAACTTTGGTCACTAAAGTTTCTGTCGATTTATACTTTCTGTGCCGACCATCTTTTGTATCTTTTACTTTTGTATAAAGATTATCATAAGGTAATTTGACAGGTCTTCCATAGATATCTCTTGGTGATTGCTTATCAGGCTTTATTGAACTCTGTTTTATTTCAATTGGCTTAAAGTCCGTTTTTTCACGTCCGTGTCCTTGTTTTGTACCTGTGAGTGGTATTGCATCTTCAAATATTTTTTCGAAAGCGGGAAGTTGATCCACTTGTGCCAATTCTCTGTCTTCTGGCGAAGTGGTGTATTTAATTATTTTATGTTTTACTTTTTCTGGTTGAGCATGGAGCATAGTTTTAGAGAAATCATTATCCGTGTAACCAAAATCCAAATCATCATTTGCAAAAGATGACATGACACCTGTCTTTAACGGGTCTTTGAACAGAATAGGCTGTTCTAATTTTTCCAGCTGAGGAAAATGTGTCACTTTTTTTTTATCTTTTGATGGCCTAATAGAAGACGCTGAATCTAATTTATGGGGTCCAAACAATTGAACTACATCAGGTTCGCGTACTGGGTTGTTCAAGTTGCGGTATAGTTGATCAGTGTGTATATCAGATTGAGGCAATTTTATGTCTTTGCTTGTATCGTCCAGCAATAGTTTTATTTTTCCAAGCCAATGTTTCACTCTTTCTTTGCCGACATCTGTTTGTTCCGGTTTACTGGGGACAAAACTTTTAACAACTTCTTGACATCCGGAGCATGATGCATCTTTCATTTTGCAATGGTCACAAATTCCCTTTACATCATTTCCACTAATAGTTGGCCCTTTTTGTAAAAGCTTTCGAGCGTTTTCTTTTATTTTCCTACAGCGGGGACATTTAATTGTATTCTGTTCTGAAAAATTTGGTAGGTTACATTTACATACCTAAGTAGGTTTTAAGTAGGTTTAGTTTTACAGGCAAGTAGGTACAAGTGGTACCTACTATCGCGTGAATAACTAAAATTTGTTTAGATTTTCAGATTTCAATAACTTTATTTAGGCTTATAAAATAAGCACTTAGACAAGTCATTTATATTATAAATTATTATCAAATAAGAAATAAGGTGTTATTGATTTTCTCTTCACCTAAATTTTTTTGTTTACTGGAATAAGTGAAAAAGAAGTCATTAAAGTGGGGACAAGCAAAGATTTAAATCGTTTGATAGGCCTTTTCGTAGTGAGACCCCGCTGTGTTGTTGCCAAGCGAAATGAGATATCTCGCAAATTTGGAATCAGAGTAGGTATTGAGTGTTTTTGTGGAGAGTTTTTCCACCAAAGGTCCCGCAGTATATATGGTAATAAAAACAGTAAGGCTTATCTATTGGCAAAAACGAATTTTATTCAATTTTTTTTGCAAAAAAATAAAGATTTTTTTTCTTGCTATTCGTGTACTTTTACACGCACACTTGAATTACAAAATATTTCAATTATGTTATTTGCTTGTTTTTTCAGCAAAACCAGTGTTCAGTCATGTATTTATTACAAAAAAATTATTTAAATCCTTGAAGTTTCAGAGCATCATTATTAATGTAAGAATTTATGTGAAAGAACATGAAGATGAAGAAAAACCGGTATTTTTTTTTTAATAAGTAAAAAAAATCGATATAAAAAAAATATTTTTTTATTTCGATTAGTTTACCCTTTACCTGGCACCCTGTATAGTCTTTCTTTTACTTATACAATCAAATATTTATCCTTAACAATCAAATATTTATAACAAAAACAAGACAATTAGGTAAGTACCTATCTACTATCTTATTTCATCATCATCAGCCTATATTAGTCCACTGCTGGACATAGGCCACCCCTAATGAGCGCCATAGCGCCCTTCAGCTTATTATCTATCTTAAATAAGCATTTTAAATTAAAAAGTTCGTACAAACATCAATAAAACAAAATAATCACGATTAAATCAAACAGACAATAAAAATTTCAAACAAATTTTTTTTTATCTCTGAGACTGTTAAATTATGTACTATTTATTCGAAATTATTGGTCTCTGAAATTTTTGTGAACATAATGACTGTTACGTCAGTTAATTTTAAATTTCGTAAAACCTCTTTGTTATGGTTTAAATTAACTTCAACCGACAACAATTTGTCGACAAACGAATACTTCATTTTGGACTTACAAAGGCACAACTGTTAGAACGACTTTTTTTTTTAATTTTTATCTTAGAAAAAATTTGTTTTTAGCTTAACCCTTAATTACTCGCATGGGGTCAACGCACCTTTGCTCGCTAAAAAATAATACTTCGGTTGATCAGAACGCGCTCCCGCCAACAGTAGCTTCCTAGTTCGCACCAAAAATGATTTTTTAGGGACAAACAGGACGTCAGATGTTACGCATCCGTCGCTGCACTCTTAGTGCATGACCTCGTGCGAGTAGTTACGTAACTTTTTTTGTTCGATGTAAGTGAATCTATTATTGTTATTTATCAACTATGTGGAACCTATAATGTAGAAAGAAGAACAAAAAGGTGGCCTCTAAACATATTTTTTCATCTTTTGAATCATACGTGCATAAATGCACTTGTTGTACATAGGGCAAATACAAGCAACATTCGTACCCATGTGACGCCATTTCCTGCTACAGCGTGCAGCAGAACTAGTTCAAGATCACCAAAAACAACGGGAAAACATAAATGCAATTCCAAAAATTATAAAAAAACAACTAGCGGGAGGTCCATAATCTGCAGAACCGACCAGGCCCATCGACAGCCAAGCGTGGTCGTTGCAATAATTTGCCCTAGGAGCGTCGATAGAAAAGTGCCTACCAAATGTATAAAATGCAGTATATTTGGGTGTAATGACCACTCTATGGTCTTTTGTCAAACGTGTGTTGCAAATAATTCAGTTTAGTTTGTGATAATAAAGATAGTTTGAACTTTGATCTCTGGATGTCTCAAAAGTACAATTTTAGACAAGAATTTTATTTTCATTATTTTAATTATGTTCCTAGTAGTTTTTATGGATGTTGTTTGTTAGAAGTTTAAATATAAATATAGTATTTTCGTAATATTAAGCTTTTTATTCAATAGCATTATTAGTTAAATAGAAATGTTCCTTATAAATTGGGGTCAGTCAAGACCCCATGCGAGCAGTTATGTGATTTTCTTCGTGCGAGTAATTAAGGGTTAAACTTTGTTCTTCCACTAATCTCAAATAAAACGGCATACTTACCTCTTAGCTAACGCATTGATAAACAATTATTTGAAATCGAGCGTTACGCCTCCATGAGCTCTCCGCAGCAGCTCATACCTACTCCGGTAATTTTACGCGGTTTCCAATCGGGCGTTCGGGACGCGCCGTCGTAACTCTAAAGTATTTGACGTTACGTTACCTTTTCTTGACCATTTCCTTACATTTTTCAATACACTATATATAAATATAGCTTGCATCTCCATTTTAGAAACTTTTAACTTATTTTTTCCCATTATTATAGGATCACTATGTTGTCCATCTGTTGTCTGTCCGGCTGTCAACCCCCTTTTCTCAGGAACGCGTGGAGATTTCGAGTTGAAATTAATATAAATCCGTTATAAGTCCGTTACGTCTTGGAGTTTCGATATAAAAAAAACTTTCTAAGTCAACGCAATAAAATGTTACAACCGTTTATGTCCGAATATTATGAAATTTACAAAATAATCACATGCACACAAAACTTATAGTACTTTCCGTAGACCTAGAATCATGAAATTACACACTTAAATGAAAAAATCCATTAGCCTCATTAGTAATGAGCCATATTTTTTAATTTTATTAAGCCGGGTGTTTGGTTTTGATCATGGCCACATGATGTAGTAAAATCCACATTTAACATGTTAAGATCTTTATAATTTCTTATTATTTCAAGTACCTACCTACATACCAGGGTTGTTGCTGATGCAGTTTTTAGATACACTAGCGGATGCTTATGCTGATTTGGCTCGCGTCTGATTCGCGAACCGAGTTCTCCGCACTTCTATAGTGTAGATGGTTCTTCTATCATCTAACTAAACCGAGTCTCGATAAATTATGCCATTTAGAGTTCAGTGCCCAAAGGGTGTGCTTCCGCTGTCAGTCTGTCTTTCAGTCTGTCAGAGAGCTATATTTTATTAATCGTAAAATGTGTCTACATTGCAATTTTCAACATAACATAATCGAGGTCTGACTACCATGATATATCAAAAAATACTTAAGGCGGGGTGATAGCTCTTCAAAAAAGCACTGACACGTAATGTGTAGTGCGACAAATAAACAGGTTTGTGCTTGTTTGTTTATCCGATTTCTACAAAAATTCGCTTTAAGCCTCGTACCTTCGGGTCATGTTGCGACTTGAACATAAGCATCGATCAATGCGGATGCTGATGCCGATGTCTAAATTAATGCTGATCATCAGCGGATGCTGGTTCTGATATTCGCCAACCCTATACAACCCTGCTACAGACTTACATCTATCAATTGCAACTTACCAATTTCTGGATAATAATCAGCTGATGATACATCTTTATCCGTAGTGTTATGTAAAATATAAACATCTTCAGTCGTATCAACAGCATGTTGAACATTTCCAGTTTTTGTATCCACCTGGACATAATGTACGCAAACAAAAATATTAAAATACGCACTTGAGCGCCGTTTCAATTTAAATCATGCAATATTATTGAAGAATCAAATGAACTTACCGTCTTACTTACAGTCTGCAGTTAGCTCAATTGTTTCAATTGTAAATACTAGTTCTAATTAGTTTCTATTAATTGATTGTAATTTTTTTTTGTAAATAAAGGCTTCTGCCCTTTAACAATGAACTTACCTAAGTGAAATTCGATCAAACAATCTTGTTCCAATCCTCAAGATTTGTTATATATTAGGTACTTTGGTAGTCCGAGCCATGGCGAGGTAACAAATCTACGCGAATAAGTGTGGGGAAAATAGGAGTCGGAAATCGAAATTATAGGAACTACCTAGGTATTCGGGATTTAAAGGTACCTATCGAGAGAAAAAAAAAGAAAAAGAAAATGGTAATTTTCGAGGTCAAGTGACGTATCAAATGAAAGGTATCCAAAACAGTTTTTGGGATTTCTGTAGATACACACTTTTTGAAATATTATTAAACAGGTCGAAAATTTACCATTAATAACCCCTAATATAAGAATATAATAAAGATCCATCTGAACTACTATTTTGAATTATTCATTAAATAGCAAAGTCTCTAACCGGCGCCTACCTATAGTACATACCTAATAATAATTATTGACTAAAGTTCGAAACACTCGGCGCGCGATTTACAGTCGCACTTGACGGATCTTGTTTTTATTTTTATTTTATATGATTGGACCTCAGTGGCGCAATACAGAGAAGTGTGAAAGGAGGGAAGGGAGGCTTTTGCCCAGCTCTGGCACAGAATAGGCTTATAAAAAAAATGTGTGCTACGTTGCCTCGTCATGGCTCCGTACCACCATAGTAGGTGCCTACCCTATACCTACCTAATATTATAAGTCTTGAAAACTGGAACAAAATTATCGTAGCCTATTGTGTTAACCACACAGGTAAGCAAAGGCAACAATGATATTGCAAGATGAAATTCTACTTGACTATTACAACTTAAATAACTCACATCTTCTGTGTGGGTGGTATGCCGGTAAATTACAAGGCCTGCATTCTTTAGGTCGATAATTTTTTGAAATCCTGGCGCACAATCTTTACACTCCGTATTACAAGGGCACACCACCTTATTCCTAAAACAAATGAAACCGAAATGCTAGATAAATAATATATAACTTAATGATCGCTGCAGTGACGATTCGAATACCTATCTGCTTAAAGTCATTGCCCCCTGATGTGCGAGACGATGATCTGCGCACATTATTTTCATTCAACTGATTAGAAACTAGAAGACACGTCACGTAGGTCCTGTCCTGAGCCTGGGTGGGGGAGGGGGGGTCCTGATGGTCAAGGTCAAAGGTCAATGACCTTGAAAAAAAAAGGTAATTTTTTCTTGCGTCCCGTAAACTTCACAGCGACCCTGATCTGTCCTCGTTCGTGTTGGTTGCCATCCCATCGTATTATGAACGTGTGGTAAAAGAGAGTACACCTGTGTGTACACGTGTCCTGCACATGTTGTCTCCGGTGAGAATGACCACCATGGTAGTAATCAGCTAAGATGACATCATCATTTTCAATGAGTTAGATACATTTAGTGTTAGGCACCTACCCATAGTTAAAAGGCATCTTCTCAGTTGAACATTAGCAATTTCTTTTTGTAAAATTATAGTGGATAGAGATAAAATGTTATCTTCGCAGATCTTGTACTCTCGTACTGCTTGTTCAATTCAATTCAATTCTGGGTTAATGTCTGTGCGTCTGGTCGACACAATTCTCTTGTACTATTTCAGATTGAACTTTGTCAATCTGACTTCAGCTGTCATTCGAAGTAGGCACCTAGAAGAAAAAGAACTGAAAGAATCATGATCAGTCAGTAGGTCCCTACTAGATAGTTCTTATTACTGTTATGTAAAACAGTAAAAGCAGTTGTAGTAATTTCTCTATGATACGGCTTATTTTTTTTAAGTTAAGAAACTTAAAAAATTTACTTATCTTGCTAGTGTATTTAAAGAATAAGCGAATTTGTAATCTACACCCAAGAGCTAGTTAAAAGCGATTACATAACTCCAGTTTCCGATTGTGATAGCAAATAAATCACCTAAAATTTCAAAGTAAACAAGAAGACCGTGTCAACTCCACTGTATACTATTGACAGCTCTGAATGTCTCCAAAGACTACACAGACATTAAATACGTGAAGCCTAGTTGGTCAGCTATACCGATAATTTACCCTTGCTACGATTATCTACATAACATTTTTGTGTAGTAAGCAGGTGCGTGCGCGTTGAAGTCTTTTGAATGCTACGCCGCCGATCCCTCGTAGCATCGTGGAAAGTGCTACGAAGGTCTACGTTAAGGTATGTTTCTCGTGGGGAGTAGGAAAAGTGAGAGGTAGGAAAAGCTAATGTATAACAAAAAATTCCCAAATCTACAAATTTCTGCGATGTCTATTTCGAGAGATATTATGAGTTTGATGATTTTTCCTCGTAGCACATTGTAGCACGTGCTACAAAGGTCTACGTAAAAGTTTATTTCTCGTCGTTGGGAAAGAAGTCGGAGGGGTAGGGAAAGTGAGAGATATATCATAAGAACGCAAAATTCCCTACAAAGTGATGAAATCCGCAACTCTCTGCGACGTCTATTTCAAGAGGTTTTGTGATTTTTTCGCGCAAGTGTCCATTCCCTTTCAGCCACTTTTGTAACTAACCGATTCGTAACCAGCTACGTAAAAACAATTTTCATGTCTTCTTGCGCAAATGTCCTTCGCGTAAGTGTCTTTCGCGCAATTATCCTAATACTTTGACTCAGACCGTGTGGTACTGCTAGGGAGCATCGTACTGTATACTGTGTTACTCTTTAACTACACTACAAGAAATAATATACGGACAAGGAAGGTACTTTGAGATCATTATTATTAACTAGAAGATTTCTATTAGAAAATTACAGATACAATCTAATTATAAGGTAATCTTAAAAACACTTAGTAGAATCGCGTGTCATAATACACATTAGTTGCAGTTGGTTTCCTGTTGCACTTGCAATAGTCTGCTGAAGTTAAGGAAGTGGATTGCGAGAGAACCGGACGCGGGGGTGGACGTAATGGGCGGGAGATCCCATCAACCAGCTTATCAACGCTTGCATTCGGTTCGGCAGGATGCAACTTCCGCTCACGCTCTGATCGCTTCCGATCGTAATGCTGCGCGTGAGCAACGCTCTTCTGCAAGCTCGCCAGACTCTCCGTACGCGCTGGTAATTTCTCCATGCTACTAGATACTTCTCCGACTTCAGCCGTATCCGTATCTACGATCTCCTTTTGATCAAGCACCATGCCAATGTTCAATTTCAAATTCGTTGTTCCATCTCGATACAATAGATACACTGTGGCTTGGTCCAACACCCTGAGTGAGAAGTGCTCGTTGATTTTAAGAGCTTTCATTTTTATTTGAAAGGGTTTAAATGCCTGAGATAGTTTCTTGCTCTTTTCCTTGACGAAGTTATCAAACTCTATAGCTAGCATTTCTTCGTTGTCCTTTCTGGGTTTATTTTCGTTCGGGCCGCCCATTTTCATTATCTTAGGATCTTTGTGTGCTATTTGGGTGTCTATCATAACTTGTTGTAGTACTGGAGGGTCGTTGAGCGTGTGCCATTTCCAATGAGATACGGGTCCAATACTTCGGTCCAGCACCACTCCTTCAGATTGATTGTATTTCAGTCTGCAAATAAAATAAACGGTTTCAGTAAGCATTGGCGTAGCCGGCTAAGCTTTTATTTAGCTTAAGTTTGTAATATAGCTTAAGCTTTTAATATAGCGCCTTAAATGCTGATCGACTCAGATTCATGTAAGGAGTAAGGTAAGTCAAATTAATTTTAAAATTTTAATATGACGAATAAACGCCTGTGACAGCGTTAAATCGCGAGGAGTGGAAGGAGAAAAGGGAGGCTTTTGGCCAGCTGTGGGAAAGTAATGGCTGAAAAAAAAAAGACGATATGGGGAAAACTGAACGACGCGTGACCCGAGAGCTGTTGAGTATCTGGCGCATTGGCGCACCCACACAGCGGAGCAATGCAGCCAGCGTTTGGGGACGCTTCCGACTGGTCTTGAAATAGATCAATTGAGCTACCTGTAGATTGTTTGCAACAGTCTGCAGTTAGCTTAATTGCTTAAATTGTAAATTCTAGTTTTAATTTATTTCTATTATTTGAATGTAATTTTCTTTGTGAATAAAGAAACTAGTAAGGATCATTTCATTGTACCTGATGAAAAAAAATTAAGCAGCGGAAGTTAGTCAAATTTTTAGATAGTCAGACGTTGTTGTCTCAAAAGTCAAATACAATACCTATCATTTTGATTATTCAAGTTATTGCTCACTCAGGTTTTTTCATTTGCTCTAGAAAATTACCGAGATTTTTTGAGATTGAAATATTGTAAATATCATGTCACCTATTATATATAAGTGTCACCAGAAAAAGGGTTTTCAGATTACACAGGTGCATATTGTGCACAATGCCGATTTTACGTTTTTGTCCGTAGAAAGTCCCAAAGTACTTAGACTAGTTCGGGAATTTGACCTTGTTGCGCAATTGGTAACACGTTCCAGTTCTGAGTGGGAGGTCAAGTCCAGTCTAGGTCATAAATTTTTGGGATTAGAACTAGAAGAGTTATCCTAGCAAAAATCTTTTTAGCTAAGTGCCATGAAATGGATACCTATAGGTACTAGGTGTTCGCGGAATACATTGATCTGGAATAAGTAGGAATTGGTAAGCAATAAGTAGGAAGATACCTTATTTTCCCACGGTGGTCGAAGACAATTCCGTTGCCCGAAAAGTCAAAAGTAGCGAGAAGAGTGTACGGTCGCGACCGACCGCGTTCGTCCGGTTCTCCGTTGCTGTAGATCACGAAGCGCTGACCCGCATTAAATTCTGTGAACATGACGTATTATTTTATTAGGCATTGTATTACTGGGATCTCGAACTACGATGTCATCAAAACTGACAAATGGGAGCTTACACATAGGTACACATGGCAAGAAAGTGCCCAATTGCTAACGAGTGTGTCATTTGAGGCCATAAAACACACGAGGTAGCTCTCCCGAGTGATACATAGTGCTTTATTAATATAAAGCACTAAGTATGTATAATTACTACACCTTCGAGGAAGCTCATCGTTTTAGAATCTTCATAATCACTCGTGTAAATTCAAATTGTAAACTCAAATGTAGCACTATGTAAATACCTACCTACGCGCACGTTAGATTTTCACATGGTTCTTTTTTTTAATTATTGTTCCGAATACGGAAGAGGCCGGTTTTACCGGGTTTTACCTACTCCGAATCCGCTATTACGATATATAGCGGATTCGGAGTAGGTAAAACCTTTTTGTCATTTGACCTATTATGAAATTAACTATAGCTACCGGCTGATAATTCAAAAATAAAAAAAATAACACACGTTAAATATGGATTTCCATACACTTTTCTGTCCCGCTAAACGCGTGAGAAATGAAATTCCATATAGTTTTCCGTCCCGTATTATACGCCGCCTTCAATGACGTACTTTCTACCTTAAGTTTGGAAAAGAAATAAGCAACTTTCTGAGCAGGTGTAGTAAAAATATTTTTTTAGGACTTCAGTTTGTCATTAACATACATAAGTAACTATGGTAATTATGGATCGGAGTGAGGGAAGCGAACGAAGATCTCAGTGGCAACTTGGGTGATTTGGCTGTACGGTAAAATAGTTACCTAGGTACTTCGAGCATCTATCCAACCGTTGATCTGATTTGCATGAAATTTGATTGGTGTGCTGCTAAGACTTGTGAAATTTGTTGGTAACTTAGCGAAGCCAAATCCTTCGAGTGATTTTTGAGATAACCCCCTTATCTCAAAGGGGGGTAATCCATCGATTAAATCAAATGTAACACATATTGTTTCACACAATAACATGTTTCTTTGTACTTTGTAATGTATAGGAAAGGTATAAAACTTAAGTTCTTTTCAAAATGTTTTTTCGTGTGTATAGTTTTTTAAATATTTCAAGAGATCTCATTTGGTACAGATTCCGTGAATCATGATGTTAAATGGGTACCATACCTTCAGAATCGTAATAATCCAGTGCCATCCGGCCGTTCCTGTAAAACCAGCGGCCCCGACCGTTGTCGTCCAATTCGGCGAGCTTCTCTCCCGTGTCGTACTGCATTAACCGCTTGTTCTTATTGTGTTCGAACCAGTCGAACTCGGGGTGAGCTGGACGCATGCGGTAAACATTCATCTGTAAAAAAATAAACAAAATATTTTTATTATACTCAAACACGCTCTATACAGTATTTTGACCACAACAACCTACCTTATTTGAGCAAAATCGAATGTAATTTTCTTAGAAATTACCCAGAGTGAGGGCTTACCTACGCACTGTAATAACAAAAACCTTATAGATTTGAGCAACGCGTCACTTCTCGTCAAACGAACTAAATGTAACTTTAGACTTTGAATAGGCATAGATAAACTTAAATTTTCCCCCTGTAAGTGGAGCGAACGGCGCTAGAGTCCGCAGGAAATCGCAAAGATTTTCGACTCCTACGTCACTTGACCTCGTGGTGTAGTTGGTTAGCACAGTCCCGTACTGAGGGAAGGATGCGGGTGCAAGTCCCGTCGAAGTCGAAAATTTTTGTGATGTTATTTGATTTTTTATTTGAGCAAAGTCGGCCCATGCCGCCTTATTCGAAAAGGCGATGGTAATGTACCATTATTGTCGTGTTTTGCGGCCAGCAGTGAAAAGGCGACGGCTATGCAACATTATTGTCGTGTTTTGCGGGCGGCAATGTTAATAAATACCGAATTTTATTTCAGGTACAAATTTTTACCATAAATTATATTCATACCATAAATTATGTACGGTTTTATAAAAAAATTGTGCTTTTTTATAATGGACTTATCGATCTGAAATAATCGATCTAAATTTATTTTATTTTTAAGTAAATAAAAATAAACGTATTTCATTTCATTTAAATTATTCGCATTGTTTGAAGCACTATAAAAGCCGTGGTCCGCAATGACTGCGCTACTGGCCACGCAATTATGGCCTCACGCTAAACTTAGGTACTACGGTCTCGGCCTTCAAGCTTTGTCATCATTGCAGCTCTTGCTGTCCGCGCTATAAAGGCCTTGACCTTCAGCCTCAGCCGTCGTTTCAGCTGGTCTATCAAGGGCTGGCCACACTAAGATGTTCTAGACCAGCGCTACGCTGCGCTTTCGGCCATCTTCATCGCAATCCACCCATTACTGACCTCGTCAGAAATAGACTATAAACCAAATTCAATACGATGATAAAGCATCCACAGAAACCTGCCTTGACTCATCAAAATCAGCATTCAAAGCGCAAGAGCGCTTTGCAAACTGAAGGAAAACACCCGCGCGGGTCTTACATACGCGAATGAGGCAGTAAAAAAAACTGAGCAGCACTTCTTAGTAAATAAGAGGCCTGTCCTACCTTCCTGACAACTTTTTCAGTAGGCAGCAACGTCCAGCCGTTTTCGATAAATTTCCGATCTGATAGAGAATACCGCACGAAGCCTTTGGAAGCGGTACTGGCAGTAGTGGTGCCGGGAGATGGGAGGGGCTGAAAACCATACTCAGGTATACCATACGCAGCATTAAGAAATAGACCTACGAGTTAAGTAGCCACACCTTTTCCGCGCTTTTATTTTCTGTTGGGTTGTTCGACTGACAATCAAATAGTATCTCCTAATGTTTTACTGATTTTATTTTAAAAGTTGTAATCAATTTTGTTATTTTTACTCAGTGTTTTGTATCATTTTACAGACATACTCAGACGTCTAAATGTTTTAACTTTTAGAATCATAGAATAAAGTAGTATTTTTATTGTTGTTCTATTTGCTATCGTCTACTATGCTGCCCGCGCGCAGAATTACACGCGTTTTCCGTTATAAAAAGGACATTGCGTTACTGTGGAAAACTATATTTCTTATAATATTTTCAATACTTTTTCATGCAAAAAAAATATCCTAGACTGCTGCAGATATTTTTTTTTCCTTAGGGGCCGCGGAACCCCCCGCAAGCAGATACCTGCGGGGTATCTATTAATTACCGGACCTGTAGTATATCAGAAATAAGTTTATTTGTTAAAAAAAATCTAGACCCCTTCCAAAGTTTATACACACAAACAGTATACAGTTTATACAAAACGTCCGACCAACAATAAGATATACCCTTCTCTAAGCTGGAAATGTTCCACTCAGGACCCTACGCCATTTCTATCAAAATATATAACAAAATTCCTTCAGAAATACAAAATGAAACCAAAATAATTTACGTTTTAAGTTTCATTTTCCAACTAAACTGCATATTGAAAATATCAAACAACAAAAAGGATCAGAACCTATTTTTTTTTAATTCCTACGAAAGGGACCTTAATTTTCCGACCACTGTGCGCCGCCCCGCCGCCGCCGCCGCCGCCGCCGCCGCGCCTTCCATCCACACATGGGAGTCCTCGCGCCTAGCTCAGTGAGTTGGGTAGGGTAGGTTGCAACCTACCCTACCATACCATAGCTCTACCCTACCCTACCATACCATAACCTACCATAGCTCATGTAACCCACAGGACCGTTCCGAGTGTGCACAACAAGGCGGCAGCAGCGGCGGCCCATTCGGTATAGTAGATCCTATCTGGGCCAAGCCACCCACTGTCACCGGTTTGATTTCCCTGGATTTACCTCTTTCAAAGGAGGTTCAAAGTTTGAAATTTATACACTATGTACTTACATTAGTATTCTTGTTTTTCTTAGACATCTTTTCCAAAAACAAATAGCTGTATTCGCTAAGTGTTCACAATATCTATATAAAAATATAGAATCAAAATATTTATAAGTTATAAATAATAAAATATTATTTATACTTTTATCACAGGTAAAGGTAAAATTAATTAAGGGCTGTCAGAGTCGACATTTTCTTTTGTTTGTTAGTTTTTCTATGTAGGTCCTTTACGTAAGGATACGTTTCCTTTGAGTATTTATGTCAGTACCTACCGTGTAGGAATACCTACATGCAGACACTGTATACGGATGTATACAGTGTCTGCATGAAGTGCACGAACTACAAGAAAAATTTTAAAATTTTAAAAACCCGCGGCGTTTATAAGCTCAACAGATTTTCATGAAACATGGCTAAGAACACTCGGAATAAAATTATATACGACACAAAAAAAAATAAACGAAATTCGGTTCATCCGTTTGGGAGCTACACGTTACCACAGACAGATACACAGACAGACACGTCAAACTTATGACATCCCTCTCTTTTTGCGTCCGGGGTTAAAAATGAGGGAAACTACGCCCTATTTTATCGACGTAAAAGTAACTTTTAAAACTAAACGATCAATTACTATGAAACAAACTCAGATATGATTGTAAATAACAGGAGCTCCTCATAAAAACAAAATTGTGAAAAAAACAACCCTCCATTCAAAGTACTTAATGATGTTTTTAATGCATAGAATCAGCTCTTTTCTCTTTTCATTTCAATTATTAAATGTTTGTAATAATTTAAAAATATCTAAATAATCACCACTCAATTACTACTTATACAATTTTTTTATTACTTTATGTTATAGCATAGGTAGACCACACAACTGGCGGATCGCTGTAGAATCATGTCACAGTAACAAACGCTTTGTTATCTTACTGTGACTAGGTTCTACAGAGATCCGCCAGTTGTGTGGTCTACCTATAGTTTGTGCATCGCATGCAGACTCACACTGTAGAGGCGAGACAGTACAGGCAGAAAATACACAGGGTGTTTGGTATTGCGACTGAGATATTTTTTTGGAGGGACCCCCCCGGTCATGGGCTACATTTCTCCGGTAGAATCAATAACCCGCGACCCGTGCACCCACTGGCTTCACCCACCGGTGGGTGTAGGGGTAATTCCTGTTTACCCGTGTACCCAATGCGATATGGTTGGAATTAATTATCGATGAAAAAAATAAAATAATAATACGATAAGTTCGATGTTAAAGAGAAAAATAAAACAAAAAGTTTTAAACCTCGTTTTATACTATTAGTCCTATTTATACATATCTCATTTGCTACAGGATAGTGTCACGGTTGCTGAGATATAGTTCTCATCAATATCTCACCTTTAAATCGTCATATCTCTTTTGTTCGCAAGTTGTATTTTTGAATTTATTCTAAATAAATTATAATTTGACTATTATTCGATTGAACATTCACTTTTTAAAAAAAAGTTACGAGCATTCCAAGTCAAAAATCTGAGTTAGTTATAAATCATGCCATCTTATAAATTCCATTAAAAAAACTAAAAGTGATCTTGAGTTTAGTTTTTTTTTAATTCTTACTTCAATTATTTTCCTTTCCAACGATGCGCTACAAGAGGTCTTGTATTATTTATTATTGAATGAATGATGATGAATGATATTATTTATTAGGTGGTCTAACTAAGATACTTGACTGCTAGAGTCATGATTAAGCAGACAAAATTGTCCACTGCAATAATGCTGAATGTCCTGGCACTCTAGTTTTGAGATATTTTCGTTTAAAGGTTTCAACTGGATAATGCAAAACATTATTTATGAACTTTTAGTATACATAACAGAGCATTATTTTTTATCACTTCCAAAAAAAGATATTCGTATAATTATGTGAAATGTTGATAATTGGTTTTTAAGTTATAAAATATCTGCAGTATAACGATCAATGTCCACACTATAAGAGACTTTGCAGTCTAAAACGATGTTTATCCAAAATAATACTTTAAGTTAATATCTTCCTTCTACTGCATTTGCAGCAAACGGATGTAGGTAAAAATTTATAATAAAATCCCAGATAACAAAAATCTCTCAAAAAAAAAAATAACATTTTCGAAAGCAAAGTGAAATAGATGCTCATAAAAAAATGTTTTTACGAATTTGACGACTTCTTCCAACGATTATTTTAGCGACTTGCAAATTAAATTATAAATTAGTAAAGGTATACCTTATATAGTTCATCTTTAGTAGAAAGGCACGATACCTGCCAGTTTCCCATTGCAACACCCTAAATGGGTAGGTACATACTGCGATGTTTTTGAAAGGTCAAATTTTGGACATTTAGCATTATTGCAGTGGACTGTGGACCCTTCTTATGTTTTGTTCTTCTGAATTAAATTAAAACACAAATTTGCGCATATTGGCCGCTTTCTCACGTCATGCAAGCACACTCAAGTTGTCACGATTTATAACATTTCCACGGATTTCAGAAAAAGTGAATTGTATTAAGTAATTTATCTATACTAATATTATAAAGAGGAAAGATTTGATTGTTTGTTTGTTTGTTTGTTTGTATTGAATAGGGTCCGAAACTACTGGACCGATTTGAAAAATTATTTTACTATTAGAAGCCCACATTATTCCTGATGAACATAGGCTACTTTTTACCGCGGGAAAATGCTTCATTCCTACGGGAAAACGGGTAATAGGACAACGGGTAGGAAGAATGCAGCTAGTTTAGAATAAGTAAGTACATAATTATATATATTGAAGAATACAGCACAAGTAACTTTGTGGCATTACAAACTACAAACAAAACAGGTATTAGTAGCGATTTAAAGGCATTGAATTACTATTACAACTCACTGTTTAAAGGCGAGATTTTGGGCGATTTTCAAAAAACTTAAGAAAATCATATTATTATCTGAACAACCGTGATACTTAGTTCCTAAAAATTGTGTCGGGCGCATTACCATACACAGTGTAAAACCAACGTATAGAATGGACATTCCTCGCCCTCCACCTGACCGAGCTTCTTCAATCCCCAGCGGGTTCATGTTTTAATTTGAATTTGTTTTGGTACTACCTACATGTTTGCTGATTTTTTGTCTGGTCTACTTGTACAGTTTTAAATGTAACTACCTTATTTGTTATCATAAGGATAACAACGTAACGTAAACAGATCTATGTTTTTAAAATAATAATTTTATTAACAAAAATTCTAGTTTTTTTTTGAATCTCTCAAATATAGAACAAATTAAGATAGTTACCTACCTACCTCTAATAATTAGGTATAATGAGAGTTCCTAAAAGCTTTGCTGCTCTATGGTTAAAACTTATTTCTACATAAATAAAATGTACTCGACGACGCACGAAATGCGACAAAAGGTTTAGGTATTTTTTTCGCCGGGCAGCAGAACGCACTTTCTGCTACTTTCTTGGCCGTTTACTCCAAAATGACGACGTACGAAATGCAACTAATTCAACCCGCCACGCCGCCGGCCCCTAGTCAAGTTCGGTTGGATCCCAAATGCACGGCGCTCGCACAAGTCGCAGGCATTAAGGTGTTTCATGTTTTGTTTGTTTGATCGTGGACATACGAAATTTCTTCTGTTTTGAGATAAAATTTAGTGGGAGGAAAATAAAAATATCTGAGTTATTTTGCAACTGTCTTACTCAAAGAATATGTTCTTGAAATGACCCTAGACGTCACGTACATAGTTACACGTGTAGCGCAACACAGTTAGGCATCTAGGTATGTTTTGTTTTGAGACGCTACTTTTGTATGGAGAAATTATGGGCGAGTGTCCGGGGTGTGGTACAGGTATGGCTTCTAACTTCTGACCTTGGCTACTGGCCAAGATATAAGCAGAGCTACTAAAGTACCTAACAGCGTCTTGCGTGTTGACTGCGCGCGTTTTCTGTAGGTACAAACGGAGCTCCGTTTCTATAGAAAACGCGCAGTAAGCCTAATACTTATTTACATACTCTATTGGATGAAAGACAATCCTGCGCCTGACCTCTCCCCGGTTGTGTCGGTCTGCTGTGCCATTGGATTATGAGAGTGAGCGTCCTGCGCTAGTCTCCGTTGAAACTGACCACCGTGGCCGAAATTCGGCAAGAAGGACATCATCATCACTTATGTACCTAAAGTCCTAGTAATTAGCAGCTTGACTTCAAACGGTATTGTAGGTAATGCTTTTACTGTTTATGGGAGGACAGAAATATTAAGAACTTACTCTCGGTTTCATTGTTTCTTGTTTTTCAATTATTGGTTCTTTCGTCCTCGGTGTATCTGTGGTTCGTGCATTTTCTCGTAGTGGTGTCATGACTTCTGCATCGTCTTTAAGTTTAAAAGATCTGATTTTACAAATTTTTTCACCAATTATGATGTCTGATATCTCCGGCTCCTTCATTTCATTGATCTCGGAATCATTACTATCTGTGATCGGTTCCGTGCTTAATCTATCACCATCCCATGTAGAAGATTGTTTTTTTTCGACTAATTTTAAAATGAGATCATCAGCAACAGCAGATGTGCCTTTGAGTTGAAAATACTTCGTGTCAGACATATCATGCAAATTCAATTTTTTACCCGATCTTGCGTCTAATTTTAATTCACCATCCAAATTTTTTTGAGTGTCGTCTACTTTTTCCTTTTTGGGCTTTAATTTGAGTTCTTGGTCCTTCATGTTTTGAATTTTACTTATTTCTGCTTTTCTTAGTTTTTCTAATTCTTGAGTTTTTTGCTTTAATTTAAGGGCCCTTTGTTTTTCGAATTCAAGGTCATCAGGTTCCGTGGTGATTTTCGGAGCATTTATCTCAGTATTTTGATCTTTTTTTTGGAAATTTTGAGCACCTTTTGAAGATTTCTGAGTCATATCTATTTGGGCATCTCTCTGAGTATTTTTTATAGCCAGATGGGTGTCTTTGTGGGGTTCCTTGCCACCTTTCCTAAGTGCGTGACTACCTTTTTCAGCTTTTTGTGCGTCTTTTAAGGTCTTTTGGGCACCTGTTTCTACTTTATGAGCATCCTTTTCAGCCACTTGGGCGTCTTTAGTGGATATTTTGGTACTTTTCTCATATGTAAAATCGTTTTCAGCTTTTGGGGTCTTTTTCTCAAATTTATCGGCATCTTTTTCAGCCCTTTGGACGTCTTTTGTAGTTTTTTTGGCACCTTTCTCGACTGGATAACCATCTTTTTCAGCTTTTTGTGCGTCTTTTAAGGTCTTTGGGGCACCTTTCTCAAATTTATGACCATCTTTTTCAGCCACTTGATCGTCTTTAGTGGATTTTTTGGCACTTTTCTCATATGTATATCCATCTTTTTCAGCTTTTGTGGTTTTTTGGGCATCTTTCTCAAATTTATGAGAATCTCTTTCAACCACTTTGGCGTCTTTAGTGGATTTTTTTGCACCTTTATCAGATGTATAACCATCATTTACAGCTTTTGTGGTCTTTTGGGCACCTTTCTCAAATTTATGAGCATCTTTTTCAGTTACTTTGGCATCTTTAGTGGATTTTTTAGCACCTTTCTCAAATGTATAACCATCTTTTTCAGCTTTTGGGGTCTTTTGGGCACGTTTTTCAAATTTATGAGCATCTTTTTCTGCTTTTTGGGCGTCTACTTGGGCTTTCTGGGTTCCTTTCTCAGATTTATAA
Organism: Eupithecia subumbrata; assembly: GCA_949316285.1. Taxonomy (NCBI): domain Eukaryota; kingdom Metazoa; phylum Arthropoda; class Insecta; order Lepidoptera; family Geometridae; genus Eupithecia; species Eupithecia subumbrata. The sequence continues at coordinate 25,379,260 of OX438644.1, read as the reverse complement.
CCACCTTTTTCTGCTTTTCGGACGTCCTCAGTAGATTTCTTGGCACCTTTCTCAGATGAATAACCATCTTTTGTAGCTTGTGGGGCGTCTTTTGTAGCTTTTGGGGCGTCTTTAGTGGTTTTTTTGGAACCTTTCTCAGAGGTATAATCATCTTTTTCTGCTATTGAGGCTTTATGAGCACCTTTCTCAGATTTATAACCATCTCTTTCAAGTTTTTGGGCGTCTTTTGAAGATTTCTGTACATCTTTTTCTGATTTATAGCCAGCTTTTACAGCGTTTTCTGCATCTTTACTGGCTTTTTGGGTTCCTTCCTTAGATTTAAAACCAACTTTTTCAGCTGTATGGACATATATCTCAGATTTTTGAGTCTTTTCTTTAGTTATATAGTTATCTTCTGAGGATTTCTGGAAATCTTTCCTAGTTTTATGAACTTCTTCCTCGGCTTTAAAAGCGTTTTTCACATTTGATTTGACAGAGTGTTTTGCTTCTTGTCTGCCATTTTGGTTATAATCAACAGCAGATTCTTGATGATCTATCGCTTCCACAGACTTTTTCCTAGCTGTCTCTTTTTCATCACTTTGTTGGCCGGTTTGTTCATAATATATATTTTTAAGTTTTTTCTCATCTTCAGCTCTGATAAGCTTATCTTTAGTGTCTTTGACTAATTCTGAAGAACTTTTTTGTTTGGTTAGTTTATTTGATTGTTGTCTAGGAAATATGATACGATTTGCCCATTTGAAGTTTTTTTCTGTGATACCCGGTATTTTAATCACAAGAGTTTCTGCAGAATGATATTTTCTTATTGATGCAGTTCGTTCTAACTCTTTTGTTTTTTTATCGAGTAAATTTTCTTTCGTTTTTGCGAGTGGTTGAACAAATGTACCTCTTTTTTTCCAAGTCGGCTTTTCTCCAACTTTTTCAAATATAATATTTTTTGGACTATATTTCGTTTCAGTTGGCTTTAAGCCGTCATCACTTCGAGTTATGTTAAGTTGAATATCTGTACTTGATATTGCATCTTTCAAAATTTGCTCGAAACTGATAACACTTTCATCGACAGTTTCACTCCTATTATTCTGGACTGGTGAAGCGATATTTTTGCTGGGCATTTTGCTTTCTGGTTTTAATATTCGTCGAACACTAAAATTTTTTCCTGTGCTGAAAACTTCATCATCTTTGAACAAAGCAGAAGTTGATGGCAGAACTCTTTTTAACGAATCTTTGAACATAATTGAAGTTTCTAGATTCTCCAGCTGCGGAAAATGTGCAATAGGCACTTTCCCTTTATTTTGGCCGATAATTCGGCTACCAATTTGTGGCCGCCTAATAACAGCCAAATCTAATTCTAAAGGTCTAAACAGTTGTTCCACATCAGGTTTGCGTACTGACTTCTGGCAGTCGTGGCATATTTGATCAATGTGCGTATCAGAGTGAGCCCGTTTTTTCTTATCGGTTATTTTATTTATATTTTGCAGCAAGTATCCTATTTTTGTAAGCCAATGTTTTACTCTTTCTTTGTTGATATATTTACGATCCGGTTTACCCGGTACAAATCTTTTAACAACTAGCCGACATTCAAAGCACGGTTTATCTTTCATTTTGCAATGGTCACATATTCCAGTAACATCGTTTGCACTAATTGTTGGCCCTTGTTTTAAAACGGTTTGTGCGTGTTCTATCAAGTTTCTACAGCGAGGGCAGTTAACTGTGTTATGTCCTGAAAAATCGGGTCAGTACTCATTAGTTTCACTCATAAGTAGGTAGTACATTAACCACCTACACCAAACCTACTATTCATTTATTCAAGTTTTTTATTCATGTACCTTATGTACTGCACCTAATAATTTGCAACTCACCAATCTCTGGCCAATAATCAGATGATGAAATATCTGTATCCTTAGTATTATGTAAAATATATATATCTTCAGTCGTATTATCAGCATATTCAACAATTCCAGTATTTTTGTTCACCTGCACACAGGAAATTAATTAGTTATTTTGATTTCAGGTAGACATAGACATAGACATAGACAATCATTTATTTGCTACCTACACAGTACATAACAGACATAAAAAATATTACATAAACTTAATATAACTTATATTAAATATACAAAAAAATCAATTACACAAAAAAAAAACAAGAGAGAGAGATTGTACTGTGTTTTACAGCAGCAAAAAGGTCTCGGCTCAGCATAAATGCCTTAGTAGTTGGTAGTTAAAGACGAAGACGGATTTAAAGAAATATTGACCGACTACCGAACAACGTGTAGGTCCTTAACCTTCCTATTTTTAGTATGTACCTACGTGTAATAAAAAATTTACTCTCCGTGTCAAATATATGTTTTCACTTAAACTTTTATTTTTGTGTTGGGGCGTAGGAAGACTTGTTACGTACGCCCTAATAAAAACAAAAGTTAAACACACACCTAGGGTGTGTGTTTAACTTTTTGACTAGTGTACGTACACAATACAATGAGTTTTGGTGCAGTCTCTCATTTCATCACCGCATGTAAGAATTTTTCACGAGTCTTTTTATCCAGTAGCTACCTATACCTACCTACATAGTCTAGTGAACAACTTCAAAAAGGTGTTAATGCTTATTATAGATAGCTACCTTACCTACATCAATACGAACGTTAGGACACTTCAATAGGTATTGACTGTTAATTCTTTTCGCGCCGCGCCGCGCCACTTCGCGTTCGCATCCAGATCGCCCACGCAGAACACTGCTTAAGGAAAATCACTCACATTTTTTGTTTCGGTTCTACGCCGATATATTACAAGGCCAGCATTCTTTAGGTCGATAATTTTCTGAAATCCTGGGACACAATCTGTGCACTCCGTATGACAACGACACTTCATCTTCTTACTAAAACAGATTACACTAAAAAGTTAGTTATGCACACTTCCTTGTATTATAAACTAGCTTTTTCCGTGTAGGAACGCTGTTTTTCCGGGATAAGAAGTAGTATTATGCGACCAGGATTAGTAGTATTATACGACGCGTGACCCGAGAGCTGGTAGGTATCTGGCGCAGCGCATCAGAATCACCATACAGCGGGGGGCAATGCAGCCAGCGTCTTGGGGACACTTTCGACTTTTATTGATATGGATCAGTTGAGTTACCTGTAGATTGTTTGCAACAATCTTTAGTTAGCTCAATTGTTTTAATTACCTACCAATTATAATTTATTTCTATTATTTGATTGTAATTTTCTTTGTGAATCTCTGCTACCAGGTCAAGTACCTACATTAAGTACCTAAGTTCATGAAAGCCAAATTAAAGCCCCAACTGCTTAGTAGCTTTGGCATTGTCTTCGTCTAAACATCAACTTAACAAACTATCGCCTTTATAATAATAATTGGTAGGATAATAATATAATAGCAAAGGATAGGACCGACCGTCGATAGATAGGATGTAGATTATTTTAAAACAATAAATGTACGACGAACTACACTGATATCACACTTTTTTTGTACCTACTCAACTAAGGACACTTAATATTTCTAAACAAATTCGCAGAGTTTGACTTGATAAAATGATTTTCTTAATCACTATGTTTAAATAACTACAAAAAACACGAGCGCAGCGGCTTGACAGGCGCGCTTTTTCCCTTACGCCTACTGCTGCAGGACTACCTGGCCCTATTAGGTATATAGGTAATAAATAGTCTTGTTAGGTAGGTCCCATACCTATAGTTTCCCATTTGTCCTCCTCGGGGGAAAGAGCAGGGAGACAGATGGGAATAATTCTACAAATACTAGCTTTTGCCCACGGTTCGCATTGATTATTTCGGTAATGTAATAATTAGCCTTTGTTATTCTAGTCACATAAATTCACCCGAAAAAAAATTGTCAGAACCATTCAGTAGTTTTGGTTCACAAAGAGTTCACAACAAAAACTACACAACAATACAATCTTTCGCCTTAATAATATTAGTAGGATAGTAGGGTATTATAAAACTTTACCGTTTCTTTGACCTTAAGGCTTCTTCACAACTAAATAACTCATAAAAATAATATTCTATATATAAATAAGCTTCCTCTAAAAGCAAAAATTCTTAGACATAAATATGTATGATTATATTAACGTAAGGACTGCATTTATTGCACTCAAAAATCTACAAAAAAGATGACTACAACTTAAAATACAACAAAGAGTAATGTAGGTATTATGAATACAAATAGCAATGCATTTTGTTGATGTTTGTCAATTAGACAGCTTATGAAGGCACAGATTAAAAATATATCTAAAGCGAAGTGTCCACCGGCAAGTAACTTCTGCAATTTATTGCAGAAGTCAATAAACGACTGTTTCCATTGACAGCGATTTTTCAACAACGCGTGGGTTCTGCCGAAAGTTCGGCAACTTACTAAAACTTGCAGAAGTCCACATTAACACGTTAGAAGTCGCTTGCGCAATTATTTTTAATGCCTCTATAAATGTTTTAGTTTGTATTGTGTAGGTAGCTTGCTTGTGCTTAAAGTATACAAAATACGACTTTTACCCAGGCATTAAAAAAAAGTTAATGATAGTTATCACAACTGGCCAATCGATTTTTGAAAATTCCTTCTTTTAACAGAATAATAAGATAAAATAGGTGGTGGCGCTGATTTGGGTGGGGGTAGCGCCTTACTTTTTCCTTTTGTTTGTATTTCAGACAACAATATTGGTCCATACGAATATAAATAACACAGTTATAATCACAATAATCTACACAAAATTCCATAAAGAAAATACAGAAAATAGAATATAGTTAAGCAAGAATCATTTGGCATAATTAAACTTAAGGAGGGGCCTCAGATTAAATTATTGAAAACAGAAAAAAATATACGGTAAGTACCAGGATTTTGAATAAGTAGTTTTTTGTTGCTTGACCTAGGCACAAATGTTCATGTGGGTTATATTCGTCGGTACATAGCCATTCTGTGTTATTTGTTTTCTGAAAATTGGAATGCATTGTTACGCACTCATCTACGCGCGCCACACCGCTGCGAGGTTACGGGCCGTGTCGTGGGCACCCGTAATAAGGTGTAGGTACAAAACACAAGGTAGGTTTGTAGGCCTTTTAAATTTTATTTTTCATGACACTAGGGACATAAAACAATCCGCTATTTAGTTTAACATTTCGTATGTTTTTTCAGAAACCAAAAGTTATACAAACAAAATCCAGTGTCCTATGACCGAATCTGAGCGAGGGTCCTTAAACTTTGTGCTCTTACATTTTGTTACACCTGTTTAAAGCTCGGTTTTTAAAGGTTCTTATCTATGCGCCACAGTTAGGATCTGATGGGGGAGGTGATTTCCTTCGTCCGATGTTAGGATAAAACCTGGCTTGCATAATAATGTTCTTATTCTATCCATGGTATACATACCTTCGATCAGGTTATTTCCTTCTTCCAAGAATAGTACCTACCTTTTTATGCTCTAAGGTGCGTAAGTACATTATATATCGACGGCTCTAAGCTATGCGCTCGCTATGGACTAAAATCCTGCAAACGCCAGATCAAACAAATTCTCAGCTTTTATAAAATAACAACAGCTTTTTTATAAGCTGAGAGTTTGTTTGCGTAGCGTAGACAAAAGAGACGATTTAAAGGCGAGATTCTGGGAGATTTTCAAAACAACTTAAAAGAAATATATCTCAGCAACCGTGGCACATTAATTCTACCGAATAAATGGAGGCCATGAGCCCCCAAATCCCCAAAAAATTATGTCAGTCGCAATACCAAACACCCTATATAGCTAAATTATCCCAATGATAAGACTATAAAGAATTTTTGTTGCAATTACAGCAACTTTGCTAGCCGATATTGGTAAAATCTATGACCCAAACTCTTAGAGCATTAAAAAGATAATCGGTGATCGGTTCCCACCTGTGTGAGCATACGCAGACAAAGTCAATGATAGCATAGATAGAGTTTATCCAACGTTATAACGTTGCATCTTTAGTAGGTAGGTAACTATAGTTACTAAAGATGCACCCTAAGAATACACACCCAAGACTTGGTTAATTCCTCGTGCGCTCGTACCGCAACGAGCTGACCGTTCTCTGTCGTGCACTAGATAAAATAAATAAATAAATAATGCTGAACAATTCACACATCATTATCTAGCCCCAAGCTAAGCAGAGCTTGTGTTATGGGTACTAGATAACTGATATACTTAATACAATACATTACATAGATAGATATTTTTATTATACATAGAAAACACCCAGACCAACCAGATGTGCCACGGGTGCGCGTTGAAATGTTATCTTGCTACGGCAGTCCAGCGTAACACCGTAGCACGCTCTACGAAACGTTGTAGCACGCTCTACGATCCGTCGTAGCACGCTCTGGAAACACAGCACCGTAGCACGCTCTATGAATCACAGGACCGTAGCACGCTCTACGAAACACAGCACCGTAGCACGCTCTACAATCCTTCGTAGCACCGTAGCACGTTCTACGATCCTTCATAGCACCCTAGCAAGCTCTACAAAACATCGTAGCACCGTAGCACACTCTTCAAAACGTAGCACCATAGCACACTCTACGAAACATGGCACCGTAGCACGCTGTACAAAAACGTGCTCTACAGAGCAGCAGCGATTGCCAGTTATGCGTTAATCCTACTGTTCTGTAAAATAGCCGGCGGCGGCGGGATACCGCGCGAAATATACCGCTACCGCTCTGGGTAGCTAACCCAGCAGTATATTTCGCGTGGTATGGTATTCTGCAGAATAAGGTCACCAGGATCCAGCTTTATTCCCTCTCCGGGGATGATAGCACAGGAATTTATACTAGGTACCTATTAATTTTTAGGTAGTATATCTGTATAAACTATTAGACATAATAATCTAGATGGCTGTTATTGATATTTTTGTTTTATTCGAAGCTTGGAGATTCATAGGAAAGTAAAGTAACCAAGGCACGGACGTAGACGAAGAAAGAATTCTGCCAACAACATAATGTGAAAATTCCGCCAAGTTCACTAACTTGGCGAGATTTCACATTATGTTTTTGCAAAGCGATCCATCTAAAATGTATTTAGTGCCTACTTTTTTTAACCCCCGACGCAAAAAGAGAGGGTTGTTATAAGTTTAACGTGTCTTAGTACATTTTAAACTTATAACTACTTTAGTACCTACATATTTGTATAATTGGCAAATGTTCGAAACCCTCGGCGCGCGAGTTACACTCGCACTTGACGGATCTTGTACTACCTTCGATTATGAAGTTGGCAAATTACTCCAGCCTCGCGTAGTATTGTATTCTCTTTGCTCCAGCCCAGGAGCAAGTGGAACGTAAATAAATATGCTGGACAATTCACACAGCATTATCTAGCCCCAAGCTAAGCAGAGCTTGTGTTATGGGTACTAGATAACTGATATCACACTAATATTATAAATGCGAAAGTTTGAATGGATGTATAGATGGATGGATGGATGTTTGTTACCTTGAACGGATCGGACTGAAATTTTGCATACAGGTAATTCTGATTCTGCAATCAAACATAGGTTACTTTTTGTTCCTTAAATCAGTTCTCATGGTAAAGAAATTACCTTTAAACGTTTTCATACAAACAATACGTGCGTAGCCGCGGGCATAAATTAACACAACTACTCTACATAGATACATATTTTTTATTAATATGGGAAACATCGAGAACGCCCTGGACGTCTGCAGATCGTTCATTTGTCCCGAAGCGGGAATCGAACCCGCAACCTCCTGCGTCGCAGGCAGACCTTCGCCGGCTGCGCCGAAGAAGTCGTCAACGTAGGCTACTAATCTTTGCTCGTAATTTAATATATTTCTTGAACAATAATAAGTTTTGTATTGTTCAAGGTTTTATATTATTGAATATGCAATACCTATTTCTTAGGGACTACTATAGAACTTGGTACCTGCCTTTATGATCTCAGGGCTCTGCTCATATCGGTGAAGCCACTAACGGAACTCCGTTAGTGGCTTCACAGATGCGTTGGACGGAATTTCGACTTTTTTCAAAATGTTTCAAAAAGTATGAAACCTACAGAAATTTCAAAATTGGTTTTGAAATGTGCATACCCCACTCGGCTCACAGAGTGGGGTATCAAATGAAAGGCACCGGTAGTAGCCCCCCCCCCCTCCATTTTTAAGGTTCCGTCCTTCAAAAGGAAAAAAGGAACCCATAAAGGATCACTTTTTTGTCTGTCTGTCGACGAAAATTTATTAAGGACGTATGTAGGTACTTAACAAAAAAGAATGAAAAAGGAAATGGTAGCTATTTCAACTCAAAGGTTTCAAAGACCAACCAAACAGTTTGTTTTGTGAGTGGCGGGAGATACAAATATTTCCCGTTTCAATTATTTTCTTCTACAAGTACCTAGTTAAATAGCGAGCGGATAAAGTAGCTATGCGCACATTGTAAACATTTCCTATCAATCCGCTCACTTTGAACATATTGAATTTGTTATTCAAACAGTTCAAAACCTAACCTACCAAGGAAATGTTTAAAAAAGTCTTACATAAAAACAATAATTTATTTATTTGGTAGGTACCTACATGCTTCTGCCCGCGGCAGCTTCGCTTACGTGGTACTCATATTTATAAAACGTAGCCTATGTGACTCAGGGATAATGTAGCTACACAGGTGGATTTTTCGAAAGGGGCAGTAAGTAGTAGGTAACTGGTGTAGGTACAGGAAAATGGTCTCAGGACACTATCCATAATTTATCAGAAAATTTCGTCCCCTTTCACCGATTTTCAACATCGTTTGCAGTTATACTCCATCCACGCGTTTATTTTCTTTGACATTACGAAAGAATGCAATCCTACTTCCTGCTATCCGACTAATCCTACTAATATTATAAATGCGAAAGTTTGTGAAATGTGAAATTTTTGTAACCATGACTACTGAACAGATCAAAATGAAATTTGACATACATTTAGAATGTAAGCCTAACTTGAAAATTAGGCTAGTTTTTTAAAGGCTTCGCCCCCGATGTAGAGTTTAAAGAAGGGTTAGATAATTTACACATCACGTTCAACGAGAAACCAAAACATAGTTTAAAAGTTCGTCTATGCAATGTTGTCTATTTTTGTTTGAATTTGTGATGGTTGTAAAATATGAAAATTAAACAGAATGTTTTTCTCCAGCAAAGAAACGAAATAATTCAATTAATTTCTAAAGGTTCATTCTATGGATAATATAATATTTAGTGCTTCGTGTGTAAGAAGTCACAGATTTACTCGCTTTTTCTATGCAAATGTATTTTTCCGTTCGAAGTTTTTGTTAAAAGTGCCACCCATCAGTGAACGCGTTCACTGATGAGTCCTTTAGTAAGGTAGGTAGGTATCAATGCAAAAATTATCAATAAATAAATTCAAACAAATTGTCAAACATATCCTTTGTAAAAAGGCTTACTACAAAATATCAGATTATCTACAGGATAAAAAAGCTTGGGACGAGTTTTGCTCCAGCTCGAAAAATAACAACTAACAGGCTAAAGGTTTCTTCGTCGCTTCTTTACTTTAGTCTACTCGAAGCGACAGAAATCAAAAATATCACTTTATTTCCGTGTCAGTGTTTAGTTTTATGATTTGACCTTTTCTAAGTGTACATTTATTGTATTTATGGAAATAAAGAGTTTTTGATTTGATTTGTTTTATCCTACCTACGAAGTTGCGGGTACCAGCTAGTAATTCACAGACATCTGTCAGCTCGATAAATATCGAAGCTCTTGTTACAAGATATTTTTCGAGTTGACTATGGTTGATGATGTCTAAAAAGAAAAAGAACATGATGTATTGCATTCTTTTTTTCAGTCAAAGAAAATAAACGCGTGGACGGAGTATAGCAAGAAAATGGGCATTTTTTACAAAAACATTTCTGATGCCAATCGATCCTGTTTCTTATAATAATCAAAAACTTCTAGACCAACTGAGGTTGTAATACTAAAAAAGTAAGAAAGCGCAAAACAAAATGTACCTATGGGAAAAGTTTTTTGCGATTTGATCTGATAGAATATAATCATCATCATCAGCACTGTGAACATAAGCCAACCCCAAACAACTCCACGAAGAATATAATAGTAAGTATACACTAATCCTTCTTTCTCTTAATTAAATTCAATATTTTTTGAGTCAATGACACTGGTGCGCTTGTTGGTTTCAATATCAGTTCTTTAGTGCAGATGTTATGAAGAGGGCCAAATGCCAGGGCCACTACTGTGCAGGCCAAACATATGACGTTATAAGGCATACTGAAGTCGGGAGTGGGTAATGACACCATAGCGCCATTTGTCCTCAACACTGTCGGATACCCTGAAATTTAAAAAAAGATTTACTTCAATAATTTCTTTATGTTGGACTGTTATTTTTTTATAATGAACAGCTATGGTGCTTAGAAAACAATGTTATAGCTTAATGCTGACGCATATCCAATGCATATGCTGAACCTGAAAGAGATCTAGGGTGAGAAGCTGATCTAGGGTAAGGCATGTGTTCTTCAAAAAGATAATTAGACAATAAATTTATAATTTTAAAAAAGGCATCTTCTTAAACTGCAGGTACAGATGGATAAGATTGGAAAATGTCTTCAAAATAGAGAATCAAGTCCAGTGTAATGTCCATGCAGGTCACCTTCTCACTCAGAACAGGGTATTGTGCACCTGTTCACATGGAACGAGGAACCTTGCCAACCAACAACATGCTGAAATACCTATGCCTGACATGGACAAACCACATTTAAACCAAGAGAACAGAAGCAAATATGCAATTCAAAAGCTTTTCAATGGCTGTAAGGCCAGAAATCATATCTATCTCTCAATAATAAATTACCTGTCTACAAGGCTATCAATAAACCAATCTGGGCCTATGGAATATAACTGGGGATCTGCTAGCAACCTGGAGATACTTCAGTGATTTCAAAATATAGCACTAAAAACTCTCTAGATCAGTGTTGTGAGAAACTATGAAATTCATGAATACCTAGAAATGCTGACCATTAAACAGGAAGTAAACAACAACAGCAAAATGGACAAGGACTAAACAAACACTGCAACACACTAGCTAAAGACCTTCTTCTAGACAAAGACCACATAAAACTCCTCAACAGATGGCATTACTAGAACTGGAATGGCTACTGAATATTCCACCCAAGACCACAATCTTATTATGGCTGAGCAGCTGATAGCAGATAAAAGAAAAAAAATATAATTGACATTTTTGATGGAAGTTTTCATTCATTTTACATTAAAGTTACATTTTAGACGAAGGTGCTAATTGTCCAATTATCTTTCAAAGAACAGGAACTTTAACAGGTTTAATTGTTTTATTAAGTGTGCACTTTGCCTATTCTTAAATAGTTATACTCACATGCTTGAGAAGCATTTATCACAGAATCATATGTAGAGCCAGATATTGGTAAGCTAGTATAGTTTTTCGCCGAGGGCAGGTTTGCTGTTATTATCGCTGAACCGATGTAGAAGCCATGATTGGCATCAGGAGGGTACTCTTGCCATTTCAGAAATACAAATTCAAAGTCAATTGTGATTGTAGTCCTTGATCTAGCTGGAAGCTTCAACAGAAGTTCTAAATGGTATGGCTTCTGTCGGCTCCTTCCAGGGGAATAAAACTGTGATAAGACTAGGTTGCTCTTAGCTTCCCCATTTATTCTAAGAGAGCTCAGTTGTATTGGTAGCCACCATGGAGCATTTTCCATAACAACTACATTTAAAGGAGTCCAAAAATTATTGATTAGCTCTGTTACAATTCCTCCAGACTCTTTCCCATATCCAAGTATGTATCTGTTGAAATGCAGAGGTGGTGGTATGGCAACTGGAATATCTTTCTTATTGTTATGATATTTCACCCCAATATTTATCATCTGGTTATTGGGTTCAATGGTGTATATTGCTAGTTTGGTCTCACTGCCACCTCTCACTGATACAACTGTAGACTCTGGTTGAGTTGTCAATTGGAATGAATGTGTATCATTGGATGTAACATCAACATAAACTTTGCTGCCTGAAGAAAGAGGACAGGCTCCTGGTAAGCCTTGGCCAAACAGTTTTCTAAAAGACCAATCATCATTCCCTATTATCTTGTAGTCATAAACAAGTGCTACTGTCTGTTTAATTTCTAGATCCACTTCAGAACATTGAGGAGTCTTGCATACATTCCTCACGTGGATTCCAATTGAATGATAGTTGGTGTTGTGAATCATTCTTGAGTTCAGAAGGGATGAAAAACCTTTACTAGATTCACATGGGAGTAACTTTTTCCAAGGTGTTAGATTTTCGGTACAGACAATCTCTCGAGGTAGTGCTGCATATCTCAGTTGAGAGGTAATATTTGGCCCAGGTTTCACTGCACCCATAGGCCACAGAGCCATCTGTGGTGTAACTGTGTTAAAGTTGTCAATAAAATTCAGAGAAGCACAGAAAAGGCCAGATAGAGTAGCACTCAGTTTTCGCCATTGTGTATCAACATCAGTTACTGAGGGCGAGAACCAGGCGTAGAGCTCAGCGCCCGGTGCTGCATCTAAGACCGGGTATCCCCATTGGTCATGTCTCCACTGTCCTTCAGTTAAAGTTAAATGTAATTCCTCTATTTCAAATCTGGATATCACTTCAGTCAATGCCCTTGGCGATAACTGCGAATGCTCATCTGAAAACGTAAAAACAGTCTAAATACTTTCTTCCGAGTACCAATTTTATTTTTTTTTGTCAGTGAATTACATATTAAATGTACATAAATTTTGTGATACTTACGTGAAGAATCATGATCTACCAGGGTGATAAATTGAAAGTTTGCGTAGAGATGTTTCGGAGGTAAGGGTTTAATGAATAATTCTTCTTTGAATTGATCCCCATTTACAAAAACTTTCAGGACGAGGAGTCCGATAGTTAGACGGAATATTATGCTCCTATGAACTTCCATTCGGATTAACATACATACATTAAACACAAAATTATCGAATCTCTATTTCACGCGCATGGACGAAAAGATAAGTTTTGTTATATATTTTTTTTTTTCGTTTCTTCTGAAGATTTGGCAACAGAGAGGTTTTTAATTTATCAATCTTAGATGGACTAGATGGATTATCCTCGTTTCCACAGTACCTACAGATTTATAGTTCTAAATTCTACGGGTTTTATTCTCATCTCATTCTTGAATTTGGCCGGCCAGAGTTATTTCACCACACCACCGCAGCAGTCCGCACGATTTCTTTTTGATTTGCGTTCCAATTTTTCTTTCGTCTGTGGCGGGTGGCAGCTGTCAATAAATGAAGTTGTCATTGTCAACAAATTAAACCTACGCACTTATCCCTACTTAACCTTACCATAATTTTTTTTCATGGATTATAATTATCATAAAAAGAAGAGAATATATTATGGACAATACTGAATTGAGAACTAAGATTAAATAATAATCTATCTACGCTGCAGAAGCTCTTTTCAAAGACGCCCGAAAAAACTCTTGGTCAGACTTTTGGAGTCAACTGCCTTAAACTGTCAGTGTCAACATTGTAAATGACGTTTCGTTTGATTTACTCAAACACAGTCACCTAGGCTGCGATCCGTTTCTCGCTTAAAACGCTCAGGCGCGCATGAAGTTGTTCCATTTCTACTTACAGTGCGCTGCGAGGCGGAACGGTAATGCTCACTTCGCCCCACCCCACGCGCGCATGGGAGCGCATAAACTTCTTCACCTTTCGAGACAAGGCAGCTCGTACGTTCCTACGGGTAACGTCATTTGAGCGCGAAATTTCAAAACAACTATTGTTTAGTTGTATTTTTATTAACTGTGACGCCATTGTTTTCCCGCGTACCCACCTACACTCGTTGAGTCAATTGGACTGATCACTGCGGCTAAAACTGGAGAAATCTCTGACATGATTCCAAGATCTTAACTGTATGAAATACCTCAAGTGCAAGTGTTTACGCATTATAATAAGAAAATCATGATTTCAAGAGACGATCATTCACATAAACAAACCTCAAACGAGCGCTGAACAATGGAGCGTTCCGTTTCAACGATCGCATCGTGCGCACCAGCCAGCGCGTTCAGACGAAACGAAACGTGCAGCCTCGCTCGTGCGCGCATAGCTCGTCGTGTAGTGCAGCGCCTAAGCGCTCTAAGCGACATACGGAACGCAGCCAGCAAGCATTTTAATTCACTTCATTCATTCACTCAAGTCCATCTCACTCCACTCAATGTCAATTGTCATATTTGTCAATGTCATGTCAGTTGTCACTCAGCCAGCAAGCAACCCAACCAAACCAACCACAAGAAATTAAAATAAGAAAAAGGCCTTTCCAATAACATTTTCGAATTTTTATTCAAGAAAGCTCACAAAGGAGTTACCGCAATACGGCGTAGGCAGGGAAACAAAGCTTCGAAGCGTATTTCTGCCTTGCCCTAAAAGTTTTTATCATGTTTTTACGAAACTTTTGGAAGGAGGTTCCGAAGGTACTAACCGAATCAAGCCAGAGGCACTGAGCACTAAAACCACTACCACCAGCCAGACGGACGTGTTCTGTGAGCTAGACGCAGAGACGTAATCAAGAACATTTTTTTAAAGAAATAACCACAATCGCTTCTTGATTAATCAAGATAAACAAAATAACATTGTTCTGTGCATTTGATAAACAAACAAAAGTCAGCGCCGCTGATTCCCTGCTTTCTAAGCTAAAGAACTACGACCTGAATCAGCCCTAAATCCCATAATTTCAAGAAAAAATGGATAACGAATTTTTAGACATATCAACAAGCTACCGGCTTCAATTTGGATTCGGAATTGGCCACGTCTTGAACGACGTATGTGCTAGTTTATGGTTTACATATTTTCTAGTATATTTTCATTTGGTGCTGGAGTTCACTGCCACTCAGTCTGGTAATCTTATGTTAATTGGCCAGGTGGTAGATGCTTTAGCTACACCTTTTGTTGGATATCATTCAGATCACACTAATAACTTCCTAAGTGCCAGATATGGCAAGAGAAAAATCTGGCATCTGTTTGGTAAGTGATTGATTATAACTATGAAAGCTGTATTCTTAGTGTGGTATTCTTCGAAAGATAATAACTTGAACAAATTTAATGTACGAAAACTTTTGTCAAAAATGTTAAAGAAAATGCAAATGCCAGTGCCTAAGTATCTTTTTGAATAGCACAAACATGTGTCAAGCCAAATGTTTTTATGACATGTTATTGTAGTGAAAAACTACTTGGCCCAGGCTACATATATTAAGAGTTCTTTTCTTTTTAGGTACAGTCTGCGTTCTTACTTCATTTCCACTCATCTTCACCAGCTGTATTGAATGCTCAACAACACACAAATGGGCACAAATGTACTATTTTGCTGCCTTCATAGTAATATTCCAAATTGGATGGGCATCAGTACAGATCTCACACTTGAGTCTCATACCTGAGCTCTCGGAAGATTTACATACAAGGAAACATTTGACTGCTGTTAGGTATGTATTCAGTGGTACAATTTGAATCCTAGTTTTAGTCAAATTTTGCTCGGTAGTCGGAAATTACTCTTCTTTAATCACATGCAATTTTATTTACAGATATGTGCTAACAGTATTCTCTACTCTTTTAGTTTATGTATTAGCATGGGTTTACCTCGGCTTCTCAGTGGAAGCTGGCACACAGGTAAGTTATATATATATATACATTTTCCTCCATATTTTTTATAAAGATGACCTCTTGTAAAAAATCTTTATATTTTGTAGCAAGTGGGCCCTTCTGATAGTTGGAAATTCAGTTACCTGGCTTATACTGTGCTCGTTGTGGGAACTATAGCCTCATTGGTATTCCACATAACTATTACAGAGAAGACTTCTAACTTGCGCCAAGAACAGCTGACAGAAGGGGGCTCCACAGCACATTGTGATATACTACGCACACCTTTAATGTATCAGGTAACTTAATTTTCTTTAACACTTTCATGGCCCACGATGCAAATGTTCACCTGGTGGTTTTTCAGGCGGGCAGTGACTGCATTAAGGCCTCCTCAGACCTAAGTGGTATTCTCTACCTAGACTGTCAGCAAATTCTGAGTGTGTAAGCGTTATTCCTATTGTCACTAAAATACTCGCCGTGAAATAATGTGGATCGCGCAAAATCCGAGGTACAGCCAAGCGAGACTTACCCCTGAATACTCAAAACGCAACTCAGAATTTGACCTGTCTCAACTGACGAATTTTTGTCAGTTTTCAACCTAGATAATATATAATAATTCTAATGTACTGAAACGCAACTCTGATTTTAACTAGTCCACGTCGCGATTTTGACAGTTTCCAATGAAACTGTCAAAAATTCGTACTGAAAACGCTTAAATCTGAGTTGCGTTTGAGTATTAACGCTTAGCGTTTAGTATTAACCGCTCCGGCAAGCAAATACCGCGTAGGTTTGAAGTTTCAACACACCCTTTAACTCAAAGAGCTTAATAAAAGAATAGAGTTCTTAAATCAATAAAATAACTCGTGTTTCGTTTGCTTTGAGCTTAGCTTATCTTTGGTTTTCAGTGAAATACATCTAACAAAATAATATGAAAAGTGTTTCATATCCATCTGACCCTAATTAACTATGCAGAATTGTAAAAAAGCTTTTATGACTATGGCGATGCTGGCTTTCAGGTAAGTTTACCATAAAGTATGCTAGGTTTCGACTCTCAAATCGTCGTTAAGTTTTTACACATGTTTCATTGTCTGCGTCTTTTTTTACATAGATTACAGAAATGCTTATTTTTCCTTATCAATGCCTCATAGGAATTAATGTAAGATTTGCTAAACCATTGACGACCTCAGTGGCGCAGCGGGCGAAGGTCTATTTGCGACGATTCGATTCCCACCGCGGCATAACATTTTGTAAGATCTGTAGATATTGATTTCGGGTCTGGGTGTTTTTTTTAAGTATAAATTTACATACAGGGTGTCCGGTAAGCAATGGATAACCCCGCACTTGTGGGGGACACCGCAGCCACTCAGGAAAAAATATTTAAAAAAAAACTATCTTCTGTCTATGATTACTTTTTTTTAAAGTACCTACTATTGGGCACTACGGCAACAAATTCAATAGAAACAAATTGATTTGCTCTGCGAATGTCCGTGAGTACCTAAATGGCCTTGCTATCGCGCATAACAAAATATTTCTAGCTCTAAATTCGTGTTTTCGATGTTTTAATGACAAAGTTTAAACACCTGTTGAATAAAAAAGACGTATGGGTGGCCCAGAGCTTAAAAACATGCCTACTTCATGAAGCTTCTTAAATAGTATATTACACAAAAAAATGTTGTCAAATTACCGAGTTACGTTTTTGTGCCCTTATTTTTCTTACACAATAAAAGTTAGAAAAACGGCCACCCACGTCTCCATACGTTAATTTTTAATCAAGGTGCTTAAAGTTTATCATTAAAAATAGAAAATGTTTAAAACAAACAGTTTCATCTAGAAATATTTTGTAATACGCTATAGCAAGGCTAATTAAATTATTCACGCTTTTTCAAAGAGAAAATCAATTCGTTAATATTGAGTTCGTAGCCTCATTCATTACCCAATAATGTGGACAAAGGTATCAACATAGATACTTTAAAAAAATCTTAGACTGTTGTAGATATATTTTTTTATATTAATTCCTGAGACTGCGCGGTGCCCCACACAAGAACCCGCAGCGTTATCCAGTCTGTATATTAAAAAATGTCTATGAATATCATTATCTACTGCCCATAACACAATCTCTGCTTACTTTGGGGTTAGATAATGCTGTGATGATTATCGAGCATCATTTATTTCATTGTTACAGGTCGCGTGCATATACATGAGTACAAGACTTGTAGTTAACATATCTCAAGTTTTAATACCTCTATATCTCCACCGGACACTTCTACTTGGGACAAGGTCATTGGCCCTGGTTCCATTCACCATGTACATGGGCAGTCTTGCCGCAGCTTGGGTACAAAGATTCGCGCCCAGGTCCATGACAAGGAAATACAGTTATCTTGCAGGCGCTGTGTGTGCCTTGGGCGGTTTTATATGGATATATTTTGGATCTTTCATGGCGCATATGGATGGATTCATATATTTGATCGCTATTTTAATAGGTAAGTTGAATGATTCCATTCTCAAACTCACTTGATATTATGACCTGGCGTCTTCACAAACATGTTCGTGATGATGGGCAAAACCTCCAGTTCACGCAGTGTCAGTGAATTACCAACAAACCTGTATCGACCAGTCTATAATATTTCCTATATATACTCTTTTTATTACTGTTTTGGATAAGTTATATATAATACTCATTAGCAAATACAACCTCTAAGAATTTATTTAATATCCCAAAAAAATACAACCTGGACAGGACTTAAGGGGCGAACCTATAGTGGGTTTGCTTGTCAAACTAGGCCTAGATCTCAGAACTAACGAGATCCCCCGTGGTGAAATACTAAAATTACATTAAATTCAACATTCTTCGGTTCCTTAATTGGAAAACACGATTGCGAAAAAAACATACATAAAATAAAATCATGAAAGTGCACTGTTTTGCATCTAATTTGGTCGAGATCTCAGGAACCCTGCGGTCTATAGAACGATTTTTGTTTTGATTCGTAGGGTAATATTATTACTTATTCTTTGGTTCCTTAATACATTTTCTTTATAAGTTGTGTAGTTTTCTTGTAAATAAGCAAAAACATCATTTTTGCGCTTACGCCGTACCAAAAACGTATGCTCTGTCCCGCTCCTATGAACACTAAATCCTATGCTCCTCCTTTTCACAAAATGGCGCATAATGCGCCGTCTTAAACCCGGCCAGCCTTCCACCGAGTAGGAAAAACCGCTACCAAATTGCGGAGGGTCAAAAAATATTAACCTCCCCTCTACTATAAAGTTGCCTAAGCCTCGGATTTTAGACATACGTATAATTAACGATGCTTTTAGGCCATAGAAGTTTACTTCTATGCTATGTTAGACATTTTTCACAACGTGATTAGAAATTAATGAAAGATCATGGTTTTCCAGGTTTCGGCGGCGCGGTAATGCTGGTGACAAGTCTGGCGCTCACTGCTGATTTAGTAGGCGAGAAGACAGAAGCCTCCGCCTTCGTCTACGGACTGATGAGTTTCACGGACAAATTGGCCTGCGGTATCGCCATAGCTGTCATACAAATGTAGTAAGTAGGTGTGTCACCACTGCTGGGCTGTCTATCGTTCACAATCGCTAAATACAGGGTGCCACGTAACATGTGTACTAAGCCGAAAAGCGGTGATTCTGGACCCCGAGGGAATCAACTTGATATGGATACGATTTTTTGAAAATCCTATTTTCTTAATATGATTTCTTTCTTCGACTGCTATTTATGTTCTTTCAAGCACTCTTGCATTATTTAACATTATATTACACAAATGTTTTTGCTTGTTTTCTTAGCAAAACGAGTGTCTTGAAATTATTAAAAAATGTGTAGAAACTTTTAAATTTCAAAACAATAATAATATTGTAAGAACTCGCGTAAAAACACGAATATGAAGAAAAAGAGATTAAAAAAACTAGTATACGAAATTTAAAAAAATCATAAGAATAAACTTGATCCCCTCAAGGCTCAAAATCGCCCCAATCACAATGTTTCATGACACCCTGTATCGATATAATATATCTCGTTATTAGTTACAGCTAAAATTAAATTCCTATTACGATACGCTTAGGAATCATAATTCCTAAGCATATCGAAATGTTATAATATTACCCCCGCCCGAGTCAGAACCCTATCGGACAATAACATATCAAAATTCTACGTAAAATTCAACGTACTGACGTTGACTCATAATATCTCTTTGTAAGTTAAATTGTAATTAGACGCAAATGTACAAAAACCTTTTATGACTACAATATGGTTACAGCCACATTACAAGAAATACTAAGTAATCACAATATTTACATAGTCGCTAACTGTGTTATCAAATCAGTTCATTAGGTACTTACCATATTTATAAAGTAGGTGGTGTATAATTAAATCCGCTATGCGTCACTATCACTAGGTACTTACTCATAGTCACATGTGTTATTTTATCTAATTAATTATTTAACCGGAACGCCCTATTGGGATAAAGTTCAAGCAAACATGTGTTCTTACAATAAGGAATAATCTTTATAAGTTCATAAGAAAAATTTTCGAAATTTTTCCTATACAAGAACAAAATAAAAAAAATTAAAAACACCCCTACAGATTTTCATGAAACATGGCTAAGGACACTCGGAATAAAATTATCTATGCCACAAAACAACTAAACGAAAATCGGTTCATCCGTTTGGGAGCTACGATACCACAGACAGACACGTTAAACTAATAACACCCCTCTCTTTTTGCGTCGGGGGTTAAAAAAGCTATAGTATGAATAGCTTTTTTGCTGCTCCACACAGCTGTTTTGTGCGACGCACAGGATTTTTGAAAAAACATAACTGTGGTGAGTCACACAGATGTGTCTTTTCCTAGGCGCTGCGCAAGTACGAATTTACGCCTATGCGTTTCAGATCAGGTGTGCGGAAAAAAACATACAAGTATGATATCAGCAGTCAAAGTGTGCATGTGTCTGAGATGCTTAAGCCCCTTTGATAGATGCCCAAGAACTTAAAATCAGCTTTGAAAAGATTTAATCCTCGACGCAAACGGGGAGGTTGTATAAGATTAATGTGTTTATGGCAGAAATTCTCACGAAACTGTAATTATTTGCGGTTTATAAAGCTAACCCTAAATCATTATTTGTAAAACCAAGTTATTACAAACTTCGATTCAGTGTTAGGTGGGTACTTTAGGAGTATTTGGAAATATTAGAGACTAGTTTCTGACCTCGTCTTCGCACGCGTAGTTTTAATGGAAACATTTGAGGGTTAGAAAAGAATATAATTATACAGGTAAAAACAACATCATTACATTTCGGTTAGAAATGCCTTAAAGCCTATGCTAGGTTTAGCCTAGACACAGAGTTCTCACCTGTCCCACCGAACCTCACCACCTTAAAATGATGCCATCCTTTTTATTTCGATCGTTATGAAAGGGACCGCTACATTATTAGTGTGTGATTAGTATAGTTTAGTTTAGGCGACATCTGAATTGACACCATTATCTACTTAAGAACCCATGATAAAACTAACGTCGAGTCAATGATACTTTTGGAGCATTTGTAATAATACTAATTCACAAAATAAAAAATAAAGTTTGTTTTGCGTGAAATTAAGTACCTACTTTTTGCAAGTTCTACTCCACGTTGAACGTAGAAAATGAAATAAAATTTCAAAAACATTGAATTTCACACGCAAACTAAATCGAACCACCAACTCAATTCTATGTAAGAAAAATTGTTTCAATTCAAAGAAATTATCTGAGCTTTTTTTTTTGTAAAATGAGCTTAGATAATAGATTTAGGCGTAAGAAATCAATTGCAAAATAAAAGGATTAAAGTAGTATGACAATTCCGAGCAAAGCTGTCATTTGGCGCGCAATTGTTATTCTAATAGATATTTTAATCGTTCGTTACTAAGTATTTTTATCTATTTTAGTTTAAAATAAGCTTGTTTATTAATTCCAGTGCCGAGTGCGCCGAGAATACTTACTACCGCGACGCCCTAGGCTGGGTCTGCGGGACCGCTGCCGCTTTGGGCCTCGTTTGCACGCTGCTGCTGCCAAAGTTCACGACGGACACTCTTCAAGACAACAGTAAGTATTATTTTATTGTTTATTATATTATTTTATTAGTTATTGGTAATTCACTGACACTACGAGAACTTCAGGTCCTGCCCATTATCACGAGCACGTTTGTGAAGATGCCAGGTCTTAAATTCTTATTTTTTTTTATCAATCACCTCTAATACTAAATGAAAAAACATGTTTGTCTGGAACCCAATGAATATCTGAAGACCGATATCGCATTTCCACAACCACTGTCAATTCAAGGCAGAGGCAGCCATTTTTAAGTTTTTAATAAAGCCCTGTAAAGAACGATTATGAAATGGACGGGGGTACCTACTACCAATACCAATATTGAGAATTTAGACCTGGCGTCTTCTGTACAAACCATACGTTTCGCAAAAATTTTTGCGCAAAAATCAAGTTACTGTTTATATACAAGAAAACTACGCAACTTATGAAAAAACTAGTTCAAGGAACTAAATAATTAGTAATAAATAACCTACGAATCAAAACTTAAGTCATTTTAATAGATAGACCGCAGGGTTCCTGAGATATTGACCTAATTACGAGACCTAATTACTCGTATGTCCGAAACAGTGTTATTTTTTCTCAATCGTGTTTACCCATTCATGGAACCGAAGAGATTTGTGTTGGTACTTGATTCGAGTTTTACCACTGGGATCCCGTGAGAACTGAGATCTAGGCCTAATTTGAAAACCAAACCAGTTAGGTTCGCCCCTTAAGGCTGAACGAGTCGCTCAACTTTCCATACAAACGTGGAAGGGTAACTACAACGCTGTTTGATGTTGGCCATCCAAAACTAAGAATAATATCAATTTAACTCGTCATTACCTATGCACCTGAAACCGTAAAAAAAGTATTAATTAAAAAAATACAAGCTTCTAAACTTTCTTATTTCAACACCGATTTTAGCCCAACTTTGGGCGAAAATAAATAACATACGGAGAAAGAAAACTCTAAAATAAAGCCCGTACCGACATAGTTTAGTTAAGCAAAAGTTGAAATAATTTTAATTTGAATGATACTCTCAATAGTTTTTCTATAATAACCCTTGTGCTAAAAGTCGTTTTGCGTTATTCTACGCGGCCGTTTTACGAATAAATTTAAGCATGGCGCATGTAATTGCACCGAAATATGTATTGGAAAGCTCAAAACTCAAATCATGGTAAATATC
Source organism: Eupithecia subumbrata (assembly GCA_949316285.1). Lineage (NCBI taxonomy): Eukaryota > Metazoa > Arthropoda > Insecta > Lepidoptera > Geometridae > Eupithecia > Eupithecia subumbrata. Next base: position 25,356,400 of record OX438644.1, on the reverse strand, counting down.
CCGATATAAATTACTTAAGTGTTAATAACCATGATGGATTTAAAAGTTAAAATAAAAAAAAATATTCTGCACGCGTGCGAAGCTGCGGACAGAAGCTAGTTATTAATAAATAATTTGACCAATTTCATTGATTTCTGTCCCAAAGTTTATAAAAGTGGTTTGTTGGAAAAAGAAGACGAAACATTGTTGTCCGACCTCGATTATGTTTTCAGAGGTTTTCTATAATGTGTTGTTAGTAAGTGTAGGTACTAACACTTGCTAGTAAGTGTACTAACATTTGCTACTAAGTGTGCTAGCACTTGCTACTAAGTATGCTAGCACATGCTAGTAAGTGTACTAGCACTTGCTAGTATTAAAACACTGAATGACTTTAATAATGTAAATTCTAACACAGACGTTTCATTACCCTAGTTCTTTTTCTTTACCTTATTCAAAATATTCTCTATTTGTGTTTCAGATACACTCGTAAACAATCAAACGGCGCAGGAAGAAACACTGGCACCAGATGATAATATCAATATAGTTTTATAATTGTTCGTTATAATATCGTTAGCTGGTATGGTCAGTGATAAAAATTGTTGTACATGATGTATCATCAGCTCACATACTTCAAACAAGAGGGGTTACGCCATCATCAATACGCCGCCGCCCGCCTGGCAGGCGCATTGGTGATCGATCGCAATAAATGTGTATAAAAAACACAGAAGCAAGCTTCTGCACTTCCTCTGGTAGATTCCCATAATCGACTCTTCGACATCCACGCGTTCAGTTGGTGGGGTCGATTCTTACGCAGAGGCCGCCCCTGCTGATCAGAATGCCGACTGAATGTAATGAATTAATAGACAATTTTAGAATCTCGCAGGTCTCCTAAAGCTTACAAAAATACTTTCGGGGGGGTTGACTCTGGTCAGTATTTTTTTCGTTGACTGTACCTACAGTTTAGGTAAATTAATATTATCTATGAGTATGTTATATAACCATGACTGACGTTGTTATCCGGCAAAGACGAAGCCTCGCAATACAAAAAACGTCTTGTGATATTATAGTTTTTAAGCACATAATCAGTGGGTGGACATAATAGTAAATGTAGAATAATGACAGGTTACCTAATTGTAAATAAGTAGGTTGGTACTTCTAAGGTTTCCTAAGCTCAAATCAGTGTAATTATCTAGCTGAAAGTAGACAGTATTTATTTGCATTCCAATTTGTACTTAGTTTCCTAGACAGAATTGATGTTGTAATTTGTTCGTAATTATTAAGTAGACAAGAATTAAAATGTATTTATTCTATACTAAAAAAGTTAACAAGCCTCTTTAGAAACAGATTTTTATGAATGATGTTTTAATAGATGAGAACTCATTACTTAATTAAATATTTATTTATTAAATGGTCTGTTTTATTGCTGAAAACATTGTACTACTTCTTCCCTATGCAGGCTACCTTTGTACTATGGCAAGTAGCTGTAAAACGTGGCTCATAATCATCAGCCCTTGTCGACCCATCGCTGGGCATTTTTTTTTTGCCATTCGCCTCGCTCCTGCGCTAATCTGGGCCAGGTGCAATCTACGATTGTGCGTAGGTATATTTCATCGACCCATCGCGCCGGATTCCTACAAACGTCTCTTGGCCATCACTCAGTCAGTGCTTTAGTCCACCTGTCGTCACTCCCTCTGGCCAAGTGTCCTGCTATTCATAAGTATAATGTGTTCCTCGTCAAATTTTAAAAGATCTCAAGTCATCTAGGGTGTAGATTTATACTTATTAACTAAATATTTATTAAGAGCTGAAGTTTGTTCACGATTTTTAGTAAGACGAGTAATCCTATTAATATTATAAATGCGAAAGCTTGTGAAATGTGTTTTTTTTGTCTAGGATCTTAAAAACTACTGAACAGATCAAGATGAAAACTTAAAGAATAGGCTACTTATTATACCGAAAATGCGCGTGCGAAGCCGCCGGCAGAAGCTAGTATAATAAGTCTTCACACAAGTAGTACATAGACTTAAAATCACAACTTGTATATCGTTAGAAGACAGTTCAATGTAGGTAGATATAGTGAGAGGTTTGCGTAAAACTCGGTCGTTGAAACAAATAAAACGCCCCTTTCGCCCATCAACGAAATTACTAGAGTTCATCATTATAACAGTTGCATTGGCCTGCGACGCGACACTTCACTATGTATTTTACTGTAGGTAGGTACTTACCTTCCTACAAACATGTATTTTTAGCTTGGTGTATGAAGACTGAGAAAAATATTGTTAAAATTAGAAGCCGTTGTTGGGTCAGTAACACGCACGACCGACCGACGAAAGAACATGAAAATATTTCGTCTGAGGGTCACGTGGGTGACCCTCAAATGAAAGTCGCACTCAAATTAAAGTGACTGGTGAGGGTGATAAAGGTCACACTAGTCGAGTGACATTTTATCACAGAGGTCAAAAATGCTTTTGTCTCAGTATTGATCTCTCTGTCTATATCTATACCTAGACCTTCCTGGACTGTCTTTTAGTTATTACTGTTATTAGGTACCCTGTCTGACCCCTTTCATTTTTACAAGGATTAAGAAATAAAACACAAAAATATCCAATAAATAATTTAATATCACAAAAGCATGCATCCTTTTGGTCTATTTATGACATACAAAATACTATAAGCTGAAAAGGTAAAGCTCGGCTTTAAGTGAGAGATTGCTACAGTCCCGAAGCTGTAGCGCTTATTTTAAATACAATACATTAATCAGCAGTTGCAGTCAAAGCCATGACAGTGAAGCGAACTTCAGATGGGTCTCGGGCCATGAATTCCTGGCATACTTTAGCAGCATCTTCCAACAAAGTGTCTTCGGTGGTTGGACCATGATTGATAGGGAACGCCTTGCGACCATCCAGCTCATAAAGTGATCCATCCTTATGGACAAAAGTTATGAAGTGATGGATCACAACATCATTGGCTCCTGGAGTATTGGTTTGGCCTTCTTGAGCTAACTCACGGTGATCATTTATAATGCTTGTGTAATTTTCCAAGAGTGTACCACGAGCTACAGAATCTAATTTTGCTGCTTCTGCAAGAAATTCCTTCATGTGGCCATCACCAAGCTTTATTTTATCAGTGTTGTTAGCAACTCCATGGACCAGAGCAATGGTACCGCAGGCGTTGCTCAGATTTTGTTTCATGTAGAAGACATTTTCAGATACCACCTGACCTTTGGCTAAGATCTCACCTTCTTCGTTCTTGTGGTATTGCTCATACACATCAGATGTAGGAAATAAAAGCAGAACGGCGATAACAGGACGCGGTACAAATGACAGCATGTCAGGGTCTAGCCCCATAACATCTACCAAACTCCAAGTGCTAGGCACACCCAGTTTCTGGAGAAACTTGTTCAGCACATCAGGATTGGATTCCAAGGGCACCAACGTCTCGGAAGCCATTGTAGGTAATCCTTCTGAAATTAAAAAAGCTCTGTTAGGTTACCGGTGCTTTGGGGCGTACCTATTAAAAAGGAGATAAATGCTTAAAGATACCTTGAGCGGTATAATCGGCGAACAAAATAAAGTCCAAATCTACAGATGTTCAGCTGGTCGTCGTCGGCTGGGCTTCTTCTGAGTTCTGTCTGCCTGCTTTATCGATCGATTTGGGAAAACTCAAATAATGCGAAGTCAGCCAGCTAGCATTCCGGCAAATCAAATTATTTTGATGCTTGCTGTTGTCTGACTGAGTGACGGACGACACAACAACACATTGACAGCTGACAGATTAGTACAAAGCTCAGTACAAAGAGATGATGAAAAGGTAAATGCATCGAGAAAAAAACAGTAGGCCTTCTAAGAAGTTTAGTTGATTAAGAATGTAGTAGTTGCTTATTTGTTTAGGTAGGTACTTATTAACTATGCCTATATCTAACTTATTAACTATAACTAACGTTGTGGATGGTTGGACTGGACTGGATCATGGAGGATGAGCTTAGTTGGGGATTGAATAACGGCACGTTCATAAATAATTGAACAAATAACTATTCTATTTCATTAAAAAACTAGTTTTATTCCATCTATGAAATAAAACTAGTTTTTTAATAGTTTCTGTGTTCTACAGAACCAACAAAAAACTACAATAAAAAAATCTAGTGCAAACCACTGAGTTAAATGTACCTAGAGAAGAAATTTCAAACAAAAAACGTCTCATTCTCATGACAGCGGTGGCCTGGGCGCGGCAAGCGCTGCAGCGCCAAAATATTAACTAAGTCGGCTAACCAAACAATTAAAACATTCAGCGCTAGATCGCTTAAAGAGTATTGTTTTCTCAACGTATTCTGACAACATGTCGCCCCTATAGATTTTACACCGCGCAGAGGTGACACAGATTTTGTACCTACATAACTTAGTAAGAATTTATTCTCTATTTCAAAAATTTTTGTTTGCAAAAATAGTAGAAAATTAAAAAAAAATGGATAGTTATGCGTTTATTCAAACATTAATATAAATAGTTAATAGCAATAGTTTAAAATCAACTAAAATAAGCAGACAAATAAATTAGTACATTTTGTCCTAAGATATTTTTTAATACACTAATTTAACACTTCCATTGCCTATGACGCGAATCTCCACCGCCATGTTCCAAGCTATGGTGGCAGCGACGGCGCGCGCGGGGCGCGGGCGCAGTTAATGAGTTAATTATTGTGTTCAAGTACCTACATACTTTTCATTAAATTAAGAGTGCACATTAGCATTTATTACTATTTTTTTTTATTAATTGATTTTTTTTTGCAGTATCGAAATGCGCACGTCGTCATATTTTCTGAACTTTTTTCATAACTTGATATGTTCTGAAAGGAAAAAAATTAATAAAATTTTCAATAATTTGATTTCTTTGAAAATGTAATAATTAAATATGTAGTTTTGAAAAAACTTAAAACCGACTTCGAATCCCTTAGTTTTAAACTGTTTTTTTAAGTTTTGCTGGATAAATAGAAATCAATAAAATAAAAAATATTAATAATAAAATGAATAAAATATTGGGACCACCTTGGGAGCACCTATAAACAACTGAAAAGATCACCAAATTGGTCCGGAATCAGTCAATCAAATGACGGAGAAATCGACGAACATACTTATAAACATACTACATTACATACAGCCGAACATAGAACCTCCCTCCTTGTTTCGAAGTCGGTTAAAAATATGAAACTGGTTCAAAATCAATAATAAAAAATTCAATCATTTAAAAAAAACACCGCGTCAAGTCTGTCACCCTATCTGTCTTCCATCAATCACATTATTTTTACCTACAACCGGTTTTCAAATGGAACATCTGCATGTTTTAGTCTATGATTACAATGGCGTGCATAATTATGAAAAATTATTTCTATCTGTTGAGGTACTACGATATTATTACCTATTTATTCACATAATACAACAAATAATTTTACTAACTTGACTACTGGGTTATTATTTTTCATTATTTACGTCCAGGGTCACACTTAGATTTGGATATTCGTATTATTAGCGCGGCTCCATATGCGTCCAAGCTGCATGCATGTCGAAGCCACACTAATGTCAGGTGTACGGATTGCAGTACAGTTCAGTCGAACACAGTGAGTGTTCTGATCGCGAAATCTAGTGCGTAGTACATATATATCGATGGTGCAAACACTCACTATTCGAAATTCGAACATTCCCTCAGGGAGAACAATAGAGTTTTCTTTCTCTGTGGTCTGTCAGACTTGACGTTTTAATCTGTGCTTGACGTACAAAAAACTGCCGTCAGTTAGTCATTCATCAGACAAGTTCTTCCGTTTTTCTGTGAGGTGTTGTGTTGTTTGTTTTCATTTAAAAATTAGTCAAAATGTTACATTCCTGAATTAAAGTATGAATTATTTCAAGAGATCATATAAGTTTCTACACCAGATTTTGGAATTATCGCGAAAATTCGCTTTCCGACATGGCTGTTTGTGGATTGAGGACGGTACTCCTCATCGTTTGTGTACTTGAGCTGGTATGTTTATCACTTCCTATGCGAAACAAAGCCCAATAACTGTGGAATTTTAACTTTCTCATGCATTTATATGTCTTCCTTGTTCCTTCTGTGTGCCGTTTGCCAAGCGAGCAAGTTGTTGTGGTGCGCTAAACCGGAATGCATGATCTTAATGATTCATGTAATAATTGGAATTCCAATCCGCTGATGCGCTTTGTAGCTGTTCTAAATTGTTACTAAAAGTTAATTCTAAAACTTGGGATAAAATAGTAAACAGTTCACTGAAAAATCAGCTATGACCTATATAAAAATGTAAAATAAATAACTGCAAGTGCAAAATAACTACAGTACCTATACACTATACTATACATTACATATTGTTATCAATTAGAATGATAAAAATTTAAAAGCCTTGATGATTGACATATAGATAGCATCATCTAATACATAATAGCTCCAAACTAAGCAAAGATGAATAAAAGTATGATAATGCATTCCTAAATGTATGTAGGTAGGTAATTTCGAAGTAGAGGAAACAGGTAAAATGTTGACTGTTGAAAACTGAGGCATGTTGTTCTTGAAAAAATGTAATTTCATAAGAAACGAATTCTAGTTACCTGTAGATTGTTTGCAGCAGTCTGCAGTTAGCTCAATGGTTTCAATTTGAAATACTAGTTTTAATTTATTTCTATTATTTGATTGTAATTTTCTTTGTGAGTAAAGGATTTGTTTCTGTTATCCTTGATTGCAGATAATCACAATACAGCGGCAAGTGTTTGACTTCTTGGGTTACATGTGGCTGCCAATCATCGCAAACTTTACAAATATTCTACTGATCATATTTGGTTCTTTTGGAGCTGTCCAATTCATAACTCAATATCTCGTAGCAGTGAGTACCATGAGCAAATTTTTCTTTTATTAGAATTATTAACTGCTTAAATCTTATGATCAAACAAGATGCTGAAACAAATATTTTGAAATGATACAATTATTTGTTCTGAGGCAGGAATAGAACCCACTACCTTCTAGCCTTAGCAGTACCTGCTTCTACTACGCCATAGGGGTCCTCAAATATCTTATGTGATAAACTGACCCACATTTTTACTTTCACTTTGGCATGCCTCGTTATGTAATGTGTTTGGCTAGAAGTGAAATGTTGTTATGCTCTGACTTGTTTTTTCTATTTCCAGTATGCAATATGGAGTTTCATGTGGCTGGGGTGGAATGTTTTCCTGGTCTGCCATTTTATGAATGTTGGCACCCTAAATAAAGTAAGTAAAGTTACATAAATTTGGCTAGCGCATGTTTTTTCCATGATAAATAGTAGTCTATGTCCTTCCCCAGTTTACTTTCTCCTTGCGTAATTTAATATCGATCCATTAAGCCGTTGAGGTGTGAACAGGCAAGTAGGCAGATGGAATTTCTTTAAAATTTATTACATTCTTAATAACAGATAGTATAAATAGACTTTCTTTTTTCAGGAAAATGGTTTACTATCATTAGGAACTGGCAGTGTCAGCTGGTGGGAAACAAATGGCTGGGGCTGCCAGCCACAGTGGGGTGAGGTCGATGGCGGCTCGTGGAGACCTGCTCAAGTAGATGGCTGCTTCCTCCAGTGGGACCACGTTGAACTCGCCCAATCAGCTGTTGGAGCGTTATTCGCCGCTCTCGCCTTGCCTCTCGCAGTCCTACTAGCTTATAAGTCATTCAAACAACGAAAACCCAAAACAGGTAATAAAAACTATCAAAGTTAAATTCTGATAATGGTTTGGTTTGGTAGTACATAATGTTAGAACCTTCTATCGTTGCAGACAAAGGAACGCTACCTCGCCGTCCAGTTTATACGATAGAGCTGAGTCCTACAGAGACAACAGTTGAGAATTCATTGAAGCCGATGACGCCGCGGCGTGTGAAGCGCCGCTCACGGTCTAGCGGTAACAACTCGTCCGTGCGCAGATCGCGGCGCTCCTATCGGAACGCCGCATACATGTCTTCTAACGCGTCACTGCCGCGGGACCCGCGCGGCTCCCGTCCAACTTCAGCGCACTCCTCCTATTCAAACTTCCACGCGGCGCGCCCAGCCTCCTACCACACAGTAGAACGAGAAAGAAGCACTCCGACGGAAGCCGCATACAACCAGCAACCCGTGTCAGAGTCGGTTCCAATCGTCACGAACAGGCATACGCTCACCAGGCATAACAGCGTCAAGTCCACTGGCTACGACGTGGTAGGTCCGTACAAAGAGGCGGATCCTCCGGGTAACGATGCATGTAATGTCCCTAATGTCCCTTGCGGGGACCTGACAGCGCGGATAGACAACATCTCGCGGGATTGGGGCGAGGTGCATGAAGGTGGTTGGCAGGAGCCTCCGCCGCCGGCGCCGCCCTACTGCTCGCGGACGACGCCGCCGCCCGCGCCGCCGTACAGCGGGAGAAGCAGTCCGCCCGATGCGCATCCTTCTCAGCAGTCCTACCCCGCACACACCCTGCACCCTCAATCTCAGTACTCCCCGTATTCCTACCTACCCGCCCAGCACCACTATACGAGCCATAACACGCCGCCGCCCCAGCAGCACAGCGCTCCGGTCCAACCGCAGAGTCCTCAGTATGAAAACCACGCTGCTTACGAGTACCATAATCGTTACGGTCACGGCACGCCCGTGTCCCCGGGTCCGCCGGCTTACCAAGCCATCAACGAAGTTTACACTAATATGCCACAATGTCAGTGAACATCCTATCGAGTAGGTATGGCCCATAGTCCTTTGTCATTCTGCGTGTAATATGCATAAGAAGATAGTTGGGGGCAATTCTAGTACCTAGTTGTATTTACGTTTGTCTCTCTTTGTTGTTTGATGCCTAAGATCCAGTGGTCTTAACAATTGGATATAATTATGAAAGCTTGTTAGAAATTGTGAGGTTTTGTTTGGTGTTGTAAACACGATTCAACATTCCCATGGTTATGGGTTAAAATTTTTTAATCCATTAACTATTTACTTATTCCTATTGGTGAATTTATTTCTAGCTTTAACGAAACTATTCTAGTTTTTTAATTAATACGTTATTTAAGTACAGGGTTTTGTTTCGTAATTTATCTAACATTCCAAGTGAGTGATGAAATGAGCTTCATTCTATACTGCGTAAAAGGTAACTTTAATATATTTTTAGATCTGACTTTAGGTACATATTGATTTTTTAATATAAGATAAACAGAATCTCGGAATTGTGTTATGACAGCCTTCATTATAAATAAGCACTTTGTGAATGCTGAGTAAGAAATTACAATAGATATAGGTAGGTATAAGTTGTCATGGAAATGTGTCTTATGAATGTTCAAGGGAAAACAAAAACCCTTATACTTATCAGATTATGTAAATCGGTGCGTGTTTTGTGTTCCGTAGTAGGTATTTTACTTTTTACACTTAAACCGGGTATTGACCCGTGTTACGGGCCGTAATGCACCATTCGCAGCGAGCATGATACGTTACGCAGTGTGCTAAGATCTGTCTCGTTGCGAGCGCCTTCTTTTCTCGTGACTCGCTGACGCACGAACGCTCGCTGTGTAACGTTACATTACGCCGGTTAGTACCTACCCACCTTTAAATATTACTATTACATTCCGTCCAGTGTTCATGGTAAATGTTTATCTGTTTCATATATTTACGGTACTTACCTATTTAAGAAACCCTGACAAGGTTAATCTACAATGTGGTCCAATCCAATTTATTTTTAAGTTTCGGTAGATTGCCGAATGAGCTTTAGTAGTTTAAGAATTAATTTAAAGATTATTTTGGAACAATTTCCAATTAATTTTTATACCAAATATACGTCTACACTAAGCAGTTCTGTTTTTTATTATAATCTTAGCTGAAACTGTGCTCTATTCCACTCTGATCCATTGAGTTTATCCATTATTGGATTAGATTCCACTTTTTTCCTCTCTGGTCCACTGATAGATTAGTTTCGACATTATGTTGGTTCCACTCTGATCCACCGATGGATAGGTCGCATGTGAACAATAAGTTTCTCTCGTAAATGCGTTAACTTTTGTCATGCTGTTCATTTTCCAACATCCCATCCTACTTCCTACTAATATTATAAATGCGAAAGTTTGCGTAATGTTACCTACCACCCAGAAATTTGGCGTGGTTTTAGAATAACACGTAGGCTAATCTAATTTTCAATTATTAACCTCCGAGGGGGTTAAAAAGGGTAGTAAAGTTTCCATGGAAAATTATTAAGCATTTTTTGGTTCGATTCACTCAAAACTCGGTATAAATAAATCAATAAAGTAAATAATGAACCACGTATTTTTTTTACAAAACTTCCCATGTGTGCAGTAAATTTCCGAAATTTCCACGCGGGCGAAGCCGCGGGGCGCAGCTAGTAATATATATATTGTGTTCTTTTTAGATAACCATTTTATGCAGAGGTATATCGGTAATAGTTTCTACCTATTTATAATTAAGTAGGCTTAGTTCGCGATTATCTAGCCTCACTGTTAATCAATAAAACGAATCAATTCTGAGCATTGTTATTATATTTTCGTTTACGACTTACATTATACTTATCATCTATAGATGTAGGTACGACTGGCTGCACTAAGACGCACACTTTGGTACCTTGTCACTCTAAATTTGACTTACTCGCTTACAGCGTTCCATGTGTCTCTATGGGCTCATTTAATATGACAAGGTACGAAATAAAGTGTATCTCAGTGCAGCTTTGTGTACATTACATGTACATTACATAACTCAACTTCGAAATGAACTTTGGTCTTTTTATGTACCCATTACATAAATAATACTTATTAGAAATTAGTGTGATGCAAATGCAGAGGATAGGAGTTAATCTCAAAAAAGACTAAAGTAAAGGTTAAAATATCATTCACAATCTCAATATACCCAAACATGATACTAACAAAACCGTGGACCATTCAAACTTATCTATTATTTACAATTACAACTTTTAAAATTGATATAAAACGCCACATTTTGGTACAATGCTCCAGTAGGGAAAATGAAGAACTGTTTGTTAGGACTAGATTTAAAGAGAATATGTACCAAATGATAACTGATAGATAGTGACAAAGTTAGAAATTTCGCAGACAGTGCCCGCAACACAAAAAGTGGTAAGTACGAGAACAATCTATAGGCTGTCTGCAATATTATCTATAAGCACCGATTTCGAGTCAAGATTTTCAAGATTTCGTAACAATAAGACAGTAATCTTCAAGGCTGTCCAGGGTAGAATAGAGAAAAATTACGACATTGTACGACAAAATGTAAAATATTTGAATTTAATTCCTTCAACTTCAATAATTTACATTATGCATGACGATGAGATGACATTTTTAACCGACGAAAATCGGAAGGCGACGCGCGACGCGTTTACTTTTTTATGTATGACCACGCATAACTTTTTACAGAGTAGTCCGATTTTGATAATTCTTTGTTTATTGGAAAGGTTATACCCCGAGGTTGGTCCCATATAAATTTTAACTAGATGAATTTGAAGTCGGTTTATAGTTTTTTAAAACGCGCCAAATTATTGTCTATTCTATCTCCCCAGACAACAATCGCTGTGCTTTTAGCCTACTGATGCTATAAAAAGGGCTGTATTCGTCCGAATTATCAAAACTCTTTACTGACTTTGCAAAGTCGGTGCCTTATAAATGTGTACCTATCCAATTTTTGCCTAGTTTTTATCATATAGCCGGCAGTTGCCGCCGTTCATTGGGCGTAAGGTCCGGATGCCACACGTCAACGATCAACACTAGGCGAGTGCCCGTCCCGTTGTGCCAGACTTCGTGCTCGAAACTGTCGTCGAACATTAGCACTTTGCCTGTCTGCCATTGCCTGGAAAGCAAACATTTTCAATTAGTTACGGAATGCAAACATTTTCAATTAGTTACTTCTTGAGCTCGGAGTTTGATTTCGATGTTTGGGAACGATAATCGTTTCGTAGACTTGCGAGATGATATTAATGTAATTTTGTTTATCGTATCGTTCAAAATAAATGAGCTTTTGAAGATAATTAATTTGGGTAGGCATCTTTGATACGAGTTTTGCCAAAAAGACCTGGACCGAATGATCTTTTAAAAGCTGGTCCGTATAGTAGGCAAGTAAAGTACCTACTTGAAACGTAAATTAAATAAGTAGAGTTGTCAAAACGACTATAAATTACCTGGTCTCCTGATCAACTCTTAAAAATGTATCTTTAGTATTGCTCAGTCCAAGATGCATTCGCAGCCTGCAGTTGGTCGGTCCGACGTGTGGCCTGACGTGCGTGCCCGCTTCCATCATACTGAACTTGATTTGACCGCGGCGACAACCGCTAGCCCCTATTTCAGATTTGATAATCCCACAAGTGACAGACGCCCGAGAACACCTATCCGGAACTTCCCGACCTCGAACGAATAGATCCAGCTGCGACCATTCCCCTCGCTCTCTCAATCCTTCCTTTTCTTTCTCGTACAGCGCTTTAGCTGCCTCTCCCTCTTTCAGTATCTCTTTCCAAGATTTCTCTAAGGCTCGAGCGAGACGGGAGTACGGAGTTTGGTGCACATCCCACCACGGTTTGCTTTTAAGTCTATTGACGTTGTAGAGAGATCTTTGGGCGGGTGATAGAAAATGTCCTAACTCTGCACCGCGTTTGTGTACTCTGTGGGCGTCGTCGAAGCGGCCTAGGAGGAGCAATGCGTCTCCCAGGTGGTAGTAGAATCGTGGTTCATTGGCGGCGCCCGCGTCGCCTTCTAAGGCTTTGGAGAAAGCTTCGACGGCTTCTTCGAGACGGTTGTGCAGAGTTTTTAGGATAAAGCCGTGGTGGGCCAGTGCTACGCGGTCGTTGGGCCATAGTTTCAGCGTCTCTTTTAACACGTTTTCAGCGAGGTCGACCCTGAAAGAAAAGGATTGAATTAAAATTTATCACAGTAGTTTAGTTACATGAAAAGTCATCATGATTATAATTCAATGTCAAAAGCTGGGGTCTCGGTAAACTTAAAAACTATGCGATAATTTACCTGTTAGCCATAAGTAGTGAGATGGTCAAATTGTTTCGATATGCCGGGTCGTTGGGGAATCTTCTGATGAGGAGCTTATAAACTGGCTCTGCGCTCAGATATGTTCCTGAAACCACAACACACTATTAATAATAATAATGTCCTCCTAGCCGAATTTCGACCACGGCGGCCAGTCTCATCGGAGACTAGCCAGATGCGCAGGACATATTATAATGCACAAGTGTGTGCGCAAACACAGGTGCACTCTCTATTCCCTCACTCTCATAATCCGATGGGACGACAGATCGACACGACCGGGGAGAGATCAGGCGCAGGACCAACGGCTTAACGTGCTTTCCGAGGCACGGGGGTGTAACACCGCCAACTTCCTGACTCCGGGCTGCTACTGTGAATTTTTCTTGCTAGAAAAACCCCAGTTACAACTATTGGCCCGACCCGGGACTCGAACCCAGGACCTCATATTAATACAGAGTAAATAGTATGCAGATGATTCGAGTGATAATTAAGGACCACGAAGTTTTTTAATTAATAACTGAAAATGTTGAATCAGTTGAATGTAATTGAAATTGTGAATTTGTCAATCAACCAAAAGAACTAATTTTCTACATCTCTCTCTTTGTTGGTTTGGTACTGCTATAATAAATGCATTATCAAAAACTTTATTAAATATTCAAATTCTCACCTCTAAACTTAATCCTGTCCAACGTTCGACTGGCAACTTCAAGAAGCTTCGCGTCCGAAAGTCTCTCGTTCATCTTCAACACTTCCAAGTAGGCCGCAATAGCCTTGCTTAGCACCTGGTTGTCTTTCTTGGCTTCAGCGGCCGCGTCCAAGGCTCTTGCGATGATGTACCGCGCCCGGCCGCTGGTCGCAAGCGCTGGTGAGCTTGCGGTATTCAATGCGGCAGCCCAGTCGCCCTCCGGAGGTTAGTAACACACTCACGCACAAGCATACAAACTAGAACCGTCGGTATCGCTGCCGGTTACGCCAGAGATTAATGACTGAATAGGAATGATGCTTTGACTTTTTAAGTCTTTCATTTGATTTGATATGCGATTTAGGTACTTATGTGCTTGTATGATAGATATTGGTGTCGATTCTACTGGCACCAAAACCTAAACTACCTAACCTACTTAGTTCCGAGTTCACCAACAGATCGTTAAATTTTAAACAGTCGTTTTAACGTTTTTGACACAAGGTTTCATACAGTAAACGTCGACGTTAACCGACGAAGCAGCCTAATTGTCCGATTATGTTTTGGTGAACACCAGCCTGAGTACTATTTGTTTGTGTCAACAAAATCATTACAATTGATAGCACGATTTAGGAAAACTCCTCGTGTTATTTATCTACCTATAAGCTTCGTACAAAAACGGGATTGAGAATGACTTCATCTCTCATGCTGTCCCGCTCAGATCGGATTCTAACTGGACTCTATTCTTACAATCCTATATGTATATGTACGAAGGTTATAGCAAATTTTAATCAACTCTGTATCTTCTGTTTATAATGGTATTTCATTCAGTCTTCTGGAGTGTCACAGGCAACGATAACGATCGGTATAACATAACAAAACCATAATCTACGGGGTAAAGTCGTCGACGACGCGCCAGGGACGGACCGCGCGGGGTGCGGGCGCGCTCCGTGTTCCGAAGCGTCGCCGACGAGTGGGGGAATGGCACAACGAGCAAAGTATAAAATAGGATGCAAAAACAGTTAGTCCAGCCAGTCCTGAAATTTATACTTTCGTAAGGATGTGTTTGAACTTTTCGACGTAATACTTTTTTATTTTATCATGGGTAGACATCCGTTTGACCCTTGGATTTGGCCACAATCTCATCTGTTGGTGACGATGTGGCCGACAATGCTGTATCACAAAGGTCTAGACGACACCTATCATTCTTGTCTTGAAGAGCTTTTTCTTCGGACCTTTTAAGTTTTTGGACTTTTGCTTATAACTGGGACTTGTAATTTCTATTTTGTGTTTTCAATCATAAGGCACTGCTTGCTTGGTAAAGGTGCGATTCCTTCAGAGATGTGTAGTCGGTGGTATGTGTCATACCTAACCAATAGGATCGTAGGTTTGAAAATCAAGGGGTCTTATTGGTTAGGTTCTTTCGACACATTCCGCTCCTTAGCTCTGTAGCACGTCATGTCTGGTTAGGCAAAGCACCCTAAGTGATAAGTTTAAGTGGTAAATACCTCGCGCATTTCTCTCTGCGCCTGCTCAAGTCGCTGGCTCCAGAATGCGTCGGCGGGCTCGCCCGGCCATTCGTCTTCGATGCTGTTACCGCCGTCCTCTGGAAATATTAGACATAGTTTTTATATCGACACATGTTTTTCGGTTCGTTTTTGCAGCTTGGTATATGAAATTTTTGTTTGAATCAACGGCGAAAGGAAGGGAAAACTTAAGATAATACTCGTTCGCCGATATGAGACGAGTATTCAACTTTATTTGAGCGTGAGAGAAAACATTATCGGCCTTAGAAGAGGAGTCATCTTAGTTCTGCGATAATTGAGTGAGACTTTTCGGTAAGATAATCGAAAATTTGAAAGTAAGATTTCCTTTTCGTTGTTACTTAAACACGAAAAATGCATAAACTGGCTTTAATTCTTTGTTTAAATCTTCTGTCGTCTTATTGAAAAACTATGGTTATGTAGAAAAAACTTTCAACAACCATGCATTAACTACCGTGCTGTAAAAAAGTAAAGAAACAAGCACTCACACATTAGTAACGTTAGTTTGTTAATAAGCCAAAACATTCCACGCGATTTTACTATGCCGCGGCGGTCTAGCTGGCTCTGGGTCTGGTAGCCGTCCGTATTTCTCTTCCAGCCTGGTCAATAGCTCTGCATCATCAACATCCGATATTTCCTCTTCTTCCATTTCCTCTTCAAGTTGTTCTTCGTCTATTATTTCTACGTCATCGTCTTCGTCAGGCTCGGGCGTGACCTCTTTGGTTACGTCTGGTATGGGGGCCTGCGGCACCGCTTGCTGTGGCTCGGATTTTGTAGGTATTACTGGTATTATTTCTTCTTCTTCTTCGTCCTCCATTTCGTCTTCGATTTCTTCGTCGCTGTATAACTCTTTATCGATAGTATCTTTTGGTGTTGGCGCGGTTTGTAATGATTGTATTGGCTGAAAGATTATTTCGATTGTATTATGTAACCTACCACGAGAATTAATATAAACAACCATTCAAGACTTTTTCATTTAATGAATCAATTGTGTCTTTCCTACCTTCGAAACAAATGTTTCTTCCTCATCTTCTTCGGATTCGTCTTTAGGCGGAGAGGATTTAATAATAGCTTCGTTTTCAATCTCTAATTCTTTCGGTCTTACTTCCGGTACTTTCGGAGCCACTGAAGTGAAAACATTGTTTCAAGAGAGAAAACTTTATAAATGAACGATTAAAGCAATAACGATCACAGTAAGCACATAAAGCTCGGAACAATTCCTACCGGTAGGTGGCGACACTGGCTCTGAGATTAAGGTCATTCTTCTGTCAGATAATGGAGTTTCTTCTCTAAAATCCGGCTCTTCCTCAGTTTCTGTTTCTGTTACGGAAATAATCGTTTATTTGGTGTGTTTAAGATGATCTAGTAAATGTTGATTTTTGTTAATTACCTTTTCATTGTAAAGTCTTTGCCTTTTCAGGTAACTGTACCTAAGACTGTTAAACTAAGGTACCTACTTCAATCTTTTACCCACTGCAGGCCAGAGGCCCTCCCTTGCTTCTAATTTTATCTACGAATCCGGGCTCTTAGTTTTTTTTTTAAAGATTTGATATATCAAATCTTCGGGAAGAATAGGTACCTACATATTCCTCTTATTTCTGTATAAAGAAATCCTAAGGCTCGTCCACTTCATCATCTTAAAAGTTCTAGGTAATTGCTAGTTATCTGGCAAATAAACCCTGTGCCGGTTGAAAGGAATTTATGAATTACTACTACTAGCTTCTGCCCGCGGGTGAGTTCTGATTTTTTTCTGATATAATGTAGCATTAGGTAGGTACGTTATGCCAGGCCTACAACTACTATGCAATTAACAGTCCGATCGGTTCGGTAGTTTCGTGTGAAGACGTAACAAGAATCCATCCATACTTTCGCATTTATAATACTAGTTGGATAGTGGTCCCCATTTGGTTAAGTTTAAGGTATAAAATAGTACGCACCGCGCGAGGCAGTAGCTCGGCGGAGTACCGCGTGTGTGGCGACCAGCAGAGCGCCGCCCACCGTCAACTTCAGCCACACTGCAACACACATACTCTCTCTCATTCTTATGTCAGAGGAAGTGTACATTCTGATTGGATAAATAACTGGATAGTTCATTCTGATTGGCCAAGAGATGAGGATCTATTTTGACTGTTACGTTCTGATTGGATAAGTAACTGTACAGGTGAAACTCCGTTGCAAGCTTAATTTTATTTCTAAGATGGCTAAAGTAAGATATAGCTAAAGTACTGCGAAATAAAACATGTAATTTTTTAAAACATTTATTAAGTTAAACGGAGACAAGTAATTCAAATTATAATGGAAGAAAATGTTATTCATATTTTATTGTAAAAGCTCTAATAAGAAATCCTTTGCGCAACTTTCATCGAACTCAAGATTTTTCTTATGGTACTTTATATTTGGTTCATACCTAATTAGTTATGTTAGTAGATATGAGACATTAAAGTTACGCGTCCACTGGATCGGTATCGGAGCGTACGGAGCGGAAGGATTTGTTGCTTTGTATTAATTTCTATGTTACAGCGTTTACTGGATCGGTATTTCTGTTGATACCGATGCCAGAGACCGGTATTTCTGCCGATGACGTCATCCGCAACAATATCCTCGCCACTGCGAGGATATCGCTGTGGATGGCTTCATCGGCAACATCGAGCGATTTGAAAGTCCCTACAACTACCGATGCAAAATCCGAAAACAGTAGACGCATCCTATCGGCATATTATAAATACCGAAGCCTCGTACGTTGCGTAAGTACGCTCCGATACCGATGCAGTGGACGCGTAACTTTAAAAAAAGTCAGCTGCAACCAAATTAGTAAGAAGAAGCTGTTATTCATTTATCAAAAGCTCATGCGAAAATATGTACATGGTTATCGGTTATTGTTTATTCTATTTTTGTGGTACTGAGTCTATTTCCGCCCGGTAGCTCGAATACCGGGCCAGATGGTAAAAAGATTCATGCACCGGACCACAAACAACTTTTTTCCTAGCAACCGGGCTGGTGATACCTTATAAACGCCGAGAAATACAGGATGTTTGGTACATAACTTTTTGGGAGTTGAGGGTATCATGCTTTATACAGGTGGCTTTTTGAGATGGAAGTGGATGGCCAAATCCAAAATCACAGAGAAGTCGTCATGGGCTCAATTTATGAGAAAATTAAAACATTACATGTACTTATTTTTTTAATCATATACTTTAGCAGGAAAAATAACCGATAATTTTTTCAAAAAATATGACACCTTTATTTTTGCAGTTTAAAATATGCAGTTTTTATTTTTTCCTAAGTCGAGGTTATGCATGTCCTTTTACGACTTTTCTCTAAGTCTCATAGTTTCGGATTTGGCCATCCACATCCATCTCAAAAAAAACACTCTGTATTTCCCCGGTAGACCCAATTTCGTTAGTGTCACGGTGGCTGATATATTATTTTCAAAGGTTTTTTTAAAATCACAAAATTACGGATGATTTTCAAAAAACTTAAAAATTATACAAAACTACGATCATACCAAACACCCTATTTTTAACGGTTCATTTCATACTCACTACATAGGGTAAACCCAGGATAGAAGCCACACTTTTTGAAAAAGCCTTGTAGTTTTAAAATTCTTAATTTGACGTGAGTAATTTTTATGAATATAGACAGTTTAATCTTTTATCTCACATCTATAACGGTTGCTAGTGACCTAAATATCACTAATTAGGCAGGAATTGAGTTTTCGCAAAGCCTTTTTTTGTGGATAGATGCCTACCCTATATGGATAGATGCCACAGCATGAAAATGCTATGGAGGATAGATGCCCTATAGAATGAATAAAAGTAAATACAATTTAAAATCATTTATTTGAGCATTCCTATACAATAATAATTGAGCGTGTGAATTTGTCTAACAAAACATAACAATAAAGAAAATCAACAGTAAGAAAATTAAGAAAATGAACATTAAGAAAACCAACATTTACGAAAGAAGAAAACCAACATTTTTGTACTTTCGTGGCATGGTTCCCCTACAAACATTAGGTATTGAACACAAATAGGTATGTACAAAATGTTTCCGACGTAAAATGTAACAAAATTATGTTTTCCAACAAACACTGACTATGTTTAGAGTTCTGGGGGATAGATGCCTTTAAGGGCAACTATCCCCCAGATAAATTGAGGCAACTATACTTTTTGATACGGATAGATGCCTTTCATAAGTAGAACTAAACTAAATACAATAGAGAGGGTACTGACATTTAGGTGTGTACTCAATGTACCAATGTATCAACGTTAGTAAAATTGAATAAAATTTATGACTACATAAAAAGTTATGCAACACTGAATTCTCAAGTTTAAAACTTTGACCAGTAAGCCTGCGTTCGCCGCGGAGATAATCGCACGCACAAGAAAAATACGTCCACTCTGCTCAACCGCCTGCGGAGAACTGAGGGTGTGGCACGTCCGCGCCTTATTTAAACTATTAATTCGTAGTTGCGATTTCGGGAAGTTATGTTTTTTGAAACCAAGGCATCTATCCCACTGAGGCATGTATCCTGGGTTTACCCTACTTATAATGTTTGTGTGTGTATTGTACTTACTGCCTTGAGCCGCTTGTTCCCTTTCTCTGCGCAACTCGTCTTGCTGCCTCTCGTATTCCTCTTCATCCGCCAGCGTGTCTTGAGGTTGCTCGGTCGATGGAGAATCCCCTACCTGTGTATAAGGTTTACAGTCTAAGAATTTATATATCACAAAAATTTACGGTCTACACGGGATTTGAATCCGCAAGCTACCAATCAGTATGGGAATCATCATCGTCTGGTGATGTTGATGATTTCAGAACTATTTGCATTCCGTACTGATTGATGGTTCAAACAACAGCTTTTTTTTTACTGATACTGGTCAAGCTTTTGTCCACCAACGCAATTAAAAGCTTTAAGTTTAGGTATCATTTACTGCACTTAAATACCTTAGTAGGTTAAAAAAACTTAACGGGGCTAACATAGCGGTTTGGTTTTCAAACTAGGCCTAGATCTCAGTACTCACGGTATCTCCGTGGTAAAAAACTCGAATTAAATACATAAAATTAAACATTTATCTTTGGTTCCTTGAATGTGAACAGACGATTGAGAAAAGTACGTTATTAAACAATCATGAAAGTGCACTCCTTCGCACATAATTCGGTGGAGATCTCAGGAACCCTGCGGTCTATTGAAATGACTTATGTTTTGATTCGTAGGATAACTAATACTAATTGTTTGGTTCCTTGAACCAGTTTCTTCATAAGTTGTGTAGTTTTCTTGTCAATAAGCAAAAACTTGATTTTTGCGCTATCGTCGTTCCTTAAACGTATGATCTGTCCCGCTTCTATGAACGCGAAATCCTATACCTATCTTTTCACAAAATGGCGCGCATTGCGCCCTCTTAAATGAAGACTTGTGTAGAAACTTATTCACGAGGTCAAATAAAGTAATTATGATACCGCCAGTTTAATGAACTTGGATGAAAGTTGTTGTACGATCATTTAGAGGTTCTAGGTACGTGCGATAGTCCAAAGCTTCTCCCGTAAAAGCAGTGCGGTTTTGGTTAGGTATTGACTTGCCGAGAGACAATGAGTACAGCCCGCAATGCGAAAAAGAAACCCAAGTTCCCAATACTTAAAGACATTGGACACGTATATTCCCATCTCCGCTACTCACGATTTCATAAACAACTACGATTTTTCGTAAAAATTATCGAGAAAAACAACAACTTTCTCAGTATTAGCCTAATTTTGAAATGCCACAAACCTCAGGCAGCGGTTTCCCCTTAGGAGCAGTGATCGGCTCAACGATTGGCAGTTCGTCCAACTCATCTGGCTCCAGGAACTCAACATCATCGTCCTCAACTGATGTATCTTCTTCAGGTGGTAATTCTTCGGATACGTCTTCTGTAAGGAACAACACGCATGTTTTAGAACTTAAACGTTAGAGTCATGAATGAAATGAATGAATAAGTGTAACCATGATGGATTTAAAAGTTTTAAACGTTGGAAGTGTGAACAGACACCTAAAGAGGTGTCTTAAGGCGCTACCTCGACCTAAATCAGCGCCACCACCTATTTTATTTTATTATTCTGTTAAACGAAGGAATTTTCTAAAATTGATTCACGGAAGTTTGTGAATCCTATCATAAGCTTGTTTTTAATGCCTCTGTAAATGTTTTATTTTGTATACTTTAAGCAGAGATGCGAAGTTGCTCTTTTTGGCCACGATGGTGGCATAAAAGAGCAACTCTGCCTACATCACACTAATATTATAAATGCGAAAGTTTGGATGGATGGATGTTTGTTACCTCTTCACGCCAAAACTACTAAACGGATCAGGCTGAAATTTTGCATACAGGTAAGTCGAATCCTGGAATCAAACATAGGCTACTTTTTATCCCACAAATCAGTCCCATGGGATAGAAATAACCTTCAAACGTTTCCAGAGAAACAACGCGTGCGAAGCCGCGGGCAGAAACTAGTTATACAATATAAAACTTTTAAAGACGAATTAAAAAAGCTTGTGATAGGATTCACAAAATGGCCAATAAATTTTTGAAAATTTCTTCGTTTTACACAATGCTTAGATAAAATAGGTGGTGGCCCTGTTTTGATCGGGACGCAATACGCTGCATCACGATGTAACGTCGACTTCACCGCGCTTGTCCCTCACCACGCTGACACAGACTTCGATGGAACAAAATACCACTCTAGACGTTTTTCATACGATTATGTGGGTTAGGTTTCTAAGGGCTAGATTGCATGTAGACTATGTAAACAAAACGTCGTAATTCCATAGTGCCGTTGTAAGCACAATGCCTTTTTTGAAGAATGCCCTAGTGAGTAGAATGTCTTAGTTGTACGATCGACAACTAAGGCATAACGCCGAAGTTGCAAAATGACTGAGTTTACGACCAAATTATAGAAAGTCTTGGTTGTAAAATGACGCATGATAAGGACAAAGTGTATGGATAGCATATGGTCTTGATAGCAAAACGTCATGATTGCATAACGACTAGGTAATATTAGATGAATTTTATTTATGTAGGAACGAGCAGTTATTGTCTAGGTCTCGGACGGAGTCGCGGGCAGAAACTAGTTTTTTAATATAGTTTGCTTTCGAAAAACTCAAAATTGATACAAAAACTATCTGACAAGCTGTTGATAAGCGAATGATGTGATGTGACAACAATTTGGCAAGTCGTTGAATTACTTTTGGAAAACCTGGCTCTCGTCAACAATTTGTTAACAAAAGTTTAAACTGTTGTCAATAATAACATGCCGTTGAAAAACCGTTATTAATTTTCGACGTTATTAATTTTTGACAATTTGCCTACCTAGTCGTTTAACTATCAGTACGTTCTGAATACGTTGCCATTTTGCTACTGGGACATTTGGATATTTGGGCGTTATACAAACAAAACGTTATAGAACTAAGTCAAATCTTAAACACAGGCGTTCTTCTATTAAGCCGTTTGCACAATTAGACATTTAGCTACCAAGATCTTATGAAACTTAGTCGTTTTGATTTTATAGTCGTTATGCAATTTAGTCCTTACGAACCTAACCCGATTATGTGTCTGGCGCTGCATACCGCAGCGTATTGTGTAGTGATCAAGAGCCCAAGGTTTTAAGCTTTAGTAGGTATTACATCGATCAAGGTATTCGGTATTTGCCCAGGAATAACTATAATGTGACTCTAGCATTTTAAATGACAAGATAATTTAACAAAAATTCCAAAGCTCCCCACGATTTTACTATGAATCATTAGAAAGGCCTAACACCGGCATAACACTAGGTTAAGCATAACACCGGGATGTACAAGAACTCTAATATGTTCTAAATCGAAATTGGTTCATACGTTTGGAAGCTAGGGTGCCACAAACACGACGAAATAAAGAAGACCCGAAGTATGCTTTAGTTAGGGCCTTTTTATAACAACTTTAATGTATGTACCTATCTAAGTGAGTCTTGTTTTTCTAACTGTTTGTATTTTTCTAAGAAATCAAATAATATCGCAATTTTTTACTTCGACGGGACTTTAACCCGCATCCTTCCGTTAGTACCGGAATGTGCTAACCAAATTGCCAGAGTGTGACGCTTACGCACTATAAAAAACAAAAACTTTAGAGTTTGTATTGTTGTTTTAAAAAAAGTGTCTTTCTATTTAATTATAATTTAACTGCTAAGTTCTTTACCTTGGTTGTCATCATCGTCTTCTTGCGCCGGTTCCTCCGTGGACGCGACGTCTTCATCAGAAACCTCCTTTTCTATCGTTTCGATTTCGATGTTATTCGTTACTTCTACTTCTTCCTCGTGCTCATCGTCATCCTAAACATCATCATCGATTACTATGTTATGTATTTTAAAAATGGTTTTGTTAGACTTCGTGCGTAAATAAGCACGAAAAACAATTACGTACACCTCAATACTTTACACCGTATAATTTTAGTAACTAAAACTATAAAACTTCATTTCAGCAAACTAAAAAATTGTAGACTAAAATTAGCATGGTTGAAAATTATAAATGGCTGATTTGACTGGATTGGACGATCTTTTATCACTGGGGCGATTGTCTAAAAGTGTAATCATCAGTTTAGAAAATATTAATATCTACATAATAGTTAGGTAGGTATAAACATTTACTGTTGCATTATAGGAACAGGAAATTTTGGAGCTATTATATTATATTTATAACAGTTGTTCCAAAATTCTCTGTTCTGCCTCTGCGTCTAAAATACATCCAGCGTTCAATATTGTAATATAACTGTTGTAGTATTATTAGTTTATTGTAGGTATCTACTTTTGACACAAGCACTGTGCAGGTCATATTTAGACGGGATTTTAAATAATAAAGCGTATACTACGATTAAGATATCGAGATAGCAAGATAATATAGAGCTAGAAAGTGACAAAGTTGCAGGTAATTAAACTAATTGCGATTCTGCCAAGATTAACTGTAACACAAAACTATACCTGTATCTATCTACCTATTTAGGTACTATAGTTATTTAACAAATTCACAAAGAAAAAGGCAACAACAATAAAGTAATATTTGTATAAAACCACAAACATTCGCTAGTTATCATGCTGTGAAAATGAAACCATGACGACGACAACAATAAAGTCCAAGTCGTTAAAACAGTAGGATTGACGATTGTGTGTAACATAAAGACGATCGTTATATTATTCGAAACTAATCTAGTTAGAGAGATAGTTTCGAAACAGTCATTTGTTTTGAAATAAGATTTTCGCAAAGCTTTAGAATTGTTAGTGCCAATCAAACATTTTCTAGAATTAATTTTAAAAGAAGCGTCACACTTTTTGTGCACCTCTTGAGCGTCGTCATTTTGTAAGAAATCATCATTGTCCTCGCTGTCATCATCATCATCATTTTCTAGGGCGTTATCTTTTTCATTCTCTTTTTCAACACTATCATTTTCTTTCAGATCATCATCATTTGCTTCGTCATCATCTTGTTGATTTTCGACACTGTCGTCAACATCATTTTCCTTCTGTAAATCATGATCACCTTTAATAACAAGTTATCTTTTTGAAATAAATTTATAAATATACATTACTGTTAATTTAAAAATAACATGACCTTATAAAGTTGAGAATATAAATTGCTGTTAGTTAAAAAAACATGACCATATAGAAATCGAAAATTATTTTGTTTGATATTTTGAAATTATAACAT
The DNA here is from genome assembly GCA_949316285.1 of Eupithecia subumbrata. NCBI lineage: Eukaryota > Metazoa > Arthropoda > Insecta > Lepidoptera > Geometridae > Eupithecia > Eupithecia subumbrata. The sequence goes on along the minus strand of OX438644.1, from coordinate 25,331,478 downwards.
GCTTATCACCAGAATCGTGTTAATATCTTTTGAATACATTAATCCCACCTCATCATCTTCAGCTGTATCTACATTCTGTTCTTCACTGTCTTCATTTTCATCATCATCGTTTTCATCAACAGTATCACGTGCATCGGCTTCCTCAGAATTATCTGCGTCTTGTTCTGTTTCTTCATCATTTTCATTGTCATCACCTTCATCATTTTTAGTGTCATCATCTTCATCATTTTCGTGTTCCTCGTCACTATCATCATGTTCATGTTCGTCATCATCAACATCTTCATGTTCGTCATTTTCATCATCATGATTGTCATCCTCGTCATCATGTTCTAATTGACTGCCATGTTCCTCGTCATCTTCATCCTATTTTAGTTTTATTGGAATTTTTTTACAAACTCTGGTATATGAGATCTTAATAGATTATAGCAGTTTTCTCCCATCATTATAGTTAACATTTCAAATTAAAACATATTAAGGATTGATACCATTATGACACTTTTATGGAGGAGAGGCCCATGTCCAGCAGTGGACTAGTTGTAGGTTGTTGATGTAATGTTAAGTGTGTAGCACAGACTAATGTAAAAATAAACAAATAATTAATCTGTATAACAGTGATTTGAGGTTCATGTATCTTATTAGTTCCAATGGCATTGAAAATATAGTTTGTTTCACATTTTTATTTATTTTTAATATCATAATAACTTACATGGTGATTCAGTTCCAGGGTATGTTCATCATGGTGGTCATCATCAGGTGCATCTTCTATCCACCCTTCCAGGACTCCAGAATACCGAGATTCCACAGAGTTTGCTTCCACTAAAATTGTAGTGTCCAAGATAATAATAGTAAATTTGCAGTAAGGTTACATTATTTAATTACGGAAAACAACTATTTATTCTGTTGATGTCAGGCTAATGTAAAGTTTACTACTCTAAAGATAAGAAATTATGGGACCCACATAAAGGTCATTGAACTCAGCACAGAATATTAATTATCAAGTTCTAATTACAGTGAAAGTTCATCTATAAATAACCCTTCTACCTCTTCAGACAGTATACATTATTATATATTGTTTCAGGAATGTCAAATGTGTGCAGTGACATGGTATTATTAGTTACACCTGTGTAAATAAAACTATTTCTAAGGTAACTTAAGAATACCAACATTTTTACCACAAAGTTTAGTTTGTGGTAAAAAAGGCATTCAATGGTTTGTTTTCTTTTCATCATGAAGCTGACTGAAATATCTAATCTACATAGAGAGCACAGTTGTGGAATAATGAGGCACATCATAATCTTCAATGCAGTCTGTAAACTTTATAGTTATTATTTTATCTCTGGAAAATTGTTTGTTTACAATACTTTTTGTAACTGCAACCAAAGATATACTCACATTCAGTAAGGCCTCTGTTTTCCAATATAATCAGTCCAATAAGAGTAATCAATACCGCAAGGAGAGAGAAAAATATGACTTTGGCACACCAGTGGCCACCGGTGCCATGGTCGCTGTATGAGTGCATGAACACATCACCTTCTCCGAGCGCTGCGGCCGTGCCACGAGGCTCTTCTACTCCAAGATCATCTGGAACAAAGTATTCAGTACTTAATACAACTCCAACTAAGACTACCTAATGAAGAGCAAGGGGACTAAAAATTACCTTTCTTTTTCTTTTTATCTTTGCGTTTCCTTGGTTGTACGTCGCCTGACATGTTTTACTACGAACTGGGCGGTTCGTAGGCGGCAAGAATCCACTTTATTGTTTCATAACCCTGAGTAAACAATGAACATACAGTGAGATAGTTGTTTGTGTTGCAATTTCGGACAATAGTCCAAATGCGCAATTTTCATGAAGACAGAAATGTTTGCCGCACGTTGATTTAATTATAACCTTAGATATTTGTCGTAGATTTACAGTCGCACAGCTTTCTTCAATGTATTTTCGTTGTAACCTAAAAATAACCGGCGACGACAGCTGACGAGAGAGACAGCAGCCAGGGGACTGGGGTAATTTTCTGAACGAACAATGTGGAAGGTTGAAATCAAAGATCCTACGATTTGGTTGAATAAACGAACTGTAACAATAGTTACACAAAAAAATTACCTAAAAATTACTACCTTATTATCTATTTGCACTTAGAAAATGATTCAAAAATTTTCCATGGTAGAAAATATCATGATTTTTTTCTGGAATTTTATTTCGTTGTGATTTGATTTAGAACGAAATTGTTATCGTTGCACAATCCAGGGAGCTGGCAGCACCAGAACGGGGAATACCCTGCGCTGTGTAGAAGCTCAGTTTTTTTTAACAGGGTGGCTTGGCTTTCAACAGTTTTTCCCCTACGATGTTAAAAGCCACGCTCACGCCACGCGACACTAACACTACAGTCTCTAGAATGAGGCGTTTTGTAAATGAGAGAAAAAGCTCTATTCACCCTAAGCCTGAATACCATAGCAAATTAATAAACCCATGAACCTTTAACTAACCTGGACTGTGCACGTGTTTCCTAGTTGCATGAGATTACAGGGTACTTTTGAATGAGTGAAATATATTCGTGCAGTTTACTCTAAGGATTCATGAATATGTACCTAGGTACTTCTCTAAGTATGGCATTCCGAGACACATCGGTCACGTGGAAGACACAAGCCTACCTACGTCATCGCCATATGACGACTGAGCAGACGAAATTGTTTTCTTGTTTTATCAGTGTCATAGCGTTGAGCTATGTCGATAACTATGGTTCTCTATGTATTCGTTACGAATCCTATCCTTCAGAGAGACTCCGAGCATAGCTCTTTCCATAGCTCCCTAAGCGACTTTAAACTGGTGGACCAGCTCTACCGTGAGTGTCCACGTCTCAGCTCCGTAGGTCATGACATGACATGACGGGTAAGACGCACTGATTGAAAACTTTAGTTTTAAATCAAGCATTGCGGTATGGAAGACAAGAAAACTCGTCATAGTTTTCAAATTTCTGCCCAGCCAAGCTGGATCCTCCTCTTGGCCACCTTCTCAAAATTATTTTTACCTTACTGCAGAATTTGCCCAAGGTACGTAGGTACTATACTCCTATAACTACTGAGAATACCGCCATCTATTGTCAACTATTGATGACTATAGACCGTAGATACGTTCTGCTGCTAAAGTAAAATAAATCTTATCTGTAGAAGTCCAGGCTTATTTCCAATCTGTAATATTGGCTAGTTTTGTCTAAACTTAAGACTACGAATTAAACGAATTGTTTCTTTGTACACAATGCATTATGATGGGTATTGGTTTATTTGTGTGAGTTTGGCGACAGCAACACGGTGCCGCCGCGCGCCCCGGTACTTTTAATAATTTTGTTGCATTGCACTTTCACTGTTCTTTCTGTTCCGTGGTTGTGAATCAACCGTCTACAACCACGTCCTTGCTTCACCTTGAATGATAATATCCGTAATATCATCAGTGAGCTGGCAGCCCCATAATTGATTGCTATCTGGCATGACAACCCCAGCAGGATCAGCTGTTGCAGTGTCATGTCAATGTCAAGTAAAAAAAATTAACAACAAAAGGTCGAGAACTGGCAAAGAAAATTACCATCAAATAATAAAATAAAACGATTATTTACAATTCAGCTAGCTGTAGATTGTTGCAAACAATATTAACTTTGATTCAACTAAAACCTACAAACGTTCTCCCTCAGAAGAAAACGGAGCGATATTCGCCCTCCTGTAGTTTCTTCCTCAAGCTTCGTAACGTTTATTCTACTTCAATACGTGATATAAACTAAGAAATGACTCAAATTATTGTTTTATTCGATGGTTACTCACATAATTCAGTAGACACCACCATGGTTTCTAACTGTAGTTGTACTCTTGTAAAAGGAACACATAACATTATTGTCGACACCATGACCGCATGGGATTCTAAAAAAATATTAGATGGTTTGTTCGTTAATTCCTCTCTAGATCCTCTGTAGATTATAGTTACACCAAATTAGGCTTATGGTCCGTGATGCAAGGTCACTCATCTGCGAAAATCTAATATAGGTACAGTTCAATGCTAAAACCACTAACTGCATAAAAACAGAATTCTGAACTATGCCTAGCCAGGTATAGCTCATACTAAGCTTTAGCTATCTGCCTATTACCTTCTTAGGCACATAATGTTATTTAAGAGTGACCAATGAGTGAAGTAGGTTTTTAATTATTGAATTGGGTGACAAGAAACATCAGTATTTTTTTTAAGTGGAATTTATAGGGTTTCAGAAAATGTATGTGATTACTAATCACATTCATTTTCTGAAACCTAATAAGTTCCATACGAAAAAATCTGATTGATTTCTATTATATTTCAGCCTTAGAAGAGAATGAAATGCAACCGGATGAAATAAATTTTGTGATATCAACACACGGACATTCAGATCATATTGGAAACAACAACCTGTTTTTGAATGCAAAGCATATTGTTGGATTTGACATTTCATATAAGGATATCTACTACCCGCAGCCACTTTCTGAGGGTTTGTCTTACATATACATTATTAAACCTATTATACCTACTGTAGGGGTTCTGAACACTATTATTAAACACAATTATGGAAACACCAGCTCGCCAGTGCCAAGGTTTTCCCCAAGCTTCACTTCACTTCACTCACCAGTGGGCAGTCATTCAATTGTCGACTCCGGATCCTGCTATCTCAGCTGACTCCGTGTGACAGGTGACTGCTTGATTAGCAACACTCAACACACAAGATGACATATATAAACCATGGTTAAAATTATATTACCTGGACATACACTATTCTACTCTGGATTAAGTATGATCTGATCTTTTATTGCTTCAGGTGGAGAATTTATGATAGACTCATATGTCAAGGTTATACCAACACCAGGGCACACCCTTTCACATGTTTCAGTGATTGCCAGAAGTAATGAAATGGAAACTGTAGCAATATCAGGTAGGTGACCCTTATAGCTCATGGACTATCTGAAAGTTACTACACTCAATATTAAGGCCTATTCTCATACAATACCATAAAACTCGAAATGATTCTCTCGATTTCCCCCAGGCCTTAATTACATCCATACTTAACCCTTAAACATCGAAGTGGCACTTATGTCCCACTTCAAAATATTTTGTTTTTAGCTTTTTTAAAGAAAGTTCTGCGTAAATAAAATAAATACAAAACTATATATACCTAGTTTTATAGCTTGTTTCAATAGCTTACAGAAAAAGTCAACCTAATCATTCTGTCGCTTGACGTAAAACGACGTTTTTAGCGGTTTTCGAAAAAGGGTTTGAGGTAAAAAGGTTAATTTTCTGTTTTTTACCTTTTTACGCCTAAACGGCTAATAAGAATCTTAATGGAATTTAGAGCCAGATGGTATCTTGGAGACGGACTAAGGCCACTTTTATCAAGAGTGTGCGAAGCTGCGGGCAGGAGCTAGTATTTTATAAAATAAAGTTTTTGATTGATGTGATGTTTACTTCTAGGTGATTTATTTGAAAAGTTTGAAGACATAGAAGACCCAAACATATGGCTAGATGCAGGCAGTCAAAGCCCAGAACTGCAGAAGGCTAACAGATCAAAAGTGGCCGATTTAGCAGATTGGATAGTGCCTGGACATGGCCCTAAATTCAAAGTAACTGATGAAATAAGAGAGACACTGAAAGCTCAGATGGAGAAGCAATAAGACGAAGAATAGGCAAACACTTGTTCTCTGGTAATTTTTTTATTAAACAAAGTAATCCCTCATTTTCAAATCGAAAATTGTACAAGATAAAGCAACGCTAATTATGATTATAAAATCTAATTACTGGGAAGCCTAGATCGGATACAGATGACGTAATTTTATACCAAATCAACATAGGCAAGTACTTTGATCTAGGACTTTTATAACAATACATAAGTATTATAAAGTACATTGCAAAAAGCACATCTATTCCTAACAAATAACTTTACATGTCATTTTGTTAGAAGAATGTAATTTGAGAGAAATATAACATTACACAAGCCACACATATAGTACAATAAAGTAGGTTTTAAAAACCTTTATACAATTTAGTTTAAGCATACAAATCTCAATTACCTATTTGATATAGTTGGTTTTCTTTATGCTTCTCGATTTTATTTCCAGTAGTTACTGTATTTGTGGAATATAACTTTTATCTAAAATAATGGTGTTGTATTGTTCTTTATTGTATAGCAATTACACAGACAAATTGTCTAAAAAAAAATTATTTTTAATATGAATATTAGTTTAAATGATAATAATAAAGTACTGTGCTGTGTAATCCATACTAATATTATAAATTCAAAAGTCTGTCTGTCTGTCTGTTATCTTTTCTCGCCTAACGGCTGAACTGATCTTAATGAAATTTGGCAGGTAGGTAAATGGTATTCGGGGACATAGGCTACTTGAAAATCGCGTGCGAAGGCGCGGGCAGCAACTTGTAAAATTATATGCCATAAATACCTAAATGTCCATTAAATGGACATAAAACCACAGAATATAAGAAAAATATTAAGACTAGATATAACATGCACAATCATCATCAATATGTAGGAATAAATATAATAAATTGATAGTTTGTTCGAACTACACAAAGTAGGTGAATGATTGTATAAGTTAAACCGAAAAACAACTATTTATTTGCGTTGATATTATATAATAAGTAATGCTGGACAATCCACACAGCATCATCTAGCCCCAAGCTAAACAGAGCTTGTGTTATGGTACTAGATGACTGATATACTTAATACAATGCATTACATAGATAGATATTTTTTATAATACATAGAAAAGACCCAGAACACCCGGAACAAATATTTGCAGATCGTACAAATATTTGTCTCAAGGCGGGAATCGAACCCGCAACCTCCTGCGTCGCAGGCGGACCTTCGCCCGCCGCGCCACGGTTGTCGTCTTATGATGCTATCTTATGATTCCTAATTTTATAATCAACTAACCAAATGCTTACAAAAAGCTAGTTTTCTCCCACTAGTGGAAATTAGATGTTCTGGCAGATCTCTTACATTTTATGTCACAATTTTCATTATCACAATCAATAAATTATATTATCAACTCTTAAATTAAAATAAATATTTGAATGAAGACCCAATTTCTATTACAATTTATTTTATAAAATAATAAATTCTTCAAATCTTTGTAGATTTATAAAAATAAGTTTTCAAAACTGTGGCACACAATTTAGCTATTACGTTGACGTTTGTCGTGTCGTCATTCGTCAATCATTTTCTAAGGTGAACCGGTCGATGGCTTAGCAAAGGCAATCGGTCTTTTGTCTAGTACCATAAGCTGGTGACCAAACAATGAAAGAACCAGAGGTGAAATTACAAACCTGCGCGTTGCAGAATCTTTAGCACATTACACATTTACGAAAATTAACAACACACAGAAGCTAAATATTGCTTCCCGTGATCCCTTCAACCGATATCCTTGTGTCCACGACTCCGGGCCATAATTGCTGCGTGCAATAATTAAAAAAAAAATCCTATTAATCAACATAACTAAACCTATGAAGAGCAAAATTTCATATCACAGCCGGGGATCAAATCGATACAAAGCTCAAACATGCCCATATCCGTTCCGAATATTTATTGATAGCTGCAACCAAAACAAAAAAGAAATATGATAATACACATATACATAATTAGGCACTTAAGGATCCGGCGATGGATGAATTTAACGTAGTACCAAAATGATTTGTTATTTGAGAATATTTTCACCATGGTTCAATATTATTTGTATTAGAATAGTATTTATTTACGTTCCTGCCACAAGCTTTTTTCAAAATACTTATCTACACAAATACTAAGAAAACATTCATTCTTTAATGTAAAAATGCGATTAGGTTTAATTCCATTTCAGAAAGGTATTTTGAAAAAAAATTGTGGCAGGAACCTAGATAAATACTATTTTAATACATATAATAGCAGACCATGGTGAAAATATGCTCAAATTACAAATCATTTTGGTATTACGTTTGTATAGGAAATTCATCCGTCGCCGGACCCTTAACGGATATTTTCTTTCGTGAAATATATTGAAGTGTTTAAAACAAAAGAGTTATGTGGAATTTCATAAATCTATTAGCACAATGTTTTTACCTGAGGATCAATACTGGTGGGGACCGGTTGAGGTTCATCGAGGCACAGATCAGAATCAGAATCAGTTCTTCTGAGAGAGCTATCCTGTAAAAATACGTTTTGCTGTTTTAGTATTTGTATTTTATTTATTTTCAAGTTAAAAGTACATTACGGTATAAAGTTTCTGCCAAACTGTACGAATATTTTGTCGGCAGTAGCTCTCGTGGAAACAATAGACATACCTACATACATTGTAAATGTACCTAACTACCTAAGCCGCTACCCCGAACCAAATCAGCGCCACCACCTATTTTATCTTATTATTCTGTTCAACGAAGGAATTTTCAAAAATCGATTGGCCAGTTTGTGATACCTATCCTTGTGTAACTTTTACAGAGGCATTAAAATAAAGCTTATAATAGGCATCACTAATTGGCCAATCGTTTTTTGAAAATTCTTTCGTTTAACAGAATAATAGGATGAAATAGGTGGGGCGCTACGGCCAATAAGGGATGTATGCAATCCTTTTCAGTATTATCAAAAGCGAAATAGACTCAAAGTTACGTAGTCAAATTTAGTCGCATTTAACCCACTGCTGCGTAGTGGCCTCCAAAACTTAGCGTCCATTAACCACAACCCTGAGCAATCAGGACCGTGGTAAATTTTTAAAAAGATACTGAACATTTTACAAAGCGCCATCTACTCAACAACTAAGTTTCAAAAACAAAAACTTACTCCTTGCGTGAACTGGTGCGTAGTAGTTAGCACTCGAGCGACCGGCATACAGAAATCCGGCAAGGTTTCCGTTAACGGCGGTCGAGCGTGGGTCAACAATGGTTTCAGTAGCTTGGAATCCACGGCGCCCCATAGTCTGGCCAGCCGGGCTTTTTGTCCCGTGGCGCCGTCACCGCTGTCTCTAGGAGTCTCCTATGACATAAGTAAGGAAACACTGAAACACTCGCGTTAGTTATGGGAAATCAATATAAGGAAGTTTTCAGTTTTTAAAGTTGGGGTTTAAGAATGTGGAAAACAAGACAAAATTTAAGGAAAGTTTTCAGTATTTAAAGTCGAGTTTAATTATGTGGAAAACAAGAAAAAAATACGGGTTTTCAGTTTTTAAAGTCGAGTTTATGAATGTGGAAAACAAGAAAAAAAATAAGGAAAGTTTTCAGTTTTTGAAGTAGAGTTTATGAATGTGGAAAACAAGACAAAATTCGGTGGTCCCGTCCCGCCCCCAAATAGAAAACAATAAACAATCGTTTACTAGGTTCGATATTACATTAAGTGTGAAAGGAGCGGGGTGCATTTCAATTACCTATTTGCACACTTTACATCATTGAAATTTAGGTAGATATTTACAACTGTGTTCAAGGGGTTTCTCATAATATTCTCATGCATGTAGAATTTGTACATTGAGGAAAACTGAAGATTGTACAGTGAAATTGAAATTATGGTCACTTATTGCTTTGTTTAGCTAAACCTTTCATACTGTAGCTTATTAAATAAAATATTTACAGGGATAAAAAAGTACTTATTCTGAAAACTCAATTCACAAGAGATAACGCAATGTTAATAGATGGTCATGAAGATGATTAATTAATTTATTTTGTTAGACACAAAAGATAACTACGTGAGTATTCCCAAGTTTTGTGATCTCTTATGAATAGAGTTTAGTCTCCCAAAGTTCATGCTGAGTTATCGACTGCCATTTTCCATTACGAAATTCTTTCAGATGGTATTCGCTTAGTAAACGTAAGCTCTTATTTTCATTCAATGGCAGCAAAATGGAAAAGGGCAGTAGTTATTTTAAAACCATATTTGTAAGAGTTATAAAGTAAAATACATACATGGTCCAGTTGCCAAGGCATAACCACTTCTTTCGCGCCATTAGCCCATTTAACTACCATGCGGCCGTTCTATATTTCAAAGGAAAAACCAAAGAAAGCGATAAAGTAATTAAACATGCTGAGTGCCAGTTTATTCTAAGGATCAATGAAGGGGTCCAAATTATTTTGATTCCCGTTAGCAGTCATCACTACAAATTATTTTCAAAGTATGAATTGTCCCCGTAAGCATTATGCTGTTGAAAAGTAAGTTCCGTATACATTTGTGTGGGTATGTTTCTTATTGTTATATTTTTATAGGAAAAACAGACGTAAGATTTAATACACCAATGTCTTAACCCATTCACTGCCAAGTCTCTGCGGTGCGACTGGAAGGAGCGCGCCGCAGTAGCTTTATCAGTAGGCCACGCACAGCGTTTGTTGTCTAGTATTAGAAAAATGACAGCGCATTGCCATTCAATGCGTAAAATATTTAAAATTAATTCGATCAACTGCAATAATTTACGCAATGTATGACGATGCTATATATTTTTTGTCTATTGTCCCCTAGACAATGATCACTGCGCTTGGGTCATGGGCTATGAAAGTGTTAAACATGCTTGTGGTAAACATTAAGCCTTACATCTATTCAGCTGTAGTTGCAAATTAGTTTTTTACATAACAGTGCAAACAATTTGTAGTGTGGTTAGTAATTCATTCAAAATCCGTGCATATGTACTCGTTGCGTGCATATTTATGTATATTAGTCTTACTGTTGCTCTGTCGCAACTGGCCGGTTGCGTTGGATCCAAGTTCCGAAGGCCGAAGCCAATTTCAGCCTGAACAAACGGTGATGTTTAAGAGAAGTACAGAAGGAACGCAAAGGCCAGAACAAGAGAGCCTTCACACAGGACACTAGCTCACCAATCAATTGAAATCTATTCTAGATATACTATCCAGTATAATTTTTTATAGTTTCAAATTTATGGGTCTCCCAGACAGATGCAGCCTGCGCGGTGGGTTGTCAGATTGTACCTACTGGCGGCCTCCCCCACCAGCCGCATATGTCTGGCAGACCCATAATACAAGAAGTTATACGCATACTTTTAAAGCGGAAAAATAGACGCTTAATCAACTTGGGACTTCAAAAGTGGAGCCGAGAGAAGTACTTGCAATACATACAGAGAAATAAGATTTCAATTGATTCGCATAGACACACTAAAAGGGTTATGACAACTATTATTAGTTTAATGTACGACCTAAACCTGTGTTTTAAGATATATGGACTGAACGGACATGATACACCAATTAATAAAACATTTTGGATTTGCACACTTTTCTCAAATATATCAAATCAAGTATTTGTAGACAATGTCGTCTATGCTTGATCCAGTTTTATTGCATAAACCTTCACAAATTAGCTTGAAATTAAAATTAATTTAAGATTGAAGAGTTCTCTTAGCTAGATAGTTCAGCAAAACGTATTTTAGTTTCTAGCTCCAACGCAGTAAAGTTCATTTCAGCTCGAGTACCTCCGAGACTTAAGCCAGGGCGAGACGGCTAGCGCTGTGCGAGCTGAAATATACTTTATTAGGTTGGTCCTAGAATCATAAATGAGTTTTTTTGCTAACCAAAAAGCCAAGCTTAGCACTGGCCGTAAATAACTCTTCAGGCGTGGTTGGGTAACGGCACATATAATATTATTACAACGGTTTAGTACATATAATGTAAAGTAGGTGGCTATACTTGAGAAAAGTGTGCATGTTAGAAACATCGAGAAGCTCTATAAAGCACCGCTAAACAGCGCACAGTGCATATACGTACCGGTCCCGAATCCGTGGCGTGGTAGAGCTGCCACAATAACGTTTTATTAATACATGCGAGGCACCACCGATATGGCTTTTAGAATGCCTTCGTAAAATGAATGGAGTATCACTAGGGTAAGTCCGGGATATACGCCCAATCGGGATAGACGCCGCAGTGCAATTGTGTGAAATGCAAGAAATGTGTACAAAAAAATACTGTATAATACGGACGCGCCCCTCCCTAGGAATGGGTCGTCGACTTCTTTTCAATAGACGAAACGAGACCGTTTACCGTCAACGATGAACTAGTTCATAAAACAGTCTACTGTTCGACCAGTTTATGCCGTTTAGTTCAGGACATGATCGATCGTTGAACGTTGATGCACAGATTGGTAAACGACGACGAGAATTAAAACGATCATAGGTAAACGGTTGCCAATCGACGACGCGACGTATGAACTATTTTGACGACCGATGTGGTGCAGCCGGCAAAGGTCCGCCTGCGACGCAGGTTGCGGGTTCGATTCCCGCCTTAGGACAAATGTTTGTACGATATGCAAATATTTGTTCCGGGTGTTCTGGTTATTTTTATATAACTAGTAGTTCTACGAACAGTAGACCTCGCGATCACTATACTTTTTTTCAACAATGAATTTACCTAGATACCTACCTACCTACCTAGGTACCATGTCTTTCGGCGTTAACTCGCTTGCAAATCGCATGCCAGTAGCCAGTGTGAAATAGCACGGAGCAATAGTGTTATGTTATCGTATCACTTATCAGAATACCTAAGCACCAGTTTATTATAGGTAGGCCTACCTTTAATAGTGGTGATAAACTTGTCATAAGTAGGTAGGTATTAAAATGTAAGTATCGTTGCCTCTTGCTTTTTGACGCGTCAAAAGAAAAATCCCATAGGTCAGTAGGTAGGTACCTACCTAGGGAACATACACTACCTACCTACCTTCGGGATAGGTACCTACCTAGGTAGGTAGAGATAAAGCATTCTAAAAATGCACGCCAAGTAAGTAGGTACCTACCTACCTATGACGTTTTATGAAGAGGGCCTGCATTTTTAGAATGGTTTGTCTCTACCTGGATAGTTATGCCCGAAAATCAGAAATAAATAACCCTCCTAGGTACCTAACCTACGCTTGTGTGCATAGTGCAACTTACCTACCATATGAAGATAGGTAGGTAATTGTTTAGTAGGTAATGCCTACTTATAGAATAATACATTGACATGCATATTGCATTGCAATAGAGTTTACTTTTACAAAACACCACTTACGCCGCCGCCGATATACAGTCTGGCCTGGCGCATGGCGAAAGAGAGATAGTCATATTAGCGAAACAAGCAAGTGTGAAGAGAGCAGAATGCTTGATAGACGAGTGGCTAGAGAGCGAGAAACAAACAGTTTCGTCAACGCTCGACTTTGGACTGGGCGATGCAAATTTCGTTCACGAGTAAACTGGTTCATCAGTGGACTGTAAACCGGTCTAGCAGTCGACGGCAAACAAACAGTCTACAAAAACAGTTCGTTCATTCAACGACCACTCCTACCCCTCCCTCACTTCAGTCTGTCACAAAGAGTTGGCGCGTGCGGTTGTGCGTAGGAGCGCTAGTGACAGTGACGAGTCAAACAGTGGTGATTTTACTTGATGGATGATTTTCGGCTCTCTATAACTTTGGAGTTAATAAGTAAGTTTTTTTGATTTTGCTTCTGAATAAGGAGTAATGTTTATAGATTATTATTAATTATATTTTTACTCTGAAATAAACGTATTAACCACTATTTTTTCAAAGGCATCTTACCCTGTGAAAAGGGATATATGCCTCAATACGTTTTGGGATATTTGCCCCTAAGGGCATCTATCCCTTGCCGTACTTTAGTGTGCTTACCTATGTTATATGATTCAGATTGGAAATTCCCCGGAAATACAAGCGTAAAACCGGCGTCCGACCGCGTGTCATTACAAGGACCGAGGACACATTGGCTGCAGCTATGGCAGAAATGACGAATAAACTACTAATTTAATAAAAAAATATTTTTGTCTTGTAGATTAAGTTTTAGTGTTGTAGATGATTGATTTCTTAGTGTATTAATTGAAATTGTTTATGTTTAATACCTAAATTAGTAACGTCATCCAATGGCTAATTAGGCTTGCAGCTTTTAATTTGATTATATTATTGTACCTAATATTATTTATCTCTTTGGTGTTCTTTAGTGTTTTTATTTAAAATGTTTATATAAATAGGTGAAACAATGTATATATTTAATAAATAATAATGTTGATTGAAACATATGTTCAAAATAATTGTTTTTTTGCAAAGGGCATCTATCCCCTTCAAAAAATTTGGTCTTGGGCATATATACCGCATGTGAGGCATCTATCCCATTATGCATTTTTATTTTTAACTCAAAATATACGATTTATTTATTGACTAGTCTACAAAAAACACTACAAGGCGATTAAATAGAAGATCAAAGTGACTGCACATATGAAAACCATGAGCGTATTATTTGTATTTAAGGAGATATGAGTAAAATAAAAAACGTTATGCATATATCCCGGATTTACCCTATTACCTATTCCTCTGCTAATAAATGTGGCAAACATGTTACTAAATTGAAACAAAGGTCGCTCGTTCCTGGCATAATCATCAAGGAGTGTATTATTTATACCTACCTAATGCAATTTAATTTGGCCTTATCTAATTCTATGATAGTGAACTAATTACCAACCGCCGTGTTTTTGAAACTACTGAGTGTAAGACTGAACAATATAAGTTGTAAAATAAAAATCGGGTTTTAAAATTTTCTGGGCTTTACAATAACTTAGACAGCAGTGGCAATGGTTTACAATGTGCGCAAAACTACATAACCGCTATCTTATTAACTTGTAAAAGCAGAAATCACAAAAAACACTATTTTTATAAAAACATTCAACTTTAACTGTTGTTAAACTGTAACGGTTAAACATTAGATACATTTTACCCAGTATCACTCTGACCACATTTATTGCAAGAGGAAATGAATGGACCTATTGTTACTGCTGGTTTCATTGATCGAATCTACGGCAAAATGCGGTGATTTCAATCATTCAATGTCAATGCCAATGCCGTCACAAATTACAGGTGCAGAGTTTCTACATTTATTCATAAAATGTACAATATTGTGTTTATATTACTATCTAGCTAGCGATTTAATCAAATCTTCTAACGAGCTTGTTTGATAAATTTACTAGCCATTTCTAATTTATCTAAAAGCTTCATAATAACTTAATATTTCAAACCAAAATGTTCTAGTTTGTTTTCAAAATTACAGGCGTAAAAGGGAATATTAAGACAAAGCCAAGTGAATTAGTCACATAAAAATGTTATCACAGTATATTAGGAAGCAGAAGAAACCAAAGTTTATACTGGCTTAAAATAACTGTAAAAAGGTGGAAATAATATCAAGAAGCGAGAGTTGAAATTAGTAGAATATAACTGTAATAGGTACTTACACTTCTGACATCTCGATAAGGCAGCGCTTCGCTTTCTTCGTTATTATTTTCGCTAGAGGAAAGAATTTCATTTTAGATATTGTTTTGCTGGTCTTTGGAGCCGGATTTTTAGTGTTTTAACGATCAAGTGATCATATTCGTATTGCTCTTGATCAAAATTTTTACGACTTTATAGTAGCCGCCAAACAACTTGTCTGGTGACGGGCAGCGAGAGTGCGAAGTTAACGCAGGTACATTCACGCATTATAATACAAATGTCACCGACAACGCAGCAGGCGAAAGATAAAGGTACAGCTTCGTATAGCTCTGTCCCGCTCTTTCATTGTTTGAAAAAAAAACTCGAAATAATGAATAATTGACGCGACTGTCCAGAAGGTAACCGCTCACCAATTTGGCCAAGGATTGCACTCTGCGCATCTTTATTCGCGGTCGCCAGAGGACAAGAAGTTTGACGATTATTATACTGCCGAACGAATCATAATGAAATTTGGCAAGATAGATTATATTCTGGGGTTGACATAGGCTTCTTTTAATCCAGGAAAAAAGACACGAGAAGCAATTTTTTTTTACTATTTTAGAAATCAAAAAGTTCGTCATTGTTCTTGAAAATACCTAGGGGCTTGGTCTCGTTAGTTAAATTCCTTCATCCGATTCAATTGAAAACAATAATAATATGGTGACTATACTAAAATATTATCATAATTCTAATCTAATTGTTTTTATAAGAAATGGGAATAAATGGCTATTTAATTATTATTCTAAAATATAACATACCCTGTAGGTATGCGAAGATAAGCGAGAGCATGCGAAGCGGCCCCGCCTTGTAAGATGACAGTCGCGATCACTATGAGGGAGGTTGTCGTCAGCATGGCCTGTCTTGCTTCCGACACTGTGTTCCGGATCGCTAGGGCAAACGACATCGCACCGCGAAGACCTGGAAAACACAAACTTACTTGGAGCAAAATGCTAGAGCAGCAAGGGTTGAATTAATACAATAAATCCATTGAGTTACAATTTTTGAAATTAGATCTTTAGTTCCGGAGATTACCTCCTAGGTACATATAAACTATCACACTCACATTTCACAAAGATTACGTTCTTTATAATATTAGTAAAATGGCATCTCCACTGCTGCCTTGTTCCCTGTTCGTACGCATGTATCCTTAAATTATGATTTTGCGTACAAGCGAAAAACACTATAAAGCAAGATATCATCTAAATTCGAGTCAATGTGGGAATGGTGGGGTGTGAATGTGAATGGGCGCATGGACATTTTTTGACTGTTGTCAATTAGGATTGTGATTATAGAGGATTCTATCTCAATGAATAATCCTTGTAAATTTTTCACGTCAATAGAGACTATTGTCGCTTAGAAACACGATTTACAGAGACATCATTATTGTATGGCATCAAAATGCTATCAATTATGTTAAGTATAATCAGGCCCACCGTTTCGGCAAGGTTGAGCTGCTACCATAAAAGCAATTCATACCAACGACACCTTTTTGGCCACATGTATCTGGTCTTGTTAACTTTGCGCAGTCCAGCTACTTTGTACCAAATCAATGTAATTTACATAGTATTTGCACATTCATTATAAATGTAAGCGGGTTAACTACGAAGCTATAGTTTGAGTTGGAAGATTACCAACGTTTACTAGGTTCGTTGTTAACCCGCTTACATTCATAATGAATTCGTCAAACTACGAAAGTTTTTATAGTAAAATAGTATTTGCAGTCTTGATTTCATTGCAGTTTCAGCTGCTCAATAAACCGCTGTAATTTCAACTCTTCTCTTTTCTGTCGTACTCTTCATTGCTGAGAGTGGTGTGGAAGCGGTTCATCAGCATCTCCGTGAAAGCTTTCCAGGACGAGATCGTGCTCGTCCTGGAAAGCTTTCACGGAGATGCTGATGAACCGCTTCCACACCACTCTGTCTTCGGCCTGTCTCAGGACTGCAGACAATCTCAGGCTCTTTACTGCATTCATTTGGTGAGACCAGCGGGTTAGTGAGCATCCTCTTGGTCTTTTCCCCTCTATCTTGCCTAGTACCTACAACCAGTTTTTCGAGGTTGTCTGGTTGCCTTTGGACGATATGACGAAAATAGCTAAGGACTCGTTGATAGCAGGTCGCGGACAATCTTGTTCTGATCTTTCGTTGGTCGAGTCGCCCCAATGTCGACTATACCTTAATCCTAAAACCTTTAAAAGGTAACGCAATTCGAGGGTCCCCTGATGGCATTTGCGAGCCCCTCAACCATTGGTGTACTACTGGACGCAATGTCAACTATACCAGACTTAATTTAAATAAAAGTCACTGAGCAATAGCGCTTACCTGAAAAGAACAACATATGCTGGAAGTTCATAGGAATCGGCGGTTTGCGTCCCAGGTTGAGTAGAAATGATAGCGGGTAGATGTTGACTGCGCGCCCGAGCGTCGATGTTATCTGTGACTTAGTTAAGGAATCTTATACGATTAAAACGAGGCTGTAGGTCAATGAGAAAAGAAAAATACGAAAGAAAACCCCTCTGGGACACGGAAAAGCCTTATCGTAAAGGTTTCTATGGCGAGGTCAGTCTGACCATGTTTTGTGGTAAATGCTCTATGGTTTGAAACTGTATTGTTCTGGTAAAGCTGCGATGTTGTGTACCAAACCTGTTTAGGATATAAACGCAAATTTTATAATGTTTTTGTTATTATAGTGCGTAAAACCTCACATCGTCGGGTAATTTCTAAGAAAGAAGAAGAGGAAAGGATGCGGGATCAAGTCCCGTCGAAGTCGATAAATTTTTGGGATATTATTTGATTTCTTGCAAATTTTGTAGTTAGGGCGTATCCATAGACTACAATCTTTGTTGGAGGTACCTATCGTCTTTTGTTTCTGCCATGAATAAATAAACGCGTAGGTTGTGCTAGAAATTCCTTCCCCGCAGTTAGTTATTACTGTTAGAAAGTAGTAGTAGTTGAGGAAAAACAGTGTAAAACCTCCAAGTGCGTTTATGTTTTTAGATTCAGCGAACTTCAAATTTTAAATTCCACATTATAAAATACCAATAAATTCCTAGCTAGGCTTTACCCGTGCCATTATCAGCTCACATCTGGGCATAGGCCTCTCTAGGCTCTAACATTGAGCTATTCGACTCGCCTCGGTCCCAAGTTTTTCCAAGGTCCTACGCTAGCCTGGCTTAGGCTGCTTGTCCACCGGAGCGGAGAGGAGCGGAGTTGTACCAATATTAATCAATAGAATGGCATAAAATCTCCGCCCCGTTTCAGTATATTTGCGAACCAGTTTAAAAATTTATACAAAACCGGCTAGCGGAGCGAGGAAGTGGAGCGGAGAAGCGGAGCGGAATTCATACAAAAGCGGGGAGGGAGTTCCGTATCAATGAACGTACACATTCCGCAACTCCGATCCGCATTACTCCCTCGCTCCGGATCAATGGATAGGCAGCCTCAGGTAGGTAAAACCTATCGTCCTGCGGATGTTGTCAAAACTTAAAAAAAAATTAAAACTTGTCTTTCAAAAGGATACAAAACCAGCGATGATGAACCACGGATCGAAATGATGCTTCGGGAATGTGAACATAGACACGCCTATGTATGTAAATATGAAGTTTTCAGCCAAGAAGTTCAGTAGTTCAAACAGCTGCTTGGTTCTGTTGCGGGAATCCGACGACAGGTTGTTGTATGTGTAGTGAGCTTGGCAGATACCGCAGAATAGCACCGCGACTACACCTGGAATTAATAAAGATGGAATTAGCTACTGTAACGTTATCCACGGAGAATTCGCTTAGTGCGGTTAAAAAAAATAGTTTAATGAGGTTGTTTCTTTTGTTTCTTAAATTTTATTTATGTTTCATTTTGCTGTGTACTATTATTATATTGTGTTTCCATTTTTATATGAATAGTGTTCTGCTTTGTAATTTTTAGAAGTTTGTTGTTTGAGAGATGCTTAGGCTAAGTTCCTGTCATGTTATATCTTTATGGTCAAATAAATATATAAAAAAAATTAAAACTTTTTAAGTTTCGCAATTTGTTAACATAGTTAATGGTTTAATCGGGTATTTATCGCGTAGGTACCTTTTGTTATTATTTCCCTTACGATTCTACCGCGTTACAGCGATCGTGGTCACTTGTCGCCCCGTGACAAAACATTATTAACCGGTGTATATGACGTTGCATCGGTTCAGCTTAGACAACGCGACGCAAAATCTTAAGATACCTACTTACAATCTTCTCAAAGCTTTTCTGACTGGAATGTGCCGACGAAAATCAACGTTAGTTGTAATTGTAGCATGGTTCATAAAAATCGTTTACTCCTTGTAGAACGCAGAAAACCGCTAGGTATTCGAAATTCGAATACCTGCGTGTGAAACCTGAGGGCCTACTCGAAAATGTAAAATTGAAGTTCCGTTTTCATTGTCGTGCAAAACCAAGTCTTATGTCGCTAGCAAAAGATTAGCGTTTCCACGAAAACGAATCAGAAACTTCGATTTCGTTTCTAAGAGTAAGGACCGTAGTGTAGAAGAGCCCCACAGATCGTTTTATAACTTACCAGTGAGTTCGCACGTTATGGAATGTTGCGCTGGACATTACATGACCACGAATAGCGCTGACTCGCGTCTATAAATACGGCCCCTAAACACTTACCTCAGTAGTATGGACAGACATGACTCTTTAAATAATTCCTACTAATATTATAAATGCGAAAGTTTAGATGGATGGATGGATGTTTGTTACCTCTTACCGCCAAAACTACTGAATGGATCGGTTTGAAATTTTGCATACAGATAATTCTCATCCTGGAATCAAACTTAAACTACTTTTCATCCTATATACCAGTTCCCGTGGGATATAAATCACCATTAAACGTTTATAGAAACAACGCGTGCGAAGTCGCGGGCATAAACTAGTCTTTAAATAAATAATCTTTCGTGTAGGCTAGAATAGAGAAAAAATCATACATTGCGTAAAGTTTACGCAATGTGTGAAATTAATTCCTTCAACTAACATTTCATATATTTTACGCATTCGATGACGATGTCTATCCTAAACCAGGCCTTGTCTAAGCTGTCGATGCTAAACCTAGGTCGTTTTAGACTTACCGGTCAGCTCGCAAACTTCAGCGATGAGGAAGGCTGCGTAGGACATTAGCACGAAGAGCGCTGACTCCAGCAACGGCCAATCACGGACGTGCGTGAACTTCGTGATGTGTGCAGAGTTATGGAATATTACTCGTAGTATTAGTATACAGATGTATTAGAAAATATTAGGATAAAAATATTTCGTAACGATTTCGCGTTCTGCGCGGAATTGTTACCTTCTCTGACGAGATTCAACAAAATGCATTCGTATGCAACGCCCGCATTCACATCTCTCCTACAAACTGACATTGCCACTGGCGCGGAATTGTTACTATTTTTTTTTCACCACTCTCGCTTGAAAACGGTGACTTTGCTGCCCAAAAACAATTAGCAAAATCGAGTTTTGCTCACATGTGGAATAAAGCATATTATTCAAATTGTTGAAAAAAGTAATTCGTATTCGGAACGCATTGTTCCTTTACAGAAAAAAATATTTCGTCCGTTCGTGGTTTGAAAGAGGTTTGTAGCATTTTTACCCTCCAAGGTTGTTGACCAAAATGAGTTTCTGACATTCGACTCTTTTATAAATTACAAAATGTTTTCTCGCTAGTGTATGTGATAAGTTGTATGTTGTAACTCGAGGGCAAACATTTTTCGCTTTGTGCCTTTTAAATCCCTTGCTACCTCAGCAGACTACTTTAGCCACTCGCTACGCTCGTGACTCTATTCTAGACTGCTTCGCTAGCTCGGGATTTAATATCGGCAAGCTCAACAATAAATCGTTTTGCCCACTTGTTGAACAAATAACTATTATCCTAATATTTTGCAATGGATTCCCGCAAAGTAACGTCTGTATCTAGTATTCATCTTGAGGTATTGCAGTCAATTCAGATGTCAAATTAATATAGCATAATTTTTAGTGCTGTCAAATAGGTTTAGTTTATTTTTGGCAATATCTGATTTCATCTTATGTACGTACTACACCCCATTGTGAAAGAACGTAAGTTATGGCTTTAATTCTATATTACTAAGGTAATCAATGCGGCCCGCCTACCATTGTAAACGGTTACCGAGGATGCATCTGTTATGGAGGTAAAGCAGTGAGTATATTTGAAACTGAAGCAGCGAGAATTTATTTTGCGACTAAAAACCGTATTTATCACTGGTATCTCTCGACATTTTTGAATAATCTTTTTGGGCCATAAAATTAGATTTGTGTAAAACCACCAAAAGTATGGTGTCATAATTTTATTGTTTTGATTTAAAAAAACAAAAACCGACTTCAAAACCCTTAATTTTGCACTGTTTTAAGTTTTGCGGGATAAATACTAATCCCCGGGAATATTGGGGATAACCTCAGGATCATTCTCTATACAATACTGAAAGAATTTTCAAAATCGGTCAATCACTGACGGAGTAATCGACGATCATATATACAAAAAAAATACATACAGCCAAACATAGAAATTCCTCCTCTTTTCGAAATCGGTTAAAAATAGAATTACATGACTATCACGACATTAATCAAGTTTCTATTCTATTATACCGAGGCTCTACGGGTTTTTAAAAAAAACTCTGAGCGTTTGGTCCAAGCGACGCGTGGCCCGAGAGCTGGTCAGTATCTGGCACAGCGCATCAGCATTGCCATACAGCGGGGCAATGCAGCTAGCGTCTTGGGGATGCTTCCGACTGGTATTGATATGGATCAGTTAAGCTACCTGTAGATTATTAGCAACAGTCTGCAGTTATCTCAATTGTATCAGTTTTAAATACTAGTTCTTATTTATTTCTATTCTTTGATTGTAGGTTATTAATGTTATTATCTTTGTGAATAAAGTCAATTTAGATTCTATCGGTTGTTTATACAAATTTCCTCTCCTCTTCGTTTTGGCGAAATTAAATTAAAGGTCATTATGCGGTTTGTTTGCTCCTTGAAGTTATACTACTACATGCATTGCTTTCAGTAAAATCACGGCATTGTTTCTTAGAGCACCGAGTGACGCTTTCTACGCGCACATTGTTTTTACTTCGTAATCATCGAATCAAGTCGTTTCAAAAGGATATCAATGCAGTCAAACAGCCAATCAGAGCACCGACGAGCAGCGACAAACTGAAGATCCCGATGAAGTCGCCAATAGCAGCTAAGAACGCCCGTATCTCGAAGCCGCCGTCATGGGAATATCGCTTCTCGTAGTTTTGGATGGCTCTAAAACACAAGCATTTTCAAGTCAAGAAGAAATCGGTTCTAATATATTCTATCAAAGTGGTGAATTCATGTTGGTTAATAGTAAAATGTAATTCACGTGCTAAATATCACAATCACACTAATATTATAAATGCGAAAGTTGGATGTATGGATGGATGTTTGTTACCTCTTCAAGCCAAATCTACTGAACGGATCGGGCTGAAATTTTACATACAGGTAATTTTAATCCTGAAATCAAACATAGGCTACTTTTAATACCATAGATCAGTTCCCATTGGGTTTGAAAACGTTTCCATAGAAACAATGCGTGCGACGCCGCGGGCAGAAACTAGTAAATTACATTATAAGGTTCGGGAATTGACCTCATGTCATCATCATTCTTGCTAGTCCACGTCTGGGCATAGGCCTTCCCTAATGCGCGACTTAGGAACCTGTCTGAAAACATTTAACATGTAGGTAGTCTTATATAACTATTTATGTATCCAATCCAATAAGCTGCAGCGGTGAATACAAATCAATTTTCTGGTTATCCTCAACCATAAAATTTATATAGGTACGTCTGATATCTCGATTTCACTGCCAATGCTATGGTTTTCAAGGTTAAATTACTTACGTAAGCATGTGTAGTACTGGTAACGTATTTATTACTTATTTGTACAAAACCTTTGATCAGGGGACGCGGCGAATCATGCTTGATCAATGAAAAAAACCACATAATAAACTTGTATTATAGGTGTAATACACATACACGTTTTAATATGGCCTCTGTGGCGCAGCGGGCGAAGGTCCGCCTGCGACGCAGGAGGTTGCGGGTTCGATTCCCGCCTCGGGACAAATGTTTGTACGATCTGCAGATATTTGTTCAGAGTGTTCTGGATGTTTACTATGTACATATAATAAAAAATATCTATCTATGTCGTGTATTGTATTAAGTATATCAGTTATCTAGTACCCATAACACAAGCTCTGCTCTGCTAGATGATGTTGTGTGAATTGTCCAGCATTAGTTATTTATTTATTATTTATCTAATGGAATGGAACTTCTACAGTATGCCGGATAGTGAAATTAAAAGAAAATAAAAGTATTATTATTAGCCTCTAAATTCTCCTAAATTTGTATCTCTCTCCCAATAAGGTTTGCAGAAAGAAACTCTTTTTAGGGTTAAGCCCGCCTTTGCCATTATTTTTCCTGCAAATTTTTTTACTTGTACCTGTGCAAAACAGAATTATGAATTAGCCATTGCTGTCCCACTGCTGGGCAAACATATCCCTTTTCTCCTTCCACTCCTCGCGATCCAACGCTGCAATCGGCGTGTAAGGAAAATAAACTAGGCGTATAATATTTACCCGCTGAGTACCAACGCCACTGCATCGTTCAGGACGCTTTCACCAAATATCATGGCGTACAGATTGACATCCACCTGGAATAATACAACATTTGTTAGGTGCCAAATTTCGACTTCTTTCAAAATATTAAAAATAATTTAAACCTACAGAAATTTTGAAAACTGTTTTGAAATGTACAAACCGACACCTTTTACAGTGTTCTTTTTACAAACTTTTCTATATTTTTCCTGTAAAATATAGATCCATATCTACAAACGCTTTATGCATTTCACATGGATCGCAAACTCTGCAATCTTCGGAGATAAGGGCGGGATGGGTATTTTTTCGACTTTATTAGACATATTTCGAAAAGTATGAAACCTACCGAAATTTCAAAAACTATTATAATAAAAATCGATGTATAATAAAAAATAGCTATCTATGTATGTAGTGTATTGTATTAAGTATATCAGTTATCTAGTACCCATAACACAAGCTCTGCTTAGTTTGGGGCTAGATAATGTTGTGTGAATTGTCCAGCATTTTTTTAAAATTTTGAAATGTACAAACTTTACCTAGACCTTTCATTTGATACCGCACATGACCCTATAGGTATCTTTTGAAATTTCGACATCACAATTTGTTTGTAAAAAAAAAATTAAATGAACATTTTCCATACAATCTGTGATGTCGAAATTTCAAAAGATACCTATAGGGTCATGTGGGGTATCAGTATGCATAACATTTTATGTGTCTGTCAGAATCAAACCAGCTTCGCTACAAAGACCAACATACATGACCCTGGTTTTCATGGCTCATTAGGAGCAAGCATAATTGACACTAATTCAAAACAAAATGGCACGTACTGCGACGTTTCCTTACACAGTATAAAGGATATTGTAGCGAAGACGTACCTACTGCCACACACCTAAATATAAACGACTGTATGACTCAATTCAACTCCAGAATAAATCAGTTCAATCTGGTCTTTGATTGGACAAATCCGACGAACAGGTAATAAACTTCCAACCTCGAATAAATTCTATCGGTTAACTTTGCAAGATGGATAAATTATTATAAAAAGTTTCTATCAAAAAATATTAATCCCATGTATAAGAGTACTAGTTTATGCCCGCGGCTTTCTATGGAAACGTTTAAAGGTGATTTCTATCCCATTGGAACTGGTTTATGGGATAAAAAGTAGTCTGTTTGATTCCAGGATTAGAATTGTTGTTTTGGCGTGAAGAAGTAACAAACATCCATCCATCCAAACATTCGCATTTATAATATTAGTGTGATTAGTGTGATAAACAGATTCTACAATCTAACTGATAGTATCTTATTTATCGTTGTCAATCTTTAATTCAAGTTAAATGAACAATAAATAATAAATAATGCTGGACAATTCACACAGCATTATCTAGCCCCAAGCTAAGCAGAGCTTGTGTTATGGGTACTAGATAACTGATATACTTAATACAATACCTTACATAGATAGATATTTTTATTATACATAGACAACACCCAGACCAACGGAACAAATTTCTGCAGATTGTACACAAATTTGTTCCGAGGCGGGGATTGAACCCGCAACCTCCTGCGTCGCAGGCGGACCTTCGCCCGCTGCGCCACGGAGGTCGACAATTATATATTATATTGCTTTACTAATTTATGCCCGCGGCTTCGCACGCGTTGTTTCTATGGAAGCTTTTAAAGGTGATTTCTATCCCATGGGAACTGATTTATGGTATAAAAAGTAGTCTGATTGATTCCAGGATTAGAATTACTTGTATGCAAAATTTCAGTCCGATCCGTTCAGTAGTTTTGGCGCGAAGAGGTAACAAACATCCATCCATCCATCCATCCATCCAAACTTTCACATTTATACACTAATAGTAGTGTGATTCAGAGAACTATAAACATACAAAACAGTACATGACAATTATCTAAAGCAAATAAGTACTTAGTAGGCTTCAATGTGTTGTCTATCGAGTTTATAGTAAAAGATCTGAAAGCCATTTGTTTGGCCTAAAATACATATATTTAATTAAATAGTTTTACCTTAGCTTTTGGCTGCGGTTTCGCTCACGTCGTTCCTACCTATACACTAGCCAAACTCGATGTAGAATGTTTAAAAACAAACCACGGCACAAATAACTAAAACTCTCTTGTTTGGCGGCGAGTTTCTGTAAGCAATATTTATTTATGGAAGGATCTCAAATCGTCAAGTAATGTAAATTGCGTATAAAAAGACCCGGCAACATTGAATATTAGGTTAAGTATAGGTGGTTTGTTTACAAACACTTAAGGCTACAGAAGTCGTCGGGGCGAACTCATCAGTGGGCGCGGCCTAAATGTATGCTATATCTCATCTGACTTAATAAACATAATCCGCGCGCTAGGTCGAAAAGTAAAAAATGGGAATAACCTTTTAGCACACGGGTTATTATTGAAAGACTATTGCGAGTTTCTTTTCAAAATAAATTTAATTCAACTTTTGAATAAGTAAACTATGTCGGAACGGGCTTTATTTTAAAGTTTTTTTCTCCTGTATTATTTACTTTCGCCCAAAGTTGGACTAAAATCCGTGTTGAAATACGAAGATTAGAAGCTTCTATTTTTCAAATGTATACTTTTTTACGGTTTTGGGTGTATACAAAAATAGATAAAGACTAGATAAATTTATATTATTCTTAGTTTTGGATGGTCAACATCAAACAACGTAGTAGTTACCCTTTCACGTTAGTATGGAAAGATGAGCGACTCGTTTAGCATTAAGATAGCGTACTACTAAGATACTAATCATCTATCTTTACTATTAATTCAGATATGTTCAGCCGTTTAGCTGTGCAGATGTGAACAGACCGATAAGATACATTCTGATTCATAATATAGTATGGATTCAAACCGATGAAAAGAGGCTTACCTTCAATTGCGAGAAAATAGCCAGCACAGTCAAAGGGTCAGTCGGCGAGATCAAGGCACCAAAGTAAAGTGTGTCCAGAAAGGTGAAACTTGATGCGAGAGACGCTGGCATCAGCTGCACACAGCCGTACATGACGGCGCCTATGAAGAGAGCCGATAGTGCCGTGCCGACCATTGCAAACGTCAGGATTGCTCCCAGGTTTCGGAAGAAGTATTTCTAGAAGAATTATGCTAGATTAGGTTATGCTATAGATATCATTATGATTGCTAGATGGGCATTAAAAGCTAGGTGTTGCTTTAAATTTCCAGCATTAGGTATCATGCACTGGTAATTCCATAAGCATAGATATCTGTTACCACTTACTTATTCTTAATATAGGACTAGTTTCTGCCCGCGTTTTTGGAATAAAATGTTGTCTATAGTGTTAATTCAGATCTCGAATAACATCTATGTAAAATTTTAGCCTGATCTGTTCAGTACTTTTAGCGCTAATAGGTATATCCAATACGAACTTTCACATTTAATGTGATTATGATTAATATTCTAAATGTGATCGAGGTGTGTAATCACCAGGTACTCAGCAAAGGCCAGTGTACTAAATATAACATAATGACTGATTTAAAGACTTTTCCTTAGGTATCGTAGATACTAAGGGCCTTTGCTCAGCAGTAGGACAGTAGGTACAGGCTAGTAATTATGATTATAACTTAAATTTACTTTAAGTTATTATCTTATTAATGAAAGATATAGCTGCACCGCAACTAAATCAGTTCTCCAAGTTTTCGTTACATAGAAAATTACTATCTAGTACATAAGTATGTACTATAGGTACATAGCTGTTAGGTTAGCCTTTGCGTATCATAGGGACTAAGTTCTTCAAACATGCCAACTTGACATAAAATATATTAACGCCCGTAGCACACCTCCGCTGTAGAACACGAGTAGCGGACCTGCTGGATGAATTCCGCAGCGATCAAGTGTAGTTTGAGTTGCGGAACTATAGCGGAGGTGTGGCGGACGTCGGAGCAGATCGACGAAACCGCGCGGGGAAAGAGATAGAATTATATTAAAATCTATGCGTCAGAACAGGCAGTTTCGCTAGTGTTTTGCTTCTCCTACATACGGGCAAGACATGGCGAAATTACTGCGGTTCCGCTGTTAAGGTTTCGCAGCGGAGGTGTGGTACGGGCGTAAGCATTGATGACGTCAAGTTGCGTGTTCGTAGCCTGAAGTCGTAACACAATCGTGTTTTCCTAAAATACTTGCAAAAGCTATGATAAGCATGTATTATATTACTTCTATGTATATCATATTCAAGGTAATATTAGACTAGACAGACATTCTCTTATCAAACTAGCCACAATTTAATTAGTGGAAAACCCAGATGTAACTTTCAAGGAAAATGTTATATGAACTATGTATTAATTATAGATATAACTATCACTTACCCTTTTCAAGCAATATCCAGCATGGAATATAATTGGTGGTAAAATTATGTTGAAGAATATTTCTGGATCAAAGGTTGCTTTTAGATCTATCTCATTTTGTTCCACATTCACTATCTCTCCTCTGAAGCTGTAAGCGTATGTCTTGTTTGGTAATGGAGAATCTGTAAAACAGTAAAATCCTGTTACAACTGTTTTTTAGCCCTCCTTAAATTAGTCAGGTTTTGCTTAAATAATTAAATCGCAGTATCACTATTTTTTGTTCATATTAAAGCAAAAATATATACTTGTTGTTGAACAAAATAGACTACATACTAACACATACAGCCTAAAAAATTCACTACTGTACTTAAGCCTAAAAGTAAGATGTACGTAGGTATGTCATGCAACATCAATGTATGTGAATTACGATAGTCTTGTTTTATTTACGAACCTCCTCCAGATATTTGAATTTTGTCTGGAAAGTGGAAGCGCAGCATATCCGGAGGTACAGATTGGTTGTATTTTGTGTCCGCTGAGGGATGTACATCCAGGTATGTAATTTCATTTGTACTTGCTCCATAGCGGATAATTGCTCCAACTATCAATCCTGGGAATACAAAATAAACTGTTTCAATTTATTATTCTTAACTTAAGTATGATAATCACAGTGGGTTGATGGTAAATATTCCAATAAATATTAATTGTCTACTGCTGATAAGTTAACAGTTCTGATAAAAAATTACTTTCTTATGATTATTTCTTAATCATGAATAAGTTTTAATGACTTTTACAATTCAGCCAAAACATTAAAATCAAGATGCTTTTCAACTTATTCAGTTCTGACTGTACTTATGCCTTAACTTTGCAATGCAGGCAAAAAGTACAAACATTCAGTGAAGCAGTACTTATTGAAAGAACTCTTCAAGGTCTTCTTATTGTAGGTAGGTATGTAGTTAAATGGTCACATGATAGTTGTCTGTCATGCAATATTTGACTACATAAACAATTTATCTGACTCACACTAACATATTATAATGTAAAAGTAGGTTACATGATGTTCTAGAACCATGAATTTTAGGTAAAGTTGATACATGTGCACTTATGCTAGAAATTAATCTACGAAAATTTATTTGAGTAAGTAGGTAGTTGATTAGAGCCTGGGGTTGTAGAATTTTAATAACCAAGGAGTAGCTTGGTATTTGTGTTTTTAGGAGAAGTACCTATAAAATAATGAGGATATTACCGTATATAACAGCTAATCCCGTTTCGTGAAGCCAGCTCACTCGTCTGTGTTTGAATACCCAAATTGTGAGCACTGTCAGGGTAAGAAGGCAAGTGTAAATCAAAAGGTTTAAGCTATCTATTCGGTGTAGTAACGTCGCTTTTGCATCCAAGGCAATATCAGCTCCAGATCCTCGGCATGCCGTGGTCATGCACAGGATGATAAAAACCAAAACAACTGCGGAATTCATAGTTTTGCTTTGGTATCTCTGTACGGTGTCACATTACAAACTTGCGCGTAATTGTAAATATTCGTCTACTGATACACAGTTCTTGTGCACTCCAATAAAATCATATTCTTGACAATTTCAACGCATTTTATCGAACACGAAGATAAGCACAACTTTACAAATACAACAGAAAATTGAAAGCGGGCGATGACGGACTGACGGACAACGAATGACGAAAAAAAAATCGATAGACCATCGAGCAACTGTCAAAGATTGACAGCGACAGTTTCTTTTTGTTGCAGATTTTACCTTAGTGGAGTTGAAATAGGGCTCTATTTCCATTTGGCTTGATTTTGGAAAAACAATTGTTAACGTTTCATTTCACGTACATTTTTGCTTTTGATTAGTTTCACTAAATAGTTCTAGACTATGATAATAAATGTAATAAAAATTAAAATAGGATAAAATAATATGAATCAAAAAGAAAATATAAATAATGTAATAGAAATTATGATATTAAACATCAATTTATAAAAAGGTAAATTAAACTTTCAATAAACAGTTAATTTTTTTATAGCAATAAATGCGCCATTAGGAACGTGCTCATGAAAAGAAGACGCGGCAAAATTCAAGTGAAAAATACAGGTTGGAACGATGAAATTCCAAATACCGTCGTAAAATTATCCGTAGGGTGGAATCAAAAAGCTTATAATTATCTTGATAAAACATAACAAGACATAAGCTTTTCGGGTGAAAATGCAATAAATCAACGTTGCCAACCGGGAAGGCAAATACACACAACACTGAAGATGTTTCAAATTTTCACTCGTCCACACTTTGCATGCCCATGCTGCTATATTTAGATTATTGATTAAACCCAGATCTCTCGTAAAATTGTTTTTTTATTACATGCCAGATTTAAAAAATATTATAAGTAGGTACCTAGGACATGTTATTTCGTAAAATAGGTACTTGCAGCTTGTGGCCCTTCACAGTAGGCGGTAGTCCCTTTGCCCCTCTGACATTGCTCTATCACCTCTGTGTAGAAAGTACTTTTATGTTAATAAGTACCTAGCTAGATAGATAGGGCCGAGCTCTCTATGGTACCTACCTACCTACCCGCTTGTGTTCGTATAAGAAAATCAAACTAATTCTATTCAAATGAAACTGCCAAAATGTATGCCGTTCGCTTAACCGTTAAGGTCGACTAGTCTGGTCACGAAGTTGCTGTTTACTACGGAACCTACATAATATTACTCGCCACTTCAATGTTGAGCAATAGTGTCTTTATTATAACATTTCATTGTGTAGGTAAGTAAATTCAATTCTTACCTACTTTTTCAAATACCAAGAAACTGAAACGACAAGGGCAATGGCGTGGCCAAAAAGAGCAACTTCGCATCTCTGCTTACGCTATACAAAATAAAACTTTTACAGAAGCATTAAAAATAAGCTTTTGATAGGTAAGTATCACAAACTGCAAGTTCGATTTTTGAAAATGCCTTCGTTTAACATTAAGGCCAGGTAGTCCTGCAGCAGTAGGCGTAAAGGGAAAACGCGCGCCTGCCAAGCCGCCGCGCTCGTGGTTTTTGTAGTTATTTAAACATAGTGATTAAGAAAATCATTATATCAAGTCAAACTCTGCGAATTTGTTTAGAGATATTAAGTGTCCTTAGTTAGTTGAATACAAAAAATGTGTGATATCAGTAGTTCGCTAGCCATAGTATTGTAAAAACGTTAGAAAAAGGGGTAGCTTTGGGATTTTTTCTATCGAGTGAAGTTCATTAGATCTTGTAACTGAATGCGACTTTGACTAGACTAGATCCTTAACTAACATATTTCTTTTTTTCAGAATTTTAAGCACTGTTTTCTAAGTCTCAGATGATTTTAAAAATCATAAAAATGAGGCCTCTGCTGGCCTACCAAGCCTTAATTAGATAAAATAGGTGGTGCCGCTGATTTGGGTCGGATATGCGCCCTAAGTATACAAACCTACATACAAGAATAAGGTCTGACTGAATAACCTAACTCTGTTGACCGAAGGAAACAGGCTTTTCCAGAGCCTGCTTCCTTCGGTCGAAGTCGGTTAAAGTACCAGGTATTCCCCTGTCTGAGTCCCATCCATTCTCACAAGACAGTTAAGCAGGAAAACAGTGAGATTAACAATAAACTTCAACAGCATTTATTATACTTACGAACAATATGACGTTTCGGTCGGGGACTGTTTTAAACCACCTGAAATATGAATCATGCATAATTTATAATGTTTTACCATGAATAATGAAAAAATGCCAGAATTCAGGGTGGTTCAGTTACGCCAGGGCTGTAGTAAGGGTAATAGTGCAGGGTCACATGTCACATACCTCTCTAATACAGCTTGTATAATGTAAGTGACATTGCCATCGACTCACTCGCTCATCTGGAGCTCCGTATACCGGGGGCGCGCCCCTGCTGGTCGCACCGCCGAGGCTGGGCAGTGAAAGCGTTAATGAAGGTTAGTGTGTAGGGTGAAAATTATCCCCAAATACTCAAGTCACGTTTTTATATCCGTTTTCGATGAAAACCTGTCAAAATTTTGCGACATGCTATAATCGCCATTGAGTAGGTATTCGAATTCTAACATCTGTAATTCGGGGGTGAGGAAGGAAAGGTCGGTAGAGAGAGGTAGAGTCCTAAAACGCTTCTAAGTACTACCTGTTCCATAATAAACGATTTATTATTAAATTATTATTATTACCTCTAGGATTTATTAACTTGTATCAACGCAGGTACCAACCTACCTCTTCAAGGACAAGTCAAGTATAAAATGTGACTTCAGTGCGTATTATTTGGCGTGAAAGCGCGAAGAACTCTACCTTCTTAATGACCTTTCTCTGTGGATGGATTCTCCAGGCGAAGGTCCGCCTGCGACGTTGCAGGTTCGATTCCCGCCTTGATACCAATGTTTGTACGATATGTTAATATTTGTTCCGGGTGTTCTAGATATTTCTATATATAATAAAATATATCTATCTATGTATCTATGTCTGGCATCATGAGTCGATGGGTTGTAAATCAACATCGGCCACTCGCCCCACTAGTAACCCAATAACTGTTACACACATATAATTTGCTCACTATATTAACATGACATCATATTTGAAATTATTATTATTGTTATTATTGATTGATTTATTTTGTTTTTTAATTGTACTAACCATTCTAAATTTTAATAATATTGTGTTACTAACAAAATGGATGACTATGTCTGAATAAAAAATAAAAATTTCAATTTCAAAATGTAATACATTGTACTATGTATCTTATCATCTACCCATAACACAAGTTCTGCTTACCCTGGGGCTAGATTGCTGCGTGGATTGTCCAGCATTATTTATTAATTTTTTATTTATCTGGTCCACAGATGGACGCAGGCCTCCCCCTGATAAGAGTTTTGATAGCCATTGATAGCTTGTTTGCCCCCGAATCAGAAGCCTAGGCACGGCCGTGGTCCTGATGCTGATTAGTCGAGATGACGCCAGCTGCCTTTATCACTGCCACCACTCACCGGCTCTCGTAGCATCGGAACTACATTGTGTACGATTGTCAGCGCGGGCGCAGTGTCTACTGTTTTTCCGCGTGCGCTGAACGTTAGCTCTAGTATTTAATGACCAAAAGTCAGTGATATTAAATTTATAAGATAAAAATAGGTTAATTATAAAGTGATATGTTATTATATTTTATGTGCAATATGATTTATACGTTTGTATTTATATTTGCAGTTATATGCAAAGGGTAAGTTTACAGATATTTTATATTTTTATATGCTTACATATACCATAGATGAATTAAAACTGGTTTTATTTGTCCATGCATATACTAATAATCAGGCAAATCTAACTACTAGACATTTTATGGTGCGGTTTTGATGAAAAATTTTGTTTTTTTCATACTACATCGTCTAACACTACACAACGAAAGGTTTAGAGATAATCCTCAAATGTATATTTATTTAAAAGGGCATCCTACGTGAAAATCACATTAGTACATTACATACAGCTCTTATTATCTGTGTTTTTCACACTTATGGGACTCCGCAGCGTGCACAACATTTTTGCTCATCTAAACGAATCTTATTAAAACAAATATTAAACACCTAGGTTACCTACCGAATAGACATCTTGGTACTTAGCTCCCTAAAGTGATTATAATAGACTGTTAACTACCTAAGAGTTATTTAATAAAGGTATATAAATGTGACCGACGACATAGTACGCGTCGGAGGGCGTCAATGGAGGCGGTTAGCACAGGATCGTGGTGGATGGCACAAACTTCGGGAGGCCTATACCTATATATCAGGGATGTTACGGAGCTCCGACTCCGATTCCGATATGTCGGAACTTCCGATTGATACTACACCTTCGGTTCCGACTTCGGTTTCGAAACTTTCAATCGGAGGTTTTAATCGGAACTCACTCATTTTAATTAGTTATCTCTTAGATTCTGATTTGGACAATGAAGCTGGAAACAAGTGCGATTTGGAACTACTTTATTGAAGTTTGTGCAGATATAGTCAAAAGATATTTGACGAAAGGCAGTCGACTACTTTGTTTAAATGTCATTTTAAGTCTGTGCATACTACTGAATACGAAGAATTGATCAATTAGAAACTGAAAAGATATATAGAGTACAGCCTTCGACTACAAGAAACTTTGATGAAGAATCAAAAATGGTGTAGTTCTGATGCTAAATAGGTAGATGGAAATAGACAGATTGATTTCTGAAGTGATAGCTTTGCAAGATCCTCTTCAATTTCGTTGAAGGTATTGGATTTCGGTGACTTATAAAGCTAATTGTGTCGAATTATCAAGGGGAAGACAGTTTTTTACCTAATATATCTGGCGGAACATAAAATAAATGATCTATTGAAACAATAAGAGAAAATCCTGCAAATCAGAAAATCCTGCGCCTACTGGTGCAGCTGCTGCTGGAATATATCTGCCATCACCTTCGAATCCGCCTCCGCTTCCGACTCCGGTTCCGGTTCCGATTCCGACTCCGACAAACCAAATTTTAAAACTCCGACTCCGACTTCGGTTCCGTTAAACCACCTCCGTAACATCCCTACTATATATATATATTTTTAGAGAATAAATGATTTTATGTTGAAAAATTACGGTATCTGTATCGGATTCTGAAATAAATTTAATCATTATTTATTTATTTTAAAAATATACATATATAAATGCCGGACAATTCACACAGCATCATCTAGCAAGATAGGTACCTAAACAGAGATTGGCGTTAGAAATAAGTAGGTTATGCTTTACCAGCTTTATTTCTCTACTTAGTCAATTTAGGAAATTTTTATTTAAAAATTATTTAGGAAATTTAGGTTTCTGGTACCGGATCATCATCATCATTGGATTTCACATCTACAAAGGATGTCGGCTAGATTCCTACGCTCTCTCCTGGTTTTATTTGACTTTTAACTTGTTGTTTTGATCTGAAATAGTTTTTTTTTAAGTTAGTTAGAATTGCACAAGTACATGTTCAAACTAGGGCTAAGCGACATACAATCCTGCAAATTCTGTGTGGAGCGGAGGAAACGCCTCTCCATCTTCTAGGAGAGTGCGGAGCACTTGATGCAAAAACGGGGCAAACACCTGCTTAACCCACACGAGCTAAGAGACTTCACTCCGAAGAAAATCCTACAGTTCCTAGTAGCTGCAAGGGTTAGAGGCGAATTATGAACGCCGCTGCTTCGAGGCTGAACACACAAAGTGGCGATCACAATAGGTCTATCATGGCCACAGTGACATGAAAGCCACCAAATGCAATTAAAAAAATTGAATTGCACTGTCTGAGGTCTCTTATACACACACCTTTTGTTAGGTACGTCACATATGCATGGTGCTGTCAACAAGTTTCCATAGTGATCCATACAACATGACAACTGCTGAACGTGCCTACGCCCGGTACCGTAGATTTTTACGGCGAAATAAACGTGAGTGAACAATGGCCCTTAGGTAGATAGATGGACTGAATCAAGCTTATTATAAGGAATAAGTCCCTGTGTCTCGTACCTAAGTAAGTAGGTAATGGCATTTGAGAATAAAGCGTTGGATGGTCCATATCCTCTCGTTGATTGAAGACATGTCATGTCTTTCTTAGTAATGATGTTGAATGCAGTGAGACTTTTGCTTGCCATGTCGGTTGCAACATTTAGACCGTGAACACCTTGGTTTTGATCGGTAAATTAATGACTCAAGGTCAGGTCAAACCTTTAAAAATAAATAATAATAAAATTCTATTGGTCACTCCTTCCATCTTCGTTTCGTAGGTCTATACCTACTTACTTATTACTAACAGATACTCGATTAGTCTATTACTTACCATCTCACTCCTTCCTAAGTCTACATAAACAAGATCCGTCAAGTGCGAGTGTAACTCGCGCGCCGAGGGTTTTGAACGTTTGTCAACAAATATGTACCAATAGTACCGGTTAGAGACTTCGCAATTTAACGAATACCTAAGAATAGTAGGTACCATACCAACCTACATTTTAGATGGATCTCTCTGCATGCTTCGGTTAAATGGGTGGTTCGGTTAAGGTGGGTAATGGTAAATTTTTCGACTTTTTTCGAAATATTTCAAAAAGTATGAAAGGTACAGAAATTTGAAAAACTGGTTTGAAATGTCCAAACCAATACCTTTCATTTGATACCCCACGGTGGGGTAGCGCCCCTTTTGAAAATTATTCCTTTTTGACCATTTTTCAAAAAGTGTTCTTTTTTCAAACTTCTCTATATTTTTCGTGCAAAATATAGATTCATATCTACAAACGCTCCATACATTTTAAACGGATCGCTCTGCAAACTTCGGAGATAGGGGGGGGGGGGGGCGGTGGGTATTTTTTTGACTTTTTTAAAAATATTTCAAAAAGTATTGAAACCTACAGAAATTTAAAATACTGTTTTTAAACGTACAAACCGATACCTTTCATTCGATACCCCACTCGGTGAGGTAGCCTCCCCTTTTGAAAATTATTCCCGCCCATTTTGACCATTTTTCAAAAAGTGTTATTTTTTAAAACTTGTCTATATTTTTCCTGTAAAATATAGATCCATGTCTATTGATACCTTTCATTTGATATCCCTTATGACTCTGTAGGTATCTTTTAAAATTTCGGCATCACAATTTGTATGGAAAATATTCATTTTCATTTTTCATTTATTTTCTTTTATTTTTCTCTAAAACTGTACAGGCGCACGAAATGTATTATTATTTTAAATTTCAAGTTGATAGCTGCAGTAGTTTTTGAGTTATTAAGGAGGGAAAAAAGGACAGACAAAGCGAGACCATAAGGGTTTTGAAACCGATCTTCGATCATCAAAACCCTAAAAACAACAGGGGGCCTTTCAACCGACGAAAAACGGAGGAGGTTCTCAAGACCACGCATATCTTTTTACAGAGTAGGTATTCCGATTTCGATAATTATTTTTTTATTGGACAGGGTGAACAGACCCCGAAGGTGGTCCCATTTAAATTTGAAAGAAAAAATCTAACACGAAGGATAGGAAAACAGGGGATGATTGATTGTTCACTCACTGATTGTAATTTTTGACCACGCATAACTTTTTACAGAGTAGTCCGATTTTGATAATTCTTTTTTTTATTTGATAGGGTATACCTACCTCGATGTGTCATCAAACTAAATTAAACATGAATTTTAATTTGATATTATCGCCACTGTAGCTAGCTAACCTACCTACCCACCCATTACGCATGGACTCGAATGCTCGCCTCCTCGCACAATTGTCTGCCGTCTCGCTCAACTGGTTTTGCACAGAAGAAATAATAGTTACTACAACACACGAGTTGCGCCGCGGGCCCCACCCTCTCCATGCATATAAATACGGCCGCGCGCACAACGAAGATCATTCCGCGAGCGACCGTGCTAGAGCGATAGCCACTTGCAGTCCTCTAGTATAGTCAAGTCGGGGCAACGGAGAGAGATAGCCACCTGCAGTCCTCTCCAGCACCTCTAGTTAGGATACTCGCCTAGCCTACGTTTATAGGCTAGAGAGTGAGATAGCCACCCGCAGTCCACTCTCGATGCCTGGTTAGGGACGTTAGGAAGTGAATATATGTATGAGACTCAACTTGTAAAAAACGTGGCTAGAGAGTGAGATAGCCACCCGCAGTCCACTCTCGATTCCTGGTTAGGGACGTTAGGAAGTGAATATATGTATGAGACTCAACTTGTAAAAAACGTGTTGCATCATCATTAAAAGACGATTACTGATTGTCATCGGCGTTTCACTCACCAACCCTATAGCTGGCGCCCAACGTAAATAATCCACATGCCAAAGTCAGAGGAAGAATTAAGTGAAGCGAGGGTAGATGAAGAAACAACTATGGCATCGACAACATCGTCAATTATTTTGACAGACGCTCAATTTACTGCATTAATTAGTCGCACAATGGGGATTAACAAGAATTTTACTCGTTGCAACCTGAAATTTAATGGTGAACGTGATCACAGTAAAGTTGAAGAATTCGTCACGGCAGTCAAGATTTACAAAAAAATGCAAAATATCTCCGACGATGACGCCTTGGCTGGACTTCCCTTGATACTGAAAAATGAAGCAAGCATCTGGTGGCAAAGAACACGTTCTGAAATAAAAACCTGGACATCAGCTCTAAAGAATCTACGTGCCGCTTTTGCGCCAGAACGCCAGCCTCATGAGATTTACATGGAACTTTTTGCCACAAAACAAGGCAACACGGAGGCAATAGACACGTTCCTTTGCCGTAAACGTGCACTATTAGGCCTTTTACCATCAAGACGGCACAAAGAAGAAGAACAAATAGATTTTGTCTATGGGTTATTAAAAATAAATCTGAGACAGAAGATAGCACGCACCGACATCAACACATTCGCACAATTGCTTGATCGTGCTCGTTATTTGGAATCTTTGGAATGTAAGCAAAAACAGTTTACTTCAGACAACAACGACAAAAATAAAAAGAGGTGCCTATTCTGCAGCAGGAAGGGACACTTGGTGAAAGATTGTCGAAAGCGTTTGGAAAAATTAGCAACAAAGGAAACCAAACAAACAGAAGAAAAAGAAGAAAAACCTAAAGTGAAACCCACTGTATCTTGCTATGGTTGTGGCGCACCAGGTGTTTTTCGTAGCAGCTGCGAGACTTGCAAGTCTAAAGAGACTCCACCCAAACCAGTCTCATTCTACTGAATGGAATCAACTCATGAAGGCAACGTCAAAATACCCACAGTTGAAATCTTTATCAAAGGAAAATGTGGGTATGCACACATTGACACGGCGGCACGTACAAGCATAGCGAGTACGCATTTATACAACACGCTACTAGACACCGGAGTCAGATTTAACAACCGAAAAGCCGACATAAGCCTCGCTGATGGCACAGTCAGGTCAGAAACATTACTGACGACACACACAGAGGTGACGATAGGTAAACGCACCTTACCTATTACATTGACGGTGCTACCCGGAGCAAAAGATAACCGCACACTCTTAGGTATTGATTTCCTGGAAGCTGCTGGTATAAACCTAAACCTACCACAGCGTGCGTGGTATTTCGCCGACAACCCGGACGAAATATACAATTTTCTCCAACTGAGAAACTAGTACTAGAAGAATTTGAAGTCAGTTAACGGTTTAAAACACGATAAAGTATTAATTCCCCAATACGAGAATAAATAGAGCAATTCTAGAGTTTTCTACGGAAGACCAGCGCTATGGCAGAATACATCCTGCCATGCCATCTGCTGATGTTGGTCATTTTTGTGACCTATATGTTGTTACTTTTATATTAGGTACCTTTATCTTTTTTATATTTTCTTTTGTTACCTTTATCTTTTGTATGTTCTATGTATATGTATTGGTTACAAAATAAACGCATTTTTACTTTACTACTCCGCTTTAAATTTCGTGGTGAATTAGAGTACACCAATTGGCCGCAATTGGCCACCACTTGGCTGAGGGCCTATTTTAAATCTCCAAAATGCACAATCGATTTTTTGTTTCGATATTTTGTGCAAATTTGTACCATAATTTACTGTATAATAAAAACAAAATGTATAAAGGCTAATAAAAACGAAACGAAAAATTAAAATTTTTAAATAGGTACCCCCCCCGACAGATTTTCATGATACATGGCTAAGAACACTCGGTATAAAATTATCTATGACATAAAAAAAAAAACTAAACGAAAATCGGTTCATCCGTTTGCGAGTTACGATACTACAGACAGATACGTTAAACTTATAACACCCGTCTCTTTTTGTGTCGGGGGTTAATAATAAGCTCTCAGACCAGGGAATTCAAAAAAATTTGATGGGATTCGAACCCTTAATTTCTCTGCTCACTGTATTACGTGAAATCTTCCTTAACAAAAACGTACTTACCTACACAAACTTCTGGAAAATCCATGATAAATTGTAACTACAACGCAACAACAATTTTAATAAATTCAGTCTAACAGGTAAGGTACTAGATACCTACTCAATAAATATTTAATTTAACGACTGCGACGAGTAAAACCAATAACTTTGATAATTATTTTGATGATTCAATATAAAATAGCTATTGCTCAGCCCTAATAATTATTCATTAATATCGACTTTGGTAGAATTTTAACAAAAAATGACCTTCCCCAGAGATCATTGATCAATAGATCGTCACACGCACGCGAACCTTGAAGCCAGCTTTTGTCTACGGCAGGGTTTCTTAAACTTTAAGCAGCCACGGACCACTTCAAAATTACAAAAATTTCACGGACCCAGTAGAAGAATATGTTATGGAAAGAAAATAATGACTAATAAAAAAAAAACGCTTTGGGATATGTCCCCCTTGACAGCCAGCAAATTTCAGTGTAGTCTAGCAGTTCTTCATGTCCTGACCTGAATAATGGACGACCCTTTGTAGAATGGCTCGATTGCCTGTGCCGGTCATTTTGCAATCGGTTTAGCAATCTACGATTTGGCGGCGACTTATACTACTAAGCAAGTCTTCCAATCAATATATTGTTCTGCTGCTGCGGACCCCTGACACACATGTCACGGACCCCTAAGGGGTCCGTGGACCCCACTTTAAGAAACCCTGGTCTATGGGATATAATATGTATTACATGTTGAGCTATATATTACATCCCACGATTGCTGTTCACACTGTAAGATATATATTTTGGAACACACATGATCAGTTGACACGTCTGAAAACGAACTCCAACATTCAAACTGAGGGCGAAGGCAGGGGGAGGCGCGATGTCCGGGGACGTGAGGTAAAATATACAACATCAAATGACCTCTAAATATCGCTCACTCAGTCGAAAATATATTTATAGCTTGGGATGTAATATAATAATATAGCACAGTGTGAACGGTCTTGTACAAAATGTATGACCAGCGATAAAATGTTATATGTCAAGATGTAATACCTATAATCTATATATATAAAAGAAAGTCGTGTTAGTTACACTATTTATAACTCAAGAACGGCAGAACCGATTTGGCTGAAAATTGGTGGGGAGGCAGCTTAGAACCAGGAGACGGACATAGGCTATGTTTTATCCCGGAATTACCACGGGAACGGGAACTACGCAGGCGAAGCCGCGGGCAGCAGCTAGTTATATTATATATATATCCCATAGTGAAAACTCGGCTTGATAGTCATCGTCATCGTGGTAATATTTTTGTACAACCCACCTTGGAATAACTTTTGAGTCACACTCAAAAGGTACCCAATTTTTGGTTCACATAATAATGTCCTCCTATCCTAATTCGACCACGGCGGCCAGTCTCATCGGAAACTAGCCAGATGCGCAGAACATATTATAGTGCACAAGTGTGTGCGCAAACACAGGTGCACTCTCAATTCCCTCACTATCATAATCCGATGGGACGACAGATCGACACGACCGGGGAGAGGTCAGGCGCAGGACCAACGGCTTAACGTGGTTTCCGAGGAACGGTGTCAGGAAGTTGGCGGTGTTACACCCGTAACACCGCCAACTTCCTGACACCGGGCTGCTACTGTGAATTTTCCTTGCTATAAAAATCCTAATAACAACTATTGGCCCGACCCGGGATTCGAACCCAGGACCTCATAATCAGCGGCTGAACAAGCTGAACGCTAGACCAACGAGGTAGACTGAGAGAGAGAGAGTGAGATAGAAAGAGGTTTTGGGTAATAGTTGCAGGTTGATTAGGTAAATGACCGGGGTGCGCGTTTATGTCTTTAGTTGGGGAAACTCTACGGGTAGAGCATTTTCAAATAATAATATAGGGTGTCTCAAAAAGTAAGGACCAGACTTTAAGGGGGGTTCAGCTTTATTCACAGAACACGGGAAAAATTAAAAAAATCCTGAAGGGGGGGGGGGGGGATAAAAATATTTGTAAGATCTACATTTGTTCAGGGTGTTCTGGATGTTTTCTTTGTATAATAAAAAAAATATATATCTACGTGGTGTAGGTATTATCATTGCAGTCAGTATATCAGTACCCATAACACAAGCTCTGCTTAACTTGGGGCTAGTTAATGCTGTGTGAATTGTCCAACATTATTATTTATTATTAATATTTATTATCTTTGGTGCTTCTAGTACCTACAAGGAAAATTACGAAAGCGAAAGGTTTTCTGCTCGACTCCGGGGAAGTCCGATCATTAGTTCACATCTAGGACCAGTTTATTTAATACAAAACACTCGGATTATATCTTACTACAGTAAATACCCAGTTACCGTACCTTACCTATAAGATAATTTTTTAAAAGCTGTCGCGATTGTCTTCTGTTTTTTCATACCTACAACTCGCTTTTGCACGTGTCAACAAATCCAAGCCTCCAAGCGAAAAACCAAAACAAAAGGCGATAGAGCAATCTTAAACAAGAACAAAATTTAAAATTTTAAAAGCCACTCGACAGATTTTCATGAAACATGGCTAAGAATACTCGGTATAAAATATTCTATGACACAAAAAAAACCTAAACGAAAATCGGTTCATCCGTTATGTGTCATAAAGGTAATGGACCTGCCAGCCTGCGACAACTAGACCTTCTTCATTTTTAAAAAGCTGAGAGTTTGTCACACCCGTAGGTTAGGTGACTCGGAATGCGTATGAATTCATACGCATAACTCCATACTACTATAGACACGCCTGGCGAGTCTAAGGGTTAAAACTTGCACCACCCTGAAGCCGGCTTTTCACTATGGGATATATATTACATCCCGAGATATAATACTTTATCGCTCACCATACATTTTGTATGGCACCGTTTACACTGTGCTATAATATATATTACATCCCAAACTATAAATATTTTTTCGACCGAGTGAGCGATATTTGAAGGTCATTTGAAGGTGTATATTTTACCTCACGTCCCCGGACACCGCGCCTCCCCAGCTTCGCCCTCCGTTTGAATGTTGGCGTTCGTGTGCAGACGTGTAAACTGATCATTGTGTGCTCCAAAATATATATCTTACAGTGTGAATAGCAATCGCGGGATGTAATATATAGCACAAGATGTAATTTATATTATATCCCATAGTCAAAATCCGGCTTGACTCTTCCCGTCAGTGTCGTAAGAGGCGACTGAGAGACATACACCGAGGGACAGGCAGCTGCGCCCCCTGCAGTCCGATTCCATCACCAAAATGCGATCCCCAACCATATTCCGGGGTATCCCAAACCCCAACCATGGCTGATCTGATCTTAGTGATAGTTATCTGATCTCGTAGGTTCGTAGTTTACTCGATTACATTCGTAATGAACTAGTTATGCAGTTCAGTTAGGGATGTTACGGAGGTGGTTTAACGGAACCGAAGTCGGAGTCGGAGTTTTAAAATTTGGTTTGTCGGAGTCGGAATCGGAACCGGAACCGGAGTCGGAAGCGGAGGCGGATTCGAAGGTGATGGCAGATATATTCCAGCAGCAGCTGCACCAGTAGGCGCAGGATTTTCTGATTTGCAGGATTTTCTCTTATTGTTTCAATAGATCATTTATTTTATGTTCCGCCAGATATATTAGGTAAAAAACTGTCTTCCCCTTGATAATTCGACACAATTAGCTTTATAAGTCACCGAAATCCAATACCTTCAACGAAATTGAAGAGGATCTTGCAAAGCTATCACTTCAGAAATCAATCTGTCTATTTCCA
Organism: Eupithecia subumbrata; assembly: GCA_949316285.1. Taxonomy (NCBI): domain Eukaryota; kingdom Metazoa; phylum Arthropoda; class Insecta; order Lepidoptera; family Geometridae; genus Eupithecia; species Eupithecia subumbrata. Next base: position 25,287,647 of record OX438644.1, on the reverse strand, counting down.
TCTACCTATTTAGCATCAGAACTACACCATTTTTGATTCTTCATCAAAGTTTCTTGTAGTCGAAGGCTGTACTCTATATATCTTTTCAGTTTCTAATTGATCAATTCTTCGTATTCAGTAGTATGCACAGACTTAAAATGACATTTAAACAAAGTAGTCGACTGCCTTTCGTCAAATATCTTTTGACTATATCTGCACAAACTTCAATAAAGTAGTTCCAAATCGCACTTGTTTCCAGCTTCATTGTCCAAATCAGAATCTAAGAGATAACTAATTAAAATGAGTGAGTTCCGATTAAAACCTCCGATTGAAAGTTTCGAAACCGAAGTCGGAACCGAAGGTGTAGTATCAATCGGAAGTTCCGACATATCGGAATCGGAGTCGGAGCTCCGTAACATCCCTGGTTCAGGTATAAGCAGCCATTTCAAACCCGCACGCCCAGCGTGGGGATTAAGGGTATTACACTCCACGATGTAAAAGCAGCTAAAAATAAAGGCGCTATCATATCATTTATATATCAGGGCGTCATGCACTGGACCAATTTACCTAGGCTGTTAAGGTACCTACTTGTATCTTACAAATGGACAATTATAAAGATTGTGTAGGTATTGAATTGTAAAAAAATAATTGCCCTTTGATTTCAATTAAATAATATTACGGCCTTTGGCATTACCAGCTGACCTTACTTAACCTTGCAGTTTTTTATTAGGGTTAACGTAGGTAATACAGGTGATTGTACCTACTGTGGTTTACACTCGTACTTACTTAGGTAGTTCTATTCGTCAAAACCTCGGAATACTTATCGTCGACTTTCCGGTGGCTTTCAGTCTTGATACGGTAGAACGAAGGTTTTCCGTAAGGAAACAGCTGTTTTATTGGCCATGACATAGCCTGGGAAGTATCAAAAGTTTCAATGAAAATCTACCATACTAATATTACAAACTAGCTTATTCTCGTGGCTTCGCACACGTATTTTAGGTTTATTAAGTAGCCTATTATCTACATGATAATATTAGTACGATTCGAAAGTGTCTAACTATCTGTCTGTTACCTTTTCACTCCTACATGGCTGATCTGATCTTAATGATAGTTATCTGATCTTAATGATCGTTGGTTCGTAGTTTACTCGCTTACATTCGTAATGAACTAGTTTTGCAGTTCAGGTATAAGCAGCCATTTCAAAAGTATTTTTAGTAAGTAACATCAACAGAAAAGGATAACTTAAAATATGTATAAAGATAAAATATTATGTTGTGTTGAAAAATACCTTCTGCCACTTATATACATTTCTGAAGGTTAAAAAGATGAAAGGATGTCTCAAGGGCTTAGACAAGTGTCATCCTTATCTTAGAGATCAAGTATGCCATTCGTCGATTTGGTCGTTCTAGTTTTTACAGAATAATGTACCTAGCTAAGACAAATAACCTAAGCGTTTGCATATTTATCTTCACAACTTAATCAATTATTAATATTATCATTTGTCAGCCATCGACCTAGTTATAAAGATAAGTAACACTTTTGATCTGCAGATATACATCTATTTAAAATTGCACTGGCGAGATACCTACTACATAGAACAACATTATTTTTTTGTTGTATAACATATTGTCAAACAATACTGTGATTAAATACTTGGGTATGTTATCCTCTCCCGTGGAAAGAGGCCATAATATGGCCTGTCAAAAAAGCCTTGTCTGGCAAGCGACCATTTTCTGGCCGATTTGCGTGATTTTCAGCTTGTCTTTTGTTTCGTCGAAGTTTTGTTACGTAGAGTCAACTTTTGAGCCATGTCAATGTCTTAAAAGTTGACTGACAGTTTCAAGCTGACGTCAAAACCATAAACAAACAAGTTCAAGGTCAAAAACTATATAAATTAGGAAAACTAAAAACCAAAACCAGTTTTACATTATTGTAACAAACGATAGGTAGAGCTATTTGAATACATATAAATTATCAAATTATACCATCGTAAAGACAAGTATTTATAATACCTACATATTTATAATATGTAAGCACAATCATTTTAATTTTTACTAGTTTCTGCCCGCAGCTTTACTTGCGTTCTTCTGGGGTAAAAAGTTGCCCATAAGTTATTCCAGAACTACCTACTAGACTAGGTGGAATTTTTGGACGGGGCAGTATGGGCAGTTATCGTTGAGCTACATGAAAATGGTCTTAGCAATCATCCCCATTCACAGATTTTCAAAAAAGTTACAGATTTCGAGAAAATTCGAAAAAAAGAAAATCATTAAGCATCCAAAAATTTAAATGTCTAACCAACAACCAAACTTTCGCATTTATAAGTAATTGTGTGTGAGATTTATATCATAAATATATGTTTTTTTCATCAGAAATGCCGAAACCTTGAAATTGGCTGGAGGGTCAAAAACAAACTACACATTTCCGAAGGAATTTTTGTTCGGTGTCTCTACTGCAGCTTTCCAAATTGAAGGAGCATGGAATATCGACGGTAAATGCTACTCCATAGCTTCTAAAATCATCTCAAAATAGAAACAAACCAGCAAGCAGTTAAATCTAAAATCTGGCTTGATAAAATATACTATTATATTATTATCATGGATAAACCCAGCTTAAACTGATAAGATAATATTGCATCGACAATAACTGTCGATGCAATATTATCTCTACCAATATTATTCTAACTCTGCCTTCATAAATCAAACGAATTGAGCCGTAGGGTACACATGATCGTTAAATGTTTAATGTTAAATGTTAATTAATCAATATGAAATTTATTTGCAGGCAAATCGGAAAGCATATGGGACCATTTAGTCCACACAAACAAAAGCTTCGTCAAAGACGGTAGCAACGCCGACGTCGCCGCCGACTCATATCATTTATACAAGCGCGACGCAGAAATGGTCCACGAATTAGGAGTAGACATCTACAGGTTCTCCATCTCATGGCCACGAATCTTGCCGACCGGGCTGACGAATCACGTCAACCAGCTCGGTCTACAGTATTACGATAACTTGATCGATGAGCTACATAAATACAATGTAACACCAATGGTGACGATATACCATTGGGATCTACCTCAACCGTTGCAGAATATCGGGGGTTGGGCGAACCCTCACATGATAGATTACTTTACAGACTACGCGTCGGTTTTGTTCAAGCATTTCGGTCACAAAGTGAAGTATTGGGTGACATTCAATGAGCCAATGCAGACTTGTTTGGAAGGGTACGGGGGTACATACCGGGCACCGGCCTTGAACCGCCATGGGATTGCGGAGTACCTCTGCACACATAATCTTCTGAAAGCCCACGCGAGCGTCTACCATTTATTTGACAAGGAATATCGTCATTTACTTGATGGTAAGTGGGCCTTCAACTTAGTTTATATTTTGTACTACTCATCATCACCATCATCATCGGCCTGTATTAGTCCACAGCTGGACATAGGCCTCCCTATGAGCGCCATAGCGGCCTGTGTTCAACTTGTCGCATCCAGCATCTGCCTGCAGTCTTTCGCAGATCGTCATCCCGTCTTTTACAGTTTACTACTCAAATGACATTAAATCATGATATAATTTATTTTTACGAATTTCAGGTAAAATCGGAATGTCTCTGGACTCGAACTGGGCTGAGCCTAAATCGGATACAGATCAAGATCGCAAAGCAGTTGAACTCTATATGCAGACACATGTAAGTTTGATAAAATTTTGTTCATCTTTTGTTTCACTGTGTACTAAACTTGGTAGAGCATCGAAGATCGGTTTTTGTGCCGAGAGTCTACGATTTATGTTCTAACCATCCAAACAAACAATAATGCATTGTAAAATCAACACTGCGACATCATAATTCTCTCACAGCAATAAAGATACCTTTTATGTACCTACCCACAACACAATTAATGATATCGCATAAAATCTGTCTAATTGCTTCGCCAGTTACCATTACTCAATTATCTAAGTTGGTGAGACCTTCATAAAAACCGGGATCTAGGTAAATGGCTAAACCGATTACGGATCCGCCGCTCTATGTATAATAAAATAACATTGGAATTTTTTTGTTAAAAGGGCCTCTAATACTGTGATTACTTAGCCTCGACACGACAATCATTCAATGTTATGAGGTAGGCTTTTAGCGAATGTATGATTATAAGCTACTTTTGTAGACTTACGTATGGTTCTACACCCTAGGCACTTTTTTTGAGAGTGACTACCTCGTCTCTCTCACTATACGTACAGGGTTAGGTACTAGTAATTTACTGGCACTGCATGAACTGTGGTTTTTGCCCATCATCACGAACACGTTCGTGAAAAAGCCAGGTCTTAATTCCGAAAATTTTATGTAACCACCTCCCATACGAAATGTAAAAACACGTTTATCCAGAACCAAATGAATTACTATGACCGATCTCCTATTCCCAAACCCACTGTTGATTCAGGATAGAGTTGTTTTTAAGTTAAGTTTCAAATGAAGACCCTTCACTGAAGGATTAATGAATGTAACGGGGTGCTACCAATTCCAAGTTTAAGAACTAAGACCTGGTGTCTTCACGAACGTGTACGTGATGATGGGCGGAACCTGCAGTTCGAGCAGTGTCAGTGAATTAACAATATCCATTGTCTTTGCCAAATTATCATCTCTTAGTTTTTGTACTATTCAACATCTATTTGCTACCTTCTTTTGCATTGTGACTGCACAAACTTGATCAAAACCCTTTCTCGTGAAACTATTTTAACTTTTTCAAACTTATTGCAATTTATCTGCATACCCTGCAATTTACCACCATCGATCAAAGGTAGAGTACCTATAAGAATTGTTTTCAATAAAGTATTTTCCTCAAAGTCAGGTGCGATGATTTCGTCAAAATACGTAGTAATTATAAAACTTGAAACAGAAACTTGAAACTGCAAACTACCAAAACCTGCACAAACAGTATATATTTGTGAACTGATAAATCAACGTTTTCTTTATTTTCAGTTAGGCTGGTACGCAAACCCCATTTACTCTTCCGAAGGAAATTACCCAGCTGATCTCATAAAATTAGTAGACGCTAAGAGCGCTCAACAAAACTACACGTCATCCCGTCTTCCAAAGTTCACACCCGCTGAAGTAGAATACATCAAGGGAACAGCAGATTTCTTCGGACTGAATCACTATACTACGTATCTTCTTAGTATGGCTGAAGGAGAGGTTGGGGCAATTCCGTCTCACCAGAATGATGTCGGGATTGTGAGGGTGCAAGATCCCAAGTGGCCTTCGGAATCTTCTTCGGCGTGGCTGAAGGTGAGCTTAAGATTCTCTATCTTTTATATCTCGATGAGCATAACTGAGGTTAAATCTTAGCGAAGGATAGGGGCAAGGAATGGAGAGACACCGGAATAAATGTTGTGTTCATTACGGTCTGCTTTATTTTTGTTTAGTTGCAAGTTTTGAAACACAAAGGCCAAGTTGTGTCATGGACTTTGAACTCTAACATGAAACCGTAGCATAACAAATAAGGAATAGCTCCATGAATAATGATGTAAAATATAAGTCAGCTCATTATATTGAGCAAGACCTGTTAGAAAAAACTGTGGAGTCAGATCAAGAGTCTCTAGGACTTAGACCATGGAATTTATATCCTGGATATAAAATAAAGCTGTAATGTAAGGTATAAATAATCAACTGCGATCGAGTTTTAACGATAAGTCGTGATCGATTATGAAGTATTAAATGCATAAACACTTCATAAGTAGGTAGATATTTAAATAATTGATGCAAAATGCAAAAACCTTGAAAAATAAAAGCTTTGTGATTTCCTATAATAAACTAAATAAACAAGCACCTGCCTATTGTTCATTTAAATTTTAAATAATATGGTACCTACCAATGTTCTCGACATAGCTTAAAGAACAGCTGAAGTGGCATTAGCCGGCCATATCCATCTTCCGAAGAACTGCCCACCGTTTAGTTTGAACGTGCTCTTGAGTGGAGACTGCAGCAGGGGAAAATGATCGAAATAAGGAGCTCCTCCTCATTGACATGGCTATTAATCAACAGATTCGCTTCGGATTTTCGATCATGAACCCGAGGCGAAATAAAAATAGCGTTTTATAGATCCATCAGAATCGAATTCGAATCTAAATCGAGAATATTAAAATACCCCTGCTGAACGGTAATACTTCCGGAAGATGCTGGATGCGTCAACTCGAGACAGACACTACGGCACCCATTAAAGAAGGGCTGTGTCCAGCAATGGTTTAGAAAAGACATGATGATGATTACCTACACTATTTTCTTTGAAAATTTGTGCTACCTTCATAGATCGCGAACGCTGTGGTAGGTATAGTCGTAATATAGTAATATTAGCACTAAATTGTAAAATTTTGGGATTTTTGTTAAAAATCGTAAAATACCCTAAATAAAACAATCAGACTTTGGTTAGGACAAATATGGCCTAATTTTGCCTAATGCCATTCTAGATGGTCTAATCTAAAGTAACACCCCCTTAAGGCTTTGCACCCAGCTTCCAAACAGCCTGTATAAAGTTCTTAAAAAATCCACTCTTTTAAAATTGCTCAGTCCAATAACAGACAGTGTTAGGATAAACAAAGCAAAACAAACACGAAAGTTGTTCGACTTCTTCAAGAAAACTCGTTTACCCCGTAGATAAGACACCGCCATCGGCATTTCTATTTGTTTACAGCGTGTCTACTATCGATTTTAACGATCTCTATTTTGCTGATGCAACAGTATTTTTTCTTGCATAATCATAACAATTACTTGTAAAATGTAGACTAAATAGGTACTTCTCCATCTCCTTAAGTAGGTACTTTAAAAGGTCAAAACAGCACCCAATCACTTGTACCCGGTAGCTAGGTTGATTACGACTTATTTTTCATTCGAAAATAGCATGATTGATAGCTGCGTTTGCGTAGAATAACTTAGTTTGAAAAGTAATTTTATCTTCTTTTTTGAGGTAATTAACTGCATAAGAAGCTGAAGACAGGGCGCTATGCGGTCATTAGGGGAGGCCTGCCGATATTATGCTGCTGATGATGATGATAAACTACATATGGGAGAACTCCAAAGACATGGAGAGGGAGTTTGAAGCTGAACACAGGGCGCAATGATGCCCATTAGGGGAGGCCTATGACCAGCATGGTACTAATATAGCATGATAATGCCATCAGATGATGAACTAGGTAGGTACCTATGTAAAAATATATCTCAAGGAGAAGACTAAAGCTACTACGGATATAGCAAGATATGTCAAAATTTTAAAATTAATTCAAAATTGATTTTGAATATCTAAATGACTTTATTCTAAATATAGTAGACCTTCATTACTAGCAAGGTTTTTGGAATTTCGTCATAATTTTATAGTTCGATTTTGCTACTACGGATAAAGCAAGAAATATCAAAAATTATTTGAAAAATTATTCAAAATTGATTTTGAATATCTAAATGACTTTAATATGCTAAATATTTAATTGCTAGCAAGGTTTTTGGAATTTGGTAATAATTTCATCGTTCGATTTGCATGTAAAGTTGTTTCCTCGATGTTTATGTTGAAAACCAAAAATTTTTACAAAAAACAAAACTGCTAATAAAACTCAGTTACTCTATGATTCTTATCTTTATTTTTATTAGGTATAAGTGTATGTATCTATTCTTGCGTCGAAAACGCAAGTGTGAGTATAGAACTTACCGAAACTTACGTTAAAAAAAAATGTTAACCAGTCAAACATACTATACATCGAGGCAATTTTTCAAGATTTCCCGGTTACTATGTAGTATTTAGTAAGAGTTTAGTGCAGAGAACCAAATTTATCGACATAGCTCAAGGAATAAGCATTCTGAAGTGGCTGTGGGCCGGCCTTATCTCGCAAAAAACCGACAACCGCGCGTTGATCCTTACGTGTTCTTGAGTGGAGACCGCAACTCGGCAAATGTAGTAGGGCACCCTCTGGCCAGGTGGAGCCACCTGCAAAAGACTGCAGGCAGATACTGGATGTGGCAAGCTGAAGTCAGGGCACTACGTTGCACGTTAAGGGAGGCCTATGTCCAGCAATATACATAGGTTGATGATGATAAAATAAATAAATAATAAATAATGATGATGATTATGAAGTATTTAACAACTATACAAAACAATAGTATTTTACTCATCTTCTGTCATTCCAGGTTGTGCCTTTTGGTTTCCGCCGCCTCCTAGCATGGATTTCCAAAACCTACAACAACGTTCCTATAATCGTAACAGAGAACGGCTACGCTGATTTCAACGGGCTAGATGACAAGACGAGAGTTTCATACTACAGCCACTATCTGAACGCCCTACTGCATTCCCTGCATGAGGACAAAACTAACGTGATTGGTTATTTCGCATGGAGTTTGATGGATAACTTCGAATGGGATGATGGATACGTGTAAGTACCTCAATCTTTTCATATTTTAGGCTTCAGTGTACGAAAAAACCTGTTAGTAAACTAATCCCACGCCCCGCCAATTCTGCCCGTTTCTGTCAATTGTTGAAGCCGGAGCATAGATATAAATCGATATAAATCTATGAGCCGGAGACCGTAGCGTAAGAATCAACCCCTCTAACATAGCCCGTGGATGTTGTAAGAGCAGACTAAGAGAACTTATCAGAGTAACGGCAGCAGCTTTAGTCTACTTATTGTTAATACCACCACTGCGATTACGAATTCACTTGCCAAGCGTGGTGATTCTGGATAAACTACCCTTGTTGTTGTTTGAGTGAGATAAGTTCAGCAGTGGACGTAATGAGCTGTTGAGGTAAACTAAGGGCGGCCGTACACGGAGTGCTTCAAGCAGTTGAGACCGACTGCTTAAAGCCGCGACCACGCGGTGAACTATAGTCATTCATTCGCTGCCGTACACACGACTGCTCGAGCAGTCGCGACCGCTTCAAGCCGTCAACTGCATGACGAAATTCCATCGTGCCGTCAACCGCTCGCGAGCGGTCGCGAGGCATACACCGACTGCTCGAGCCGTTGACTGCGCTAGAGCAGTCGACAGCTTTCCGATCTCCCCCCCCCCCGTCATTGACATTCTAAAATAGTTGAAAAAAATTTCTCCATCACTTCTAAGTTCCATAAACAAATGATGGAATTGTCCATGTTGTTCTCTTAATTCCAAAATTGGATGAACCCAAAATTTTATCTTTTGACGTCGCCGCCGTCGTCGTCTCCGCTTGAGCAGAAGCAGCAAAAGCAGTGCTTCCTCGTCAGAATCCATGACTCGACTGTGGTATGAAATCAACTGCTCGAGCGGTTGGTAGCGTAGCTCGAGCAGCCAACAACCGACCGCTCGAGCAGTCGACGCCGGCCGACCGCTCGAGCGGTCCGTGTACGTCGCTCAGCCGCTAACTGCTCGAGCAGTCCGTGTACGGCCCCGCCCTAACCGATAGATTCGTGGCAGAGAGAGAGAATTTGTTTATGGCAGGATGCATGATGAAGTCCTCATAATTAGTGGTCCCTTAAAATTATGGGTCGTTGTTGGATAGCAAAGATCAAGCTACGCATGTATCTAGGGACCTACTCCACGGCCAAACTCAAGAAACAATGTTTCTTGATCTGGCCTTAGGCTTACTTAAACTAAAATCACTTTCTAGTTGATTTTTTCACAAATTTGCTCTACCTTTGACCTACTTGTTGATTTGAGCTCTTTCCTATGACGTAATGCATACTTATTGCTAACTAGCTGCATTCTTACTACCCGCTGTCTTATTACCCGTTTTCCCGTAGGAATGAAGCATTTTCCCGCGGTAAAAAGTAGCCTATGTTCATCAGGAATAATGTGAGCTTCAATGGTAAAATAATTTTTCAAATCGGTCCAGTTGTTTCGGAGCCTATTCAATACAAACAAACAATCAAATCTTTCCTTTTTATAATATTAGAATGGATAATTATTGTTCAAACTCAACGCCAAAAAGAGGTTTTGGGAATTTTGTGGCGCGAGTTGTTTGTTAACAAACTTTGGATCATGAGAATGGCTCGAGTATAGGTACAGTTTATGTCTCCAACCTTGACCATGACCAAATATCCCAATCATAAAGGGACAGGTTTATTGTTCGAGTTTTCAATACCATAATACCTACCTACAATACAAATTTTATTTCCGACGGCATTTTATTTATATAACTTGAAACAAAAGAAAACGTTTCATGATTATTCACAGAGATAAAGATGATTTTCAAAGAAGTTCTTGACAGTGTTCCAATAGTATGTACTAAGAAAAGATAAAATCTTTTGTTGATACAGCAATGAATGGAAAAGGTATTGCTTTAGGAAATAATGTAAATGTGCATCCAATAAACACATTATTTAGATATTCTGAAATATGTGATTGTATGTATTGTGAACTCGCAAACGAATGTATACAAATTGCCCATCAAGTTATAAAAAGCCAAAACCCGATGAATATGTAAAAATAAGTAATCCGCTATACTGATTTAATTCGTATAAAATGTTCGCACAAACGTAAAATTGCAGTAAAGAAGGATGAGTAGGTACCGAGTTTAGGGAATATGGTGGAAGATAGGCACCACTTATGATTCGTAAACACAGACATAGGTACATAATAATCTGCTTCCGTCCTTTTGGCTTTATCGTAGTCGAGAAAAAATTACCACGTCGAAACGTTGTGAGATGTTTCGGCGACGACAACGCCAGAACTACAGAACGGATCGAGCTGAAATTTGGCAGGCATATAGTTCTTGATTTGAAATATCATAATAATGAATAGGTGACATAGCTATTACCCTGCTGAGATAAAACGCTTGCAAAACCGCGCGGGCAGAAGCTTATAGACACATACAAATACATAGGTACAGAAGGATTATTGCCCCATCAGCGACATCTATCGTCATTGCTTGAAACGATTAGATGTCATAGCTTACAGGTTTCAGAGAACATTTACGTTTTATTTTATCATATCCGTACTAGATGTCGCTACTACCTATAAAACCTCTCAAAATCTATGAATTTATGTGAGTCTTCTCAACTACATTGGATAATATGTAAAATTGGTCTTCAAAACACTTTTGAAGGCCTCGTTCTTATTTTACGTACAATACGACAATAAGTAATAAACAGCCACACATTCTTAAGCCATGACGTTCATTAATTCTAGTTCCATTTTAGCAATTACTTCCATAGAATCAATGAGATATTATCTCGGTTGGTAACGAACTGCGGTAATAATTTATGTATGCCACGATAATAAAGCCCACGCGAATTTAATTAATTATAGTACTGTTTCTATTCATACCTAGGTACCTACCACCACAGTAAATTGTAACTGACGTCCGTGTGGACGGCATACCCACAAGAAAAAAATAAATAATCGTCCGACTATTTTGAGGAATATATTAACACATTATTATTATTACATAAATCGTATCGTAGATCCTCTACGAAGGGTCTACGAAAATATTTCAGGGAAAGTAGTTTTGTCTAAAAATAGATTTATTATTATGTATGTGTACACAGGTAGCCACGGAAAAGGTGTACTAGGCCGAAAGGGGAAGATTCTGGACCCCGACGGGATTAAATTGTGAATAACGGATTTTTATACATCTGATTTTTTTTTAAATAAAGTTATTTTTCTTTCTATTAGTGTTCTTTTACACACACTCGTGCATTATTTAACATTACAAAATATTTCACAAATGGTTTATGCTTGTTTTTCAGCAAAAGCAGTGTTTAGTCATGAAATTATTACAAAAAAATATGTAAATCCTTTGAAATTTCAAAACAATAATAATAATGTTAGAGTACTTACACGTAAAAGAACACGCATACGAAAAAAACGTCTTAAGTTTTTGGAGAAAAAATGTTCGAATTTCATAAAATCGTAGAACAAATGTTGACGATGTCCAGTATTACCCCCTTTCCGCTTAGTACACCCTTTCCGTAGCACCCTGTAGAATAATCTAAGCGTTAGATAAAATTTATCATATCAGCTGATTTATCATCATACAATGAGTAGGCATTGTATATAAAAACAGCTCGTTAAACTTAATAAGCACCTACTATCACATAATAGAAATAAATTAGAACTAGTATTTACAATTGGAACAATTGAGCTAACTGCCAGACTATTGCAAACAATCTACAGGTAGCTCAACTGATCCATATCAATACCAGTCAGAAGCGTCCCCAAGACGCGGCTGCATTGGCCCGCTGTATGGCAATGCTGATGCGCTGCGCCAGATACTCACCACCATATGTACCTACAGCAATTTAATTTTAACAATTTTTTTATTTTTTTTATTAAGTGTAGGTAAAGTGTTTCTACTTTATAATTACTGCTTGCAATGTCTCTTATTCAGAAAATTGAATATCCTACTACTAATATAATGGCGAAAAAGTTTTAACCGTACCAAAACTACTGAGTAGATGAAGCAGAAATTTTGCACACATAAAGATGGACCTGGAATAACATGAATACTACTTTTTATTCATAAGAAACGCGTGCAAAGCCGCGGGCAGAAGCTAGTAAACAATAATAAGCCTTACGTTTTTCTTACCCTTATTATTTTCATCGTAAAAGCATAGTATCGAACCCTGAATCGATAGATTTTCCTTCTAATCGTTCAAAATGATTTAATCTAGGTATATGTAGGTATTGATTTTGTGACTCTTTCGATACTGAGAGATAAAGTCGACTTTTGTAAACATGTACCAGCGCATGTGGTTACTTGTATGATGTAATACCAAACACCGTGTGTGTAACCAGTTGTATTGTTTATTTACTGTTCACTTCACTGAGTATACTACACCTTGAGTACATCTAAAAGTAATAAATATTATCAGTGGCAAAGTCTGAAAGATTGTCGATAATATTTTACTTTACCTATCTTGCAACTTTTTAGCCTGAATCCTGAATGAATTTTTCTTTCCTCTTTGCCAATTGAAAATACCTTTCCAATATTTGGACTTGCACTATTTTAAAATGTGGATTAAATAAAACAAAGCGTCAGTCAATATCATTCACGATATAATTTCACTCATGTTTGTAAATGCATTTACAGGTCGCGCTTCGGTCTGTACCTGGTTGATTTCGATAGTCCGAATAAGACGAGAACGGCCAAGGATTCCGCCAAGCTGTACTCCAGGGTCATCGCCACCCGAGGCCTGCCCGATAACTACGACCCTAAAGACTTCACGGCGTTCTCCTCAGCCGCCCTCCTAACGCCTACCATACTCCCGATCTTATCTCTTCACAGGCTCCTAATCTGATCTCTACAAACAATACTCTGTATATAAAGCTATGCTACGGTTACATTAAAGTTTAAGTAATATCCTTAAGTTTCAATTTAACTTGATCCCTTAAAGTTAAGCTTACGCTAAGTGAGAAATCGAAAGTGAGAGTGTCCACTGAGTTGTTGAAATGTTCAATGCTCGACTGTGGCAAGTTTCTTCGCGTTGTCTCGAGCTACTTCGCGTTTCAACTGGGCTTGGATGCACGCGAAGGACTTGCCCTTGGTCTCGGGAAGCACAACGAGCATGAACACCAGTCCCATAAGTGAGAACACGCTGAAGCCCCAGAATACTGTGTAGATCTCGTATGCATCTCGCACCACCTGAAAAGATGGAAACAATTATTTAGTCCAATGAATGTTTCAAATGAACTTGACATTACAAACAAATAATGAGCTCTGGCACCTTCCGTGTAAATTAAATAATTTGGCGTGTTTTAAAAAACTATGTAACGTTAACTTCTTGAATAAATACTCTTTAAAGCAAAAAAATGGGGTTGGAAGGGAAGGGGAAGAAGTCGATTTAAACTCAGAACCCTTCGATAGCGCGATCTTAGCTTTGTAGTGCGACTTCTATGTAAAATTCGAGTCATTATCACAGAATAACTATTTAGTACTAACGAAGTCTTATTTTGATTGATAAATGACACAAGGATGAAATGACCAAAAAAAATTCGGGCGCACTGTTTATTCCCATTGTCATGGATAGGGTACCATTTTGTTATCAGGGGTCTACTCGGAAAAATAAAACCGAAGTTTCTAATTAGTTTTCTAGCAAAATCCACTCTAATGTCACTTGCATAAGATGGCGTTTACACGAAAACGAATCAGAACCTTCGATTTTCGTTTTTACGAGTAGACTAAGAGATGATCTACAACGTAGTGAAAGTATATTTTACCTGGAAAAGCTTTTGCACGGCGAACATAGCAATGCCAGTGTAAATGTGGGCGATACAGGATGCGTACAACTTGACATTCGTCGGGAATATCTCTCCTATGATGACGTAAGGCACAGTGGACAATCCGATTGCGTAGCACACGATGTAGATGAGGAGAGCAGCGAGAGGCAGCCAGTGCAGTGAGTCAACTGATCCCTTGTTTGTGATGTCGAAGAAGAAGTACGTTCCTATAGTTCCGTTCATTAGTCCCACGCCCAGAGCAGACAGAATCAGGAGGGGTTTCCTTCCGACGCGGTCCACGAGGCACACAGAAAGCACACAAGTAGCCACTTGAACGCATCCGAGGATTATGGATTCTTGGTACGGTTGTAGTCCTTGAGAACTTTCGGTGACATTCAAGGTAGAGTTGACAGCGGAAGTGTTGGTGCTCTCTTGGCTAGCTGCGAATATAACTTGCGCGTATGCGACGACTGCCGCACTGCCGCATAGCTGCTGTATGGTGAACACTCCCAACGTGATCCAGATAGCTTTCCTGTTGGTAGCTTCAGTGAGCAAGTCTCCCCACGAACCGCGGTTTTTCATGTCCTCTTGCACGTTGAGTTCTATGTTTTTCAGTTCGGTTCGAATGTCACCGCTTCTTAGACTTCTGAGGGCTCTTTCTGCCCTCTCAGTTCTTTCAAACTTTAAGTAGTAGTAAGGAGATTCCGGTAGAAATATGAAGGATAAGACGAAAGAGATGGGCAGGATCAAGTTGATGCCGGCTAATGTCTGCATCGATACGAAGGGTCCGATGCAGTACTGGGCAAGAATTCCGACCTGAAATAAACGAGAACATTATGTTAATAATGTTGGTAAGTACGCAAGTTCCTAGGTACAAACATAAGCATCTATATCTACAAACCAAGGACAGTGTTCAGTTACTTTTATGACCTTATCAAGATGATGTATGTAGATAGTTTACACTCCACTTCAAGTTTACTTTATGGCTGAGCTAACACGATTTATCAACATGATAGACTAGACATCTTTATAAGCTTATTGGGATATTAGCTTTTTAGATAGTGAGATTGTTTTATAGCCATTCAAAATACCTACCTACTTATGCGTCATTTTATTGCGTTGTAGGAACTCGAATAATTGCATGGAAAAACTTGAAGTCAAGCTTGACCGTTGGGTGAAGTGCCTTCTATTAGACCGGTTTTTGGAACCAAGAAAATTAAAAATCGCAGAGAAGTATTTCAGGGACAATAGGTAGGTAGTAGGTATAACATAGAATTTGCTTTGTAAACTCAATCTAGAATATGGAACTGCATTCTAAACAGCAGGCTGGGCAGGTACGTGTTTATATGAAAGTGAGGGATCTGCTCTCAATGCGTAATTAAGGAGTGAGTCACGTCTGACGTTCACGGGCCGTGTGTGCTCAGTAATTACGTGCCATTGCACAAATATTGTTGCTTGATATGAATATCACAGACTAGATTAGGTAGATGATAGATATCAGGGTCGAGTGACTTATCTGCTCTTATTTCTTTGCGAGTTAGC
This sequence comes from Eupithecia subumbrata, assembly GCA_949316285.1. NCBI lineage: Eukaryota > Metazoa > Arthropoda > Insecta > Lepidoptera > Geometridae > Eupithecia > Eupithecia subumbrata. Next base: position 25,271,963 of record OX438644.1, on the reverse strand, counting down.
GACTCGTAAAGAACTAAGAGACTTGATGCCATAAAAATAATACGTTGCACAGTAAGATGCGGTTAAGTTCTAATTAAAATTTTGCCTGAGTAGGAGGTAGATATTTCCGAGGAATACGTAAAAGAGCACGACTAAAAACCTACACAGCTAGCTAAAGCAACCTCACCAGGGAAACCTGTTAATTGTGCAACCAGTTTTGCCAGCTTTTCGCAGAAAATGTTTCTCGGAAAATCATACCTATACAGAATTCTTCTAAGCTAAAACTCGAATGAAAGGTAAATAATGTGTGGCTGGTGTTACATGAACATGTACTAGCTCTTTTTTCAAGTTAAATGCTACTAAAGTGGGTGATAGACGTACGAACTTGAAGTACGCGGATTTTAAGATCGCCAACTTACTCGGCTCGACGTTAGTGACAGACGTGAAACTTACTCGCTCTGTATTGCGATGTCTTCGACAGAAGAAGTTTTGTGTTATTTTATTATTTTTTTATTTTTTTTTGTTTTTTTTTTATTTGTGTTGTTTTGGAAAGCTTCTATAAATTCGGTTAGCAGTTCATGCGAATAAGTTCGAAAATCACACATTTTGAGAAATTTCTGAATCAAAATTAACAAAAATTGTAATTTAAACAAGCATGCGCGTTCATGGACTGGCGAAACAAAATGGCGACTCGCGGCTCGCAGTGCTGCCACACGTACGAGCCAAGACGAGCTACGAGCAAGATTTCAAACCGGCTAGATCGCCGACGAACTTACTCGGCGGTTTTAAAGTACGCGTACTTACGGTGACACACGAGCGAAAAAGGTCGTCGAGCCATAAGTACGCGAACTTACTCGCGTGTCTATCACCCCCTTAAGAGTTGATAGAAAGCTTAATGTCAAGTGTTGTCAATTGTTGACATTGTTCAAATAACAGGATATCGGCAATTGGAGTAAACGAACTATAAATGGATAATTATGGATAGAGACTGGTAATTGCACGTCTCCGTTTCGAAACTACTTGGACTTCACATCACATGTCTGTGTGACTCTAGACAACGGTCAACTAAACCAGTAAACTCACGGATTTTCTATAAACTGATGAATTATGTATCAAGACCGACATTCAATTTGAAATGTTCTTGGCAACTACTTAGGAATTGAAAGATTTATATGAAGATTAAAACTAATTTATTGGTGGCAATAAAATGTCTGGTACAAGCGAAGGTAAAATTGGAAGACCATAAAGGACGTTTAGGTAAATGTGCCACAATCCTCTGATAAAGTGTATTGGCTATTAGCCATGTAATTATCGAACTTATAAACCGACATGAATGTTTATACCACAAATGTAATACTCACTTTATTCATTAATGTGATGAGTGTAGAGAGCGCGCCCCTGACTTCGTTAGTGGCGATCTCTCCCGTGTACATAGGAGCAACAGTGTAGACGATGCCGTAGCCGAGGCCGGAGAACATCCTCGCTACGTACAGCATGACGACGGACTCAGCGCGGATGACCAGCACCCATCCGAGGATGAAGGGAACCGCACCGAGGAGAAGTGTGGTCTTCCTCCCGAAGCGGTCCGCGAAGTAAGCAGACGGGATCGGCGTCAGCGCCGAGCAAAGGATCATGATCGACGTTATCCAAGACCCCTCGTCTGACGTGGTCGGTATCTTACTTTCGCTGGACGTGAGGTAAGATATCGTCGGAGATGGCCAACCATAACAGGTACCCGCTGTTGCGGTAATAAGCGTAGCTGAAATAGAGGAAATGATTCTAATTAGTTTTTGGCAAAAATTTGGTATTCTCAGGGCGAGTGTGGTGACATCAAGGTGATTTCGGAAACGATTTAGATTAGGAATGGCTTTGACGGGATAATTTCCTTATTCTAGAATGTTGTTAGCATGATATATTCAAAAATAGCAAGCAATACGAGTAACACTATTCTTTGTTTTAAAAATAAATATTCAAACATATATTCAAGGGAAAACAAAGAGCTTCACCGAGCCAATGGTGTTAATGAGGTAGATAATGGCCTGCCAATTATGTGGGATGTGTGAAATTGTTCCTAAAAATGCTCAGGCTCAGATTGATGATGGTCACATTAGCAGGGAGAGCAATGCACTGATTTACAAGTATAGATACCAAGTAATTAATGTTTGCTATTTTAATCGATGATCTTTGGCTTTATAACGCAATTGTGTACTCTACATAATAGATAAAGATTACGAAGGTAACGCTGTAGGTAATAATCAGTAATGTACGTAATTGCATCCAGTACCTACTTTCGAACCTACCTTGGATTAAAGGTATTTCTAAAAACTAATGTAATAAGAAGTCTAATCTGCGTGAGAGCAAGGTTAGTAGATAACATAACTTATTCATTTCATTTATTTTAAATTAGGCATGCGATAACACAATGCATAAATAATGTACCTTTCTCTAGACTCTGTTACTTAGGTAAATACTTTCAAGATTTAATCTGAGATTCACTTTAGTATTTTGCTTTTAGTTAAATCTTGGTTTTTCCTTATTTTTAAGATTCTGTCTTTTAAAACGCATTTTTATTAACAAGCCAATCGCAACATAATCCTTGGCCTTAATAGATATGGGAAAAACCTTGGAAAACTACGTATAGGCTATTCCATGTGCGTACCGGCCAGATATGTATGTTTACCTCAGAGTAATGGAAAGTTACTTTCAAAATATCAATATTATTGATAGCATAGTGCTTTATTTGATACTGCTAAGAAATATGCATCGTATGGTTTATTTATACATATATTAGGCTTACAGTCATTGGATTGTGGAGTTGAAACAAGTTTGGGAGTGGCGTCGGTATCGTCTTATCGACGCACTTATGGAAACTTCTGTCCACTTCAACGAGTCTTGGATCCCACTTAATAATCTTTATACTATTAAATGGGATCATCTATTTTATCACAATGCTCTTGAATAATAAGCCTATACGTTAACTTAAGCCCCTTATTTACTAAGCGCAGGTTTGTGGGATCTTTGAATTTATTTCTTACAAACGAGATTATTTTTCTTTAAAAATTTCATACTACGCATTTAAAATTAATGATAATACACTAGAGTACCATTAGGACTACATTATCTATAATTAGCCACAGAATTGGCTGACGAGCTAAGAGGTAAAAGTGAACGTCTTGCTTCAACTTTTGCATGTGCACCGTTGTTACTAATATCACTCCCAGAAATTACTATATTATCTTAAACGCTCCTGAAAACTAGACCATTTCCTGCATCCAAAACTCGTTTCCATATTCAACCGTCCGTGTTACAAGTAAAACATAATTAAAAGGCAACAAATAAACACGGGCAGGTTTAGGAACTCGACACGATGCCAATTGGCACGACAGCAAGTCCGGAATCCAATGTTAAACACGTTGATAACAAGTCAGCGTCGCGTCCAGCCAGAGTCCCGACACAGCGTCTCGTCGTCAAGGTATTCGAGGCGCTTTATCCATAAGGCCGTGGCGGTTGTGGCGTAAGAATCAACCCTTCCTACACAACTTGTCGATGTAGTAGGAGCCGACTAAGAGAACCCAAAGGAAGGAAGGACAGAACCTTTCTTTTGTATATTTCTAACACCTCTTGCGATCATCAGTTTGTCGACCAAGCGTGGTAATTTTTACAAAACCCCTATTGTTTGGGGAAGGTTTTTTCATCAGTAGACGTATATGCGCTGATGAGGAAAGTCAAAGCTACAAAGATGATAGTCAGATAGTCAGATAGTCATTTTATTGGTAAAATAATGTTTACAAGTCTATGGTGGTGATGGTGATGGTGTTCATCGCTCAACGGATGGTATGGCAGTGGCCAACCACTGAGGCAAAATATAGCACACAATATACATGCATGAGGCATGTACCACATAGCTAAAGGAATATAATATACATATAACTACACAATATAATTGAGCTAAAAGGTCTATCTAAACACGTGTACGACAGGAACCCTGTTGTTTCATAACAAAATAGGAGCGATTAAACTATAGAGGAAGACTGATATTCTGCATAATATTGCTGGTGTGCCAGTCGTGCCAGACCATGTGACCACAGTGTCACTCCTACCTAACCTAACTGAACAATAATACTTGAACTTCCGTCAATATGAATCGTCAATTGATTGTGTATAATAATTATATATTTATAGTAATTATATTTATCATGAATTTGACTTTGAATGAATTCTGTTTTAATTTGCAATTATTAGGTAGGTACTATTTGTTCAATGATTCTTTTGTACAATTTAATTTTGAAATTACATTTCATCAAATGATATTCTTCATCAACATCATCCCCCCTTTTCCTGCCTATTCCGTCTCTTAGACGATTCGTTTTTTTTTCACGATAGAAGCAAGGTTTTCGGCAACTTGTTTTGGGTTTTGCTGTGCCAAGTTAAGGTTCAATGAAAGTTTTTCTCCAAATGTAGAGTCGAGCAGACTTTCGAAAATGTTTAAATTAAACCTAGGACCTAGCTAGGGTAAATGTGTGGTCTCTAGCCATTTCTATTCTTAGTTTCACAGTTCTAAAACTGCCGTTATTAGGAGGTATAAAACGGAGCAGCAACTAATTTCATTTGACAGAGCTTCTTGTAAATTCGCCACAAAAAATGCAATGTAAGCTTACGGTATACTAATGGAGAAATTAATCTTGTGATCAATCAGGTAATAGCCCGGAGAATATCTACACCTGACGTTGAGAAATTGATTCAATTTAATAAAATATTTAGAGGTAAAAAAATATTATTTTAAGGCTGTTCCGTTTACTAATTTTTTTTTCGAAAAAGGCGAAACGTTTTGGTTAAATACAGGGTGAAATGAAAGATTCAAGATTGATCAATGGAGTGCACGCCACTAATTTAGGTTGATGATGATGATGATGTGCACGCCACACCGATGCTACAAGTGATAGCTATTTGACGAAATGTTGTATTTTTATAAAACTTCGGTATTTTAAAGCGACGGGAATAGCATCGCCTGTAAATTAATAAAAAATATGCGACTATTTCGTAAAGTTAATATATTTGCTAGTTAGGCCAGTCAATAAACATAACGCCTACTGACAAAATGATGACAAAATGAAATTATATGTATAATAAAAAATATCTATCTATGTAGTGTTTTGTATTAGGTATATCAGTTATCTAGTACCCATAACACAAGCTCTGCTAAGCTTGGGGCTAGATAATGGTGTGTGAATTGTCCAGCATTATTTATTTATAATTATTTATAAAACATGCATCAGGAACACTACTGACTGACTGGGTTAATTTGATGAACAAACACGTAGGTACCATAATTTTGTAGAGTAAAATTGAATAATGCGAATCCTACTAAAATAATCGTAAATTCAAATAGGTTCCGTCTTAATCATTTTAATCTTCTTCTCTGGTATTTGAAGTAGGTATTCATACACAATTTACTTTATTATTTTAATCTCAATCAATCAAGTAAATGACTAATATCTGTTTCAATTAGTCAAAACCTAAATAAAACAAATGAAAGCGTTCTTCTTGAAACAAATGAACGATTCACACTTATTTTCTTACAGAATGGAGAGTAATTGTGGCTAGAAGGCCACAATAGTTTCACAAAAGTTTTCATACTTTATAGGTATCTCGGTCAGCTCCTTATTGTTTTAGTTTCCAACATACATCACTATAAGACTGGTGGATGGATTTCATTACCTACCTTATTTTTTTTACCTCCTTTGCATTACAGAGGAATTGATCTCGGTGATACTAACTTTTTGTGTTAGCGTTAGCTACTGAAAAGTCATAAACGTTTCCAAGACGTGTGATTCTAGGAAACTATTAACTTAGATGTAGACCTAAACTCTACTAAAGGTATGAAAATAAGAGAGATGATTCAGATTCAAATCAAACCCCACAAGTAGGATTTTGCCCTTGCTGCGTATTTTATAATACAAAATGTTGTTACCTAGTTTTTGTTCCGATAACGAGTAAACATGTGTGTGTGAGTTGTATGTATGACCTGAAGAGGGCGGGAGGGGGAGCGACGCCGGTGACGCAAACCTGCCGGCGCGGCGTGTTTATGTTAAGGGTGTATTCACACTGAATAAAAATAACTCACGGATTATTATGTACTGGACGAAAAACGTGAAGAAACGAGTCAACCTATTTAACGGTCTTATGAATAGATAACGAAGTGTCACTTTGGCTCTAGGGCTAGTCGACCGACGATTGTCTACATTATGATCATCAGTAAGTATGTAAAGAGCAAGCATACCTAGATCAAATGGAACAGCAAACAGAGACTAAAACCCTGGGAAATTCTAGACTACATGAGTCACAGAGTAAACATATGTTTATTTACCTACCTATCAAGATAAAAATGTAGCAGACGACCTAGTATGAGAGTTTTGCTAATGTAAAATAAGTTATGTGTATTTATTAAGTAATTGCGAAAAATAAATGAACCTCGAATTTTATTCACAAATCAAGAATTTTGCGATTACAAATAAATATCGTTGGGCTGTCAAATTTGTAATATTCAGACAATTTGTTTTGTAATAATAACATGTTTATTGTAGGTAGTCTTCTCAAGGTAAAAAAGAATTAACTGTGACTCATAAAATGGTCAATTGGTCATCGCATAAACCAACTGTTTTAAAAAAATTAGGTAACTACATAAAACATCGCATGAAGCAGGTGAATCATATATTAATACAAAGGTTAGGCTTTCAAAAATATTACAAAACTTTGTTTTGCTATTTGAACTCAAAGGTGCACAAATTTATTAAATAGGCAGTAGGTATTATACAGACAATATAAATGAATATGTTTGTACGTGCAATTTAGACTTCAATCATATTTGATTAGGTATAGATAGTTTAATTGATATATACATATACGTGATCGAGAGACTTGTGGCTTTAGTTTCTCCAGGTAACCGTTGAGCTCTACCACGAAATATGGTAGAGTAGAAACAATTGAGCTAACTGCAGACTGTTGCATACAATCTACAGGTAGCTCAACTGATATATACAATATATCATATGTACATATATATCAATTAAACTATCTATCAATTAACAGCAATTGAAATAAGTAGATATTTATGCTTATAAAGTGGAAACCTAGAATCTACCTAATATTAAAATTTGGAAATTCTCCTTACATTGCTGAAGAGAAGTAAGTAAATACCTACGATACAAGAATATTTATTTAATGAGGAATATAATGAACGATTTCAAACTTATCAATAAATGTATCTTTTATATCGACCTTAGCACCGAGGATTTTTTGACGTACAAGAATAACATAAGATTACTAGTTTTCTTTTCCTCGAAAGAACACCTTGTGATTGAAGTGACCTATGAATTTATGACGAGTTTCAATACAGATCAAAGCTCGTCATCAACACTTAAAATTAGGGCCTCTTCTGTAAAATTGTTCGATAGTACGAATAGTTCTCGTATCGTATAAGTAATTTCACTATGTGTACGAGTGTATATCATTCAATCACGTGATCCGAACACGTGTTTATTGAAGACGCTGCTGTAGTATAGCAAATTAGTTTCAAGTCTTTATAAATTATTTATAAGTGGTACTTCGCGACCATTGGCACCGACCGGTAAATTGTACATTTTGGTTCATTCCTAGTGGTATTATTGAAATTTGCTGAGCAAACAATATAAACGAAAATGGAAACTTCTATATGTTCTTGAGGTTATAGAATTAGTGCAAAAACAGGAGATTTTGATTTAGTTATTCGAGAGTCACAAAGGACCAAGAGACGTGTGGCTTTAGTATCTCCAGGAAACCGTTGAGCTCTTCCACGAAATGTGGTTTGAAGTGGAAGCAATTAAATAGTTACTGCGTAAGTGTTCCATCGGTGTCCGAGTGTTTATAAACATTGACACCACCAGCTCTCTCTGCGTCTCGACCGAGCGAGTCGCAGAACCCACGAAGCACACCGTATTATACTCGTATCTTGTTAATTGACTTTGCACCTTCGTTTACCTGGAGTCATTCTGTTCTGTAGTTTAACTTTGTACAGAGGTACAGACCTCAGAGAGACCTCAAATCTATACAATGTTGGGAAGGAAAACCTCGCAGGATTGGTTCCTATTTACTAAACCAAACAGAGCAGTAACTAGAATCTAACAATAGAAGATTACTGTTTTCTATGGACCTATCCAATCTATGGTCTGTGCTTGGAAATTCTCATAGAGATTGAAAATGTCTAGTAATATAGTGCCGTCGAATGTGTTATTTACTGCGTGCCATAAAGGAACTGCCGGCATGCATTGTTTTCAATAACAATTGTACGGGTCATGCAGAAATGATTCATTGACTAAATTTGTTTAACTTTTCTTTACGGTTTATAAAACAAATCGTGACTTTATCAAACTTCAATGTCCTTTTTGTATAGAAACGTACCGGATTAAGATGCCAAGAATCAATACTCTTTGTACTTGATTCTTGTGTTTGTAGATTTTCCAGCTGAATTTTAATACAAAAACTTTGATACATGTTTGACAGTCAGCATAAAATATTCGGTAGAGTCACGTTTTAATCGTGCGTACAGAGAAAACAGAATCCTTTTATGTGTAATTTGATATTATAGCATAATTATAGCAAATTGGATTTGAACAACATCTTTAATGGAATGTATCCTCTTAACTATCATAAAATATGATCCAATAAATAAAAGCATTAAAGTACTTTGATGATCATGATAATTACAACGTAAAATACAGGATTACCTACACGTAAAGGTATAAGAATATCAATATTTATTATGTATGTGAACCTAACATACTTAAATTCTTATCATATTATCACGCATGCACACAATGCATTTAATAAGTTACGATAATCTAAACAAATATACACCCACTTGGTATTTTAAATTAGATATCAATCAAACGAAAGGCTTCATGAAATTTGATTCATATTTGTAGGGTTATTTTTTCATGAACTGTCGTAGGTACTTATCTGATCTATGACAATATAAAACCTTATTATGGCATAAACCTTATGTAATTAGGTTTCTTTCTATTCGGGTGGATTCTCTACTTTCTTAATTATTTGGCCGACATACAGATTTTCAAATGTGTAGTGTCATGACTTAACTATCCGGGGAATTTTGAAACTTAACTATCCGGGGTTTTTACTAAGAGTTTTTGTTTATACCCGGCCACTAAGAACCCGCATTGGCCCATGTTACTGCCTTCCAGGTTAAGCAAAAGCCGGCAAGTTCCGCCGCCGGTTATTTTACCTGAGCGTGGCCATTTGTAATTCCCGGAATTCAGAGACAGATAACTGATAGATGTCTTGTCTTCTCGAGAAGTGCATTCTTCAAGTCACGCGCAGTTCATTTGTTTGTGTGCTGATACCGGATTCGCATAGGAGCTTGTGTATGACGACAACTTTTTAATTGGAAACTCGATTAGTTACTTACTACTTTACTTCCTACAGGTACATATGTTTAAAGTAGAGGTGTTATTGTTAAGAGATATAATTTTGAAAACTGAATATTTTTGAATACCTGCTGTTTCTAAATCATATTTTTTTGTAACTCATCGATGCAATATTGAATTTATCTGAGCAAAAATGCAATTTGGGATAAGAACTTCGTCCACCGAAGAGCTTAAAATGGAGTAATTTGGTTATTTTATTTACCTTTATCATACTTCGTTCTACAACAAGAAACCTAACGTTCAATAACATCTACCTACAATGGGACTTGCTTGGTAAATTCAAATCAATGTTCTGGATAAATATTAAAAGTTTCATCTGTAATTTAATTACAGCGACATTGTTGTTGTTAGCCCAGAGACCTCTGATATTAACAATACCATTGTGATCAATCCATAATGGAAGTGTTGAATCGTTTCGTGTAAAACAGCAGTTTGTTATCAAGAATAATAATTATTCATATAGAGAGGAGTTTACTGGCAGTGCATAGCACTTTCACGATTTCACGGACAACTGTACCTACTATTAATGTGTAACTTGGAACCTTTTTAGAAACTTCTTGATGATCTCAGATCGGTTCAAGTAGCAGAGTTTACAAAGCTAATACAAAGTACTTTATAAACTTGACGTATGTGTGACCGTAGATAACCTATAACCCTCCGGTACCTAAGTATGTTTAAGAATCATTGGGTTTTTAATCATGCAATAACGTGGGTTTTCTTAGTTAATACAGTATCCTCTATCATGATAAATCTTTATGATCTTCTCGACAATGACTTTATTGTGATCACTGTCACGTTTATGTTCCGTGTATAAAATGGTGTTCAAATTTATATAAACTTCACTAAAAACTCTACATGAAAAGAAAACATCTCTTGACATCACAGAATGTGAAAAAACAATTTTATATGCAAACCTACATTATAAGCTGCTTTATCTAAATCAAACACATGCAAAACTTATTAGAAAAATTACGAATCGATAGATTCGAGGTTATGGAAAACTAATGATTTGAATTAAATGAAGCACAAACTGAAAATGAAGAAACAGTAAATCGGTGAGTTATTTTTAGTCATGCGGCAGAGAGACATTCTGACAAGTTTGGATATTTGGGAGACAAAAGTTAAAAGCGAGAGAGAAGTTTGAACAGAACAAATGATTTGGCGTTTTCGTGGGTGGCGAGGCAGCGTTGTAAATACGATATGGCAACAGTGGACACATGGCCACTCGCATGAAACGATAGGTTATAAAATCTACTCACCACATAGTGCTGTTCCATATTCCTTCCAATGTGAACGAGTTTTGGCTGTCATCGCAAATGTTATGATTTTGACTTTTAATTGACTGCGCTTTTTGGAATGAGATTATATTGAGCACTGACTTTAATTTTAGAGAAAAATACTATATAAAATTCGAACCCATAGTAATGGTTATAAATAATAACAAATATAAAAGTAACTAACTAAGTATCACAATGCAATATATTCAATCTAATATTTAATAGGGTGTTGTTAACGAAACGTTATAGCCGATTGCGCTTCATTTTGGCTGGTTTATGTGTTGTTGGTCTGGCTCATGGTGCGAGAAGGACGCGTGCAGAGTCGTGTTGTCGCGACGGAGACGAGTGAGCAACTGAACGAGAGCGACAGGCCGCGGGTGAGCGAGGCGAACGAACTAATCGCGAGATACCAAGAGGGATGGAATGAGGCAAAACTGCGCGGGCGCACGCTTTTGCTGCTTGTTTATCGGGTGGTTAAGTAGCTCTTGTGTTGATAAGAAGAAGGTCGATAACGGGTCCCGTCTGACACGCGGCCGCGACGACCACTGTCACGCCGAGCGCCACCGCACCGCACCAGAAACCCTCGCCACCACCAACCGGCCATAGACATTTGTATAGACAAATGTATAAATAGAAATAGACTTTACTTAAAACAAAAATAGTTGTGACTGACAATCGTTAACGGTACACAATACTAGTAGACTATTGTTGGCATAGCTGACAATACGGCGACAATAGCTTATTGTATAACACACCGATCGTTAAAAAAGTTCTCGTGTTTGTATCTACATTTTTCTGATTTGGTATACGAAGTTATGTGTATAGGTAGTATCTACCTAGTTTTTAATACTCTCAATACGAAAATACAGGTTAATATTGTTCAGATAGGTAACAACAATGATATTATATATAAACTGAGGTAGATGCGTTTTACCGAGGTCTGCGCGGCAAGACAAAACCAGGTGAATTCACTTGACTGAACTCAGTCCGCTCTGCGTCGCGCCGCGATACGAACGTACGTTGCGGGATTTTAGAGAAAAGTAAAACAAACGAAAATGCCACATTTTGTGTTTCGAAAGTGCAAAAATTATACTGGGACAGCTGTAAAAAACAGGCAGGATGTATCTTTCCATTTGTAAGTACTGTTTAGTCTATTTAAAATGGAAAATCATTAATTTTATATTAAAAAATCACTGCCGCGGCGTTGCCGCTTTGCCATTTACACGAACGAGACAAGACGTAGTGCGTTGCATTCATGAGTGACAGAGAGAACGAGATAATGGCGTGCGGTGTTGTCGGTTCGACCGACGCTAAGGGAGGTTAGGGTGATATGGGTAATATGATCACGCAATGCAACAATATTATTTTTCACCACTACTTTCCAATTATTTTTCGTAGTAGGATAATAAAGAGATGGATTTGACTTTCAACATTTGCTTCTATTTTGTTTTAAATTTCCTAAAGACGAATTAATTAGGGAGAAATGGGTACGAGTCGTTAGAACCCAAAGACGAGACGATGAATGGATGCCAACGGCATACTCCACAATATGCTCCAAACACTTTGTAGATACTGACAAGTACGTCACAAAAAAAAATCACAAACTGATAAAGAATGCAGTGCCGGTAATTAAGGTACAATAGAAAAAAAAACTACTTTTAATATTCGGTTGTGTGTTCCTATGTTTGATTAGACAGGTAAAATTTCAGCGAGATCCGTTCAGTAATTTTGACGTGAAGAAGTAACAAACATCCATCCATCTATCAAACCAAACTTTATTAAATTATTATCATAGTAACTAGCGACCCGCCCCGGCTTCGCACGGGTGCAAAGCTGATACTAAATATACTACAGAATCGGCCTCCCTGCCGGTACCGCTGCAACCGCCATGTCCCTGCATTTTAATTCTAGGATATCTTTGAAAATATTCATTTACTTTAATTACATGCTGTAAAGGGCCAAATGAATCTATATTAAATGCACAATGTTAAAATAGCTTCGTAAATAAGCAATTATTTCTCGTAAAAAGTAAAGGATATAAACTGGTTATTGTGGGTTATCCCTAAGAGATAGATATATACCACCCAGACTTTTTATAGACCTTTTTAAGGTGTACAATACTGTAGTACATTATTTTGATCTATCTCGTAGGGTTCAGCCAGCGTTTGCAATGTAAGCGCAAAAAAGTATTTATTTACGACATCACATAAGAAACCTCTAAAATTATCAGTGTTCCTCTATTATATTATGCATGTATGATACATATAAACCTACTTCTTGAATCACTCTATCTAAAAAAAAACCGTATCAAAATTCGTTGCATCGTTCTAAAGATCTAAGCATACATAGACACAGACAGACAGACACCGACAGGAAGCGACTTTGTTTTATACTATGTAGCGATTAGAAGGCACATAAGTTAAGTAAAAGTATTTTTTCTAGTGTGCTCACATAAATGTAATACTATAATTCGTAAATAAACATTTTTATTTAAAATTTACTGTTTATTTTCTTAGTGGTGCCTCGTTACCCCCGTTTCCCCTAGTTCGTTCCTTAGCTGCTAGCCGATGACGTCATAGGCTGTCATTGGCCGTCAGCCCACTGGCCGCTCGTGTAAAGTGTGAACAGTATGTTCATCTCTTTCTGACAACGGGGTCCTATATATCTCTGTTATCTTTTAACGTACTCAGTGATACAAATAAAGTTCCATAGTCCTATGCAGGTAGCTATAGTAAAATATCGCCATGTTTTTATTTCTTTCTAATGAGTATGACGTCTCTATTGGTAAAATCTCATTGGGTAACAAGGTTTTATTTGAAATGAGATAAAATCTGATTTCTGTAACAAGGTCTAGGCATGTTTTCAAAGATAGGTAAAATGTTACAAACAAGATTGTAACATTATGTTCTTGTCACATCAAAATGTGAAAGTTAGCGTAATATTATAAAACTGAGCTACCTACTGTGCAAGATATAATCTGACAAAATCACACCCAGGTATTTCCACACATTAAAAAATTAACTTCGTACCTATAAAATAACAATATACATATAACTTAGGTAATATCTATGCGTGAAAACCTTCGATAAGCTTTCTGCTAATTTATCAATTTGTAAAGTCTGTATTATAAATTATAAGCCTTTGCTTTTCCTTCAAATAAATGTACATATTGAAAACATAAACACTAAAACACTGTGGTACACTGGTTTATGGTTTAGTTACTTGTTACAAGGACTTTTAAGTCAAAAATATCAGAACACTGTCATTTTTCTATTACGTCGTATTGGCGCCATTAAGAAAAGTATTTCCACCTTGGCTTTTAAAACCTTCCTTACCAAACCGTAGTATTGCCACTACTATTTTATAATAATGCTATCAGATACCTCACACTTACATTTATTAAAAAAAAACTGCAGTTGCCGCTATGGGAATCTAGTAGGTACCTACTCGCAAAGTTAAAATTAAACAAGAAAGGCACTTCAGCTGTTCTGTCCCACGAGCAAGAAGAATAAAACTTTTTCCTAAACTTGAACCAGTTTAATACAATAGGTACCTACTTAGTCGCAATTTGAATAAGAAAATACATGAGCGTGTAGTTTTTGACGAATGCGTGGGCAATAGGTATTTCAAAAGTTCGCCCGTTGTTCAAAAGTTTATCACACATATAGGGTGTCCCGAAACTCAACGTCAAGGCGAAAACGGATCACAAGTGGGTTCATGACGACCCAGAAAAACCACAAAATCATGGGTCAATCAATCAACCTCAATCGTTTCCGAGTTATAGGCTACTGAAAATCATAAATTCTCTGTGCGGCAATTTACAAAGACATCGAAGATTTGTGGAGCGATCTTTTTTAAAAACAGGTAGCCTGCATTCGTGCTTAACGCAATCTTTTTTTTTTTACCTTAAATAAATATTTTAATGGAACACTCATTTTATTTTATGATTACCTAGTCTATTAATTTGTCAAAGGTAAATCAATCGAACATAATTTGGTCGAACATCTAAGCATCTCTACCTGTCTCAGTTTAACTGGCATCAAATAGCGTCTTCAATTAATCTCACTTGCACTTGTTGAATTCAATATCAATAGATGAAAATGTATTGTTGCAAAGGTGTAGAACTATTTTGATTTTAGGTCTTATTTCGGAAAATCAATTTTTATTATGAATATAGAATTTATAATTTTCAGTAAAAAGCTCGGACACCATTAAAGATAGACCCATAATTTTGTGGTTTGTCTGGGTCGTCATAAACCCACCTGTCCTCCATTTTTGGCTTAACGTTGAGTTTCGGGACATTCTGTATACTTACTTGTTTCAGATGTCTTGTATTCCTACAACTATAATTATGTTGAGGTGTTGGAACATACTTTTTACCCCTCCGGTATAAAATATAAAGTCTCGCAATTTTAAACTAAAAAAAAACTTAATGCGTCCTTTACACTTTGATAAGTATCAAATGCATTTTACATATCACTTAAGTACATACTGATTTTACTGCACTTTACAATTACACATGTCGCTCGCACGATACTTATTCTTAACTAAGTGTAAATCAGGCTTAACAGTGATTTTTCTCTCACTGACTTTATGTCAATAGAACAAACGACTTTTATGCTGACAGTACACACTCGCTGCGACACCCCGAGACAGGCCGAACACACTGCCGCCGACCGAACATGCTGCGCTTGTCTCGCTTCGGGGTCGCACGTAGGCTCTCGTTTATGTCTCTCGGTCGGTTGTCGGCATTATGGTCCGAGTCAAAGAGACTTGCGATGCAAATACGAGCAACTATAACTATACATATAAGAACACACGTTTTTTTCGATTTGAAAAAAAAAGACAGAGCTCTACAAAAGAACGAGATAACAGTGATGCCGTCGCGGTCGGCATCTTCAATTTAACTGCCACGTCGAGTGTGTTGTGGACATGATGCGAACAAGCGCCCGAGTCGTCACGAGACGTCTCGGCGAGACACACACATCGAGACTCTCGACGAGTGTGTACTTCCGGCATTAGATATTGCTCAAAGTTAAGAAAGGTTTATAATGCATGTAAGCGGGTTAACTACGAACCTAGTTGGTGTTGCAAGAACACCAACGTTAAGGGAGGAAACGTTGGTTTTATTCCAACACAAACTACGTTAGCAAGCTTACAAACATAATTCATGAATTCGTCAAACTTCGAAAGTTTTTAGCGCATGTTTAATTTTTTTCCAGGAACAATTTCAAATAAACATTTTTGGGGAATATAACTAGGTGCCAATATTTTTTTTTATTAAATATGCGCCATATAATTTGAACCAAACATAGATAAACCAGTGGAAGAGTTTCAAGAAGTGTGATATATTCAAGTTGTCCGATAAATGATTATCGAGTAGGTATTAAGAATGACCGGAATAAATACACAAGACGGCTGATAAAAGAAACTGAAAGGAAACACGCTGCGCAGCATGTACAACTAGTAAGCTCTGTGAGATAAGATAAAAAAGATAGCTTTCCTATAAAGTAATGTCTATTGCACTCTAGTCGCTCTACTCTACCTCATAAAGTCTATAAAGTGAAATCTACAAATATTTGTTCCGGGTGTTCTGATATCTTTGTATAATAAAAAATATCTATCTATGTATTTTATTAAGTATATCAGTCATCTAGTACCCATATCACAAGCTCTGCTTATCTTGGGGCTAGATGGTGCTGTGTGGATTGTCCACCATTATTTTTAACCCCTGACGCAAAAAGAGAGGGGTGTTATAAGTTTAACGTGTCTGTCTGTGTATCTATCTGTGGTATCGTAGCTCCCAAACGGATGAACTGGTTTTCGTAAATTTTTTTGTGTCATAGATAATTTTAATACGAGTGTTTTTAGCCATGTTACATGAAAATCTGTTCAGCCAATAAACGTCGGCAGGCTTTTAAAATTCTTAATTTTGAATTATTGAAAATAAAAACTTAAACGCTTTTTGGATTTTCCAATAAGAATATGAGCGGGTTAACTACGGACGTTGTTGGAAAAACACCAATGTTTCAACCCTAAAGTCACACCATCTAAATTCGTCAAACTACGATAGTTTTTTATAGTAGGTAAATAGTAATATAATATTTTTTATTAACCATTAAGGTGCTAAACATTTTTAATCCCGTAAATAATCAATAAACAATAAATAGCCAATTATAAGGTAATAAAGAGTAATTTTACACATCTTCATCAGCCTTATAATTTTATAAGTTGCATTGCATTTTTATTTATATGCGATTACCTGATAAGTGATTAACTGATTACTGATAATTGATATTTATGTTGCAATTGAGCGTAGAGACAGAAACTCCTACGCAGGCAGAGATGACGTAAGATTACTATCTTCGCAAACAAAAGAGTACTAAAGCAATCTATCATGCACAACATACTCTGTAGTAGTACCTATATGAGATTTGGCCACGCACTGTAGGTGTGTACACACACTCAGTACCACATTACTTTTTTTGCATCACACTAACATTAAATTATAATTATATATTAATGTTAGTGTGGTAGTATTCAAACTTTCGCATATTATGCGATTATAGTCTACATGCCCTTATAAAAAGGATTAAGCATTTCGATAATCCACAAATCAGTGAAAGAATGATTATTTGTTAAAATATCCTGCCAATTTGCTACTAGTTTAGAAAAATTTATTACTAAGAATTAGTGTACTAAATGTACAGGGTTATTGGTAATTCACTGACTGTGCGTAAACTGCAGGTTCTGCCCATCATCACGGACACGTTAGTGAAGACGCCAGATCTTAATTCTTATTTTTTTGTAAATCGCGACTCATACAAAATAATATGAAAATCCCAATTAATTACTAAATACCGATCTCCCACTCTTATTTAAATCCACATCATCATCATTGGCTTATTTTACATCTACGAAAGATGATTGAAGTGGCATCAGTCTGGCTGGGAGTCAACCGCACACACACATACCCACTGATAATTCAGGACAGAGCCGTTTTTAGGTTTAGTTTGAAAGAAAACCCCTATTATGGACGTTTTTGAATGGAGGGGGTACATGCTCATATCATTCCCTTTCCACCAATTTTTAGAATTGAGAGACCTGGCGTCTTCAAGGACGTGTTCATGATGGTGGTCAGAATCTGCAGTTAACAGTATCAGTGAATTACCAATAACCCTGTATATTTTTTTAATATTTATATTAACTTCCTAAATTTTACAGAGAGGTTTCCAACATTTTAGTGACTCATTAACTATGTTTAATATTTCAGCCAAATAAAACTGCGATCGGCAAACTACATCCAGATAGAATTAGCATTTATACTGGTCCATCCCGAATTTCAGTGCCTGAATGATGTTTCAGTGCTTTTCGGTGTTCTGTCGCAGCGCAGAGTAGAACCTTATTGATTGAATTCTAATAATAACTTTCGTGTATTGACGAATTCATAAAAGTTCCTGGATTTGCATTAGGACATAACTACAGTTGCTCGTGTAATTGATTGACAAATTAGCAAAATGTTTTAAATGAAAATTTTTAAACTTAAGCAATCAAAACACATTATTATTACTATTTAACGGGTATTTAATAATAATTAATAGACGCAATAACTAGCCGTTAAATAGTAATAATATTGTGCTATTTCAAGAAGTTGTTTTGTTGATGAATCAGAAATTACTAAATCTGGGAAAAAATGAATATTAATGATGATTTTCTATTTATTAACCACGAAAGATAAATATCAAACCGGCAGCGATTGCAAGATAATTTCTAGATAGAGAATATACCATACTGCACAAAAGTTTTACATAGGCAAACATAATTCTAGATAGCATATTAGGTTTAAGGAACTTTATTTCTCATACAAACTATACAGTTCATTTACAATGAGATAAACAGATATTATAGTAGGTATATAAAGCTAGTATACTTATACAATTAAATGTGTGTAACCTTTGAGATCTATAGAAAAATAACAATGAATACCTTGCTACATAATGAAAAACTTACAATTAGTTATTTGAAGTAGCTGTAGGTAGTGTCAGAAACTTATTTAAAAAGAATATTTGTATTCAGAATGCTATAAGGTTAGCAGGTAGGCCTGTTAAGCTTCAAGGAAAAAAGTATCTATAATTATAATGAATCACGTCTGCTCTATCTTTCGATCTTTGTTAGTAGGTGATGGTTCATAATTTGTTTCAAGATGTATTTCTCAGTTTATCACTGTCTTCACCATCGTCTTTCTACCTTTGTCAAATGCAAGCACATATCCCTTTTTATATGCACAATACACTGCATAGCCATATTATAGCATTTCAGTTCAGTTTCAGTTTAAAGAATTTATTTCTCAAAAGAACATAGTTCACTTAGATGAGAATATAAACGCATTTTATCAAATCCACTTCAATCAATTCTATAGGGAGGGATGGATAAAGATAGGGAGCTATCTTTATCCATCCCTCCCTATAGAATATAATATGGAAATACAGTTGACGTTATTATTAGGAAAGATGATACAATGGTTGCATAATGCTACAAGAACAACAGGTCTCGTGGTTTCATAGCTATATAGCTACACGTTTCTTCCACGTGCCATTTTGAAGGTAATCTTAACGATGGATAATGATGACGGATTGCTAATAACGGTAAGTGATTTTACAGATCTCCGAAAATTCGTAGAAGAGTAGCGATTCTCTTAGACGTTAGTGCTCCACATGTTTCACTGCCTGACACTCTCTGAACCTTCCATTTTATAGCTATGTAAAAAGGATGTTTCACTTCACGGTCTACAACAACATTCAACATTTTAGGATTCAACATACTGCAAATTCAACCTTTTGCGAACTAAACATTTTAGGAAATCATCTTTATACTACACCTGCTCGGAAAGTTGCCTATTCCTTTTCCATTAATAGAATAGAAAGTATGTCTTTGCAGGCCTATAGGAAACCGGGAGGAAAAACTCTATGGAATTTCATTTCTCACGTGTTTTAGCGGGAGGAAAAAGTGTATGGAAATCCATTTCTAACGTGTTATTTTTTTTTAATTTCCTAAAAGATCGACCGGTAGCTATGGTTATTTTCGTTCGGTCAAACGACAAAAAGTTTTTACTCCAAGTCCATTAGGCCTCCTCCGATTTCCGAACAATATTTTGAAAAAAGAACCCAAAGGCTGGCGCGGTCAATGAGGTTTTACCAACATCATTGGGCGCGGTTCTTCTAAATTTCAATTAATAATTAATTCTGTTTTTTATTTTCCTCGAAGGTGTAGTATAAAGCACTATTTATCACTCGGCAGAAAGTGCGATTCCTACCTCGTGTGTTTTAAGGCCCTCGGCTGCGCCTCGGGCCCAAAACGACACACTCGGTAGGAATCGAGCACTTTCTCGCCTAGGTGTAAAATGTACTATTCTGCAAATTCAACATTAGGATTCAACATGCTGCAAATTCAACCTTTTGCAAACTAAACATTTTAGGAAATCATCTTTCTGCAAATTCAACATTAGGATTCAACATGCTGCAAATTCAACAACTTATGAGAATTCAACATTCTGTTCCTAAAGGTGACGAAACATGACAATGACAGATGACTCTGATTCAACGACTAGATCCATGATTTTCTATTCTATTGAGTTTTTTAATTCTCATTCAAAGTCGAGAATTGAGATGCAAAGGAAAGAAGCCCAGCATGGCAAGAATTTAAGTAAGTAATAATTCTAAGCTTATGTAAAAGATGTCTAGATGATGGTTACTCTGCAAATAAAGGCTTTATTTATTAGGTACTTTAATTATAGAAAATAACAGTAACAAAATAAAACAATTACAACTAATATACAGGGTGTAACAAAAATAAGTAACCAAACTTTCAGGTGGGGTGTAGAATCGAACACTGAATTCAGGAAAAATATTGAAAAAAAATCCCGCCCTTTAGTTTTCGAAAAATTTAATAAATAGGTACGAAATTTTCACAACATTAGGCAATAGACTATAATACATGTGTCTATTTGGAATTAAAAAAAAATGGCCTAAGTACCTGTATTCATCTCTTTTATAAGCCCATAACACCTAAACGGTGCCCTAATGAGCGGCCACCGCGGTCATCGACCCGCGACATCATTGCAGCGGAAGCGAACAGGCTGCACGGCGTGCTTAGATATGGAGCCTACGTACAACAAATACATTCCAATTTTCCTCTAGGAATTAAAAAATAAATAAATTATTTTAAGTCTTTACACACGTTCTATCGCGAAAATGCATAGTTAGTAGGTACATTCGTTAAGCATGCACCTTCCTACTAAAAGATATTCACTACTAGCTTTTATTTTTTCATATCGTTGACTACCTAAGTACCTACCTTCACATTGACCTTTAAAAACACGGTGAGTAACTTACAATGAACCCCATAAAAGGTTGTTACAATTTGCATTTCCGAAGCACCAGATTGAAACAAGAAAAGGCACAAACTTTTAGCGCGCGAGAGCGAGATAGGTATACAAACTTAGTTCATCCGAATGTTCACCCAATGCTAGGCTTATTGTTAGTTTTGTCAAACTGTCATACCACAGAAATTTTATCATAGGGTCAATGGCCGTTTAGTTGCATCATTGCAAGCGCAAGGTGAAGGTCGCGGCGGCGCTTGTCGGTTTTTTGTGCGTAAAAATGGCTTGTATGCGTTATTCAGATATTGAATACCACGAGATGAAAATTGGAATGCATTGGCTAGCTTCCTACATACAACACGTGCAGCCCGCCGCCACGCGCGCTGCTGCGATATCGCGTGTCCGGTCGTGTCCCCCGTAAAAAGATGTTTATCTGCTAAAAAGGTGTACACAAGGTACGTAGACCTTTTAATCATATTTTAATGTCAAATAAACACGTGCATCAGTCGTTTGCGTAATGTAGTGAAAATTCCGTATTTATTTTATTTTTCGAAAACTAAAGGGCGGGATTTTTTTTTAATATTTTTCCTGAATTCAGTGCTCGATTCTACACCCCACCTGAAAGTTTGGTTACTTATTTTTGTTACACCCTGTATACACTTATATCTATTTCTTAAAAATCTAAGCCGTCACCAGAAGGCAGAGTGCCCAGAATGCTGGCAGCATTGCCACGTTGAATGGCAATGCTAATTCGTTGACCGAAATAGAAGCCAGCATTCCGATCACCTGTGGACTCTATAAGAAGTTTGGTAAGATCTTTATAAATTGCGTGTGCCCCAGGACCCCAAGGACCAAGGGTTTCTACCCCAAACGGCTCAAATAGGTAACCTCGGTCAAGGTTAGCGTATTTTCGCCGTTTAAGGGACTCCGCTGATGTTGCTGCAGAACCGGCCCTTACCGATGTCCCTGCAAGATGTGAAGGCGCTAGGGTATCTACACACGTGGCATCCCAAACTAAAGGCCGACCCATCTTCCAGGGAATCAGAGTCATACCGTCAGGCCTTTTACAAATTGATTATAATGTTTTAACATTACTTTGGTTTTATAGCATAGGTTCAGTCCGGGGCTTTTGCGGGATGAAAAGTTGCTGATAATTATGTCAACAACTAGGTATAACACACAATTTCTCTCTCTGATCTGATCCCTTCAGTAGTTTCAGCGTGAAGAAATAATGTAAAAAATAAACTACATGGCAACACTTTTTTCCTTATTTAAGTTCCTGTTAGTTTCTAGGTTCCTCGTTTAAAATTTTATCTGACATAATAAACTACCTAGTTACTCTATCATTCTTCTCATTACCTATCATCTAAGTAGGTAATTGTTCTTCGTTATCATAAAAACCACTAAAAAACCACTAAATAGTGGCAAAAAGCCACTATCATAGTAGTGGCTTTTGAATGATAACGAATTTAATTCAAAAAATTTCATCACTGTCAAAAGCCATGGTAAAAAATACATACACAGCGGATTATAGAACCTTCTTTTTAAGTTATAAGTTTAGTTATTACACATATTATCAGATTTTGTAAGAGTAGGTAGTATATAAATTTCACAATCACTCCAATCTCGCTTCAAACAATTTTAAAAAAGATTAGTCATCATTCCGATACTCAGTCCGACCAAAATGGACTTTTGTCAGTTGTTTCAGTACTTTTAGGAACGTTGGAATGTGGACATTGATCAGGCGGCGGCCGCGTGAATCGCACACACACGTACACTTGCTCATGTGTGTGCCAAATGCCATGTACGCTTGTACGCATACTTGGCACATATTCGTGTGAAACTTTACAGAGGTTACACACACACGGAGGCAATATGGACGAATGGCCCGTATTATCATGTTGTTCGATATTTTTTCGAATTTGATAAAGATTTTTCAACGGTACGAATTGGGCACGTCAGTTTGATTGTTTTTCAGCAACCGTTAAAAAAGACAAGGTAAAAAAGTCGTCCTCAAAATATATTATACGAATTGGAACGCGAAAAAAACCTAAGTAAAAAAGTAACCTAAAAAAACTAGGTAATCTAAGTACCTAGGTACGTAACATGTCATAATTGTACCGTACACGTGCACATTCGTCATAATACATAATACCATTAGGTACCTCCAAATTTGCAAAAGTAGGTAGGTAACAAAATACCTAGATCAGGTATTATTAAATTAGTCATGTCATCGTATCACAAGCAAGACGCAAGCATTGGCGTATTTTGCGCACGTTTCAATCACCACCTTCCTTGTTTCTACTTCTTGGAAGGTGTTTTGAAAAAATAGTGACCTTGTTTACTTGTTTTTCTCATATATCAATATAGGATTTTTTATTCTCTACTCCATATTTTGTGAATCAAACTTAGAAGTGCATACCTACTCTACTTCTTGGAAGGTGTTTTGAAAAATAGTGACCTTGATTACTTGTCTTTCTCAATAGGATTTTTAAAATCTCTACTATAAATTTGATGACTGAGTACTTAGAAGTGCATACTCAACAGCCGTATCAAATCCTACCTATAGCAAGTTTCACAGAATGATGACGTGCGTACACACCCACAAAGATAATACCTAGGTACCGTATCAATTAATACTTAGGTTTACACTATTTACCAATAGATTATTACATTTATCACGTATAATTATCACTTTTTATAATTAGGGCCTACTCTACACACATAGGGTCACAAACAACGATTCGACCAGAACACCTAAGTAGCACTGATAAGGCATCTATCTGATATAATTTCGTGGTAGTCATAACAGTTTATGTCTCAGTTTAAAATTATGAGGAATACTTATGGCCTTGGTATAAACGATGAACAGAGCTAGTGCTAAAACACAACCTTGAGAGAACCATTCTACTTTTTTTCTATAACGAGTCGTTTTACCGCCGGAACAATAAGCTTTTGCATTTGCAAATTGTTGTATTCTGTGTGATTTGTGAAAATATTAGTACCGCGCTTAGATATTTTACTGAGATCTATGGTGCCGCGTCCCGGATGAGGCGGACGCTGTATTGTATGCATGAACATCAAATAAAATATTCGTGAAGTTTAGAATCCGTGCCTCGTCCGTGCCTTGCACGGGACACGGCCCGCTACGGCCTAGCATATTTCATCCCCTAAGCAATTGTTTTAAGATGAGAGATTTATAAAGTTGGTTTATATTCTATTGTTTTGAATCAAAAGTGTCATATATGATAAAATCAGCTTCGAAGCAAATTGAAAATTCTTTTAATAAGCGGCCTGTTCGAAGAAATTGCGGTTGTTTGTAAATAAGTTTTGTACCGATTAAAGAAACAATTGATTGTGTAGTTACGACGTAGTCTTTACTTCGCTATTCTGTGGAAATAACCGAGTAGCAACTGATTAGAACTGAGTAAGTATGTATGTTTATCAAAATTTATCCGAAACAACATAACAACAACATGACAGATACGATACGCACCCTATCCTTCCCCATCCCCTATCCATGTGTTCGAAAGCTTTGAAAAGAGCAGCCTTTGAATAAAAAAATAGAGAGTACCTTAGGTTGTCTGGTAGAATTTTCTCTTCAGCAATAAGACCCCCACGTATTATTGATTTGTTTTCTGGAAAATTGTCCAATAAAGTATTTTATATCATTACCCGCGAATTCTTCGTTCGCTTGCTTGCATGTACCTAGTATGTCGATACATACATTTAAAATTTATGAGATGCATCTCTATGCATCTCATATTAAGGGTCCGGCGACGGATGAATTTCCCATACAAACGTAGTACCAAAATGATTCGTAATTTGAGAATGTTTTCATCATGGTTTGCTATTATTTGTGTAAGAATAGTATTTATACAGGTTCCTGTCAGAAGATTTTTTCAAAATACTTATCTACACAAGTACTAAGACAACATTCATTCGTTGATGTAAAAACGCGATTAGGTTTAAATTCATTTCAGAAAGGTATTTTGAAAAAAAATTGTGGCAGGAACCTAGATAAATACTATTTTAATACAAATAATAGCAGACCATAGTGAAAATATGCAAAAATAAAAAATCATTTTGGTATTACGTTTGTATGGGAAATTCATCCGTCGCCGGACCCTTAAGTAGGTAGACTTTTTGATTGCAGTTTAGATCTGGAAATATTTCATAAAGAATAGCCTCGGATTAGAATTTTTAATTATTGTTGTTGTCATTATTGTATGTATTTATACAATCCTGCTGGGTCTGAAAACAACTAACTAGAAAACCAAATACCTGGTGATTTTTATTCACTCAAGCATAATTTTATAATAAAGAAATTTGACTTTCAAAGCTAGGTATGTAGTGATATGTCTGATAGACATGTACTGCCTGTTGTATCTGCATTCATGTTGTTGGAAAGCATTCAGAGTAGGTAATATCGAAAATACGCGCAATTATAATATGAAATTGGAAAACATGATCCATCAAGCCCCAGGTCATGAAATTAATACGCTATGCAATGTCGCGTACGAGAGGTATTGCAACGAATAAAATGAAAGGCAACAAATATTAATACAGACGTCGTTTTAACAGGCACGTAAAATTTATCTCGATAATAGTACTACTCGAGCTTGATAAAATTAACTTGTATAAATTCCCATTTATTGTATTGGTAGATATTTGTAGAAATTATATTCAAATTAAAATTATCATATCACCCATAACTCCGGTCTAAGCCCTTATTGAATTATTAAATTAATAAAAAGGAATAAAACTAAATTTTAGAAGAATAATACACATTTAATACAAACATGTTAATTATTTCGGTAACTCACACTTCTTTTATACCATTCTTATACATTTCCCAATACCCATGGCACGAGCATTACACTAGGAATGTTTAAATCACAATATTAAATTAGTAGTAAATGCACTCAGTTACATTTGGGCGAAGCTTGCCAAAATTGCAATGACATTTACTTAGGTAAGGCTGATAATTTTACGCTAAACTATAATGTACTTTATACAAATTTTAGTGTTTGTAGCTGCATGTACCGAAACTACGCTTCGTCAAGAAGCTGTATTAGATTTGCTTTGTTCTTCGATGAGGCTCCTTATCGAAAATTATAGCCGTATCGAGTCTCGGAGACAAGAGTGTCATTTTCAAGATACACGTAATTGTGAACTCCTCGGTTTCAGAGCAATCTACATTAGAGTTCATGTCAGTTGTGTTGTATCGAATAGTGTATTCAGGTCTAGATTCTTAAATCAATTTACCAAAATGATTAATTAGTACGATACGAATGCAGGCTTCGTAAACTATTTCAGGATTTTTCCTGTAGTTTGTAATGTGTTGGTTTATAAATTACATTCCTAAGCTTCATTGACAGGTAACATATTCTCCATTATAAAACTGTGTAGATAACAACAATTGTTTATTTATTGAGATAATTAAAAGTTTGAAAATGATCAGAAATATATATAGATTGTTCAGTTTAATTAAACGTCTTTCAGGAAGTAACTTTGCCACACCCCGCTATAACAAACAAGCAAACATTTATGTTATGCTTACACGCCAACATTTTGTACTTATTCAATTAATAAATTTTAGTATAAATATTAACAGTAGATACTTAACAACTAGGTAACACAGACACTTATACATGTAGGCTTATTTTTACCATCACAAATGACGGTTTGCGCAAAGCGTGTACAGTAAATAATCATACAAATATTTAAGTAGTTCAAGCCACCTTCACCTTATTTCTATAAAATACATCGTATAATAATCGAGATTTTAAGTACTTTAGTACGATTTAAGTATCTTCAAAGATTTTTGTTGCGTTGGTATCATGAAACACTTGGATACATGAACCGTATTGAACTAAGACAAACTATCTGTTATATCACAGTCTTTATTTGATTTCCTGTATCAGAATCATGAAGATAATGTTACTATTTATTATTTATCTATTGGTCACTTGATCATGATTGTGTTTATCTTCAGTACCTACCTACCTATCTATCTAATACTACCAAAATTAGAAACATAGAGTAAAATTCAACACTATAGTGTTTTGTACACAGTACCCAGTTTGGTTTTTGGTTTTACTGAGTAGTTGTTTCATTTTGTTTTAAATTATAGTGTTACTTATCTAACGATATAGTAACACCATTCCGGACGGAATATTACACAAAAATCTGAGTAGGTCTCAATGGAAAATAATATCTCTCTGAGATGAATATTATCACAAGTTGATTTTAACTCTGGCCATATGATCATCGCTCTTCTCATACATGACTTTATCGCTTCTGTACAGTTTCTCTTGTATAGCGGCAAACGATTGCCCTTTGGTCTCTGGGAGCATCAACAGTATGAACACCACGCCTGCGATAGACAGCACACCGAATCCCCAAAAGGCCACGTACGGCCCCAAATTATCCGCCACCACTTGATACAGTTTTGTCACCGCAAATGTCATCAGAGCCACGAAAATTTGTATCACACACGTGGCTTTTGATTTTATATTTGTGGGGAAAATTTCGGAAGTGATAGCGAACGGCACTGTGGCCAGTCCTATCGTGTACGAAAATATAAATATAGCAATAAAAACTATAGGAATGAATTTTATACTGACAATGTAATCGCTGCTTTCGTGCTGTAAGAAGAAGTACGCTCCAATGATGATGTTAGACACACCGACGCCTATGGAAGAGATCAATAGTAGCGGTTTCCTTCCCAATCTGTCCACTAATTGTGAAGATATTGCTGATGTAAGTAGTTGTACTGAGCCAAATAATATACAAGCTTCTTTGGCACCCATAACGCCGTCCGCGGCTCCGAATATTTGCTGAGCGTAAGATATAATCGCAGTGCTTCCACAAAACTGCTGCGTGAAATAGACTCCCAGAAGTATGATGAGTCCTTTCTTGTTCCCACCAACGGTGACCAAATCCAACCACCTGCCTTTCTCCTTCATGTCTTCTGTGACAAGGCTAGTCATGCTCTCTAACTCCTCTCTGACGTATGATTTCCCCCGGAGTTTTCTGAGGGAGGTCTCTGCTTCTTCCCTCTGCCCTTGTTTGATGTAGTAGTAGGGTGACTCCGGCATGGTGCTGAATGTGACCACGAAGAGGATTGGAATGGCGATGTTGAAGCTGGCGAGTTGCAGAATGGACACGTACGGTCCGATGCAGTACTGGGACAGGATGCCAAACTGGAATAGATAAAAATATTTTAAATCATTGTTTACTAATTTTTTTCAGATAAAATACATATTTCCATAAATATAACAACTATAATACATAACTAAATAGGTACCTACAGACTTTCCGTCACCTTCATATACCTATAAGTTACATACCTAGTATCAGTATATACATTACATGGATCTGATATACCTAATTAGATCCATCACCGCAAGATTCATGGTCAAAAGCATAAATAAAGAAAACACTGTAATGGACTGACAGATTGAAACGAGGACGTGTTTAATAAAACCCATAATGAGGAATAGGAATATAAAATCAACGATTGATAAAACAAGTACGCAATGGCGCCATTTGTTATTTATTACCGTTTAGTTTCCATTCATTTATAATTATGCGATAATCAAGCTCTGTTTAGCTTGGGGCTAGATGATGATGTGTGCAATGTCTCCAACATTCGTATATTTTATTTGTGATTTGTGAAAAAAGATATTTTAGGATTTTTTTCTTACATTGTGAATCACTAGTCATTCATTACTAATCTACAGTAAAAATTATTCTTCTGACACAAACAATAATATAATATTTTGTAATATAAATTTCTGTATTATGGAAAATAAATAAGCATAGATACCTACTTATTCATATCGAAAAAGAATTGAAAAAAAAAAAATTAGCAGTAAGTTTTATTGGAGTGCCAGGTTTAATGTAAGTCCTTAGTATGGTTGAGACCCAAAATTAAATGGTGTATTTAAATATCGTCAAATTTTTATGTGAGCTGTAAAGTTTGTGCTATAAAATGTTTCGAGGTCATCAAACCAAGTGGCCTCCACATAGCTAATAAGCGCAAATGTAATTAACCTAAACATACCTTACATGAAAACATAAACTGATAAAAAATTGTTAAAGTTTCTATAAGGTTACGCTTTTCCACCATCATCATCATCATCATCAGAAACGTACAAGGGTACGTCCACATAGGCCTTCCCCAAACGACGCCACGAATAGCGCTGCTCCTATGCCGCCTCCGTTCATCAACTTCCTGCGACTGCTGTCTGGTCGCTCATCACTTTCAACTCGCTTTGTCAATTTTTTTTAAATTTATCAACCAATAAAATATTCTTTTGAAATAATGAGTTAAAAAACCTATTAGCTCTCATTATTGTTGCGTCGTATTAATAATAATTAATATAAGAAGTAATGTGATTCATGAACTCGAATGTGCTCTGGCTCTGCCATGTCATTGTGGAAATAATTCTGTGATGATGTAATAGCTCCCATTTTTGTAGTCTCATTTTAGGATGTATTTATGGTCAAGTTTTTGCCTGATGTTGCATATTGATAAAGTTTTTATTACGTGTTAGTATTAGTTGACATTTTAATTTTTTTTGCAATAATATCAGCATGTGTATATTCGATCTCCAACTTAGATAAGTATTTCTTATATTATTATTCAAGTTGGTTTTGTGACTATAAAAAAACATGATATAAAATGTTCTAACATCGAACATTTTTATATGAAAATCGATTTGATAAATACATAAATATACAAGTAGATAACATCTGCCTACAGGAAAATAAAAGATTACCATAAAATTCAATCCAAAACTCTGAGATTTATTTTCTTTAGACATTAAAGGAATCTGGACACGTCAGGACTGAACAATTTGCGGCAAATTACTTTTCGGCTAGTTTTATTTCTTGTAAAACGAAAAAAGTATTAAATATCGTGAAAAAATTTAATCTTGCGCCAAAGTAAATCGGGCCTCCTTAAGATTAATCCGCGCGATCTAAATTGGACGAAATTTTGTCAAAGTGAACATTTTACTGTACCTACATTACTCATACAAAGCCCGCGTTGTCACATTGGGAGCTTATCAAAGTAACTTTTCGACTTTTCTTTCTATATTTCTATATTCTAAGAGCGAAAGTACATATGTACATATTTTGTCTGTCTGTCTGTTACCTTCTCACGCCTAAACGGTATTTTTGATTGAAGCCTATAAGGCTGAACGGAATTTTATGACATTTGGCAGGAAGCTAGGCGCTATCATGAGGCCGTCCCCAGGTTAGCGTCTCCTTACATACTACTGACATAGGCTAGGAACTATTAATCCCGGAAAAAAATCGTGCGAAACCGCGGACCGCAGCTAATTTGAAATAATATTTTAACATAATATTATGTTAGAATTTAATATTGGAAACTTTGCTGGTTTAAATTCAAGTTAAGTATTTTTCGTTTAGTTATTAATTAATGTAGCCCCAATAAAAAAAAAGTATTATAAAGTTAAATATAAATGTTTTCCCCTAATTCAGATCGCGCGCGGATTAAATTAAAAAAAAATTAACACCAGGTATTCCATTTGGCTAAGCAAAAATTTACCTTCTAAAAAATCAGCAAACCAGTAAGTAAGATATATACTCGTAAATAATACCTACATATCTAAAAATAACCTACACATCTATCTACGCATCATTTCCACGTTTATTTTAGGTGACAACGAACGACGGTATGTGCCAGTTTCAATGGAAGATAAACTCAAGATAAACGTTATCTAAAGAAAATAAAAGCAATCTCCGGCACTTACCTTCAATCCTAAGGTACATAAGGTAGCTGACCTAATTATTTTATAAAATAAAATAAATAAATAATGCTGGAAAATTCACAAAGCATTATCTAGCCCCAAGCTAAGCAGAGCTTGTGTTATGGGTGTAACTGATATACATAATACAATACACTACAGAGATAAATATTTTTTTATTTTACATTATGGGAACCTAATGTTTCACCTTGGGAATTCTAAAAATATAAATCGTACTCAATCTTCGCGGAAACTGTTTTCAATTTAGCACGAAATGTGATAAATATAACTTTGTAAAGTCTGCTACCGTAAGAACTAGCTTCTGTCCGCGGCTTAGCACGTGTTATGTACGTGATAAATAGTAGAAGTACATAAAAAGAGTTATTCCCAACGTCTCACGTAGGACTATTCTCAGCGTCTCACGTGATACGCACAAAAAAGCCTATAATGTTAATCCAGGTCTAGAATTATTACATCTACATATCCAAAATTTCAGTCGTTCAGAAGTTGTAGTACCTAATTCGTAAAGAACTTACAAACATCCATCCAAATATCTAAAGATCCAAACTTTCACATTTATAATATTAAATTGATAGGATTGAGCGCTAAAGTTGAACATGAAGCTATTTAAAACATATTTCAGTGGTTATCAACTTATCAGTGAATAAATGGTGCACTTTTCTAAAATAGCACAGGAAAATTTGGCACCACAACCGGTTATTTAGAGATTGCGGCGATATTTGTTTCGGACGGAGCAAAAAGAATAAAAATTTTAAAATGTGTTATGCTTTATGAAAAAAACTCATTAAATACAGGTAATGTATAGCGTAGGTACTGGAGCTGGAGGTATTTATGTAGTCAATTAACGAGGCGATGTCACCGGAACAATTTGCCAACTCGTTTGTCATTGAAAATGATGGCTTTGGAATATTCTAGCAGATACATAGTTCCATAAACTCCAATTATCAATTTAGATTAAGTGGAATAGCCTTTGTCATTCTACCTTCGATCTACTTGGATGAAAATGTAGAGCGCGAGAGAATATCTGCGAAAACTTTTTCTGTGTTTTCTTGTGAAACTTTTACGATGTTATGATGTTATGCAATACGTTCTTATTTTCATTTAGACCTAATCTATCACCACACAGTGCTCTTCTGTGAATTTTTTTTCTGTGTTTTCTTATGAAACTTTGACGATGTTATGCAATACTTACGTTATTATTTTCATTTAGACCTAATCTATCACTACACAGTGCTCTTCTGTGAAAACTTTTTCTGTGTTTTCTTATGAAACTTTTACAATGTTGTGCAATACGTTCTTATTTTCATTTAGACCTAGTCCATCACTACACAGTTTCCTATAATGTCTAGATATAATGAGCACATACCATCCTTGAGATAAAGCGTCCTTTTTTGCGTTTAACAACAGTATATCCGGAAAATTGTCTGAGGCGCGACTTGTGCAATATTGTTCCAAGCAACAGATCCTAATCAGAAAGTTGCGCAATCATTTCAATGAGTCAATGGGTCACATGAGACCATGCCCCAATCGCTATGGAACCAATTGACGAAATGAACCCTCGTATTATTTACTGCCTTTGTACTTTCTCTAATGAGACATGCATACAGCTGTGCTCTATATTTTACGTTCGATAATGATTGGTATATTATGTATTGAGTGAGTAATTTTCAAAGTTAGCTATCGTACATTTTGTTATCGCTGCAGACGGGATATTTACGTGACAACAGCGCGTAACACTGATCCGATATGTCGGTTAACTACACCAAACAGAATCGGGTTACATTCAATCAAAATTGAACGGTTTGTGGGATAAATCTGAAATAATCTACAGCTATTTTAACCGTGTCGCGTTTTCTCCGATTGTGTAGCATGATCGAAAATACAGTAAAAACAGGAAAAAAAAACTACATATTGATTAATGAACGAAACATTAATCTATAAGAATAAATGAACCATTGCCTTGAAACTGTTGAAATTTAATATGGCTGTTTTTATTATTCACAAGCATATCAGTTAGTGTGCACTGGGCAGTTAATTACATACATATGGCTATCTGAGGTTGTAAGTCGAAACAGGCGGGATAATACTAGGTTACAATCACATCCTGTTAAAACAACATTAATGCAGAAAAGTGTTGTTAGTATTGCTCCTAAAATTTATAACAAATTACCTAAACTTTACAGAAACCTGAATGTAATGAACCTTGAAACAGAAAATTAAAATATTATTAATTTCAAAATGTTACTATAGCCTAGACGAATTTTTTAATGATAAATTGTAGATAGTTTTTAATGTTGCATGTCATCTCTCTAATTAATTTTTGCATACCGTAAACGGTCAAGCATGTTGTTTCTACCTAAGTATATGTTACCTTTTTTTGTACACATGTTTTTGCAAATAAATATCTCTTTATCTTTATCTTTACAAAATATCCAAATGTCAAGTACATTATGGGAAGATGCTGTTCGCCTGTAATACAGCTACATTGTAGCTACCACAGGAGACCACTGTCTCCAATCCAACTCCATTGTTACACATATATTTTAGAAATAAACATTTTGTATTTTTGTATTTTGTAAATACCTTCGACATAACAGTGATGAGTGTAGCCATCGCGCCCCGCACTTCATTGGACGCGATCTCTCCCAGGTACATGGGAGCCGCTGTATAAGCTATCCCGTAGCCGAGACCGGAGATCAGCCGTGACACGTAGATTGTAGGCACGTTGCCGGCCAGCATCACCAGGATCCAGCCGATGATGTAGGGAACTGCGGCCAAGAGGAGCGTCTTCTTCGTGCCGATTCTGTCTGCTAGGTACGAGGCGGGGATTGGACTGGCAGCTGAAATATTCAAAAAAGACATATCAACACCAAAAACTGGTGCACATTGTATTTTTTTCATGTCGCAGACGCTTTATATATTTGATTATGGGAGATTCGCTTTGTTTGGATATTTTTGTGTGTAAAAAAGTCATTATCCTGTCGCTGTGGCTATTTTCGGACATGACCCTATTAAAATGTAGATAGTGTTTATGACCGATGAGGTCATAAACACGATTGCTAGTCAAATTGGTGAAATTGTGTATTCTAGAGGACGCTGCAGTTAATAAGATTCGCCGTCGCCGTCTATTCTACTGTATCCAAAAGCTAAGATGGTGGATCGTCTTGAGCGTCCCAAGCTTCCTTCAGTTTAAGTTTTTTATAGACTTTGGACACGATATTCATGGACAGTTTCTATTGTAAAAATTACAAATATTTTTTTTGGTCCTTTACGAACAACTTAATAACAAATGAAAAATAATTTTCACTTTTTACGTAAAGTAAGCCATGCCAATTTATCCAGTTCCTCTAAAATAAATGTCTTATTCTATCTAGGAGTATCAAATATGACTGCCCCCGTTCTTATTTAGGTAAACACACTCAACTCGGAGTGGACATTAACCACAGATAGCATTCTATTGGCCTGCGGTATAAACCTACTCAATGCAGAGTCATTCAGTTCTGCGTCATATAAGATTCTATACCTACATTAGCCAAACACGAAGAAGAATATACTTAACCTAAAACTCACTTTGTTTCCGCGTCTTTTTATACGCAATTCACATTACTTGTCGATTTGAGACGGTTCCTTTAATTGTTATTGTTTATTTATTGTATTGTTTATTTATTTATTGTTTTGTTTATTGTATTGTTTACAATTATATCTGAAACTCGACGCCAAGCAAGTGAATTTTAGTTTTTTGTATCTTAAATATTCTACATCAAGTTTGGCTAGTGTATCGTATCTTGAATTTACCTAAGGACACGCATCTTCGAAGTTGAGCATTTAGGTTAGGTTAGTTGGATGTTTTTTATCTATGCTGAAACGCCTCTAAGTAGGGTTAAAATTAACAACAAAAGAAAAACACGTATTATAATTTGAAAAACACATTATTTAATAATGTTCAATCATAATCAATGTTCGTGTATATATCGTTATATTTATACATGTTTATTAGAAGGACTTTGATAATTTATAACAGTCCATTCTAATAACACTCACATATCATAGATTTGATAACGCTATCAGAGGATTATTTGCATTAGAAAATAATCCACAAAATCCTGCTCCACTGTAACGTTCAATAAATTGAATTTCAGTCGATTCTTTCACTTCCACTCCACCGGAATCTAACCAAATCGGAACGTTCGTTTGTAGATAGAAAAAGCAAGATAAAATAGTAAAAAGGATATGAGTAGATCTATACTGCTCCATTTGTTTTACTTTAATCTGTTACATTGCTTTGTCTTTTAAATAGTTTTGTAGTACTGTTAAGGTTGTAGCATACAAGGGTAACGGAGCGGACATGGCCACACAACACAAAAATCAACATCAATCAGCAATAAAATATGGACCTAGCATAATAAAACCGACCAAGTGCGAGTTGACTCGTACACGGAGCGTTCCGTATCATTGAACAAAACTATTTCGCAAAAAAACCCCTAAGAAACAGACTTTTTTGTTGGATCCAAAAAGCAAAAGCCCAACAAGACGCAGTCGAATCCAAGAACTGACCGTGTCTAACGTTGCTTATCTACAGCGGAGGCTTAGTAATAGGGTCCCGTTTCCACTCTTCGGGTACGGAACCCTAAAAAAGCAGACAACATGTGGTAGGCGAGGATGATGCAACCGTCTCGCTCGTTAGCTTACACTTACTTTAAGCTTGTGGACCGCTTGGCAAAAACCCTCATAACGACTCTGCCGATCGTTTATAGATAGACAAGACAGAGTGCGTTCGTCGCGATGACCGTGTGCGGTAGCCGTGCGGTGGCGGTGCTTTACAGATGTGCTATGTCCTTTATATCCCATTAATATTCAGCGTGAGGTATCTCTAATGAAACTAAAGTCCTTTCGCCTGGCAAAGTTCCGATAAGATCTAACTAGATAACTAAGGTTGTTAAGCGAGAAAATGATACCAAAGGACAAAATTCTTGCTTGGACAAGATTGTCTTCTGTGATAGATAAGCCTTCTTATGTTCTTTACTATTTTTTTTATTATGGTTTTTTAGATGCCAGTGATCGTGATGTCTGGAGAGAGTGAGGGGAGGCCTTTGCCCAGCAGTGGGATGAACTCGGCTAGTAATAATAATAATGGTTTTTAAACTATGTCTATAATAGTGTGTGTATAAAATAGTCAGGTTTTGAACGACATAATAATTTGTACTCTTTTACAAATACCCAATTTTGGTAATCGTTACAAAATTTAATGTTTATTTTATGTAGAGTAGAACAAATGATGATTGTTATAATGAATTTATGTTCATGTGTTCATAAAACAAAATAATGTTTATCGTTGGGTATAAAAATGTCTATGAATTTTAATTATGTTTTTAGAATTAAGGGTTACATACATTGCTGCACCATCACTACGCTGAATATTTAGTTTACTACGAACCTACTACATACCTGCTACGCTACGAATGCGGTACGCCATCGCTATGAAACAGGGGGCCTACTCGAAAAAATAAAAATCTAAGTTTCGTTTTCCTTGTCTTGCAAAACCAACTCTTATGTCCCTTGCATAAGATTAGCCATTGCATGAAAACGAATCAGAAACTTCGATTTCGTTTTTAAGAGTACGGGCCCCTTATGCTTATAAACAGCTTTCAGCGTAGGTGTTACCGCTAAGAAATTGATATGATTTTCTTCACTACAAGAATATTTTCCTTTTTCGAAATTACGGTATCGTTTTTGAAGAAATTGCATAATTTTTTTTCGTGGTAAGAGTATTAAAATCTCCGCTCGCGTAAGGACAGATCTGGGAGCCTCGTCTATAAGAAGTAGTAATGTAGTATATGCAAAAAATTAAGATTCTTCAGAAACAACGGAAAGCCGTGTGGATACCGTCTTAGAATTTGCACCACCCCAACTCTTTCCGCGAGTGTCGTAAGAGATGACTAAGGGATATCAACCGGGAGCAAGCAGCAGCGCCCCATGCTAAACCATTCTATCACCGAATAGCGATCCCCAACCCGCATGCCCAGCGTGAGGGTGTTATGTGTATATGAGGGGATATATTACCTGAACACAGTATCATAATGGAGGCGATCCATGAGCTCTGGTCGGGGGAGGTCTCGATGGGTGATTCTTTGCTCAGCAGAATGGGTAATGTTGGTGACGTCCATCCCACTGTGGTTCCAGCTGCCGCTGTGATCAGAGTAGCTGGAAGAAGAAAACCAAGTTATACCTAATGGCACAAGAATAAGATTTATTTATTAATAAAATCAAATCATTAATTTTGACGACCTCCGTGGCGCAGCGGGCGAAGGTCCGCCTGCGACGCAGGAGGCGACGCAGGAGGCAAATTTGTGTACGTCTGCAGAAATTTGTTCTGTTGGTCTGGGTGTTTTCTATGTATAATAAAAAATATCTATCTATGTAGTGTATTGTATTAAGTATATCAGTTATCTAGTACCTACTCATAACACAAGCTCTGCTTAGCTTGGGGCTAGATAATGCTGTGTGAATTGTCCAGCGGTATTTATAATTTATTTATTTGCAACCATGGGTCACAAAGATGTAGATTATTAAGATTGCTCATATGTAAGTAGATGTTAGCAGCTTAGATCAATTAGTACAGGTGAAGGGCACTGCAAAAAAATCATATAAATTGACAGGAATTTAAAAGTTTAATTAAAGAAAAAGAAAAGTTTCAAATCTTTATTTCAAGGTCAGCTAAATCATGCACGTCAATCTTTATTAAAATTATAAATTCCTAATGCAAAAACCTAAAATAAAACTAAATAAAGATTTAATTTCTTATGGCGTCTAGGGTAGGCAAAAAGAGCCAGCTAAAGATTTTCTATGGTTGATTTAGTGGCGTTATTGGCAATGCATTTCCGTGCAGAATGGAAGGTTGCGGGTTCAAGTCCCGCCTGAGTCGTTAATTTTTGGGATATAAATGCTTAGAAGTAAAACTTTGTAAGGGACACTAAAATGGGGCTCATGCCGAATGGAATAAGAAATGTGCGTCATGCCTACATTATACTGTCTAGACTTTTATAGGGCGGAATATTAAATACAATAATACCTAGGTAAGTATATAGTTTAATACGTAACATAACAACGGATACTGAAGTAAGAGAAGTTTACGATAACATATAATATCAGCATCATTCCATAATTACAAATACACATTTAGCTACTTTCAGGAGCATTAAAAAACTGTCTCGCTTCTTTAGGCATAAAAAAGTATTCGATTACGATTTAATATAGTCAAAATAAAAATTAGATTAGCCTCCATTGGACAAGGTGATTTTTATCAGTTTACGCGCCCTTACTCTTTAAATATCCATGACGCAAATGCTACTTACGCTTCACGGACATTGATCGTGTTAATAATGCGAATGACTTTACGATTCGTTAGGAACCAGATAAGCAAGGCAAACTACTTAACGTTTTGTCTTACTTTTTAAAGTACCTACATTTTGATTGACTTTTTTTAAGATTAGTAATAAAAACCGTTATTAGTTTTATCTCACTCAGTCCGCGGTCAAATATAATATGCGTACAATAAAGTTACGTACGTAGTTGTTTAAACCTTTTTGTTACTTTTAGAAAAACAACCATAAATAACAACTAATTAAAAAATTTAAAAATCCCCCGACAGATTTTCATGAATCATGGCTAAGAACACTCGGGATAAAATTATCTAAGACACAAAAAAAAAACTTAACGAAAATCGGTTTATCCGTTTGGGAGCTACGATACCACAGACAGATACACATATACACAGACAGACACGTTAAACTTATAACACCCCTATCTTTTTGAGTTGGGAGTTAATCAATTTTACATTCTAAGTATGCACTATAGTTTTTCTTTTAGAATTTTTATAAATATTTTGTATAACCCACCTATGTCTTACCAAAATAAATAAGGTAATTTATTCACAATGAAAATTACAATCAGATAATAGAAATAAATTAGAACTATTTACAATTGAAACAATTGAGCTAACTGCAGACTGTTGCATCACTCTACAGGTAGCTCAACTGATCCATATTAATACCAGTTGAAACCTGGCTGCATTGCCCCGCTGTATGGCAATGCTGATGCGCTGCGCCAGATTGACAGACCAGCTCTCGGGTCACGCATCACTTCTACCTGATGCTCAGATGATTTTTAAAAACCTTAGGGTTTTTACCTTGGGGAGCCTTGGTACCCCGCGGACTTAGAGTCTCGACTCCAAGGGGAGCAAATAATGTAGTCTCTGTCGAGACCTGCATATTTGTGCCTCTTGAGATCATAATGGAATAGTTATAAATTAGTCAATATATAGCAAAGATACCTAAAGTAAGATTTTCAGGACGACCATTGTCTATATCCAATGGAATATTACAAGAAATGTATTGATGACCCAGCTGATATCATTACTTATATGTTACAAGGCTGTTGAACTCAAACGTAAAGGTAAGCAACAAAAACACAGAAAAGATAAGTCACAGATATCCTAGTGACAAAATAAATATTTTGGAGCTCATGTTATCAGAATTATCTGCTTGGTAGAAATCTCATGGAAATCAAAACAATATCTAGACACATGGCAGTGTGTTAGCTAAGCTCGCACTGACAGTTTGTTTATATACATTTAGGTTGACTTAACTGTATAAAGACCTAGATTTATCTAGATATAGTACATGTAGTACAGGGTGTGTCGTAAAGAGTGGTTAAGCCTTTACCTACTGGGGGTGCCTCAAGGGCATGGTTTACATCTCAATTGAGCAGCTGCGTGAGCGAATACAAAGGGCGACCCAAACCATTATCGAATCCGTGCATGCACCACTAGCTCTTATGCACGCCCTGCATTGCAGGGCGTGCATAAGAGCTAGTGGTAACCATTTTGAGCACTTATACCTTACTTTTAATTTGAAATAATGACCCTTACCCATCTTTCCATGCAATATTCTTTGCATGGAAAGTCGGAAATACCAAGTGTTATGTCATTTCGGAATTTCATTAAGATGGGCAAGTTTTTTATTAGTCGGTCACTCAGGTGAACATAAATTTTTTTTCACCAAAGGAGGTCAAACTTTTGGAAAAAGTTAGCAAAACACATTTTTGTTTGTAAAGCATGTTGTAAAAGAAAATGTGTTCTTTTGGCAAACAAATGGCGGTTAGCGTTTGATAGCACAGTTATCCAAAAATGCTATACCTAACAAAAACAGATTGAGAAAAATTCCTTGATTTGTAACCTTGGCATCGAAAAGAACAGACAAGGGTAAAAAAAGTTAAATATTTCGAAAATGTCCAATAACTCGAAAACCGTGCGACTTTTACTGGGCCCCTATTGACCACTCTTTACGCCACACCCTGTAGTATAGCTATACATGTACATTTATATAGATATTTAGGAGTTAAATATAATGTAGGATGGTGTTTTTCATTTTATAAATAGGCTTATCTATTTCATTATAGGCCACATCTTTACTTACTTTTGTGAGTTAGTGGCCAAACGCTTGACTATCATCAATAAAAAAATCTCGTAGGTAACAAAAGTGGAACCTTGGCTTACGGCTTTATATTTTTTAGAGGAATAATTAAATATTTCACGGCAGAAAAAAATATTTCTTTACAGCTGATATCTAGGTGTAAAGACCTTAGGAGGCGTACAGACGACGTAAATAAGGAAATTACTTTATTTATTACTAAATACTGTTCAAAGTGTAGGTACGTACCTATAAAAAGGTTGTCACTGCTAGAAACGAGATGCATCGTTAAATTTATAATTGTTGACGTCAGTTTTTTTTTGCTGAAGCATCAAAGTTAATAATATGTAGGTACTTACAGAATGCTAGCACTTAACATTACGAGAAGTTACTTCCGCATCACACTGATACCATCTGCAAAAGTTGGATGAATCATTGCGACCTTTTCACGAAAAAACTACTGAACAAATTCGGCTGAAAATCGCGTAAATTATGCTTAATTCTAAACGTGGCATGACGTAATAGGCTTTTTATCTAGAAAAAACGCATTTGAAGCTGCACTCAAAATCTTTTCTTGTTAATACTCATGGACTTTGAATTAGTCCGTCATTGCGTGCAAATCTTCTTGAATTCCAATTATAACCTTGAAGGCAAATAAAATGAAACGTCATAATAATATTGAAGTGAAAATTAATAAAGGGGAATTTAATGTGGTGTCAGCAATGTCGCCAGCGAGGTTATTAGCTGAGGACGGCGATAATGTTTTTTCGCCACAAATGCTGACCCGCCTGTCACGGGGCTTCATTAGGGCCTACCAGTGTTAAAAAATTATCTGTATTTGCAGCAGCCTCAAGATTATTATAATTATTCACGGGTATTTATCGCGTTTATAACCCTATTTTTCCCGACGTTTCAACAGGTTTACACTCTGTAGTGTTCACGGGATGACTGAAGTACTGGAGCTACCGCCTCTGCAAAGCGGGGGCAGCATTCTTTGCAACTACCCTCACTAGTTCTTCAGAAATAAAATAAATTTATAATTATAATAATGTGGTCTTATCGCGTAAGTTTAAAAAACTTTTTAGCAGCCTCAACCTCAACAGCCTGTGTTGGTCCACGGCTGGATGCAGGCCCTGATAAGCGCCTTATTGGTTTTTATCTCATGGGGGTAATGCCCATAATCCCCACGCTGGGCATGCGGGTTGGGGATCGCAGTTCGGGGGTAGAATTGTTATGCAGGGGGCGCTGGCTGCTATCCGCCCCCGGTGATATCCCTTAGCCGCCTCTTACGACACCCGCGCGGGAAGAATTGAGGTGGTGCAAATACTAAGCCTAGCACCACACAGCATTTTAGCTTTTTAGCTTTACAGCAGTGCTAGTCTCTTATTCTGATACGATTATTATAAATACAAATGCCTCCCTCGTCCCGCATCTTACACATTTTGCGACACTAAAGTCCAGTCTTTGAAGAATACAATTGATGAAAAATACCTAACTCACAAGAAATAGAAAAACATTATTTTAATAACGTACCTACTGATGGTGATGATATTAATAAGCAATAAAGTCTTATCATTACAAACGTACCACAGATAACCATTGGATGCGACTCGCAGAAGACAGCAAGAAATGACGTGCGTGCGTACCTAAAAAGGCGGCCTAGTTACCAAAAGAGGGTGCAAATGCAGAAATGTCGAAGATGTATGTATAATTTAAAAGTTCGGAATTACTTGCTAAAACCTCTTTTTTCGGGCTAAACTGCTATAAAATTTATATATAATCGTGTTGGTAAAAACAAAACAGAGTGCTATTTATGTCCTGTAGTTTTTGAATAAAACTGTACAATAGTGTCTGCATTAAAATCCTTTTAATTAAACAACGTGAAGGATTTTTGCTAAGTGGTGTAGTTTTATGAAGTAGCCTCTACAGATAAGTTGGTGGCACCCAGCCCTACTGACCTTTTGCTTACGTCAGCTTTAGCTGAAGGGCTGCGTCGATTTTTCAAACAAATGTTTTCGTTGATACTGTAATAATCTCCTCAAAATGTTGGCACCTCTCTCACACAATCTAGTTTTGTTTACCAGCGCAACCGAAAAAGTTTTAGAGATGTTGCTAAAAATACAAGCTGTGGCAAAGTTAACCAAATCTCCATCAAATAAATGTCGAAACTTGTATGAAGTGGACCTAGCCAATGGCTTACCTACATAGATATGAGTACTAGTGAAAATAAACAATCGCGTTGTTTGTAATGTAGTAGCAATCGGTTAGCACTAGGTAAAGCTAATAAAAACACTTGTGAGATAGGGGCATGATATTTTTTGTACCGAGTGCTCTATA
Organism: Eupithecia subumbrata; assembly: GCA_949316285.1. Taxonomy (NCBI): domain Eukaryota; kingdom Metazoa; phylum Arthropoda; class Insecta; order Lepidoptera; family Geometridae; genus Eupithecia; species Eupithecia subumbrata. The sequence goes on along the minus strand of OX438644.1, from coordinate 25,229,243 downwards.
TTATTGCTGTTATTTTCCAATGGCTCAGGTTACTCAGCTCGTAGCCAATTTTGGTTTATTGAGTAGCGAATAACGAATTTGAACCTTCTCTTCAAAGAAATAAAGATTCGACACGTCGGCGTCGTCGTCGTGTCGATGGAACAATATCCGTGCTAAAAACTCGATAGGCAGGTTGGTACTTGTCGAACGTATCGAGTTGCTCTAATCATTATCAAGGTCCTCCGACTTATTAAATTGTGACTCACTCAAAGCAGACGTATTTGTTGTCTTGACGACAAGACATACGAGTAAGTATGTTTGTTTCAAAATAGAAATAAGTATTTTTGTTTTAAAGGAGGGTTTAGGCATTCGCCCTACAGTAGGACGTAATGGGCTAATTATTGTTATTGCAATATTGACTGTAATATCCGATGATATAGATAGAGAAATTTTACTATAAAATCTATCGTATTTTGAAGAATTCATTATGAATGTTAGGGGCTTAATTACGAACCGTGTTTGTGTTGGAAGAAGACCAAAGTTTCATCCCTTATCGATAGATTTTCTCTTTCTCGTTCATAGTTCTTTTAAAACTTAAATATGTTACAGGTCATTCAGAAATTATGTAAAAACAACATGAATTATTAAAAATTATACAAATTAAAATAAATATTTATTCACAAAGAAAATTATATCAAATAATATAAATAAATTAGAACTAGTATTTACAATTGAATTCGGTAATATTATAAATTGATCGGGTTATCAATGAACCACATTAAAAACTTTACTTGATAAGTTAAAGTTTTTCTGACATAGATGCAGGTAGATATAAGATGCTAAGCACCTTTTGCAATTACTTGTTCTCGAAGATAATGAAAATGCAGATGTGAACGTAATATAGGTACATACTTACCTCTCCATGCCTCTCCAATGCATTTGCCGAATACAAATCTTTACAACATAATGTACACATGTATTTCTTTAGCTTAATACATTGAATTTAAAATAGGATAAGCACATCGTTACAACGTGACCTTTTGTCACCGATACCGATATATCACGGTTGTGAAATACCTATACGTCTAATAGATTATACGCACAAAAAACCTGTAGAGCAGCTGGCTGTTTCTTTTTCACTTATTTTCTGTATTATAAACCTAAGATTACACCTACCACAGGGTCACGGGGTTGGGTTATTTATAAGATAAGTGGAAGCATTTAAATTACGTTTGCTGTTTGTTTTAATTGTTGCCCTGTGATTTACTTTATGTTATCTGAGGTTCGTGAGAGTTACTTAGGTAAGTACGTCAGATATTTAGGTCAAAACTACGATAAATGTACCTAATGATTATGCATGACCTAAACCGACTGAATCTGAGCTTTGCTAACCCTATGATGATGAATAAATACCTATTTTTCAACTGACTGTAAAAAAGGAGACGTTCACAACTCGACTATATGTTTTTTTGAGTTTGTATGTTAATCGATATTTCCGCGAATTTTGATGATAACTTCACCTTTGTGTAGAAAAATGATTACGAGGTGGTTCTGTAAAAGTTTTAAAATGACACTGAACATTAAAAAAAACAATTCACACAGGTTCATCATGATATAAGAATAGGAAACAATAAGTTCTAGATAACTATTTGCCACTTGGGGATGGTTAAAATAAAAATTAAGTTTCATTGTACAAAACCGTTCCTACTAAATGTCCATTGTTCAAATTTCCACAAAGGCCTATCACAAACAATAAGAAATACCTACGAAAGGTTCGTAATATTGACTGTGAATAAACGATTTTACTCCGAAACGGTCCAATTGCCGCTTAAAATGGCTGTTTTACTTTATGAAGCAGATTAAATTTAGCACGCGAGACCCTTGTTAGTAGGTACAGAATTAATATTTTTTGTTTTTCATGAAAACATTTTCAGTATGAATTTTAATTGAAAATTACTTGCCCGTGACTTTTCTAGCGTGAATAAGTTAAGAAAGGTCGTAGCCATTAGCAACTTTTTAGCTGTCAGTCGCATACTCCGCGGTACCTACTCGTAAACAAAACTCGAGACCTACACTCCGGCCAAACTCGAGATAAAATGTTTGTAAACATACTACACATTAGAAACCACGTGTAGGAGGGAAGACTGGTTAGCGTTAGCGATAAGGCCGCCCATTGTGCAACTGTTTTTGTGTTTTTCTTTTCTGTTTTTCTCTATCTTGGTGTGCAATAAAGAATATTTGTATTGTATTGTAGGTTAGGTACCTACTTATTCTAAAAATTACTTTCTAGTTGTTGATTTTTTTGACAGATTTTGCACTACTATCCATTTGAGATCTTTCTTAGAATGCCTGAGAGTGAGAATATATAGTAATAATAACTAAATACTTAGTGGCGACGACAACTATAATTCAAACACGACGCCAAAACAAGAATTATATGTAGATTTTTTTGTTGTGAGATAGAAAGATAGATAGAAAATACTTTTATTGCACACTTAAAACTAAGAAATAATTAAAAAGAAATAATTATAACCTAAGTGACAATTGGCGGTCTTATCGCTCAAGAGCGATCTCTGCCAGACAACCTGGTATGGATAGGATCGTCGGATATGTACAGTAGTGTATGTGAGTTGTATACAAACATTCCTCACCTCACCTCAACAGCCTGTATTGGTCCACTGCTGGACGCAGGCCTCCCCTGATAAGCGCCTTATCGGCTGTTATCTTATGGGGAGCCAATGCCCATAATACCCAAGCCGGGCATACGGGTTGAGGATCGCAGTTCGGTGGTAGAATTGTTCTGCAGGCGCTGGTCGCCTCCGGGGTGGATTTCCCTGAGTCGCCTCTTATGACAACCGCCGGAAGAGTTGTTACTTCCTATCATCGGAGAAGTATTTTTTTGAGCGAGCACAATCAAAGTAATATTCGGATAGAGAATTTTATCTTCTATCCAAATATATAAGAAGTGTTTTTGGTGATTTTTAAAAAATAAGCAAATGTGAGTTTCTACCGTCCAATTAAAAAACCGGTTTTTATATATCTATCTGCGGAGTTTTTTTTCTCAAAATCACCGAGCACGATAAAAATAATAAATTAGGATTGATAATTTTATCCTATAACCAAATATATTAGTCTTACTGTGCGCGGTGATTTTTGAAACATAAGCAAATTATATGCTTCCACCTTCCATACAAAAACCAAAAAGCAAATTGTAAGCCGCGGCAACTGACATTATTTCTTGGGAATGACTTGCGTATAGGATATAGGTTCTGCTATACCTATCTTCAGATAGGAGCATGGTTTGATTTTATTGTTGCTTGGCAACACACACGATACCTTCTTATTTACGGTTATCGGTATCTTAAAATACCTATTGTGGCTGTTGGCGATACGGCAGTAGACGTTATGGTTGCTGGATGGAACGAATGACGACGCAATCGACTAAATAATGATGACGACAAGTTAGATTGCAGTGAACATCATGAAAATAAGATTGAACATTAATATTTTGTACATTATTTTCATTACATCCAAGACGCAAATATCTAACAGGTACCGAAATGCCTAGGCAATGGTATAAAATTTGAGAGGTTAACCCCCAATACTGAAACGCAACTTAGATTTAAGCAGACTCAGTTGCGAATTTTTTACAGTTTTCCATGAAATTCTGTCACTCTAGTCTTTGTAAGCTAGTAGGAATAAAAACCGGCAAAAAAAATCTTGAAACTGAGCAGAGTAACAAGTTTTTCAAGTTTTCTTAATAACACAGACAGACAGTTTAGACAGTTTTTGAGCTACAAACCTAGGTACCCTTTTAGATACTCATAATCCCTATAATATTCTCATATGTAATATTTTTATCTGGCGATATAAGTCAGAAAAAGACAAAATACCATATGCAAAATTTAAGCCCGATTCGTTCAGTAGTTTTAGCGTGAAGAACATTCATCCATACAAATTTATAAATTTTATAATATTATTGTTATTCTCTGGTTTAGGGCAAGTCTTCTGGTTAAGACTATTTAGGTACCTATACTGAATACCAATGCACAATGGCACGAAGCTTGAGATGTATTGTTTACAATATCGATGACCTCCGCCTGCGGTGCAGAAGGTTGCGGATTCGATTCCCGCTGCAGGACTGAGGACATATGTTTGTACGATCTGCAGATATTTGTTCCGGGCAGCATTATTTACTTATTTATATAAAAGTTGGTTCTTATTTATTTAACATTTATGCAAAATTAGGTATACGACTATGTATCGTAAAAGGAAGTGATTAAAACATTTATTTGCAAATCAGGGTCAACTCGAGGTAGAAGTTTATATTGAGTGTGCTTGTCACATATTGTAATACGCGTTATAATTTATTTAAAACAATTAACTTCTGGTACAAACTGTACAAAGGTAGATACCTACTTCTACTGATATGAGTCGGGAATACTAATTATCTTAGCTACTTGTGGGTATGTTAACAGGAAAAGTGAATCGAATGAATAGAAAAAATAAAAACTTATAGAACTATTATGGGTAACACATCATCAGTCATTAAATACTGTGATCTTTTTACCATGAATAATATGATTTTGATTTTTCCAAAAATTATCTACTTAATTTGGCATTTTTGACAAAGTTGCATGCGCGATGATCACGGAATAACTAAAGTGTAAACAAAATACAAATCGAAAGTACCTACCTAACTACCCCATAGTAATATTTTAGTTGGAAATATTATCCGTGTCATAATTCTATCCACATCGCGCGATTCCCTTTTGTTTTCCGTATAGATAGGTAGTGGAAGCTTGGATTTGTGACATCAGTGTGGATAATTGTACGAAAAAACAAAAAACGAAGATGCTAGTTTTAAAAATTTATCTTGCACCAACGCTATCCTATATTTGGTAGATAAGTATAAGATCTTACATTAGGGTGTTTCCACTAGAGAAGAAGCTTTGTTCGGAAGACGGCAGAAATGACTCCTGCAAAGTCAATGACAGAGAACAATACAGTTCCGATTGATTGCTGAAGTGCAACTTTTTATTGGCCTGGCCTATTATTGTTGCTATTGCTTGGCCTATTATATTATATATAAGCTTATATGTTATTATATTACATGTAATAACTGTAAATATTGTCTATTAGATATTATATGCTTGGCCTATTATTGTTATTCGTATTTTAAGTACTTTTTCATCTTCACACTAACGTTTTATATGCGAAGATTTGAATGTTTAGATGTTGGAATGTTTGTTACCTCTGAACGCCCTGACTACTGAACGGATCGGGCTGAAATTTTACATAGATGTAGGTAAAACACTAGAATAAAATGTATAGTTACTTTTTAAACCAAAAATCTGTTCCCAGAGGATAAAAATAACGTTTGACGGTGTGCGAAACCGCAGGCAGAACTAGTTGTTCATAATATCTTACCAGAAAAATACAATACACAATACAAACAAATAAAATTGAGGTAATCTGTTTGTAATGTCAAAATAACAGCTTTTTACCAAAGATGACGATATAAATCTTTGCTTTTTACCAAATGCATATGAAAGCACCTATACCTACATAATAACGGCCCATTCCCACGGCCGTCCAGTTCTGTGGGAATTTTTTACTGGAACTGCAAAAATGATTGGTGTGTTCTCTTCTTGAAACACATAGGTATACTACTAAGTGGGATCCTGCAAAAAAAACCGTGCCTGCAAAAAACGAGATGTTGCCGTGGAAAAGGGCCGTAAACAAACACCAAATTTGGACGTTTCTGTCTGACTGTTTATTTTCGCTAATCTCCGAACAGCTGCGGACCGACTTTGAATAGACTGGAAAGCCGATGTTACCCGCTATAAGATGAGCTTTTCTTTGGTTTTTATTTAGAAAAATAATTATTGTAGATCTCGGTACTCACGGAATCCCCGTCGTGGTATAAAACTCAATTTTTATAAGGTTCAAAATATTATCTTTGGTCGCAAATAATTTGTAGTAGGTACCTACTAATGATTTTGTTCCTTGAACCAGTTTCTTCATAGTTTGCGTAGTTTTCTTGTAAATAAACAACAACTTAAATTTTGCGCTTACGCCGCTTTCCAAAGCGGATTTGTTGTATCTTTTAAGAGTTTCGAGATCGAAGATCGGGTTCGAAACCCATAAGGTCTCGCTTTGTCTGTCCTTTTTCCCTCCTTAATAAGTCAGCAACTTTCGCAGCTATCAACTTGAAATTTAAAATAATAATAAATTCGTATGCCTGTACAGATTTAAAGAAAAAAAAAATTAACTGACCCTGTTCATTTGTGGGGTATCAGTTTGTAAATTTCAAAATAGTTTTAGAAATTTCTGTAAGTTTCATAGGTACTTTCGAAATATTTTTAAAAAAGTCGAAAAATACCCCCCCCCCCTCTATCTCCAAAGATTGCAGGGCGATCCATCCAAAATGTATGTAGCATTTGTGGATATGGATCTATATTTTACAGGAAAAATAAAGAAAAGTCTGTATTTTACAGACTTTTCTTTTTGAACACGTTTTGAAAAATGGTCAAAAAGGGGGGAATTATTTTCAAAAGGTGGAGCTACCTCACCAAATGGGATATAAAATGAAAGGTATTGGTTTCTACATTTCAAAACAGTTTTTTGAAATTTCTGTAGAGTACACACTTTTTGAAATAATTTGAATAAAGTCAAAAAATTTAATCGTAGGTATTCATCAAATAACCGGTACCGGTACGTAAATGTATAATTGTCAAAAGTTCGAAACCCTCGGCGCGTGAGTTACACTCGCACTTGACGGATCTTGTTTATTGATAAAATCGACCACGTGCAAGTTCATACAAAGAATCATAACGACAGATACAGGGAACAAAAAACAGATGTCTAGAATTGAGACAGAGAATTTGATCTGTTGTTTTTAACTCAATCTGCGCGAATTGCACACTGCGATTTTTTTCTTGGCGCACTAAATAAGGTCTTATGTAGACACATACCAGTTTTCATCTATTCAAGACATGTTTATGCCCGCGATTCTTCGATTTCTTGGTTAAATGTTTTATTTCTAACGCAAATCTGCACACAATATTAAATTGTTGGATATTATGTTAAATTTTAAAATTTAGTATTTCTATTTCTGCCAAAGAAGTTTTTTTTTTCTTAGTATGTATTATGAAAAGTGGTACTTATAGGGGAATCTTTGTTTACCGAGTAGGCGCCCATTGATCTAGTTTTAATGTTTACATTCTACCTACAAACTAACTAACTAGTAGTATGGACGCAAGCAAGTCTGTTTTGACTTGGTTAAGCTGTGTTTAGAAAATATTATAAGTATTTCGGTTTTCTGGCAGGTCACAAACACCTATAACTTTAGACCAAAAAATATAAAAAAGCCTTTAGAATGAATAGTACCTACACGTGCACGCAAATACAAACACTAAACATTACTAGTACCTAGGGTACTTAAAATTAATTTAAAAGTACCGACTTGTTTGTGACGAATCGACTAATCAAGAAATATGGATACCGTTTTGATAGCAACATACTTACACAAACAAACAAACAAAACAAATATAAACAAAACACAAACCACTGAGAGCCGTGACGTACTCCCTCCACTTGCGACTACCTCGGCTGCTGCTCATTGCTGGATCTCACACGCACTTTACTAAAAACATCTACGTTCTGTCACCTAGTACCGGCACACAAACACGCGCCGCGATGCATGCCGCTATAATATTAGCTCACCACGTGCTACTCGTTTATAGTCGCAAGCGTGAATGCTGATGCCAACGAGCACGTCGAGCACTGACTTCCCTTTTTGTTGACGCTTTTAGCTGTCAATGTCCGTTTGTCACGACCATAGATTATACAAGTCTATGTCTGCTGTGCTCGCGAGCGCTTCAGATAGTGGTGTTATTTGCTTTATCGTGTTTGTGTGCGTCGGCCGCACCCGTTGGCTCTGATAACGTCATTCTGATTCGCATGAAACTTCAGACCAAAGCCGGGTTCGCTCAAGTAGAAATAACTGCCATGAACGTCATCGAAAATTATTTGTAAAGGGTGGTACAAAAGTGACGTGTAATAAAATCTTCGCATGTTATCTTCACTTGCAAATCTGAAGTTTCAACACAATAAATGTAATAAAAAGGTTGATGAAGTCTTTGAAGATTTTATCGGAGGTGTTGTATAAGCTTTATTCCAGTAAAACTCAAAATAAAGAAATATAAAAATGCAGATGTGTATTTATGTTCGTAACACTTAAACTGGACATTATTACAAAAGAATCTCTAGCTATATTCCAGCCAAATTGGATTTTAAATGTTCGTAAACAATCCGTCCATACTTTAATCTGAAATTCGGTCCGTTGCCGCGTCTTTTTATATGTCTTGAAATAATATTGCAATTTAAGATGTTTTTAATTTTGGCCACAAGCCCGGGCTCACCTAGGCACGGTCCGTAGCATTTGCTACTGCTGCTGTGGCTAATCCGGCACTGTCCGGTGTAGTAAATCCGAAATTAAAACTAGTTTTTGCTGACAAAAACAAAACAGTAAATCTAGTTAGGAACAGTATTATACTGTGGATAAAACCTTCGGTTAAATACATTAAAGTTTTATAATGGAAGTAGCCGATACTGGATGGATACTACCTATTGTTTTCTAAGGGAAACCAACCAGTCGCTCTGAGTATGGTGGTAACCCTGAATAAATTTTAATTATAGAAATAAGGACGGAAGCAGTAACGCGTATGCCGCCGCCGCCGCCCGTCGCGAATGTTTCCATAACTCCAAGACAAGCGTTGACAGAACCAAGGTTCTGAGGTTTTATCCATTTTTATTCTGCTAGATGATACTGTGTGAATTATCCAGAATTATTTATTTCATGTAAAAACGCCAGAACTGTTCCTGAAAAGTATCAGGAACTATAGAACTCACATGCATGCGAACAGAACTCTAATTTATTTATGCTCTGCTGGAAGATGCTCTGCTAACTTCACCAACATGATAAAACACTTTTTCTCGAAGTCTTTTTCGGTTTAATTAGACCTGGCCTAATACCTATTCAGCAATACCCTTTCTTTACTCAGGTAAAATGTAAAAATAAACATGTCTATGACATCTACGTAATTTAAAAAGCACAAGAAACCCAGTCCAATGGAATTAACGTTCTGTTCACTTCGTTTGGTTAGATGACATTGCCAAATCCTTGTTTACTTTTTTGTGATAACTGACCAAATTACATAGATGTATTATTGTCATAGGTAGGTTCTTCGACTCAGTATTTCATGATAGCCATGATTTATTAATTGACACTTTAGGCACGCAGAATTGAATTGAATTTTGAGCCGAAACTCCATAACCAGCAGGTGAGATCGCTTGTTGACAATACCCACCTTAGAGATGAATGAAGGACACAAAGGAAACTTTTGTACAATCCATACCTAATTTTTATAAAAATAAGAGTGATGATATTGTAAGTCTGTTTGACCTTCTCACGCCTAAACGGCTGAACGGATCGTTATGAAATTCAGCAGGGAGGTAGGTAAAAGTTTTCCTGGGGATGGACACAGGGTATTTAAAAAGCGCGTGCGAAACCGCGGGGGCAAGCTAGTAATCCATATTTATTAATCACATCACAATAATAGGTATGGATGTTTGTTACCTCTTCACGCCAAAACTACTGAAAGGATCGGGTCGGAATTTTGCATACAGGTAGTTCCACATCTGGCTACTTTTTGTCCCATAAACCAGTTCCCAAGGGATAGACGTTGCCATAAAAAAAACGCGTGCGAAGACAAAACCACGAAAACTACTAACACTACAACGAACGGATCGGGCTGAAATTTTGCTTACAGGTAAGTCTAACCCTGGAATCAAACAGAGGTGACTTTTTATCCCATAAATCAGTTCCCATGGGATTCTATCCCATGGGAACTGATTTATAACCTTAAAACGTTTCTATAGAAACAACGCTTGCGAAGCCGCGGGCAGAAGCTAGTAAGTAGTATTATAAAAGCGAAAGTAATGGCTGCCTGTCAGTTACGTTTTCATGCTTAGACGGCTAAACGAATCTTAAGAAATTCCTACACCACATTATATGAGTTTTCATAAGTTGACTTGACGACCAACGCTCTCTAGTAAGTTCATGATAAGTTATTAAAAGGCATCTAAATCAGCCGACTCTGCAACACAAATATGGGATCCAGTTCACCAAACCTAAATTAAGTTAAGTAAAGTTCGTCGGTTTTCGGGTTTTCGGGCCTATCTTTCTGGGACTGGAAAAATAACATTTTAAATTCTAAATTCACGGGCACGACAAGCGAACCTATGGGAAAACCCCTGACTTGGGCTAGTTTCGAATCTGCTGCTACTATGTCTGTGGTATTGCTTTTGTACTCTGACTCTGTACAAAATGCCGGCACCATCACTTACTAAGACTGTCAAACTGGCCTGCCACAGATCAAAAAGAAACCGAAAATCACAAAAATAATTAATTAACAAGTAATGCTGAAAAATCCACACAGCATCATCTAGTCCCAAGCTAAGCAGAGCTTGTGATACGGGTACTATATGACTGATATACATAATATAATACATTACATAGATAGATATTTTTTATTATACATAGAAACGACCAGAACACCCGGAAGAAATATTCGTAGATCGTACAAACATTTGTCCCAAGGCGGGACCTGAACCTCCTGCGCCGCAGGCGGACCTTACCCCGCCGCGCATCATAGGTAACAAGCATCATTTCATTAATTTTTCTTTGAATAAACGTGTGTTTATTCTCAAATGAAGTCGCTATTTGGTTGCTATATTGAAAAGACGCAATAAATCTCATTCAGCTTGTATTTTTCCGTCATAGTGTTGAATGGCTAAGAGCTACGTTGAAATAGAGGGCATCTCTTTCTACACTATGTAAACTGTGCAAAACTTCAGACCCAGAAAGATAGCAGACGCACTTGTAGTGTAAAACCACTATAACTTGGTGAGTCCTGTATTAAAATCGCTGTGTGCCGGCACGGCTTAGAATTTGCACCATCCCAACTCTTTCCGCGGGCGTCGTAAGAGGCGACTAAGGGATATCCACCGGGAGCGGGCAGCAGCGCCCCTTGCAGAACAATTCTACCACCGCACTGCGATCCCCAACCCGCATGCCCATGGTGGGGATTATGGACACCCACGTGATAAAAGCCAATATGGCGCTTATCAGGGGGAGGCCTGCGTCCAGTAGTGGACCAATACAGGCTGTTGAGGTTAATGAGGTATGAAATTAGTTTTAAAAAAATCTGTCAAGCTGAGACAACCAACAACGAGTTTTTACTCTATGCTGTCAAGTTATCAAAAGATGATAATATCTAGCGGGATTATCTTCTCTCGACCCTGAAAGTTAAATCCGTTGAAAATAATATTATTCGGGATGTTCAAAACTTTAAATAAAAATGAAATATTTGCAATTCAAAACGAAGTATCATGGATTATTTAAATGAATCTGATAAAAATTCAGTTTGTGAAACGTAGGAACGACGTAAACGAGTATGGTCAGTAGATGGGTACCTAAATCCACTTTTATAGGTAAGGGTAAGGTAGGTACCTCCCTACTTAATCAGATAGGAAACGTTTGTTATTATTATTTGTTGTTATTATTGTGGATTTAGCAAAAGATTTATAAAAAAATTCAAGCTGTTGTTGTTTTCTCATAGGTTACCTAAATCGCGCTTGACTGGAAATGCAAGGGCATTAAGGGGTAAACCTAACGGGTTTGGCTGTCAAACTAGGCCTAGATCTCAGTAATCACGGGATCTCCGTGGTAAAAAACTAAAATACCATAAAATTCGACATGTTTTTCTTTGATTCCTTGATGGTAAAAACACGATTGAAATAAAAATATTATTAATTATACGAATGAGATAAAAAAAACATCATAGTGCAATGATTCGCACATAATTTGGTCGAGATCTCAGGAACTGGGTTCCTAGAAATATAGAATTCGGTCGGTCTATAGAAATGACTTAGGTATGTTTTGATTCTTAGGTTATTACTAATTATCTGCTTACATGTAGTAAGCAAGCTCTTTACATCTCACACCTGCGTTTCGCTGATGATGACATAGTTTTAAAGAGCTAAGATGTGGACAGTCACGGTAGGGCTGGTCGACCAGTTCAAAGTCGCTTAGCGAGCTATGGAAAGAGCTTTGCTCGGAGTTTCTCTGAAGGATAGGATTGGATAACGAATACATCTGACAGAGAACCAAAGTTATCGACATAGCTCTAAGAATAAGCAGGCTGTAGTAACAGTGGGCCGGCTATATCTTGCAAAGAACCGGCAACCGCCGGGGTAAACGTATTCTTGAGTGGAGACTACGACTCGGAAAACGAAGTATAGGACGCCATCCGGCAAGGTGGGATGACGACCTGCGAATGAAAGCAGATGCTGGATGCGGCAAGCTGAAGACAGGGCCTTACGGCGCTTAATAGGGGAGGCCTATGTCCAGCAGCGGACTAACTTGGGCTGATGATGATGTAATCGTGCTTCATATGAACTAACACAACTCGCATTATACCAATTTTCTTGGTTTCGAATTTGGCCATAAATTCACCAGTAGATATTAAACCTCTTTTGCGCTATTCGATACTGTTTTTGTGTAGGCCTACTGCCATTGACTTTTGTCACAAAACAGTAAATGGCACGATTGTTACAGTCAACTCAAACAATAAAATTCTCAGTTAACATGGTATTTTCAATATTAAAGAATAATGTGCGAAAAAATTGATACAATAACAGCACGGGAACTAACTGAAGACCTATTGAGAAATACACCTGCACAAATTGTTTTACAAAAATACAATAAAAATATTTTTAATATTTTGCGCATAAATTTTTGAAAAGATTAAATGACTCAATGTTTTCTTTCTATCCATTCCTAAGCCTGTTGTATACCTACCTATTAGGTACAAGGTTAGATACATTAACATATAATGGAGACATCTATTTAAACATATTCATACCTACTTAAAATTGAGTTTTCTTTATGAAATAGAGACCAGCACTGAAGAATAAAAACAAAGCATTCGGCAATTATAATTGCCGCATACATTTCAGAAGAGTTATTCTTATTCCAACGGACAATAGTGCATTTTACACCTAGGCGAGAAAGTGACCCATTCCTACCGAGTGTGTCGTTTTGGGCCCGAGGCGCAGCCGAGGGCCTTAAAACACACGAGGTAGGAATCGCACTTTCTGCCGAGTGATAAATAGTGCTTTATACTACACCTTCGAGGAAAATAAAAAGCAGAATTAATTATTAATTGAAATTTAGAAGAACTTACCGCGCCCAATGATGATGGTAAAACCTCATAGACCGCGCCAGCCTTTGGGTTCTTTTTTCAAAATATTGTTCGGAAATCGGAGCAGGCCTAATGGACTTGGAGTAAAAACTTTTTGTCGTTTGACCGAACGAAAATAACCATAGCTACCGGCCGATCTTATAGGAAATTAAAAAAAAATAACACGTTAGAAATGGATTTCCATACACTTTTTCCTCCCGCTAAAACACGTGAGAAATGAAATTCCATAGAGTTTTTCCTCCCGGTTTCCTATAGGCCTGCAAAGACATACTTTCTATTCTATAAATGGAAAAGGAACAGGTAACTTTCCGAGCAGGTGTAGTATAAATAATATATCCTACGGGTATTTCCTTTTTCACAATGCTCCTAAAATCGTAAATACGTATGCAGGTTAACATCCATTAGTTCGAAATTGCATTTAAACGAAATTAAAAGAGAATATCTCGGCCTTTGTAACAGTTGTTGCCTTTTTGGGCAATAATGGCGCTTGGAAACGGCAGTAAAAAACACAAACGACCAACGAGAAATCCTGATGTGACATTTAATTTTGTATCCCAGTTACATGAGAATGAAGGGAGATCTAAACAATGAGAATGAGATCGAAATGGAAACTACTAGAAATAAAAAAAAATTACAATCAAATAATAGAAACAGATTAGAACTAGTATTTACAATTGAGCTAATTGCAGGCTGTTGCAAACAATCTACAGGTAGCTTAACAAATAAAAATAATAGATTAAATGATAGATATAAATGGTTCCTTCCCAGTTGGTGACGAAATGGTTGCAAAATTTCGCGAATCGGTTAACGTAGTGTAGGACGCCCTGCAGTCATATAGAATATGGAATGACGACCAGCGAGAGACTGCTGCTAAAAGCTGCATGCGACAAGGTGAAGACTATTCATTAGATTAGGTGTATGTGTTTCCTCACCTCACCTCAACAGCCTATACTTATTTGTCCACTGCTGGACGCAGGCCTCCCCCTGATAAGCGCCTTATTGGCTTTTATCCCATGGGGGGTATTACTCCTTAATACCCACGCTGGGCATGCGAGTTGGGGATCGCAGTTCAGTGGTAGAATTGTTCTCCAGAGGGCGCTGCTGCCCGCTCCCCCGCTTCCGGTGGATATCCCTTAGTCGCCACTGATGATTATTTTTTAGGTAAGTACGATAACTCTTTGACATCATAACGTGCGTAGCTATACCTACAGATGTGCTGAAATATGTCTCACAATGGTAGGAAACACAGACAATCCATTAGAATGGCAGCTTTTATGGTCGTTTTCATTGTTGACTTGCGTTCCAAGGTGGAGTTCCATAAATTAGCATACTAGCTGACTGAAATGGACTTTTCATGCACGCTCACTGTCAAACTGGAGTCATAAATAAAGGAAATATAGGGCGTGTTTACGCAGGCTTACACAAATCATTGTAATCTGTGGTAGTAAATTTTGGCTTATCAATGGGTAGTTGCATATTGGACGTGGCATCACTGACCGAGTTTTGTGATGAAAATCATCGGCAATTTTACACTCCAGTAGCTCGTGGAGCACCCAGTAAAATTGATTCTGTAGCTGCAGATATTGGCTGTAGGTTACAGAATAAGTTCAAAATTTGAAGTTGTGGTAATAGACTGTCTAGACTAGACGATTTTCGTGGAAAATGAACCTTTATTTTCGTTAGCGAAATACCGCTTTCACCGGTCTTCAAATTAACTCAGGCTAAGTGAAACACAAAACGCTGAAATGCGAATCCCTAAAAATATAGCATAGTAAAGCAAAAAGCCTCTATGTGCTTCTTACAGAGATATAAAAATAACACTTCCCCGGCTTTGCACGTAACAGTCGTGTAAAAAGGAAACTGTAACCGTAAAAAAGTACGAGCATTTTGTACTAAAAAGGAAAATTCAGTTTCATACAATAAAGTGAACTGGTTTTGTTTTATGGAAAGCTGCGTTTCCTGGGAATGGGCATGATTCGATCTGAATCCAATAGTCGGGGTAATGACAGGCGAGTCTCCCTGCCTCTAATACGCTCTCCTGAAGGTAAACCTACTTATCTAAACCTAGGAACTCTAGGAACTGCCTGGGCGTATCTTCGACCCGCTAGTAACACGAGTGAATCTGTCTGGGAGTACATACTTAGATCTAACTTTGTTTGGTCACAAAACATTGGTAATATCCCACCGTATTTTTTTTTATCAAGTGTTGAAGTAGGGTTCTCATCCAAAAACATCTTGCTTATGTGAGAAAGAAAGAAAGAAAGAAAATCCATTTATTTGACCCTAATTAAAATACAATATTAAAAGGAATAAAATAAAAAATAAATAAAAGGGGCCAAAAAGGTCCCTGTCTCAGCATTATGCCGCTACAAGCCACAGCGAGTAGCGGCGCTGATTTTCAGACAGGGCCTAGAGTGGTGGCACAAAAATGGTAACAATAATAACATTCAATTAATACACAGACAAGAGTAGATAAAGAGGTTACATACAATACAGGAAACAATGAGAGAAAAAAGAAAGAAAAACAGAAAAAGATAAGTATAAAATTAAATTCTAACCTTAGACAAACTATAGACTTTCTTGGTCGGCTAGAGCGTGTCTCACCGTCGTCTGTAGCCGGCCTAATTTATTAAAGATTTAATATTTTTATTGTCTATGGCTGACTGCCTATGCTGTGGATAGGGATAGGGTAAAATAAAGAAGAAGAGGTGTAAACAAAGGATCTGAACTGAATAAATTACAAGATTTTTCTACAAAAACAAGAATGTGAGTGAAGAACAATTGAAATAAAATACACAATTACTAACTTTCTCTTTTAATCCTCTGTTTTCTATGTTTTATACCTACATTGGATTAAAAGAAAAAATAACATGCACTGCTATATAGAATAATATCTACTGCTTTAGTTTTTAATAACAATAGACATTTCCAAAGATAAATGCTGCAGCCAGTTACTAAGAACATCGCTTACAAGAACTAAACCTAAGTTAGTTTGTGCACAAACACTCTCTGAGAACTCTTTGTCCACTTTGCGCTCGCTTCCACTGTTGAATTTACTAAATCTTCTAACAATATCTGTAGTTTCCAAGTTAAACATTGAAATAATGGTGGTCGTTATGACCGACAATTTAAATTATTGTTCAGTTTTTTTTTTTTTAACAATAATGGCTAAGCCTTTATTCACAAAGAAAATTATAATATAATTGGTATTACAATTGCAACAATTGAGCTAACTGCAGACCGTTGCAAACAATCTACAGGTAGCTCAACTGATCCATATCAATAAATTGTTCAGATACGTTCAGATGTGTTCAGATACCATAGCTTACGACGTTAATTTAATTCATTTTCTTTACTAGTAACCCCTCAGAAGTAAATAAATATGTAGGTATATTTTAGTTGTTTTAACTATTAAGGACTCCTTTGAAGATACCTATACTAGGTACCTATATTGAGCGTCGCTGCTGGCTGGCGGGGATTGCGCGATTCAAAATTTGAAATAAGAAATGTGCTCTTTTCTTGTCATCTTGGAGAGATCCCTTCCGGGACTTCTGTGTTGGCTAGTTTAGGTGATGGGCGTGATCCTTAGGAGATAGGGTCTCTGATTGTAATTCGGGTAGGCAGTCCAGAATAAACGCTGTCCAGTTGTGGTCTCCGTGTTCGTTGTAACCTCGCCAGACCTAACTCTGCTCCTAACCACAAGGAGCTGAGTTAGGTCTGGCGAGGTTCATATATTAATACTATATAACATCTATAATTTTAACCGGACTACTGAGACTACACCATAATTTTGCCCGTTGAATTTACGTCCGTCCAAATTATTTATTGCAAATTGTAATCAACAACGTCACTTCGCTATGGCTTGCAGTTGTTTCACATAAACAAATGCTATCGGTATTTTGCCAGGCGTTCGCTTCGCACGATCGTCAAGTGATTCGTGCTTCCAATTTTATTTTAGTGTATCCAAGTTCGTATAGATCATATCCCACCTTATCTCCACTGGATTTTATATTCATGATAAACAACCGATTTGAATCCGAATACGTTTGAAATCTCAATATTTCAACGTTAGCTTTTCTCGAGTGAAAAGCAATCAAAAGGCAAACAGTTCCTTTGGAAAGCACTTTCTAGCGCATCAATTGGATGGATGAAATAGAACGAACTACCAACGCGTCTGGTGAATAAAATAGTTATAGCTACGTAATAATATTGATATTCACTAACATAAAGTCACTTCACACTAATATTATAAATGTGAAAGTTTGGATGGATGAATGGATGTACGCTTATTACTTCTTGAAGCTAAAAATGCTTAACGGGATCATTATGTTTTTTTTTAACTTTTTTTTCCATAAATGCCCACGGGATAGAAATAACCATTTAACGTTTCCATAAAAATAACGCGTGCGAAGCCAGTAACTAGTAGTTATTGATATTCACTAACATATAGTTAATAATAAATTACTTAGGTACCTGATTTAATTTCTCATCTGCATTGCACATAATATTATAAGTACCTCTTTGAGAGCGTGGATTGCTTCGTTGGTCGGAAGCAAACATGCAACATGGGTCTGCATTTCCTTGAATTGAGGAGGGAAATAATATTAGCATAGCAACTCAAACGACGAGAAGCCAAATAAGTTTCCCCTTGCTAGTGTGTACGTACCTGAGCACCTAACAGGGCTTTCTGTGATGCCTTATAGGGTTTTCATCAGGCCAACTATAAATCGAGTCACTTGCGCGAAGGATATTTTGCAAGAAAACGTTTGCGCGAGTAAATAATAAATTAACAAATAATAAATAATGCTGGACAATTCACACACCATTATCTAGCCCCAAGCTAAGCAGAGCTTGTGTTATGGGTACTAGTTATCTGATATACTTAATACAATACACTACACAGAGATATTTTTTATTATACATAGATAACATCCAGAACACCCTGAACAAATATCTACAGATCGTACAAACATTTGTCCCGTGGCGGGAATCGAACCCGCAACCTCCTGCGTCGCAGGCGGACCTTCGCCCGCTGCGCCACTGAGGTCGTCATAATGTGCACGAGTTGCCATTTGTGCCAGTACACACTAGCGCGAAAAAATCACTTAACTCTAAATATCTCTGGAACTTGCAAGTACCTAGTACGGAATAGCCAAATTTATCATTGTGTAAGTAAGTTTGCTCTCTTTCCTCAAATATATCTAAGGATGATGGGATGATGACCTGCAAAATACGTCAGGCAGATTCTGGATGTGGCAAGCTAAAGAGTAGGCGCTTTGTACTTATAAGGGAAGCCTATGACCAGCATGAATATCAAAGGCTGGTGATGATGATGATCTAATATGCCCTACATTTTTTCCTTCCTCCTTCGTGAAGAAAAACATTGTTTTATATTACACCTGCTCGGAAAGTTGCCTATTCCTTTTCCATTAATAGAATAGAAAGTATGTATTTGCAGGCCTATAGGAAACCGGGAGGAAAAACTCTATGGAATTTCATTTCTCACGTGTTTTAGCGGGAGGAAAAAGTGTATGGAAATCCATTTCTAACGTGTTATTTTTTTTAATTTCCTAAAAGATCGGCCGGTAGCTATGGTTATTTTCGTTCGGTCAAACGACAAAAAGTTTTTACTCCAAGTCCATTAGGCCTCCTCCGATTTTGAACAATATTTTGAAAAAAGAACCCAAAGGCTGGCGCGGTAATAATAATAATAAATAAATAAATAATGCTGGACACTTCACACATCATTATTATCTAGCCCCAAGCTAAGCAGAGCTTGTGTTATGGGTACTAGATAACTGATATACTTAATACAATACACTACATAGATATATATTTTATTATACATAGAAAACACCCAGACCAACGGAACAAATTTCTGCAGATCGTACACAAATTTGATCCGAGGCGGGAATCGAACCCGCAACCTGCTGCGTCGCAGGCAGACCTTCGCCCGCTGCACGGAGGTCATCAAGTTAGTTAAGTAAGTTAAGTTAAAGTTGTTAAGTTAAAGTTAAGAAAGGTAAGTTCTTCTAAATTTCAATTAATAATTAATTCTGCTTTTATTTTCCTCGAAGGTGTAGTATAAAGCACTATTTATCACTCGGCAGAAAGTGCGATACCTACCTCGTGTGTTTTAAGGCCAAAACGACACACTCGGTAGGAATCGATCACTTTCTCGCCTAGGTGTAAAATGTACTATTATAGTAGAGCTTCGTAGCGTCTACTGCGGCGCTACGCCGACCCCGCGTAGCATACAGAAGACTTTCGCGCACCCGTTTTTATACAATAACTAAATGCATCATATCTCTGACACTAGCAGACGTATTTAGCTGCGGTTAGCATTTAAATTGAGATGAGTTCTTGCTTGTTACTTTCAGTGATCTTACTATTCGCTATCCCACCCCATGTTTTAGTAAAAGAAGCAAATTATTTTAGCGTAGAACTTCGTAGCACGTGCTACGAAGCTAGGCTGGATCTGCATAACAAAAATAATGACTACCTACACGCAAATATGTCTTTCGTGTCTTTCGCGCAAATGTGGTGATACCACACTGAAGCTGCCCTTATATTACTAACGGGTGAGTCTGTAAGTTAACAAACTACATATGACTAGTTTCAGATGTTCAGCTAGATAACTTATAGCTGCATAAGGTCTTATATTTAGAGTTCATTTATTTATTTATTTTAGAGGAAAGCCTACAGCTTAAAAAATACAGAATAAGAAGAACCTACCAACAAAAAAGCTAATAAATGGCCTTCACGGCTAAATGACAGTGTGGAAATTAAATTCGCTATGGAAAATCGTACAGTTTATGTAGAAACTGTAAATGTATTACACTGTACAATTTCTAAACTGTATGATTTTCCATATACCTAAATTTTAGAAAATAAAAATTTAAGTTACACAAGTGTCGAGATTTAATAACGTAAAACAGCATACTTAATTTTATATAAATCCGCTTAACCATTCCATTTGAAGCCTAGAAAGAAAATCAATAATGCTCATGAATAAAGGTCTAGGAATGTGGAAATTTATTCACGGTAACAATATAGCCAGACGTATTGTACCTGAGTGGAAGTCGTGAGGACCCTTTGTGAGATCCTGTATCACCGGACGCCCGTCCGTCACGCCGCCTATAGCCTTCAAGCACCTACCTCCCCCAATTTATCTCACCCTGACGTGACAAGACTTTCATTTACAACACTCGTCGCAAATCCCATTTCGATCACACCGTGAACTTTGTTTCCTTACCCAAACAGAACACTTATTCAATGTTCAGTAAAAAGATTCTTGAATTTCTTTTTACCAGACAAACTGTGCTAGTGGAATACTTTATTGGTCCTGTTGCCTGGACCGGTGCTTTGTTTAGCTTTTTTACCTACATGCTTCGGATTTATTTTATTTCTCTATCACAAAAGATAGATAGACCTTTTGTGTTTTTTGCGCAACGACCTGAAATACTGGTCCATTTGATTATTTGGTTGAACTATTGGTGCTCGGATTATTCTGATAACACTGAAGCCTCGTAACTAATGGATATTGGACATGGTTGGTTGGTTTAAAAATAGGGGTAAAATACAATATGTTTTTATCGAGTTTTGAAAAGTCGACTCTCACCACAATTATTGCAAATTGCATCGTCTTTTTTCAATCAATAAATCAAAAACGTTAATTTGTAACTAAAATATAAATTGAATAAACCGTTACACAGCTAAAAGAGAATACAACGATATATTATAACATTTTAAACATTCGCGATTTGTTAACATAATTATCGGGTATTTATCACGTACCTTTTGTTACGTAGGGGAAAAATAACAAAATGTACGTGACAAATACCCTATAAAATCATTAATAACAATATAATATACTATTATTAAACTTAGTTTTAGCTACAAAATGGTCCTAACTCAGCTTGAGCCAGATGTAAAAAAAAACGTGCCCTGGTTTTCTGCTGGGGCCTATGGGACCGAGGAATTAAAATATAAAAGCGAAGTGTTGCAGCTACTTACAAAACAAAATATATGAGAAACAAAATACATTTTTGATGAAACTTATAATATTCTGTGCACTCCGGCCAGTTTTCATAAAATTTGAAAAACAAAACGTTGTTGCCCGCTGGTCGCTCCATCCGTTGGGCAGATAAGCTCGCGGCGTGCCGGATGCCTGCTAGATTGCCTTTGTAGAGCTTGGAACTTGCATAACACACGGAAGCAAGTTATCAACCAGATGGAAAAGAGCTAGGGTTGCATTGTAACGAAGCGTAAAAGCCGGGAAATGATAAAAAATTACCAAATCTTGAACAATGAACAATGTTCCGATGAGTTACCAAAGGGAGGAAATAACTACGATGCAAATTTATTTAGCAACCAAATATGGCTTATTCATTAGTGTAATTGGCAAGGCTTTAAAAGTAGAGCATTAAGTAGATTTTTTTGCTAGTCATTAAGAGTTCGTTGGAATTCGAGACACTTGACGTTTTGAGGGCAGCTTCCATTATGTTGTAAATGGGGTTATGAAAGGATTGCCCGCTCGAAAACTGAATAGGGAGATTTTTTAGTAAAGGTTTTAATTTTTATAGAATATTTTTGTATTTCGGCATAGGCGAGTAGGTGGAATAGAGTTTATTATTGATGTTTTTAAATAACTCAACGCCGGAAGAGAAAAGTTAGCCCAAAAGAATAAGTAGCTTCCGGCGAACACGGACTTTATACCAACTCTGTCTGGGAGTTAACTACGAGTGGAACATTGTAGGTGGTATTATCAGGTGAGGCCACAGTGGAACAAAAGCGCCACCTGCCCTGGAACTGCTTTAAACTTGTCTAACTAATTCCAAATGCCGTATCACGTCGAAGTTCTGACTTTGGGATATCAAGTTTGCGTGATTATGATTATTCAACGCGCGTCTGTTCCAGTCGTTTTCATTATCACACCTTTCATTTGATGTGCTGTTATTTGCGTGAATTGTTGGTAAATGTTTGAAATAAATTATGGCTGAGTGTGCTTCAGAGTGGCAAGTATAAGTTTGCACAGTACGGAAACGAAAAGAGTTTTTCTTAACCACCACTGTTCTGTAAAAGTTGTCTAAGTTGCTAAAATGCAATGACTAATAAATAAATAATGCTGAATAATCCACGCAGCATCATATAGCCCCAAGCTAAGTAAAGCTTGTTTTATGAGTGCTAAATGACTAATAAACTTAATACAATATTAAATAGATACATATTTTTACTCACTGTGTTCGAAAACAACTGAAATCATCCGAAAACAAATCAAATTGGCAGAGTTGTGGCAACTAGTCGCAAAAGCTACAAAACAAAAAAGAATTCTTATGAAACTATTGAATCGCTGTCATACTACGAAAAGTAGTTCTTCTCTGGTAGTGGCGTTGCAAGGCACTAAGTTTATGGGAAGGAAACGAAAACTTTTATAGTTTTCGTAAAATATGCGCAACCTATACTGATGACTCAGAGCTCCACTCTAAAAGTAATGAGAACTTCAATGTTTATGCCGACTATGCCAAATGTAAGTTGCGAGTCTGGCATACTGAAGTTGTGAAGATTGCTACGGTCGGTGCTTCAGTACGGGAGGTGGCTTTAGAAGCAATTCAGCCACTTAGCCCAATTAGCTTAAGGGGCTGACTAGCTTGACACTTTCTTGGACCAGTGCAAACGAGGGTTTGATGTTTCTTGTTCAATTGCAAGATTTTGTATTACGCTTCAAAACTTATAAAAATATAATCCTTCTTTATTGGCACTTTTCATTACGAATCTTCTGAATTCATGACTAAACTTGAATAGAGATTTGAAAATCTGAGATTTGGTAGCTTCCAGAAACTTATAAAAAAAAACGGAGTTTATTCATCAAAACTATATCTAGGTTACAAATTATCTTAAATCTTAGACACTTGATATAAACAAAACAAATAAAACACTTTAAAATAAGGTTATACAAAGAAAGTACTTAGGTGAAAGAAAATGATGAAAAGGTTACGTATGTAACCTATTTCAAAGCTAGGTCCCTAGTCATCTAAGCGGAGCAATCATCATCTTATACTTTATTCAGAAATTACCATGAATGTAGCAACTCTGCCAGATAATATTGCCCGTGTGATCAGATAATTTGGAAAGTGCGGAGAAACGGACACCATAAATCGTACCTTTTATGAGCCATTATATTGCCGATAATTCAACGCCGACGTTCTTACTGATACTCACTTTAGACTCCGTTTTATGTTCTTTGTTTTTAGAACTGCTTCAATGAAAGAAAGCCCAAGTCAGATTTCTTTTTGCTGGAGCAAAAAGTTTACTGAAGCCAACAGAAAGAAAAGTCAACGTTGTTTTGCTATAAAAGTAAACCCTGCAAAGTATTTCTTTTCTGTTTTCTTTTATGAACCCACAGCAATATACAACTGACCTATAATCCTTGGTGGTCAGCATTTTTTGGTTTTGCTAAAAAACATAGTCGTGGTAAAAACTCGCGTTGTTTTTGTGAAGAACGGTCAAGACCCTTTCATAATGTTAGGCATTGTGTTGTATGTTTAATCCATGTCATTATTTCCAGTTATTTCAGGAAAAGGCAAAGGGAAGCCAATAAATCGCCCCCAAGAGGTCGCCATCAAGAGCACAACACTTAATGTTTGTCTCGTTCTAGAGCGATAACAATGGACCAAATCGTCTAATACGTAGCCATTTGTACGCATACTAATACCGGGAGGAGAACAAGTGTAGGCTAGTTTGGGTAAATATATATTTTATCTGTAGGTGGTTTTCTCATTGGGTGTCCTCATTTTGTTCAACGATTTCTGAGGGATGAGATCAATTATTTGGTGACCTACTTAGGTTAACTATTTTATACCTATTGAACCTCTTGCACTTATTTCAAGAGAAAATTTTTCAGGAAAAACTTTGCGTAAAAAAATCGAAATTAAAAATTCATTGGAATTTCGGTTGAGTGGTGTTTTTCAATTTGCAACTTTTTGTTGTGGCGACCTCGTCCCAAGTTTTCTAATTTCCCTCCAAACCAGTTTTGAGGTCAGAAACAAATATCTTATTCTTGTGAATTTTTGATTAACTTTTCAAAGTTATTGAACAATTGAACATTTGTAATTTTTGAGAATAAAAACTAAGTACTATATACTTAATACCTATAAGTGTATTTACCCGGGCAAAAGAATTAACGTAAACAAACTATATAAAAGGTTCTTTATTGAACAAACTTTCAAGTCGCAGACTACAAATAATTCATTAGATACCGACCAACAAATACCAACTTCTGCTAATATTAATCTGAATTGCAGGTTTTGGCTAACAAGCAAAAATAAAAATGTTGACCAATTGGAAGTAAAAGCACAACTTATTGAGAAAATAAACAAAGAAAAACATAAATATCAAAGCTATTATGGTATTTTATTTATTTCAGATACTGAAATCATCCCTATAACACACACAAAATTAAATAAAATTCAGAATTAAACAGTCAATAAATTAATAAATATTATTAAATAAATTAGGTTACAATTTCAATTCCATTTCATCTATGTCATGGATGAAATGGCCCAAGAAAAAGGAATAACAGGGTTAAGGCTTCCGTGCGGGCTACCTTATTACTGTAAATTTAATCCAATTGAATTAATTTGGGCCCACGTCAAAGGTTATGTAGCAATAAAGAATAAAAGCTTTAAATTATATTAGATTTAAAATGTCTTATCTGAAGGCTTGCAAAATATCACAACAGAAGCATTGCAAAAGTGCATTGAACACGTCATAAAAGAGGAGGAAAAAATGATAACTTTATACAGAATTTTTGATGATACTGTGGACCGTTTTATAATTAAACTGGGTGAAAGTTCCTCATTATCAAACACCGATTTTAGTGATTAACTAAACAATAATATTATTTGTATTGCTTGTAATAAATTTTATATAAATTCACTATTACGTTTATTTTGAAACCATTCAAACCATTTATTCATTATTTAGTACGATTCCTAAAATATAACTGTACTTCTACGCTAATATTTTAAAGAGGTAAAGATTATAATGCATGTTTGCTAATAAAAAGATGTAGGCATATCCAAAAATGAATATTAATATTACGAAAAAAGTTCGAAAACGATTGATTCTTTGTTAACGTTATTTCTTTTGCTCGGGTGAATAGACAATCGTACGATGATTGAAGCAACTTCAATATTTCTTAGATTACTGATGATTAATCGATCGACGACCTCCGTGGCGCAGCGGGCGAAGGTCCGCCTGCGACGCAGGAGGTTGCGGGTTCGATTCCCGCCTCGGAACAAATGTGTGTACGATCTGCAGAAGTTTGTTCCGTTGTTCTGGGTGTTTTCTATGTATAATAAAAAAATATCTATCTATGTAGTGGATTGTATTAAGTATATCAGTTATCTTGTACCCATAACACAAGCCCTGCTTAGCTTGGGGCTAGATAATGTAGTGTGAATTGTCCAGCATTATTTATTATTGTTATTTATATAACCTATATACTGATACTTCACTTCTACTAACATAATGTTAAGTACAAAGAAATATGATGCATATCTACCAGGAGACTGAGGATTTTCTTGTTGTACGTAAATCCAAATTAAATAAGGCAAACGCTTGTGTGTCACTGGCTGGAATGAGGCAGATCCTCTGGCCCGGCTGGGATTATCTGTTTGTGACTCTGCTTAGACCGACTAAGCTGTTATTAGGTCTGCGCCATGAGATAGCTCGCCTGAAGATCGTTATAACTGTAATAAGGTTCTTTGGAAAACTAGCTGTGCTCCGCGGTGATACCCGTGTGTATAAACATAGGTATTTGAATTATTTGATCACACCACGGACACACTGCATTTATCCGGGAACAAAAGTTGTATTTTGTTTTTATTCAGGATATAAACTGTCCTAGTCCCAAGTTTCATCCAAATCCGTTCAGCTGTTTGAGCTTGAAGGAGTAACAAACATACATATAAACATTCGCTTTCATAATAATAGTGTGATTATCTTCAGTATTGCACGTATAGAACGATCCTCAAGAACTCCTCTAGAACCAGTTAGTTCAGTTATACAGTGTGTCCCTGGATAAAGTGCAACCCCGAAAGGGGGTGAAACTAGATCAAAAATTATCGACAAAAAAATAGAAAAAAAAATTAAAAAAAAATTCGTATATACTTTATTGATGTATTAAAATTTTTATTACTCACTAATTACTCTATTTAATAAAAAAAATATTTCTTCCAAAGTAGTAGGTCTATTTTGTTAAAATAAAAACCATAATCATGTCAGATATGTGACGATGACGATAAAATAACAAATAACTCACATATATTTATTGGAGACAAAACACAGGCTGAGCGTAAATGAATGAACAATTGGTTAGATATGTAAGGTAACATAAATTCTGTGTTGCAGATTATGAATTCTAAAAGGGCGTTGCAAAATAAAACCGAAAATGGTAATGAGAAAGCAGTCACGGCGAGCGATTACTCGCCTAAGATCCGATAATGCCGCCGTTTCTCTTCCATAATCCTGAAAAAGTGACGTTGCCCGAGTATTACGGGAATGGCTACAAAAACGATTCTCTGACTAATATAAATAAAACCTTTTGGATTCCTGTTTTAAATCCATTCCTGTCTGGAGAATTCTCTCACGAAGATGAATCGAGGAATGTGAGATGCAAGGCTGCTATCGGCATTTTAGAATTTATTGCAAAACACTTCAGATAGGATGTCTCAAGCTACGGTGTTTAGCAAGCTGTGTTACTTTTATGATTAAGTACTGATTACTACAACCTAAATAACAGAGCTCTGAACATGATGCCTCAACAATTCGAAGCCGGGATTATTGCTGGATACCGGATACAAGACGGAAATTCGTCTTTTATTGATTGAAAACAAAATATTTAACGATCAAAAGTTCAAAAGTCATTCATTTGCGAACATGAGTCATAAAGATGTAAATTAATTTAAAAACACAACATGTTCTACCTAAATCTAGGATATGCAAATATAGATCAGTAGTTTTTTATTAAATTAAAAATCAAATAAATTGAAAATCAAATTACATATAATAGTGAGAGAAAAAATTATGAGCTTGGTACGTACTTATTTATTACTAATCAATAAATTTTTATGTTCTTATCCAGTTGAAAATCATAACATTTTGATGTCAAAAATTTAATCAGTTTATTTTTAAACAGTGAACAGAAAGAAACAGATCTATATTACCATAAATCATAAACCATTTATTTTACCATTTACGACAACTTTTGTTAGAGTAGGTAATCCGTAGGAGTTTCTCTTAAATATTTTTTTGAATATTAAACAAAATTGTCGTAATCAAAAGGTAACTTTATCCAATAGCCTCAGAACACAAACACACACCTGCGTTATGAATTTGCTGAAATAACTAGGGATGTTAGGTACATAATCAGAATGCTACTAACACAAAACACCGTTAGCTTATTCAAAAGAGCTAGATTCATTCGGACGGTTTTTAATTTGTTCCGATTTTATTAATCCAATTTAATATAACTGTCATTGAAGGCCAAATGATCAGGTAAATTAGTTTATCAGTTATCTAGTACCCATAAGACAAGCTCTGCTAACTTTGGGCTAAGTGATGCTGTGTTGATAGTCCTATTTTTAAAAATAAAGTTGAGAAAAATCGCCACACAACTGCAATATCACTTGCCGATGGGCTGTAGTAATAGACAACCACCAAATTCAAAGAAGTTGAATTAAAAGATTGTTTCATAGTTATTATATCAAAATTATTTACGCGCCTTCTAGTTAGGTAACCGTCATTTCGGTATCTAACTACTTAATCATTTGTATTTCATACTAGCATTTTAATACATTGTTTGTTTTTCATTTAATTTTTATCATATCTAAGTTTAAGTCTAAGGTTAAGCACGCCTTTTTGTCGTTCTTGACTTTGTGTGTTAGGCAAGCAGAAAATGCCATCGGCATTATGCCCACCATTTGTATACTTTTTAAAATTGTGTGCAATAAAGTATTAAAATTAAGTAAACACCTACCCCATTTCATAATGGTAATGTTGAATGGCAGTCATTTCAGAAGCGTCATGTTCCTATCCTAGACGTATTTGTGAATTATAGCTTTCTACCGAAGTGTTACAGTGAACCAGTTGAGTATCGATTAGCTGTGTCATACTGTTTATTCAAATAGTTATATACGCATACGCACAGATGCAGATCGTAATCAAGGTTTATTAGCATAAACCAGACTAAATTGACAAAGGCGCCTAACTAGCCTGGGCCGGGCCCTGTAAAGGCCACAAGCACCAAATTAATAATGAATTTGGACCGGTCCGCCTTTGATATGCAAGATTAGTAGTGCCAATCACATTATACTGAACCAATGTTAGTGTTTGCTGAATGTTTGCATGAACTTAGCAGATCGTTTTGGACGGAGTTGTAAAGATTACCCATCTACGAAAGTGCGAAATGGAGCTAGTGGTAGAGCCGTTTTTCCAACTTGTTTGAAATTAATGTATGGAGCTGTAATTACTAAATCTTATTAAAATTAACGCTGGATATTTTTACAGTTTTCACATAGTGAGTATGATCTGCAGAAATTTGTTCCGTTGGTCTGGGTGTTTTCTATGTATTATAAAAAAATAACTATCTATGTATACAATGTATTAAACATATCAGTTATCTAGTACCCATAACACAAGCTTTGAGTAGCTTACTTTGGGGCTGGATGGTGCTGTGTTGATTGTCCAGCATTATTATTATATTTTTTTTTATAGTATCATCTAGCCCCGAAGTAACCAAATATTGAGCTAGCTATGAGTACCTACTAAACTGACTGTTATAATAAAATTTTAATTTTTTAAGCCTAAAATTCTTTTATTGTACCTACTTAAACTAGATTTACATTAACCTATCTCGTTCTTTTCTCGCAGGGGTGGTCCATTACGGTCATCCAAACCTACGATACGATCGAAACGCGTCTCGGTTCACTGTGTTTATGATGTCCACCGCAAGCCAATTTATATATTAAACGAGCTTTGGATATGAAATAATTTAATTTATAGAAATCAGTTTCATTTCAGCAGTCTTATTGATAGGCAGATTGTGTATGAAGCACGTAGGTAGATCCCGCGCGCTATCAGAATCGGATGGAATCTCAACATCATCATCAGCCCTTGTGGACCCACTGCTGGACACAGGTCACTCTATGTTTATGCCATTCGCCTCGGTCTTGTGCTAATTTGGGCCTACGATTCTGCGTATGTCCCATCGTGCCGGTGGACGCCCTCTATTCCCCCAAATGTGACTCTAAGTTCATGGAATCTCGTCAAAGTAAAGTATTTGAAAATCGAAATAACTCTCTTCTCACTCGATGTTACAGCCTCCCACGGCAACATCGCAATTTTTGCAGGTATGGTTTTTTACAGGATCTCGTTTAGTAGAAAACGTGTTTCTACACTAGCATTCACACAAGTATCTCTGTTTACGGTTCACAAAACCTATCCGTTCAAATTTGACATTCGGTTTTGCCACTACATACTGGATCCATCGTCCAGTCCAGTCCAGTCGTCTAGAAAAAACAGGATACAGTTTAATTACACGTGAACTGATGGAAGTGTTCCTGCATACCGTTTTTGCAAGATGGGGAGTGGGGACAGCTGGAATTTTCATAGAAGATCTAATAACCGCTCATTGCTCTACTGCAAAAAACAGGACTCATGATTGTTGCGGGATCCAGTAAACAAGCACCGTTCCTGCAGAATTGGATACCTGCGGAAAGGAGTGTTACAGGTTAAAAAAAGAAGAAACAAGACATAATACTAAAATATTCTTTGAATCTTTTGTTATCGTGTAGGATCAAAGTTCCTGCCTAGGTACTTGCCAAGACAAATCAAACGTACCCAAATAAAACTCAAAAGTCGT
The DNA here is from genome assembly GCA_949316285.1 of Eupithecia subumbrata. Lineage (NCBI taxonomy): Eukaryota > Metazoa > Arthropoda > Insecta > Lepidoptera > Geometridae > Eupithecia > Eupithecia subumbrata. Next base: position 25,199,009 of record OX438644.1, on the reverse strand, counting down.
TTTATTACTCACTTTATATGGCCACCGGCTCCATCATCAAATCAGCCTCATGTCATCTCATTATCGCATTGTCATCCGATTTTTGCCGATTTTTTCCGATTTTGAGCTCAATCTGTAACCCTTATGCAGGTGTTTTTTTTTTGCAAAATTTGATTACATACACAAAACAGGTAAAACCAAATACAGTATTGTGAGAAAGTCCAAAATTATCTAAATTAAAAAATAGCTGAATTACCTTTCACAGAATTTTAAGATTAATGAATTCCTCAAGAAGTAGGCAGTAAGAACACTTCTATCTTCTATCTATTTATAGATATTGCTACCTACTTAATTTTCATAAGTGCCTGGCCCATTCCAAAATTTCTAATCATCTTTAGTAATTCAATGGCTCTGTGAATTTTAGATTTGATAGGCCATTTTAACATAATTTAGTCTGTTGGATTTAAAATGAAAATTGGCAGATATAGACCACAATAAAGGGAAAATTTTGACGTTTGATTTTTAATTGATTTTAAAATTAGAGAGCAAATATAATTGGAGACACTTTTAATCTAAACACGTACATGTCATCACTTAAATCATGTTCGTTTTTGTTGGTTGAGTTACAAATAAAATATTCTCATTCATTCACAGAATAGTTCCAACTTCAAACTTCAAAGGTCTTTTCTAAGTCCTTCACAAGTACCTTTTACGGAAGACCTTGCCAGAATGAAGCACCCAAAAAAAATTGTTGCGCAGAAAACAAATGCATTGAAAACAAATTGAAAATAAGAACTCCAATACAGACTGCAAAATAAAGTATAAATATTTATTCTCTAAAATCAATTGTAAAGTGCTGGACATGAAGTATTGAAGCGCAAAACAGAACTGCAGTAAACCTTAGAAAGATTTTACGAGAGTAGGAAGCTTCGTTATAAATTGTGTCGGTTGACGCTCCTTCCGTCCGCTCGAGCTGTATCTAGAGTTTGTTGCAAGTTTTTATGACAGCTTCCTTTCTCCTCTCTTGAAACATTGCAAAATGCATTCGTGTGCGGATTTTACGTGCACCAAAACTCCAGCCAAAGCCGCCTGGAGGTTTGGTGTTTATGCTTTGAAATTTACGGCGTTTATCTTACAAAGAGATTTTCAAAGAGGCGCGGTAAGTTTTCCTAAATATACATTTATATTTTAATACTAGTTTATGCCCGCGGCTTCGCACGCGTTGTTTCTATGGAAACGTTTAAAGGTGATTTATATCCCATGGGAACTGATTTATGGGATAAAAAGTCTATGTTTGATTCACGAATTAGAATTACCTGTATGCAAAATTTCAGCCCGAACCGTCCAGTGGTTTTGGCGTGAAGACGTAACAAACATCCATCCATCCATCCATCCAAACTTTTACATTTATAATATTAGTGTGATGTGATGTGATATAATAATAATTAATATTAAAATATTCGCGCATGAAATTTTGTATACAGGCTTAAAAAAACTTCTTTCCTGAAATGAATAAAGTAAAATATTATTCGCAGTCATTATTAAACAAGCAAAAGCCTAAAAAGCTTCCTTTATGCTTACCTTAATGCGAAGGCATGGTCGGGGGTTTGAAAGGGTAATTATGTTCAGTAAAGAGGTTGTTGGTAGCTCGTTACAGCTTACAGGCTTCAATATGTAAGCGGAAAATGACTTCTGATGAGGTAAGTAAGCCGTTGTTTCTTCAAGGTAGCTTAATGAACGGGCGTAGCTTAAGTAGGAAGCCTACTGTCGAATATCATGAGCCAAGTTACGTAAATTATATACTAGAATCTAGGTGCTAAGTCACGTTATGAAACAAAATGTAACAAGGCGAGTATGAGTGGCGTATCTCTTATTTATGACATGGTATAAATTAAATAAAAATAAAATAAATAAATGCTGGACAATTCACACAGCCCTTAGAGAAAAGAGCTTGTGTTATGATATTTTTATTATTTATGGAAAACACACCTCCAAACATTTGTCTTTATACGCGAATCGAATCTGCAACCTCAGAGTAAAATAATAAAAGAAATTGTTGTAAATCCGCACGCATTACTATTTAGTGGAAGAAAGAACTTTAACTATCTAATCAAATTGATCATCTAATAAACAAGATCCGTCAAGTGTTCGTCAACAAATATGTAGGTACTTAAGGTACCAGTTAGAAACTTTGTAATTTAATGATACCTAAATATAGGTATATTTTCGACTTTTTTCAAAAATTTCAAAAAGTATGAAACCTACAGAAATTTGAAAAACTGTTTTGAAATGTCCAAACCGATACCTTTCATTTGATACTCCACTCAGTGGGCTAGCCTTTTGACCATTTTTCAAACAGTGTTCTTTTTACAGACTATGGATTTATATTTTACAGGTAAAATATAGATAAGTCTGTAAAAAGAAAAACCCACAAATCTACAAACACTCCATACATTTTAAATGGATCGCTCCGAAAATTTCAGACATAGGGGGGATGGGTATTTTTTCGACTTTTTTCAAAATGTATGAAACCTACAGAAATTTCAAAAACTATTTTGAAATGTTCAAACTAATACTTCTCATTTGATACCCCACTTGACTTTGTAGGTTTCTTTTAAAATTTCGGCATCACAATTTGTATGGTACATTTTCATTTTTCTTTTAAGGGTTTTGAAGATCGAAGATCGGTTTCAAAACCCTTATGGTCTCGCTTTGTCTGTCCTTTTTTCCCTCCTTAATAACTCAAAAACTACTGCAGCTATCAACTTGAAATTTAAAATAATAATACATTTCGTGTGCTTGTACAGATTTCGAGAAAAAAAATGAAAATAAATGAAAAATGAAAATGAATATTTTCCATACAAATTGTGATGCCGAAATTTTAAAAGATACCTACAGAGTCATATGGGGTATCAAATGAAAGGTATCATTTTGTACGTTTCAGAACAGTTTTTGAAATTTTTGTAGGTTTCATACTTTTTAAAATATTTCGAAAAAAGTCGAAAAAATACCCATTCCCCCCCCCTATCTCCGAAGATTGCAGAGTGATCCATGTAAAATGTATGGAGCGTTTATAGACATGGATCTATATTTTACAGGAAAAATATAGAGAAGTTTGAAAAAAGAACACTTTTTGAAAAATGGTCAAAAAGGGGGGGAATAATTTTCAAAAGGGGGGGCTACCTCACCGAGTGGGGTATCAAATGAAAGGTATTGGTTTGTAGGTTTCAAAACAGTTTTTTGAATTTCTGTAGGTTTCATACTTTTTGAAAGATTTTGAAAAAAGTCGAAAAAATACCCATTCCCCCCCCCCCTATCTCCGAAGTTTGCAGAGCGATCCGTTCAAAATGTATAGAGCGTTTGTAGATATGGATCTATATTTTACAGGAAAAATATAGAGAAGTCTGTAAAAAGAACACTTTTTGAAAAATGGTCAAAAAATAATAATTTTCAAAAGGGGGGCTACCCCGCCGAGTGGGGTATCAAATGAAAGGTATCGGTTTGGACATTTCAAAATAGTATTTAAAATTTCTGTAGCTTTCATACTTTTTGAAATATTTCGTAAAAAGTCGAAAAATTTACCATTACCCACCTTAACCGAACCACCCATTAATCCGAAGCATGCAGAGAGATCTATCTGAAATGTAGGTTGGTACCTACTATTCTTAGGTATTCGTTAAATTGCGAAGTCTCTAACTGGTACTATTGGTACATATTTGTTGACAAACGTTCAAAACCCTCGGCGCGCGAGTTACACTCGCACTTGACGGATCTTGTTTTTCTTCAAATCTGTACTAGAGAACTCGAAATGTATTATTATTTTAAATTTCAAGTTAATGACTGCGGCAGTTGCTGAGGTATTAAAGAGGGAAAAAAGGACAGAGCATATTTGAAATCGATCTCCGTTATCGAAATCCTAAAAAAGGTAACAATGTTTGAGCGAGATTAACACTTTCACAGATAACCAGAGATTAAATTTACTGTCTGCCGAGCTTGGAAACTAATGTATCGCGTCTCGTTGATTTGCATGCATAGGAAATATCCATTAAAACTTGCAATTGACTTGAATACTACCAGTAAAGTTAGGATTAGTTTCACGAACTAAATCATTAATCTTTCAAAAGTAGAGCGTTCTTCGGGCAAACGCGGACGAAGCGTACACTAGGTACAGTCAGTGATATGAATCACTGCTTAGCGCCAATTCCATAAGCGTTATTACGTGTTCGTAAACCTTAGCCGGGAGGCTTTTAAGGAATAAGTACAGGCGGTAAGGATGCTCAATTCAGATTTAGAAACGGATAAGTTTCGTAGTTGTTGTCGTTGACTGTCCTTACTTTTCTCATATAGGACTTGCGTAAGTACTTTCAGACTCAATGAAAAGTAACTTTGGCTTCGAAAGGAATTAATATTTGATTCTTGGAGGAATTGGAGTAGAAACACCACACATCGTAGTAAATAACACGTTGTGGGTAGAAGTCATCTTGTGATATTCGGGGTGCTGGGCTTACATTTTTATGTATTTTTTGCTCTATTTTGTTTTAATAGGGTCTAAATGTAACGACACAATAAAATTTATGATATTCTTTCTAATGCTTTTGATTTTCATTACAATGTTAGTTTCAAAAGCTTATTCAATTTCATTAACAAAATATCATAGGTTTTCCTAAAAGTGCCAACATAGCAGGTATTAAAAAAACCGCATGTTGTCTTACAAAGACTGCTCTATGCCTATGCTCTATGCCTATATATCTCGATGCTGTCATCGATAGAGCAAATACCTGTGTATTTGCTGTTGTGAACTTTATTATTTCTGTAATAAATAGGTAAGCAGTTGGTTAAAATATCTTACAAACGTTTGTGAACACGTACGAGTATGTCCGCCCACAACGGCAAAGCTACGTAAGGCCAGGTATTCCTGCAGCAGTAGGCGTAAGGGAAAACACGCGCCTGCCAAGCGCCGTGCTCGTGTTTTTTGTAGTTATTTTAACATGGTGATTAAGAAAATCATTTTATCAAGTCAAACTCAGCGAATTTATTTAGAAATATTAAGTGTCTTTAGTTGAGTACAAAAAATCAGTAGTTCCCTAGTCATAATATTGAAAAAACATTAGAAAACGGGGTAGCTTTGGGATTTTTTTCTATAGGTGAAGTTCATTAGATCTTGTAACTGAATGTGAATTTGACAAGACTAGATCCTTAAGTTATATAATATGTAAGGATACTTTGTACTTAAGGATCTTTATACCTTTTCTTCAGAATTTTAAACACTTTTTTTAAGTCTCATATGATTTTAAAAATCACAAAAGTGTTGCCTCTGCTGGCCTACCAAGCCTTAAACTGATCGTACAGACATATTGCGTAGGTAGCTCAGTTATACATCTGGAATTCATCGGTTAGATATTTTTAGCGAAAAATGCGCGAAACCGTATGTAATACCGTAATTAAGGTAATTTATGTATAGTACAAAAAACTATGTATTAGTATGACGTGGAAGTCTATAAATATATTAAGTATTTGTGAAACCTATCATCAAAGGACGCTTAAATACGGGGAATGTTGATCGACTTAGTATCAAAGGAAGATCCTGGTACACGGTAATAATCTTCATAAAATGAATAGGAATTCTTAGAACCTATTCAATAGCTAATTTCATAGATTACACTACATAGGGACCAATAATAAAATAATGTTATTCAGAAAAAAGGAATAGGCGACACTGGCAGATAGTAGATGGATAGTATTATTTTATCAATATTATTATTTTATCACTAAATGGATAGTATTATTTTATCAATATTTTTGTGCCTAGAATAATTAGGATAAGAGGTCAGATTATAAATATTAGATATCTAGCTAAATATTGCCGTGCCCTAGCATGTTTGAAACACTTTATTTTAAGATCCCCTGTACAACATATTTGCCTTAAATATATTGAGTACAACTAGCACCTATAACTCTTTGCATTCTGGAAAACGGAACCCGAAAAACAGAAAAACTGAGGTCAATAGTGCGAGATAAAGTTGCGCCATTCATAACAGTATCTTCCCAATAAATTTCAAAGTCAACTCTTTTCTGCATCAAAATAAGTCGACGATGATCGATGGGCTGTCGAGCTTATCGAAAATCGCGCATCGCCATTCCGTGTGCTTTTAAGTCATCAAACTCAAGGTTTTTGCCTAGTGTGATGAATTTATAAGCTTCAGTTGATTGATGTGTATTCAACAAATCTTATGAAGTGCCTCCGTCTAAGTTAAAAACATTTCAATATTATGCGACGTAACAGTCGCTTCTAGGCACATTTCCATGCTCTAGGTCTCTATTTTATGATCAAAAATAATCTGTTTATTTGAAAAACATATGTCTTCCGGCAGTTTAACCTGATATGAAAAATGAAGATCAATAAAACACAAACGACACGGAATTCAGTTATAAATATCTCAGAGCCCTTAATCTAAACATGTTTTTTTGGAAAAATTTACAAGGGTTTAGTTAATTCAAAGTTCCAGATGCCGCCGGCTTCCAGGCCTTTAAATGGTCACAAATCGATTTCATTTGATTCGCATTCCGTTTGCCAACGACGAGACGAGGGCCCTAGAGTTTAACGAGTTTTTCTTCGAGTGTGCCGAGAGCAATTATTTTATTATTATCACTCCGACTTCTATTAAGTGAATCCACTTGTGAGCTTTAATTGTTCTTTTGATATTGCGACGGAATTGACTTTTCATAACTTTCGAGGATGCCTTTAGAATTGATAAGTAAAACTGGGACACTGTAAGATTTCCGTTGGAAAAATCCGGACTCTGCAATCAAATTTCAACGATTAAATATCACGTTATGTGGTTCTTTGGGAATTTTATAGGAATTTTTGTCTATTTCTGAAATTTCTTACCTACATACCGTCGAGCGAAGGGGGGCCCTTCGCTCGACGGTATGTAATAGCAAGTTATCAGAGGTACAATACCTAACCAATACCTAAAAACTAGCTGAATAACGGCAACGTGCAGAATACTTAAGCTTTGTCGACTTCTTTCCGAAGCTCCGGCAACTTTATCGGAAAAGTTTCCGAAGTGCAGCCTAGTGAAATATTCAGCTAGTTAGAAAGCCTGAGAGGATGGAGAATCAATAAGCAGCCACTCATTAACGAAGGCAGCTTACCATTAATTACTGAAACAAACTGCAACTTTAAACACAACCAGTAGCTTCTCTTCTGAAATGTTGATTCCCAAGAGATGTAGTACGGTTGAGCACGGTTTATTCGTTTTCTGCAGCTATAGTAATACAAAACCTGTCTTTAGTTTGTGATCCATTATTATCAACAAGGCAACACGTCGATAACACTATATCTTACAAACCCAAGCCCAACTTATTGGGTATCCCAATAAACTACAGTTCGAAGGTCCAAGATAGCTTCCCTTTGTTCCACATGTTTCCCAAGGCGTTGATTCAACCCGTGCTTCATCAATTTGCATCTGTCTCATATTTCGACCTATTTCCGAGTTCGGAAGCTACACTTTCGAGGCCCTTTCTTTTGCCCGAGTTATGTGATTGAGCTCATTGGTATTCCGCCCTCGATGCCTCAACTTTTATATTTGATAAAATGGCGAAAGCCGCACAATTGACAGCTGTTGTTAGTATATGACCTAGCTCGTGAACACCGCGAATGGAACCTTTTGCGTCTGGATCTTAGTAAAGATTGATTAGGCAACCAATACATGAATTGCAACATTTCAAATCATGCATTTTGATCTACAGAAAATACGTCGTATTCACATAAAATATGCTACAGAATAAGTCACACAATTCGTGACTACTAGGTACCTAACTCTCACGCATGGAAAACAATTTCGTTTCCACACAAAGACCCGTTAACAAAAGCAGCTTTTCTAAATGAAAGTCACGAAATAAACTTACCAAGACTTACTTCGTCTTTGTCGTCAAGTACCTACTTATTACCGGAGAAATAATTTTAAAAGGACATTTTACCATCAGAATAGCTAATAGGAGCCACGTGGAAAAGGAATAAATTGTAAGGATTCTGGAAGGGGGAGCGTAGACAGGCAGCCATCATCAACTCGTGCTTTTACAGCTGTAAAATTGTTGTAAGTTCAAGGAAGACATTATTTTTTGAAAATATATGTAGAGCGGGGCAGAGCGGCGTTATAGAAAAGAGGGCTGTACCCAGCAGTGGGTGCTCACGGACTGAGTCAGATGTTTTATAAAGATAAATTGTAGTCAGAAAGTTATAATATAAGTAAAAGTGGTTGTTATTTTCAGAACTACCATCAAGACAAATGTTAGAAAAATATCACAATTTTGCATGTTTTGACCAACGTAATGTTCGCTTCATCATCAACATCATCATCATCAGCTTATGTTAGTCCACAGCTGGACATAGGCCTCCCCTAATGAACGCCATAGCGCCCAGTCTCCAGCTTGCCGCATCCAGCATCTGCCTGCAGTCTTTCGCAGGTCGTCATCCCACCTTGCCGTATGGCGTCCTACACTACTTTTGCCTAGTCTTGGTCTCCACTCAAGAACACGTTTCCCCCAGCGGTTATCGGTTCTTCGCGAGATATGGCCGGCCCACTGTCACTTCAGCTTGCTAATTCTTAGAGCTATATCGATGACTTTGGTTCTCTGTTCGCTTACCTCAGCTCAACGGCCTATATTGGTCCACCGCTGGACGCGGCTTCCCCCTGATAAGCCCCTTATTGACAATGTTCGCTTAGGTATGATTAATTAATTAAGTAAATTGTAACCGGTAATAACATAGTTACATTTGCAGCGATTGTCGTTTTAAATTTCACGCAATAGGTACTTTACTTTACGCAAACATGGGTTCCCTTCCGAGCGCAATACGAGCGAACGTAAAATGGAATTACTTACACAGTAAGCGATGCTTACGTTTTTACGGTCCAAAGATCGGAAGAATAAAGTTATTTTTATTACTGGCTCGTTTTACAGCCGTGGTAATGGTGAAATTTAGAAAACCCGGAAAGAGACGCTCTTTTTACACTAACAAGGTTCAAATATATAGACTTAATTACCTTTGAAAGTTGTAAAGAATACTTACTTAAGTACGTGCGTGCATTCTTAGTGCTAGACAGCAGGTAAAATAACCCTGGTGTTTTCATCGACATTTATTTTTAGTGAAATCATCATACCATGCACTTGATTTGTTGACTAATCAATCAAGTATGGACTCTCTACCTATACACCGAACCCGCCAACGGGCTGTTTTGGTCAGTCGGCGACTTCAACAACCCGACACGAACGAATTAAATTGACCTCCCAACAATCTTCATTCACGTTAGTCTTTTCATGTTTAACGTTTATTTCAATGAAGGTGAAACCTCCAGATTGAGAAGGCAAGTACTATTTATGCTCAAAACACCTTACAACGTTTGTTGCCTTATTCCAATCTGATCCACTGAGAGATTCAACATTTTACTCCACTCATAGCCCGGGTGGTGTGTAGTGTAGATTCCCTCACTTTTATGGATATTTAAAAAACTTCAAAAGCTTTCATTAAATGACGTGCAACGTGGCTCTCAATAATAACTACGTAAAAGCAAAATGCGGTGAAGCGTCAGCGTCAGAGCATTGACTATTGATAGTCCCGAGAACCTATTCCGACTGTTCCTCTTTTACCGTCTAATCGGCTGGAATACATGCGAGGAGGCTGTCACAACTTTCACGTTTCACAGAAATAAACCTATACAGAAATGATAGCATAAAAAATTTTATTACTACAACTTTACTACAACATTATACTATTTACTTCCATGGTCACTTATTGTAGATAAGTAGGTTTAAGATTAGTTTTGTTTGTTATTTTGTATTTATATTTCTTTTACACTATATTTTCATTTTGTTAAACATATATTTAGAAAATACTTTGTTGTGTATACTAGTATAATAGGACTGGCATGTTAATTAATAAACTTAACTAAAGTCCTTAAAAATAAATTAGAAAAAAAAACATTATACTAGAATCAAGCAATGGAATCTAATCCGACCGGGCAATGGATTTGAGTGTAGGGATGATAATTTATTTGATTCATGTTTTCATGTTGGGCTGTCGATGTTATGATAGTTATCAGATATCAATATCGATAATTTCTTTCGACTTACAAAATAACCGCGTAGGTAGAGGTTATTTTGTAAGGGCAAATAAAATCAAGTGAAATTTTCCATACTAGTCGGAAGCGGGCGGATGGACGCTTCCGACTGGTATTGATATGAATCAGTTGAGATGCCTGTAGATTGTTTGCAACAGTTTGCAATTAGCTCCATTGTTTTAGTTGTAAATACGAGTTCTAATTTATTTCTATTATTTGCTTGATATTTTCTTTGTCAAAAGTACACCGCATAGATAAGTCAAATTTTAAACTTTAAATTATTGTCAAATATGAAATCAAATTTTAAACCAAATTAATATCATAAATCATACTACATGGTATACATAAATGATAACAACCGCGTTAAGTACACTTTATTGTTATCACCTCATTTTATCTAGTACCACAGACCACTTAGCCTACTGTGTCTAGTACTAACCTGAAAGTTAACACCGTGTTGTTTCGAAACAAATTTTACAGGAAGCCAACACAGAATTCCAGAATCCTTTTAAAGTCCCAACAATTTCTCTGTTACAGAGGTGAAAGGCTTAAGGTAAAGGCTGAGCTCAGTCATCTGTGCGAGTCAAAATGCAAAATTCAAGCGGCAAATCTGTTAACTCTCTTGGCGTTTATCTTTTCTAATCTCTTTGAATGGAATCCTGGAAAGTCTCTTAAGTAGGTAGGTCCTTTAGTTAAAGGACACGTCCAAACTGAGGGTTGTAGAGAGGTATTTGATTTGTCACGAAGTAAATTATTAAATCTGTTACCCTATTGGTAAATTAATGCAAATTCAATAAGGTAAGTTTACGAATACCTTCCAAAATTAAGACGCACAATATTTGAAGATTACAAATCTTCAATTGCCTTGATTTTGTGAAAATTTTGTAGCTATTAACAAAATTTATGTGTTGTTTGTCATGACATGTTTTGCCGATATTAAACTTCTGATAAAGTGAATTTAAAAAGCACCTGCCGAGAGTCTGATTTCCCAAGGCGCAAAACTTCTAAGGAATTTGTTATATCTTCATCTAAGTGCCTGTCTACATCATACAACTGTCTTTAACTTTGATAGAAACTACTAACTAACTACTACAAGTAGTAAGGTGTTTGAAAAGCTTCATAATTTCCACCGCGAGGGTATATGTTTTTCGCGCGTTTGCGTAGGACATGAATGTATGCAGTTGACTGGGACTCTTATCACAAGCAAAAAACGGCATAGCATAACCGATTTTGGCAAATGAGGTATCAAAACTCGTCTAAATTCCGAGTGTGTTCTCAACAGAATCATCATAGAAGGCCTTCACCTTCTTATCTTCAAAAAAGTGAAAAAGCAGCGACCGAAGCGGATTTTTTTGTTTTCTATAATAACTTGATTGTAATTATAACCCTCTACGCAGGAGTCTTAGTGAGATGCACTTAACTGTTCTAGTTAAGGCTTAATTTGTAAATCAGGGCTCCTATCATGTTGAACTTGCTCAGCTTGAGTCAGCGTAAACTCATAATTACGATCAAAGTTGGAAAAGATTTAAGCTGATAAGTTTAAAGTGATGTTCATCTGAAAGTTCTAGGGTTTACTTTTTAATTTTTAACTCCACTAAAACTCGAGCATCGTGCTCTTTAGAGTAGTTTTTGGTTTAAAAGTAGTGGGAAAAATAATTGAAATTAATTCTTAAATAATAAATGTCTAAATGTTCCTGCTCTACCTAAGTTAAAATCATTATTATTAAATGTGATACCTATTAGCTACATGATTAACATAATTTTCTGCAGTTTGATTTTTTTTCACAAGTTCATATTTCGTAAACTTGCTCAGTATACGGAATCCTTTAAGTGAAAAAGGTTAGAAAAAGTTAAAACCACAAGCTGGAATTTATTGAATACTAGTTTCTGCACGCGGATTCACACGCGTAGTTTCTATGGAAACGTTTAGAGGTTATTTCTATCCAATGGCAACTGTTTTGTGGGATGAAATTTTTGTTTGATTCCAGTCTTATAGCTTTTGGCGTGAAGAGGTAACAAAGTGTGATGTGATGTGATGTTTCTATTTTTACCGAACCCTTTACGGGTTCGGAGAAACATATTCAATAATTTCAGCGAAGTCAGCAAATAGACAGTCCTACATAGATCACATACGACCAATTACGCTGCCGGCACCGACAATTTGTGGTCGGGATTCAACTAAATGCTATGTCCAACTAATCTGTGGCTAAACCGCCAATTAATTGTAGCAGTACAGCAAACAATTATAAATAAATTATCCAAGTCTAATATAGGTATTAAGCAATCTTGATACCGCAAATTATTTAAACCTCTGCTTGACCAAATTAAGAGCCACAGCTCAGAAATGAAATATTATTTATTACTGTGCGGTGTTGGTTGACCGAATTAGAGATAATTTTATTCAGAGGTTTTTAGTTGTTGGTACTGTCCGATTTTAGTGAAGCTTGTTTAAATTATCATAAGTATTTCTTAGGTAGAAACACTTCACACTAATATTATATATGCGAAAGTTTGGATGCATGGATGGACAGATGGATGGATGGACGGATGTTTGTTACCTCTTCACGCCAAAACTACTGAACGGATAGAGCTGAAATTTTGCACACAGGTAATTCTAATCCTGGAATCAAAGATAGACTTTTTATTCCATAAATCAGTTCTCATGGGATTGAAATCACCTTTAAACTTTTCATAGAAACAACGCGTGCGAAGCCGCGGGCATAAACTAGTTAAACATAAAAGCTTTTTGTTGAACAGCAAATTATTGATCATACCCAACTCTAAGTAGACCACACAACTGGCGGATCTCTGTAGAACCTTGTCACAATAAGAAAACAAACGCCAAACACAGTAACAAATGCCACTTTTGGCGTTTGTCACTGTGACATGGTTCTACAGCGATCCGCCAGTTGTGTGGGTCCACCTAAAACTATCTCGAGTCCGCGACGCCAGAAACCGTAGGTATTTTACAAGAACTATTTGATGTTCACGTCGAGAGGTAACAGAGGCTGATGATGATGATGAAGTCGAGAGGTTCATGTGGTGTTATTCACAATAAAAACCGCTGGATCTGGTACACTTGTACGATATTTGCGCTTGTGAACATTTGCGCGACAGACATTCGTGACATTTTCCTTCTCCAATATCGTTTATCCCCATTATTTTTAAATTTTTACATTATGGGTTTTTAATACAAATTCAAAGACGTAGGTATTCATAATATTGGTATCTTCATATACCAGAGATGGCACCCATCTGTATGCAAAATTTCCATTTGTTTATAATGATATCAAAAGTGTAAAAGGGTAAGTCTACATCCTCGAAGTAGTCGAAAACGAATAACATAATTATTTAAAAATTGAATTATAAATATGGGCGCCAACTTGCATGTGAAAGATGACCTCATAATCGTAATTAACACTTTCGAATTATTCGTAAACAATGCCCATATTGCTAAATTTGATTTAAAAAAGCCATCTTGCATTTGAAAAATGACCTCATATTCGTAATGAACACCCTCGAATAAGTCGTAAACAATACTCATATTGCCAAAATTTATAAAAATATGAACGGTATGTTAGATCACCAAAAAAATTAACACTCATATCTATATATATAAAAGAAAGTCGTGTTAGTTACACTATTTATAACTCAAGAACGGCTGAACCGATTTGGCTGAAAATTGGTGGGGAGGCAGCTTAGAACCAGGAGACGGACATAGGCTATGTTTTATCCCGGAATTACCACGGGAACGGGAACTACGCAGGCGAAGCCGCGGGCAGCAGCTAGTTATTAAAAAACGATACCTATTTGTAAAAAAAATAAACAGCCGAAGTGAGAATGTCCTCCTTGTTACGAAGTCGGTTCCGTATTTTATTTTAAAAATGCTTTCTTATTTGTAATCTACACTCTCGAGTTGGTCGAAAACGATTCCCCTTACTAATAACGTTTTGTGACTCTAATCAACTGAAGCTGTACTCTTTTACTTTATTTTTAAATCGTGTTTGTTGATTGAGTTACAAATAAAATATTCTATTCTATTCTAATAAGAAATCAGAAGAAGACCCATTTTTCATCTTCTCCCGATTTACATCTCAAAGATTCTTTGAGACCTCTTTACTGAATGCTATGTATTAGCAGCTCTGAATATCTCATTTACACGGACATGAATGCATGAAATCTTGTTGGTTATGTCGCCGCTCTTCCGTAGCATCGTAGCACCCGCTACGCAGGTCTACGAAATAACATATTTATCAACCGGAAAAGGAGGGAGGAGTAGAGAAACGTCAATACATTGAAAGTAAAGATCAAAATCGTCGATCGTCGTCGCCGATCACAGTATATTTCTCTTCGGAACTAGAAGACCCGATCATCTAGTTCCGAAGAGGAATTTACTGTGTAGTAGAAAAGTAAGTGCCCGTTGAAGTCTTTTGTATGCTACGCTGGCCCGTCGTAGCATCGTAGCATGTGCTACGAAGATCTATATTAAATATGTGTCTCGTTACAGGAAAGTTAGGAGTAGAGGCGTGGTAGAGGTATGAGAAGGTGTGATATATGAGAGGAAATAGAGCAAAATTCCACGCACAATGGCGACATCCACAACTGTCTGCGCCGTCTATTTCGAGAGATATTAGGAGTTCTGTGATTTTTCGCGCAAGTGTCAACACGTGCAAATGGTCACTCGCGCAAATGTCTATCGCGTAAGTGATTCTCGCGCAAATGTCCTGCCTGTCCAAATGTCCATAGTATAACTGAGCCCTCCTCCAAACTAGATGCCATCGGCTCGGTTATTGATCACAGTGAAGCTGTCAGTTCCTTTTTAAAATATATTGCTATGCTTTTAACTCCACCCAACCCAAAAAGATAGATGTTATAAATTCAACGTAATGTGGCTCCCAAACCATCCACCCAACCAGATGAAACGATTTGATATTTTTCGTTTTAAAGGTGACTTCGTCGAGTGTTCCAAGCTATTTTTGATGAAAATTAGTGCAGCCTACATTGCAATTTTACTAAATTTTACTTGAAAAATTTTTCATCGGGTTACTTATTCGAATTGTATCGCTTTAGTTCTCCAATAATCCATAGAATTCGATTGAATCGCATAAATTCTAGGATCGTAGTATCCAATTTCATTCCCCGCCATAAACCCTACAATCTAATAAATAACGGACCCAGTTTATTGGTCACATCGTAAATGCATTTTAATGCGGCCGCATGACCATCTCACCACAAAACTTTTACGTTTATCTTTCTGACCTGTCATCAAAATAAATAGGTAACTGCCGAGCTTTCATAAATCGACAACTTCAAAGTTAAACGTAGGTAAGAATAATATTAATAATGTCCTCATAACCGAATTTCGACTGCGGCTGCCAGTCTCATCGAAGACTAGCCAGATGCGCAGGACATATTATAGTGCACAAGTGTGTGCGCAAACACAGCTGCAATCTCTATTCCCTCCTCTCATAATCCGATGGGACGACAGACTGACACGACCGGAGAGAGGTCAAACGCAGGACCAACAGCATGACGTGCTTTCCAAGGCAAGGGGGTGTAAGCACCGCCAACTTCCTGACTCCGGCTGCTACTGCGATATTTTCTTGCTAGATAAACCCCACTATCAACTATTGGCTCGAACCGGCTTTTGGACCCAGGACCTCATAATCAGCGGTTGAAGAGGCTGACTGCTTGACCAACGAGGTAAGAAAAGTATGTATACCGATCAGAAATTCCTACGTCAACTGCTGAAAACCTTCCCAAAACAACCACAATCAGCAGTAGTGATCAGGGCCGTCTTAGGCCAAGCCGGGGCCATGGGGCACACAAGAATTTGCTTGCAGGCCCTGTTAGAACGTATAATAAAATTCGAGCTGACTCGCATACTGAGGGTTACTCGTAAGTACCATCGTCAAAAAGCAATTGTGTGTGTGTAGGTAGTGTGTATTGGATTGTCACTGCTCGGGGTTGTCAGAAAGCCGCTCAGTTGGGGCCCCCTGACGATGGGGCCCTGAGCCCGTGCCCCGTGTGTCCTTATGATAAAGATGGCACTGGTGGTGATTGTAGCTAAAACCCTCCTTAGCTTCCCGAGATATGCGTGAGATGCGGAGAACTTTCTCTGTTAGATTCCCTTAATCGGCTCTTACAAAATCCACGAGCTGAGTTGGAGGGGTCAATTCTTATGCCGTGACCGCAACGGCTAATAGAAAGATGGCAAGAAAATTATTTAAAACCTCAACTAATATGCTTAAAAAATAGGATCCAGAGTTCAAAGAAATACAGAAGATTAGCAAACTTTCTCCAGTGAAGATGAATTATTAATTGGCTTAAAAATATGACTATTTTTTTATGAAGCTAAGGACGTTCTCATAGATAGGTACAAAGGTATCTTATAGACGTAGGTAGGTAAGTAAATAGGTAGGTACTTCATAAAATCCACGAAATTTCGTCACAAAAAGTTTTTTGTTCAAATCTTTAGTCGACCTTTGCTTTGTTATAATTTGTTAAAGTGTTTTCTCTTGTTATTTTATTTTATTCCACGCTCAAAATGTACATCTTTATTTTCTAACACGGGAGCTTGGGAATAGCCCGGCCGATTTGAGAAGGCAGCAGCTACCATAAAGTTGGTTGTTGCAGAGGCTGTTCGTATTTGGTCGGTTGTACGGTTATCTTATCGCGATTCTCTCGTTGCGTACGTCGTAGTTGGTGCGTAACGGATGCCACGCCTCCATCTTCGACGGTTCGCACCCTACGACCGACTGTGCGCGCGCATTCTACACTTGCGTAAGGGTGAAACCACACAGATTGATCCGGAATCTGGTTATGAACCTCCTAATGTCTAGTGTGGAACCGAGCTTTGAGGACCTATAGTTTTTTTATCTGATTGACTAACAATTAATTGTTGAAATAAATACAGGTATAGGAACTGAATAAAATAAATAGGAGTTTTGTCACAAAAATGAGCTTTGTTTTTATAAAATAGGTTTAATTATTTCATTATTTATGCATGTCTTATAAGAAAATCTTCAAAAAATTATATAGGTACAAACTTATTAACCCTTCGATACCAGAATGTTGACTACGTTCTGGTGTCGAAGGGTTAATCGGTTTGTCTGACCTAAGTTTCTTATCGAAGGTTAACCCTATATATCACTAAATGTAAGTAGAAAAGTACAAACAAGAACAAAAGTCTTGGTTTTAATTGCTTTACTGAAGGTTTAGGGCTCTTTAAAATGTTGGAAACTGTTAACAAACAAAAAATAAACGCTCAAATTGTCAGATGGTATAGTAAACATTGTACAGAGAACGAAATGATACCTACGCTGTTAAATATACCAATAAAAACAAAATGAAAATATGACCGTGCCTTTACGTCATTCTTCATGACATTCGTGATGCGTTGGAAAAATCTGTAGTAGAATCAGCATCGCAGCGCCACGGTACGGTCGCGGAGACAAACGAACTACGTCACGCAGGCGTGCCGGTTACGCCATCTAGCGGGTGCCAGAGAGGCGCCCACCTGCCGCGAGCCGAGCCGCGACGTCCGACATTACTCCGTCGCGCTCGCACCAGTGGCACGTAACAAATAACCTCAAAACGTCCATCGCGAACAACCAATCATCAAAATATTCGTCTCCGAGACATTTGTAACCGTGACAAGCCTCCCAAAGTCAAATAACAGTGTTATGAACGTGACGTAATCAGTTAAGATCCAGGATTTATCAGTGCAGTGTTGACCAACAGAGTTTTTGACAGAAATCGAAAGTTTCCAAAGGACGAATGTCCCTTTTGGTGGGCTGTCGCTGGGCAGCCCCCAAATTCTGTGCCAGTATGTGGTGGTTGTTGTTTATTTGTGTTATGAACGTAAAGACTTTTGAAGCTCTGGCTTCGAATAGCACTGGTGCTGTTTATGACAGTGAGTATCCGTTCCTACTATTTTATTTAAATTGTTTATTTTTTTCTATAAACAATGAAAACCACCAGCCACTGATGATTGGTAAGATACAATAGATAATAAATAAAGCAATCCTTCTCGTGGTGAAGGTTGAGTAAACAAGATCAGTAGGTATGTTAATGACAGATTGGATCGCATGATCTTTTCGATGGTTGAGAACGCGACTAGTTATTCGTCGACAGAGCGGTACTAATTTTATTTATAAATACAAGCACTGAGACTGGTTTGTTACGTGGATTAACTAGATCTTTAGTTCACGTGCAGTATAGGGCATGTTTTTGTTTACTTCCTAATATCATAAATTACAGTGATTCGTTTGAAATCTGATAAGATAGTGACAGTATCACACCACCTTCATATAACTTACATGATAATATGGTAAGAATAGTCATATACTAAGTAAGTGTATGAATCACGTGTTTCTTATGGTTATTGCGCATTGAAAAATAGTACCTAAGTACCTAAGTATCGAACCATTCTCGTCAGAAGAATAACCTACCTATATGGATAGAATCCAATAGAAACCTACCTATCAAATTTAATAGAAAAAGCAAATACTACCTAGGTAGGCATATAACATAATATCGAATATGTAAAATACATTATAATATTGAAAAACAAATAAGAAGAAACTGATAATTGGTATTATTCTTTTTAGTCCGTCAGTTAGATTATCACAAGATATTGGACACAAAGTTATTTTTTCTTTTGTCAATCAAACCAAAAATAACAAAAATAAAACGAATCAAAATTTGGGAGCAGAGACTAACGACGTCACACCTTCCTAAGAAGCGTCGTAAGGTGTGACGTCACGCGGAACTTTACCTAGCTATATCTTCTCTTCATAATTTTTTGTATAATCGACAAAAGAAAAAATACGTGTCCAATATCTTCGGATAATCTAACTGACGGACTAATTAGAATTTTTTAGAACATTAGCTTGGTTCCAATAACAAAAGACAACAATTAGTAAGAAATTAAATAACATCGCAAAAATATTGAACCCGCATCCTTTCCGTTCAAGTCCCGACGAAGTCGTAAATTTTTGCGATGTTATTTAATTTCTTAGAAATTTGCCAGAGTGTGAGGCTTACGCACTATAAAAACAAAAACTTAAGACAACAATTAGGTTGGCACCTACGTTTAAGACGTGACAGACAAAGTTGTACTAATATAATGTACCTACCTAAAGGTCAACCAATACGCATTCCAATTCCAAAGCTACTTCTGATAGTGACTGTACAGTCGAAGGTCTATTTAATAATAAGTTATCTCTATCTACTACATATATTGTATTTTAATGCTTAATTATAATTAAGTACTTATCTAATCAATAATTATTGTTAGTAAGCTTAACTTATAAGAATTAATTTGGTATATGGTAACAATGAACAAAATACGTGTTCTGAGAAAATGACTCTTCTTAACCCTTCCTTCTGCCGTAGTCGGGTAATAAAACATCAATAAACCTTTTATAGGCTTCGGGTGTCAGTTTAATCGAATTCACGTTCGATCTTATTGCTTAGGCAAACAGAGTTAGCTACCTCTACCTATAGGAATCAAGCTGTTGATCATTTTATCTAACGATTGAGCTCAGTATACAAGACAAGTCGTGGGGGTTCTGGGCCGCGATCACGGTGTGGTAAGGCACGGCATTGCGGCTCAAACGTTAGGGTGCGCGTTCACAGGCCGGCATCGGACAATCCGTTGACAAGTGCGTCCGCTGATCGGCAATCCGAGTGACTTCATTCGCATTAAATGGAAAAGTTGCCTTCAAGAATCCTCGCCGGCATTGCCGACAGTCCGCTTCGTGCGGTACGGATCTTTTATGTCAAACCATTGATGGAGCCAGTGCGGATTGTCCGATGCCGGCCTGTGAACGCGCACCCTAAAGTTTCAACTGCTAACGTTTGCCGTGCCTTAAGGCCAGGTAGACCTGCAGCAGTAGGCGTAAGGGAAAATGGGCGCCTGCCAAGATTAAGAAAATCATTTTATCAAGTCAAACTCTGCGAATTTGTTTAGAAATATTAAGCGTCCTTAGTTGAGTACATAAAAGTGTGATATCAGTAGTTCGCTAGTCATAGTATTGAAAAAACGTTAGAAAAAGGAAAAACTTTGGGATTATTTTCTATCGAGTGTAGTTCATTAGATCTTTTAACTGAATGCGAGTTTGACTAGACTAGATCCTAGATAATGTATATCTTTTTTTCAGAATTTTAAACACTATTTTCTAAGTCTCAGATGGTTTTAAAAATCACAAAAATGCGGCCTCTGCTGGCCTACCCAGCCTACTCTCATGAGCCCTTGCTCGGATGGCACGGACGGAACATTGCCGACGCAATGTAACTGCACCCGTCGACGGCAGCAGTCGACGCGTCGACGGCAGGGCGCAGTTGCCTTGCCGTCGTATTTGAGCCCTGACTCAGCCCATTGCTGTCGTCAAAGTCGCCTAACAGAACCTATCAGAGAAAGGGCTGCAGCTTCCTACTGCGTATTTTTAACACCTTTACTTCAATCTCCTATCTGCCTTCCAAACGTGGTAACCCAAACGGGACGTAAAATCAGCAGTAGACGTATGTCTGCTGATCAAGATAGAGTTATACAAATCAAGCTATTGAGCACTTTATCAATGAGCTGGGAGTTCCTGTAAAACTTTATTCGCATTGCAGATAACAACACCACGCCCTGGAAATAAAAATAAACACAGCCTTTATCTGCATACCTACTGTACCTAGGTATTAAAATACAATAGTTAACCAAAATAAACTAATTTTGCATACTAAAAATACGAATGCACTTTTAAAAATAAAAAGATTCTCTCGTAAGGATTCTAACGATACACATAAACATGTTCAGGAAGATGTTTAATTGCCAGAATATATCTTACAATGTAGGTAAGTACATTGTAAGATATATTCCTACATAAGATAAATGTACCTACATTGTAAGATATATTCTGGCAATTAAGATAGTAACATTTTAATACGCCCAGTACCTAACATACTCATACTTAGTTATTTATTCATTAAATATAATTTATTCAAAAATATAAATTCTAATATTATTAGAACTACATATGAAATAATAAATAAATAAATAAATAATTTATACTAAATAAACAATTAATAATAATAATACTTAATTGATAATAAATTTATTCAATGAATAAATAAATAACAAATTTCTTAATAAATATAAATTAATGTATAGACATTATTATATTCATTGGAGTATATTTGAAGTCCTCTAAATAAATAAATAAATAATGCTGGACAATTCACACAGCATTTTCTAGCCCCAAGCTAAGCAGAGCTTGTGTTATGGGTACTAGATAACTGATATACTTAGTTAATGGTTTAATCGGGTATTTATCGCGTACCTTTTGTTACCCGATTAAACCATTAACTATGTTTACAAATCGCGAAAGTTTAAAAACTGATATACTTAATACAATACACTACATAGATAGATATTTTTTATTTTTTCTAAGTCCCTGTAATTTAAATATTGATTCATGCAATAATGTAGCATTTACTGAGAAAATATTTTTAGTTGTAAATGACTTAATTGTCCTTTGACATGGGGCCAAGCTCTGATTAGCGTGGGGCTAGATAATGCTGTGTAAATTGTCCAGAATAATTTATTTATTTATTCACTTAAATAAATTTTCAGATAGGTTCTTTAGGTCCTGTGGTTAATAAACATTTTTGCTATCATATAATAGGATTGTTTCTGTATCATTTTTGATTTGTACTGTGGTGTGTGTAATCCATCTGTTGTTGGCATTTTTTTCCATGTCGATCTCAAGTCATTTTTAAGGTTCCGTACCTAAAGGAAAAAAGGAACCCTTATAAGATCACTTTGTTACCCGTGTGTCTGTCTGTCCACCTGACAACCCCCTTTTCTTAGGAACGCGTTTAGGTATCAAGTTGAAATGAACATCAAATACTCAAGTCTGTAACCTCTTAGAGCTTCGATATAAATAAAACATCTAAATCAACGCAATCAAAAGTTACCGTTTATGCCCAAATATTTTGAAATTTCCAAGGGAATCATATGTACACAAAACCTATATCGTACTTTCCGTTGACCTAGAATCATGAAATTTGGCAAAAAGCAAGGTCTTATATATGGCACAAGATAAGGGAAAAATCCGAAAACTATAAATTTTTAGTTTATTCACAAAAAAAGGTTATGGTCCATGGCGAGAAACAATTTTTTAGGGTAGGTACCCTGTAGGGTACCTACTTCCCGCTAACCTAGAATGATATTGATACATAGAATGAAATGATATTTGGCAAGACACAATTATACGGAACCCTTAGTGCGCGAGTCCGACTCGTACTTGATGTTTTATTTGTTAATTCTGGTTGCTGTTTAACGAGCTCTATTGCTTGTTTAATGTATAGCCATGCACAGGAAGAATTCGATATTTTTTGAAGAGTGCGTTCTTTCTTTACGTGGACCACATTAAGAACGAACGAAATTGTTTTGGGCCCTGAATGCCCCAACAGAATCTACACTGTTGGTTGCCCCACAAAAGTAAACCATAGCCGATCCAAATAATATATGGCCATATGCACTAAGCGCGTCTCTATAGATGCAATTTCGTTTAATTTTTTTAAAACGTATGCAGCCCAGTTATTTAGTTTTGATCATACGGTATCACGATGCCAGCCCCAGCTCATAGCGTCTAAATGTATTCCTAGAAATTTATATGATGTAACTTCTTCGATCTTAGATCTTAGTTATTAAATTGAATAGCAAGTTTATGAGATTTAAGAGTATTAAAAGTTTTGTGGGACTTAAAGAACTCACTACATATGAAAATACATGCATGGACCCTGTAAGCATTATTTCTTTAGTTATAAAAAAAAACAGCCAATAGAACTTCTCTAACGGTTGTTTCGAAATGAAAAAATTATATTCGCGTCGTCGTTTGCTTTTTGTGAAAAAGTTAACACTCGTGAAAATTTTGGTGTAGGTCGTGTAGTTAATGATTTGTATTCAAAATGTCCTCAGCCTTTAGATCATAAGCGGGACAGCAAGACTTTTTTAAACAACATCATTATTAAACACGATTCTGGCTCCGAGGTCTCTAACAGATACATATCCAAACCTACGCTTAAGGGTACACCTGGATAAATAAATAGGTCAAATAAATAATCCACGCTATCTTCCATTAAATTGACTATTGTTGTTTCAAGGGTTCCATCTTCCGCTCCAATGGCTCCCTTTTGGAATACCTTTTCTTTAACAGTAACCAGTGAGTACTACGTTTATTTGCACAAACTTTTCGCTACCTAGAAGTTATGTTAACACAATCAGTACTCTAAACTGACTCTTAACTTTATAATGGAGGCTTTGTTGAACTAATAATCGATCGGTAATGTTTGGAAGACCACCAATAGAGCTAGTAAAGCCAAATCATATTGCACTCTGTAATCGGTAACGTTGATTCAGCCCACAGTTCTAGAATGCGAAGACAATGCTCAAGGCCTTGTGTGGTTTGTGCCAACATGCATACCTACTCTGATTACTGCAATCCTATATCCTTCCACGTATGTTACATTCGATCATCAGCAATATCGGAAATATACAGATGGAGAGCAAACAGAGAGTGATAGAGACGTCACTACAATTATAAAGTCACAAACAGTTTAGCTGCTTCAACTGACTTCGAGTGATAATTTGCTATGTTAAGGTCAAAAGGCCGCAATTATGGTTGACACGACAATACTTAACTAGTTCTTTAATGCTCTCTAATCTCTACTATAATTTTAATATTGTAATCATGTGCCAAAAGACTAAAATAGAGATGCAAACAACCGAAAGTAGCTAAATACAAATATCCTGATTCAGTGCAAAGTTCAAAGCGGTGGTGGCAGTCAGCCAATGTTGAAACGGGTATTTTAGTGATGTTTACTGTATTGTATTACCCAGTGAGGTTTGTAATAGCAGGGTGAGATTTACTCCAAGTTATTGTTACTAGGTATCACAATGACTTGTAACAACCGGCCATTGAAGCTAAATGGGTGGCCGAGGGGAGAGTATTTAGTTACTGTCTCAATTTTGGCGAGCTAGGGGCAGCTGACGCGACGGCCATAAAAGTCTCGCTGATGAAAGAGCACAATCCCATTGTGATAGCTATAAAACGGGCTTTGTGCCCGGAGGACTCGTCATTATGTGAAAAATGAAAAAGGAATAGCACTTGTCATAGTCCAGTCCGGTTTTATTGGAGAGACAGCCGTTCCATTTTGCGAATTTGCTTGTTGAAATGGATAGGTGGGGTAGTAATTTTCATTTCTTTTTCATTCTGAACGAAAATTCCCAGACGCGACGCGAATCACCTTTCAACCTCATTCATCAATACAAAAACGTCAACGACTACGAGAAAACAATTTTTAGAAAAAATATATTTAACAGAATTTCGTAAATAAATAACAATAAAAATGTAAGAATATAAATATACATGATATGGATCAGTTGAGCTACCTGTAGATTGTTTGCAACAGTCTGCAGTGTGCTCAATTGTTTCAATTGTAAATACTAGTTCTAATTTATTTATATTATTTTATTGTAATTTTTTTTTGAGTATATAATTGTCAGTTTGCGTTGGCTAGGTCTTGTGAAGTTACCAGCTGCGAAGAACCAATCAAAAGGTCGACCCCATTGATTGGTTCTTTGCAGCTCATCTTTTTTGTTTGGACTACTACTACTACGTAATATTATCAAAGTACTAAAGGGCAGACAAAAGAAAAAACAGCAACATAGGTGAGCCAAGGTTACAATAGACCAACCTGCTGTTGAAAGGTAATTTACAAAAAAAAACATGTCTATGAAATATTTTTTTACCGCATCTACGTATCTACTATGACAGTATTATTTTTGAAGTTCCTTGAAAATCCTTCGAAGTTTAACATAGTAACACGTGTAAATGTTAATATGTAAAACTTTTTAACAAAAAATTAAAACACTGAAAAAACTGAAAAGCAAAAAAATATTAAACTTTTATTTAACCTTAATATAAGTTCTTAAACTAATGTAAGTAAACCTAAGTAATTTTGAGTTGGCGCAAAACATTTTCCGGCGAAGGGGCGAGTCGCACCGCGCCGCCGCGCCGCCGCCACGCATCACGCTATACGTTTTTTCGGCGGTTTAATTTTTTTGTAAAATGTTATTTTTTCTGGCTATAATCTATTTAACTGGGTCAGTACGAGGGACCCATAACCAGATGAGATACAGGTGCAGTTTCAAAGTGTTCAGTTGAAAACTAGTTTTTGATTACTTATATTATAAAATAGCTACCTACCTTATTTTGGCTATTAACTGTTATGAAATCTCACTTTAATAAATTACATAAATTTATACATAATTAAAATTCCTTAACAATAAATCATCCCTATTTTGTCACTCTTAGGATAATTTTTTTTCCAAATTTATACGGGTCCTATTTTAAGGTATACCCTATCCTATTAAAAAAAAAGGATTATCAAAATCGGACTACTCTGTAAAATGTTATGCATGGTCATTACAATCAGTGAGTGAACAATCATTCATCCTCTGATTTTTTTTCCATATTTAAATGGGACCAACTGCGGGGTTAACCCTTTCTAATAAAAAAGAATTATCGAAATCGGACTACTCTGTAAAAAGTTATGAGTGGTCATACATAAAACAAAATATACGCGTCGACTTGAGAACTCCTCCGTTTTTCGTCGGTTGATAAAAGAACAAGCGATTTTCTAGTAACAAAGCGCAGCCCAAACCGCTGGAGCTAGAAAGCTGAAATTTGGAGGGTAGGTACCTTTTATTAGACGCTTAGAAGAAATTATTGAAAAAAAATAAAAAAAACTGTTGAAGTCTCATACACTGTTTTTTTAACTGGGACAGTACGGGGGCACCCATAGGGTGTATAATTTTTTTTTACCTATTTGATTCATTTTAAGTCGCTACTCAGGCTTGTCGAAAAAAATTTTAATGACAAAAAGTTTTTCTCCAAAAAGGGGCTGATATTTCGAAAGAAACTGCACCTGTATCTCATCTGGTTATGGGTCCCTCGTACTGACCCAGTTAAAAACAAGATCCGTCAAGTACGAGTGAACTCGCGCGCAACACGCGTATATCAGGAGTTTTCAAAATATTCCTGGAAATGGGTAAAACTGGTTATTAAACTTTGAGATTTATAGTTTGGCTCCGTATTGAAATATCTGTAACTTTTTAATGTGGGATGCTAATGACCTGAAATTTCAGTATGTACTTAAACAATAATAAATTAAAATACTGATTTCAGGACTTCTCATAACAATCTCTAAATAGGAATAAAAGGGAGTAAAAATTTTTAACGTTTTTTTTGTAACTTTTTTACCAGCGACCCAATTTACTTGAAACTTTCTGAGAATACTTAAAATACAAAACAATAAAACATGTGTTTCAGGATTTTTTAAAATACTCCTGAAAATTGCGTAGATCGGGTTATTAGAGTTTGAGATTCGTAGTTTGGTACCTTATTGAAATGACTGTAACTTCTTAACGTGCTGTCCTGAAATGTTATGTATGAATTTAATATAAAATAATTTAAACACATGTTTCAGGATTTTTATACAATTCTCTAAATTAGGATAAAGGGGGGGGGGGGGGGGGTAAAAGTTCCCGGTGTTTCATGTGACTCCGATTGGTATGAAAGTTAGTTTAAATGTTCAATATACAAATAATACCAAATAATGAAATATGTATCATTCATCCCATTGCAATCTTAGAAACAGATATCATAAATCATAATATTCATCAGACCTAGGTATTGCCACCGAAAGATGAAATAAATGTAGCCGTAGATACCTAACTGAAGCTAACGATGTGAACTCGCTAAGTCGTTATACGATTCTCGCAGTTGTTGAGTTCCAAGCGGAACTTAGTACTTCGTTTACCTTGATTCGCAGAAGTTAGGTTCTGTAGGTATAGAAATAGATAGATAGCTTACTTAGTTACCTTACTGATGCTGTGCAGACCTACTTGGACGCAGTTCATAACGAAGTTTCGGCTCTTCAATTAATTGCGAGCAAAGTTTCACTGTAGTTGCACAATTATTGTGCTCACATGTGCGGGAATCACTTAGTTGTGAATTGTAAAGATTGTTGCTAAGTAGGTTCTGTTTGTCGTAGGTGCAGATTCTTGTTTTGCTTTACAGTTCCGCGTTGATCTTGTTTTAATAAGTACATAGTGAAATCGTCTGATACTTGTAGGTACTCATAGGTTGCGTAAAATAAAAAATAACTTCTGTGAACAGTTATAGTGATATTCCTAGTGCTGAGGCCTTGGCGTCTTCTTTGTAGGAGCTGCGAATACCCAATAGGACCAAGGGAAGAACTTCTGACCAGCTGCTGTTTTGATGACATGTGTCATCAAAACTGGCTGCCTTCAATTGGCGGTGAAGACGTTCCACCATACAGTTGACCATCCTAGACTTGACCAAATATTCCATTCTCAGATTAAATCTGTATATATTGTTGTGATGTGTCATGAATGCAGAGCGTCACTTTTGTGAGCTGCCTCCCGCTAGAATGAAGCTTAATCCCTTATTCAATCATTACATTTATAAAGTTTTTTTGGACGCGAAATATAGTGGGATTGTGAGCTTCCAATAAACAGTGAAATTATGAGAAATCTTGGCAATAGTGCAAAAATCAGACCTTGTAGTTACAATATAGGATAGGTAGGTACCTAAAATCATAGAAGCATCCGCTATGTGTTTCAAAATAATATTGACACACTATGAAGTTGAACTGAATTTCATAATAGGTAGGTAAGCAAAGTTACAATGTGTATCCTAGCGAATTATTTAATTAATTACTAGACTGTGACATACCCGCCGGACAACCGGAAAGGCAGACTGGGACAACGAGATTTTATGAGTTCCGGCTCCGGAAGTCAGAACCAACTTTCGTTAGGGAAAAACGAAGCTGGTACTTCCTGAAAACCAGCCCCCAGCCTTTGTACGCAAACATGACCATCGATGTAATGGTAACAGGCAATTTTTGATATTAATTTTATTGGTCGGCCGTTCCAGTTTCTGTGCCTCTATGGTCTAACCGCTCAATTACGGTCCGCTGCCAAGTCCAATGCGACACTTAACGTTGACCTCGATCCTGCATTCGACCGTTGTCATTAAGTCTTACTGCCTCCCTATGCTAGATGATACAGAGAGAGTCCAATAACCCATCGCTAGATTGGAAATTGGAGATCGTTTGAATATGCTCACGCGATTTTAATAACTCGCTGTGAACAGCTAGGTTCGATTATTCTTTGCATCTCCAGTGCCCTTCCGATGCTTTTGCTGGCGGAAACTATTAGGCCTGGCGCGTGCATTTCTCGTATTTGTATGTGGCCCGGATATTCGAGCGACCGAAGCGAATTTTAATTTTTATTCCGTTGCGAGCGTTGGTTAGCAATGTATGAGGTTTATTTTATTTCCTTTTTGCATTTCGTAGTATGTGTTTGTTTTTCGTGTTACGGGCTGGTTAGTTTACATATACACCTTATTGTATATTTTTGTATTATAAAGCTGTGAGGTTTAGGTTTCTCATTCCCAGAAGATAAGAAGATACAAAATTCCTAACAGGTGAACGTGTTGTTTACGTATTAGGTACCTACTGTTAGCAGGAAAAAAACCCAAATTAACTTTCAAAGAATCAATGTTTTTCATAATGTTACGAGTATATGAAAAACATTGATTCTTCGTGCTTCCGATTTTGGCAATACGTAAAATAATTTCTAATATTTTTTTTGTTAAAATTTATTTTATAATATTAGGATAAAACAATATTTAGTAACAATTTTGCGCGGAATTGTTACTAAGTATTGTTTTATCCTAATATTTTACGATGGATTTCCGCAAAGTAACGCCTGAATCTATTATTTATATTATAATTTATTTTTATAAAGCTGCGCTGTTATAAGCACCTTTACCGGATGTCGTTAAAAACAACTGTTACCTCATCAAGTAATAACAGAAAACTTTATACTTTTCTAACATTTTCATAAAATTTTGAGAACGCCCATCTCTGCTCGCTGTATCCGGTAAAAGTTGGCGCATTAGCGGAACCGGAAAAAGGGGATGAAAAAGTTGACGACAACATCCCAAAGGAAGACACTAAAATCGCACAGCATTTTCAAGTTAAGTTTAAAGTTAACAGAAAATGTTAACTCTTTAAGCTGGGGCGCTCTCTGGATTGTTATCTAGCATTCGTTCGGGATCTCGAGGGCGCGCCTGGAACCATGAATCAGACGAGTCGACTTTTACGAGTGATAAACTTTGGTATCGTTGAGCCGAATCATACATAAAGAAATGTTATCTGAAAGGATTGAGAATTTTAAACAAACGGAAAATGCAGACGTTCCGAAAATGAGCAACTAACGAGAATAGTTAAACGGACCTGTAATTTGCATACAGATTGGCTTTCAGGGATAAACGATCCATTTGTATTCAAACGCAGGAGCCCAGCTCAGTGGCGGCCAAGCATTTATCCAGTTTAGGATTTGGAAGCCGGCTGTATCCTCTGCTTATCGATGATCATCACATCACTCACCTAAGCACAGCTTCTTTACTTAAGGCGCTGCCGTGGAAAACTAAGACTGTCAGATTGCATGTCAATTATACCAAATGTGGTCGGCAGAGGCGCTTATTTTTAACATAGACTTATGCAAAATTTATCTGTTGTAGAAGAGGCAAACTTTTGTTTTATTTTGGTTGATAGCACAATCACAAGGTAATAATGTAATGTTAACTAACATTTGCCCGCGGCTTTACTATCGTTGCATGTAAAATACCTTAATAAAACCTATGTCGCTTGAAGCTTCTTAATTATAATAAATATCTGCAGATGGTACAAACATTTGTCCTGAGGCGGGAATCAAACTAACTGTAACCTCCTGTGTCGCAGGTGGACCTTTCCCCGCCGCGCTACAGAGGTCGTCAATCAAATAATCAGATATAAAATGAAATATAACAGTGCTGTATTTCCTTTACCCCTTACAGGAGTCTTGGACACGTCAATAAATTCAAATAAGGTTCAAGAGTAAAACTGGGAAATAAAGTGATTACTTTAATTTATTGTTCACTTCAATCTTTTTAAGGTAAAGTAAAGAAGCGAACAAGAAACCTTTACCTTGTTAGGGTGTTAGTTTTCGAGCTGGAGCAATACTATTAGCAATACCTAAGTTTTTTATCCTCTAGAGATAGTCTGATATTTTGTAGTAAGCCTTTTTAACAAAGGATATGTTTTACAAATTGTTTGAAATTATTTTTTGATAACTTTTAACACTTTTGTAGTTTTGTTGTAGAATCGTATACATTTCCCTTTAAAAGATAATCTATAAATCGATACTATAAAAATATATAAATATATATTTGTAAAAATATTCGTAAAATAAAATACGTGAATGTTGGAATGCTGAATGATGAATTTCACGGATATAATTTTGTACACAATCTCAGTACTACTCGCTTACATAATTAATTTTATTTTCCAGAAATAAAACGCAACAATCATGAAGATAGTTTTAGTTTAGATTGTAATTCTACAAAATAATCATAAAAACCACAACAGACCATGCCTTGCTATCCAAATTGATATTCATACCGATATAAAGTATTCTTTATTATGTTGCTGCCTTCCAAGAACTCATGAGTGATTATGATTAACATGAGTGATTAACAATAATTTTGACAACTGTCATTGGAAATACAATTGTTTTGCATGTTTATTACGTTTTTAGCGTCTTTAAACATCTCCTTTACTTGACTTCTTTGTTACGCTAAAAAAAATATATTATATTGATGTCAATGTACACATATTGCCAATAACAAAAAAGTTATGACAAACCGCTCCGTTGAGGTTTTTCTATGAGTTATTAAAAATTTGAAGTAAATTATTATTTTTGAGTATCTGTCCTTTTGAGAATCTCTCTTCTCTAAGAGAACAAACCGATAGAACTACGAGTAATTTCAATGTGCCTGTAGTTCTACTGGTAGAACTACGAGAAAAAAAATGCAAATGGTTGGTCCTAAGTAAATCAGTTATCTAGTAAGTACCCATAACAAAGCTCTGCTTAGCTTCGGCCTTGGTGATGATGTGTGAATTCATCATCATCAGCCTATATAAGTCCACTGCTGGACGTAGGCTCCTATTTTAATTTTTCAGCATTGTTTATTTATATATAAGGTCATCAAAATCGCCCTACCTATTTAACATATTTTAACTCGACCAATACTTTCCGTGCTGTAAACATGTTGAGTAGTACCTACCTATCTAGCTACCAGAGATAAAACCACTATAAACCTATTCTACTTAATTGGTAGGTCTGTCAATGAATAAAATTCCTGCAAATTTCTTTTGGCTTAGCTTCAATCAAATATAGACTTTATTTCAATGACGAATGAACCATTTAACCCGCAAAACAAAAGTTGTCGAAAATCGTAATTCGTCCGTCGAACCCAGCTGTCATCGCGAAAAAAGTTACATAACCTCACGTCCGTCCGAGGAGGCATCCAGCCTCCGAATGAAGCTAGTGGAAGCTATTTTGAGCATATATTGAAAGGGATGTTTGAGTAATAAGGTTGAAATTCTATTGGCAAAATATTATAATTTTTGCAATTACTTCGCTAAACGCCTTACAAAAATGTGTTTTTTGGGTTTTATTATGTTAATGGTTTTATTTATTTAAAACTTTTTACATATTTCTTTTGTTGATAAAATTTCCTTTCATATAGTATTAAAATAATTAATGGTTGTCACTCAAAATATTGAGCATTTCGAGACGAAAATTTTTTTTCTTGTTCTTTCTTGTGATTTTTTTTTTCAAGATCCTAGATCGTTTTATAAAATATTTTTGTATAAGTCTTTTTTCCATACATTTGACTATACACTGTTTTTTTTTTGGGCTTGTAATATGTCGGAGAACGGCTAACGGTGCGACGAAAAAGCGTACTTTCTACGGTGTCGCTGTTTGGGTAGCGTCTTAAGAATTTTTTCTTTCAGGTGTATTGTATTGCTATAAAAAAGAATAAATTTAGGTTTCTTTCCAAAGATGACTAACAACCAAATTAGTAAAAGCTCTTTGTTAATTTCTTTGAGAATTTTACACAAATACATTTGTGGACGCTAAACTAAATAGCGGGAAATATAGCACGAAGAGAACTATATATCTACTCGTAGTATCAAAACATCAAGTACCAAAGCAAGAGAAAAATTCCGAATCCCATCGAAGTCGCTATCGAATTGTTTTTATCTAGCCACAAGATAACAAACCATTTGATAGGACACACGATTACAACGATCTATTGTGGTTAAAGTGAGTGAGAAGACAATAACGAACAGAACTGCGACTAGATGAGGTGAATGACACGTCTGATGGCCGAGACAGTCAATAGTCGACGAGGGACGCAAAAATAGTCTAAATCGACGACATTTAACTCGTTGACACATGACACGCCTTTTCTGATTTTCACTTAATTTAGCGAAATTATTTGCAGTATTTCGAATTAAAAGCTCACATTCAAAATAAACAGTAGGTACTTATTCAGATATTTCATTATTTTTTCGTGTTTGCTCAAAAAAGTCATTGGTATTGTAACGGTCCAGATTATGCTGGCTCATTCTATTTGCAAATATAGAAACTTTTAACATTTTCTGATATAACTTGTAACACCGAAGGAATAAAGCCTCCTTAAATCTGGTTCGGCGGGATACGGTATTTGAATTTGATTACTCTAGGAAAACAAAAGGCGTTTTTTTAGGGAGGGGACAGTCGGGTCTGGGTAGAAAAAGGAGTCAGAGGCTTTGGGGTTTTTGCTAGGTTTTTCCAGAAACTGTGAGGAATTGTGTGCCTGATTGAGAGAATGCTGGGTCGACCTAGTACATATGATGAACGGCTTCAGAATGGATCGGATTTTAGCGTTGAGATCCTTCGGACCAGCGAGGATTTCGGAGAGAGCATTCTATCGTTCCGGAGAGTGAGGATTCAGGTTACGTAAACACACTACTTAATTCTATCGTTTCTCTACGTTGTAGACGGATGGTGTTACATCCCAGAGCTGGCTAATCTAAATTCTTATTATGTTTATCAAGCACATCCAGTAGTCCCTGGATGTGTATTAAATTTTAACAAGCAGACTTGGGAGACCATTTACGTTCCAAGTCTGTGGAATTGTCTTCCGTTAAAATGGTTCTCTCTGCAAGCGTCATCCCGATTGTAGAAGAACTGAGGGTTTATTATGTCTATTGATTAGATCTACGGTTAGTCTGGAATGTGGTTCCACCCCGTTTACAGAAGCAGCAGCTTCTAGGTAGGTAGGTTGAGGTAGGATAGGTATAGGAGAGGTAGGTAGGTGTATTTGGGTCGCTTCAGACCATTCCCCGTAAAACTCTACTGAGTTAGCGTTTTTCAATCGCTTTGCACTTAAATGTCTGGTTACAACTGAGTACGGGCCAGGCGATAGTCTTCTACTTTCGACTGACCCCGAGGCGCTGAATATAATATTCTGAAAGGGGCACTTAATAGCAGATAGCTTTGGTCTGGACCTGTGAGGAGGTCACGCGCATGCGGCGGCTGGCGCGGGACGCCTTGTTGCGGCGGTGGGCGGAGGACCTGGCACCACCGGTCCCTGGTCAGTGGACGGTGGACGCCATCAGGCCGGTCCTCCGAAGGTGGGTGCGGCGGCGGTTCGGGTCGCTGACCTTCCGATTGGTACAGGTACTTTCCGGGCATGGATGCTTTGGGAAGTATCTGCACCAGATCGCGAGACGGGAGGCGACCCCGGTCTGCCACGAATGTGGGGCGCCGGAGGATACGGCGCTCCACACGCTGGAGGCGTGTGCTGCGTGGGGTCCCATGCGGCACACGCTTTCAGCGTTCCTGGGCCGGGACCTTTCGCTGCCGAGCGTGGTGAGCGCCATGCTCGACGGCGAAAGGGAGTGGCAGGCCATGGTCTCCTTCTGCGAAGAGGTTATGTCGCAGAAGGAGGCCACTGAGCGGGTCAGGGAGGATGACGCCCAATCTGACCCGCTCCGGCGCAGACGTCCAGGGAGACGAAGGGGGCGGTTCGCCCGCCTCCTTCGTCCCCCGTAGTGGGGCCACTGGTGGAGAGTCGGGGGACTCTCTGCCGGCTAGCACGGCTCCACGCGTCTGAGGGGTGACCTGTGTGAAAGGGTTGCTCCTCCTTGAGGCCGAGGCCCGGACCGGTTCCCGGGCCACCCGCCGGAGCGAGATGGTGAATGCCA
Source organism: Eupithecia subumbrata (assembly GCA_949316285.1). Classification (NCBI taxonomy): domain Eukaryota; kingdom Metazoa; phylum Arthropoda; class Insecta; order Lepidoptera; family Geometridae; genus Eupithecia; species Eupithecia subumbrata. The sequence goes on along the minus strand of OX438644.1, from coordinate 25,164,678 downwards.
ACGCGACCCCATCTCGCCCCATGACGGCGGTGGACGTTTCACGGGGGGGTTTTAGTGGGTTCGAGTCCCACATACCCCCTTCCGTCACCCCCATGGCGGAAGGGAAGTGCGAGGGCATTTCCCCCCTCCAAAAAAAAAAAAAAATGGTCTGGACCTGTGTGGACCAAAGCAAAGTTCTCTGGTAACCGCACAGTGGAGGCATTGTAACTAAAATCATAAAATGATCCAATTATTATCGTAATCTATACTTAAATCTACTTCTTCACCTAATTGTCTTTACCTTGAATGCCCGAGGATTGGATTATACTCTTACTACGTAATTTAAGTTGTTTCAGAGAGAGAAATTTAGATTTAACCGACTGTGAAAAAGGAGAGTTATGTTGTATCAGAATTTAAGAATTGATAATTTTTAGGTAAATCAAAGGCTTAGGCCATTTGTCTGAAGTTCCTAAAAGAATCTGAGTTACTACTATACGACGTACGGGTCCTTCCGCTAGCTAGACGATCATTGGCCACTTTAAATCATAATTTTATTACAAAAGTTACGGTAAAATATTCAAATCTAACTATATTAATCAATATTGAACAGGTAGGGTATGTTACGATGGTTTGGAGTGTTACAATTTGGTGCCGTGACCAGGATATTAATGAAAAACAATAATATTAATAATTAGTACTTTTTAAAATAAAACCAAAAAAATAATAATAATAAAAACCAGTATCTAAATAAATAACTTATGAAAATAATAATAATAATATCTAATATAATGTAATAATAATATAAAATAATATATTATTTCATTGGTTCAATCAAGTTATATCTGTTTATATACAGAATGAGAGTAGTCATTTTTATGTAAATTCTTACTAAAGGCTTGATAGAGACTTGCATTCTGTTGAGAGAATGGGGTCGCACAAAATTTGGAAAATTTGCAGAGTATTGAAATGAATTAATAAAATTTCCAGTTTAGTTAGGTTAGGGTGTATTTAGATGTGAAGTGCGAGTTCGATTCTCGCACAATTTGTTGCAGTGTAATGGAAAGGAACTCCAGACAAATGGAATAGTAGGGCGCATTTGGATGATACCCAGATACAACTCGGAAGCAGAGAGGTCGATGTGTTCACAACAAGTACAAGTTTAGGTAGGACAGGAAAATATTTGTACGTTTTTTTTAGCATCCTGTATAGTGCGCTGCTAAGGAATTGGAAATATTTGGTTAAATATTTGCAGTTTTTTTAGCGACTAGTATGGTATGTTACTAAGGAACTGGAAATATTTGTTTAGGTAAGCAAAATCAACGAGATTCATTAAAACGTATTAAAATAAATATAAAAAAGAAGGAATATGCAATGAGTAAGCAGAAATAAAAAGGCACTCGCCAAATTAAGGGAAGAACGAGGGAAGAGGTAGAGATGGAGGAACCAGTAGCGGAAAAGGAGAATACCCCGATTCCTAGCCCAAGCCAGAGGAAGAGATTGGTGAAACAAAGAGTAATAGGAGTCGGAATGCTATCAGCGAGATGAATGTTTTATGCGAAGAGGTGAAGGAAGCTAAGTCTTCAATGAGTACTGGAGCAGGAATACACACGAATCGGAGTCATAACCAAGAAGAAACAAGAGAACCAACGAGAGGAGATAGGAGTGTAGATGTCGAACCAGAAGGAGCAAAATGAATTGAAGAGAACAATTGTACAAGGCAAATGGGATCGATTTGAAAGTCCGACAATGTTGGGGCACTTCTTGCGGTTGACAGGGAAAGCACAATTGCTGAATTTCAAATTTCCCGAAAGGCAACTATTAGCTGATATAATCAGGCACTATCCGAGAAATATACAGCAAGGATGATACACCTCTAAATACGAGAATTTGATCGAAATGGCAGAATACCTAAGGAACATGGATGATATAATTCAGCAGAAAAAGAATACGGAAAACGAAGAAGAGAATAGTAGCGATCCAATTAAGGAAGGAAGAGGAACTCAACGAGCAGTAAACCAACAAATTTGGCCAAAATCTACTGAGAAGCAGAGAGCAGGAGGAACAGCAACGTCAGCGCAAATAAACGAAATAGGAAAGGACACGGAGGAAACAGAAGATTTAAACTGAAGGGACAAGGCATTAATAATAATGAACAAAATGGACTGGAAGCCAGGAGAGACATTAGGAAAGGGGAAAGATGGGCAACGGGTTCCATTGAAGGGTATAATTTTGGAACGAGATCGAGGTGAAGGTTTAGGATTTAGGAAGAACGAAACAAAAGAATTGAATGTGATAGGACAAATAGTGGAAGTTTTGAAATTAAAGATAGAACAAAAACAACTAGCACAAATTAGTTGCGTAGCGGCACAATCAGTATTTAGGAAGGAAGATGAAGAGGAGAGACAGGAAGATTTTAGGTCAAGAGATAAGTTAACAAAGTTTTGCACATGAAGTTATCGGGGATACTGTTTTGGCCGCCCTTGAAAAAAAAACCCCACGACAGCTAAACGCCGGTTTAAGAGGAAACTTTTGATGTTTTATTGTATACATAATGTTGCTAGTTTATTTTATATGTAATGATTGTTAATTGAAAGAATAAAGTAGATAAATGGTGGTTTGGGGAAGGGCACATTTGGAATTACTGGAGGGAATTGACTCAAGAGATAAATCTTTCATTAATATTGATTTCTGAATATATTAAATATGCTTAATTAAAAAAAATGAGCAATAAACTTTATTGATTCCAAATGTTGGGGATGGTTATGGCGGCCTTTTCAAAAAAAAAAAAAAAAAATATTCTTTCAATTTACAAAAAATTATTTAGGATGAACCAAAGGCAGTAAATAAAGAGGATAATAAATATATTTAATTTTAAGTTAAATTTAAGGGTTTATTTGTGTTAAATAGGGAAAGACAGACAAAAGGTTCTATTATCATGACAGAGTGCAGATTTAAATCTAGTTAGTCTAATTCAGCTTAATGACTAAAGTCCGGCTTGAAGGTTTAGACTGATTCTTGATTTGCTAGTAGGAGTGTCCACGGAAAAATGTAGTTAGAGAATGGATGGTTGGTTGTTGTGGCAGACGAAGGACAAAGAGCGTCAAATAAAATCTGAAATGAACAAGAAATTAATTAGAGTTTGATTCAAAATCATAGTAATATTATAAATGAGAGGGTTTGGATGGTTGTATGGATGGTTGGATGTATATTGCTTCTTCACACCTAGGCTACTGAGTGAATCGGTTGAAACTTTGCATGCGTAATTCTAAGTCTCGCTTTAGAACAATCAAGGCTATCTTTTATCCCATAAATCAGCTCCCATGCGATGGGAATCACCTTTAAATGCTTCCATTGAAACAGCCCGAGCGAAGTCGCGGGAATAAACTAGTACGTAATCAAAGAAACATGATTTGGTAATAACTACATAGTATTCTGTGGAAAAAAATAAGCCTGTCATTGTATTCAACTTGTGTAAAGCGGTAATAATAGTTGTCTGGAAGAAATCGCTTCAAAGTGATAATTAGACCGCCGTTAGAAAGTTAATTTTTAAAATTCTATTTGATAGTATAAACCTTACTTCCGTAGTAAAAATTCTCAAATAGGAAGGATAAGGGAAGCATAAGCTTAATCAGAACGAAATATGATTGCCACAGGTTCGGAAGAAGATTGACTGTTGTATCTGCATCTTCATTTTAGTAGGATTATCTGGAAAAGAGAGGAAAAGTATGTAGTGAGTGCGATAGGGATGTTTGGAAGGAATCAGGATTGAATGCAGGGCGGACGTCCGATTTAGGCATGGAATTCGAAACATTATGTTAGTTTAGCTGGTTAGGAATTTCTAAGATTTATATTCGATTAAAGGGACTTACTTGGTTCTTCCTTGAAAAAAACGGGACACTGTTTCGAGCGGCTAACTAGGTCATTATCATATTCACTGACAATTTAAGCAAAGTAATTCGGAAGGGAGTGTTCTTCGACGAGGCATAGCAGTTAGACTGGGAGTGTCTTGGATCATGAAAGGGTAAGATTACGTAGGGGTCGTAAATTTCTGAAATAAATAAGAAAAATGTGTAAACAAACATGCGAGGTTGGCACTGCTTGTCATTTGGTAATGAAAAAGAACAGACAGGGATTTGGTTAGTCTACGTTGAAATGTCAGAAGTTACCAATAAGTTTTATTTTGCAAACAGATTGGCTATGGTTTGATATTATAAACATTGAAAATTTGTGTAGATGTGATAGAAAATGGTGTAGATACTTACGGTTAAGATAAGGGTATCCAATTGTCCATTCGTTTCTGCCGGTAGATATCTAATGTTCTTGCCGGTAATAGGTAGGTACAGCAACGGCTTCTTGCACGAGGAGGAACATCGAAATACTTTCAAACACAGGGTTCCGTATGGAATGGGTGTTTTTATTACGAGGATTGAATCCAAACATTAGTAACTGATCAGATAAACTTATATAACTTGTCGAACCTGAATCTTTTGTATTTTTGTGTCGAAAAATAAATAACATTAGCTTACATTCAAAATGTCAAGTCAAGGCGCCAACGTCAAATCACTTCAACTTGATTCTTATTGGCTTTGCTTGCTTTTCGATACCTACGACTCTGCAGTGTCAGTAAGGTTACAATAGAGGTAGAACGTTATGGGCATAAGGGCGATTTACACGAGGTAGAGTAACGGACGCGTTTTGACGCTCGGGGTCGATAAAAAAAAACTAAATATAAAACTAAAAATTAAAGCATAGCATTGATCATTTACAAATAAAAAATAAAATAAAACGGTATAAATAAACTAAATTTAAAACTAAAACCTAACCATAGCATTGATAGTTTACAAATAAAAAAAATATTTTTGTATATAAACTAAAATTAAAGCATAGCGTTGATCGGGTTTAAAAAAAAATTAAAACTTATTAAAATTAAGTTTTAAACCTTAATAACATAGATAATTAACTGAAGTAACGCGCGGGAAAATTATCGGTGTAAATTGGCGAGCCAATGTCGGAGTGGGGCCTTATTTTATTTAGGTTTTTCTTTTGTTCTTTTTGATTAGCAACATGATTTGACATAACTCTGCTTTAGAATTTTACGTAAACGCAGGTATTTCTGAAGCATCAGCAGTGACAGTAGGACTTTGAATTAGATAGGTTACGGTTTTTTAGGGTGAATTAGACCCTATAGGTTCATAGACTTAGGGTAGGCCTACATTTTTATCAATCAACAAGATGGTCTAATTTCGCTCGACCACCTTACTACGTGTTCATAGACTTGAGGTATTAGGTCTATATTTCTTATCGACCAACAAGTTGGTCTAATTTCTTCCGTTCAAAATAGTTTGAAAATTACTTATCTGTCAATCTTTGACAATCCATGAAAATGGTTTACCACCGGGAAAATTGAGATAGAAACTGGATGTTCTAAAAATATGAAATCGAAAATTAGCTTACAAATTATTTAACTGAAATGTATTATTAGTCTCTGTGTCACAGATTCAAGTGCGGGATGACTACGGGGCAAGTGTGACTGATGTGTCTGAGGGGGTTTGTAAGAAGATAGAGGGATTGTTGAACATAGGTTAGTACGAGAGAAGTATGAAGTTTGTATGAAGTTTAGTAAAATCGGAGTGCAGTTGCCCATGTAAGTTACCTTAGTTCTAAATCTGGGACGGTTCATTGAGGCTTAAATCACATGCGCATCACAAGTAGGTTCTATAAAGGAATAATTCTGGAGTTAAGATACTAAGATCATATCAGATTATATTGAAGAATCTGAGATCTGAATTGCAGCTTGGACTGACTTTATAGAACCTCAAACTCAACCCAATAGGCCAGATCTGAGCACACTTGACAAACTCCAGGTTTAGAATGGGAGTAAAGCCTTTGTCTGGGGTTCTGGGGTAAATTAAAATTGCGTTATCGGTCGGTTTATTATACAGTTAACGACTAATTGATCTGGCTTCAGTTGAGTTATGTGTGAGGTCTGGAATCCTATCATAAGTTTACTGTTGTTCTACTAGAGATGACATGATTCACGACCATGTTCCAGGAGCAATTGTTTTTATTCTGTGAAGCGTTGATAATGCAATAAGAGTTAACTTGACAATTAGATTATGAATGTGGCGCTGGACCATATTGTTTGTTTTAAACCTGGTATAAATACACAAAACATTAAAATGTATGTGATTATAAGTTTTAATAAATTAAGAGATTAATAATTGCAATATTTAATAATATTAAATTGAAAAATGATTATAGTTTGCAAATTATTAGAAATATTAGGAAATCCTTACTTCTTTGGAAATGCTTAAGGATTTGGGGTCGATGTAACGATCCAGATTATGCTGGCTCATTCTATTTGCAAATATAGAAACTTTTAACATTTTCTGATATAACTTGTAACACCGAAGGAATAAAGCCTCCTTAAATCTGGTTCGGCGGGATACGGTATTTGAATTTGATTACTCTAGGAAAACAAAAGGCGTTTTTTTAGGGAGGGGACAGTCGGGTCTGGGTAGAAAAAGGAGTCAGAGGCTTTGGGGTTTTTGCTAGGTTTTTCCAGAAACTGTGAGGAATTGTGTGCCTGATTGAGAGAATGCTGGGTCGACCTAGTACATATGATGAACGGCTTCAGAATGGATCGGATTTTAGCGTTGAGATCCTTCGGACCAGCGAGGATTTCGGAGAGAGCATTCTATCGTTCCGGAGAGTGAGGATTCAGGTTACGTAAACACACTACTTAATTCTATCGTTTCTCTACGTTGTAGACGGATGGTGTTACATCCCAGAGCTGGCTAATCTAAATTCTTATTATGTTTATCAAGCACATCCAGTAGTCCCTGGATGTGTATTAAATTTTAACAAGCAGACTTGGGAGACCATTTACGTTCCAAGTCTGTGGAATTGTCTTCCGTTAAAATGGTTCTCTCTGCAAGCGTCATCCCGATTGTAGAAGAACTGAGGGTTTATTATGTCTATTGATTAGATCTACGGTTAGTCTGGAATGTGGTTCCACCCCGTTTACAGAAGCAGCAGCTTCTAGGTAGGTAGGTTGAGGTAGGATAGGTATAGGAGAGGTAGGTAGGTGTATTTGGGTCGCTTCAGACCATTCCCCGTAAAACTCTACTGAGTTAGCGTTTTTCAATCGCTTTGCACTTAAATGTCTGGTTACAACTGAGTACGGGCCAGGCGATAGTCTTCTACTTTCGACTGACCCCGAGGCGCTGAATATAATATTCTGAAAGGGGCACTTAATAGCAGATAGCTTTGGTCTGGACCTGTGTGGACCAAAGCAAAGTTCTCTGGTAACCGCACAGTGGAGGCATTGTAACTAAAATCATAAAATGATCCAATTATTATCGTAATCTATACTTAAATCTACTTCTTCACCTAATTGTCTTTACCTTGAATGCCCGAGGATTGGATTATACTCTTACTACGTAATTTAAGTTGTTTCAGAGAGAGAAATTTAGATTTAACCGACTGTGAAAAAGGAGAGTTATGTTGTATCAGAATTTAAGAATTGATAATTTTTAGGTAAATCAAAGGCTTAGGCCATTTGTCTGAAGTTCCTAAAAGAATCTGAGTTACTACTATACGACGTACGGGTCCTTCCGCTAGCTAGACGATCATTGGCCACTTTAAATCATAATTTTATTACAAAAGTTACGGTAAAATATTCAAATCTAACTATATTAATCAATATTGAACAGGTAGGGTATGTTACGATGGTTTGGAGTGTTACAGTATCCCAACCCAACTAATCTTCTCTACATGCATAACATAAGTCTTAATAAAATCATAAAATTATAATTTACGCGTCTACTAAATCGGTATCAGAGCGTAGGAAGCGGAAGGGTTTGTTGCTATGTATTGATTTCTATGGTATAGCGAGCATTGGATTGTTATCTGCCGATACCAAAGCTAGACCGTATTTCTGCCGATGTTGTCACCTACAACGATATCCACGTCACAACGAGGATATTGTTGCTGTAGACGTCATCGGCAAACTCAACTATATTGCCGATGCAAAATCCGAAAGCAGTAGACGCACCCTTTCGGCATCTTGTAAATTACCGACACCGCGTACGCTCCGATTCCGAGCCAGTAGACGCGAAACTTAATTCTTCAAGACTTTGGATTTGTTCAGCATCTATTTATAAGTACTCCTTACATCATGCGGTCAAAAGATGACAAAGAAAATCCATTTGAGAGCACAGAAATTTCCAGAAATTGGGTTCAAAGTTCAAACGGGGTAAATATCAAGCTACACATCGCGCTCCAACGCACGCCGACTCTGAAACTCGTGTTTGTTACACAAATTTTGTTTTAATTATTCGTATAATTTGATTAAGCTGCGAGTAAACAAAATCAAGAATATGAACCTGCTTCGAGTTTTAATTAAATATTTTTTGAAGTAATTAGGCTTCTGCTTGAAAGCCCATAATTTAAAAGTTTACCAATCTCGCTCGACGTCTATTAAAGATCAAAAAGCTCGTGTTGTGTGAATGGCACGCGGCATCACGCATCTAATTACATCTCTCGAGTGGAAACTTCGGATTGACATGTGGGCATGTTCTCGTTCGATCCAATACAGGGGATTGATTTAATCGCCTGCCAACCTCAAAGCATCCTAGCAGGCTCAGTTGATATAGGTACGAGAATCCGAGTATGTTCCGCTTGACCTGGGATTTTGGACCGTAAAACAGCGGTGGCTGGGCTCGAGTGTGATATACAAATGTGTTAGGCCGGTTGGGGGCGAGCGATTTGCTCTCAATGAGACAGACGAGGGCTCTCCACGCATATTGGATGCCGAGCGAACCGCACACGTGTTATCAACCTAACGACCGCTTTTCGCGAGCAGTTAGGCGCCACATCTTTACAATTTTCAGTGGAATTGTTTCATCTATGTATCTACATATTATCGGATTCCTTATTTTTTGTCATTTATGTCAGGAGTTGAAACAAATGCTGTACAACATTTTAAGCGCGGCTGAAATCGAACACGCACCATTCTGTGTATCTGCCATAGAGGTCGTCAATCAAATAGTTTATTATGAATGTGAGCAGGTTAACTACGAACCTTTTTCGTCGTCCAAGATATTACAATACAATACAAAAATGCTTTATTGTACTTTTTTCTACTTTAACCATGCAAATGACATTACAAGGACACATTATATAAGATAAATACAGTAGGCGGCCTTATTGCTTAGAAGCGATCTCTTCCAGGCAACCTTTGGGCGGAAAGAATTATGTAAATTTATTAGATTTTTTACGTAAGACAGCACAAAGTTCTCTTCTGCTTTATTTATTTTTAAAATATAGGTAGAGGAATTTCCTTTTTCAGTTTCGCAATAAAATGTTAGGCACACTACCAGTCGAGTGGAAAAACCAAAGAATTTTCTTGAATGTTGTAATTAAAATTATTTTCTCATCTCCGTGGTGTTTCATTAAGTCGTCGACTGCAGCTGAAAATACAACCACAAAGCGTTCAGCCTATTTGAATACAAATTAAATTCAACGTTCAGCGGTAGCTCTTATTTTCATTCTGCGACAATCATGGCAATTATTTCATTCACTAATTAGAGCAGTGTTGCGATTTCCATCCATTAATACAGACAAGCGTACCTACGACAGGTTGGGTACCTGTCGTAGGGACATTGCCGTTCATCGTTAGCTGACCCCCCTGGGGGGCGATCACGATGGTGTGGTAAGTGTAGTTACCCATTAGCATTACGGCTCAAGTGTTAGCAGTTGAAACAAGGGTGCGCGTTCACAGGCCGGCATCGGACAATCCACTGACAAATACGTCCACTGATTGGTAATCCAAATGACGTCATTCGCACTAAAGGAAAAGTTTCAAGAATCCTCGCCGGCATTGCCGACAGTCCGTTTCGTGCGGTACGGGTCTATGGCAAACCATTTTGTTGGGACTGGTGCGGATTGTCCCATGCCGGCCAGTGAACGCGCACCCTAACGTTTCAACTGCTAACGTTTGAGCCGTAATGTCGTGACTTACCACACCAGGATCGCGGCCCTTCTAGGTTCCAAGTCTCGTAATTACATCGTTGTTTTTATATAAAACGGGTTGCTGTCTTCATTTTATCGAAATATTCTTGTATGTCTTCATAGAAATTGATTTCAAACGTAACAGCGGGGTCAGCTAATAATGAACGCCGCTCTAGTAATGGACTCTAAATGTATAAAAACCTATTTCCTTTCCACTGGATTGGAATGGAATAAGGTATTTTCAACCCCGATATTCTTCTATAGCCGTTATTGTAAATTATTTATGGTGGCACCCAATTTTCCCTATGGAGTGGAATCATATCTTGGAAAATATTGGAGCATAAATCAGTTGAGTGGACATGCGATAGCCTCGCCATTGTGTCGAACATTTTGACTCTTGTGCCCATTTCTTTATGGACGTTTAAAGGCTGCTTAGGATCATGGAAATGAGCTTAAGTATATCATATAGGTACGTACGTGACTTATTATACGAATTGAGTTATATGGAAAGTTTCGAGTGGCAGTTTGCCTCTCTTTTGTGTTGTATCTTTGGGACATACTCGCGTGTGGCTGGAAACTTTGATAATAGCAAATTTTCCTTAAAAGGGTGGGTTTATTTAGTACATAGGGATACGGAATCGCACCTATATAGGTCACATATTGTTTTTGTGCCAAAGTTAGTCATGTTAGGCTTTAGGTATTTTTAGGGTTCCGTACCTCAAAAGGAAAAAAGGAACCCATATAGGATCACTTTGTTGTCCGTCTGTCTGTCTGTCTGTTTGTCCGTCTGTCTGTCAACCCTCTTTTCTCAGGAACGCGTGGACGTATCGAGTTCAAATTAACGTCAAATACTCAAGTCCGTAACCTCTTGGAGCCGCAATATAAATAAAACTTCTAAGTCAACGCACTCAAAAGTTTATGTCCGAATATTTTGAAATTTCCAAGGTATTTACATACACAAAAATTATAGCGTACTTCCCGTAGACCTAGAATCATGAAGTTTGGTGAGCAGCTCGGTCTATAGCACAAGTAAAGGGAAAATCCAAAAACCATAAATTTGTAATTCATTCACTAAATAAATTACTTTTAATGATCGCCATGTACCAAAACCTGTAGGGTACTTCCCGCAGACCTAGAATTATAAAATTCGGCAAGAAGCAAGGCCTTATCACACAAGTAAAGGAAACAATCCGAAAACAGCAAATATGTAGTTTAAAAATATTGTTGATTCTCGCTATGGACCATAACCTATAGGCACAGATATTATAATACTATACTAGTACTATAGGGTACTTCCCGTTGACCTAGAATAATGATAATTTGGCAAGACACAGGGTCTTACGAAACCCTTAGTGCGCGAGTCCGACTAGCACTTGACGTTTTATTTGTATACATACACTACACCAAGCCTTATCTGCCATGAAATTATTAGGTATTTGTTTTAGGTACCTACCTACTACCCAGTTATCAAGCTCGTGTTATCTGCCTAACATTCTTTTTCAGTATGGCAGTACAAATAACTTGAAAAATATATATATATATATATTAACAAATTTTGAAACGACAATGTAGGTTAGTTCTCAAAGAATATTATGGAAATAATAAATTGTCTGGGATGTATGTATAACGAACCTTCCTTAGTGTTCTCTATTTCAATTTCCTACAGTGAAATTTTCAGCTCTGACTACTCAAAAAAAAAAGATTGTCTCTTACTTTAATAAATTCAGACGAGTAAAAAAAACCTTTTGTTTCAGCGGTGTGTCCAACTAAACAGTTCCACTGTGCGAACGGGAAGTGTATACCATTTTCGTGGGTGTGCGAGGGAGAGAACGACTGCGGTGACAACTCTGATGAAACGGTAGCACAATGCAAAGGTCAGTGGCAACAATAATAATAATAAAAATAATGCTGGACAATTCACACAGCATCATCTAGCCCCAAGCTAACCAGAGCTTGGGTTATGGGTACCAGATAATTGATATACTTAGGCCCGATTTTTCAATCCTCAGATAGCCTTCATTCGATGAATAGCGATATTCTTGAGTTTTTCAATGGTCGGATAGTAGTTAACTGTCAAATAAAGCCCCTAACTGAGGAATAAAGTTACCTGCTACTCTAAGGGCCAGATAGGGTTTTACCTTCCCGATAAGTGTGACGTTTTAGGTTATGTTTGACAGTTTCATTCGTTTTTTATTTGGTAAAAACGACATACCAACCTACTAAATAGGTACGGCGATTTGTTATGATGGATGTGTTTGAATTTTGTTTTGTTACGTACTTAAAATGTCAAATACACGTTTTGTTGCTGTTCTTGTCAAACACGTTGAATACTGTATCTGTGCACCTCGCTTGCACACAGATGGTGTGAAGTTGGCTATCTTGAATCACGGATTCTCTTGATATACGATTGAAAAGTTGAAAATATTTATTCGCCTGATAAACAGACGGAAAATTTTACACGCCAGATAGTTATTTGACGACTTAATTAAGCATTGAAAAATCGGCCTTTAATACAATACACTGCATAGATAAATATTTTTTATCATACACAAAATACAATCATCCAGAACACCCTGAACAATGAAAACCTTTTATCGCTTTTTGTAAGATCAAGTTTTGAAAGCAGTTTGCATTTTGACAGTTATCCTTGTTGTATACTGTAGTACTGACACATCCAAAGCTTACGTGATTGAAAAAGTAGTTTTTTGATTTTTTTTTCAGGGTGTTTTTGTTATCGATAAAGCTGGTCACTTCGAAGAAGGCCTAGAATGGTAGTACGTAGACAAGACACAACCGAGTTGAAGCCAAAAAATGCGACAAATAATTCAAATTTTCCTATTCGCATACGTGCGTGCGCTTGTCAACACACTTAAAAAAAATGTTTTGTCTTCAAAATCAAGAAAACACTATCTCTCTGCTGAGACCACAGCCACTTTTTACTCTATGCTCGGGACTTAACACATTATTAGGTACGTCATAACCAAAATAAAACGGCTCAGGCAAACCAATGAGTATCTATTATCAAATAAGTAATGGAACTTACATTTCACAGCATGCGAAACAGTATAAACAACAGTACCAATTAATATCTCGAAGCAATAACACTGAATACCCAGACGAACAAACGACCGAGTTCGCAGTTCAAGAATTTCCTACATTAATAATAATTAACGTTTAAATATCGACGTTGAAATGATGTTCTGGATCATTCTGCACGGCGTTTCGAGTGCTTGACAAAGCGCCGTTGTATTGCATGCCTATCAATATTTATTGGTGGAAATAGCTTCGGTAACTTGGAGGACAGGCTCCTAATTTTAAAATCAATGAGAATCTCTCAAGTTTATTCAATTTAATTTCCTGAAGCAATTTACGAGATGGCAATATTGATACTCCGCACGGGTGGGGGTAGGAATTTGATTTACTTCGACATTTCTTGGTGTCCTTATAATATAACCAAAGATTCGCTTTAATTTTTGTAAGAATAATTGTAAAATTAAGAGTTTGTCAATCAATAAATTACGCATTTTTTTTACAAAATCAATGAAACCAACGTATGTAGTGTTAAAGGCTTTAACACTACAGAGTTTAGTTCATGGCTTTAACTTAAAGCCATGAACTAAACTCTGCTGAAAACACAACTTTGAAACACGTATGACGTTATTTTAAATGATTTGACTTTTTCGACATTTTTATTGGCCAGTGTTCATGTTTGTATACTGACTTAGTAAAATGAAAAGAGCAAATTACATAGTAAAACGGGGTGAGTAGAGACTTGAGGGTAAATAGAAATGGCCGAAATAATGGAGCAAAACATCCTTTTGCAGAGGTCAGATCGACTGACGCAGAAGGTGAACAGTCATGGACTAAGGATAGTTCCACTGCTACCAGCCAGATAATGTCTTGCTCCAGTATTTTGTCCTTTTCTATTCACCCTGGAGTTCATTACTTGGCTTCCGGCGAGGTTGCGAATGTTGCGATGAACTATACTTAGGCACTCTCTCTCTCTCTCTCTCACTCACTCTCTCTCTCTCTCGCTCTCTCTCTCTCTCTCTCTCACTCTCTCTCTCTCGTTGTGTAGGTATTTTATGTTAGTAAATTACATTACAAAGCTTTCTTCACAGTCATTTATTTGCCAGAATGTATGTACAAATGTTAAAATTAAATTGTCCATTTACAATCTACCCATTAAGTATTAGCTACACAAATTATCTGATACTAGACAGTGTAATGTGTACTAGGTATTTTTTAATAGTTTGATAAGATAACTCTGAATGCCTGTGATTTATTTTTAATATTCACGGTCAGCTACGCATGACTCACACCTACATAACAAAATACGCCCGCAAATTTTGCGCCGTAAGAAATTTTTATAATAAAGTAGTTTTTATTTATTTTTTTTTTCTGAAAGACACCTAATTTTTTTGAAAACCTACGTTTGTTTGTAAATCAAAATCTAAATATAAACCTTGAAAAGCTAAGAACCTTACAGACATACGTATAACAGACATACATATACATATATTGACGACCTCCGTGGCGCAGCGGGCGAAGGTCCGTCTGCGACGCAGGAGGTTGCGGGTTCGATTCCCGCCTCGGAACAAATTTGTTTACGATCTGCAGAAATTGTTCCGTTGGTTTGGGTGTTTTCTACGTATAATTAAAATATCTATCTATGTAGTGTATTGTATTAAGTATATCAGTTATCTAGTACCCATAACACAAGCTCTGCTTAGCTTGGGGCTAGATAATGCTGTGTGAATTGTCCAGCATTATTTATTTATTTATTTATAAAAATATATCTGAGAACAGATTTCTAAGAAAGTACAAGTACCTACCTACGTACCCAAAAGTACGGTTTATAAACAGCATTATTACATACAGCAATACCGTTAAAAGTCCGGTAACGCTGTCATGGCCATTTGCGGTCAACAGCATTTTAGTCCATTCGAAAAAAACTTACCGAGGTCAGGAGCAAATGAAATATAGACCATGATTTAGTTTTTACGCAACATTAGAAGCTCTTTAACAATGCCTATTTAAAGCAATTCATTCAATTATATGGTTGGCTTCTTATTGACGAGTCTACGCGACACAACGGCGCCTCTACACGCGTCTACTTTAACTGTTTACAATATTTTTTAATTGAAGCGTGTTTGATTTAAGATTTTCTTAGCGTTTAGTTTTTCATGATAAGCTTGAACTAAAATTTCTGGCCGAAGGACTTGTGGATGGCGTGCAAAAGATGTCTAATCCCCAGCAATTATTTCGTCTTTGGTCAACGGGCTTCGATGAAGAAAATGATTAAAGCAGAGAACATTATAAATAACTAGTAAGCATCACTTAGCTCTTCTAAGCTTGGGGCTAGATGATCATACAGCATTATTTATTTATTTAATTTATTTAAGGGGAATCTTGTTTTTCGTCGTATCAGGAATAAATGTCGTGGTCACGGTTGTTGTGTTTTGAAAAGCTTCTGAATTTTGATACATTAATATAACATTGTCATTTCGAATACGATTCCAATCTGCCAATTATTTTAGTTGTTAACCACCCGTTTACTATAAAATATCTAAATACTCACAGGAAACAGCAAACAGTAGGTTTCTTCGCTACTCGAGAGCTACTAGTAAAACCGCATCAAAGGAAATCGAACAATGTAAAGCAGAGTCGGCACGCACAGTTAAAAGTTGCCGAACCGCTGGCTTTTTGCAGTTTCCGCTGGCTGCCATTACTTCTCTGTAATTTGCGGACGAAGCCGACAGTCTCTGATTGTTCTTCGGTAAATTCAAAGATAATAGAAGTCAGTTTAAAAAGTTTTTGCTAACGTGAGCGTGTAGAGGACTCGGCGATTTAGTCAATACTATATAGTCAATACGATATGTAGATTTAAGATAACTCGTCCAATTGAGATAGTATCGTTGTGAACTCGGCTTACTGGCTACCTGGACATACTAATATTAAGTTTAAAGCTTGTGCCGTTGTGAACATGTTTGCCCAAAGACAACGCCAAACTATCGAATGGTTTGAGCTGACATTTTGCACATAAAAAACCTGAAATACCAAAAAGGCTTATTTTTTATTCCAAGAAACGCTCACGAAGCCGTATGCAGAAGCTAGTCGATACTAATATTATAAAGAGGAAAGATTTGATTGTTTGTTTATTTGTATTGAATAGGCTCCGAAACTACTGGACCAATTTGAAAAATTCTTTTATATGTTCTTCAGGAATAACGTGGGCTTCTAATGGAGCCCACGTTATTCCTGAAGAACATAGGCTACTTTTTACCGCGGGAAAATGCTTCATTCCTACGGGAAATTAACGGGTAATAGGAAAACGGGTAGTAAGAATGCAGCTAGTAATAGATATGTAGACTAAAAGCTGACTACTTGTATATACCGACACCATTGCAAGATGTCCACAGAGTGACACTGTAGCCTGATGAGACCTAGGGGCCTGACGATGCAAAATGCTAATCATAAATAATAATTTTAATTGTAAAAAAAACGCAATTGGGGAGGTCCGAAACAAAAGTTGACATTTACACATTTGGCTCGATGTTTTTTTTAATAGGGTTCAAAACCTTGAATTTTACCGATTTTATGAATACTTTTAGTGCAATTGGTCAATTATTTTAAGAGAAAATAGCATATAAAAGCAGTATTCTGTTTAAAAGGTAACATTTACATTCATTTCAAATAGTAGTTGAGGCTTTTGTACCCAAACGTGTCATTTTGTAGATCAAATGTCCAATGACGTCCGAATTCTATCAAATACGATAAATTTTAACGAATGATAAATAGGATGTTTTAAAAATGTCATTTTATCACCGGATTGAATCAAATGGTGGCATTTTACATTGTGTAGGGTCAAAAGGTGACATTTGAAAATTATTTTCTTAAATATTTCGTATATTTATCAATATATTTTAGCATTACTTAATACATGTATTTGATCCAATTAAACTGTTACGGGCCCTTAAGAATAAAATGATGTATATTCCACGTGAATACCCTTAATACATTTTTCGCATTTTCCTGAAAAAAAAAGTGTAAATGTCACCTTTTGTTCCTAACCTCCTCAATTGGTATACCTAGTTGTCTAGTTTTCTGTTGCGATAAGGATCGACTTGCTAGATCAAACATCAAGACAAAGTCTTGATAACTGTTAGTTGAGAGAAGATCTATTATTTATTATTATTACTATAGAGTGGCACTGCAGCCTGATGATACCTATAATACCTACGATATTAATGCAAAATCATTTACAACGGGATATTTACCATGATTTTGGTTTTGAGCTTTCCAATATATCACCACTGTTGCATGCGCCATGATCACGGAATAACTGAGGGCGATTGAGTTTTTATTGGCAGATATATCGATCTAACCTCATTTTTTGTCTTTTGCTACAAACGTTACCACTACCACCGGTTTCATTATCGAACGCAACTCGATCACGACACACAACACTGACGGTATCAGAACGCGGCCTGGTTGGTCCATCACTTCTTCGGTTTTTGCACATTCTCACAACAGGGTTCCAGATTCCGGATAATTGGAAACCTTCTCGGTTGTAGTTCCTGTGTTTGGTAATCTCGGAAAAACTAAAACTCAAATCATGTTAAATATCCCGTTGTAAATGACTTTAGTGTTAATAGCCATGATGGATTTAAAAGTCTTAGTGTGCAGTTAGCTCGATTGTTTCAATTTGTAAATACTAATTCTAATTTATTTATCTTTGTGAATAAAGATAGGTACTATTTATAAAAATAGTTTTATTAATGCAAAATGTTTGTCAAATTATGGACAAAAACACAATTGGGATTGTTATGTAGTTTTCTCTTGCGATTAGGATCGGCTTGCTAGATGTTTGCCTTGTTAACTGTTAGTTGAGAGAAGATCTAGGAAATTTTCTTATCTAGGTTGGTAAAGTAGTAGTAAAAAGATAGGGTACTTACATAATGCAAATTTATATTTTCATTGGATCAGAATGTTTACCTCATCCATCTCGCTCGTCCAATCTCTAGGGAAATCCACTAACTTGCCAAACAAATGAAAAACAAGGCCCGAACTCTGATTAAAACCTCCTCTCTACCTATAGGTTCTCATGTAATATGCAAAGCATTTTTCCATAGTTATCATAGTTGTCACCTACTGGTACCTACCATCAATGTATCTAATAAAATTATATTTAAAATGTACCTATTTTTATAGTAATTATTTCTGCTTTATAGATATACTTTGATCATCAGTAGGTAGATCTAGGTCATACCACAAAGAGGTTCGCCAATGATCCAATATTCCAAACAAAGATCCTATAACATATCCTTCGATTTCCTAGGATTTTAGTCTTCTTTATGCCTGATAACAACACATTCTGCCCAAAACATTTTAGCTACGAGACACATAAAATAGCTAAAGATACCCTATTACGGGCGATAAAAGCAGTGCGATGCCAAGTTAAGCTATTTCGAAAGGTGATTCAAAAGACGATACAGGTAATCGCTTTCCCAAGGGTCACATATCAGTTGCGGCGACTGCTATGAAAATTAAATGGAAAAGTTCTTAGAAACTATAGTAGTAACTTGCTACAGACCTGCTGTTTTGAATAGACATCAAAGTTGAAGTAGGTATCTACTGCCAGATTTGCACTTTTCAAGTAAAAAAGAAAAAAAGCTCGAAGAAAACTGACGAAACAAACAGCAAAATTTAATTATGAATTTGATTTAATATTTGGCGGAGAATTGAGAAAATTTCACTCATTATTCCGCAAGCCAAGCCATAAAGTTCGAATGAAACCCGCCCTTTTGAGCTAAAGTGTGATAAAAGTTTTCTCCTATCTGATGGAGGCGCACGCCATCTTGGAAAATTGCGTAGGGCCTTTATTTCATAATCTTTGGATTTAGTGAGAACCCTTTATTGATAAGATTTTTCTCAGGTCGCCTGAAATATCATATCTCCCTTATAAAATACTAGTTTCTGCCCGCGGTTTCGCACGCGTTGTTTCTATGGAAACGTAAAAAGTTTATTTCCATCCCATGGGAACTGTTTTATAGGATAAAAAGTAGCATATGTTTGATTCCAGGCTAACATTTATGCAAAATTTCAGCCTGATTTTCTCATTTAGAATCTTAGTGTGATGTAATTAGTGCAATTTTTTCAAACTATATTTGCCGTGAAGCAGATTATGCTGATGTCTGATGCTAGAATTTAAAATCAATGGATCTCAACAATAATAAATTTTATTTTATAAGTTTTCTGGTAGTGAGAAACCATTTTATTTCTGCCTGACTTTTCAGTGCACCAATGACGTTAACATTAATTATTTACTTAGGTAGAGATAAACAATGCTCGCGAGTGTAGGTACTTAGGACGTTTTGTGGAGGGGGCGTGCATTCATTACGGTTGTAAGCGGGTTAACTACGAACCTTATTTGTGTTGGAAGAACACCAACGTTTCATACCATATATCCGTAATAAATTCATCAAACTACGATAGTTTTTATAGTAAAAGGGGCGTGCATTTTTAGAATGGTTTATATCTCCCTAATTACGTCGTTCCGTTTTGTTTTCCGATATAAATTTGGTATTTACACGGAATATTATTCGGAACGGAATTCCCTTAGATTAAGGAAATTGGTACCTATATATAGTTACATGGAATTTCGAACTAGTCGAATCGGTATTTTAAGATAAATCATCCGAATTTTAGCTGCATCATCCATAAGCCTTTACTAAACTAAAACAATCATAATATTTTTTGACGTGATCGAAAAAGGTTTGTTTTAGATTTTATCATCATTCTTTGAGCCAGGCGGGGCATGCAATCACATAGTGTAATAAAGTGCCGCATACTCTGAAATCTGGTCACGCACGATCCTCTACATAGCTTCCCTGCCGAAATATTGTGCGAATAACATAACTTTACCTACGTGGATATTCTAGATAATGTTTCCAGGTGAAATTTCTTCTAGCTGTATGCCCCTTTTGAGTCTCTAGGCAGAATTCTGAAGTAGCTACCTATCTGTTTGCAAGAATACTTTTCGCTTTTATCATAAACAACCGAATTGGGTAACAAATAAGGACGTAGTTTACATTTTTTATAATACGTAGGTTTATTTCTGTACTACTGCAAAACTCAAAATACTATGTATGCTAAGTATCTAAACACGGACCCTATAGGTACCTAACCTTAAAATTAATACAGAATTGGCACAACTTATTAATTCGAGCTCTTTCCTACATAATGCATATTGCTGACAATTATTTTACAAAAAGTCAAATTTTGATTTGTATTTTTTGAGTTGTTTACAAATATATACTGAGAATGGCTCAAGTATACCTACTCAAATGTTTATGGCTAGGAGGCACAGCAATAGCATACGAACTGACGAAAGGATGTAGGTAAGCTATATTTTTTTTGCAGAAAATTCAAACGGGCTACCCGTTATATAATTTAGTATTATCTAAGTTATACCGTGTATTATAATTTAGTATTATCTAAGTTATACGTGAGGTCTCCGAATGATAATATTAGCGTAAATAATATGATTATACTGTGTCAGGCTTACTGCGAATTTTATGCGCCATTAGCCGTCGTTTGCGGCAGCGTCAGCTTTAAATAAAGTGACAACCCTTTCCCGGGCTGTCCCTGAATATTACACGGTATATTGAATCTTAGAGCGG
Source organism: Eupithecia subumbrata (assembly GCA_949316285.1). Taxonomy (NCBI): domain Eukaryota; kingdom Metazoa; phylum Arthropoda; class Insecta; order Lepidoptera; family Geometridae; genus Eupithecia; species Eupithecia subumbrata. The sequence goes on along the minus strand of OX438644.1, from coordinate 25,144,000 downwards.
ATGATATAATACCGGTTTTGCCGTGAACTCTCGATTTAAATATGAATTGTAGCGTTTTAGATATAGCTTTGGGTAGGGGTGGCACAAGTAATGAGGCAGAGGCTAAAATTTTTGTATCGCGGTTATAGGTAGCTATTCAGAATAATCATTGTTTTGATGTTTGTAGTCTGGTGTTAAGTTAGTCAGATTATTTGACAAACATGTGTAAGTAGCAGATGAGAATTAGAGCACCTATCGCTGGTAAGTTGGTACCTACCCAAATAATACCAATCAAAAGATTGAAACGCGCTTTGACCGGGTTTCGTAGAAATTATTTTTATTCTGTAACTTTTGGTGCGCCGATATGGAAACGCTTTGACAGTTTCATAGAAATTATTTTATTCGTTGCTTTAATATTTATTCCCACGTACTTACTTTTATCTTTTACTAGCTGCTGCCCGCGGCTTCGCTTGCGTAGTTCCCGTTCCCGTGGTAATTCCGGGATAAAACATAGCCTATGTCCGTCTCCTGGTTCTAAGCTGCCTCCCCACCAATTTTCAGCCAAATCGGTTCAGCCGTTCTTGAGTTATAAATAGTGTAACTAACACGACTTTCTTTTATATATATAGATTATACATATTGGTTAAGTACAAGAAAGTTCATTCATTCATTGGTATGTATACAACTTCCCACCAGCTTGCTGTTATATTTCATTTAACCCAACTCTTCCCGCGGGTGTCGTAAGAGGCGACTAAGGGATATCCACCGGGGGCTGGCAGCAGCGCTCCCTGCAGAACAATTCCACCACCGAATTGCGATCCCCAAACCGCATGCCCAGTGTGGGGATTATGGGCATTACCCCCATGAGATAAAGGCCAACAAGGCGCTTTTCAGGGGGCGGCCTGCGTCCAGCAGTGGAGCAATATTGGCTACCTATAAACACTCATGATCTCTCTTGAAACACTTGATGTGCTTAATAGCAAATAAGCATGATCTATCAACTTGTCTGCATACCTTAACGGGTATTCATTGGGTATCATACCTCTTCACGCCTAAACTACTGAACGGATCGGGCTGAAATTTTGCATACAGGTAATTCTGATTCTGGAATCAAACATAGGCAATTTTTATCCCATAAATCAGTTCCCATGGGATAGAAATTACTTTAAAACGTTTCCATAGAAATAACGCGTGCTTAGCCGCGGGCATAAACTAGTAATAGATAATTTCGTAAAAATCATTTTATAAAAATCACGTCACTTTTGGCAATCACTTAAAAACAAAACACTGTTCCCTACGAGTAAGTTTGCTTAAACTAGGTAGGTGCTTAGTACTTTTTTAAACTTTACTAGGTATTAACTTTGAGTGAATTACTAGCTAATAAGTTAGAGGCTAAGTTTTCGTGGCATTACCTAAACCTATAAAGTGGAAACCAATCTACGACATTTCCAAGATGAAGGGTAGTAATTGTGGCTATAAAGTGTGGTGTCCCCTGAATTGGACGGCCGATATTAAATTTTAGTGCTCCAAAGTTTTAGGTCTTAAATATCTTGTCGATTCCATTATCCTCTTTGTTGATTTTTCAGCTAGAATTTTTCCGCTATTCTGGCTGCATTTTATTGGAGTTTACGATTGTTCTAGGAGCGGAAAAATTAAATGAATACCTAACTAATACTTAGGGATGTGATATTGTACATAAACAAGATCCGTCAAGTGCGAGTGTAACTCGCGCGACGAGGGTTTTGAACGTTTGTCAATAAATATGTACCAAAAGTACCGGTTATAGACTTCGCAATTTAACGAATAGGTACCTAAGAATAGTAGGTACCAACCTACATTTCAGATGGATCTCTCTGCATGCTTCGGTAAAGTGGGTGGTTCGGTGGGTAATGGTAAATTTTTCGACTTTTTCAAAATATTTCAAAAAGTATGAAAGCTACAGAAATTTGAAAAACTGGTTTCTAATGGACAAACCGATACCTTTCATTTGATACCCCACTTGGTGGGGTACCCCCCCTTTTGAAAATTATTCCTTTTTGACCATTTTTCAAAGTGTTCTTTTTAAGACTTCTCTATATTTTTCCTGTAAAATATAGATCCATATCTACAAACGCTCCATACATTTTAAATGGATCGCTCTGCAAACTTCGGAGATAGGGGGGGGGGGGATGGGTATTTTTTCGACTTTTTTCAAAATATTTCAAAATGTATGAAACCTACAGAAATTTTAAAAACTGTTTTGAAACGTACAAACCGATACCTTTTATTTGATACCCCACTCGGTGAGGTAGCTTCCCCTTTTGAAAATTATTCCCCCCCTTTTTGACCATTTTTCAAAAAGTGTTCTTTTTTCAAACTTCTCTATATTTTTCCTGTAAAATATAGACCCATGTCTATAAACGCTCAATACATTTTACATGGATCGCTCTGCAATCTTCGGAGATAGGGGGGGGGGAATGGGTATTTTTTCGACTTTTTTCGAAATATTTTAAAAAGTATGAAACCTATAAAAATTTCAAAAAGTATTTTGAAATGTTCAAAATGATACCTTTCATTTCAACCCCATATGACTCTGTAGGTATCTTTTAAAATTTCGGCATCACAATTTGTATGGAAAATATTCATTTTCATTTTTCATTTATTTTCATTTATTTTTCTCAAAATCTGTACAGGCGCACGAAATGTATTTTCATTTTAAATTTCAAGTTGATAGCTGCAGTAGTTTTTGAGTTATTAAGGAGGGAAAAAAGGACAGACAAAGCGAGACCATAAGGGTTTTGAAACCGATCTTCGATCTTCAAAACCCTAAAAATAGATTGTTTTATTAGCATGAAAAATCTATAAATAAACAATAATCCATTTTCTAAAAAAAAGGTGCTAAAATAGTTTTTAATTCGATTATTTGCATAATCAATTATTTTTTCACATCTCTATAATACCTACTTGTCTCGCAATTGTTTACTTTTTATAATCACTTGTCTACGTACGTGCTTTCAAAATCTTATGAAATTACATTTTGAGAGTGGTTGTTAATTAGCGAGATAATGTTTATTCTTCAAACAAAACTGATTGTTTACAATTGTATATAAATGGTTTTTCAGGCATCCTATCTTCAATTATTTTTTTCCTATTAAAAGTGCCCTTAAGGCTTTCAAAAAGATAAATGGTGGCACTCCGAAGTTATCGCCTTGGTAATGATTGTTTTCAATTATTAAGATTAAATTTTTCGTAATGTCCTTTGAGGAAAATAAAATAAATCTAAAGTCCGCTTGCGTAAGGATATTTAAGGGACTAAAATGTGATTAGTAAGTTCTCAAATTACATTTTTATATACGTAAAACCGGTGGGGGAAACATGTTCTTGAGTGGAGACCACGACTCGGCAAATGTAGTGTAGGACGCCCTCTGGCCAGGTGGGATGGCGATCTGCGAAAGACTGCAGGCAGATGCTGGATGCGGCAAGCTGAAGACAGGGCGCTATGGCGCTCATTAGGGGAGGCCTATGTCCAGCTGTGGACATAGGCCGATGATGATGATACGTCAAACTTAACCACTTGTGATTAGCTTTGCAATTTAAAAACCCTTATGCATGTGGGCCTTACTACCTTTCCTATACAGCCTTTATTCACAAAGAAAATTATAATAAAATAATAGAAATAAATTAGAACTAGTACCTATTTACAATTGAAACAATTGAGCTAACTGCAGCTAACTTTACATTAATAACTAATTAAATGTATTAATTTGCGCGGCTTTCAATGCGGTCAAAGTCTTAGTCAAAGATCTCAAAACGCCAATTTCGATAGGTACAATCATTCGGCTTTAGTACAAATTTTGTACCTTACCTAAAGCCGAATGATTGTACCTATCGAAATTGGCGTTTTGAGATCTTTGACTAAAACTTTGACTTACCTCCTTAATTGCATGCCTAGAAATAAGGATATCCGCCTTTTATACAGGGCGTCCCACGGGTATGCCAAATGGAGGGAAAGTACCTACCTTGAATATTGTAGATGGAACATTTTACTGAAAGAAGGCATTATTTGAATTTAAAAAAACAATTTAAATTGCATTTATACATTTTTAAATAATTACATGGTTGAACCGGGAATCGAACCCGTTACACGAGAAAAATAATCACCTGTACCTTTATCATACCGATCGAAAGGATTCATCATAAGGATTGTTTTTTGCTAAATAACATACTGTCAGAAATAAAAGGAAGACCATGAATTTTAACATATTTAAATGTCTAATCTTATTAAGATTTGACGTAAGTATTGAGTATGCAGAGTGGTTTTTTGAGAAGGGTGGTGATGGCCAAGTCCGAAACCACGCGAGTGAGAGAAAAGTCGTGAATGGAGACACGCCCTCGATTTATAAGAAAACAATAACTGCATAGTTAGCTTTTTTAAACCTTTTACTTTTAATGAAAATCGACACGAATTATTTTACAAAAAAAAAGACAGCCTGTATTTATTTAACCAAATAATTTTGTTGCTGATAAGGATAAATCTTTGCAAAGAAAATGTACTTCTAAAATAAAAGGAAAAAGCTAATTTTACAAATTACTTTTAATACTTATCTCGATTTCCTTCAAAAGTAAAAGATAAAAAAAACTATACACAATTGTTTTCTTATGAATCGAGGGCATGACTCCTTTCACGACTTTTCTTTATTTCGCGTGGTTTCGGACTTGACCATCACCTCCCTTCTCAAAAAACCACCCTGTATACGTATGGGTTGACATGTTTTGGCTTGAAAAATATTCTTATGTAAGCGAGGCTAAAGCTTTCTCAGTCAATAGAAAAGCGTTGCTCAAGCATAGATTGATGACTGAGCAGGCTTTCATAATACGGGCATAAGAGTTAGGTAAACTACACTCGTTCAATGTAAAGGCTATCGACAGGCACATTATGTACATGTAATCTAGCTTCGCTCTTTAACTCATTAAAGTATGTAAAATACTTACAGTACCTACAGTAAAATAATGTTAAGGTAAGTACCTCTCCTGATAATAATTATTAGCGCATTCTTTGTTTTATATTTCTATCCTCCTAAGACACCGGGTACATTATAATGTACATATTCAATTACTTTCATCAGTCCCATTACAACATCTGTCTCTATAGTCAGTGAGACCCGCTGTACATTTTTCTGTACATAACATTCAAACAACTCTGGGGATTTTTGATTTTACGCGGGCTTGAATTTAGACAGTTGACGTATGTGAGTGATGTTTTTTGTCTATGGTTTTCAGTACTAGCAACCGTTTAACACCACCTGTCACGCACACGAGTGGACGTGGGAAAAGATGGCGCCGCCCGGCCGCGCTGGCGAGTTATTATCGTAATTTATCAAAATGATCGTAATAGATACTACTTCAAACTAATATACGTTTCGTAATAATCAATTTATTCGATTTTTAAAATATCTACTCGAATTTCACTTTTCTAACCTACTTTATTTCGCATGGAATAATTATGTACACATTTCTGCACTTTGGGTCTGAAGATCATTTCTTCGTCACACAATTTTAGACTCAAAGTCACTTTTTGCCGTGCAGTATTTGTACATATTTTTGCACTTTGGGTTTCTAGACGGGCGCTTCCAGCTTGAACGCGTAGAGTTTCATAAGTAACGAGAACTACTTCTCCTTCCAGCTGCAATTGTAGCCAAATAACTGGATCTCATGAAAGATTTTTATATTTTTATAGTTTTATTTGTTAAGTGTACTTTTCTTTTTTGCAAATAGTGTTTTTGCTATTTTAAAGTTTATTTGTATCAAACACGCCATATGACGGAATACGCAATTGTTAATTGAAACTAAGACATAACTAATTTGTGTGTAACGTTCCTAATATACTATAATAACAATAAATAATGAATATAAGTTGAATTTCATTTATATATTTCTTGTTTTATTTACTAAACTTAAGACCAATCATAGGTAAATGCTAAGACCCAATGTACATTTTTATGTACTAATTATAAATACATTTTACAACTATAGTTGTATTCCAAACATTCAAAATTAACCTAAACAAAATAAATTTTCATCTCAAAAACTCAAAAAATACAAAAATAAAGTATTTTTAACCTTGGGTCCGACAACGAATTTTTAATTTGTACATTTTTCTGTACAGAGTGTACCAATGAGTACTCAAAAAATATAGTTCCGGGTCTTAGGAGGCTATAGCAAATGGTAGGTATGAACAAAACTATGGTGGTACTCCCAGTATTCCTAATCCCATATTTTGTACAAACAGGAAAATAGGTTAATTATTACCATTGTGTAGATACCTAACTTTAACACGGCATTAGTTATACAAAATTACACAGGATGTTTTTAGATTATTCGGTTCTTTTCCGTGTAAACTAAATACAAATTCGTTTCAGCCATCTTTGTACCTAAATGGATCCATAAACTATTTCTAATGGTGACGGGATGATGGTAATCAGTTTTTGTAAAAACCTATTTTTTTGAGGCATAAACCACCTGGCGAGAGAACCAGAAGCTTTAGATATACCGTAAAAATATAGTATATTTTGCCTATAAAAATGTTCATCAGGTACTTTTACAAAATAGTTGTATTAAAGAAATCTATCAAAGGCAAAACGATACGTTTCGTTTAGTTCAACTCGCTTTATCTTACAATAGTAGGTACTGAGGGAAGTCAGTCACAAAGACATATCGGTCCTTCCACAAAGTGTCGACTGGGAAACTCATTTGCCACAAGTCGGAAAACAACGCATAATGCATTTCACCGCGAGCGTGACTGCGTCGAAACACTTAACCCACAAAATGGGTATAGCGGATGCCACACAGAAAGTTCACTTAGAAACATGGATTTACGTTAAATTCGGGAGATTGGATACTAGCTTCGAGTAAGTGGAAGGCTCAAATTAGGTGCAATTTGGTCTACCCACCTCAGTCAAAGTCGGACCGGCGCGGCGGCGGCGTGGTCGCCGGCATTCATGTTTTGCGTGCATAATATCTTCATGTTATTCATTAGGTAGGTATATTGCAAAAGATTGGAAATAGCGAGTCTTAGCGTTTAGTGCTATTGTAACACAACACAACACAGGCCATTTGTTGAGTGAGCGCCGGGAGAACGTACCATATCTACCGAATTTTATTTAGATCAAATGGCTGTCTTACTCTCATTTAGATAGGTATTTGACACGCTGCGCTGTTCAAGCTTAAATATACTTGGATGGTATTTAAGCTTACAGCTCAATGTTGTTCTATTGAAGCAAGTCGCCGGGAAGCACCGGTAAGTCACCAGTAGGAAGGTACTTGAAGGTTTCAAAGTTCACACAGCATTATCAAGGTTCCTAAACAGAATTGTGTTAAGGTAGCAAATAACTGTTAAAAGTACCTTTTTTTACGTTATTCATGGTCAACGCTGACGTAGAAGAAACGTCATAGAGAAAGTCTCTTTTTTAGGAAATAAGTGAAAGCTACGCTACGCCCAGACTCTCAGTCTGGGCGTAGTGTAGCTTGCACGAACCGTGATATTCCACCGTTTGTCCAGAGTGAGACTTCTGTGTGCAATAGTCATACTTTTTTGCTAAGGGGTTATAGTGCGCCCTGTTTGTACTCTTGTGGAGTAACAAGACGTGTATCGTCACTCCAGTCACGTTTCAGGGTTGCCGCAAGTAAAATTTTACGCAACTGTACCCACTCCGTACCTACTTTAGCAAACATACGTACGTACTGCTCTACGGTCAGCGTTAGATTTAATTGTTTAACAGTTGTTTAAATTTTGATAGGAGCTCGTATGTAGTACTGAATGTAGCAGGTACACAAAATGCGCAACCGTTGTTATCAAATCACTTAGCTTAGTCTACAAAAATTTACCTAGATTGATATATACTATAAAAGGTATAATAAATAGTTATATAACAGACTAGCTGTACCCGCGACTTCGTTCGCGATTGCCTCACCTGCCGATTAATTAAGTTCACATTTAACCATAGTCTCTCATATTATGAAACGCCGCCGTGCAAAAAATCGTGTAGTGTGTACGGGGGATAGCATGTTGTCATCTTCAATCCCATTCTTTATCCACACGACTTTTAGCTACGACTCGGCCAGCGTCAGTGTTAAGAAGTGTCATACTCGTTTCACTTCTTACTGATGGTTCCGTTCAGCTGGGGCCCTATTCTGCTATACTAATCGCTTCACTATGACAGGGGTATCGACACAGAATGACACGTTTGGGTATTCCACCTCAGATGAAAGAAATTATGATGAATGCAGATGGAGAGACGTGCGTCAAGTTTGAAACTATTAATTTATCTCGCACGCACTATCTGGAGTTTTATAAATCTAAGGATTCTACGTGATGATTCTGCGACGATTCCATTGTCATACTGAAGCAATTGTATTGCAGAATTGGGCTCCTGATCCATTTGACTGGACCACCGTAATTTTTTTTCGTTAGTAGGTAGGTACAGTTGGCTGTGTACCACAGTAAAAAATATTTTTCTGTGGTCTAGTTAGTTTAATTGGACCACTTACTGCAACCAAACTTTGGTAGTACAGTTAACTGGACCAGCTAAACCACCATATATCATGTAAGGTAGGAACCTAACTTATTTTTCCAAGACGCCTTAGTAGGTAGGAACCTAACTAATGGGTGCGTCTTGGAAAAATACATACATAGGAACTTACCTACCCTCTATCTACTATTTTTTTTCTTCTAACTCCAGATTATTTCATCAATCTACTGATTTTTTACTCGACTTTCTACTGATTTAGTCAAATTCGATCTTGCAACACTGTTTCTAACAAAAAGAATGCATGAAATCGGACGACGCGTAGACCCGTCGTGATGCGCGGTTAAAGAATTCTACTTTTTCCTCTCTCCCAGGGGAACCTTACTGAATTCCAGGATAAAATGTATTCCATGTCCTTCCTTGTAGTATGAACTCAAAACGTGCCAAGTTTAATTCCAACTCATTAGATACCTATGTAGTTTCGGCGTGATGCGCGGTGAAGGAATTTGACTTTCATCCCCTCTGCCAGGGGAACCTTACTGAATTCCGGGATAAAATGTATCTTTCCTCATAGTATGAACTAAAATCATGCCGAGTTGCATTCGATTTCATTAAGTAGTTCCGTCGTGATGCGCGGTTAAAGAATTTTACTTTCATCCTCTCTCCCAGGGGAACCTTAATGAATTCCAGGATAAAATGTATCCCATGTCCTTCCTTGAACTCAAATAGTACCAATTCAGTCCAACTCATTCAGTAGTTTCGGCGTGATGCGCGGTGAAGGAATTTTAGTTTCATCCCTTCTCCCAGGGGAACCTTACTAAATTCTGGGATAAAATGTATCTTTCCTCGTAGTATGAAATCAAATTATGCCGAGTTCCATTCGAATTCATTAAGTTGTTCCATCGTGATGCGCAGTTAAAGAATTTTACTTTCATCCCCTCTCCCAGGGGAACATGACTGAATTCCGGGATGAAATGTATCCCATGTCCTTCCTCATAGTATGAAATCAAATCGTGCAAGGTTTCATTCCAACTCATTCAGCACTTTCGGCGTCATGCGCGGTGAAGAAATTTTACTTTCATCCCCTCTCCCAGGGAAACCTGACTGAATTCCGGGATAAAAAGTATCCTATGTCCTTCCTCGTAGTATGACCTAAAATCGTGCCGAGTTTCATTTCAATACCTTCAGTAGTTTCGACGTGATGCGCGTTTAAGAAACAGACAGACAGACAGACAGACAGACAGACAGACATGAATGAAAAAAATTACAGTTTTGGCTTCAGTATCGATAATAGAGTGCCCTCCAAAAAAAATTTTCAAAATATCTTCAATGTACAGAATTGGACCTGTTACAGTTTTATTATAAGTATAGATGATATGGACCCACCCAAATTCATAAAATGTATATCAAAACAGAGGTTACAAATACGGTACACAAAGGTTGCACGGGTTGCACTGTCGTAGCCAATGACTTCGCAATCCAATAAGACACTCCAGAATATGGTGATCGATTTTATCCACTTTATCGAACTAGAACTATTTCGTGAGGATCAAAATAGTTAACGTAAAGTGGCTCTTTATTTCGTTAGTGCTAGAACAGAATTACTTTATTCCGAACATGTTATTCCTATAAAGAATTGACCAGTAAATTGCGGCTTTATTGGAATATGCTTAATTTATAGGGCGCACGTGGAACTTATTCCTAAAATTCTCAACGTAGCCACAGCAACTATTTGGTTGTATGTATGATATTTTACAGAGCAATATGGAAAATGCCATCAAAAACTACAATCGAGTTAAGAACCTCCTTCCTTTTAATAATTTTTATTTATTTATTTTAGTAAGGCAATGCCAACAAAACACATAGTAAAACATTTTTATATAAACAGAGTGCAAAGATTATACCTACTATAGAATGTGTGTTCATAACAGGCTTGAACAACATTTGCATAAGGTGCACAAACAACAGCTAAAATAAAGAAATACAGTCAAAAAATAAATAAAAAAACAAACTAACAATGAAGTCGACATAAAAGTTAAGTAACTATAATCAGTGATATAATATTCTACCAGTGGCTACGTTTCGCATGATTTCGCCCCTTGGCTCCCTGTGATAATATTGTTTTATTACTTCAATTACATTAACCTAGAAACTGGCAGCTAAAATTCAGGACCAATATCTAAAGTGAAACAATTTCCAGTGATAGCTTTCTACTGAAATATAAGGATCAAATTAACTTTTCGCAGTGACGAACAGTCTGCATATTGAAAGAAATCGGAAATTGGCCTGATTATTTAAACTCCATGGCAGCGGCGGCGTCGTAAATTTTTATAGTAGAGGAAAGAAATTTCGAATTAACACAAAACTAAGTTAATATGCGAACCAATGTCCCGCTGACACATAAACAGACATAACTTCAATGAAATTTAAAGAAAGCAATGTCTCCTCGTACTTTGCCCAATTTACATGAAATTTCCGTCATGGAGAATATTTTCTTTCTTTCCTCTGCCTGCAAATGGTAATGAGGGTCGGAAAATTTCACGACCAGATTAGATTTTGCTATTCTTACGTCTACCTTCAATAGAATCTAAATGTGAGTATCCAGTTTTTGTACGAGATACTCAAATCTATTTTCCAGTAGCAGACTAAATTCGCGGTAGTAGGTGTACCTTCCTTAGGTTTAATAAACATTATGTTTGTTGAGAGTTAAGTAAAATTGTTTAAAAATATTTTTACATAGATTTTTTAAATGGCCGTATACAGCTAGGTTGGTATATTCTACAATATTGAGCTCGTAAACAACGTTTACCAAATAAAACGATAAGCTTTTACATAAACAGGTCGAAATATTTTGGAAATAGGTTAAACAATGAGGCTGCGTGATCCTTGCTTGAAAATTATGCCAATAACTCTTAAATGACCTAAATAACCGATGTTCGTCTGACATTCGGAGTTTGGTTTCTCCGTAGTATAAAGAGGTCATAATCGAGATGTTCCATTTTTGTTTGGGACAAACGCCACTGTACCCATTCCTGGAACTCGTTAGGGGAGTTAGCGGCGCCCCCTACGTTTTCCAAGTCGCGTAGTTACTTTAGTTTTGGTTTTATTTTAATAAAATTTGTTATTTTTTGTAGAACAGCTAGCAATCTTCATATTGCCGAAAGAACTAGTCTTAAAATAATTGTATATTATTGATAGAAATAACTTAACTATAAACTTAACAGTGGTTACCTATCGACGAACGCCACTACAATCGCCTCTACCGTGCACATATGGACCTACGCAAATCCCATACAAAAATTTAAAGTTTTCGTTCTCAGTCTTGATACTATCAAAAATGAAACACAGGGCTCATTTCATAAGTTTCATTCCCAAGTTTCTAAGTTCATTTTTTTCGTAAAATTTTGGAAAATAGGTAGAACGCGAATAAATCAGTATAAAATTTATGAAAACACTCATGTTGGACGGGAACGGGTAACACAAAATGGCATAAATGAGAAATTGTGGCATAATTTCACCCTGTGTCTGTCGGACGTCCCTCGTTTATCAACGTCGGGCCGTTTCGCAGTTACAGAACAATGCAATTTTTACTCGCAAACCAAATCATATGTCAAAAATTATAATTGAATCGGATGTGTTTCAGCTGGAAATTAATTTTAAATGAAACGTTGGAAATATGTTCTGTACGTAACACGTAACATATTGTCTAGTGAACGAAATTGTTTGAACAACCAACGAATGAAACAATATCCCGTCTACGAAATATTTTTCTATTTGGCACGATAGTGAAGTTCCTTAATTCTTGACAGGTCAGTGAATGATGACTGAATGACAGTAGAATGAAGTATTTTATGAAATACTTCATTCTACTGTCATTCAGTCATCATCTGACACAGTGACTTTTAACAGATACAGATGCGAATCTGTTGATTCGAAAAATTCCCCATGAATTACGAAAGTTTTGATTTGGATCGAGCCGAAGATTGTTCGATTTGTTTTTTTAATAAAAAATATTGAAATAGTATAAAAATTATAGATCACCATAGTAACTCAATCTGTCTTACTTTATCAAGGAAAAATGCGAGTAATGCCGCAGACAAGTAGAAAATAAAATTACAAATAATAATACCATTTTATTCTATTGAATATACTGTAAAATAAAGTAATTTAGATGCCTGAATAAAGTCTCTGAAATAATGCCAAATGTTGAGCAACAATAACAAACAATTAAGACATGACTATTTGATCGTCCGTCCTCAACCTCAACCTCAACAGCCTGTATAGGTCCACTACTGGACGCAGGCCTCCCCCTGATAAGCGCCTTATTGGCTTTTATCACATGGGTGTCCATAATCCCCACGCTGGGCATGCGGGTTAAGGATCGCAGTTCGGTTGTAGAATTGTTCTGCAGGGGGCGCTGCTGCCCGCCCCCGGTGGATATCCCTTAGTCGCCTCTTACGACACCCGCGGGAAGAGTTGGGATGGTGCAAATTTTAAGTCGGCACCACACAGCTATCGATCGATTGCTCGAGAGATAGCTCTCGATCGTCGGTCGAACTTATCAAAAATATTATTAACTTATTAAAAATATTATTTCACTACGAGTATTATAATTAAAATTATATTTTCAAGTATTCTGCAGATCAAAGTATAGCAATGAAGACCTTATTCATGACTAAGGAGATAGTCAAAACTAATTCTAGAATAGCTTTATCAAAACCAACCGATTACCACAAAATAAAATTTGATTATATTGAAATCAACGAAAGGTCAGGCATAAAACCAATTTAGCTATATTATGTCTACGAGTATTTTCATAATACGGGCGCTGAATAAATTTTTGATTACAACTCTTCGGTTCATTCTTATTCTACGGGGGTTTCCGATACGACCTTTGCTACGATCCTGCACTTAGGACTAATTTACAGTTTAATTACGGACTCTTGAGGGGGTCGTACCAGGGTATGTGGGTTACCGAAATTTGTCACTCGCTCTTTAATGGGACTCTCTCCCTTACATGGAGCGAAGACAGACTATCCTGTAGCGTTGTACATTTAGGTTGACAATTGAATTAAGGGTTCACTGTTGTGGTATCTTAGCTTGAGATCTTCATCGGAACATTATTTGGAAAGCTTTAGTGCTTTGAAAGTCAGGGCTTTTTAGCTTCATTTGCAAACGAACTCGTATTTTTGTTTTTTTGTCGACCTCCGTGGTGCGGCGGGCGAAAGTCAGCCTGCGACGCAAGAGGTTGCGGGTTCGATTCCCGCCTCGGAACAAATTTGTGTACGATCTGCAGAAATTTGTTCCGATGGTATGGGTGTTTTCTATGTATAATAAAAAATATCTATCTATGTACCTATATAATGTATTAAATATATCAGTTATCTAGTGCCATAACACAAGCTTTGAGTAGCTTACTTTGGGGCTAGATGGTGCTGTGTGGATTGTCCAGCATTATTATTATTATTTAAAGGTTAGGTGCAGCAGCGAGTTTTTACTCTATGGTTAGGTGTATGTATAAATATTCAGAAAGCTTGTAACCTAAAAGCGACAATGTTCTCGTCTTCTCTGAATTCTATAAACGCTCATCCCCTCAAAATGAAAGTTAATGAGACATTTTCTGAAATCCTTTGAGTCTCTTGAAGTTAAAATTACAAACTGTAATCAGTTTACACCGTGCCGGGCTGTTTAAAATTACTACTGTTCTCAGGGTGTGTACGGAGGCTGAAAATAGGATCATTACGGTTTGATTATGAAATATCATGGAGCTATATGAAGTATCCCGTTACAATGTAATTAAAATTGTAACCGAATAACAAGATTCATGTTCCAGGTAGGATACCTTCTTAATTCAAAAGAAACGTATTTTTTTTGTAAAATCTTCTAGAAGCTATCCCCAAGGCTACATTTGTCCAAAAAAGAGGATTTAATCACGTTACTTTGAGGAAAATATTTACAAGGCCTTTCGGAGGGTTATTAAGGGGCTGCCTTTAATTAAAGTGATTGTTAACTTCGCCAAGAACAAGCTACTAAGCCATTTTCGTAATCTCGTGTATCTCTTACATTCAATTCAATACATGAAAGGGATGGTTTTGGCTTTTGCTTCCATTACGAAGATTAAGCTGGATAGGACATGACACGAACTCATTACTTTGATCATATCTGTAGCTAATTCGAATTTTCTGCTTAAAATATCAACATCTTAAATCATAAAATAGAAAATAATTTACTGAAAATGTGAATCACGAAAGGAAGATAGAGTCAAGATTACTAACGAATTATTCAAAATTAAGGTATAACATTTATCTCCTATAACTCAGGTAAATTGCGCTGAATTCGTGGAAGGTTGAGCCGAAACACCTCGTCACTTTGAAAAATCGTCAACATAAGTCTCCGTCTGCGTTTCGACCGGATATACATCACTGTCAGTGGTCGGTCCCAGCCAATAAACGTTGCTGCAGCCGCTTTGTGCCAGGTGCCATTGCTGTCAGCTTATGAAACTGTCCTACCATGTCGCTTTGTTGCGGTTTTCATTTTAGAGTGGGCCCGCCACTTTTCTATTCCAGGAGCTGACATTGACGGCGGCACTTTTGATGAATATTTTATTAAGATGATTGAATATTCGATAAGCGCTCACCAGAATAACTCCATTTTGCAGCACGAGAAATACCAAAAATACCAGCTGAATGCCCCATCAAATTGAACAACAAAATAAATTCCGGTTCAGGCATAACTAGACAGTTCAATAATTATGCAGAATTATTTAAAACTCATGCAAAATTATTGTTGACCAATGATCAAATGGTCGAAATAGTTTTAGTTTCGACAAGGTGAATGTTATTTTGTATTAGACCTGACGGCCACGTATGCATCATAGTTGTATACAAAAACGTGCCCGCGCGGCTGTAAATGAACCAAATGCCGTGTAGCCAAGCAAGTCCATAAAACACCTGGTACATGAGTATGTTTTATGTACTTTTATTTTAGTTTTTGCTTCTTAGAAAAACCAGACTATGTTTAACAATAGATCCAATCGCACAATTAGGTAAAAAGATCTCATTCGGTATGCAGTAAATACCGGCAGGTCTCGTATCGGATCGTCAGTCAACGTCGGGAGCCAATAAACGTACCACGTAGGACGTGAAGAGACTCCAACTAGCCAGGGAAATTACTTCTGTTCCTACGCTTATTCAGTTTAGTTTCGCAGCATAGCAGCATATAGTTCTAGAAATTCACTGGCAGTGTTTCGTTATTCAAATTCTCGTAGCATATCGAAATGAATGCTTAGAAGTGGCTTTTTGGATAGCAATAATAAACTAAATAGAGTATCTAGTTTGTGGAATAAATATAATAATAGCGCGTCTTCAATAAAGATTTATAAATAAATAATTTTCCTTATTTCTAGACCGTAGGCAGCTAGGCTGCGTAACAACGTCTTCACAGCGTAGCTACGGTGTAGCATTGCTACGGCAGCGTAGCAATATATTATTGCTACGCTGCCGTAGCAATGCTACACCAAGCTTAAAGACAATCGTAAAATCTTAGTAATACGTAGGTATTTTTTGCAATCAAGATATCAACGGCCATAATCATTAAGTGCAGTTGCAACAAATAAGGTACGCTACATGAAACCACAAGTAGCTCCCGCAAATTCAATTGGACGAGGGACGAACACTGGCTAGCGGTCGCTAGATCGTTAATACTCGAAAAGAATCTTGTTCACATAAAGTTCCAATATAAATGAGAATTTCTTAAAAATTACTAGAGCTTTGTGTGATTGCAAATATAATAAAGAATGTCAGCCAAACTTAGTAAGTACCTAGTAGGTTTCAGATAAAAACCGTAAAAATTTGGTTCGTGCGTGCCAAGATTTTTACTTCACTTCACTTATAAGATCTGAAGATTCAAGAGGCATCCACCCGAAGTGGGTCTTCTATAAATTCTGTATTCGTAAGGTAAGATATGGTATCGTTGATCTTAGCTTAAGGAGTAGATAATATTAACTTAGGGTGAGGACCGGACACACATTTGTTTTGTAGTACTGGTAGGATTGTGAAAGTACACGTAAGTTTTACACTTCACTGAATCACAACAAAAGCTAAGGAGAATGCCATCTTGAATTCATGGTTTTGCCTCTAGAAAAATATTCCAGTGCAGCAAAACTCACCTCTCCTCAACATATTGGTCCACTGCTGGACCTGCAGGGGGCGCTGCTGCCCGCCCCTGATGGATATCCCTTAGTCGCCCCTTACGACACCCGCGGGAAGAATTGGGGCGGTGCAAATTCCAAGCAAGGCACAAAAATAAATAAACTGCTATAATAGAAGATGTTATATATTTACAACTGGTTTCCCAATAAAATAAAACGAACCTTTGAAGATCTAGTTTCTTAGGTATCTTCTCAGAAAATAACAAAATTGATAAAATTGGGTTATGCAGGTGGTTTTTGTTCGCTGATTTCTGTCATCCTACAAAGGTCAGATAATATTTGTGTCAGTACAACACTGGCAATAACAAACAAAATTAGATCTGTTTGCCTTTGAATAAAACATGTTTAGCCACACCTTGTGTTGCTAGCTTAAAAGCTCAGCCCGAGTTTTGCAACACGCGTGGAGCGTAATGCATGAAACATATAAAATCCATTCACTGATAGATTACGCTTTCAAATGCTTTCAAACCTTACCTACACTTTTTCCCATTTTCTATTTAGTTTTGCTTTATACTGGCCGTTGCTATACCCAAATTTCATTGGGATTCATGGATTTCAATGAAATTCGGGTTAAATTATTGTTCGGGTAATATTCACAATTTAACTCAACAAATTTATTTATTTTATTTTATTTTATTTATTTATTTTTTATTTATTTTTATTTATTTATTTATTTGACCATAAAGATATAACATTACAGGAACTTAGCCTAAGCCGTTACATCTCTCAAACAATATACACTTCTCAAAATTACAAAGCAATATGAATCATATTTATGAATCCATCTCCATGGACAACCACAGGATAACCGTCATGGGGTGTGGATGTGACCTCCGTGCGCAGCGGAAATGCCTTGTTTTTATGAAAAGAGTAAACACCCAAGTAAACATCATTTGATTACGATTTTTTATAGTCATTAGACCTTAGTCGTTTGACCACAATCTCACCTGATGGAAAGTGACAATAAGGCCGACTATGTATCCAGTAGATCTAAAAGACACCGATTCACTCTTGTCTTGTCTAGAGCGACTTGAAAGACCGTAAAACCGAAATAATCACCTATGGTAAAACTGTTTCTCTTACTTTGATTTTGTATTCTAAGAAATTGACTCAACGTTATAAGAATACTCAGTTGTATCCTCACAAGTTGTTTCACCGAAGATTTTGTGGTTAACCCCAGGGTTTGATACGGGTACCAATAATACCTGTACTTTACCGGTAATAACGGTAAGTATTTTCTTTTCGATAAATTCGAATAGCAAAGTATCGATGCTTTTGAAGTATCAATACTTTGCTTAAAATTCCGGTAAGTACCGGTAAATAAGTTTTCTCTCGCACTTGCACAAAATTGAATTGTTGGTAACAATATTTTACGTGCATAATATCGGTTATTATACCGATACTTATTGAAAATACCGATATTATACCGATACCACCGATAAAGCACTAAGTCTTATTATATCGGTTCTAAAAAAAAACCGATATAATTTATATCGATACCAAAGATGTACCGGTACCACGTCAAGGTCAGTGAAACCGGTATTTGAAAATAATAATAATAAAGATGCGCAGGACATATTATAATACACAAGTGTATGCGCAAACACAGGTGCACTCTCTATTCCCCTCACTCTCATAATCCGATGGGACGGCAGACCGACATTTGAAAATACTGCTATACTAAGCCCTGGACTTAGCCCATCTATTTTATAAACAAACTTTTATAAAGTGTTGACAAACGCCACGTGCACGGAATACTGTGTACAATGCAGCCTCATTCTCTAAAGCTTGCCTCTATTTCGTTGCGGTTAAACAAAGCTTTTCGCCACGTAACTTTAATCGCGACTTTAGCTCTGAGACATTGCAGCAATGACACAGCTTATTTTGAAACTGGCTACCAGTGGGAAACAAAATATAAACGAAGGTATTCTACGAAGAGCTTCGAATTGCACGAAATATTATTAAAACGATAACTGATAATTCCCACAAAGGCTATGCAGCCATAGTTGAGACACGAAATAAGAAAATATTACGTCCGGGTGGTCATACTAAAAATATATATAAATGTATGTATATAGGCCTACTCACTCTTCCTTCATGGATTTCGATGACGGCGACCCTAAACATCACGGATTGTCATTTTTATCATGAGCCCTAATATGGCTCGCCAGGCGCTAGACTAGACGATATCAAGAACAAAATTTAAAATTTAAAAAACCCCCCCGACAGATTTTCATGTACATGGTTACACACTCGGGATAAAATTACCTATGACACAAAAAATGCTGAACGAAAATCGGTTCATCCGCTTGGGAGCAACGATACCACAGACAGATACTCAGATACACCGATACACAGACAGACATGTCAAACATATAACACCGCTCTCTTTTTGCGTCGGCGGTTAAAAATAGACAAATACAATACCTACAATGCTTGCTCAGTGATCAAAAATTATCGAAGGACTATCTTAATGACTAGAAATATTAGACTGAGCTCGCAAACCCTAGCAAAAATGAGAAAATAAGTCAACATTTTAACAGGGATTGGAAGAGCCTTAAACTTCCGTAAACCACCAATACCATGTCAACATCGTTATTTTGACAGGGTATTGGTAATTTTACACATGGCTATCTCGGCATGACTGTATTCGAAATTGTATTGGTTGTTTTAAGCCTGTATGAACTAGCATAGCTGTTTTAAAAGGCCAGAGCTAGCATACATAATGTGTTTGGACAAAGCAAGATTTATTCGAGGTGCCACACGCCGGATCCACTGCATATAATAGCGGACTACATGATATATGTAGCTATTAGGTTGCACTAGTTTATTGTCCAAACTTGAAATTGCTTTTGGGTTTATCTATATCGAGAGGGTAATGATGTGGGTAAACTTTACACTAATATTATAAATACGCAGGTTACGATATTTAGATGTTTGTTACCTCTTCACGCCAAAACTACTGAACGAAACTGAAGAATAAGATATGTTTATTTTATAAACAATACTTCTCGATAATGTAAGTACTCAATACTTAAATTTAGAGAAAAACGTAGTCCAGTTACAAAATTGGTTTAATTTTTTTTTACATATAAGAGTAGTTCTAGACTTTAATTAACGGGTACTCTTCATTAACAAAGAAAATTACAAACATAACAGAAACAAATTAGAACTAGTATTTACAATTGAGCTAACTGCAGACTGTCGCAAACAATCTACAGGTAGCTCAACTGATCTATATCAGAAAAAAAACGTGTGAAGCCGCAGGCAGCGGTGACCTTTCTTTTGCAATTTTTTTTATACGCTGAAAGTCTCGTTGTTTGGCAGCAATTAATAAAGTATTGGTACTAATTAGGCTTTTTTTCCTGTAGATATAAAATTGTTTAATTATTTTATGATAAGCTAATTGAAAGTAGAAAATAGAAATTTTGCTTAACAAATTTCAGAGAGTAGGTAAAGTAAAAATGTTCAATGTATTAAGTACCTATGCAAGATTTTAGCTGGAACCTTTCAGTACACTGTAAGGCTTAAAAAAGCAAATCATATCCTTCGATTCACTAAAAAAACTTTAATTCAGAGCATTTTAACATAAAGGATCATAGATTACGGATGTAAGCGGGTTAACTACGAACCTTATTTGTGTTGGAAGAACACCAACGCGTGCTCGTAAGTAGTGCTCGGAGGGAGGCGGACGGGCGCGTCTAGAACCGTTAAGGGATGAAACGTTGGTGTTCTTCCAACAAAATAAGATATTTTTTTCACAATCAGAAATATATTTATTGTTAACTGTTGTATAAAAAAGATATTAGGTATAAAATAATGTACAGATTCAACAGCTTATCTATAATAGACATAAAATAAGTTTTAAATAGGTACCTTTATAGCTAGGTAGGCATATGTTTATTAACATTCCAAGTTATTTATTTTATGAATTTAAAATCAGATACCATTTTCGTAGTTAACCTACTTACATCCGTAATGAATTCGTCAAACTACGTTTTTACAGTAAATCATAGATATCTATTGCAAAGATGACACTAACGAAGCTTTACAAACGATTTAGGCAACAATTCGTCACTGCAAAAAAGATTTCTAATTGGTCACAACGCAAAAAGCATTAATGTGTTTCAATCAGTCATATGTAAATTTAGTTCTATTAAGACGTGACTTAGTTTTGCAATTATTGGTCACATTATTATTGGAACTTGTGGTAGTGTCAACGCCTAACTCCTAGATTTCTGAATAATTAATAAAATAAATAATAATAAATAGTGCTGGACAATTCACACAGCATTATCTAGCCCCAAGCTAAGCAGAGCTTTTGTTATGGGTACTAGATAACTGATATACTTAATACAATATACTACATAGATAGATATTTTTATTATACATAGAAAACACCCAGACCAACGAAACAAATTTCTGCAGATCGTACACAAATTTGTTCCGAGGCGGGAATCTAAATTTAATAAATTAAATGAACATTAACTACTAATATTAAAAGCTACATATTTATTACTACACTATAAAGACATTCAATTTACCTCGCCGCTAACCACCTCTCAACAGCAAACCATGGCTCCAGGGTCCTGTATCACTTAGTGCAGTGACACATACATGATGCAGAGCGACATGGTACATGCATAGTCGGTTAGCGTAAAGTATACTCGGCTTACCTGATTAATGTCCGTGTCCTGTCTCTGCCTCCCATTAGGCGTCGTCTTGCGGGCTAGGTGATCTTGGAGATGCATATGTACTTAGTTATACTAATCTGTTACGATGTCATTGTTGTAATCTGAAACCCAGAGCTTCATGTGTGTTTTACGACCTAGGTAGGTCAGGGTACCTCATTGATAGTTAGCATCTATTTTCTTTGGTTGTCGGATTGAATGTTTATTCAGGAATTATAGGGATGATGAATATTAGGGATGATATAAGTATTATGTTTATCGGAATGAAATTGATGGTTTAACACGCTCATTTCCACTCGCAGTGAATGCACCAAAGGATCCTGTACAGCCTCCTTATTTATCCTGAAATGCGCCTATTATCTATGGATAATTAACGTCTATTGTTTTACGTTAGACCAATTCTACGAGATGACAGAAGGAAAAGGAAGAATTTGGTTCAACCAAGGTAGCTAAAAGATCTAGAAGTCGTAGTAATCATGTAGAAACGGTCTCGCGAGTCGTCTAGTCAGTGGCCCTTACCTTGCGTATGTCTTTCGAGCCCTATTTTCAACTAACATTACTCAATTATGCGCCTATTGAGACAGATAAAGTTGGTAGTTACCTACTCCGTTATGTATATGAGTAATCTGGTACGCAAAACACTATCACGCTTTGGAACCAGCAATGTTGTGTTA
The DNA here is from genome assembly GCA_949316285.1 of Eupithecia subumbrata. NCBI lineage: Eukaryota > Metazoa > Arthropoda > Insecta > Lepidoptera > Geometridae > Eupithecia > Eupithecia subumbrata. Next base: position 25,121,943 of record OX438644.1, on the reverse strand, counting down.
AAATACCCAGTAGGTATTATTATTATTCAGTTTGAAATCAAACGAATCTGTAAGATCTAAAAATACAATTAATCCAGATTAATTTTCCATTATGATAATAACCCACCCGATTGAGAATCTAAACTCACAAAGCTTTGTTCATCGAAAAACGATAATTCATGACTGTAAAATTTCCCGAAAGCGTTTGGAAACCCATAAGTTTACAATGAACTATCTCACAACGTTAACTCTACAAAAGCTCCGCTATATTTTGTAAAAGCTTTCCAAAGTTAGCGATGATAAGTTGGTAATTTAAACCATAGTTGGTATTTACACAAAGTACTGACTACGTGGAAGTTTGTGTTTCGGCTTGTAACTGTAATGCAATGTAAAATAACAAGCGCAGATATTCTTTTTTACATTTAATTACAAAAAAGCACAGGAACATAGTTCATTACTCAGAACAGCGAAATTGTTAATTATAAGGATAAATTATAAGAAATATAATTTACTTTTACCGCATAAAAGCAAAAACAATGGGAAGGCAGAGTCGTCGTCTTTGATTTTTTCATACTACACGGTAAAACATGAAAATGTTTAAATAAATCTCGGCTCGTATCGACGTATAAGACCTTCTCAGTATTAATTCCATCATCAACCGCAGCTGGATATAGGTTCACTGCAGGGTATAGGTCTCCCAAAGTACATAACACAAGCTCTGCTTAGCTTGGAGCTAGATGATGCAGCACTATTTATTTATTATTAAAGTGTGTGCCACCCACCACGGATGAAGGGCTTTATTGCCATTAAGACGCGCAAAGTTATAGTAGACCGACACTACTTAGATCGGATGCAAATAAAGGAAATAATTTTATTGCACACATATAACTAAGAAACAATAGGTATACAAATGAAACAATTATATCACATAAGAGACAATATTATCGCTCAAGAGCGATCTCTGCGAGATATAGTAAATAAATAATGCTGGGCACACAGCATCACCTACTCCAAGATAAGCAGAGCTTGTGTTTTATATAAATAAAGGTACATCTTAGGAGTGATTATCCTCATAAGGTAGGTATAATACGACTAACTATCAGTAGTAACTACAGTTTATCAAGGCTATTCATTAAAAGAAGATAAGGATAAACGCAATCGGTCTTACTAACAGGAGGGCTACTGTTTGCTCAATATCGTGGGCTAATGAGGAATGAGTTGGTAGAACATTATTTTAATTATTTGTCGCTAATTATCAGCAGTGGCCAGAATACGGGCATATTAAGTTTTAGAGGCCTATGTCCAACAGTGGACGTCGGCCGGCTGATATGATAACTAGTATAGAAGGTAGATTAATTGTAATAATAAACAAGATCCGTCAAGAGCAAATGTAACTCGCGCGCTGTGTTGCCACCTCGAAAATTATCTTGTCTAGTGTAAAATGTCGCTAGATTTTGGATTATTTGGGTAGAAAAAAATCACCAGTAATCGATAAGTTTGTATTTTAATGATTATCATTAGATATAATATTTCAAATGATTTGGTAACCGTAATAAAATAGTATTTATTTTAAAACAGACTTACCTACCTAATTAAAAATCGTTATTAAAGAACGCTATATCTTCCAACATAATATGCTGGAAGATATAGCGTTTTTTAATTTCGATCGCGACGCTGAAGTTGATGCTTGAGGCACTTTAAACAAATATTTTGTATTTTGCCAATAGCCGCAATGACATCGCTTGTCAATTCGTAATTGAAGCATTTAACATTTAGAACTTTCAATCGGTTTGTAATAAAAAGTATGGCGTTTAGAAGAGGACTCACCATCCTGTTTCGTAATTTGCTTTTGACGATGCTCATTTCACTGAATATTCTTTCAATTTCAGCGTTGGAATGAGGTAATGACAACGCAGGGATGGCAAGTTGAGCTGGCTCTCCGAATTCATTAATTCCTGCAGCATTTCACTTCCACCCAAAATTTTAAAACATCGTTCGTATTTTTCCACTGGACAAAACAAATGTTGTGCCATTGCTGTAATATTTTGTCGATGTCACTGGCATTGTAGCCCGGTTCTTAGCTAGTTCGGAAATGGAATTGTCCTTGGCTTAGAATTGTATTAGGACCCAATCCCAATATCGAAAAACCTATTAAACTCACTAAAAATATTACAGTCGCTAAACGACCAAAAAATATCGCTAATAGCATTGAAATATCACCAGATTTTGTGATAAAAACGCCAAAGTGGCATCACTGACGAAACGCGCCGAGGGTTGCGATCGTTTGTCAAAATATATACAAATTTGTATATAGGTATGCTTACCGGTGACTTCGCTATTTAAAGAATACCTAAAAATAGTAGGTACTACCTACATTTCAGATGGATCGCTTTGCAAACTTCGGAGATTAGAGGACACAGGTAAAATTTTCGACTTGTATCAAAATATTTCGAAAAGTATGAAAGGTACAAAAAATGCAAAAACTATTTTGAAATGTACAATAATGTGCTTTATTCTCTGCTATTGGATAAGTCTTATCTAGTCACAGCGTGAGGGAAGCCATTATTCATAAGTTTGTAGTAAATAGAACGAATCTGCGTAAAGCTAATAAAATGTCACCTTTGCAGCTTCGCCGAAACTTCTTCCGGCAGCCTTTCGTTGAAACTTTGTGATTTATGAACCTACTGCAGGAGCGTTCACACGTTCGCTAATGTCCACCATTTGGTCATAACGGCAAGATAATGCCCGCTTTGAACTCTTCTAAGCTTTATGGAGGCATTCATCATATAGGTAAATGCTGCAGAGAAAAGTAGAGAAAATATCTTCGAATGTTCTATTGATTCGGACTACATTATTAAAGTGCGTTTGCGCTCTATATGCATGCTATTCGGGTACGCTTGTTTCTAAAAATGGTTCTGGTTCTCTTTTTCTTTGTCAATTTGTTTAGTTTATAAACAATACACGAACATAATCTTAATAAACTCGCCTACAACAAAGAGCCGAGAACACCTTGAAGACATCAAGTGAAAAAACATGAAGGGCCCAAGAGACGAAACATCGCTTTGATTATTCATCAAGCACTCAGAACGGAAACGAACCAGGAAGAAATATTCAATTAGTCAAGTAAAAAGCTCTCGGCGATCTATTAAAACAACAACAGGTCACTGTTCCATGGAAATAAAAAGTCCAAACAACATTTGCCTGTCAAAAGACAATTTAATTGAAGTTACTTTCCCATTTTCGCAAAAAGGCTAAGTGCTAAATAAAACATTGTAAATTGTGATAAATTTTGTCCTATTTATTTTTTGCGCAATAAGGTAGCTCCTGAGTTATATGCGATTACCCCAAACAAATAAAAAGCAGATTCAAATTAATTTAACAAAACCTGCACGGGCTCGTTTTATCAAGAGTAATTTTTTATCACGTAGGCATGTAATATACCTACTAGAAGGCAGGTCAAGAGAAACTATAAGTAAGTGGGCTCAAAGGTATTTGGTCTGAGGAACATTCCGGCATATCTGCGGTGGCACGCAGAATGTCGGGCCTTCCGGTTACCAATCACGAACTAATACATTCCTAGGCTGACTAAATTAAAGGGTGCTGGTATCTGGTATCTGCGACTGAATTTCTATGGGGTGTTGAATCTTACTCTCAATTATTTATCGCTCTTACACCCATATTATGTCTTGACCCTAAATTTTACAGAGATAAAAGAACAGAAACTCTTCCATAAATCTTCAGCTAACACATTCCGTAACCGTGGCGGTCGCCGCCTAAGAATAGACCTTTCTAACCACAGAACATGAACCTAAGAATCAACCCTTCCAACCAAATTAGAGATAATGTAGTTCGCTCAGTAGTGGATGTAGGTGGGCTGAGAAGGAATACATTCCTTACATGACAAAAATAAAAGAGTGAGGGTATCTATGACTGGATCAGTCGAAGGTATTGAATCTACTATCAATCCTTTAACGCTATAACGCCCATATTTTATGCCACTTGAGCCTGTATTTACAGATATAGTAAAAAGAAACTTTTCCATTAGTCGATCTATGGGGAAAAGTCCTTGGGGAATAAATAGAACAAACAGAATATGGCCTCACTCGATACGAGCACCTGACAGAAAAACATAAACGAAAAACAAGTCTTTAAATTCCGATGGGACACGTAAAATATTTTAGGTAATATAGTGTACGCGATTTATCTTTACAGAAGAACAGAAGTTTATTTCTTTAAAAAAATATCATCTTATAGGTTGTGCAAAAGCTGTTTTTATTCGTGCCTTCCTAGCCAAACTCGATGTAAAATGTCTGTAAACAACCACGACACAAATAACTAAAACTCAATTGCTTGACGTAGAGTTTCAGATATAAGTAAGCAATATTTATTGAAGAAAGGATCTTAAATCGACGAGTAATGTAAACCTATACAATTTTTTTCATGTTTTCAGTCTATTTTCGAATCTAAGTAAAATAACTTCGTATAACGTTATTGGAAACATTTTCAGGATTGTCATAAAAAGTAATCGAGATTGTAGTCGATATACTAGATGTATGTAGACACTTTGCGTGGAAGGTATTATTTTACCTTGCTTCTAGGTTTTTCGTTATTATTGAAAGTCAAGTATACCAATATTTTAAAACAGCTTTTTTGAAAAACAAGTCTTAAAACAAGATGTTTTTATTGAATACGCGATTTAATACTGATTCGAGAGATCCAAGTCTCGATACCTACAACGTAGGCCCGTGATGAAGTGTTTTCTAAAGAAGTGTCAAAAATCTTTTATTACTTTAATAAACCAAAGTCGAGCTTATGCAGCGGTCAATTTAAAGATTTAAATAGGTTTCCAGCTTGAGTTTGAAATTCTCAGTAGAAAAAAACATTAATGCAAAGGCGTGATTTGAGCCCACAAACTATAAAATAAATCTACCTACAAATATTACCTAAATACGAGTGTAGGGGTTGACCGCAAAGTTCCAGCGGACCTTAGCCACTAGTTTAACTTTGGCGCCGCAAAGAATTTCGTTGGCGCGAACGTAAAGTTGTGTTATGCTGAAATTCGTGATTAGGTAGAGTGGACTTGTGTGTGGTTGGATGTTTGTGAAATAAATTAAATTTGACATAATTATATCAGATTCAAAAAGGCATATCATATTTTAAGGCGTAACCCGACTCACACTAACGTGCGGCCTATTTATCTTATTATGAGGTTAAAAAAAAATTTCTTAAATTTTCAAAGGAATTATCAAAAATCTACGTTCTGAAACGTATCATAAGTTTTTTAATGCCACTGTAATAGTTTTATTTTAGATAGTTTAGGCAGAGATGCGAAAACAGAGTTTGGTGACCACCAAGAACAACAACGCATCTCTGCCTAAACTATCCAAAATAAATTTTTTATTTACCCTTATCTTCACCAGCATATGTGCTGCTGCAAAATCCAATCCAATACATAAGATAATAGAGTAAGTAAGTAATTTACATATTTTCTAACTATAAATAAATGAAATTTTATTTAATAAAAAAAAAATAGATTAAGTAATCAAAATGCTAGGATCTGGCCCTGTTCACTGCCTTTTCTGTTAAGATAAATAAATAATACTGGACACAGCATCCTCTAGATGATCTAGCTATAGATAATGCTGTGTTGAATTTGGGAATAGCCAGATCAGACATTAGCCGTATCTACTTTATATTTATTTTTCAGGTAAATTATCCCGAAACACATTAAACAGAAGTTAGAATGTCTTCGCTGAAGCTCCATCTCCATCTGTTATTATTACCATAATTTTCTACCCTTTTCCAAGTTTTTATTAAGTGCTTTACGAAAAAGCAATTTCTCTGAGAAATAGTTTGCATCAACAGCCTTTTCTGAGGAACAATAAAGTTTTATTCAAAGACACTTTTGGGAGTCTCATGTTTATTCTGAACGTGGAATACGAAATGCCTTAGATATTGTATTAAAAATTTACGAAAGTCAAGGTTTTTTTTGAACCTACCATGTTTTTCCAAAGGCTTTTGTAGGGACCAAATATTAATGTACATATATATCTACGAACCTTCTAGAGAATAATAAAACATTCAAACATTTCGAACGGGCCGATAATATTTCAAAAACCTTCACGTAATTTTGCGTAGGAGCATTATGAATATGACATGAGCATAGAATTGTTAAAAATGATTCTAAAGAACCTCTCCTCTCGCCTTCCCGTCGAATTGAATGAAGCTTGGCAGGTTCTGCATGAAATGTAATAAAGTATTGTCGAGCTCGCACTCGTATGGAAGAACGAATTTGGGAATTTATTAATCAGGATCTCATTTCGATCAATTCACTCGCACTGCTTCATTTTGCAAAGAATGCAAAGAGAAAAATACCTCTGCTTACGAAGAAAGTTTTGAACCGAAATTGCGGTCGTGTCTTCCATTTTATAGGACACCTACGAAGAAGTTTACTCATGATGAGTTTTAAAGTGACATGATGTATGTATTTCCGTGCAAAATTCAAGAACAACATGAAGAGTTTATGATATACCCATCACGTGTCTTATACAGTTTTCAATTAGAAGTTAGATCGAAGAACTTAGTTTTCTGGGTCTTCATGCTTTTTTCCGGGTCTTCATGCTTCTATTCAAGTTTCATCAGAAGTCTATCATTAATTCAAGTACGGGACTGAATCGAATAGTATAAAAACCCTTCGATAAACACGCAATTTATTATTCTATCAACGCGATGAGATGCTCGATCAAAGATCGAAGGATCTTTATCGTTTTTACGTCGGTCCAGTCTTAGGTTGACTAGACCGACGTAAAAACTATATGATGCGATAAAATCTTAAAAAGTACGCAATCGCTATGCCGTTCTCCGAGAGTCTTCTAAAAATATTGAAAAATCACTTAGCAGAAAACTACATCATTCGTAGACGTCTACGGGGGCCTACGATTGTCTACGAAAACCGTAGAGGCTCTACGAAACCTTAGTACTATATAGTTATTCTGTGACGAAACCCAATATTAGGGCGAGAGAGTTAGGTAACTGTTTACTTTTAGCTGTGTAGGTATGTTACGAACATAGTGGGACGCTTTATGCCCACTGGCTACGTGCTGTGAGCGTAAAAGCCTGTCTCTCGCACCGTAGTTGGTAAACGAGTTAGTTAATTATAAGTACTTGCTTTATTTATCTTTATTTATGACTAGAGTTATCCTGTCATGTAATGTTTCGACGAAATACAAGGAAAACTGATTATTTCGTAGGAAATAAATATTAAATTCAGGATATGGAGCAAAATATACAGAACTTCTTTTTTATCTTACTCAAGTATGATTGGGTGATTTAGCTGTGAAATAAATAGATGTAGTATAATACGTGACTATTTACACTACATTTATTTATTTATTTCCATCATCTAGCATCTAGCCTCAAACTGAGCAGAGCTTGTGTTAGTTACAATTATTTAACACCTTTATAATTTCCACTTATTTGTCCTGTTGTTTATAAAGCGTAACCAATATTTCCGTATAATAGTCCACGATTTCACACAGATTTATCCCAGATGATAAACAATGATGAAAAATGCCCCCCAAAGGTCCAATCTCCGACAACGAATTGGAATAATTTGCAGAGTTGCGGCCTGACGCTGCATAAACCAGTTTAGCTGTAAAAATAAACAATAAATACTCTGGGAGGGTACAAGGTAGGAAGCTACGCAGCGTCTATCTGTCCCTGGCGGCCACTCTCACGCGAGCCCTTTATCCTGGCTGTTCTCACATTATTTACTGTCAGTGCGTGAATTTTACATTCTCCCTACACTTACCCCGTTTTTCCCTGTCGAGCTACCATATCAGATTACCGATATCCTCTTTCCGTTCAAGTTTTTAAAGTTTCCCTAGACGAACGTAGGTGCTTTAATCTTCTGAATTATTATGTGAAAGACGTTTGATTTATTTACACAGGCAGAATTTTATATTTAGATCTAAGTATATTTCAACTACAGGCAGGAAAAACTGTTCTGAAAGCTAATAAATTAAATGAAAAAATCTTTTGATGTTGACATGGAGGCAATTATGTAATTCTTGTTTTTGTGATGGTCTAAATATTTTCAATAGGTAAATAAACGCGATAAATACCCGTATAACAATACAATAATTTGTGATGGTCTGTTAACTGAGTAGGTAGATTCATACTTATGCATACTTATCACACTAATATGATTAATGCGAAAGTTTGGATGGATGGATGTTTGTTACCTCTTCACGCCAAAACTACTGAACGGATCGGGTTGAAATTTTGCACACAGGTAATTCTAATCCTGGAACCAAACATAGGCTACTTTTTATCGCATAAATCAGTTAGTTCCCATGGGATAGAATCACCTTTAAACGTTTCCATAGAAACAACGCGTGCGAAGCGGCGGGCATAAACTAGTAATATTATAAATCCTTAAGTAATTCCGTCTCTCTGTCTGTCTGTTACCTTTGCACGCCTAAGCGGCTGAACGAATCTTAAGGAAATTTCGCAGGGAGGTAGCAGGTACCCCGAGGACGATCATAGGCTACGTTTTATCTCGGTAAAGTGCGTGTGCAGTCACGGGAAGAAGTTCGATGATTAAAGCAAGCTTGCTTTATTCCATAAGCAAGCTTGCTTTAATCAAACATGTGACAAGCGCCTTGAAAGCCAGTCTAACTTATTATAATTTGTTCCAGGTAAGTTTCAGCACATGCTATCAAAGTTGGAACCTAGCGGAATGGTAAGTTACGAGAGAAGTGGAACATCTGAGATGCAGGAGATGAGCAATGAAGGCTTCTTGGCGTATATTGAGTGTTAGCTTTTGTAGGAAAGTTGCAGTCTGCTCAGTCTGTTTGGAGAACTTAGTTCATTGACTAAACTTTGAGTAACTAACCTAAATACATCCGTATCCGGAACATAGAGCAATGTAAACGTAACATGTTATTATTGATTTTCTATGTATAATAAAAATATCTATCTATGTAGTGTATTGTATTAAGTACCTATATCAGTTATCTAGTACCCATAACACAAGCTCTGCTTAGCTTGGGGCTAGATAATGTTGTGTGAATTGTCCAGCATTATTTATTTATTTATTGTAAGTTGAATAACAGGGGCATGTTCAATTTAAATATTTTGTAAGATTCAAAGTCTTTTACTGTTGTAAAAATTAAGCCTGAAAGACCTTTGAAACGAGTTCAAAACCAAATAACCTGACCTACGAAAATGGGCCTGGTAAACATCTTGTATTTTTTCTGAAAATTAAAAGGGATTATGAATGAATATTATAGCAGGGTATTGTAAACACGGCCTAATACAATAAACGAAAAAAGGCAACAAATTAAACAATAAAATTCGAGGCAGATTTCAGTCTGTACCTACTGTATGCTGGAGAATAAATGAAACATTTATCACTGTCGAGGCTTTCGCTGGACCGGAGCCCTTACGTCATTGACTTTGAACAATACGCTTTACCCACCCCACTTATGGAGGCACAGATGCAAAGCGTTTGAATTGATAAAACTCAGCCTTGCCCTTCAACATTCAATAAGCTGTGCCTACTTCTGCAGACGTGTTGGCCTACGCCGGATTTCTATTGTGTAAACAACAATGAAGATTTCTATTAGCGGACAACAAGCCCATTTACTAACGGAGATTTGAATTTCGGCATTTACGTTCTAAAAAAAGTTAAAATTATGTACTATTTTTTATGTGAAAATAGCTATGCATGCGGCTTCGCTAGCGTAAAATTTAAATTTTTGCGCGGAACGGAAACTAATTCTTTGATAGTTATTCTGCTAGCCCCTACAAAGACAAATTCAACAAATCAAAGATCTTTGAAATCGGTCCAGCGGTTCTTAAGGTTTATATTATTTATAATTAAGTTTATAAAGAAATAAAGAAGATAGGTTTTATATTGGCAGCAATAGCTCAGCTATTGAGAAGCGATGATAGGCCCCAATTGAGGGTAGATACCACTTACCTGGAAATAGTCTCATCGATTTTTCTCTTAAAGAAGCATAGCAAACATTATAATAACCCATTCTGGCTAAGTACTTACTCCATTATCTTCTCAATTATGTACCTTCACCTCTACGAAACACGATCCATATCGACGTACAGAGTCACGACATAAATCATATTTCCAAGAATAGGACAGGGCAAACGTTATTGGCTGTACAAGTTTGCTTTTTGCTTCGAGACGTGAGATGAGAGCACTCAGGAACCTTTATGAACTTTGTTACCGCGTCACGTATTATCTAGGCTCAGTAGGTATTGGAGGGCGAAAAACCAGGTTACCAGGGAGTTATTATTATGAGGTTTTACTTCATAATAATAATGAGAAAGGTTAGCCGACAAAAACACTAGGCCGTGATGTGTGGAGGGGAATTGGGGGTCTTTGCTCTGCTGTGGGACGATACAGACTAATAATAATATCATATTATTAGGTTTTACCTATTCGATCAGTAAATATACTTTCAGTTAACCTATTGTTCTCGAATAGCAGCAATACAAGCGTATTTAAGAACATTTGAAAACAGCGACTAATCACAGAAACGGCGGAAGTAACAAGCAAACATGAATATGAATACAGCTTTAGCTTGGAGCAGTTTCCTGCCTATTATCAGTCTAAAAACACGCTTGGTTTTGCTGGAAGCTTGAATTTGGTTTTATTTCAGTCGGCAATGTCGCTTAAAAATCGACTAAACTCTTGCCCTAGCGTAGCTGAGCGAGAAACTCGACGAAACGCCCACACTTTTGAATTTTTTAGGTGTTCTCATGGAACTAGGACATGGAGTAGTCGAGTTTGAATATGAAATTCAAATAAATCATAAAATGTTGGTAAAGCGTCGCGTTTGTCGCAGCTTGATGTTTGCGTTTAGCCTGCAAATATGCGATTTTTAGTATACAAGCTACTTAATGCTGCATTTTAGCGTGGCTGACGTTGACTGTACATTCAGAATCGGAACTAGTATGTTTGTAGTTAACATAGTTTGAGCACGGTGAGCTTGGTAGAAATCCGTTAGCACAATATATATAAAAAGTTTCTGTCCCGCCATGTTATTAGTTTTATAACTGTACCTACTTTTTGTCATTAAAAACCTTATGATAGGTTACCATTTACCTACGATAGGGCATTAAACCTGACCTAGGTATCTACATCATTCGATTGCCAACAACGTACCTAAGGTAGGTATTAGAACCTATGCATAAATTAATTTAGTTAGCTTCGAACATGCATGGCTAGTAGTCCATAAAGAGCACACAATGATAGGTAAACTGTGTGCACAAACCATGTAGTTAATGCATTCACTTTTAGCGCGTTCAATGAAAATCTACCGAAACTTACAATAGAATTTCCCAAAGGGCTAAGTAGTGTGAAACAGCTAAACTAACTTTAAAATTACCACATTTTCTCATACAATCTATAAATTCTGCCGTTTTAAATCTTCACAGATATTTTTTTGTGAACATTTATGTTTTCGATCACGGTAAACTAAACGTTCACGAACACTTTTTTCACATCGTGAACAAAGTGTTATCGCGCCAATAACCGTAATTGTTGGCTATATAATATTAAATATAAATATACAATAATTCAGGGCCCGTGATAATTTATTTTATTTAATAGGACTAACAGCGAAAGGCTCAAAGAAAATTTAACTTAATAAAACTAAAATTAATCTTAAATTCTATGTCGAATCAGTACTAAGAGGTATTTGGCCCCGTTACCAATAACGGGCAATGAAATAACACAATCTTAATGTATTAAAATGCTCTACTTTGTGCAGTTCGTCACCTTTCGACAGTTCAAATTCTTCAAACGTAATTACCGCGTTATTCACGTGTAACCTGGAACCTTTCCAGCGAATAAGGTCCCGAATCGAACCTTTGCCCTGTTTATTAACGAGCTTCACCCTTTCACGGATTACACCCACGGACAGGTTTTGTTTTCCAACGCAATTTCATTAATTGATAACTCGCCTTCTTCGGAGCGCTTCTGTTATAAACCGCACGATCAAAATCGGTTAGAACCTTTTCCCACTTGGAACATTTTGATATAAGCGTGGTTAGGCCTTTAGATCGATTACACATACATTAGGCGTTTTCGCTGCCTTGGTAACGCGCGTTTTGAATAATATCTGGTCCGATACGATAAAACACAAACTTCTCGGTTTTCGAGTAGCTTTTAAATCGAGCATAACCAAAGCGTGCGCTTCCAAACCCCACAGATGCGCATATCCAAGATGGCGGACCTCTACTGTCGGAGGTTGCGTGAACTCGCTCTTACTTTGACAAGGTTTCTCTTATTTTGACAACGAGAGGGTTGAATGCGTCAATAACAATTTTATTTTAATAAGGTTCTGGCCCATTCTGACTACGCGCGGACTACCAAGCATTCCAAGAAGGTATTTTATTGATTCCGATTTGACGCAGATTATAAGGCTGCCGAGAGATTTCTAGGAACTTACTCAAAAGGTACAGTGTTGAGTTACTTAAGTAACAATATTACTTCATTGGTATTTAAAAAATGCTTTTTAAAATGCCCGTGTTGAGTTCCTAAATTAGGTATTTTCGCATAAAACGGTACCAGAACATTTATCAGTCGTAATAAAACTAAGTAGTAAATACTATATATATATATAATACTGGTAGTAGTAATACATTGACTGAAAAACGTGTACCTATTTAGCTCTCTTGTTGCGAAGGTGTGATAAAAATGGGCAATGGTTAATTCGCCACAACTTTTATTAATTCTTGGGTAATGTAGAACCTCAACGCCTGAAAGTTAACGACATTTTCCGATGTAACCATGTAGGTATATCTCATATTATAGGCAGATTTAGAGAAAACTTGTCAAAAGCCGACGTCACGTCTGTCTGCATAATAAATGAAATCGATGGCCACCCGCCTTGTTTATTAACGAGATTTGCTTCGTCCCTTCAAGGATTAGACCCTTGTGAAGATTTTGTTTCCAACACGGTTCTATTTCATTGTTAGAAGATTAACACGATCAACAGTATCGCTATCTAATTTTCTACATTAAATATTTTGTAAGGTAGCTTGTATTTTTATGCTGTCGATAAATTGCTATTCTTTCAACCGGTTTCGCGATCACTGATTAGTTGACCAAGGATTTGACAAGCACTGGCGTAGAAAAATTCAAATTGAACTTTCGAAAAAAAAAAAAAAACAATGACTAGTCAAGGAATCTTTGTTCAAAATGAACCCAATTAGCACTTGAAATGAGTTTTGACGTAGTACTATGTTGTACATGGTTAGGTTCTCTTTGTCTAGTTGCACACCGTTGCCAGGGTGATGAAACCATTGACAATGTACTGGCATGTGTATCTAGTGCAGGACGTGTGTCCCGTCATAGTTCAATTAATGACATCATTCTTCGGGCTATTACCACATGGCCTTATGCGAGGTGATGGTAAAAAACCTGACGGTATGAAACTGATTCCCTGGAAGATGGGTCGGCCTTTAGTTTGAGATGCCACGTGTGTAAATACTCACCCTAGTGCCTTCACATTTTGCAGGGACATTGGTAAGGGCAGGCTCCACAGCAACAGAGTCCCTGGCGCCCTGTCGCATTGGCGAAAATACGCTAATCTTAACCGTAGTTACCTATTTGAGCCGTTTGAGGTGAAATAATAGACCCTTGGCGTCCAGGGGCACACGCAATATTTAAAGATCTTGCAAAACTTCTCATCGAGTCCACAGGTGATCGGAATACTGGCTTCTATTTTGGTTAACGAATTAGCATTGGTATTCAACGTAGCAATGCCGCCAGCATTATGGCCACTGCCTTCTGGTGAGGACTTAGATTTTTATTAAATAGATATAAATGTACAAACTAGTTGTAATTGTTTTATTCTATTATTCTAATTTTCTTTATTGTATAGTTAGTTATTCCGTAATTTTTTTCTGCTTTCGAGAAATCAGCGGTTCATCTCCCCAGTATAGAATTTTAGAGCTAGGTGTCCGAAATAACTTTGTCTACATTTTCACCTTTTTTGAAAATACCTAGAATTCACAATACTTTTATAAGAACCGAAAACTACGTGTCTGCACTGCAACGCAACGTGTTTCAAATTTTTTATTAAAATGATATAACATTTTATATATACTGGATTTTCAGTAAAAGTAAATTATTTAAATTTCGCGGAAGTGGATATTATTTTGATACAAGCGTTCCAGGAACGTTTCATAAATATTGTATATAGTGCGGACAACGCAGCATCGAATGTTTATAAAATAAACAAAGCAGAATAATATGCCTTTTTAACCCCCGGCGCAAAAAAAGAGGAGTGTTAAGTATAAGTTTAACGTGTCTGTCTGTGTATCTGTCTGTGGTATCGTAGCTCCCAAACGGATGAACCGAATTTCGTTTAGTTTTTTTGTGTCATAGATAATTTTATCCCGAGTGTTCTTAGCCATGTTTCATGAAAATCTGTCGGGGGGTTTTTTTAAAATGTTTAAGTTTATTCTTGTTATAAGTTTATTTTGTATGATTTATTCTAAGAAATCTGCTCAACTGACCTCCAATGAACCAGTGGTAAAGCGTCGTAGCAAAGAAAAGCACAGCAATTTACTTATTTCGGAACGGCAATGGAAACCCAAATGACCTGATGACATAAAAAAAACTAGCTATTTAACCTTTCATGACTGCTGTGCTGTGCACGCTATTTTTAGACAAAAAGGAACCAACGTTATTCCCCATGGTACAATCCATCGAATTATCTCGGATCCGTTGAATTCTTTAGTCGTTAAAATGTTACAAGCTGACAGAGATACTTCCGCATTTAAAACATTTGTAGGTAGCTTAAACTGCAATTTACGATTCCTGATAGCAAATTATCGGCCAGAGGATCCTTGTAAACTCTTCTTCTCTTGTAAACTTGTTTCGGCCAGGTGAATGATTTCTGTAGGCAAACAAGTATCAATCAGGGAATGATTCCCGTTAGCAAGTACCTAGAGGCCAGGGGAATGTTCTGTTAGCAAGTATCGGGGTCTGGTACCGACATCGGTATTATTCGAAACCGCGGTAATTACGCCGCGCGTGACTCCACCTAATGGGATTAATGAGCGGCTCGCATCGCATCCTATTTGCTTAGCGCAAATTAGATTTTAGGTGAACAGAGGTATGTGAGTGTGAAAAGATAATAAGGTGTTTTGTGCTGAGAGATGCTGAAAGTTGGAGCTTCATTTTCCACACTCTGAATACATTTGGCGATATAAAAAATTATAAAAAATTCTGAAAACATTATGGATGGACGCATTGCAACATCATTTTTGACAATATTTTTTTGAGTTGAGGTTTTTGGGAAGTTCTGTAATAAAACTCAGTTTCCTATAATTTACTTAATATCAAAAAGCTCACTGAAAGCTGACAAAACAGAGTAAAATAAGTACCCACCTAAACATATTCAATTTTCCTCCTTTTCCCAACATCTTACGCACGCAGAATCAAGTCTTTGTTATGCAAAAGTTTTCATAATACACAAAGTTCTCATCCATTTCGCTCAAGAATAGCAGCATCATGGCTCATGGACGACCTAGAAGCTCAGTTCCAACGTAAAATATGTTCCGCTATCAAATTTGAATAAAACAAGCCTCGCAAAAATAAAATTAGTAGACCTTCACAAAAAGGCTATCGTGTTAACAGTCGGTGTAATTTATTTGGAATGGTAGACCATTAATCTCTGGGATTATATAACAGGGTTCTGTAGGTATACATTACAAGCAAGATTGCGATGGACGGAATATGGAAAGAGGTCATAACACAGTTATTTTGATGGTTGTTGTAATGGACCATCAAATGCATAAGATATGAATTGATATCGTTATGAATTTATGACTCATAATGTCATGATAGAGTAAGTGCCGTTGTCTCGTAACTATCATGAATTGATGGATGACCAAGTCTTTACTGTCCACTATAGCTATACTTTGGTACTTCCCTGGTAATAAATTCTAAGCTCTAAAATATTTTTTCGTCGCTGTGAATCTGAAGATTTTGATTTTTGTTAGAAACAAAATTTACTTTAATAATAAAGCTAGGTATCTAAACGCTGGCACACTTAACAAGAGTCGGTAAAAGCTAGGCACTGTAGCACACAACACACGACACGATTTTTCAGCAATGACAATGTCGGGCCGTTGTTCTCGTAGAAGGTATGCCAAACCAAAATGACCTGCACACGAAACCTGCCAAACTAAAATGACATTGGTGTCAATTCAGATGTCGCCAAAACTAAACGAAACTAATTTGACAGCACTAAAAATGTTACACTTAGACAACCTTTTATGTTTATGTATTATGGTAGGTATGTAGTGTAAGTATTTGTTTCCTTTTCTTTTAGTAGGTATCTATATATTTATTCAGTGCCACCGTCCATTTTGTTCTTTCATTTCCAGTCCATCCCAAGGTTGCCTGGAAGAGATCGCTCTCAGCGATAAGGCCGCCCTTTATACTTCTTTTTTTTCCTAGCATTTTCTCTGTATTGTTTCCTGTATTTGTGTGGTATAATAAAGTGTTTTCTATCTATATATCTAATGTTACAGTCCCGTTCCATAACGATAAAAATAAAAAGGATGGCACCATGTTAGTGCTGTCAAGATAGTTCAGTTTCGTTTTGGCGATATCCGAATTGACATCATTGCCAGCCAAACTTCAGCCGCACTTAGGTTGTACCTACATCTTCAAGAATGCTGTTGACCATGCCTGAAAATATTTGTGTGAACAGGCCCTTACAGAGCTCTCGAGTACAGAATTAGCACGAGTCATTAACTGTAATAACAGCCAGTCAAGACTTATTAAGCTGCTTAACAGACTCACTTACATCAAATATTGCCTTGCTTTCGAACTTTTTTGCGAAAATATATATAGATTTGCTACGAGCACTAATTGAACCAACAAGACTCCGCAGACCCACTCGAATTTTTGTTATGACACTAGATTTTTGCTAACGGTACATTCTAAGAGAGGGCTGATGCCCCGAATGGATTTATTGATCCCTAATAGCACTTTTAATGTGAATGTCAGTCGGCCCATTATTTTAATGCGAGAGAATGTATCATGTATCTATTTTGCTGACAGAATTCCAAACATTTGGGCATTTATACAAAGTGCCTACATATGGCATACGACGGCTGCGTTTGACGCTCGTTGACATCTAAATTAGATCGGTGTTACTGATACATTTGGGTCAGCCCTATTCATTGCTCATTGAGGACACAAAATATCTTTATTATGTTTTAGATTCTATAAAAGAAAACAGTTTTATTTGCACCAAAAAAATCCAGCAAAAGTCTTATGAATACCGTGGAACTCCTTCACTTTCAATACATTCGTGATTAGATGACACATTTTACGATTTAACTTAGGTACATCTCATATTTAGGTTGATGAAGGCATCAGCGTGCGTGTCGCGGAACACACTCACCTTAACCGAGATTCTCATAAAGTAGGTATCTACATATACAAACCTATTCGACGCCCTTATCGATCCAAAATTTTCAACGGGAAATATACAACTCCTAATAGCAAGGTTCATGACGTACGCAAAACCGTAGGCTACACCTGGCCCAGATTAGCACAAGACAGAGGTGAATGGCATAAACATAGAGAGGCCTATGCCCAGCAGTGGGTCAACAAGGGCTGATGATGATGATGATGAAAAGCAAGGTTCAGAATTAAGTAAGTTTAAACTGCATGTGTAATGCAGGGGCCATTACATATTCAGGTTTAAATCCAAACCTGTTAATCGCAGGAGTTTTAAAAGTCGAAAATAAATTATATTTTAATTTCGGTAACATAAAAACAGAACGAATAGATAAAAAAATCGGATTCTAACCTGCATTGTGTTACTTAATTCTGACGCTTTCTGTACATTAGGTACTTAAAAAAGTGTACCAGTCAGTTAAGTAAAATATTTCCCTATACAGACGCTTATAAAAGAAAATGTGACCGGTAATGTGGATCTGTTTCCCTTTGTTTCGTCATGAACATTGTACGTGTGTGCTTTTTACATTAGATTTATCGAAGCATCACCGTCGTAGACACACAAAATAATGTTACGCTCCCCATCTCTGTTTTTACATCATTTACCCCGGGAGCCGTTATACTTATGCGGAAATTGATATTGTTACCGAATAAAGGCAATTTTTTTAATGTGCTAATGAATCGCCAGTATCCGTAGCGTAGATATAAGATATGATTATTATTACGTTACGCACACCTATTAAGACCTACTGTAGAAGCCATGACACAGAATAACAATACAGGGTTTCACGAAACATGTGTAGGTACTAAGCCGAAAAGGGATGATTCTGGACCCTGAAAGTTGATCTCCTCGCGGTTCAGAATCAACCCCTTTGGCTTAGTACACAATCTGTTAGTGACACCCTGTATTTGACGTTGTATGAGTAAAGCTTGAGTAACATTTCATGATGTTTCAGTACTCACGTACCGGAACACCTTCTACAAATGTACCTACTTTACCTGTAATAATATTATAAAAGCAAAAGTAACTCTGTCTGTCTGTTACCTTTTCACGCCTAACCGGCTGAACGGATCTTAATGAAATTTGGCAGAGAGGTAAACAATATCCCAGGACGGACATATGCTACTTCAAAAGTGCATGCAAAGCCGCGGGCAGAAGCTATTAACAATATAATAATGAGAATATTGTATCAAAAAGCTGAACTGAATATATATTTCATACAGAGTACTTCACTGAAACCGCTCAAGCAGTGATTAATATGATCATAAGTCACATTACTCTGGTAAATCTAGTCGCGTTAAGGATATTCGTTTCCACTTAACAACTTCGTGAATTTAAGCGTTCTATTCCCTAACAAACGACAAAATAAACGAGAATAATGTTCCACCAGATAAATTTCCACATGCGGGAAATTCAAACACATTCGTCTACTTATTCGACTATAATGTGTTGTTATATGGGCCAGCGAAATGGCCTTATCTTCTTCAGTTTTCCGCCGATCTAAATTCACATCGCGGCTATTTTCATAAACTAGGACAAACTGGAACGAATATAACACTATCGACATACATATTTCAATACACTCCAGTTGAAAAGGGTAGGGGAGGCGGTAGTTAATAACGATTTATGGAACCCCTTTGTTCCATGTCTCTTATCTCCGTCGTGAGGTTCCTGCTCACGCTTGATTTATCGTTCCTTCATGTCACACGAAAAAAGAACAAAGGCCATATTCGTGAATCCTATCATATTTTCAGCAACATAATATCAGCTTCTAACGTTCGAACCGCGCGTAAACTCCGATTAGTCCTATTTAATCCGATGTTCGCATTAATGGAGAACAAAGTTTAATATGAAAGTATGGCTATCGTAACTCACTTAACGTAGGGCCCGTTCTCGAGAGTGACTCGAAACCTAAAAAGTCCCAAAAGGGAGCGTTCTACAAAGAAAACCATTTTGTTGGCACATAAAAGAAATAGGAATAAATCAGAGGCGTCGGCCATTACGGCATAGCCTACGCGTTATTGTTCCGTTCCGTCACGTTTGTCGACGCAAATGTGACAAAATAAGCGCGATTACGCGACAAACATCACACGCTTTGCTTTCGGGTTCGCTACGGTTCTTTTACCCCAAAATCACTCAGATTTCTTCAACAATTTTATCTACCCGTATTCTGTATGATCAATCTATAGCGCGTTTAGTTGAGACTCCGCTTTTTCTTAATTTTGTTACAAAATTACCTACCGTAGAAAGATTTTTATTCATTTGTTTTGTAGGGACAATTCGTCGAGTGAGTTTTGGTTTGTGTACTTACACTAGGAATCATGTTTATAAAAAAAGTGCCTTTATTTTGATGGCTGATTTTGCAATTCATTGGTGCGATACTATTCGGTGCGCTAAATTGCATGGGACAACTCGAGAGGCAATTTTGCTTCCAATTAGTCGATTCTCCAATCGACTGGTAAAGCTTTTTTGGTAGTGGAGTTTTTTCGATTAATTCATGCTACAGAGCTAAGTTTATTTCGATCTTAGACTTTTTAAAGCCTTGTAGGTTGTATTAGTTAGGAAAACAGGAATTTTCCGTCTAATATAGGTACCTACCTAAATTTTATTAATCAACACCTTTTCGTAAAGCACAGGAAAAAAATCGGACACTGCAGATAAAAACTAGTTTGATTAGGGCTCTACATAGGAACGTTTTATTACCTTCGTATATTTACACTTGAAAGTACGATGTTCGTGATACCTACAAGCAGGAATATTCATATAATGGCCTAGGAAATTCAGGCAAAACTGAAAAAGTACTTACTTACCCATTTTATACTCCGCACTCAGGGGCTTATTAGCATACGATAGCGACTTTGAAAGCTGAAAAATATCGTGAATAGACCGCTGCTGCCCGCCATTGAAGCGCGAGTGCAGCTCATCCGCTTATAAATTATGTAGCAAATATCAAACAGAAACACGAATATGCTGGTTCGCCAACATTTTTGATATTTTCATAGCAAATGTTGACATATAGAAGCAATTCTGGTGAAAAGATCAGAAATTGCCAGTTCTCGAAGGAACGAAAGTTTATCTCAGGTAGATGTGGGTAACTTAATTTATACGGCCGTTCGCTCGGAGCCAATCGCGGGAGGCGCTATTTGCGGAAATTTGTTCGTAGACAAGCTATTTTTTTCAAGCGCCCCAGGAGTTTCTCGGGACGTGAGCCGAAAATCACCGAAGGCATTTGGCTCAACGGTAAATAAAGTAGACCAAGTTTACCTACTTACCCATTTCGAATTTAAACTTTGTATTGTTGGTGCAACGTTCCTGGTTTCGACAAGTAGAGTAGAAAAGATGACCAACGAAAAGAAACTCACCAGATACATGAGCTAAGTAGACGTTATTCTTTACCTAATACCTATTTTAAAGAGGAAAGATTTTTATTTCTGTATGTTTGTAATGAATAAACACAAAAACTACGGACCGATTTAAAACAATTCTTTCACTGTTAGAATGCTAAATTATTCCTGAGTAGCATAGGTTATATTTATTACTAGAAAAAAATAGGGATCCCTACTAAAACTTCAATAATGTAACACATCGCATGCGCTGCGGAAACTTTTGATGACATAACCAAAAAATGTTTTAAATATTAAAGAACATCAATATGTACAAAAAACTTCGTGATGTTGTAGTTACGTCACTATAACTACTTTTTACATTGTAAAATTTGATAGAAATGCCGGCCAAAATCAGACCATGATATCCATAGCTTTGTATTAATCCTTATCCAAATAAATCATTTCGTATTAAAGACTGTTTCAATACCTGTAGATTACTTTTTGAATTATTCAAATCGGACATTCCATTCAAAATATACCTATTACGTATTTAAAAATGACAATCTAAAACAAATACATAAGGCGCTGGGTCTAAGTGCGGAAACAAGAGTACACACACACACATACACACAAGGCGCTGGGTTCTCTGACCGGCCGCCGCACGCGCCGGTCGCCCGTCGCGTGTCCGCGATGGTCCGCGGCTAACAACGTACGAATACTATCTTCAGAAATGCTCGGCGGTGGCACAGGCGGTGGGTGAAATTCGCCCGCGGCCGGTGTGGCCCCACGCAGCGCAGCGGGCAACGCGGTGAGGGACGTGGATAAATATATAAATTTTATAAGAAAGATATAGGTAAATAGTTTTTTGAAAAAAAACACCACAAGATACATTTACACTACGTTTACCTCAAAATGTTCTAAAATTAAACTTCCACCCGTGCAAAGCCGGGACGGGCCGCTAGTCTTCAATATACTAACTTATTAAAAAGCGGCCTTTATTTATCATTATCGTCACTGTCTATTTGGCATGCTTAGGCCCTATGCAGACGAGCAACTATTGTGGCAACAGGCAACTCGCAACTAGCTGTTTACATAATAATAATATTTATACGAAAAACGTTAAGAAGTTAATAGTTTCTAAAGTTGATCTATCTGTATAGCGCCTCGATCAAATAAACATGATACCTACTTACCTACCATTTTTCCGTCGACAGTAAGGCAAAACGGCTTTCAATGACTAAATTACCTAGAATAGGTTACCATAAAGTATCTTGATTGTCAGCTGAAGAAGCCAATCGCAGATGTAGGTAGGTAAGTAAGCAGTAAATCCTGAGTGATATATTCAGGAAGCCCCGACTACGAGGTTGTATCGTTTGCTACGCGGCATCAGACGAGTAATGATGCGGAAAATTCACCAGCTTACTGTGACGCGACGGGGTAAAGTTACATCAACACACAAGCAAGGCGACTTTCAGGAAGGGTGATAGGTATAGATTTAGGTCTTAAAACATTTTCAGGATTTTTGCTACAGACAAGACTGAAAATTTTAAAGAACAGGAATAACCATTTAAGTACCAAAGCCAAAAGTTCTTAAATGACTCAAACATTTATGAATAAAATAGTTTCCTAAATGAATAGCCTCAAAATAATATTTGAAAAGGTCAGAATACGTACAAAAATAATATTATCTAAGAACATTGTCAACGAAAATATCAAAGGAATACAAGGATATTTCAATAGTTTAAATATTAAGTTACATATTATTAGAGAAACGGATACCTCGTGCAATATTATTGTTGCACGAGGTATCCGTTGTACCATCTAACAAAGCCTTTGAAATAGAATATCGTCAGCAATTTCCATGTTGGTAAATGCTGATGATACATTTTTGGCCCTTTGAATATCGGTTTATACCTACATTAGTGACAAGTGCCTTTCGACTAAAGCTCATTTTCAGCATCAGAGGATACACTTTACACACTCTCAGAATTGGCTTACTGCCAGCATGTAACCTTCTACCATTAACATTCTAATATTGAGAGTTCAGGTTATTTTGAATCCGAAATAAAATATTTCAGACGGTTTCCTTCAAAATTGGAATTTCAACTTTTCTAATTTGACTCGTTCAAGTATACCTAGGGAGGTGCTTGTGTCGGCTACCCAAGTAAATTAGGTCTTAAAAGTTAAAATCACATCACTTCTATTGGAATTGTGGTATGAAAAGTGGGTACCTAGCTATGTAGGCTTAAAAGAAAAGTGGGCAAAATTAAGTCGATGGAACCGCTTTGAGGTTATTAGTGAAGTTGTTAGGTACATGCCGTGACCCAACTTTCCGGTGTCGTTTAGCTCGTAAAAGAGCGTTACCACCGTTCTGAATAGATAATAAGGTTTTTATTAAAATTCCTTGCCCTTGTTTCTAAAGCCCAATGGCGAGTCCTTTGTTCAGCGGCATGCAAGTCCTAAATTCAACCATTCCTGTTGTCCCCAATGAAATTTCACTGCTCCATTTATAAACCCCTTTTGTTTGTTTTTGTATCGAGTTTTAGAAGCGATAATCAGGGAAGGAGTTTTTGGTTGTTTGCTTATCTTTGCTCGATTTATTTAGGTTCAGATTCATGACCATTTCTGTAAAAGGTGAGTCGGTAAGCAGTACCTTAATGTTCAATCAAACGTCTTGCGCAGGTAGGTAAATTTGGCGTTCTTAAATAGGAGCATTTTTAATTAAGTAAGTAGGTTAGTGGGTAGGTAAGTAGGTAGGGTAAGTCCCTTATGTTTTTACTAGTTTCTGCCCGCGGCTTTGCACGCGTTGTTTGTATGGAAATGTTTAAAGGTTATTTCTATCCCATGGAAATTGACTTACTTACGGGATAAAAAGTATGCTTATATTTTATTCTGTATGAAAAATTTCAGCCCGATCCGTTCAGTATTTTGGCATGAAGCGGTAACAAACATCCATTCTTTTGACGACCTCCGTGGCGCAGCGGGCGAAGGTCCGCCTGCGACGCAGGAGGTTGCGGGTTCGATTCCCGCCTCTAACCAAATTTGTGTATTTGCAGAAATTTGTCCCGTTGGTCTGGGTGTTTTCTATGTATAATAAAAATATCTATCTATGTCGTGTATTGCATTAAGTATATCAGTTATCTAGTACCCATAACACAAGCTCTGCTTAGCTTGGGGCTAGATAATGCTGTGTGAATTGTCCAGCATTATTTATTTATTATTATTATTATTTATTATCCATCCATACATCCAAACTTTCGCATTTATGTATAATATTAGTGTGATTCCTACCCAAAACATTTCGTTGGTTTGTTCTGTGAGTAGAAATGCTACTCATTTATTAGGTTACGAAATATAAATACCGTCTAGGTAAATTTAAAAATATAATAAAGCATCCTAGGTTTATTTTAAAATTTAATTAATTACATGGGAGCAAAAACTCCGGCCTCATTTATTTGAAGTAAATAACAACTTTTTGGGTTCGGAGTTTGTCAATATTTCTGCTCAGTGCTCAAAATTTTGGGTAAATTATACAGGATATGTTTAATTATCAATAAGCTTTGGTTGATCTTCAACCGACTTTATACAGGGTAGCTTGAATTGTTTTTTTTTTTAAATTGTATTTTTGCACCAACGGATTCGGTTGCTGATAAGGGGGATCAATATTTGCAAAAAAAAAAATGCATTACCTGTCGAAAAAGAAAAAAAAATGGCTATTTTTACAATTTTAGTTTGAATACCAAGCATCGACGTATATTTTTTATAGTATCGTTTGAACAACTAGTGACCTTGCCGCTAGCCAGGATACTTGGCCAGACTTTAATGGAGTTTATCCTAGATAAAAAATCTATACGTAACGCTTTTGAAAAAAATAATTAAAAATAACGTATTTTTAGGGTTCCGTACCTCAAAGGGAAAAAAGGAACCCTTATAGGATTCACTCCGTCTGTCTGTCTGTCTGTTCGTCTGTCAACCCCTTTTTCTCAGGAATGCGTGAAGGTATCGAGTAGAAATTAACATCAAATACTCAAGTCGGTAACCTCTTGGAGCCGCGATATAAATAAAATTTCTAGGTCAACCCAATCAAAAGTTACAGCCGTTTATGTCCGAATATTTGAAATTTCCAAGGGAATCACATGCACCCAAAACCTATATGGTATTTCTCGTAGACTTAGAATCATAAAGTTGGGCAAAAAACAAGGTCTTGCAGCAAAAGTAAAAGAAAAAATCCGAAAACAATAAAATTGTAGTTAATTCTTAAAAAAAAAATACTTTTGGTTCTCGCCATGGACAAAAACCTATAGGGTACTGCCCGTTGACCTAGAATCATAAAATTTGACAAGAAGCGAGGTCTTACATCGCCAGCCACTCCCATCTCAAAAAGCTACCCTGTATACGTCATACTGTTGGCGGTCCTGATCATCATCATCATCATCATCATCAGCCCATAATAGTCCATTGCTGGACATAGGCCTCCCCTAATGAGCGCCATAGCTGATAATAAATGAATCAAATTAATTTATTGCAAATTTAATTAGGTCCTAAGTTTTCTGAGCTAAGAATACGGATATAAGGTAAGTAGGTATCTATTTTCTCAAAAATCCAATACGTTTATTTATTAAATTAACTATTTATCCCGACCAATTTTAGAACAATGATTGGTTTAGTTTAGTTAATTGTTTCTCCGAAAACCGCGCACTTTTATTTTTATGAAGCTAGCCGAAAAAGAATTTGTGAATATTAGAGTGTTAACAACCGCTTCCAAACTTTAAATTGGGCTTGTATTCAGTACGCTTCTAAACTCATAAAATCTAGATTGAAGCTCGTAAAAAGTAAATACCAGCTAGGTATAACAAACAACGCAGTTGGAATGATTTTATTAGAATACTTATGCCTAACTGCCAGTAGTAGCGGGGTAAAAAGAGCTGTAAACCACACCTATTATACAGGGTGTTTGGTACATGGACGGACATTTTTGAGGGGTTTTGGGGGTCATATGGTACATTTCCCTAGTTGACTCAATGTCACGGTTGCTGAGTTTTGATTTTTTAAAGTTTTTTTCGAAAAGCACCTTAAATCTTACCTCTAAATTGCAATAAATATCTTTTAAACCCCCGACGCAAAAAGAGAGGGGTGTTATAAGTTTAACGTTCTGTGTATCTGTCTGTAGTAGGTATATAACGTAGCTTCCAAACTGATGAACCGATTTTCGTTTAGTTTTTTAGTGTCATAGATAATTTTATTCCGAGTGTTCTTAGCCATGTTTCATGAAAATCTCAAGGGGGTTTTAAAATTTTTAATTTTGTTCTTGTTTGTGGTTGTGGTTGCATGTTGGTCACAAAATAATTGTGCTGTATTCCGCAATGTATACTTGTTCTAAATAAATCATTATTCGATTAAAAAATAAATATTCTGAGCATTCAAAGTATGTAGTTAATCCGTGTAAAATTTATAATTAAATAATGCTGGACAGTCCACACAGCAGCATATCAAGCCCCAAGCTAAGCAGACCTTGTAAATAGTGTCAACTTTAATTAGTGCATTTCATTTCATGACAAAATTAATTAAAAAACCTTACAGTAATTTTAATTTAAGTATGCTTTCTTTTTAAAGGTTCTTTGGTTATTGTTATCTATATATATAAAAGATAAGAGAAAACGGACTCATCAAGAGATATCTGAAACTGCAAGAGCTACTAGGCTGAAATTTTGCATGCAGGTTTCTTTTAAGACGTAGGCACCCTAAGAACGGATTTTTGGAAATTCGTATTCTATGGTAGTTAAAATGGGGTCGTTACTAAATAAGTAATTTTTTAAACAAGCATCCTTAGAAGGATGAAATGTGATTTATAGGTTTACTCATACTTTCTTTAAAATCGTAAAGGATTGGTTTTAAAACTTTGGCGTTGATAGTTTACATGAAAACCGACATTAATTGGGGTATTAGTATTACTAAAGTCCACGCGAATAAAATCGCGGCGGGTCAGCTAGTTACCCTTTAAAACAATATGCTAATATGACGCAAGAAGTCATTAATAAGGTGATCAAAATAATAGATAGGTTATTGTCTACCAGGTCATCATGATTAAACAAACACTTATTATGTTTTAAATGAATTTAAATTGGCGGTCTTCTCAGCATGGGCATTTATACTCAGCATAGGTTGCAGCCTAAGATGAAAAGAATAGAAGGAAGGGAGAGGGGTATAATCTCTTCCGTTCATTAACCAAAAAAAAACATATGGGCAATTCAAAAACTTCCTTATTAAATTAATATTCATTTATTTCTCTAAATGAATATTAATTTAATATTTACGCCAGTTATTAAATTAATATTCATTTATTTCCAGCATCTATATTTACTAAGATGTATCTTCACTAATATTCTTCCTACATTACATATTATAAAGCCGAAAGTTTGTGAAATGTGAAATTTTTGTTAACTACCTAGGATCTCCAAAACTACTGAACAGTTGAACACATCAAGCCGAATTTGGCGTACGGTTAGAGCAAAGCCCAACTTAGATAAAAGGCTACTTATTATACCATTAATGCGCGTGCGAAGCCGCGGGTAGAAGCTAATGGGTCATAATTTGTGCATATAGGTATCACAGATGTAAGCATATCATGCCCGCACTGTGGGAGCACCGCGCGTGTCAGGTGACGCGCTCACGTCCATGCCGCGGGGCATTCATTGAAACCCGTGCGCTGTAATAAACCTGCGTGACCTGATACTGTTCTTAAATAGAAATACTTAAATTTAAGTATCTCTGAATATGAAATTACACTGCTATTTTATTACAAAACGGTTTATATGATTTTTACTCTACCATCATCATCCTCCTAATTCTATCCTAATTTTACTAATCCTACTAATTATAAAGTGGAAAGTTTGATCTGAACTTTTGTTACCTAGGATTTCCAAAACTACTGAACAGACCAAGATAAAATTTGGCGTACATTTAGAACATAGCCTAACTTAGATAATAGGCTACTTATTATACCGAAAATACGCGTGCGAAGCCGCGGGCAGAAGCTGTCATACATAACAGGGAAGAGGCCGACTGATGTTGGTATAGTAATTAAAAGGCTCATTCCAAAAGCTCATAGCAGCACATGTTATTGAAATAAGTTGGTAACCGATAACATAAACCAATAGGCATCTATTTATGCGTGCAAATGATAAACGAACCAGAATATTCCCTCAACCCTCGGAATATCAATTTGATTGATTTTGAAGTAGTTCGAGCAAATAGGGATCCGTCATCGGCCTTTCGAACTAAATACTTACAGTAAGTATCTGAGCGATATGCTGAAAATTCACAAGTTTCAGATTAATCGATTTCTCTGCGGACGAGATTGGGCAAGTTAAACCGGCTCTTACACAAGTTCACCCATTTGCCTGTTACATGGTATGCCCAAGTTCGGTACTGACATGAAGATATGACGGGTGCTACGATAATATCAGTAATGGAACAACAACAACGGCTAACTTATGGAAATGTTCGCATTTGAGGTAGGTTGGGTAGAAATATGAACCGTACAAGGATGAGTAGGTTTACTTACCTATTTGTACATTTTAAAATATTGAAGTATTTAGGTCTACGTCTGGTCGAAGGGACGCATGACCCGAGAGCTGGTCAGTATCTGGCACAGCGCATCAGCATTGCCATACAGCGGGGCAATGCAGCCAGCGTCTTGGGGACGCTTCCGACTGGTATTGATATGGGTCAGTTGAGCTAATTGTAGATTGTTTGCAAAAGTCTGTATTTAGCTCAATTATTTCAATTGTAAATACTAGTTATAATTTATTACTATTATTTTAATGTAATTTTCTTTGTGAATAAAGTATTTAGGTCGAAATACTCTTTAAGTACCTACTTAGGTTACTTCTTTAAGTAGGCACAACTTGTAGTTTTCTCTTTATCTGCTGTATTGAGCCAGATCACCCAATTTTTAAAATGAATAAGAGATAATTTCACACTAAAACAAGAGCTTTAAAAATCTCGTCAGCAAAGTCATTTCTCGTTATAAATGGAAATTATAGTGCTGCAGCAAATCGATTTTCCGCCTGGCTTCGTTAAATGGAGCATTCGGTGGTGCGTGCTATTTTGACGTTTGAATATACAGGTACTCAGATGCTTGATTAAAAGTTGAACAAAATATTGTTAACCCTTGCTTCTGCGATTGTTAGAAACCGATTCTCATTTTAGATACATATCGTTGACCGAGGTATGCAGGGAGCCACGGAATGGGTGTAATTAGACGAAAAGGGGTGATTCAGGACCTCAAGGATAATGATTTGTTGAGTTTAAAATTTTTTCTATTCGTGTTCCCGTTCGTGTCCCAAACGTCTCTAATTTTATTCAAAAACTTATAAAAGAACGTTCGATATTCAAAAAATCGTAGATAAAACGTTGGCCCCTTGATATCGAAATCACTCTTCTTCATCTTAGAACTTTCCGTGGCACTCTGTATAACATCTAACAAAATCAAATCAAAACAATATCAACTAATCATGAATGATTTTAAAATCTGATAAGTATGAGAGATTTTACGAGAAAAATATTGTAGGTAGGTATTGTATTAGGCCATTCACCGGTGAATATTAATTCTAAAAACAATAGAAACTAGCTTCCTCGCTGAACAAGGTGTCGACAGTTTAATATCGAATTTCACTTAACTATTTAGAAACTTCCATCTAACTCGAGAGTGCCTCAGGGCTTCCCGTACAATGCACAAGCTAAAGTAGTTGCTTAGGTCTCTACCGAACTAAAAGCAACTATGCGATTTCCTTGAATATTGGAGCAAGTTACCGTTCCAACAAATAGTCAAATTAAGCTGCATACATAGCAGAATAAGCAGAGCCAGCGGAGCTGAAAATACTTATTTACCAAACTACAGTTTGTCGGTACAAAATCAAAACGATGTTTGGCGTAGGTGTTGTGGAGGTATCTACTTCTAAAGGTCAGCCGGCACCTATCTTCAAAATCCGCAATGAGTAGGTAGAGAAGGGTATACAAGACATCGAAAAACAAATTAGGTCCAAGGGTTTGTATACCGGAACCCAATAAAGCATTTATTTTGCATTTATGAGTACCACGTCACACAATCTTGAGAAGGGTTAAGACGACAACAAACGACGGAGGTCGTCTTTTATGCTCACTGCTAAAGGATTTTGCGACCTCGCAACTATTTTGAAGATAAGCAGGTTTGTTGATGTCAGGGTACGAGACCTTCAAACATAAAATTGAATAAGTAGGCATCGATCCTCTGAAAATGGAAATCCCATCATCGTTACGTAGAAATCGTCGTGAATATTTGACGTTGCATGGAATTATTGGTAAAGGTCAATCAAATTCTCGAGTGTCGATGAAACTGGCTAGAAAGAAGAGAAGCACCCTCCGACATGACCATCTCACGTTATTTGTGTAGATACACAAAGTCTGCAATATGATTCAAGGAGTGTGGGCATAGAGAGCTCACGGAATCTCCTCGCCCAAGACTCTCAGCTAAAGGATTTGTAGAGTGTGTAGTGTAGAGCAGAAACTTTTCTCACAACTGAAAAGAAAAATAGCAATTCTAAAATACCTACTATCATTCATCTTCAGCAAGAATGGATGAGGCAAAACTAGTTTCAGAATACAAGTCTTCGAACTGCGAGGCCTGATAACATTTCGAAGTCATTTGAACTTTGGGCATTAGGTGTGGAACATTGTTGTGAGTTTACAGCATTATTTTTATTTGTCTGATTTTGCGAATCATTTGCAAGGTTTGGGTTTGTTTCGTAAAGTTGTGTTACTGACTTTGAAAGAACCCAAAAAAACTAGTTTTTATGAAACTGACAACGACGCGACAGCGGTTCCATTACAAAAACTCTTTTTAAGGAAAATATACGTAAAAATAGTCTTCCATAGAACATCTACAACAATTCACTCGTTTTATAGTTTATTCACACGGCCAAACCACCTAACTATGACTTTGTTATATCAAAAGGTACCTATTCCTTATACAAGCAAAACCCAAAGTTACAGAATAGGAACACAACGCGATATAATACGGAAGCCCCCAGGGACTTATCACGGGCTGATTGCTTTATCGAAGGTAACGTTAGGTAGTAGATACTTGTACCATAACATTTATATAGATAATATTATCATGGGAATTGGCGGCTATTTCCACTGCTATTACAGTTTTTCTGAGTCAGAATATTATTTTAATATTATTTTCAATCCACACCGCATCATCTAGCCCCAAAGTAAGAAAGTTTGTGTTATGGGTAGATAACTGATACACGAATTCACTATGATATTGCCGTTTTGTATGGAGAATTCCTAGAAAACTGATTACAAAACAATTTGTAATTTTTTTGGAATGACAATTTTTTTTAATATTTGTGTTTATAATTGTGGCAACATTGTGAAAGAATGCGTAGCCTTTATTTCTAAAACACTAACAAATAATAAAACAACATATTTAATTGGTTTTATTTTTTAGTACAGTTAATTTAATTGGTTAATTATATTTTTTTTTTCCTTACTTTTTTTAGCGACAACACATGAAATAAGCTGTTTTTAAGTTTTATTTTTAAGGGATGAAGCTCTCAAAAATATCATTCATTGAATATTTTGAATCTTTGAAATACGTTTTACGTTCCGAATATAATTAATTTGGTATTTGAATTCAAAAATTATTTTCAAAATAATATTGAGTAAGAAACGGCAATTTCATATTTAAACCCCTATTACATTACATTCTTACACATAAATAGAAATGTTCGTACACAGAAAACACTCCGAACACCCTAAAAATATATGCAGATCCTACAAACATTTAGCCCGAGGCGGGAATGGAACCCGCAACCCCCTTCGTCGCCGGCAGACCTTCGCCAGCCGTGCCATATCGATCGTCTTATTTATCATTTTAGATGTCTAATATTTCGTCTCGTAAAAAGCTACGTGGAAAATCGATTCACGTCATGCCTTCATGTCAAATCCTGTTTGGTCTGACATTTATCCCGTAGGTTACAAGGTAGCCTACAGGTAAAATTAATGGGAAACGTACCGAATCCGACATTTCGAACACACGCAACCCGCGGCGGTATACCATTCATTAATATTTCTCGTTCGGAGTCAGCTATTTCGACATTAGCGGATATTTTTTGTTGAAAATACACAGGTTCGACTTTTCTGGACTTTGGGCGACTTCGTTTTTATTTTCATTGTTCATTAATCCCTTTTACTTGAATGAATTTTCATTCTTCGTCACGTAATTATAATTTCCTACCTCCTTTTGTTATTAACGTTGTTATAGGTAAGTACTTAAGTATTATATAGGTACCTTTCGTTTCATTTCCTTTCTGATAAAACAGTCACGCAATTAGGAATCAAAACTAACGAAAAAGCATGTACAGTCTACTGTGTAATCTTATGGCATAGAGCTCTACGCTTCCTGAGTGCTGCTTAATGTATGGAAACAACTGGCATCAAAGTTGAGTAAGCATCAACGTTTTAGGTTAGACACTCCAACAAATAACTTTGTTGTTTGGGGATAAACGGACGGCCAGAACTTGAGACCCCAGAGGCCACTTAAAACTTATGTGGCTTCGTTAACCATAGTCCTGCGTTCTAACTGCCGTTAAGATATCCCAGAATAATAAAACAGGACCCTATCAGTGCTTATCCTACTACAGTGTTATCATCGTTCGAAAAAAAATGATAATCTTTTTGGTTCTACCAAAGACGGTCCTTCTCTTCCTCGGGACGATATCCTCAATGCTCAGGGTCTGGACCTTTATGTAGGACCTTGATCTGAACGATGTCTTTCCATAAATCGACTAATACTAAAGACTATGAAAAGTAACATAATAGACAAGTAAATAACTACTGACTGAACTGAATAACGTTCCCTATTATCTAGGTTATCGTATACAAGCTTCATTAAAACCTACCGAGCTGCAGAAATGGAGACGCTGTCTCCGTAAATGCTATTTTCGCACATTTCCGGTGGTA
The DNA here is from genome assembly GCA_949316285.1 of Eupithecia subumbrata. NCBI lineage: Eukaryota > Metazoa > Arthropoda > Insecta > Lepidoptera > Geometridae > Eupithecia > Eupithecia subumbrata. Next base: position 25,089,113 of record OX438644.1, on the reverse strand, counting down.
AAAGCAGTGATTACAACCCTCTGCGATAAGGTAAATAACCACATAAGTAATAGGAACATACTATATTAATATGTGAAGCCCTCGCCTTTAGGCCGCCGGCCTCTGTGTTTGCCTCTGTGACTTAGTCCCCACGCATGCACTGGGCCATATTATATATTATATGGCCCAAGCGAGATCATGGAAATAAGAAACACAATATACATATTAATAATGCTGGACACAGCACACAGCTTCATCTAGCCCCAAGCTATAAGCAAAGCTTGTTATGGGTACCTACCTGATACGTAAGGTATATAACTGATATAATTAATACAGGACACTAAATTGACAGTAATTATGCAATAAATTTTATTATACAGTACACAATATAGATATAAATTAATAAATAATGCTGGACAACCCACACATCTAGCCCCAAGCTAAGCAGAGATTGTGTTATGGGTACTAGATGACTGATATACTTAATACAAAACATAACATAGATAGATAGTTTTTTTATTATACATAGTAATTATTACTAATTCTAATCAATGAATTAAGCTTAGGCACATTTTCAAATCAAATAATAAATATGCATACAATTTTTGACATGTAATAAGTTTTACTAATAAATACTATTATTACTATTATTAATACCTCGAACACCCGGAACAAATATTTTCAGATCGTAAAAACGTTTGTCCCAAGGCGGGAATCTAACCCGCAACCTCCTGCGTCACAGGCGGACCTTCGCCCGCCGCACCACATCGGTCGTCCGATATATATTTTTTATTATACATAGAAAACAACCAATTACGTTTGTTACGTAATGAGCTGTTGATATCTTCTTAAAATAGAAGGAAAAGAATAAACAATGTACCTACGCTTCATTGAACAATCAGAGCTAATGGTAGAGCAAACTTCAATTGATTTGTTGTCTTCCATTAATATTGTAGAGGTTCAAGTCCAGGGTTTTTTTAAGTCAATCAACTAAATATTTGCTGCAACAAGCAGGAAATAAATAGTTTCTTTGTTTACAAATCTAAGAACACGAACTACTAAATTGTATTTGCTCTACCGCAACGGTTTCCTGACAAAATGACAAAGCAAGTTAGGAACGAACGCTAAGCAAACAGAAGATCGAAGCGCCTAGACCGCCACTGAATTGAGTTGTTGCATATTTTAGAATCGGTATGCGCTGACAATCTACTTCGTACGCTCGACGTTGCTAGTGCTTCAGAGAGCAAATACCTAGAACGGTTGCATCAGAATATTTGCTAGGGAACGGATCGACTACAGAAATTATTCTATGATTTTGTCTAAAGAGGTTTCTCGATATGTCGAGAACCAACCTTATTGGTTTACCGGTAGTCTATTGAGGATCAAACCTCTTTGGTAGCGCACAAAATTAGAAATTCCAATTTTTAAATTTAGCTTTTGTGATTGATCGTCATTTGTTGGCACCAGAGTTGTTAGGTTAGTTTTCTTTTATTTTGTTGTGCATATTTTGCGTTAGTTTATTCATTTCATAAACATGTTCGGTAGTGCTTACTCAGTGCGAATCACAAAGTCCACGATTTACGGAACAATCTTGGTGGCATAGTTGTAGGTAAAATCAGTTTGCTGTGTACAAACTTGTAGGCGTTCTGCTATTGCGTTTATTTGTGCTAACTTGGTAAATTTGTTTTACAGGTAAGTTTGAGCCGCAAAACTTAACAATAAAGTACGAGTATAAACCAAGCACAATATTTGGTATGTTTTTGATCAATATTATTTTAAAACTTATGTAGTATGTTCTTGAAATGAAAATAGATAGGTACCTACCTATTTCCATATGTACGCATTTACTTTGTATGAATGATAGATCGCACCTACCTTTGGAATAAATAGTAAGCCAGAAACAGAAAATACTTAGGCAAGCAAAGTAAGCAAAAATGTAAGTACTTAGGTACTTTGTTTTTTTCCTCTTCCAGGAGAGGCCCCTAAGCCATATAATTCAAGTCTAAGTAGTACCGTACTCAGTATCTTACCGTACATACCTTTCAAGTAGATAAATGTACATAAATACTTAAGTTTAGTTCACTGGTTTTAAGAATGTACGATAATTAAAGTCATTTTAAGTTTTTGGCAAAATATAACACGTAGTATATCTTCGTATTATATCTTGACAAAAACCACTGTAATTAATTAAAATTGATTTTTTCTAACAAGAGCAACACACTTAAATTTTGAAAGGGTGTGGAAAGAGATGGAAGCTTATGAGTGACAGAGCCAGCCAACTTACTAAAATGAAGCAGGAATTAATTTTACAAACCTTCTGCAAGTTCATAAAAATGCTTATCACTTTACACAAAATAAGCAGATCTTGCTTACACACTTCCGATAGACATTTAATATAAGTCCAATGCAACCCCCAATGCAATCCCTTTAGTCTCTTGTTGTGACCTAAATATCACATCACACTAATATTATAAATGCAAAAGTTTGGATGGATGGATGGATGGATGGATAGATGGATGGATGGATGGATGTTTGTTACCTTTTCACCCCAAAACTACTGAACAGATCGGGCTGAAATTTTGCATAGATATACATCTAATCCTGGAATCAAACATAGGCTTTTTATCCCATAAATCAAATCCCATGGGATATAAATCACATTAAACGATTCCATAGAAACAACGCGTGCGAAGTCGCGGGAATAAACTAGTATAAAATAAAATAAAAATCATTAATTTCAGCACAACTGGTACCATAATTATACAAATAAACATTTGTACATTACATTATGATAATTACCTACTAAGTTTAAAATTAATAATGCATGTCAAACTCCAAAATACACATTTAAATTCATTAATTCATTTACTTACATGGGTTCCCTTTAAAATAAAAAATTACTTAAACGCACAATTAAAATTAAATAAAAGTTACTAGTAGTCTATTTAATACCCTTTATTCTCGTGTTGTGACCCTTCATGTCTTATTTTAGTACAAAAAAATCGTAGTTTAACGAATTCATTATGAAGGTAAGCGGGTTAACTACAAACCTTGTTTGTATTAGAAGAGCTCCAACGTTTCATCTTTTAACTAGCGACTTCTTCAGGATGAGTGCGGTTCGAGTCACGCGCGTTTCGCGTCCCTGCGTGCACTGCGCTGGAGAGGTCGTTGCGCACAATTCCCCTTGAAAAGGGTTAACTACGAATAGCTAACCCGCTAACATTTACAATAAATGAGAAATACTTGAACTGCTGTTAAAAAATAGGTAAGTCAAGCCGTTGTTTTAGTACTTTACTGTGGACATTTTTAGTAAATAATAATAAAATAATAACCGTGCTTTACTAAAAAAAAATATTATTACCTACAAAGGCCTACGATTACCCTACAAAGGCGTATGCAGCGTAGCGTAGTCTACGCTCGGGCGGGCGGCGTAGCGAGTGCTACGAGAACCGTAGAGCGCCGCTACGGCAGCAAAGTAACTAATGATAAAATAAATCAGATACATGTGCTTACCAGCTGTTACAGAATTAATAACAGAGCTAGGGTAACTCAAACAATATTATTTAGAAATAAAAAAAATACCTAACCAGGCTAACTGCCTAACCAGAGCGGACTCAAATGTTTTGCTTCTAAAATATTTATTTCCTTTCTGTGCTGTGGATTAAAATTAAAGTTGATCAGATCAGATCAACAGCCTGTATTGGTCCAGTGCTGGACGCAGGCCTCCCCTTGATAAGCGCCTTGGCTTTTATCTCATGGGGGTAATACTCATAAACCCCACGCTGGGCATGCGGGTTGGGGATCGCAGTTCGGTAATGGAATTGTTCTGCAGGGGTCGCTGCTGCCCGCTCCCGGTGGATATCCTATAGTCGTGTCTTACGACACCCGCGGGAAGAGTTGGGGTGGTGCAAATTCTAAGCCGCCGGCACCACACAGCATTAAAGTTGATTCCATCAAAATATCTCTAATTTAAGAAAAAAAATCTTGATAGTCTAATTTGAGTGGTGAAAAAATAATAATATTATATCAAGGATATTTTCCAATAGTGTAGTATATTTCCTAACAAACTTCATGCAAACCAAAATGAGGGCAAGGGAATCAGTTCATTTCTAAGTGGCGGCACATTAAAATGTTCCTAAAACTGTAAATTTAACGGCTAATATCCAAAGGGCGCTTTTATGCAAAATAAACCGAAAAGTTATTATGATAAACGCTCTAATAAGCCCCGCGAATCGAGCCTATTACCGAAACTACGCCACAACTTAAATTTATGATGTCTAACTTTACAGTACCTACCTTGTTAACAGTAACCTCTGGATTAAGGCGCGTTAAACATAATTGTAAACGAGGACAACCAGAGAATCTACTTAACGATAAGTAATAAGTTTACTTATGTAGTTTATCAACAACCTTCAAAAGTTCAATGCTTTGTTAACCCGAACCTTTCCGAATTAACGGCATTTCAAATTATCTATTAAAACGCTTTTCATTTTATTTGATAAACAAGGTGGAATGTAAAGCCATCGCCAAAATAAATAATACTGTACAATCCATATTTTTCATATCTTTTTGAATCATTCGCCACGTAACAATAAACGATTTCATATTTTATGTTGAGCTGATAGGGACGAACTATATTTTACTCTGGAATATGGCTCGTTGTTTAATTTGAGTGAAAAACTGCACATTGTCCACTTTTTGCCGGTAGCAAGCAAGCTAGATAACTGGTCGGTCCAACAGCAGAGTTAATATTAACAGTCTCTGTGGATGCCTTCAGTCTAATGCTGGGTCCACACGGGTCGACTTCATTTTAATTTAAAAAACTAATCCTAGTAGTTGACAATTTTGTTTCTAAATGGATTATTTTTCGTTGATATTGTGCCTATTTAATTGCATTATGTTGACACGATTTTCGATTCATACTTATTGTTAGTCGGTGTCGCAAGTACCTACTATTCTTTTGTAAATACGGCACTCAACTGGAATATCCTTCCTTTCTGCATTAGGTAATTTAGGCACAACAGTTCGCATAGCAAGAGTAGAGCCTTACAAGTCAAGCACAGTATTGAACGGTTTGCAGTGGGCAAACACTGTAGTTACAGCATGAGCTCATATTCTAATACTGTCAACTTTATACCGGACAGTGGACGTCACTGAGCCTTATTGAATTTCACCATACGCTTTAGGCTATATACATAGAGTTCCGAGAAAAAAACGGTTTTGCATAAACAAATTATTGTTTAAAGGACTGTGAAAATATGGAAAGCTCGGGTAAAATATCGCAGATAACTTTTATAAGAACGATCGGTTCATATACTTTGAGACGAAACAAGAACGGTTTATTGTGCAACTATATCGGAATTTTCTAAAGATGTTGGAAAACGAATGGTTAGGTACCACCAAAACCCTACCAACTCATTCAAAGACTCATAAGAATGCTAATGCTTTAATTCCGTAACCATGAAGCTAACTGTTGAATATTTTACTTCACTTAGGACTCAACAGATGTCCTCCTAAAAACATTCTGCTTTATTATGAAACAGAAAACGGCCTGCGGAAAACGATTCACAATATAAGATTAGAAGCGATTTCCATTTGTTTTTGTGGCGAAATTCTCGCAAAAAGTGCTCTTGGGACCTCGAACGAGTTCAAGAACACGTAATTAGATAATAACGATGTCGGCCAATGAGGCAATTACTGGGCGAGCTCTCCGGGCTCTGCCGCGGTCACGGCTGACGAACAATAACTTCAGAACAACTTCCACCCCCTTTGTAAATAAGCAACAACCAACAAACAAAACAACTTTCAATTGCGGTTGCTTTATTTGGAATTTGATTTCATTCGATTTTCAAGGAAGAAAACTAATTGAGTTTCATCGTCAAACGGTCTTTGTTTGAGTTCTAGAACTTTTAGAATTATTGCTTACTGGGTTTGGTTGATTAGTAACAACGGCAAGCTAAAGCTTTCAATACAAACCAGTGGTCGACTTCTAAAGGAAGCCTAGTTATTTAATTCATTTGAACTTACTTCCTGCTGCTACAACCCTTAGAAGATTCTGACCTTTTCCATTCCATCCATTCCTTAACGTCAGGCAGTGAAGTTATTTTAAAGGTTTCTTTTTCTGCGTTTTCATTTACTACTTTTGAGATTGCATTATTTACATCGTTAAAATTTGTGTTTTGTCATTTTATTATAAAAATTAATGAAGTGTGAAAATGTTTAAGGAGTAACTCCTGAAAATGTTTAAGCGTCAAAAACACCGAATCTTTACGAGTAGCTACCTACTGGACAACTGCCAGGGTTCGCTCAAATGCTTTTATGAGATTTTATTCTCTTCTAAATCACCACTTTACTGCCAGATCTTGGTTACTGTCATTCCAAAACACGCACTAACTCAGATAGCCAACATTTCGAGCACTAATCAGACAACACAACTTTACCTACAGTTTCCTCAAACAATACCTACATAGGTTCGCATTAAAACCTTTGACTGATTAAACTGTTATAGTTCGGTTAGATTAGAACCTAGAGTATGTACTACAATTTAGCTTTAATCACGTCTTATGTGTTCATGGTTAAGTTTTGCCACCATTTTCATTCTGGCCTTTGTTTTTTAATTACAAGGCGAACATCGAAAACAAAAAAGTAAGAATAGGATACTGCTCCAAATATTATTCTATGATTTTTCTTTTCTAGGATCGTAGGTTACAGTTATTTACCGTTGAGAATAACCAACATTCTTTTACCGAAACTGGCTTGTTAGGCCACTTAAGTAGGCAAGTCTTTGCCTGTTATTAACCTACCTAATTACCGAGATGTCTAATTACCTATCTGGTCTGGTAGGTACTCTTCAGTCTGATTACCTTTGATGCTATGAGAAGCTACAATCAACACACATATTCCAATCTGTGTGATAATTTTTCCGTCACATATATGGCAAAAGCTTTTTTCGACACTTTTTTGATAAGTTAATACATTGGCTTTGTCGACCAATTTCAATCCAATTTACATTTCAATCGGGAGCTTCATGTAAAAACATGAGCCACAGAGAGCATGCCGCGACTCGCAGAGAGCTTTATGAAATAACGTTACTCGCAAACACTCGCACCACTCAAATATCCGCCTTCATAATTTTCATGCCCATTCAACGAAAAATTCCTCATAATTTACAAAGAGACACCGACTACTTGGGGAGCCATAAATATTTCGCTTGGAAACCTTTGCAACGGAGCCTTTGAAACTCTCAGGCGTGCAACTGATATGCTCGCTCTCTGCTCTCATTTCGGGAATTAGCATGTGATTTCCACCTTTTGCACTACCTACTCTTTGTATGTAGATTACCTACTGTCCTTTGTAGAGAGTATTTGCTTTGTGGGGGAAAATAGCTTAGCCACGTAATATTAGAGATTTTGTTTTCGCAAAACATGCAAATATTGCATTCAGCTGAATTCGACCATTAATATTTTCAATTTGTAATTCGTTGTTTAATGTTATTTTTTAAACATCTTAATAAATAAAGAAAATTACTACCAAAAAATTGAAATAAATTAGAACTAGTATTAACAATTGAAACAATTGAGCTAACTACAGACTGTTGCAAACAATCTACAGGTAGCTCAACTGATCCTTATCAATACCAGTCGGAAGCGTCCCCAAGACGCTGGCTGCAACATAAATTGGAATGTTATTCAATGGTAGGTATAAATTATTTTAAAAAACTATACGAAGAAATTACTGAAATCTCATCAAAATTATCGGAACTGAAATAATAAGGACGGTGATAGTATTTTCAACGTTGCTCATTATTTTGAATTTCTTGATTTGTTTACAGGTTCGAGGTTTGGTTACAGTTTACCTTACTACTCTTTTAGTTGGAAACCTTGGAATCTTACGAAACCTACTTAGTTTCGTTTTATAAAATCACCAACTCCATGCTCGGTCAAAACAACTTGGCGCTTCGCTGAATCTTCTCTACTTAAACATGTACGAAGAAAATACGAGGTTCGGTCTTTTCGTATGCATTTTGCGATTGTAGGTAACACTGTGGCGCAGAAGTAACGAAACAGTCTAGATAACATTTAGCCTGTATTGCAGTTGAATAGAGTTCAAATATATGTAACGTGTCTTTCCTGTAAGTGCATTGGAACGTCGCAACTGGCCGCCGGCGTCGCACGAAACAAATAAAGTTGCTAAGCGTAAGCCCCAGGCGTATGTTGTAAACTATATTTATTCGCCCATAACAACGATCTCCTGGGATGGCAAAAATGTCTCGCGCAAACCAAGCTTTATTTTTCTGCAGGTGACGTCATTTGACGCTTTTTCCAAAAAAAGTAATGGTAATGTACTCTCATGCTCTTCTTAGCACAATGTAAGCATTTAGCTAAGAAGTATACCTACCACGGTTTTGCCTCAGTTTAAAGCAACCTACAGTTAAGGTAGTATGAACACTTAAAAGTTTTGATCCCTTCTGAGGGATTTAAAACCTGAGACGTCTACTTATCATATTAAGTAAGTACGGTAACCACCCACTCTCTGTTCTATCTCATATTTTTTATACATACCTACCTATAATGATGTATGTTTTCAGCGAAAATAAAGAAATTTTGAACTAGCTTCACTTATCACATCAAAAAGCACTTAAGCCTTTTTTTATTATTTGTTGCAAATAGCACTAAAGCCGACAGTAAGAATAGATCATCCGAATATACTCATACCTCATGCATACATTCTTCGATTTGGAATAAAATCCATACTGGATTTACATAAATCTACAAATTCTATGCACTATAAACAGGATTAGGAGAGATGAATTTAAACAGTAAAACGAATAACGCTTAGAAATACAAGCCACCGAAAATAATAAGCTTAGACGTATATTGAACTCGTTTTGTATTCAGTTCAAAACGGCGTCAAGTCCAATACACCGTCTAATATTCAAAACATGTCAATAGACTTATTGCTATTTCGCTCCTGGAATCCAATTTTATAGCTGTTGCGGGCTATGGATAAGCTTGGAAATGAAAATTCAAAGCCATTTTCGCTAATGAAATAGACATCTCTCAACATGATGTGGCTTCTAGAACCCGATTCACTAGTGTAAAATATAGAACTCAAGCTGAATAATAGAACTCAGGCTAGCTCAAAATACGGGGATCACAAACCATTCTACCACAAATGGGATCATTCAGACTGACAGATACAATCGTTTTGTTCTGCAAATAAGAAGAGCTCTTTGAGATATAATTCCATCAACTTTAGGACACTTTCTTAAATAGCGGTGTCGCAATGACGAGGGGTATTTTGTTATTTTTGGGTTCTGCGGTATCCGTCCAAGAGGGCTTTGTTTCAGGTGTATCCGGACACTTGAGACGTTATTGTTTTCGCATGTCACGAGGGAGATATATTGTCAAGACGCGAAGGCTTGCGCATTTGCAGGTTTCATTTACACGGTGGCCCAAAATGAGGGTAGCAGGTTAAAACAATTACTACTCTCGGGTTGGAATGTGTTTGTACATTTCTAAGTTTATCTCCAACTTTGTAATAATGTTGTAACTAGAATATTCTCAAGATTTTGGTGACTATGACTATTGTGAGGGGGTATTTTATTAATTATTATAGTGCTTGAATTGTAGAGCTATAGGTAGAACTTTATGATAAGAGGCGTACTTTTAAACCGATGCTTTTGGGTTTAAATATCAACTGAAAAAGATTTTTCCGCCATAAAAGAAAACACGTAAATACATATTGAAAGACCGCGAAAGGAAGCTTTATGAACAATAATTATAAGCTGAAACCATTCTTACAGATTTGTTGCAGATACCTACTATGTAAGCACCAGCAAGGTAAGCTACCGATGCCGTATGAATTATCCAGTTTTTATGTGGAAGTTTAGGTTAACGAACTGATTTTCATTCACGTGTAACGCGGTTACCGTAGGCTTATTGATTACAAGACGAAAATCGGTAAGTCAGTGAACTAAGACTGTTCGGATTTCTTTTGCCTTTGACATATTTTACGAGTGTGACTTTGACAGCTGTCATCGCGTATTTTTTGATGACCGTTAGGGTTATTTCCCGCGTAATAAAAAATAATCAGTCGATTTTTGGATCTCGAACCGAGCTGCGGGATATTCGCGCGCATACGTATAGATAAACATTGTCGTTTCGTTCCTTTTTTTGTTAATTGTGCTATTATTAGCTTATTTTTGGTTAATTGTGCTACTAATTGGAGTGGAGGTGATTGATGGTGCTTGTGATCCGGGCAACAGGACTTCACACTGTGTCGCACCCGGGAAAGCTGACCGACGACATCTTTCTGACCAGGGAGTATTACAACTTGCTAAGTATTATGTTAGTGCTGTAGGTGGACCCTAGGTGCCGAACACAGACCGACTCGTCGCATCGCTTCGCACGAAGGTTAGTGGAGCCTATTTTACCCGATATCACTCATATCATCATCACGCTCATCCAAAATCATTGGGCTGCTTGCCATCAAAAACCAATTAATTTTGTCGTTAGCTATATAATAAATCACACTTGAAATTAAATTTATCCCCTCTATTTTAATTTACAGTCCACTCTCTCATCTCGAATCGTATTATCAATCTGGGTAATCGAACATTTGGTCCTTCGAGCCGGATATAACTAGTTTTCCTTCGTAGTGTATTCGATTTTTTTATGGTTTGTAAATTGCCGTGGTAATATTGATTTTTAATTTTACAAATTGTCGTTTTGTTGCCTTTTCAACAATAGTTTCTTTGTTTCGTTTCGTATAAACTATTGTTGGAGGTATAAAATCTTTATTCTAACGGTCATACTCTACCTACCTACATACGTGTTCTTTTTTTGTTTTTGTTGGTTGTCTACTCTTGCAACTTGACAATTTATTGCTCGGTTGGTATCACTCGCGTCAAAACAAATTGTCAAGTTTTCAAGGAGAAATTCATTGTTTGTGGTATCAAATCATTCACTCATTCCGAACTACTGATAACATGAGACCCTATTGCTTGAGGCCAATCGTCTATAGCCTGCCTAAAAAAAAAAAAAAAGTTATCTGTGGTATTTGTTTACATTCGTCATTCCATTCGTTCATATTTTGCTTTGCTTTGCATGTTACATCTTATTGATTTATTAATAAAATCGTTGATTTCGTTTAAAATAAATGGAATCTGAAATGGAAACTAGCCGCGACGAACGAACAATGCAAGCCGATCAATTCACACTGTGTCTCACCCGGGAAAGCTGGCCGACGACATCTTACTGACCAGGGAGTATTACAACTTGCTAAGTCTTATGTTAGTGCTGTAGGTGGACCCTAGGTGCCGAACACAGACCGACTCGTCGCATCGCTTCGGACGAAGCTGACAGTTGAAAGCGTTGAAAAAATCAAAAGAGAAGTGACTTCGCACGAATATATAAAGGAAACTGAAGAAAAAAAAGGATGTGGAAAGTGAAGAAATAAAGTCCTTAGCGTTTGCTAAGGATTCTTTTGATTTTGATGATGATAATGAAATATCAATAGAAGAAGATTATAGACTAGTATTGTCTTCAGAGAGTGACAGTGATTCACCCTGTATTCTCAATAAAAAAATGGATGATGAATCATTCATAGAAAATAAACTCAGTTCAGAAGAGTCAAACCATATGTCTGAATCAAGTTTTTCTAATAACCGAACTAAAACACAGGATCCTGTAGACCCATTCCTTCTATGCGCACAAAAATACAGACCTTCAGAAGAAATAGCCAAATCATCCAATGAAAATGTTACTGAAGTAGCTGTAACAACTAAAACAAAATTTATAGAAGAACGGATAGCGATTGAAACAGAACTTCAAGAAAAAAAGCGAGAATCAAAATCACTTCATCGTGCACAGAAAGAATGGTCTGAACATAGTAAAGAAAAATCAACTGCAGATGAGGATGATTATTCCGATGAAAGTCAAAATATAAGACTGGTATGGGCTCCAGAGATTGAAGATGAGTCACTCAATATTCTGAATATGGAAATAGATCACAACAGTTCCCAGCAGCATAAGTGTGAATCATGTAATAAACAAATTAAAACACTGGATCCTGTAGACTCATCCCTTCTAAAACTAAAAACATGTAGACTTTCAGAAGAAATAACCAAACCATCCACGGAAAATGTTATTGAAGAAGATGTTACAACAAACCTTGATAAAAATGAATTTATAGAAAGCCCAGAAATTCGGAAAGGCAATTTTCATAATGAATACCTTCAGTAAGGATGATCATAATAAATTTGTTAAAGTTAGGATCTTACTAGATAGTGCTAGCGCGTGCAACTTCATTACTCAGTCGTGCGCAGATCGTTTGGGACTGAAAATACGTGCACATGCCCAATCTATCCATGGAATTGGTAGGGCATCTACCAACTCAGTTGGTTCGGTCAAGTGTGAGTTGGGCCCTCGAAATCAGGGTTCTTCGGGTAACTTAGTTGTGGAAGCTGCGTTACTCCAAACCATCTGTCAAGATATGCCAGGTGGACATATAGATATTTCATCGTGGGAGCACCTCAAGGGGTTGGAGCTTACAGATCCTGAGTTTAACACCCCAGGGCCAGTTGATATGCTGGTCAGTGTCAACGTTTTATCGTCGGCGTTAAAGCCTGGTCTTAAGAAAGGTGCACCAGGTCAGGCCATCGCTATTTCTACTATATTCGGGTGGATAGTGATGGGCGAATGCACAATCGGAACTGACTTCTCTTGCCTTCGCACCAATGCTATTGGTAAAAAGGATTGTTTTTTCGTTTCTAATTTGTCTTTAGAAGATTCGCTAAAAAGGTTTTGGGAATTGGAGAATATAAATCCACCTAAGTACACTCCATCTTCGTCGAAAATAGAATCTGCTATTAGTAGGTACATGGAAAATGCTTGTCGTCGGAATTCTGATGGGAGGTTGGTGGTACCGTTAACCTTTATCGATCCTAATCAAAATCCCATCTTTTCAGATTCGCGGAAAATCGCCTTGAAGCGGTTCCTAAATCTTGAGAATAAGTTCAAAGTGAACGCGCAGTTCAAGGCTGCGTATGTCGAGTTCATGAGGGATTACTTGGAGAGCGGGCATATGGTAGGAGTGGTCGTTGAATGAACGAACTGTTTTTGTAGACTGTTTGTTTGCCGTCGACTGCTAGACCGGTTTACAGTCCATTGATGAACCAGTTTACTCGTGAACGACATTTGCATCGCCCAGTCCAAAGTCGAGCGTTGACGAAACTGTTTGTTTCTCGCTCTCTAGCCACCCGTCTATCAAGCATTCTGCTCTCTTCACACTTGCTTGTTTCGCTAATATGACTATCTCTCTTTCGCCATGCGCCAGGCCAGACTGTATATCGGCGGCGGCGTAGGTGGTGTTTTGTAAAAGTAAACTCTATTGCAATGCAATATGCATGTCAATTATCTTCATATGGTAGGTAAGTTGCACTATGCACACAAGCGTAGGTTAGGTACCTAGCAGGGTTATTTATTTCTGATTTTCGGGCATACCTATCCAGATAGAGACAAACCATTCTAAAAATGCAGGCCCTCTTCATAAAACGTCATAGGTACCTACTTACTTGGCGTGCATTTTTAGAATGCTTTATCTCTACCTACCTAGGTACCTATCCCGAAGGTAGGTAGGTAGTGTAGGTTCCCTAGGTACCTACCTACTGACCTATGGGATTTTTCTTTTGACGCGTCAAAAAGCAAGAGGCACCGATACTTACATTACATTTTAATACCTACCTACTTATGACAAGTTTAGCACCACTATTTAAAGGTAGGCCTACCTATAATAAACTGGTGCTTAGGTATTCTGATAAGTGATAGGTACGATAAATAACACTATTGCTCCGTGCTATTTCACACTGGCTACTGGCATGGCGATTTGCAAGCGAGTTAACGGCGAAAGACATGGTACCTAGGTAGGTAGGTAGGTACCTAGGTAAATTCATTGTTGAAAAAAAGTAGTGATCGCGAGGTCTACTGTTCGTAGAACTACCTACTAGTTATATAAAAATACCCAGAACACCCGGAACAAATATTTGCATTTTTGTTTGCGGGTTCGATTCCCGCCTTAGGACAAATGTACGATACATTTGTCCTAAGGCGGGAATCGAACCCGCAACCTGCGTCGCAGGCGGACCTTTGCCGGCTGTACCACATCGGTCGTCAAAATAGTTCATACGTCGCGTCGTCGATTGGCAAGCGTTTATGATCGTTTTGATTCTCGCCGTCGTTTACCAATCTGTGCATCAACGTTCAACGATCGAACATGTTCTGAACTGAACGACATAAACTGGTCGAACAGTAGACTGTTTTATGAACTAGTTCATCGTGGACAGTAAACGGTCTCGTTTCGTCGACTGAAAAGAAGTGGACGACCCATTCCTAGCATATGGAGGAAGTAAATCCCCCTGCAGGTAGTGTTGGTCCATTCTTTTATATCCCGCATCACGGAATTTTGCGTCCAGAGTCTCTCACCACTCCTCTCAGAACCGTATTTGATGCTAGTGCCAAAGACGTCGAAGGAAGGTCGTTGAATGATTTATTGGCCCTAAACTTCAGAAGAGTATTTTCGATATTCTTATTCGATTCCGTTGGCACAAAATCGTGTTCACTGGAGATATAAAGAAAATGTACCGCCAATTTTTGGTGACACCTGAAGACACCGATTACCAGCGAAGATTATGGCGCGATAATGCGGATTTGCCTATTCGTGACTTCCGTTTGCTTACGGCCACATATGGTGTGTCGTGCGCGCCATATCAAGCTCTCTGGTGCATGTCCCGCTTGGCATCGGAATTTGCTGCTCAGTTCCCTCTCGGCGCATCGATTCTCCAGCGGGATATGTCTACATACGTTGACGACGTTGTGTCAGGGGCGGATTCCATTGAGACTGCAGTCCAGATTCGGCAAGAACTAACTGAAATTTTGTCGTCGGCGGGCCTTCACCTACGAAAATGGACTGCTAATTCCGAAGAGTTCCTTAGTGGCTTGCCCCGGTCAGAATTGTACTCCGAAAAGATGTGCAATTTTGAGGATCTTCAGGATGTATCGTTGAAAATCCTTGGCATGCTGTGGATCCCCACCATGGATCAGCTCACGTTTAAAACCGCATCAGTTGAAACCAGATGTACGAAGCGGTCTATTTTATCGGATATAGCTCGTATTTTCGATCCCTTGGGTCTGTTGTCGCCAGTAGTTTTCTTGGCTAAGTACATCATGCAGCTGCTGTGGATGGATGTTGTGGATTGGGATGAAGAGGCTCCACAAGTCGTTGCTATCGAGTGGCTTAAAATAAAAACCCAATTGCCTTTACTAAGTTCTGTCGCCTTACCTCGAAGGATAGTATCCGAGTTCACCTCACTTCAGTTCCACGGATTCTGTGACGCCTCCGAGCGTGGATATTGCGCCGTTGTTTACTGTCGAGCGGCGCAGGGTAACGGAGTGGCTGAAGTGCGGCTGTGCTGCGCCAAATCCAAGGTAGCGCCGCTTCGTAAATGTTCAATACCTCGTTTAGAGCTGATGGCAGCTGTCTTACTGACTGAATTGATGTCATCAGTGACTTTAGCTTTGGATGGCCTTTATCAGCTCGAAAATATCGTTGCGTGGTCTGACTCCAACGTGGCTCTAACCTGGATTAAGTCCTGCCCCTCGAAATTCGCGCGTTGAACCAGAACACCCCTAATTCGCTTCCAAAAGCGCTTCGTAAGCTATGTCCTTTTGTGGATACGAACGGGTTGTTGAGAGTAGGGGGTCGCCTTTCTCATAGTGATCTGAACTTCAATCAGAAACATCCACTGTTGCTACCCCGAGATCACCGCTTGACGTATCTCTTAATTGAGGATTATCACCGCAAGTTCCTGCATCCCGGTCCGCAGACATTGCAGAGTCTGTTAATGCGGGATTTCTGGATACTTTCGGCTAAGCGAGCAATCCGGTCCGTAGTGGCATCTTGTGTTAAGTGCTTCCGCGCAAAACCCCGGCTGTCTTCACCGCCGCTTATGGCCAACCTACCATCTTATCGCATTAATCAAATAAAACCATTTTCATCATCTTCTGTTGATTTCGCTGGTCCATTTGATATCGCTCTCGGACGCGGTCGCGGTGTAAGGACGTACAAGGGGTATGTCTGTGTTTTCGTGTGCACGGTTATCAAGGCGGTTCACTTAGAGCTGGCATCGGATTTAACTTCCGAAGCCTACTTGGCCTGCCTGCGGCGGTTCATAGCACGTCGGGGGCGCTGTTCTCAATTGGTGTCAGACCAGGAGATGAATTTCGTCGGAACCAGTAATCTGTTGAAGGATTTTATGACACAAGCATCGCAGACTGAGAGGGTGGAATTCAGATTTAATCCTCCTGGCAGCCCACATTTTTCGGGGCTAGTGGAGGCAGGAGTTAAGTCTGTCAAAACCCACCTTGCTCGCGTTGTCGGCGGGCAACGCCTGACATATGAGGAATTGAACACGTTGCTGATCCAAATCGAAGCCTTATTAAATTCGCGCCCTTTGTCCCCCTTGAGTTCGGATCCTAATGATCTTGTGGCGCTGACTCCAGGCCACTTCCTCACACTTGAGCCGCTGACTCTATTGCCCGAAGCGCCCATTCTGGAGAATCATGTTAATCCTTGTCGTCGATGGAGACTCATCCAGAAAATGCATCAAGACTTCTGGGCCAGATGGCACCTCGAATACCTTTGCAACAACGCCATAAATGGGTTGACGCACGAGACAACATTGTCGTCGGAACTCTCGTGCTCATCTCCAATGAGCAATGCAGCCTCATGAAGTGGAAGTTAGGTCGGGTAATCCAACTCCACTCTGGGACTGACAATGTTTGCCGTGTGGTTACCCTGAAGACTCAGTCTGGAGAATGCAAAAGGCCTGTCGTCAAACTGTGTGTACTTCCGTTTCCCCCGGATGTCGAATCTAGCCCCCCATCGAACTAGTTCCAACGGACGGCTTCATCGTAAATAAGTTATTGTTTGTGTTCCGTTTTTCTTTTGTATTAAGTTGTTATAATACAAGAATAATTGTAAATTAATGTGTAAAATCGTTTCAAAACTTGTATTATCTCGTAATAGTATTTTTTTTTTTTTAAATACACTGTCTGCTGAAAATAGCGTATTTTGGTGGTCGGAATGTTCGGATTTCTTTTGCCTTTGACATATTTTACGAGTGTGACTTTGACATCTGTCATCGCGTATTTTTTGATGACCGTTAGGGTTATTTCCCGCGTAACAAAAAATAATCAGTCGATTTTTGGATCTCGAACCGAGCTGCGGGATATTCGCGCGCATACGTATAGATAAACATTGTCGTTTCGTTCATTTTTTTGTTAATTGTGCTATTATTAGCTTATTTTTGGTTAATTGTGCTACTAATTGGAGTGGAGGTGATTGATGGTGCTTGTGATCCGGGCAACAGGACTTCACACTGTGTCGCACCCGGGAAAGCTGGCCGACGACATCTTACTGACCAGGGAGTATTACAACTTGCTAAGTATTATGTTAGTGCTGTAGGTGGACCCTAGGTGCCGAACACAGACCGACTCGTCGCATCGCTTCGGACGAAGGTTAGTGGAGCCTATTTTACCCGATATCACTCATATCATCATCACGCTCATCCAAAATCATTGGGCTGCTTGCCATCAAAAACCAATTAATTTTGTCGTTAGCTATATAATAAATCACACTTGAAATTAAATTTATCCCCTCTATTTTAATATACAGTCCACTCTCTCATCTCGAATCGTATTATCAATCTGGGTAATCGAACAAAGACATTTTATTTATTCCAGGAACAACATTTCGTTTTTATGCCAAAGGTTAGAGGGCAAATTACGCAGATATCTCACCTACAGTAGATTTAGCACGTGTGTTGAATTACAGGGAATCGAATTAATAATTCGTTTTACCGTAACCAAAATGTTTCAGGTGTCTTTCTCTGTATCCTGTGCCCAAATTTTGTTTCAAAGGTTCTGTTGCACTAAATAAGTACACGAATGGTGCGTGCGTAAACCTTAATGCTCTAGGTTGTAGTTGGATGAAGACTACAAAATAGGGGTGGTCATGAGAAAACGCCACTATTTTGTCTTGGACAATATGCTCACCACAGACTGATGTCCTTTTGAAGCTCAGGGCACTTAATCAGATTTCGCGTGAGAAAGCTGGCTCATTCGTTTCAGTTAAGACTTAACCTACATAATGAAAACATAAAAGAGACATTAACTTTGCTTTATTTGAACGCATTTGAACCGTGGGGCGTGTCTAGGTGAGTGCGAACTTTAGTATTTCAAATGTTGTTTCTTTTCATTTTATTTAACAAGTTTCTTGAAACTTTGAATTGAAAGAGCTTGTAGCCAGTTCGCACGAGTGATGTTTATTTGTTAAAAGATGCAATTTTAAAACTTCGTTTTTAAAAACAACAACCAAGATCTTCAACAAAAATGTAGTGAAGAAAATCGCGAACTCTTGTTTGAAAATGATGGTATATTTCCCTGGTATTTTTCATTACGCGACTAAAATAGCTTAAAATTGTTACATCGAGAACCTATGAAACTGTAGAAATTTTAGTAGCAACCTACCTACTTAAAATTCTAAAATAATGTTCCTTCCAAAGCTCTCATGTCTCCATATGCGCCATAAAAAGCATATAACCCCGCAATATAATGAACCTGCGGAATGAAATTTACCATTTAACAACCGAAATTTTTTCATCCTAATGAAACACTTGAGCGCGTCAAACGCGTACTAAATGTTCGTGTTCCGTTACGTTATGGAGTTCCTGTTTACGTTTACGTCTTCACGTATAACCGCCTCGTAAATTTTACGAACTTCACGGTAATATTGCTTGGTTATTACGCCGCCGCATAGTTGCGAAGAATAGGCGTTGTCCCGACCGCTGCTGTGTTATTTGCATAATTTTAATATTCTGCCATGTAAGTAAGCGATACAGTTGCAAAATGAATGTGAGTCGATGGCACAAATTTTTAGAATTAGGATATAAATGAATTTTAAACTTGTTGTCCGCGTCTGTTGGGTAAATGTTACTGAAGCTGGTGTTCACCAAAACATAACCGAACTTTTTTTTTCTTGACAATTTACACAGGATTACCCATCTAGAAAAGCAGAGCTTGTGTTATGGGTAATACTCGTAGATAATTAATAAACTTAATACACGATACACTACATAGATAGATATTTTTTTTCCTACTATACATAGAAAACATCCAGAACGCCCTGGACAAATATCTGCAGATCGTACAAACATTTGTCCCTAAGCGGGAATCTAACTTGCATTTTCCTGTGTCGCAGGCAGACCTTCACCCGCCGCGCCACAGAGGTTGTCAATAAGCAGTTTCGTCAGTTTACTTTGACGTTCAATGTATGAAACTTCTGTTAAAAAACGTCAATCAAAATGTAATTAGATTTCAGATAGGTATTTGTTCCGGGTGTTCTTGGATGTTTCCTATGTATAATAAAATATATCTATTTATCTATCTATGGCAATTACATTTTGATTGACGTTTTTGAACTTCTTTTAAAAAACGTCAATCAAAATGTAATCTTTTTCAAGAACACAAGGTATAAAACAACTAACAAACTGTAGGTACATACTAATTGTATCTATAGGATGACAAAATAGGGCGACAAAACTTTCCAACGGTACAAGACAAGACTTAGTACTTTCTTTTTGTCCGTACTATATCGCACACTCGCGACATGAAAACCTGCTTGAATGTTAGCGTTGCTCTATTTCAGATCGCATCGTGAAAAGATTCTGTGAAAATTTGTACAAAACTGCACTACTTCATTATGACTTTTAGTCTGTGAATGAATAGGTTGCTCGCTTAAAACTTGGCTAAGGGCCCTTAAGAAAAGCTCCACAGAGTAGGTAAATAAGACAGGTGCCTTATTTTGACGAGCGCAAGATTTTTCTAGAGGCCGTTAGTAAGGAGTTATACTTTAATTACGGATGTAAGTGGGTTAACTACAAACCTTTGTGATGGAAGAACACCGAGTCTAGAACCGCACTCACCCTGAAGATGATGACGGATGAAACGTTGGTGTACTTCCAACACTTATTTGTGTTGGAAGTACACCAACGTTTCATCCCGCGTAGTTAACTACGCGAGAACGCTTACAACCTTAATGAATTCGACAAACTACGACTGTTTTTACAGTATACTTTGTTAGGTTTATGTGGATAAAGTCATCAGGCAGATTAAGACGATTATGGCTTACTATAAAATATCAGATTATCTAGACTAGAAGATATAAAAGCTTGGGACGGGTATTGCTAAAACTCGAAAAATAACAACTAACAGGCTAAAGGTTTCTTCGTCGCTTCTTTACTTTAGTATACATACCGAAGTGACAGAAATCAAAAATATCACTGTTTTTCCGTGTCAGTGTTTAGTTTAATAATTTGAACTTTTCTAAGTGTAGGTACATTTATAGAATTTGTGAAAAGACAGAGTTTTTGATTTGATTTGATTATGCTAGTGTTTCTATTACAGCAATACCTAATCTCGTAGTTTCAATTCGTAGACTTGGGATCTCTGGAAAAAAGGTAAGAGCACAGCAAATGGTCCGTCCTCAACCTGGCCGTGGGCCAAAACCGGCCGGTACGCTGGCCGCACACGTAAACTGGCAAAAACTGGAGCATTAATAGTAACAGCCCTATCTGTTCCAAGCACTTTAGCACGTATTTTTCTCAACACATGCGCTGTATTGACACTTTAATTTGAGTGCAGCTGCATTGTAGTCTGCGTCACAGAGGCTACAGCTGCCTAAGGAAGTATCTAGCTGATTTATTTATTTGATACAATCACACCGCTAAATGTTTGTGCAAAGTTTTAGTTTCGTGGTGCGTGAGATTAATTTTAATTGAGGTTTTTAATTTTTTTTGCGTTCTAAAAGGAATAAAACTAGCGAAAAAGTAATTGGCCGCAAATCGCAAATAAACATTTTTATCAACTTATGAAAAAAAAAAATCGATTCATGGAGCATTTGGGAATTTAACATAATTATATTAGACCTAAAATCAACATTTTCCCAAATGCTCCCAAAGTACAATTGAATTGAAGTTGATTTTATGCTGGGTTCGTAGATAACAGTTTAATATTGGCAAATTACTTTTCCGTTAGTAACACCCTGTAGGACACAAAAAACTTTAAAACCACAAATAATAGAATTTTGCGCTATCACGAAACGATCAACCTTAAAACTACGAGTTATCCTTGCATCAAAACTAATTTTAGTTAGAGCGCGCTGCATAAATCATCAATATTTAACCACGGGTTTGAATCATTCATTACTTTTGTAGCCCAATCATCTGCTCAATAAATTGAAAATAAATTAATATTTTACAATACTTTGAACTTAATATAATAACGAGAGACTGCTATCACACCTTATTAAAATACCCAGCAGCCCTCACAAAGAATGTAAAAACATAACGTACCAATACCTCCCGCGGCAATAAAGTGACCGCAAGGGCCAACCATTCAAAAACGCGAATTGGTTTCCTTCAGCGGTTCTCGTGTATATTTTATTGGATGTAGCGGCATCGCCGCCTCAGTGATGTAGGTCGACGTACAATTTCCTGTCCGTGGTTGGCTGCGACCGCTGCTCTTTCCCGAGAGGTTCTCTGACAACCTGAAAACGTTCCGGATATGGGACGTCAAGGCGGCCAACTTTCGCTCTAGGGCCATGGAAATTGCTTCCGACAAACGTGTACTGGTTCTCCGATACAATAATCCGTTATTACATATTGTGTTTCCAACGTAACGCTCCGACCTGTACCTAATGCAAACAAAACGGTTATTGTATGTAGGCAACACCTAACCTAGCTATGGTAAAAAGTAAATAATGCGTATGGATTGTATTAAATTAGCTATTGTACACACATTCTAATAATGTTGGCATCAGTTTTTACTGATCACAATATTTCAAATAAAACGTTGATGTTAATTCAGGTCGCCAAAACTAAACTAATAAGACAACACTGAAAATCATACCATCTTTGTTTTCGATCGTTAAGAAAGCGACGGCCACATTTTTAGTTTTGTTAAATTAGCTTAGTGTGGAGAGCTGAAGTTGCTTTAAAAAAGGTTTACTACAAAACTCAACACAACATCCGTATTCGTGTCTCAGTTTGACCTCAGAATACATAAAGATGTTATCGTTACACAAATCGGATCCATCTCTGACACAAAAGTGCTTTTTTATGTTACACCGAGTGATTTCACGGGTAACATTTACGTTTCCTATAGGTGAACGCATCAGTGAAAATGCGACATCAATAATTCAGAGGGAGGCCATTAGATGTATCGGGAGAGGCTGTGAGTTTGTCCGAAATGAAGGTATGCTGCTATAGTTCGATGTAATGATGGGTCGATAGTTAATATTATTTACTCCAGTAAATCGACTTTCATACTGCAATGTTGTATAAAGTTCAGTAATTGCGAAAGTTACGTTATTTGTGTTTAACCTATTCACAACTAAAACATTGAACGGATCTTAATAAAATTTGGAAAAAAACTTTTTAAGCTTTATGTTATTCATGTATGTTTTATCTCGTGCAATAAATAATTAAGAAATTATGACAGCTGCTTATGGTCCAGGTACCACGTTAGCAAAGCCTCGCACAGAAGCCAACTTTCTATGTAAACTGATATAGAAAATATGTAAAAAACTTGTAGAGGCCCTGTTTATTACTCTAAGAATGTATGCCTACAGCCTAGCTTGTAAACATCATCATCACATTAGCCTAATAAAACCTCTAAAACGAAGTCGAAGACGAAGGACAAATGTTTTATTTAAAAAAGCTTCTTAGTATTCAAAGACAAGGCTTCGTGCCTAGGCTGTCTGTCCCACATTACTTTTTGCCGAAATTAGCTGACACTTTCGGTATTCTACGCCGGTCCAACTTGATCTATGTGTAGGATGTGGTATGTCGGTAACTTGGTGAACTGAAATTGCTTTTCTCGCGTACGAAGGCAGGCCTACGTCGGCATTCGCAGGAGCAATTTGTTGTTATTAGAACGAACACGCCCTTAATGGAATTGAAGGTACTTTGGATCATTTTTCGGATATTAACGTGAGAGTTTTATACGGGTTGATTTTAGAATTCCTGATGGATATAATTGATCATTTAGTATCTGAATATCCCTGACTAAGCTTATCGTTCTTTCCGTGGATTTTCTCAAATAGCCTAAACCATTTCATAAATCTTAACATCTCAAGATCCGTTAGGACCCAAATCCATTATTTTGGCGGAATCACCAACACATAATTTCACTTTAGCAACCCAAAGAACGATAAAACCGTTAATCTTACAAAGTTTAAAGACAAATCCATCGTTACCAAGTTTTCATGTGAAGCCTTTCCCAGATTATGGCCACACATTGGAAGACAACTGGGACATTGCGACAGCAAGATGCTTCTCAAATGCATTTGAGTCAACGCAGTTCTGTTGTGTTGGAAATCGAGTGAAGCGAAGCAGAGCCTTTCAAACGTTTGTTTGTATTCGCCTGGCTTCTTTTAACAGCAAAACGCTTTTGATCCTAGAATCAATTGCTTTTCATATTTTGTTTTGTTTGGTAGTTTGGCTTTTGTCTTTGAAAACGACATTTAAATTGGAATAATAAATCAAAGTGGTTTTATTAATTACAAAAATTTGGTCTAACAATTTCCTTAGTTAAAAAATGATTGCTTTCTTGTTTTACATGTAATTGTTAAAGTGCAAACCCGATATTGTAAATACCAAGTTAGTAGTAGGTAGGTATATTAACTATGTTAAAGCCACGACTACTGAGCAACTATTAAGTAATGTAAATTTTTGTGTAAATTGCAAAGTGGAGTTGACACTTTTCAAAAACTTTTTGTGGCGAGGCGAGTAATTAAACGTCATAAGCAATGCCTTAAATTTTAGAATAGGTTCTAGTTATAATTCCAAGTGGCGTGCAAAGACTTATTAATTTTAATTATATTTTTTGCTTGATCTTGAATCCGAAAATAGCTGTAAATAATTTTAATTTCAAAACGTTCACAGAGCGACCGCTAAGATAAGATAACTCAATAATCGGAGGCGCAGAACATAAAATTAAATCAAGTCACAGCAAAACAAGTTAAGACAAAGGACAGAGGCTTTATGTGTGCCGTTTAACTAATAATATTATGAAGACTATTAATTCAAACGACGCAATTGTATCTTAAAGACGTAATTTTCACTGTAATGATTCCAGATATTAATTAAGTACCTAGTTTATCAGAGTTCAATAAAAAAACGGTCTACTGACACAATAATAGGTAATCTAACCTCGGCTAGTTCGACTTCTCGTTTATGTAAGTCTACATAAACGAGTAGTCGAACTAGCCGAGGACCATGAGTTATACGAGTATTTCAGAATTTCAGAAATGAAATGTAACAAGAATGTGTATTTTCAAAGAATTAATGAGATCAATCGATTCGTGCTTCTTTCTGTAATGCGTTTCTTCATGAAAAAACTTTTTGAAATTCAAGAGAGAGGCCATCTCTTCTCCTGAATTTCAAAAAGTTTTTTTTTAAGTATTGGTTACTAGGTACCTCAATAGCATGCAAGCGTAATAATTTCGCAAAACGTAATTTCGTAGAAACGCCCAAGAATAGGTATGTTTTGTCAAATTTTCGGACAATATCGATGCAAATTGAAAAAGGTCATTACGTCCATCGTCATCAATTTCAGAACTTACAGACACCAGACTGGCTCAACTATTGATCGAATAAATCACCAATCCGCTTTCATCCGTCGCCAATCCGATTATACCATCCAAAACGTAGAGTATGCTTGCCTATATGAAAATACAACTGTGATTGTGGATCGCACTCAGCCACGCTCGAGTTAGTATGGCTGATGCAATTGCAGCAAATCACATCAGAGGATCGAGAATTTAACCACTCGCCCGCAATGTCCCAAATTAAAGTACCCACCTACCCGGTCCAAAGTAGCTCAAAACTATTGGCGCTCAATATTTGGCCTATTACCTTTGGGACAGATTAGGTACCATTGCATTGCCAGAAGTTAGTGGTAAAACAGTATACGTTGATTATAACTTTTCTTATGCGCCCTTAATGTCAATCGTGTTTCATAAGAACCATATTTATGGTAGGTACTGATATTTCAGAGCGGTTTTATTGCGTGGTCATAAACAATAACAAATAGCGATTCAGCATAATAGTAAACCGCTCACATTCAATTCAGTCACGAATCGGGATTAAACTGGCAAGCCACTTTTCAGTTCAGCCTTAATCCACATAGTTAGGTATTTCATTCGGAATGGGAATATGCCGAATTTCTATCTAGCGACTGCCACTGGCCAATCTCTTTAACTGACAAATGAAATTCGACGTACCGAACCGAACTGTGTGCGTGCGTGTGATGTGTTGAATAATGCAAACTCTGGCATTTTTTTTAATAAACTAACAGACAGGCTAATTGCATCAATAGATACCAATCAAAATACCGCCAAACCCGTGCTTTGATGACTATCTATTGTTTAGCTATGAATCAATAACCTCGTCTCGTTTATTAAAACAAGTATTTATAAATCCAAGCAGCCACTTGGAAGCGCATTAAAACAATTCGATTTTAATTGAAGGCTTTCGAGGGAAAGATTAATTGTCTGAAAAATTCCGGCTTGCAGAGGCCATTCCGATCGACTTTTCAGACGCAGAACGATTTATTCCATTCATGAGTGAGATCAGCAGCTTCGGCACATCGTGTTCGTGGCATTTAAAAAGTCATAAATTAAGGGTGGTCGACCGCAGGCGGGCGAGGTGAGCTTCACGTGAATAATAGCAGAGTCCCAACGACAGAACTTTCTTCGTTGCAGTCTAAGAATTTTCGCCATGATCAAGCTTTGTTTCCAATCAAATATCTTCCAAAAAATAAGCTGGAAGATTTTAGATCTTTACATATAATTAGTCGTTAATGAGGTAAATGTGGACCGTGATCGTTTGCAACTGGCCTGTCCGCTAGGGCGAGTTCAATGTGTCCCAAAGGCTTCGCTTGACTTGAAGTGTTTCAGCTTTTGACCGAAACGGTGCGGTACCTTGTCCGAGGCACTTAAAGGGTCATAAATTAGTAGTAGCTGCCCGCAAATGGCGAGGTGGGTGGGTGGTTTTCCAAGTGAATAATGGCCGTCGAGTGACCCAGCGATGCCTGTAATGTTAAAAATTTCCTATTTACAAAATGTAATTTATTTGCTTTATTTTTCCCGTACCGATATTGCTTTGTTCAGAAATAAGAACCTATTTATTTGCTATACCGCATAATATTTTACATTTATTACTGTTCTGTTTCTTACTGTTCATGCAAAATGTTCTGTTTCTATTTATTTTTCTAATGTCTGTTTGCTACTACGCAGACACAGGCGAAGCTCTACTTTGTTATAATAACATTTTCTTATTTTGTTTTCAGGTACGTAATTGGTTCTGCTCAAGAAGTCGTTACGTAGAAATAACACCGCAGGATCCTAAGGTAAGTAGATAGGTATGAAATAAGAATCTATCTGCGACACGATAAGTCAGTCAATCCGCGTAGATAGATATACTAATTTTGCAATTTAAAATGCAGAGGTTGTTGTGGTTTGACACAGAACATAAACAAAGAAAGTGTTGGGTTTATCCAGTCCATCATAAATTACGCAGATGATAAATAATTGGGTCAGACTAGGGTCGTGTCTGGTCACATCATTGTGATAACCTCATAGCTCATACGGCTATAGCACGCTTTGTGTAGGCGTCCTTGATATGATGGTAGATAACGAAACATGACGTCTTAATTAGAAACTAGAGAGATATTATAGAATACCCAATGTCATCTTATGTGAAGGAAATTCATACAAGTATTAAAATTAAGTATAACTTCACGTAACCAACGTATGTCTGAAGATGATTCAACCTTTGTTGAACATAACAGTTCCTCTGAAGACATAGGAAACACGTTTATTGTCAATTATAGTTGTAGGTGTGCTATGCTCTACAAAATTGCAGTTTCTTCTTTAGTTGTAAAATGTGACAAAGTGAGTTGTCCGAAATCTCATCTTCATTTTATTTCACACGCACCCTGTTTCAGTAAAAAAATAAAAGGTTATTTACTGACATAATAGCTAGTGTAACAGACAATATGAGTCCATAGGCTTTTTAAACCAGTTTAAAAACTGTGTTTCAGGAGCCAATAATTCAATTCAAAGAACTTGAACCGTTCTAGCCGTTAGGTGCTAAAAATAAAAATGTTCCTTACATAAAGTATTTACAGCCAAGATTTATATGTTACTTAATTCGCCTGACTTTCTGTTTCCAATGAGAAGCTCCGCATCCTGCGGGATCTCGCGACGATAAATGAGGAAACTTACTTCCCTCCGGCTTTGTCTTAGTAAAGTGGGATACTAGCCGATTGAGAGTTCATTTCGAGTTCTCATTTCATGCGATCGACTGTAGGATTGCGAGATAAGGTATAAGGTTCGTTATGCTAAGGGTCATAATGGCTCGGATTTAAAACGATTTTCATAAAGTAGATGTTTCTTAACGACTTCAAATGAGACGGTTGTCAGATCGAATTAGAGGTGTGTTTCACAAAACATGTAAGTCGGTTTATTTTTAAGCTGTAGGAACATAGGTACCTAAATAAGGTTAAACTCGGCCTTCTGTTCTAATTTTAATGTTCATTTATTGATCGTTCACCAGTTCCGAAATTTTATTATACCATTGCACACATACTAAGATAAGTGTCTACCCAATAGCTACAATTTGTTTATTAAAAGCATATCTATCTGTTTTTTTTTTTTGCTTCAAAATGTCAGTAGGTACCGAATGCATAGCAGTGCTTGGCCTGCGATATTGTATTGTGCTCAGAGAAAATATTGCAATTCCGGTTCCGCGCAATATTGCGATTTCATACGGCGTACATTCATTGGTTTTTGTTTGTTTTCAGTTTTAATTTTAAATCTTGCAAAGCATAGTCGCTTCAACTACTTTACAAATAAGAAGTTCAATATAAATATATCCAAGACTTATCTACTCATTCCATATCTAAGACATCACACACGTTGAATAATCACAAACTAAGAAGAATGTTACACAGCTTAAGAACTTTGAAGATGCAAGTTTGTGCATAAATTGAGAGTTACAAAATGGCGGCGGCGACAGCAACTCTATCAGGGCACCTGCGTCCAGGATCTACGAATTTAGATTAGTGCATCCAACTCGAGAGCACCAACAGTCTCCAAGTTTGCTCCAGAGGAAATCGTATAAATGTTAATGAAAGTCAGACGTCTCTAATGAGATTAAAGCTCCCGTAAAATTGGATTGGTCCGTGGGACTTCTTTAATTTTCAGTCATCGTGAAAATTGGGTGGCTCAGAACGAAGCGCCAGACGTCGATCTTTCCTATTCAATAAGACGCATTCAACACTCCTTTGTAAAATTGAGTGCTGATTTGAGCTTATTGAGAGGACTTAGTGAGATGAGGAAGTGAATAATTTAACTATTCAGACTGTAACTTCGTCTTAGCCTTTGATCTTTATAAAAGTTTTAGAGCTGTAAGAGGCTTTGGACTTCTTAGATACATAGGTAATATTTTAAATAATAAATGCGTTATACCTACTTACCTTGTAGGTACTTACTTCATAAGTCAAATATAATGAACTAATAAGGCGCTCCTTTGGTTACTATGATTCTCGTAGTGTGCTACATTTTTATGGAAAGAAAGACGCAAAAAAGGTACTGGAAGAAATCACACAACATTTTGCTACTTCCTTGATATACAAACGTTATATTGGAAACAAATACCAACAGTGTCGATCAACGTATTCGGACCTAGAAAGCCAAAGACGGTACAACCTACCCACAGACTAGAAGCTTAAAGTGGCGTAGTCGTGAAACATAGTTATATGGCCGTAACATCTATCGATGCATTCATGGAATCCAAAGTCAACATAGATAGATATAGGTACCTTCAATCAGTCAGAAGACCCGGCACACGTCATGAATTTCACAGTAGGTTCTGCAATATTCACTCCATATGCGAGTGTGTCACTACATTCCTATCGGCCGGTATCATTCGGTTTATGAGAGGAGACGCCTTTACCTTATGTTTAACTTATGAGATTTTTCTTGTCGTAAAATAGGTATTATTTTTGAGGCATGTTTGTACTTAATATATTAGATAAAAATTGGTCGCACTGCTGAGTTAAATATTGTAAGAATAGATGTAGACATGCTGAGTGAAAATATTATTCGAATAGATGAAGGACTCGATAAATTGGGAGTCGCTGTTGTCGGAACGGTTTGGGCCTGAATGTTTGGATAAAGGCGCAATCTCAAGCTGAAATCGGGGCATGCAGCGATCTCGAGCGAGGCTAGGGACGGCTTGCGGGCTGATCGGTCTGCGCCTCAAATTGAGAGGCGAGCGGCACCGTGCAAATTGAAAGCGCTCCCAAATTGCTGCAGACCTTTGTATTTGTAACCAGGGCCGGAGTGCCGAGAATCAATCAGGGTAATGGGGGTTTGTCCGAATCTGCTTGGATTAGTCCCGCTGTACGCCGACGGCTGGCCAATATGACCACGGACTTTCCAATCGCCCAATGGACGTCCTTTGTTAAACTGATTGAATAGACTAGCACTGAATTCCAAGTTGATTTTCGGACAAATAAACACCTGCCTTCGAAAGCCTTCACAAATAGAGGAAAACTGGAGCAGTTGGTTTCTATATCAACAAGATGACATTAGATAGCGACGTTTCCCATAATACTCCCACGTTCCTCTGACAAATCGATTTGTTTGGAAAGGGTCTTTAATATGCAAGAGGAGACTCTCGGCTTCTCTGAAGGTAGGTACCTACAATACAGTAGGTAATCTTGGGATCAGATGTCAGATGAAGCATTCAAATCTGAATTACGGTTAGCCCGTACGCCCGTACCTATAGGTACTTACAACACATCGAATAAGTACCTCATTGATAGTGAGTGAGCATTATCTTGGTAAAATAGTTACCTAATCCAAAACAATATTCGTCAAGTGCGAGAGTTAGTCAACGAATATGTAGGTACCAAAAGTACCGGTTAGAGACTTCGCAATTTAACGAATACCTAAGAATAAAAGGTACCAACCTACATTTTTTATTTTTTAAAGTGGGTAATGGTAAATTTTTCGACTTCTTTCAAAATATTTCAAAAAGTATGAAACTTACAGAAATTTGAAAAACTGTTTTGAAATATCCGAATTGATACCCCACTCGGTGAGGTATCAAATAAAAGGTATTTTGTAAGGCCTTTTTGAAAATTATTCCCCCCCCCCCCCCCCTTTTTGACCATTTTTCAAAAAGTGTTCTTTTTTCACACTTCTCTATATTTTGCACGAAAAATATAGAGAAGTGTGAAAAAAGAACCCATATCTACAAACGCTCCATACATAAACGGATCGCTCTGCAAACTTTGGAGGTAGAGGGGGGGAATGGGTATTTTTTGACTTTTTTCAAAATATTTCAAAAAGTATGAAACCTACAGAAATTTTAAAAACTGTTTTGAAACGTACAAACCGATACCTTTCATTTGATTTCCTGTAAAATATAGATCTATGTCTATACGCTCCATACATTTTACATGGATCGCTCTGCAATCTTCGGAGATATTTTAGGTGGGTATTTGCTTGGGGTGGGTATTTTTTCGACTTTTTTCGAAATATTTTAAAAATTTCAAAAACTATTTTGAAATGTACAAACTGATACCTTTCATTTGATACCCCACATGACCTTGTAGGTATCTTTTAAAATTTCGGCATCACAATTTGTATGGAAAATATTCATTTTCATTTTTCATTTATTTTCATTTATTTTTCTTTAAATCTGTACAGGCGCACGAAATGTACTATTGTTTTAAATTTTAAGTTGATAGCTGCAGTAGTTGCTGAGTTATTAAGGAGGGAAAAAAGGACAGACAAAGCGAGACCATAAAGGTTTCGAAACCGATCTTCGATCTTCGAAACCCTAAAAATATAAAAATCTATTAAAATTAGGAACAGGTAGAAAGTCCAAGGTCAGCTCCGTGAATAGAGAAGGTTATCACCCTGAGTGCAGCTTATTGGGGCTTAAAATCCACACAATGGCAGAACAGAGCACGTGAGCCCATAACGTGACCTACACAAAGCATTTACAGATTGCGAGCTCGCTCGCGGTCCGCCGCATGCAGGGGACAAAGCTTTCGGAAATGTTGCTTCCGCCACTAGACTTTACAAGTAGCGTTTAAATGAACTACTCCATTAGCTAATTTTATTGTAATGATGAAAATTTATGGGACACTGAACCTCACTATGTAAGGGACACAACAATAAAGAGGATGAGAATTTGCAATGGTTTAGCTAATTTGCGGAGGTAACGTTGTCTTAGCTGACTGAAACCAAATGAAGACAAGCCGAAAGGCCTAATTCTATAACGAAGTTCACCATAACGTGTGCCGCGAACACAAAGTTTCCTTTGTTTAAAACAATGAGTTTGAGAGGCGCCGCGCGTCTAGACTAGGGCTAGGAAACTAGGAACAGCCGGTGGCTGCAAAAAGGAAGATCCCTGGCATACGAATGAATAACTACTGGACTGAAGGAAGCACGTCCCACTTTGTCGTATCAATGTTGTCGCACTAAAGGGATGTAGCAGCAGACGCTCGGGTTCTCGAATTCGCCAGCTTCATCCCGAGCAACATAATACTCGTTTCAGTTACTTGGATTCCAATAAGACTGCAACAAAATACGGATTTGAAGAGAAATGAATGTCTCCAAGTTCTTTTCAGCTTTGGCGAATAAAACGGAACCTGTGTTAGGTTGCATATGCAAGATACACTCGGGAGAAATCGTGCGTTAATTTTTGAACCAACATTTTAGTTGGTGCTATAACTTGGATGCTAAAATATTGAACATGAATATTTCCTTACATTGGACGGAGAGTAGGTTTGTCACATTGGCTCTTATTGATGTCTTTACTAAAGGTATGTGTTATGTATAGTAGAATCTTAGGCAGATACCTACTCGTTATTTTTTTGCTATCTTTCGTGAAATAATCTAAACAAAGTTAGTTATAAACCCATAGCTCTTAAAACTAGAAGTGGTTAGTAAGTCTGTCTTTGTGATACGCCTCTACAAAGGAGATAAGCTTAATAAAGACCACACGAAAGTTTTATCTCCGTGAAACCTTTATTTGGATTTGATTTCGGTAGGTATACATTATGAATATGTTTTCAACTTTTCAAATCAAATTAGGTTTACTCGGTATTCCTATGTTCTCTACGCTGAAATTCTACAGTGAAACCAGTTTCAGTTGAAATGGAAACGTACGCGGTCGGAGAAAGTTTATAATCAATTCAATCCCGCGACTCTACGTGTGTCGACCATGTTTGTTTGGCAACAAGAAAAAGTTTCCTGTTGTTTTTCCGCTTCCCACCCATTTTCATTTGCGCAAACGTTTTTTAATAAACAACACCAACAAAAGCAACAAATAAAGCTCTAATTTGAATCATTTTTAGAATTTAATACACAATAAAACTTGGTAGCGATGTGTAGCATCCATTTTATTTCCCTTCCTGAAATAAGTACTTTTCTACTTACAAACTGGCGATCCTTTTGGATTTATTGTTTAGAAAATGAAAGCTTCGTCGTAAGGTACATATTTTCGGGTCCATCTGACAAAACCTACTTAGCAAAATGACTAGCTAGCAATACATCAACACTTCATCTTCTCTTCATAGCATTTGAACTACATCGCTAAATTGACTTGGTAGCAAAAAGACTACTTTTTCAAAACAGGTACAGTCATTTACAAAAAGTTGAAATCCTAATCATGTCGTGTTTACTAAATACTGAAATTTTAAGACTTGTTAGAATGAGCAGTGGTTATGGTTTAAATATCATATTATAATGTTGCATCCTGATTCGGTTTCTGAAAAGTACTAGGGTTACAGAAGTTTCAAAAAGGTAATTATTAGCTTTCCTTTATGTACGCTAAACTAAATATAATTTCAAGTAAGTATATAGACATTAACTATTACCTCTTAGAAAATCATGTTGCTAACTAGTACTTTTTGAACAAAAAATACGAAATCGGCTACAACGGTGTTAATACTTCATGGTTTCAAACTTCGTAGTTTGAAAACAAGACTGGTCAATTATAAATTAAGAAGGAAGCTGTCATGTTGAAGTATGCTTGAAAGATAACATCGAATATTGTTTCATTGTTATTGACTCATTTGGTTGTAATAGAAGCGTAAGCAGTGAAAGCCAAGAAAATGCCGGATAACCTTAAATTTATTACAAATCAAAAAGGAAAACAAGCACTTCTTCATAACAGCCATAGATATAATTTTGCTAAAAACAATAAAAATGGAAGCTTGTGGAGGTGCGTAAATAAAGGTGAATGTTCCGCTTCAGTGACTTTAAATGACACTAAAGATAAGATAGTACGAAAAAGTTCTCACTGTTGTGCACCTCATCCAGACGACAATAAGAGAGCGTTGATGATGGATTTGTGCCGTCAAGAAGTTTGTAGTAAAATGGAACCGGTTAAGAAAATATTTGAAAGACATGTTCTCATACAGTCGTCAATAAAAGGGTCCGAAAATTTAATAATGCCATCTTACTCGGAAGTGAAAGATAACCTATATAGAGCCCGGAAGAAAACTTTGAATGTGAAAAGAACGGAATTCAAGAAAATACAAGAAGTAGTCATACCCAAAATTATGGCGTCTGATTTTTTGGTAGCAGATGATGGCGGAGATGACAAAATATTGTTGTTTTGCTCCAAAATAGCCAAAAAAACTTTGAAAGTATTACGTAATCAATATTTCTTCGGCGACGGAACATTTAAAAGGTGTCCGAAACCATTTTTTCAATTTTTTTCGATACATGTGGATTTGAATAGTTCTAGTGAGTACACTAATATATTGCCCGTTATATACGCCTTGCTCCCTAACAAGACGGAAGTCACGTACATAAGGCTTTTTACACTCATACGAGATGTACTCAATATTGATATTCGCAATTTCAAATGCGACTATGAAGCAGGTCTTATGAACGCCTTTAAAGCAGTGTTTCCAAGGGCAGTTGTTACGGGCTGTTTTTACCACTACAATCGAGCAGTTTGGAAAAAGGGCCGCGAACTTAAGGTTAAAAATGAAATTATTAGACATACAGCAAATTTGCCTTTATTGCCAATTAAATATATAGACGCTGGCTGGAGAGCAATAATGAATCGAGCTCCAAAAACCGCACGTAATGACAAGTTCATTAAATACTTCAAACGGCAATGGGAAAAATCATTTTCACTCATTTGTTGTGCTACTGAAAGGCATAGAACGAACAATGGCATGGAGAGCTGGCACAGACGCCTTAACGTCCAGATCCCACATAAGGCCACGTTGCTTTTATTTTTGTATATCCTGCGAAAAGAAGCACGCTTGAAAGATATTGCTATCAAGCAGCACTATTTTAACAAATCACGACGGTTGCGTCGCCACATACAATTTGATAAAATGCTCAAAAATGAAATTACATCACTGAAACATGGACACATCAATGAGATGCAGTTCTTAGAAAACATTTTTGAAATTAAAAAGCAAATTCTACATCAGAACCATTAGAAACATACTTTTTTAAATTTTAGTAAGCCGATTAAATTTTTTTTATTTAAGGGTAAAAACGACTCTTTCAATGAGGGGTTTAAGACTAATGTTTAAGTATAATTCTTAGTGTAATTTTTATGTTATAAAAACAAGAATAATCTTTTCTTTTTGTTGGTTATTAAACATATTTTTTCTAAATAAAATGTTTTTGTTACTAACAGTACTTTTGAAAAAGTCGTCTTTTTGCTACCAAGTCAGTTTAGCGATGTCGTTCAAATGCTATGAAGAGAAGATGAGGTGCTGACGTATTGCTAGCTAGTCATTTTGCTAAGTAGGTTTTGTCAGATGGACCCATATTTTCAGACAGATAATAATTTGACAAACTCTCTTTCTAGTTCATGTATCATGCTTTATAATTGGCTAAATAAAATAAGTCTCAAAAATACAAAAATCAATTTGTCTTAACAGGGCGATTATCCATCACAATTTTTACGCTTTCCAGGCATTAGCCTGGATTAGCGATTTCCATCACAATCGAGTTAGAGGATTACCTCTAACTCGATTGTGATGGAAATCGCTCTTCATCCTAAGACCTACATTACTAGACATTATTGTACTGTTTTGCTTCTAGCACAATAACTTACAAGAGGTAAGCTTGTTAAGCGTGAATGACAAAACAGAAGCGTTGTTAAGAAGGGGCGTAGCGGCGTTCCTCACGTGGTACAAGCCAATTTATTTGTGGTTAAGTGCACACAATAAATTTCTCAAATGGCCCGTGCTTACTCCGACGAAGGCTGTGCGCTATTTATTTCCTCAGTCCAAGCTTTATCGTCGAACCTGCCGACATATTGTACAAGACAATGGTAGCTTAGATTTGTCGCTTGATGTCATAATAAAAAGCACGTATTACCCGCTATTTGTCGCGTTATATTCGCTTTTATAACATTTTTATAACCTAACATAAAGTTAAGCCACTGAGGGTGGCGATGTCGTATTATTCAACCTTTGACCTTAAATAGAGGCGAAATTCCTTTAATATTTTCTCAGATCCAAATCCGAAATATTTTTACGCGAAAACGCTTAATTAACAGAAATCTGCTGAAGGGTGAAGTTTGATTAAAAACGCTAATTGTTTTGACGTGTATACCGATGAGTTGATTTGGTAAACAATTTTAGGGGATTTTATTTGAAAAATCACTCAGGCTATGAAAAGTGGTGGGTGGAACAATGCTCGTTAGCGGATTCAAAGGAAACAAAGAAAGTTGAATCAAGCTATTGACTGGTAAACCATCGCCACGGGGTGCCAGTAAACTGCCTTGTAACAGGTAACAAGGTTCTTTGCAATTAATAGATGTTTTAATTGCTTTTTAAAATTGGTTACCCACCGGAGGGCATAACCTCCGTACCATAGTCGCGCGCTAAGCTCCAAATCTTTGTCCACGCAGAAGTTCTTTACCTTCATGCCTTCGAGAATTAAACTATGCAAGTCCAACGTAAATTAAATGAAAACACCAACAGAAATTACCCCAGGTTTTAACTGTAAGTAGTATGTAGTTTGTTCTTGTTATGTTCCCTAATAAAAATAAGGCGTTTGCAAAGCGTTAATGGGCGATGCTAGCGTTCGTACCGTCTGGTATTTATGCACCGGCACGTTAACAAGACAACATTACACTACAGCAAACTTTGCTTCACAAACTTTATAATTAATGTCCCGTTTTGTAATTTCTCCGTCGTGAGCAATATTAAAGTTGTTAGGGGGGTATTTTGACCATACAGCGCTACGAAAGTTGACCAACTAAACTTTTTAGCGAGGCGTCGTAATGCATGAGCATTACGCTTCGCTACAGCTGGGAAACGGGAACGAGGGGAGTAAGTACCTTTTGTTTCCGTTATACGATAATTTTATATTGAGAGTGAGAGAATAGCGAGTGTACATGTGTTTGCGCACAAACTTGTGGCGCTGTAATAGGTCCAGCGCACATGGCTAGCCCCCGTTGAGATTGGTTGTCGTGGTTAAAATTTAGCTAGGAGAGCTAATTCATCATCATCATCAGTTTAAATAGGTTTTGCTGTGGCAGTAACTGAAATTTAAAATCGCACTTCGCACTAATATTATTAATGCGAAATTGTAGATATGTGTTTCGGCTTCACACTAAAACTACTGAACGCATCTGGCTGAAAAGCTTTTGCGGTGGTACAGGTATAACTTGGCCCGGAATAAAACAAACTATAAATTCATAGAAATAACGCATGTGAATCTGCGGAATGAAAATAGTTTGTAATAAAACGAAAACCGAATCCTTCAAGAGCTTTTATATTTATATACGATTATAGGTATAAAATAAACACCTATTATTATGAAAATCAGTTTTTATCTACCCGCTTCGTTAATTGACACTGATTTATAATGCATTCATTATTTAATCAACAACAGGGAGGACTAGGAACTTTTAATAGCCTTTGAACTTATTGATTAATAATAAATGTATTGCATATTCTTAATATTAAAAACCTGAATGTTTAGGTGATTGTTACTCCTTCAATCCAAAACTGGGTACTAATAGTATACTGGTAGAAACGCGTGTATCTATAAAACGCTTTATTATTGTCCTCTTTAAGAAACTATACACTAGCCAAACTCGATGTGAAATGTTTGTAAACAAACCATGACACACAAAAGCTTAGACTCACTTGCTTGGGGTCGAGTTTCAGATATAAGTAATTCACAAATAGACAAGAAATGTAAATTCCGTCTAAAAAGACGCGGCAGCAAAGTGAATTCACAAACACTGTCCTTACATAAAATTTGGCTGGAATAAGGTACTTTTTTATCTTTTATACTTTTTATCTAGCGCGTACGAAGACGGGGACAGAAGTTAACTTAGTGAATAATTACTTATCTAATTATCTCAGTGCCTATTATTAAGTAAGTATTCATAAACTAAAATGGCTTTGTTTATCCGAGTCTAGCCATAGTTCAGAGTTGATAATTGAAATAAATAATAAGAGAGTTAGATATCATTGCACGATAAATCAATTAATTTGCACTGCAGTATAATGACACATCTTTTACTTAGAAATAATTAAGCAATCACACTTAGATGCGAAAGTTTCGATGTTTGGATGGATGTATCTCTTCAATTCACGCCAAAACTACTGAACGTATCGGGCTGAAATTTTGTAATAGAAGTAGTCCAAGGCCTGGAATAAAACATAGGCTACTTTTTTATCTTATAAAACAGTTCCTATAGGATAAAAATAACCTTTATACGTTTCAATGTAAACAACGCAAGCGTAGTAACTAGTAGGTACTAAATTAATAGGTAAAATATGAATGCAGTTCACCCAAGAACCACGATAGACTTGGAAATAGGTCACGTCAAAATGTAATTTCTACAAGGTACAAAGGTATGTCCGAGCTCGTGAATCTTTTGGGCGACAAAGTACCCCGGTGACTATTCAATGTGACTTGCCTCGGGCAAAACCGGCCATCAGAAGCCTCAAAGCCCTGCCACTGCTTTGGCGTGTCCTTCTAGTTTTATTATACACCGACGTAAATCGTCCCATCAAAAACAAAACAACCTATTTGTAGGTAAAAGCTTTCAGCTAAGTTTTATCTACTAGTAGGTATTTTACCGAATAAGGTATAGTGAAATTCAAATTTTGTAGAAAGTTCAAAACCGTTACTGACCGCGTGTTGTTTCATAAATTACTCGTAGCTTCATGAAATACGCGACAAGTTTTTGGATCCTAATTGGAAATCAACTATGTTGTCTAAAAACAACAACACTTTATCTCGAAGTTTTGCCTCGCAGTTGTTTATAGTTATAACTGAATAAATTAGGTTCAAGTACTATGGAAATGTATACGTATAATTTTGAGTAAAATAACTCTACCAACCTCAACCCTTCATTTTAAGGCGTCGTTTTGTAAAATTGTGTTGAATTAGAAACTCCTGAGCTAAGTAAACAAATGCATTTACTTTATACATTGAAAACCATATGGTCTTGTACAATTCGATAAACACAGGGTTGGTTGGGAGAGGTTAGATAACTCAGAAAGAAGACAAATGAAATGGAGACAGGACAGATTTTCGCTCCAGGTATTTTTCATATAGAAAACAGTCCGATCTCTACGTTCGCTTACAAATGGCAGGTTATTCAACTCAGATGTAAGTATGTATGTACCTACTTTTTTTGGTCTTGTTACATGATTCCACCAAAAATAAATGTCTTATAAACTAGTTGACAGATGTCTGATGATAAAATACCCATAATAACATCAAAAGCTTCAGCAAATTACCTATGTAGTTCAAGCAACAAAATAATTTATTAACACAGATCGCTCAGCTTTCCAACATAAATAGGTTACTAACAAGCTACTCTACAATGCACGTCCAGGTAACACGATCCTAATGAGTGAACAAGCTAATCCCTGAAGGCTATACCGCACCCCAGGCAGCTGATGAAATTACACAAATGCTAATGAAAGTCGAGCTACTCGAGTGAGATTAGCGTCGTCGCTGTAAAATTGGACTTGTTTAGGGGACAATTCTGCTCAGGACCGGGAATTTGCAGATAAAAACAGGGGATATCATACTTCATAGTAAGTAACGATATTATCGGAGGTTGGGCAACGAAATCGGATTGTTAGTTAGATAGTCAGGTTTCGGTCTATTGACTCAGTCTAAATCAAATTCAGTAGCAAATAAATAAATAAATAATGCTGGACAATTCACACAGCATTATCTAGCCCCAAGCTAAGCAGAGCTTGTGTTATGGGTGCTAGATAACTGATATTCACTACATAGATAGATATTTTTATTATACATAGAAAACACCCAGACCAACGGAACAAATTTCTGCAGATCGTACACAAATTTGTTCCGAGGCGGGAATCGAACCCGCAACCTCCTGCGTCGCAGGCGGACCTTCGTCCGCTGCGCCACTGAGGTAGTCAAAATAGAATGGCATATTTAGAACAAATGTTTTTTCACTGTGATCATAAAACTACACACCTAACTGTTGTAGGTACTCCCTCTTAGTGAAGTTGCACTAGGTTTATTTTAGAAGTTCTAGTTAAGAAGTCATTTTGAGGAATTGTAGATGGAGGTAGGTAGAGCCTTGTCGAATTCACGTGTTTCGTGTTTATCATTGCGAATAAAATCTCAGTTTCAGCTTTTTCCGTAGAAAAATACTTTCGCAACATTAATTTAACGACTGTATGTTCCACGACTTAAATACCTATAAGTAAACATCCAGGCCTCATTGAACATAAATCGATGTCACAAAACATTTAAGTTGACTGGTTACGACGCTAGGCATAGTTTCCGCTATATTGGTATGAGAAAAAATGAGATTTCTTGGTGGTTGGTACAAGCGAATGGTTAGGTTTATAATGTGAGACTTATAAGATTTTAGTCACCTGAGAATTCAGTGAATAAGACTCGGGTCACAGACATTTTAGCCTCAGGCCGATACTTTGAATCTCTCTTTAGCTTCATTAAACCACGTCGAAACAAAAAGCTTTTGTAATTAAAGAAAAGGTACGAGCACTATGTCGTCGAGCTTTCGCATCTAGGCGAGCTGGCAGATAATAATGATTAGGATCTCAGAACCATAAATTGTGCTGCGACCCTGCTCATTCTACCATTGTGTGTAGGGCGACATAGGCGCGTTCTAATCCCCGCTAAGATTATTTCATATTTACCCGAACATTGGACGCTGACCCTGGTTATAATTGGACGTTTTTCCCTTTCTCTTATTAATATAGAGGTACAAACGAAACTTTATCACAAAGGGATAGTTTACTGTTACTCCCACAAAGCCATTTGTCAACCCACCACTGATACCGTCGGGCTTATTCACCGCAAAAATTAATTAAAATGTTAACTATTTAATCAAGTTTTATATGATGTGGTATTCACCACATTGTACTTATTAAAATTTGGTATTTGAAAGTCAGAACATAGTAGGTACACTCTACCTACTAGATTATCTAAGGGGCGTGCAATTCTACCAAAGAAATGCACGCCCAGCATGGGGACCATGTGCATTATCCCCATGATATAAAAGCCATAAAGCGCGTATCAGGGAGAGGCTTGCGGCCTCCAGCAGTGGACGAATATTGGTTGTAGAAGTGCGGTGAGTTCTACTTATGCCTAAAAAAACACAATTTCAGCAAGACTTTCCACGAAGTTGACCGAAAGTTACCAACAGCTTAGTCCGTCTTCTATAGCAGCATTTTCTAAGCCGACTTACATAGTTGATGTTGCATTGCAGTTCTCATAATCCTTTGATTCATTTCCGCGGGTCAGGCGTGAAAAACGTAAGTTATTACAGTTATAAATCATGAAAACATTGAACTATGCATTCATAGCACTTGTTGTTGCGAACGGCGTAGAACAAAGGCACTTTTGTTCTGCCAAGTCGCATTTTCGGAATAAGTATTTTGCACTGCGTACCTCCCTTCCACCTTACCGAGCTTCATCTTTTCCTGTAAGAAACAATTACATTTCTGAAATTATAATGTGAAAACACTCGCTTTTTCTAAGTGTACATTTATTGTATTTGTATGGAAATAATACGAAAGTGTTACAGAGTTTTTGATTGATCGATATGTGCTCGCATACTACCTTGATGCACATACAATATGAAATTAAAATGCAAATCAGAATAATTTCAAAAGTCACAATTACTTATAATATATTTTATATTATCTTTATTTTGTTAGTGTCACATTACTAAGATAAATAGAATCTTTAACCGATACATTGAATGTAATATGTTATAGTTCAGTAGCACTATTTACATAAACCTGTCGTAATATTTCGATTACCGGCCTTATTATAAGTTAATTGTTTGCATAAATTATAAATTATTTGCCTTCGGTCTCGGTACAAATATGATCATTAAATCATACGTAGGCACGTTTAACAATCAAGCCGAGATATAAATAATATAATGCGTTTACAGGCAGCTTTATTCATGAAATGCGTGTTTTGTATTGTTGCCGATTCAATAAGGATTATAAGACTGGAAATAATTATTGGGATATCGGATTTTGAGGGAATTATAGAACTTATAGTAGTAGGTATATTTCTAGATAAAAAATACCATTAAACAGTGGACTTATCACTGATGAAGGGTTGGGAAGGAGACGGACAGCAAAAAAACTTATAGGGATACCTTTGCCTATGAATTCTTAGTAAAAAAAGTTGAAATGCTTGAGAAAACATAGATAGATACTAAAGGTAGACCACACAACTGGCGGATCGCTGTAGAACCATGTCACAGTAACAAACGCCAATTTTGGCGTTTGTGTGTTACTGTGTTTGGCGTTTGTTTTCTTACTGTGACAAGGTTCTACAGAGATTCGCCAGTTGTGTGGTCTACCTATTTTCCCAATCGTTGACCTGTATCAAAGGCGTTTCACATCGCTAGATTAAATTTAAACTTTTCGAAGCTTTACCAAAAAGGGGCAATATTAGCTCTTCCAAGAAGGCATCAATAGGGGCAATCCGTCACAGCCAAGGTTACAATTCGTCATAATCAATGTCAGTAAATATCCGCGCAGGTGAGATGGGCGGGCAGAGTATAAACTCATTAACGCATTCACTGCCCCGCCAAGGCCCCTCGCCGCCGCTTCAGAGAGAGAAGAAAGAATGAAAATACATTTATTTCGACAATACATAACACAGCACGTTACAATCATATATACGTATAATGAACACAGTATTATAGAAAAAAGAAAAACAAAGAAAAAAGAGAAAAAAAGAGAGAGAGCGATAGATAATTTATTTTACCAATAAAAACACATTAGTACAAGTACATATTTTTGGGCAGATAACAACACTTATTAACTACGCAGGTAGGTACTTCATATTAACACTTATATTAACATACTTGTTTATGCCCGCGGCTTCGTACGCGTTGTTTCTATAGAAACGTTTAAATGTGATTTCTATCCCATGGGAACTGATTTACGGGATAAAAAGTGAGGATAAAAAACCTATGTTTGATTCCAGGATCAAAATTACCTGTGTGCAAAATTTTAGCCCGATCCGTTCAGTAGTTTTGACGTGAAGAAGTAACAAACATCCATCCATCCATTTATCCATCCATCCATCCAAACTTTTGCATTTATAATATTAGTGTGATGCGAAAGTTTGTATGGATAGATGGATGTGTTTATCGATATCTTGTGAAGAAGGACATAATGCGTCATGGGCCATGAAAGTGTTAGTTTAGTTTATTATATCGCATTCACTGCCCAGCCTTGGCGGTGCGACCCGCAGGGACGCGCCGCCGTCGTTTCCCAGGGGTTGAGAAGAACATCTGCGTCTTGGCCATGAAGGTGTTAAATAAAAGCGCCCGACATTGTTAATGAAGAGGGACGTTTTCTTTAATTACTTACCTAGGTACCTATTGTATTTTTCGACCGACCAAGTGAACGCATAAATATTTTTTCTGTCAGTGGACCGACCGCTCGACCGCTTTAATGAGTTAGCTCTCTTTTGTAAGGTTCTCACTTTTTGAAATCTCTACAAGGCTAATTAAACAAGGTATTTTTCCACGCACTTGCTTTATTTTTGCCCAGTAAACTCCCCGATAACGTAGGCAAGCACTATAGAACAAAAATCACAATTCAAAAATATTAAATCCTGCTCGTTTTCCATACACAGTTAATATACAATAGCTATAAAAATATAAGAGCTACACACACCTGACAATAGGTAGTTACTAGCGCGCTAAGCCCTGACTAACATCACAGTGAATATTCATGATAAACCGCGCAGCTCAACTGAAAATTAAACAAAATCATAATTGGTTTGGGGTAGGTAGCGTTGCTGAAACCACCGAAGAGTAACCGCCAAACAGGAAATGATTTATTATTTAAGCGACTCTGCTTTTATCGTTAGCTAACCTCCGTCTAAAGCTAAAAAAGGATTCTGTAAATTGCTCTAGATAGTGCGTAGTTAAGATGTGACGCAGGAATCTATAAAAATATTATGTTCTTTTAAAAATAACTTTATCTTCATCATACTGCGTCGTTTATCAGGGTTCCGTATCGCTTTTTTTTACTTTGAGCGTAGTTTGAAAGCTTAACTCGGCTTTCTTGGAAGCTTCCTGAGCTCGTCAGTCTTCATTTAAACA
Organism: Eupithecia subumbrata; assembly: GCA_949316285.1. NCBI lineage: Eukaryota > Metazoa > Arthropoda > Insecta > Lepidoptera > Geometridae > Eupithecia > Eupithecia subumbrata. Next base: position 25,045,330 of record OX438644.1, on the reverse strand, counting down.
GCTATGCACGAAACTTTTCCAATATTTTTTTCATCATGTTTGTCAACTTGCGCAGCGTATCACGGCAACAAACAAACAAGTATTTTTCCCTCGTCGGCGGCATGTTCCTCAAACTAATTTCCATTCGGAAGCATCGACGGTAAATTTATTGGGTCTATCAAGTTCATACCGAAGTTAATCTTTATGTGAACTACGTGAGACGCTTCGTCTTCGTTATAGGCGCATCGCTTTTCATTAGCCACGGTCTCTGACAGGCATAGGTATGTGTTCAATCCAGTGCTGTGACACCAACTGTCGGGGGACTTTGCTAACTTATCGGAGAACTTTTATGTGAACGAACACTCGTCGACACCAATACATTTCCTTGATACGATGTCTTGGGAATGCCTTGCGATACTACTTTTCTGTAATTATTACGTTATTTTTAGCCAGTAGTTATCAATAGGGAATGCCTGTTCTTTAATAATGCGTAATAAATAGGTTATATCGGTCAAACGTCCATTTGTAGGGCTGTGGGACGAAATGACAAGCGACGCATAGACATAGATAGAGTACCCTTCGCAATTAGGTCGAGTTCGTTTCCGGAGGGTTCTCTATCATCTCTACAGCATATCGGCATTGTATTATGCATTATAATTATAATAAAAGACACTTGCAAACTACACAATGCAGCATTAATTAATTACAATACGTATAACATAATAAAAAAAATAAGTACTCTCTCATTGATTGAACATTGAACCACGAAGGTACTAATTACGTCCGTGTTTACAAACTATTATTTAAGCAGATAAAGATGTTTTTCACTTGATCGCAGTTTAAGACACACATATACACAGCTACAGCTTTAACGTCAAAACTATTGCAAAGTTCACCTTGGCTGTAAAGTTGAAACCTAACACATTTACTCGGATTTTTCTCTTAAAATACGCTGAAACGTTAATCTTTAGGGACGTCGCGTCGTCGAACTCGCGTTAATAGTCTACAATCTTCTATTTGAAGTAGTGGGCAAACCTACGGGGACCGGCTACAACTTTTCTTTGAAAACTTTGTAGGTACATTGTAACCATACCTACGGCCGAAGACTTACTTACCAAGTAAGTATTTTAAACCATGGAACATTATCTAATGCAACGTTGGATACCTACGTAGTTCAATTTTAAAGGTAGAGGATGGAGTTTCTAAAAGTAGATGGGCGATGCTATCAGATTTCCTTTGCATTGTTGTAAAACATGCTAACTTAACAAAAAGAAAATTTCAAATTAATTAGAACTGGTGATTTTCATCCAACATACCTATGAACACTCCCAGATATGTGATAGATAAGATATTATAATTCTTGTTGTTCCGATTTTTTTCTCCCGAAACCTTAAAGTTCTTTTCCCGTAATGACACAGACCATGACAGAATAACTCATGGACAGAAGAAACCATAAAGAATAGAAAATTACAATACTTATTTTTCTACTTTTTAGTCAAGGTTTAGCTGCTAGAATAGCAGGATTAATTGAGTAGGTATGTACTTTATATGGTACACTTTTTATATCTTAAAGGTAAGAAAACATAATTACATCGAACTGGCACGATAAATTAAAGCCTCTACCCCACAGCCGCGCTTTTGAAGCGCGTCTTGTGTCGGGCGGTTGTAATAGTTGGTAAAAGTAGTTATATACACGCTGCGTCGTGCAAAAATAGCAGTCCGCATTTTCTCCCTATTCAATTTCACAAGTGAATGCTCTCAAATGACTATTGGATGCAAGCAGTAATTGGCTACCTAGACTTAAATCTACCTACATTTTGCATAACAAAGGCATGTTGAAGTTATTATCCAATTATTTGGCGGTTCTATATGAAAAACTGGTTTCGAGATATGAATTATCTCCAGATCTAGGTGCTTAATATTCACGCACGAGTCAAAGATAACAGAAATTTATGAGACTTGTGGTTTCGATTTTCAGCTCTTTGCATAATTGTGACGCCTCCTCTCTTTTACAGAATAATTTTATAGCGCTGAAAGAAACAAGCTAGTGTCGTCTGAGACATTTTTATCTGTTAACGTAAACTCGCAATAACGTTAAGAACGACTGCGTCGTAATTCCGACCCTCAGCCGCGCCGTAGATTGCGGTTCGAGGTATAAATTTGCTTGAAGAGGAATATGGGATTTCTGTTACAAATTAACGAGGAGTCAGTCAAGTGTCATACCGGCGAGGCTCATTGCTCTTGAGCGACGGATACGTATGTGGCTGACACACTCTCACCCCTGCTTTAATGAGTGTAAACACCGATTTGACTCGCGTCATTGCGAGGTTTGCTGGAAATTAGATATCAAGTTTAGTCTCTTGTACTGTTTGCCAACGCTTATTCGATAGACGCTTTATTTTAAGCGTTCAAAGCATCAACAAATTCTTTACCTCCTTTTTCATAAAAACATTTCGCTTATTTCCCATGGGGTAGAAGGGGACCACAAAATTTTCATTCAGTTATAGGCAAATGTGACCTTAACAGAAAGCGAAAATTGGGAATAATTTTACATACCTTTATTAATATCGGCCTAAAATACACTTTGGAAACTCGTAAAGCTTTAACGCATGCTTCATGGCATTTTACTTGTAACGTTACTGTGATGCTTAGTTCCTAAGCTCAGCTTTAAGAGGGCCCAAGAGGACAGCCCGAGAGAGCACTAGAACTTGTGCTATTAAATATACGTACATTAGCAAGTATGTAGATCAGTATGTATGTATCGCATGCCCAGCGTGGGGATTATGGGCCCCCATGAGATAAAAGTCAATAAGGCGTCCAGCAGTGGACCAATATAGGCTGTTGAAGTGAGGTGAGATCATTATGTAAAGATTATAACTTTTAAGCGATGTTCTATCAAGACGAAAAAATTTGATCTATATAATAAACAAACGGTTTCATGGGAAATCATTTTAAGCTTTTGTATAAATATCTTTATTTTTCTAAGAAAGCTTACTTATGTGATTAATAATTTGAGGTGGGTAGATAGCTGATCGCCTTAAAATATTATTGGATTTAATTCGCAGAACTAGTCAAATACTCTGCCAATTAACCGGTGATATTGAAACATTTAGTTGTTACTTAGTATTCTTATTAAAGAGTCTGAATTTAATCTTCTAATTCAAGGCTATTAAAGACTTAGAAATGCATTTATTTTCTGCTTCTCAAACACAGCACGCAGCTAAACAAACGACCCTAAAAACAAAACGGGTAAAACTAAGAACAAAACCTATCAAAAGGTCCGAAGTGAAACTGCAAAAATCCAAAGCAGCAATTAGGCATGTTGTCAAACCGGGCCAGTGGCATATTTTCTGATGCAATGCAACGCGCAGGCTACGCGAGAAAACTGCGCATGAGCATATTCGAAGGCACTATTAAGTTGCACGGTAGCAAACCTACTTTCAGTACGAAAGGTTGGCAAACCCGCTGATGTAATAAATCATTAAGTACACATCATTGGGATGATAAAACTTTAAGCGTAAATTGCAATTTAATGGTCTCCTACGAAATTCTGGTAGCTTATGGACTTTAATTTACTGCCTTTGAGTTACAACGCTTTATAGGTAGCTTTTTTCCTCTTCTTATTATGTCTCTTTTCGAATCCTTGATTTTATATTCGAAGCAGCCAACAACAGCAGCAAAAACATTGTGATTTTTAATTATATTCACTTTAGCTTATACTGTTTTCAAATGAATTGATTAGGACTACATTATTTGTGAATACGTAAAAGAATTAAATATTGTATCGATACGCAAACACATGTTACATTACAATGCGTAACTTGAGCTACCATTGTTTAAATAAAATTAATGATTTCTAGATATTTGTCTTGAATTACCTATTCTGGTAGGGTTAAGTGTAACAAAGGTTTTACACATAACATTGTATTCGGTTGGATTTTGTAACACCTAATCGAGTTTTAGCACAAAAGAAGGTGAATACACGACCCCTTTCAATAAAAGTCGCGTTTTCTTTACAAGTCACATGTAGGTATGGCTGGTAACATTCATGGCGGAGTTTAGTGACTTCCGAAGTAGCAGGTTATCAGACGTGGGGGGATGGAAGGGGTATCGAGGGGCGCGCGGAGGGCGGAGGAAAGCTGGATGCTGGTGGTGTTCAGCCCCCGCATTCGCGTACCGTTACCCGGCGCGATCGGACGCGCACTGTCCCGCGATTCAACTCATTACCGATTTATTTACGTGTCAGCTTTTATTTTTATTTACGCAGCGTCTGTTTTCTTATTCATGTGTTTTGGAGGTTCGTTGTGACTATTGGAAGTGACGTTGTGATTTTTACGGTTCCTTTTGCCGCTGATGTTGGTATTCTTGAGAAGCTATAAATTGGTACATTATTTAGGCACATTCGTTAAAGGAATCCTATATTTTTACCATTTTTTACAGAAATATATGTTTTATATATATAACTGTAGTACACAATCTGGAAAAATTATTTCAACGTTAGTAGAAACGATTTTTAGATTTATACAAAATGATACTGAATTTATTGATCTAGGGCGTTTGTTTAGGCCATTGTATAAACTCATTTAGGCTACCTACTATGAATATAAGTTTCAAATTATTAATTTCTGCACTTCACAAAAATACGTAAAAATTGGCGAAATTAAAATTAAAATACATTCAATAAAATTTCGCGCTAAGACAAATCAAACATAACAATAAAATACACCCCCCCTTATCGGAATACGGGTCAATTTCCAAAGTAATCCCACGATTTGCCCTCACAAACCTTCGGGGTAAGCTGTCACGCCCTAGAAAGTGAGATCCTGCTTTCCGGTCCCGGCAATTTAAAATGAAAGTAGGCGGAAAGTTAAACGAGTCCCAAAACAGTCTTATGTAAGGATATTTCCAAGTACACTTCGAAAGGGAGAAGAGGATCTGTGAGGCTTATGATGAGTAGGCTTATAAACGAGTAGGCCACTCATACTATGGAATAGCTACAACGTATTCGACAAAAACATAAAAGCCACTACGAGAAGCGACCATGGTGTTAGTAAACACATAAAGGTATTCGCACCGGCGGCGCGTCGGCATGGGAAGTATAGTATAGTATAGTTCCTAGTTCCCCGTCCTACTCTACTTATAAGGCATGTGGCCTCGGACACATAAAAACGATAAAATCGCGCTTTCGATCCGGACCGAGAGCGAGTTTCTATCTGGGATGATAACTGCGTATATTCGCGAGAGAACCTTTTCATCCTTTTATGATTCTACCGAGAAATAAGTTTAACTCTTGAAAATCAATGGGTTTTTGCCAGTAGATACTGATCCATTTATCCCCGAATACTCCAACGCAATTCAGATTTAAGCCCGTCTCAAGTGACGAATTTCGGACAGATTTTCATTGAAAACTGTTAAAAAGCGCGATAAATAAACGAGCTTTATTTGACCAAGACCAAGATGAGTAGTTGCGTAATCAATTCATGAGTAATAAAGTACATTTAGTTATTGTAATAAGTGTTTAGCCTCTGTTCATATTTGAACACTAGCTGTTATTCGATAGCGTGGTCGGTAGGGTACCTTACTAAAGGACTACACATCAGTAAACAGAAAAAACATTTGCCTAGCAAAAGTGAATACATCTGTGACTTCTTACACATGAAGCATTTAAATTATCCATAGAATGTGCCTTTAGCAATTAATTAAATTATTTCGTTTCTTTTCTGGAGAAAATTCTGCTTAATTTTCATATTTTACAAAGCAGATATGAGAACCACGACAACATCAAAAATTCAATCACTATTTTGGCAAAAACAACTATTAGACAACATTGCATAGACGGACTTTTTTTTATCTATATTTTGGTTTCTCGTTGGACGTGTTGTGTAAATTATCCAACAACCCTTCTTTAAATTCTAAATCGGGGGCAAAGCCCTAAAAAAGTAGTCTATTGTTTAAGTTAGGCTACATTCTCATTTTTTAATAATGCAAATTTCATTTTAATCTGTTCAGTAGTTTTGGAGATCCTAAGTAACAAAATTTCACAAACTTTCGCATTTATAATAGGCCATTTTCGATTTCTCGAGTTCATGATGGCCACGCTATTTTAAAATTTTACAGGTTAACTAGTTACCATACACATTGTATTCAAATCAAAGAAAACTAAAAATAGCTTTCCAAATCAAACCATATATTAAAATCAAAATATTTTTTAAAACCACAATTTATCTAACTAATGGGGGTAATTTTATACAAAATAATTCAGAAATCAAATTCAAAGATGAAGTTCTTTGAAGGAAAATTCTAACGTGACTAAATTACAGAGCAAGCTTCGGTGACAAGACTGATCGTTTCTTCAGCATTTTAAATTCTACCTAATTTCTAAGAGAGAGCATCTCAGATTTATACAACCTTTGTTTGAGTATGTACTTGAAATGCTGAGACTTAAAATATTTCGCGAGTCAAAAATTTTGCTGTTACGCTCTATAATAAGAAATGGACATTGGACAGGCTTAGCAATTTTTAAAGAATACATTTTTCTATCACGTCTTTATCCAGATGGTCTCATAGTCTTCTGGTCAGAAATTTCATTTAAATCGATGCAGTTGTTGTTTAGAAACAAAAGAAACTCACTTCGCATTAACGTAGTATAGTGCACTGTGTGAAAAGTTTACATTTTAGGTATTAACAATCTATACTTATAATAAAACTGTAACAGGTCCAATTCTGTACATTGAAGATATTTTGAAAATTTTTTTTGGAGGGCACTCTATTATCGATACTGAAGCCAAAACTGTAATTTTTTTCATTCATGTCTGTCTGTCTGTCTGTCTGTCTGTCTGTCTGTCTGTCTGTCTGTTTCTTAAACGCGCATCACGTCGAAACTACTGAAGGTATTGAAATGAAACTCGGCACGATTTTAGGTCATACTACGAGGAAGGACATAGGATACTTTTTATCCCGGAATTCAGTCAGGTTTCCCTGGGAGAGGGGATGAAAGTAAAATTTCTTCACCGCGCATGACGCCGAAAGTGCTGAATGAGTTGGAATGAAACCTTGCACGATTTGATTTCATACTACGAGGAAGGACATGGGATACATTTCATCCCGGAATTCAGTCATGTTCCCCTGGGAGAGAGGATGAAAGTAAAATTCTTTAACTGCGCATCACGATGGAACAACTGAATTAATTCGAATGGAACTTGGCATAATTTGATTTCATACTACGAGGAAAGATACATTTTATCCCAGAATTTAGTAAGGTTCCCCTGGGAGAAGGGATGAAAGTAAAATTCCTTCACCGCGCATCACGCCGAAACTACTGAATGAGTTGGACTGAATTGGTACTATTTGAGTTCAAGGAAGGACATGGGATACATTTTATCCTGGAATTCAGTAAGGTTCCCCTGGGAGAGAGGATGAAAGTAAAATTCTTTAACCGCGCATCACGACGGAACTACTTAATGAAATCGAATGCAACTCGGCATGATTTTAGTTCATACTATGAGGAAAGATACATTTTATCCCGGAATTCAGTAAGGTTCCCCTGGCAGAGGGGATGAAAGTCAAATTCCTTCACCGCGCATCACGCCGAAACTACATAGGTAATGAGTTGGAATTAAACTTGGCACGTTTTGAGTTCATACTACAAGGAAGGACATGGAATACATTTTATCCTGGAATTCAGTAAGGTTCCCCTGGGAGAGAGGAAAAAGTAGAATTCTTTAACCGCGCATGACGACGGGTCTACGCGTCGTCCGATTTCATGCATTCTTTTTGTTAGAAACAGTGTTGCAAGATCGAATTTGACTAAATCAGTAGAAAGTCGAGTAGAAAATCAGTAGATTGATGAAATAATCTGGAGTTAGAAGAAAAAAATTAGTAGATAGAGGGTAGGTAAGTTCCTATCTAAATGTATTTTTCCAAGACGCACCCATTAGTTAGGTTCCTACCTACTAAGGCGTCTTGGAAAAATAAGTTAGGTTCCTACCTTACATGATATATGGTGGTTTAGCTGGTCCAGTTAACTGTACTACCGAAGTTTGGTTGCAGTAAGTGGTCCAATTAAACTAACTAGACCACAGAAAAATTTTTTTTACTCTGGTACACAGCAAACTGTACCTACCTACTAACGAAAAAAAAATTACGGTGGTCCAGTCAAATGGATCAGGAGCCCAATTCTGCAATACAATTGCTTCAGTATGACAATGGAATCGTCGCAGAATCATCACGTAGAATCCTTAGATTTATAAAACTCCAGATAGTGCGTGCGAGATAAATTAATAGTTTCAAACTTGACGCACGTCTCTCCATCTGCATTCATCATAATTTCTTTCATCTGAGGTGGAATACCCAAACGTGTCATTCTGTGTCGATACCCCTGTCATAGTGAAGCGATTAGTATAGCAGAATAGGGCCCCAGCTGAACGGAACCATCAGTAAGAAGTGAAACGAGTATGACACTTCTTAACACTGACGCTGGCCGAGTCGTAGCTAAAAGTCGTGTGGATAAAGAATGGGATTGAAGATGACAACATGCTATCCCCCGTAGACACTACACAATTTTTTGCACGGCCGCGTTTCATAATATGAGAGACTATGGTTAAATGTGAATTTAATTAGTCGGCAGGTGAGGCAATCGCGAACGAAGTCGCGGGTACAGCTAGTATATTATAAAAATAGCAAATCAAAAAATTGCGAAGATAGTTATAATAATACGGGTCTCGATAAAAACGAAATCTATTCACAATGGGACACTAACCTCCGAATATTCGAACGCAACTCAGATTTAAGCACGTGAGTCGCAATTTTTTAATAGTTTTCCATAAAAATCTATCCAAATTATCGTCATTTGAGACTTTTTTTAAATCTGAGTTGCGTATTCGGGGGTAAATTTAACAAAAATATAAGTCGACCTACGTAAATAACTCAACCCGAAAGAATTGGTATTTGGCGTATAGTTCCAGCAAAATTTAGTTAAAATATTTAGATAGTACCCTATTGAGTTCTGTTTCAAATAGAGAAGTTTTATTTCGACAAGCTAACTTTTAGTTTTTCACGAGTTCCCCGAAGATGGCAGTTCTTATCTCTAAAGTAGTTTTCTTCAATGAGTTTTTGTTGAAGTGGCCAGCAGTGCAGCTTGCACTTTAATTTTGTGGAAAAGAAAATTTCGCAATAAAATACCAGTGTTCTATCAACTTTATGTGGAGTCTCATATTAAAATACATGGAATTAAGCCTGTTATATCCACCTTTTCATTCCTTTTCGATGTTAGTAGCTCCAGAGCCTTGTTGTTTTTAATAAATAAATAAATAAATAAATAATGCTGGACAAATCACACAACATTATCTAGCCCCAAGCTAAGCAGAGCTTGTGTTATGGGTACTAGATGACTGATATACATAATATAAATACATTACATAGATAGATATTTTTATTATAAATATAAACGACCAGAACACCCGGAACAAATATTTGAAGATCGTACAAACATTTGTCCCAAGGCGGGAATCGAACCCGCAACCTTCTGCGCCGCAGGCGGACCTTCGCCCGCCGCGCCACATCGGTCGTCTTATGCTTCGGTCGTTTTATGCACAGAGCCATCACAAAACGTTTTTTTATCAACCGCGTTGGAAGGCATGCTTCTGCAACCACATAAAATAAATTCTTCACTGAGACCTATAAAAGGCTTTATTATTAAATAACGTGGCTTACAACGAGTGAGGTGGCAGACTACAGTCGAGCTCATTCCCCGAGGGCGCAAAGACACTGAATGTCAATTTGTGAATGAACTTTTGACATTTCACTTGCATATCCAAATGCAAATTTTACCCACATTTAAACAATTTACAGAATTTACTGCTGGCAGATGAGAAAAGAGTCACGTTTAAATTCATAAATCTGAAGTAAAATTTATCAAGTTTTATGTATTTAAGTAATTGCACACAACGAACAACATAGAACTTTGTTAATATTAATCTTTATACTCGCAGTGTATTTACGGTAAGCTCAAAATTTTAACGCCGTAAACTCTTGTTCAAAAGTATTAAATAGGGACCTAGCCTACACAGACGTCTCCAAAGAAAATCGCATAAAATATCCACCTACTAGGTAACGCAACACCCGCACCAAGATTGATGTATTCGTATAAAATGATAGGTACCTGCAGGAGCGGCGAATTATCCGCGATCGCAAACGAAACAGCGAATAATTTATTTAGATTCTGACCTAAAAAAATATTGGTATTCTAAGTAGGGAACATTTTATGTGCGATTCCAAAACGAACAATGTAGAGTTTTATACAAAACAAGCTTCCGATCGCGGCATCACACTCGTTTTTTCGAGACAAAAAGTAGCCGATGTATTCCTAGTTTAAAACTACATGTAAGCAAAGTTTCAGCCCAATCCGTTCACTAGGTACTTAGTTACTTAGGCGTGAAGAAGTCACACACTTCTAAACATTCAAACTTTCGCATTTATAATATTAGTGTGATAGGGTATAGTTAGTATAGCTCTTGCCGGCTAATACGATAGGTAGGAGATGCAAATGAATGTAGTGGCTTGATTTACATATCCATTCAATAGTGGTCAATTCTATGACCTTTCGTCTCATTTTTATGCGGTGTTGTAAACCTTTGAAAATATACACCCGGTTTTTCCAGCATTTTTGGCAGACCAAAAGGCTTTTGTTTAGCGTGTAACAAAGATAAATGAAATTTAGTTACAAAGTTAATTTACGAGGGCACTGGTGTCATTCACCGATGCTTAAATTAATAGCGGTATTATTTTGATTCAGTGAGAGGACTTACTCGGTTTTAAAAGACATCTGTTATTTTCAAGCGACCGTTACTTTAATGAGTATACACATAGGATTGGTAGTCGCATCGCACTACGACGAAATAAACCATTCTTTGCAATTTTCTACACCATATTCTAGCTGATATTTTCCATAAAAAAGGGCGTGAACTTTGGTATGGACTTGACAGCGGTTAATTGTAATAGGGCTGTCACTCCCGATTGGGCCGCGCTCCTTGCGGTTCAAGGAAAATTACGATGCACGTCTACGCCTCGTTTAGCACGCTTTCGCTTTAATGATGTCGTAAAAGGACTATGGTACGAGTAGGAGTAATGCTGGATTTTTATTTTCGTTATTAATTTCCACACGGAGAATCCCTAACTTTCTCTTGCTAGCCCTATATTAACAAAGTATTTTCACAATTTTACGAGGCTCTAGAGATAGGAATTGCCAGTCGACAAGTTGACTAATTGACCCGGGCTGCTGAATTTCTGTTTTTCTGCAAACCTCGAAAATTTCAGCGCCTCAAGGCGAACCAAATAAATGTCAGATATTATTGATCTTGACAGAATTCTTTTTGGATTCAAGTAATTTATTGGCAGATCAAGCGTGATTACTCAAGTTTTGACAGCGTTGCCTTTATGTCTTGGGCCGGCGCTAAAATAATGGTTGGTGTAATTGACGGGGGCCGAAGACCGTCGGTGATTAATTTTCTACGTTACGATCAATCCAAGTTTTCAAGAAATTAATGTAGATGAGAAGCGATATTCGAACGGTATTTAGGCCGCTATAAAAAGTAAGGATTGTTTTATACCGGTAAATTGTATAAATCACATTGATGACTTGATAATGGACTTTTTACGATTCCAGCTTCTGAAATTGACGAAATCTTATAAGATGGTATGTTATTTAAGAAGAGCTTTTTAAGTTGGTCTATCAAATAAATGCAGCATATAATTTTAACAATATACATACATTGTAATTTTCTAATGGAACAGCGCGTTTCTAAGCTAGAAACAGGGTTAAGGTTGCTCTGTCATTTATTATGAAGATATTCAGAGAAACTAGTGCTTGTTATAGTACTCAAGCTGGAAGAGGAGCTAGCTATTTCAGCCCGTATTCTAACATCATTAGTCTTATTTTACTAGCTGGGACGATCCGTCCTTATTTCAACAAACTTGGTATAAAAGCCAATTAAGAAGAAGGAAAGGGGCGAAATATCCACAGTTTTATGGGGCACTAGATTAGTTGTCTAATTAAACCGTGGAGATGATAAGACGTTGGCGTGGTTCACAAAATTTTGTTATAATTTTTTTTATTCATAAAATATCAAGTAAGACTTATAGTTTCAGGGGATTTTTAATCTATTGGGTATTGGACTTAAATGAAATTAAGACATGTACAGCAATTAATACACAGATGTACAGACGTATAAACGTATACACAAGTCGCTGTCCAAAAATAAATTGTAAAAATTGTCATCAGAGCTGTACAATTTATTAGGTATGACAATACTGACCTAGTATTCAAGGAATTAATTAGTGTAATTGCTTGTTCTGCACTCGAACACCTCAGTACGGTCTGTTTGTCGTTTCGGACTAATTCTGTTAAATATTCAATTACGGTTTCGTTCCTCAAACGAATTCGGATAGTAAATACAATGAATTTTCGCTTCCCCCAAATTCGTTTTGGAAACCATAACCGCGTTGTTTGAGAATTGCTGGTAAATTTTAACGTACAATAGAAGTGGAACACTCCAAAATAAGTTTTCGTTGGTATTTTATCGTCGTAACCGTAATTATTGAATGGAATTTATCAAACTTTTTGAGGTTCCCGCCCGATAGAAAGTTTCTGCGCTACTCTCAGTACATAATACATAAATAGCACAAAAACTACAAAGCCATCGCCATGAATCATTGAAGACTTTTCCGTAGAACTTTTTGTTCATTTTGTAGATGGCTACCTACTAGTTTGTATTCTATGTCTGAACTTTGTGGTTCATTCCTTGATTAAATTTTCATACACATACATAAGATCCATCTCTAGGCAACGGTATTACTGAAGGCGACAAAGTAGCGGACAAGGGCATTATGAAATTACAAGGGTTCCTTACATTACAGAGATCAAGTCTGAGAGGAATACTAACGCAGTGAATGTAAGGTTGCGTAGAGGCATGTGGGTGGTAAAGTAAATCTTTAACAGCTAAGTATGAGACTTTCTGATTCTCAGCCTTTTTCATTGCAGTAAGAGTTCTATTCGGGGTATTATTTTAAGGTTAAGATAGATATTCCTCGAGAAAACGTTTTACAAACTGTTCTCGGGTGCTTCCTCAGTTCAATTGAATCTCAAAAAAATTTTGATTTTTAACTTTTACATGCCCTTTTATATAGTACTAGATGTACCCGCGACTTAGTTCGCGATTGCCTCACCTGCCGACTAATTAAGTTCACATTTAACTATAGTCTCTCATATTATGAAACGCCGCCGTGCAAAAAATCGTGTATTGTCTACGGGCGATAGCATGTTGTCATCTTCAATCCCATTCTTTATAAACACGACTTTTAGCTACGACTCGGCCAGCGTCAGTGTTAAGAAGTGTCATACTCGTTTCACTTCTTACTGATGGTTCCGTTCAGCTGGGGCCCTATTCTGCTATACTAATCGCTTCACTATGACAGGGGTATCGACACAGAATGACACGTTTGGGCCACCTCAGATGAAAGAAATTATGATGAATGCAGATGGAGAGACGTGCGTCAAGTTTGAAACTATTAATTTATCTCGCACGCACTATCTGGAGTTTTATAAATCTAAGGATTCTACGTGATGATTCTGCGACGATTCCATTGTCATACTGAAGCAATTGTATTGCAGAATTGGGCTCCTGATCCATTTGACTGGACCACCGTAATTTTTAGTAGGTAGGTAGGTACAGTTGGCTGTGTACCACAGTAAAAATATTTTTCTGTGGTCTAGTTAGTTTAATTGGACCACTTACTGCAACCAAACTCGGTAGTACAGTTAACTGGACCAGCTAAACCACCATATATCATGTAAGGTAGGAACCTAACTTATTTTTCCAAGACGCCTTAGTAGGTAGGAACCTAACTAATGGGTGCGTCTTGGAAAAATACATAGATAGGAACTTACCTGCCCTCTATCTACAAATTTTTTTCTTCTAACTACAGATTATTTCATCAATCTACTGATTTTCTACTCGACTTTCTACTGATTTAGTCAAATTCGATCTTGCAACACTGTTTCTAACAAAAAGAATGCATGAAATCGGACGACGCGTAGACCCGTCGTGATGCGCGGTTTAAGAATTCTACTTTTTCCTCTGTCCCTGGGGAACCTTACTGAATTTCAGGATAAAATGTATTTCCATGTCCTTCCTTGTAGTATGAACTCAAAACGTGCCAAGTTTCATTCTACATAGGAATACCTACTTATGTAGTTTCGGCGTTATGCGTGAAGGTATTTTACTTTCATCCTCTCTCCCAGGGGAACCTTAATGAATTCCAGGATAAAATGTATCCCATGTCCTTCCTTGAACTCAAATAGTACCAATTCAGTCCAACTCATTCAGTAGTTTCGGCGTGATGCGCGGTGAAGGAATTTTACTTTCATCCCTTCTCCCAGGGGAACCTTACTAAATTCTGGGATAAAATGTATCTTTCCTCGTAGAATGAAATCAAATTATGCCGAGTTCCATTCGAATTCATTCAGTTGTTCCATCGTGATGCGCAGTTAAAGAATTTTACTTTCATCCTCTCTCCCAGGGGAACATGACTGAATTCCGGGATGAAATGTATCCCATGACCTTCCTTGTAGTATGAAATCAAATCGCGCAAGGTTTCATTCCAACTCATTCAGCACTTTCGGCGTCATGCGCGGTGAAGAAATTTTACTTTCATCCCCTCTCCCAGGGAAACCTGACTGAATTCCGGGATAAAAAGTATCCTATGTCCTTCCTCGTAGTATGACCTAAAATCGTGCCGAGTTTCATTTCAATACCTTCAGTAGTTTCGACGTGATGCGCGTTTAAGAAACAGACAGACAGACAGACAGACAGACAGACAGACAGACAGACATGAATGAAAAAAAATACAGTTTTGGCTTCAGTATCGATAATAGAGTGCCCTACAAAAAAAAAATTCAAAATATCTTCAATGTACAGAATTGGACCTGTTACAGTTTTATTATAAGTATAGATAGGGTATGTTATCAATCAGTGCTTTTTAGGATCTGTTGGTTGTGATATAAGTAAACCTGGTGGACCTACAGCAAACGGTAATTTAGCAACACTCTAGAAACAAAAAAAATAGCGAGATTGGAGTTCGGACGGTTAATTACATAGCATAGCGCCCAATTGTTCGTTAGTTTGATCAATTCGATCAGAACAATACGGTAATTAGTCATCACGCCATTCCACATAATCAGTGACCCATTAAGGGTGCCTTCGAATCGTAAATTACTCCGTATCACGTGGTGGGCACAATCACAGTCGTGAATGAAGAAATTTATAGCGTCAGATAAACTGAGAATTAGTGGGTGGATCCGAAACTGAACTAAATTGGAACGCGTATCAAGGCGGTCACTTCACGTACTGACCACTGATTAATTCTGTGTCAGGATTTCTGGGCGTCCGATGAATACTCCTGCGTTCTATTTCATTTGTGATGCAGTATTGTGATTAGTGGGCGAGATTTAATCAACGTTCAATTTATTTTTTCACAATATAGTTGCGTGCTTCGTTTTTTTACATAACCTGAATTTGTAAAAGCTTTGTTTACGACAGGAACAATATGAAAACTTTCAATGACATAGGTAATTATTATCAGGTACTCGCTTATGTAAATCTCTGGGTAACAAAGAGCTTTTAAGTTCGTATCAGATAGCAATATCCAAGAAACTATCGTTTATTTTCATCTGGTACCCAATCAGAAAATGAAATTGGGGCAACATTTGATGGCTGTAATAACTTTTTAAAGCTTACTCGGGCCAGGGCTAAGGGATCGTTAAACGGACAGCCCTAACGATCTTGTTGGTTTATAATTTTGAATAGAGAAAATAATAGGACTTTGTTTAGTTAGAAATATATTTTCAATAAATGAAAATATACAGTAAAATATTATACCTGAAGGTCTAGCTAGAGCATTATAATGGATTCCATTTCAAAACGACAATAACTATACCAGCATTGTGTAAGAGCAAAAGAAACCGTAAAAATGTTCAACAATTTTGATTTACGTGGCAGCGAAGAGCGAAGTTCTAGTGTACTTAGCTGACGCTCCAATTGTGACTTCCAAAGTTTCAACAGTCACATTTATTTCCGTAGCTCAAGAGACACTGATGTAGAAAGCGAGTAAACGTCGCTGAGAGTGCAGTTCATAAACTCATAATTAGTGAAGATATAATGGCGTATTGTTGGTTTATCTGGCTGTCGGCGGTGGCTCTCGTCGCGAGCGGCGAAGCATCGCTTTACGATGACGATTACGACACCTACACAAAAAGCTACGACTACAAGACTTCAGGTATAGTAAATCCTCCTTTAATAATATTACAGGTTTTATTATCCGGAAATACAATCAAATTCAGCCGCCTTGCCTTCGATATAGAAGATTATGAACGCAAATTGAATTGAGTAACGAAGCCTTCAAGGCATAGCCGTAAGATGCTGCCGGTAAACTAAATTTTCTCTACTAGCTCGGAAGCGAGTTGAGTTAAAATATTGTGTAACTATGGCGAAGGAAATATTCGCTTTTCAGCGTTGGCAGCTTAATTTGTAAGATTAATATTCATTTCACGTAGAGGGTCGCTTCATATTACGTAGCGGTGAGATACGGAGACCCATTTAATATATAATTTTTCGGTGAGATAATTCCCGAGAAATTATCGTCTTCACCTAGAAAACAAACCTCAATGCTGAGGGGTACAGCACCTCTACTATATGCACGTGTAACCTATCTAAACTTTGTTTTTGCAGTTTATCTGCTCGTGTAATTTTGCTTGTGTTTGTTGTATGACACAATATAGCAATTACTTACGAGTTGTTTTTCATGTTAGAATTTTGAAAAAAAACAAAGGTTTTCCTGGTAAAATGCAATTATAACCATGTTCCATTATGGAGACCGGCTAATGTCCGCTACTAGAGACATTTTGAAGTAAAGTCACTAATTGTTCCATTTATAGTGTTCCCCGTGCAATATGAACACATTTTACACGTGTGAAACTAAAGTAAAACATGCCCACGTGTTTGCAATACACAAGTGCAGACTAGTGTCGTAGCTGTGCTACGAAAACCTCAGAACGTAGCAATAGTGTCATCACAATGTAGCGTATATCTACGTGATCGTAGCTCACGTAAGCTGCTACGAAAGCTCGCGAGAAAACTAACCGCAACAAACACTACATTGTTACGCGTTTAGCTGAGATTATTTAACACGGTGTCAATAACAGTGTGGCTACGGTGGCTGAGCTTACCTACCTAAGCGTATGAGTAGGTGAAAGATACGGTTTGTGTTCCTTTTAATAATAACTGCATAAGTTTTCGAGTTCTAAGAGTCGAGAATACCTCAGCACGTAACATTTGCAAGAGCACTCAACACCGCTTCCGTCGGTAAGGAATGCACTCATCGTCTCCAGCTAAGAAAGGCAAGGTAATACAATTTCCCGATCCACCGGAGCTATTGCCGTCTGGGGAACAATTTTGCCTAATGCTTATGCAATATGCAACTAACGCTGTTTAAAATATATATCTCGCAAAGACAGCAGCCGCGTTAAAATGTATGTTTGAAGAAATTGAAAGAAGCAAAATGTCTGCGGATACGTACTGTACGGATCCAAAGCCTGGAAACGTTTGACCTATTTAATAAAGTGGATTATTTTTCGAAGTGTTGTTGCCGTGACGACAATCCAAATGTTTCCTGATAAACATGGAAATACTATTTGGAAAGCTTGGGTGTTTTTTTTATTGGGACAGTGTGGGATATCCCTTTGCCCTTTTAGCTCTTTTTTTGGAGACAACCATTTTGGTATATAAAAACTTGAATTTTTAGCGCTAATAATTCAAATCGGATGCTTTAGTTTTTCAGGTAAAAACATAATGAAAAACTATTCAATACTTTGTAGCGAGGTACCTGCACCAAAGATCTTTACTTACATGCATAGTTCTTGCTGAAGTCAAATTGTAAGTATCCATAAGTAAGTGTTATCAATGCTACTACGCAATTGATTTTAATATCAGCGTCGCTCCAGTTTCCAGTACCATTAAATTTGATGCAAGATAATTATCATAATTATAGCTGTCCCTTGCTGAACGGCCAGGTAATTTACTGTAATCCGATCACCGGTCGGCGCCCATGCTAATTTCAAAACACGAGAAAGGTTCAACGCAATCTGCCTTCCGAGCATTTACATTTTATAACTGGGATTTCCTACTACGGCGGTGTGCATGCTTGTGTGCACAAATAAATATGTTGTCTAGCTAGAGGGCATCGCAGTTTCCCTCTCGTCTTACTCGAAACTAAATTTCTGTAAGCTGTAAATGTATGCTGGGAAATGAGAACGTGAGTGCTGGTTGTTTGTGTTTCTTGAATTCAGTAAAGTACCCAGGTTTGTTTGATCGTAAAAGGCTCGTTGGTTTGTTTACTAACCTACCACTACCAACCTACTTAATACACTTGCGCGAATCTCAGCAAACAAGATTAAGGCACCTACTGTTTAAGCTCCTTTCGTGGGTTGAGGCTCAACTTGGAAAATTTAACAAGAATCGCCCCTTTGTAAAGTTTTGTTGCTCGAAAAATAAAACGAAACGAGGATTAAGTACAACAAAGAAAAATGCGCCTGAGCTGAACCAATCGTAGCGCACCAATAAATAGAATTCTCAAGTAAATACCACACAAAGCCCTACACGATTCAATGTGAGAGCGACACGTCATCAGACCAATCGTGAAAGGCCTCAGATCAGAAGCAATTTTGCGGACGGCAATTTTAGTCGCCATTTCACGATAGAGTGATTTCATTCCAGAAAAGACATATCCATCGAACTAGCTTATCGGACGAGCACAGACGTATCTTCGATCCTAACACTCGTCTCACATTCAAGCTTCAATAGCAACACTTGAGGTTTTCAGTTTATTTGCACTAAATAACCCAAGAAATTTTTTTCAGGAATTTTTATATTGCGAATTTGTATATTGGTTTATGTATGTCATGATTTTTATTACGGTTCGAGATATTTAATGCCTAAATACCTATAAAAGTAGCTATTACTTCGAAATCAGATATCCAATGGGTTAGTTAGTATGATCACCAAATTAGTTGTCCCCGACTCACGCTTATTACCCAAATCCAATTATTGTAGCGTAAATAAGGGTTTTCTTTTAGTTTGTTCATGAAAAGAGAATATAACTTTATTGTTTCAAACATGTTTCAGAAGTTATCCAAAGACTTTATGAACAAGGTAATCGTTTGGATAGGCATCTATATAGATAAATCGTGCCTGCCACAATATTAATTGTTTTTACTCAATAATGTAACATTGAACCTAGACGTGTAGATATGTACTGAAATCGATTTATAAAAAGTCCAAAACTTGAATAACGATACGACTAAATAATTTACTTCGTTGCGTAACCTGTAGAGTAGATCCACACGTCTATGGGATATTCTGTGGCTATAGAAACTATTAGGTGCGAGATTACAGCTCACGGTTTAATTTAACTTTTCTAATTTGTACATAGCTTAGCTAATTTTATGAGTCCTTGAATAAAACTCTTATGTGAGTATGTACATACTAAAATGTTATTAGAACGTGAAAAGCGTCGCAACAAAAGCCTCGTGAGAAATAAAAGCAAAGTATTTTCGGGAATGTCTTACTCAAAATGAGGACTAATTACCGACCGCGACTCGTTGAAAACTCTCACGTAATACAATAATGGGAAAGTACTGCGATAACCACGAGCTTCAAACAAGGATTGGAGCGATACTCGTTGAGAAGAAGCTCGCATTAACATTCCAGAGTAGAGGGGGCAATAATGTGGGTGCTACAGGGGAACGTTCCACTCGAGCAAACTGCCTCGCTCCGGTGCTGGTGTTAGAAAATATGTAGGTGCCTATTCCGTAACGGTAGCCGCCTAAAGTGTTCCTGTAAGAAAAACACGATACCAATTGCGAGGAACGGAGGTCGTTCACTTCCTAATCCGGGATTTCTCGAAAAGAAACGTAGGATGGAGTGAAAGCCGTTTGAACTAAAGTGCGTCTGACTTGCCTTGGTCTACATTCTGACGCATAACTATAAGAAAAGTAGATAACTTGTATTTAGGACCACGGCTTTGCCTACAACGTTCAATTAAGGAGGTAGCCTAACCTGATCGATAGTCGACGGTATTATAGTGATTTGATTTTTTGTAATATCGCATATATCTCACGTAATAAAGCTGTTATTGATAACGAGATATAAAAGATGTCTCAGCATCTTTTATATCTCGTTATCAATTTTAATTTGAAAAATAAAGTACTAACTTTAATTTTAGAAGAGCTACCTTTCTACTTCTACCTTTTAAAATGCTATTTCGAATTCGCGAATAGCAAAACATTCTGTGCCCTGTGTCAAGGGTGTATGCAGGATTGGCGTTCCCTTTTATGACAGCCAACGTGTAATGAATATTAATCCCGAAATCTCTGTTGCAAATACGAAAGTGTTCTCAGCTCGGCAGGTGTATTGAACTCATATTTCAATGAATTTCCATTCTGAAAATTTTGTGCGATATACAGACGACAGACTAGTACACACCTACACTTGAATTTATCGCGCGGGTCACAGTGAAAGGGCTCTGAGCTCGTCTACGACGCGATATTATTCGACGAGGGTGCGTTTTGTTTACAAATTGCTTGTCGGCGCGTGCCTTGCTCAGTTCAAATCACACTGGAATCACCGAGGCTTCCCTTGAACCGTGCTGCAGATAAAGCGGCCGCGACTACCCGGCTATAATTTTCTCCAAGCCTGTTTTATACTCCCGAGCGTCGGCAATTTCAGCCATGAATGGATTGATCCGGTTTACGGGTTTCTTGCAACTTCCAAGAGTTTTAAGTCAATAGAATGAAAGCGACTGTGAAATAAAAGCTTGGAGTCTACCTTTTCAACCAGGCGGAATGTTGAGCTTTTTCTTCTTTGCTTGGGCACAACACTGATTAAAAACGTAGCTCAAAAGACAATTCCCCTTCTATAAAGTGAAATAGCAATTTGTAGAGTAAATTAGGAAAGATAAGAATAGACTCCCTAGTGACGACGACTGGTTACAGAAATTGTAGGTATTTTTAGTGTGAAACCGTCAAAAAGAACAAAATGTCAAAACTTCGAGATAGGCCTGAACCCAGCAGTGAGTATATCCAGCTGCAGATGATAATGATGAGGAAATATTTAAGATCACCTGTACTGAGCAATATCAGTTGGTGCTAGGGATATGAGAGCGATTCTAATATAAGTGAAGATTAAATACCCCCAGAGGCGTCGACGTGTTGGTCGTCACATCTTCCAAATAAATTAAAGACGCTGGGTGACATCCAGCCCTTCGACTTACAATATAGGCACTTATAACTACACCAGTAAGGTCGTTTTTGCGCCACCCTTTGAGTCTTGGCAAAATATTTACCAACGAAATTGTGGTTGGTCGGGAAGTAATGAAAAATTTACCCTTGGCACGACCTGTGTAAGCGATATTGTAGGATTCTTATATTATTCATTTTTCACGAAGTAATTTCCAGAAGAAAAACATAATATATGTATTCGAGATTTTTCAATGTAACCGCAATGAAAAGATAATGTTTGTTCAATGAATTTTGTTTCTTTGCAGATAGCCGTACTTGTACGGGCTCTGAGTTCCGATGCAAATCTGGTAAATGTATCCCGGCGTCGTGGCGTTGCGACAGTGAAAAGGACTGTTCGGATGGCTCAGACGAAGACCCCAGCATATGCAGTACGTATAAAACTTTCAGTGTTGTTCGAACAAACTCACCCAGCAAAGGACTCAAATAACAACACATAAAAAGTAGAGGACCTTTGACTCCAACTTGCGCAGTGAAACTAGGGACATGAACGTCAACCTACTTAGCGAAATTTGTGTGCCGAAAACGCAAACACTGTTACGCCGACAAGTTTACATTAGGGACGAAATGGTTGTCCCCAACCCTGTTTAGGGTGGAACAATGAAAAAACAAGAAACCCAAAAGACAAAGCCAGATTTAGGGTTATAAATACAGGGGCACTGGTCCGGCCGGACTGAAGCGTTTACTACGGCAAAAAGTTCATAATCTTCTTTCTTTAGATTTGCATAATCACTGCGTGTCATTTATAATATAAGACAGCTCCTAAAAGTAGACTATACTCGTAAATAAAAGTCTGAATGTTGGAAAGGTCATTTGGGATATAAAATCATAAAAATAATAATCTGACAATTTATGAGAAAAGTTATTACCACGCATACTTATCCCCCTACTTGAGGGGTCCCCAATGTAGATTAAAATCTTAATTATGACCAAGTTTCCAGGATTAATTTTATAATATTCGCCTTCTGTTCCACCTGTTTTTATGTCATGAACCGTAAATTGGTAGGTGTCGTGAGATTCACATCGAGACTGAATCTGTTAACTTTAACAGACAAGTCTTAATTGCTTTACCATAATCGTGAGCTTTGACGTTATATTCTGAAATTTGTTTTCTATTTACCAAGAGGGATGGCTGACTACCTTAACCTAGCCTTGGTACGCTCCAGTGAAATCATAAATGAGTAGAACAGGACGCACAGCATGAGCAGCTCGATTACCAAGTATCACGCAAAGGAAATGCTGCGGTTCCATTACAAAAGCATCTTATGAATTTTCCTTTGAACCTGAGACATTTACTCGTATATTACAAAGACCTGCTTATTATTTCAGCATTACAAGAAGGCGTAAAGGTTAACGATAATATGTTTACTTGGGCAAAAAACATCACGGGGCGTGGAATATTACGGAAATTGGGAGAAACAAACAATCTAAGAAAAGGTTGAACTCAGTAAATTTTCTCAGTAACAATTATTAGCTTCCCGTAAAACAAACAGGGTTTTAGGACATAAGCGTATGTACGAAACGTCCCTGAAAAAACTATAGGGTACATAGTTTTTTCAGGGACGTGTGTAAAATATTCTAACTAAACATCATTTCATTTCACCCCCGCCCGGTACGAATAAATGATACAAAAAGCGAGCTTAGGTGCCGGAATCATATTTTTATAAATAATGTAGTAGGTTGCTAAAATTCCCAAACAAACATCAGCAACGTGTTTCCAAATATTCCAACAGCAAATATGGCCAATCGCTATACACGATGATGGGCTTTAAACACCGGCAAATACGAAAAAACAACGTCATCTGTTTGTTTTAGGGAAATTGCTTCGTTCATATTCCACTCCGATGTTAATATTCAAAAAAGTTCCGAAAAATAAGCAGTTCCGAGCATCGCAACTTGTAATTCCTTGTTTTTTCAAACTGCAAAATTGTGAAAAAGCTTGTGGAAGTTTCCAAGGTTTTATCGCGTGTTGGCGGGGGTTCTGGGTAACCGCGCGGGGCGTAACTTTGTTTCACTTACTGTGACAGTCAGTAGTCACCTTCCATAATGGATAATCCTTTTTTATTCGA
This sequence comes from Eupithecia subumbrata, assembly GCA_949316285.1. Taxonomy (NCBI): domain Eukaryota; kingdom Metazoa; phylum Arthropoda; class Insecta; order Lepidoptera; family Geometridae; genus Eupithecia; species Eupithecia subumbrata. The sequence continues at coordinate 25,021,879 of OX438644.1, read as the reverse complement.
TAAGGAAAGTATACAAGCGGCAACAACATTAGCTAAGCTTGTGTGCGTAATAAGATCCAGTAAGTACATGGTATTGGATAACATACTGGGACCGAGTAAATTTGTTCAGCAGTATTGATTGTTACCTAGATCTAGTCGATGTGGGAGCAAGCAAATACAACAAATTAACATAGCAGTACATTATTCACAAATATCACAGCTGCTTTTCTAAACATCGTGATATTAATTTGTTAGCAAACCAAAATTACAATGCAGTCCGGAGTGTTTAGCAATTTAGCGTCATTTAATTTGACCGTGTCCATCGTTTTCATTTGTTATTTTGGGGAGAGCGCTCTAGAATTTTAATCGTATCTGCAATTTCGACGCGTCAGCAGTAGGTAGGGTACCTAATTAGAGTGATTTGTTCGACATACCAGTTAATTATTAGAAACCTTTGTCAACTATTAAGAACAACAGTGCATTCCAAAAAAATAATCGAAAATATCAAGCTATTGACTACGAAATCAATAACACTAACAACGCATATGTTGTTTAAAATTCGAGTTAAAATCGTCACAGCCCGTTCATTAAATGAAACAACGCCAAAGCAGATTTGCTCTGCGAATATAATTCCGAGGTAGGAGTACATTCAAAGTTTCACATGCAGCTGCCGAGCGCCGTTGTCCCGAACACAAATTCCTATGTGCCAACGGACATTGTATACCAGCCTCTTGGCGGTGCGACTATGCCGCCGATTGTGACGACGGCTCCGACGAACACCAGTGTGGTAAGACTATGCTCAAAGGGAGAAGCATGAATTCGCATGATCAACTCTAAATTGGTCACCACAGGGTACAAATTGGGGCATGCAAAAACGGAGGCGCAAGGAATGAAATTATAATAAATTTTTGATGACGGGTTGGTCGCGATTAGAATATGTACACAGAAAACAATTTACATCAGCAAACAAGGATTATCTGTAATTTGACACGTGTTCGAGAGTTAGCTGTGTAGGGCGAAACCAAAACTTGTCTAAAACCATTTTAGTAGACATAATATTGTTTACTTTATTCCCTTAAAGTTTTAGAGTTTAGAGAGAAAACAATTTCTGTCCAGAACGTTCGTGTTTTTCAGGGTAATAAACTGTGGACCCTAAAGTTCACAGACACAAACTAAAAGCTAGTTAGCTTAGCAGACAGAATTCTCAGACAGTTGAACTGAATTTTTCCCAAACTACAAAAGTCTTAGGGTTTTTGTATTATAGTGCGTAAGCCCTCATGCTCAGGGAAATTTTTAAGAAATCAAATAATATCCCAAAAATTTTCGACTTCTACGAGACTTGAACCCGGTCAATCTCAATTGAGCAAAGCGTCACCTCTCGTCAAACGAACTAATTGGAACTTTAGTCTTTGAAAAGGATGGGATAAGCTTCAATGTTTCCCTGTAGGTAGAGCTAACGGCGCTAGAGTCCGTAGGAGGAGATTTTCGACTTCTACGTCACTTGATCTCGTGGTGTAGTTGGTTAGCACATTCCCGTACTGAGGGAAGGATGCGGGTTGAAGTCCAGTCGAACTCGAATTTTTTTGGGATATTATTTGATTTCTTAACAAAAGTCTTCATTGTGAAAATAGGTTTGTCATTAGATAAAGCATGTGCATGAATTGGGTTGACAGAAGTGGAGCCTTGCGGTGCCGACGAATTCACGTGCCGCGGTAAGCCCGGCGAGTGCATACCGCTCACGTGGATGTGTGACGACAACGCAGACTGTTCCGATGGATCCGACGAGAAAGCATGCAGTAAGGGTGCATTTTGTGTGATTTATATTAATTTTACTGGTGGTAATACCACTCAATCTGCATTAAGTAAATGACCAAACCAAAGAGTGGGAGACTTGGGGAGGTTTAGTCAGCCAATTAGCACATTCAGAGATGTGGTGAAATATAAACAACTTAGCGGTGCAACATGGTATTATCAAGTGGTATTTTGGAATGAAGCTATTGGTTGATAATTCTTTCTGTGCTCTTTTGGCTGTGAAAACATCTTCCAGCCACATCATCCCACGGGATGAAAGCGCTACATTCATTCCATTAACGATGCCATGGCCTCCATAAACTCATTTCCAAAAATATTTCAGCTGAAAAAAGTAAATAGAAATAGCCTGCCTCCGAAGTAGGTGTTTTTACAATCTCTTCATGTAATTCCCAACCAAGTTTTTACCAAAAACTCGTTAGCAACGTTGTAGACTTTTTTAATGGAACAACTTCAGCTAAGCCCTTCAGCAGAAAGTTCAACCGAACATTTTAATATTCGCCGCGAGATCGCAGATAATCCTTGCCGAAACCCCGATAGCGTTCGTTGCGCGGAGGTCAGGAGTAAATTATATAAACAATCGTCGGAATTGGAGCAAAACATGGCATACTGAACTCGCCCTCAGCACGCTCCAAGCGCAAAACTTTATCTACGCGCATTTACCTATTTTATCTTTGACGCTTTAAGGCGCATATCTATTTCATTGACAAGACCTACAATGTATTGATACGAATCAGGCATAGTTTGAGAATATTATAGTGTTTTTCATTAAGTAGGAACTAATTTGAATAAATAACAAAACAATCATTGTTTGCCCAACTTCCGGTCGCAGCTAAATGACGCATAATTAACATGCATTAAAACAACGGGTCAGCAGTTAATGCATATAACCACGTTTCATGAATACCTAGGCACGAACTCGATAACATTTCTAAAACCATTACTGTCACAAAGCATCAGCATGTAATAATAATCTAAATTGTGCAATTAGCAAATGAAACTGACTATATTTATGAAAATTGCATGATGTCGACCTAAATCTTTATCAATATTCGGTGCAAAGAGCATTATCGTTGAACTAGTTTCATTGCCTAAAATAGGAATTGTATTTTATCGTCATAACAAACTACATACTTAATATTAGATTGCCTTCACCTACATAAGATAAGCAAGCTACCAAACCAGCCTTAGTTGCTCGGGCAGAGTTTGAGTTTTGCTCTTCGATATTGACGGAGTCAATCAATCATTGGGGTCGAACGGCAAACACTCTAGTATTCTATCAACGCCGCCTCATCCGTATACGTATAAATTCTTATCTGCCCGCACCGGACCTGCCTCGAAGGTTGAGTGATGACGTAGCTTGTATATTTTGAACCTATAAGCTGCCTTGCAAAAAGCTTCGGTATGATTAAGTACATAGACAGAGCAATGTAATCTCGGGCTTTCACGTTTCTTTCAAAATTCTCTTTATATTTTGTGGTCTTACTACAGGGTTTAACCGTTGAAGTTCCGTGCATAGCACACAATAGTGCAGCTTGTTTAAGAGGCAGTAGAGTCCATCCGCCCACCAGAGGAATTTAATTAAAAGAAAGAAACCCTCGAAAGAACAAGTGACGATAATATTTCAACAAAAAGAAAACCCCCAAGAATTACGCGGTTCTCTTAGAGAATGAAACTAGTTCAGTATAAAATACCGCGCGTTTCTGGTTTAAGAAAAAAATTCCCACTTCTATTTCATTAGTTAGCTACTTAGAATGTAAATTACCTAAAGAGAATTTTAATAAGACTGCACTTTTTGTGTTCAGACAGTTCTTTTAGTTTTCTTTGTGCTCCTTTAGTTTGCTTTAATGAGTAAAATTTAAAATTACATGAATGGGTTTTTCAAACATCGCTGCAGAATAAGTACTTTGTTGAATATTTTGGATCTTTTGTAATCTTCTCTATTCTGCGCTACCAAGAGCCCGTTGTATAAATATTTAGAAAACGTAAAGTTGATAAAATAGTAGTGGAGGTCCTTGACAGAATTTATACCGCTTGGGGGTTAACCAACATCTCTCGGGCCACACCGAAGACTGGTACCACGTCTAGGTAATGTAGTCAATATTTCCAACACGTCAGTCTTCGAACGATACGTCGTCGTCGTCCACGAGGACGCATGTTATGATAAGTTTTTGGCTAGCGCAGGACTTCAGTGAATGGCTTCTGGGGGCTTGTACCCATCACTGGCTAAAATCCATTCCTACGAAAAAATACGATCAGAATCTAAACAACATTCTCCATAGATGAAACTTGCCGCTCGGACGAGTTTACTTGCGGGAACGGCAAATGCATACAAGCAAGATGGGTCTGCGACGGCGATGACGACTGTGGAGACAACAGTGACGAGGTGAAGTGCCCTGCGCCGACGTGCCAGCCGCAGACGCACTTCTCCTGTGCGGATGGACATTGCATCTCGGCCTGGTGGCGGTGCGACGGGGATATCGACTGTCCCGATGGCAGTGATGAAACGGTACGTTTTAGGAGCCTATAATTTCTGATGCTTGATGTGTAAGATTTTTAACTGGGTTCTTACCTTAAACAACGATAAGATAAAGTGAGATGGAGGTTTAGAAAAATATAGAGCTTTTTCTACCTGAAGCAGTGATGCAGAGATTTGTCTAAATAAGTCGTAAAGAGGTAAATATTAGAAGTTCGTTTGAAAATAGGGTAAACTCCGTAACTACTGACCCAAATAAAAATTAAGATTTTCGAGAAAGCTACATTATTTCTCATGGATATCAGCTCTGTAATTCAGAAAAAGATGCAGCGAAAATCAAGGCAAAGGAGTAGCTTCTCTCCTTCAAAGTGATATTGTGTGTTCGCAGTTGTTTTAAGTCCTATTATCCCATTCCAGGGTTGCGCAAAAACACCCAAAGTACGCTCACCATGCATATCAACGGAGTTCGAATGCCACGACCGCATGACATGCGTGCACAAAGCGTGGGTCTGCGACGGCGACAGAGACTGTCCCGACGGAGGCGACGAGGCTCCAGAGCTGTGCCGGGGCAACGTCACCTGTCGACCCGACCAGTTTCAATGCAAGGACCACAGCTGTATCCCAGGGGCGCTTTACTGCAACGGTGATAAGAACTGTCCGGATGGCAGCGATGAGTTGAATTGCAGTGAGTATTTTAACAGCTTGAGAAACTTAAAAATACCGATGAGCAAATGAGGCGCAAAAAAGAAAAACCCTATTTACCTTAGAGAATCAGTAGATGATAGGGATCTTTCGCGAAAGAACAAAGGTGGTGGTAGTATGTCATGACAAACTAAGAAAGGTCTATGCCATATAATTTTAAACTAAAAACGCCATCTTTTTAGTCTGGGTTACCTATTTCTTAACATTTCGAAAACGCATCATTGTTTTTAGATATTTGGAATCCTTAATTACAAAATTATTTAATCTCAAGATATGCTCATGTTTTTGATGCGCATATTTTACAGCTCGGAGCACAGTATTAATTAGTGGATATTTAAAGACGCCTATGCAAAAACAAAGAGCAAGCATCGAACAAACATTATTATATTTTGCCGATACTTTAATCAATTAAGTGCTCTAGTCTAGTCTTCTGAAAAGAATTGTTTACAAAAAACTTTCTGAAAGTTAGTTTAGTCTCTGAGGGATCTGTTTTGTAAACTATAACCGTCACGAGTTAGCAGAAAGGCCAGAATCCATTAGGCGTTGATAAACTTTGAGCATTAATAATTACTTACAGTAACTTATTTCAAGCAATTATCAACAGACCCTGGAAGGGACAGGCAGCTTAAATTTTAATTTCACTCCGAGAGCCCTATCCTTTCATAGCAAGTAAACTTGTAAACCGCAGGACAAAGCTGTTGTTTTGTATAAACGTTGAACATTTAAAATTTCTAAGTGTATTAATCATAAAATTAATTTTGAACGAGAAATACTTTAACAGTTTTGAGTAAGTTTGCGTTGTTAAATAAAATGTTTAGTTTAGTTACCGACGACGCGGTAATTTCGTGCATGTAATAATTTTCTAAATTAGTGACCGCAAATTTACTTTACTGCTTACTTTTTTGAGATAAAAGGAGTTTGGCATGCGTCGAAACAGATTAAAAATTGAAATTTCTTTACAGCACGACCCAGGACAATTTGCGACAAGCGGACAGAATTCGACTGCGGCGAAGGCATGTGCATTCCGCTATCAAAGGTGTGCGATAAGAAACCAGACTGCCCCAATTTCGAGGACGAGCCCAAAGACCGATGTGGAGAGAACGAGTGTGTCAAGAACAACGGCGGTTGCTCTCAGAAGTGTGTAGACACCCCAGTTGGATACTACTGTGACTGCGACGTGGGATTCAAACTATTCGACAACCAGACTTGCGAAGGTATTAATAATCTTTTAAACCCGATTAAATACTTGTCTAAGGAGAAAATGTTTCACAAGATTTCAAGGTATTTGATTCATTTTCGAGTTTCTCGATCTTTGATGGAGTTGCGCGAATTCGAAATTACGATTATTGAGTAACGTCTCCAATTCTTGAATTTTGACCAAAGATCGGTTTTCTTCTCTGAGTTGTCATAATAGCTATTGTTAATTTGATAAACTTAAACGATTTTTTTTAGTTGAGGAACAGTAGGTAAGACAGGTATAGAACAAAAAAAAATTTACCTTTGATATAAAATTACACTGTCTGTACATTCTCTAAATCAACAAGATTCGCTACCTGCTAAAGAATTAACGCGAAGACGCTCAACTTTAGACAAAGGCGAACAATATAAATAGTAGCTCGAAAGTGATTGCTATCGATTCTAGCTTCGTTCTCGATAAAATAATACCTGAGTGTCCCGAGACGAGAAGTTATGTCCCATTGGCGCAGAGCAAGTACAGTTAATCAATATAATATCTTTGGTGCTGACAACTTGATAGCTCGTGTGTACCCCTGTTTCCACCCGAGACCTGAAACAAAGTTATTCAAATGAGTTGTGTTGTAAGCGAATTGATTGATTGCCTTCTTCTGAGAAGGTACAGAAGTTTGTTAACTGATTTTACATTGTAACAAATTCACGGAGCCGCAGTCTGAACGAGATTTTGATGGGCTTCTTTTATTATTTCAGTCTATTTTCTTAGTATATTATGAATCCACTGAAAGCGAAAACATTGGCAGCATTTGGGCCTCTAGTAGCCCTCAAGGGGATAGCATTCAAAAACAATAATATTGAACTTTCTCTTTTGATCGTTGCCAAAACTTAGTTGTCCAATCTTAATATCTGATGTTTTCTGGGCAAAGGATTCTGAGAATCATACTAATATAATGCGAAAGTATGGATGTTTAGATGTTTGCTTGTTCTTCACGCCAAAACTACTGAACGGATCAGGCTGAAATTGAACCTGGAAGAACACATAGGCTACTTTCCCATAGATTAGTTCCCATGTGATAGAAATTATGGGTAACCCCGCGAAGCCGCGGGCAGAAACTAGTTTAGAATAAATTATTGAAACTTTGAACACTTTTCTACGTAGGAGGTATATTATAGGTAATAATTAAATAAATGAAGCAGTTTTTTCTTTGGAAGGAGGACTTCAAAGAAATACCTTAGTCCTTTATGTTCCGTGTCTTTCAATTCAGTGGAGAATTTCCAGGAATGATGATATTGCACCTAGGAGGTATAGGTACAATATCTTTCAAATTAGTTTTTAGTATAAAGCAGATATTGTTAAGGTATGTATGTACCTCTCCACCAAATACGGCGGAGGAAACCATAGACAGACTACATAAAAACCTTTCTTCCTTTTTCAGATGTAGACGAATGCGCAGACCCCGGAGCGTGCTCCCAAATGTGCATAAACGAGAAGGGTACCTTCAAATGCGAATGCCACGCCGGGTACGCCAGGGACCCCCGCGACAGAACCCGCTGCAAGGCCACTGAAGGCCACCCGTCACTCCTCTTCGCTCGTCGCTTCGACATCCGCAAGATCAGTCTGGACCATCATGAAATGGTTGCGATCGTCAATGACACCAAGTCTGCCACGGCTTTGGACTATGTGTTCAGGACGGGAATGATCTTCTGGAGCGATGTTACTGATGAAAAAATTTACAAGTAAGTATTGTTTATATTCTTTTGGTTGGTCTTATGCTGTGTGGTCCCGGCTTTGAATTTGCACCACCCCAAATCTTCCCGCGGGTGTCGCAAGAGGCGACTCAGGGATAATATCCCGGACGCGCTAGGCGCTGCTGCCCGCCCCCGGTGGATATCCCTGGGATATCCACCGGGGGCGGGCAGCAGCGCCTCCTGCAAAACAGTTCTACTACCGAACTGCAATCCCAACCCTTATGCCGAGCGTGAGGATTATGGGCACTACCCCCAATGAGATTAAATCTAATAAGGCGCTTGTCAAGGAAGACCTGCATCCAGCAGTATAGGCTGTTGAGGTTGAGGAAGTTGAGGAGACGAGCTTTTTGGGAGCGGTTTGAATTGAGCTAGAGTGGGGTTAAGCCTATTGTCGTACGTTAAAGATGAAATTTTTGATTTTTGATCTCTCTCAAGTTGCATCAAAGTAAAAAAACAGTACTAAATCTTATATATTTGAGAATTCGGTCTAGACAAGTAATCACGATAATACCTACGTAGAGATAGCAGAAATACACTGGTGATAAACGCCAAAAAAATGTATAATTATTGCCGTGATAAATACTTAAAAATAAGTATCTATCACGGCAATCGAATTAAAACTGTGGATTAAACATATTAGTAGTTGACGTATACGATTGGCCTTAACATAATATATGACTCACAAGTTATTGCCAAGTATCAATTTTATCATAATCGACTTTGCTATTTATAAACTTCCGCCAAAATCACAACAATCACTACGATAAGCACCTGGCATGTGTATTATGTACTACCTACTACTATGATTATTCTTACATCTTTCTAATCTTTAGTATGAATGTAGAAACTTGAAGATAGCACTTTTAATTTTAAACGTACTAATGTGTATTGCATATACCTTAAGACTAATAACTTATTGCTGAACCTATTACCTTAAGTATTTAGAAATAGAAAATCCTCAACAGAGATAGGCTTGAGGAGCCGAGCGCTATCGCATGAAACCCTCTTGACGGGTGAGTGAAAATAGGCCTGAGAGCTAAATTTTTCCCTTTCCCACGAATCAAAATACCTCTGCAGTACCCATCGAGCCCTCTGACAGACGAACAGACCAGACAGCGGAGGTTTAGTAATAAGGTTTCGTTTGCACCCTCCGGGTCCGAAACGCTAAAAATATAGCTCAGCATGCTATGGAAAGAGCTATGCTCGGAGTTTTTCTGAAGGATAGGATTCGTAACGAATACATCCGACAGGAACCAAATCTATCGTGGCAGTGGGCCGGCGATATCCCGCGAAGAACCTACAACCGCTGGGTTAAACGTGTTCTTGAGTGGAGACCACAACTCGGCAAACGTGGTGTCGGACGCCCTCTGGCCAGGTGGGATGACGAAGACCTACGAAAGACTGCAGTCAGATGCTGGATGCGGCAAGCTAAAGACAGGGCGTTATGGCACTCATGAGTGGAGGCCTATGTCCAGCAGGGGACTCTTATAGGTTGATGATGATAAAGATTTATATGCATGTAACGTATTAAGTAATCAGCTATCTAGTACCCATCACACAAGCTCTCTTTACTTTGAGTCTAGATGATGCTGTGTGGATTGTTTTATTTATTTATGACGACCTCCGTGGCGCAGCGGGCTAAGGTCCGCCTGCGACTCAGGAGGTTGCGGGTTCGATTCCCGCCTCGGAACAAACTTGTGTACGATCTGCAGAAATTTGTTCCGTTGGTCTGGGTGTTTTCTATGTATAATAAAAAATATATATCTATTTAGTATATTGTATTAAGTATATCAGTTATCTAGTACCCATAACACAAGCTCTGCTTAGCTTGGGGCTAGATAATGCTGTGTGAATTGTCCAGCATTATTTATTTATTCATATATTTCACAGGGCACCAATAGACGAAGGCACACAGCGCACCGTAGTGATCGGCGACCAGCTGATCACCTCCGACGGTTTGGCCGTGGACTGGATATACAACCACCTCTACTGGACCGACACTGGCAAGAACCACATCGAGCTGTCAGACCTTCAGGGTAACATGAGGAAAATCCTCATCAGAGATAGGCTGGAAGAGCCGAGAGCTATCGCATTGAACCCTCTTGACGGGTGAGTGAAAATAGGCCTGAGAGATAAATTTTTGCCTGTAGTCACCGGTTGTTTTTCGCTGGCTACAGGCGCTTCATTTGATACAGCATTGACTAACTTTTAATGTAGAAATAGATATGTCTCTCGTTGACAGCTATGAGTTCAAGCGATCAGAATCAGTACCTATCGAGCCATATCGAGCGCTCGAAGTGTTAAAGCGATTTAAAAATCCAGCTCCTGTTACACTCCAATCCACTAATAAATACAATAAAGGATTTGGTTTTGGGTACATTTTGTTCTATTGCAGATATTCCATTGCCAATGGATTCGATTTCACTGTTTGTTCATTGCACCCTGCCTTATCTATCGTCTCTGGCTTAGATTTATTAATTTACATTCTGTTAATTGTGATTCTTACTAAAATCTTATCTATACTTTTAATGTACTTGGCGGTTATTGATACAGTAGTTAAGATTATATAATAGTAGCTGGCTTTCTTCTTTTTCTCAATATAAAATTATAGTCCGAAAAGCTTATTAAAAGTCTTTGATAATGATTAATGATAAAGCAAAGTTGTATAATAATGTTCGCAATCTTTAAATGAGCGCGCCCCTCACAAAAACTGTTTGTTCTGAAATAAGCACACTTCGGCTACATGATGAAATGCTAAATAAAAATATCTGCATTGTCTGATTGAAAAACAATAAGAAAATAAACACATGAATGCAACAGGATTTATTCATACGAATGACAGACACCCAGCTATATCAAAATACAGCAATAAAACGTCGAGATAGATGATTGCAACCCTTTTATTATACTGCATACCACCGCTTGCTGATGTTTCGTTTTTTACCCGACCACCAACAGAGGAGGGTTATGAGTTGGTTTTGAGGGTAGTGCTCCTTAACGCATCAGACCCTCGTAGCGCCGAAACTGCTAGTCCGATTTCTACAAATGAGGTATCACTTAGTTCGTATCAATACCCCGGATACTATAGGTTGTGCTCATGCCAACGCTTTAACAATTAATGTTTTCGTTTTTTAGATGGATGTACTGGACCGACTGGGGTCAGACACCGAAGATCGAGCGCGCTGGTATGGACGGATCCCACAGACAGACCATAGTCTCATATGACGTCAAATGGCCAAATGGTCTTACACTTGACCTTGTCAGAAAACGAGTTTACTGGGTAAGCTGAAACAATCACAAACAAAGAAGTACTTTACATAACAAATTAGCTCAACGTTTACAAGACTCAAGTGACTTGCTGGGAAGCTTCATATTACCAAAAGTGTTATGTAATATTCACCATATTATTCATTTTTATACGTTACCTATGCTACTCTAGCTTTAATTAAAGAACACCATAAACTTACAACATAAACTAAAGTAAAGACAGGCATACTGCCTTGAACTTAAAACGATTCCGCTCCTCTAAATAAACGAAGGAAAAAACATACTAGGGTATATCGAACTTAGGCACGATAATAAGATTACAAACAAAATTCTACAGAATGGAATCATAGAATAAGTGTTTATGGAATCTTTCCTACGTATCTAATCAATGATTCATTAGCGAACGTAGGTAAAAAACCGACAATAACAATCCCTCTTATGTCTAGCAACGTACTTTTCCAAAGTGTTAATAGTTGACACATCATAAATCAGAAATTTAACTCAACACCATACGTTGCTCTACACGAGTACCTCAGTAAAAATATGTTAAGACTAATCATAAATTAGACCAGATATCAGATGCTGGCCTTGCTTGTTCCATTATCTACTGTGTCATCTGTAATTTAATGGGTATTATCTTATGGGGCTAATTAAAAAGGACAATAAACCAATAATAATAACCATGACGAAGTAAACACTAGGTACTCGTGATTCCTTACGTATGACCTTTATTTTGATGCCTAGTATTTTTAACCTTATTTACACTAAATTGGTGACCTTTGGGACTTGAAACAATTTTTCGTGGAGGAACATTGAGGTTATCTGAGAGCTACACCATATTATGGTGGAAATGGAAACGCGTAGGTTTAAGGTTTCCACATAATTATGTGTTGGAGACACTGTAACACCCAAATATTTTGAAGGTTTTTGTATGTAAAAGTGATTGCAAACTATACTTTGTTGTAACCATCAACCCAATATATAGATTTTCTTTCAATTCATTATGATTTCTTAACCAGGTGGATGCAAAAATGAACACAATTTCATCTTGCAACTACGATGGCTCCGCTCGTCGTGTGATCTTGTACTCGACCGACGTTCTTCGCCATCCGTTCTCCATCACAACGTTTGAGGATTGGGTTTACTGGACCGATTGGGATAAGACAGCTGTTTACCGGGCCAACAAGTTCAATGGAAAAGATGTCGAGGCAATCACCTCTACGCACACTGTAAGTAAACTTCCGTTACTCACATCTTCAGAGTAGGTACCTAAGTATTTTCTTGTGTGGCATCTTTAGGGTTAACACTAAAACACTCGGAAAAAGAAGCCTGTTTCATTTAACACTTGGAAAAGGGAATGGAATCCGAATGGCCTTCGGCTAACGTTTCTTACTTGTTAAAATAAATAATTTCGTTCATTCATGGGCTTGAGATTCGGTTGGGATTGGCAATGGCAATCCATAGTTTATTTTTAAATATGTAGGTAGTACCTACCTATTATGTTATTGAAGTTTGATGGAAACAAAACACTAAGGTATTATTATTATTAATATTATTAGTTATTGCGTTTAAGTGTAAACGCTCTGCTGCTTTGACTATTATTTTGAGGAAGTTTATGAGGTAGAGTAGTTTACCAGGTGTTGTTGAAAAGTGTCTAAAAATAGAGCTGATACTGTGGAATTCCATATTATTATAATTGAAGCTTTTGTATCAAAACAGGATACTTTAAATTTACTATTTTTAAACGTAGGTATTTTATTTTTAAAAGCTATGTAACTTTAGTAAATATGTTACTGGGAAAACCATAAAAATCCACCTTTTTCCTTTGACAAAACGCACTGGTACTTGAATTTTTTTTTTTTTCGAATATTACAATTTGAGACAAACATTTTCAAGCACGTGTAGTTTAGGCAGATAATAATATCTGTGTTTATGTAAATCTTAGGACATGTATGAAACACGTTTTCATCTTAAATAGTCGCAAAAACAGAGGTGTCAATATTTCCCTCTATTGTTCCTCGTTTGAGGCGTCAGCACGTCGTATCAAACACATATTCTAAATTCTCAAATAAAAAATTTCAATAGGGTCAGGGGGTAAAGAAGTAGGCAACAACAGAATATGTCAATGACGTCAAGCGGCACAAAAATCAGCCCAATGCTAATAACACAAGGTACAGTTAAAAAAATAAACATCCACCAAACAAAACATTTCCTAATCGCTTGGTATTTTAAGCAATGTTTTAGAAGCCCAAAAAAACTTGGTTAATTATGTCTCCAAGTGTAAAAGTTAGAATCCGTGACAAACTGTGACTAAGGTACATCACATGTTACCTAAATGTTAATACTACCTACTGTTATGTACTACTCCTACACCGTATGTAATACTAGCTTCTGTCAGCAGTTCAGCACGCCTTTAGTTTCCTACCTTGTGACAACTAATCAACGTATCTGAACTACTGAAAAAATAGTACATTGTACGTCTAGGCGAGAAAGAGCCCAATTCCTATCGAGTTTGTCATTAGAAGCCCGAGGCGAAGCCTAACTATTGTAGAGGGCCTTAAAACACATGAGGTAGGAATCGCACTCATAATGCTTTATATTATTATTGTACACCATCAAAGATAATCATCGTTTTAGAATGTTCAAAATCCCCGAGTAAATTCAAATTGTAAACTCAAATGTAGCAATAAATAAACACACGTGTGATTTTCACATGGTTATTTTTAGGGTTTCAAGATCGGAAATCGGTTTCGAAACCATTACGGTCTCGCTTTGTCTGTCCTTTTTTCCCTCCTTAATATCTCTACAAATACCGCAACTATCACATTAAAATCAAAAATAAGAAAAAATTAAAATGAACATTTTCCATACTTACAAATTGTGATGTCGAGATTTTAAAAGATACCTACAGGGTCATGTGGGGTATCGAATGAAAGGTATCAGTTTGTACATTTCAAAATAGTTAAGTATTGAAATTTTTGTAGGTTTGATACTTTTCGAAATATTTCGAAAAAAGTCGAAAAAATATCCATGATCCTGAGCAGGTGTAGTATAAGACATAGATCACTTTTACACAGGTTTGTTATCAATTCTGAGGCTCAATACAATATTCCACATGAAAACACTTACCTGAGAAATCCATTCAGTTTTACATAGTGGAGTTTCCCCCTCTAGCAACATATTCTGCTAGTCCAATGCCACAATATTGCCAACTGTAGGTACATATTTAAACACACCGAAATTTCACGTCAGAAACGAAATGTGCCTAGATAGTTGCGAATGCATCTGAAAGCCAAGCAAGTAAAAGCACAAGGGGTACATTGATCGGCTGTCCGGTGTTCGAGCGACATTATTACAATAATGCTCGTTCGTCAGCGAATGGTTCGAAGGGTACAACATACTTGAGAATGAGAATGTTTTACCCTTCAAATGTACCTATGGATTGGTAGGTACATTTGGGCATAGTTAAATAATGTTGTAGGCACCCTTCGAACCAAACAAGGTAGGAAACAAAAGACGTGCTGACACAAGCTAGTATTACATCTAGCGCCTACATTTATGTGATTTACCGTCATGGATTCCAACTTTTATATTAAATTGAGTGTAATAACTAATAAAGTACCTCCTTAGGATTTTCAACAATTTGATAACGCAGCTAAACTAACCAGCATCCCATTGTTAGCAGCTCCAAAACCCGATGGTGATCCACGTGTACCACCCTTACCGTCAACCAGACGGCGTGAACCACTGCGCTGCTGTCAACGGCCACTGCTCCCACCTCTGCCTGCCCGCGCCAAGGATCGGAGCCAACTCGCCGCGGGTCTCCTGCGCCTGTCCCAACGGACTGAGGCTGCTGCCCGATAACCAGATGTGCGTCGAAGACAGTGAGTACCAAGTTTTATTATTTCAACTAGGTACCGTTACCTGATTACCGCGACTTAGAATCTGAAGCAATTAGAGCATTCTGTGCCTACTTCTCAAATCAAGAGTTGATGATGTATGTTTATGTTTAAAGTCAATGGGCACATCTGAAAGGCTCGGGAAAGAAGTGGTTGGCAATAATAAAAGCCTTACACCCAGCAGTGAGTGACTTACTTATTGGCTATAGGTAACTATTGTAAAGATGATGACTGCCAACACACACAGACAGCCAAGTGTTAGTAAATCACCTGCATCTAGCAGGTCGCCTAGCGGGTCGCCGGTTCGTGAGGATTGTCGAACAAGACCTGAATGTGTGCGCAAGGAATGAGCGACACAGAAGAGAGGAGGCCTACTCCCAGGGTCGGTACGTGCTGATAACGATGATGACGATGTGAAGCAATGAAAGCATCTGGATGTCTCAGGGTTATTACAAGGCCTTTATCTAAGCAAGGGAACCCCGGAGATAGCGGGATTCGTCTTCGAATCTCACGCCAAAACCCATTTTTAGAGTTATTATTATAAACCAGTGTAATAGTTGGAGAATTGAGTACTGACACGTGACGTAATACAGTCAATATTATTAGTAACACACGGCCCTTCATGACACAAACACCGGAATTCGAATCGATAAAGTAACTAGTACTTAATAAAACCCCAGTGCTAGCATTGGCAAAATATGCAGTTCAAATCTTGTCTGTCCGGACGTGGATTTGTTTGTTTATAATATCTGACTGAGCCTACGACTGGAGCCCTGTCAAGGCATTATGAACATAGAATAGCGAAAGCGACTTCGTAACTCTTATGATGTTATCTTTGCATGATTGTTTTAAGCCTGAAACGAATGTTTCGATTGCGTACAATAAGGCTAGTGTCCTAAAAAAATATAATATGTCCGTCAGTTAGATTATCAGCAGATATTGGACACGTATTTTGTCGATTAATCAAAAAAATTATGATGATATACTCGTAGACAGTTAAAGTTCCGCGTGACGTCATACTTGCGACACTTTTTAGCAAGGTATGACGTCTTTAGCCACCGTTCCCAAACTTTGACGCGCTTTATTTTTGTAATTTTTTGTTTGATTGATAAAAGAAAAAATATGTGTCCAATATCTTGTGATAATCTAACTGACGGACTAAATAGAATAATATATTTTTACCCAGGACACTACCCTATTAATGTACCTACTTAGTATACCTGAATGAAGACCAAAAACTGCATAGGTACAATTGTAAGCTGAAACTTGTTTTGCATGGAATGCGCCTGACTTTTTATTTTTGCAAGACGGAACTTTACCAAACCTTTTACGGAGAAAGAAATAAAACAAACCCGAAGTCTTTTATCAAACTTCGACCAAACCTGAGATTACCGATTGTACCTAAGTACATCAAAAAAGGTATTGATTGTCAGGATGTTATGTTTGGAAGGTAGGTAAAGTACCTACAGCATATAAATCTGTGATAATATATAATATAATAGAGGTGGTATTACCAACCAAATAATTAAAATGGTAATTAGGTACCACCTACCTACTCATTAATACGGATGTTTAGGACTAAAAATAACCACTTGTCCGTATTCAGGAAATAACATATTGTTTAATATTGTTTTTATCTTACGTTACAATGATTCATTTTACGTTATTAACTTTATCGCATAAACGTGGTCGAATGATAAGGAAAATCAGGTGATTCTTGTATAATGTATTATCTGTATTTTTTGGATATTAAAATCTAAATCTGGCTAGTAATTTCTAGTACAGGTGATGATTATCTTTTTATCAGACTCATCAAGATAATATAATTTGCAATCATGAACATATTGAGTCGGTTTTTTCCATAGGTAGGTACTTAATTTAGGGAATCTTTTAACGTTGTTTAAATATTTACACGCCCTTGGAATTGCCTTAGGTAAAGGTAAGCCTAAAAAATAAGAATACATCGATCAAAAAATCTGACACTAAATTTTTGATCGATAACTGTGCTGATAATAGGATTCATTCATTTTAATGAACTACTTGTTTGCCCAAACTTAATCTGCGTGATTACCAGAATGGATCCTTAATGACCTCCGTGGCGCAGCGGGCGAATGCCCGCCTGCGACGCAGGAGGTTGCGGGTTCGATTCCTGCCTCGGAACAAATTTGTGTATGATCTGCAGAAATTTATTCCGTTGGTCTGGGAATTTCTATATTATAATAAAAATATCTATGTAGTGTATTGTATTAAGTATATCAGTTATCTAGTACCCATAACACAAGCTCTGCTTAGCTTGGGGCTAGATAATGCTGTGTGAATTGTGCAGCATTAGTATTATTATTATCATTATTATTAATCTGACTTTCGTTCAATCTAAATCGAAATAATATGGTTGTTTTGAAACCACTTAAACTGACTAAACTGAAAATTTTATGGGACCACCTCGGGATAATCTTACAACTGCAACGGAATTCTGTAATTCTTTATTGTAAGTACACAATTAATACAAAGGATAAACTGAATCATCCAAATAGATCCATAAATGACGGAGAAATCGACGGACATACATACATTAAAAACACATTTATACAGCTGAACATATAAACTCCTTCTTTTTTCGAAATCGGTAAAAAAAAACTCTACCTAAATCAACATAATATGTAGTTGCTCATCGCGGAGGTACCTATCTTAATTTCATTCTGATTATTGCGGACTAGATTTTTTAAGCAATTGGCTTGCTTGCTGACGTAAAAGATTTTTTTTGGTCGCATTTTAACAGATGATTGATTAAATATATTTAAAAAAGCAGTTATAAAACTTATAAACTAAATAACACTACAATGACGAGTATTGCAAATATAAAATAATAAAAGAATTGGTGAACGTAAGAAAAAATCAAATTACAATTAAGTATTTCTTAAAATGTGTTTGTTTAGGATGAAATGCTATTTCGTAATTTTTAGGCTGTCAGTACCATTCTCTCGCTCGATCAATTACCAAACACATACTTCGCAATGACGTAAAATATTTCTAAATGGTACCTACTTATTACTTGAGGAATGTATTGTGACGACTGATGCCTCTGAAACTCAGGATTGTTTCAAACAAATTCTTCGTTCCATTGAAGCCCAATTGAAAGGGTCAGTAAAAAGTTAATTAGATAGGTCGATACTAAATTGTTTTGTTCGATATGTAGGTTTTTAGATAGGTACTCAAAATAAAACAGTTTTACAAAGTATCCAACTAAATGCGAAATTAAAAATATGTTGATTTACCTCGACGACCGATGTGGAGCGGCGGGCGAAGGTCCGCCTGCGACGCAGAAGGTTTGCGGATTCGATTCCCGCGTAGGGACAAATGTTTGTACGATCTGTTACGATTTTTTTCGGGAGTTCTGGGTATTTCCATGTATAATAAAATCTATCTATGTAATGTTTTGTATTATGTATATCAGTCATCTAGTATCCAAAACACAAGCTCTGCTTAGGTCGGGGCTGGATGATGCTGTGTGGAACGTCCAGCATTATTACTTTTACCTACTTGTAAAAACTGAAGGTTTTATAAATATACAAAAGGTTTAAAATCCCAATTACATTAATCATATAAATAAACAAACATTGTTTTTGTATGTAGCCACTTAGTGTCTTTGTAGGTATTTTTCGAAATTAAGTATGTTAACTCAAAGTACTTACCTACGTTAGTGGTAAGTACCTATAGCTGCCTTTTTATATCACAGAGTTAAGTTTTATGGGATAATCTAACAATTAAATAGAAGTTCTTATCAGTTTATATTTTTTATTGAAAGTTTATGTAATCCCGTGCATAGATAAGGATTACAGTGCAACGCATGCATATTACCTACCAACCCACAGGTTCGTATATTCCGTCAAATGCAAGAAATATCAAACGTATACTCAAAAATAAAACGAAAATAATTCAATCAATAAATAAATAAATAATGCTGGACAATTCACACAGCATTATCTAGCCCCAAGCTAAGCAGAGCTTGTGTTATGGGTACTAGATAACTGATATATTTAATACAATACACTACATAGATAGATATTTTTATTGTACATAGAAAACACCCAGACCAACGGAACAAATTTCTGCAGATCGTACACAAATTTGTTCCGAGGCGGGGTTCGAACCCGCAACCTCCTGCGTCGCAGACGGACCTTCGCCCGCTGCGCCACGGAGGTCGTCAATAGTTGTAAAATTTGAAAAAACTAAAAACCGACTTCGAATCCCTTAGTTTTAAACAATTTTTTTAGTTTTGCGGGATAAATGCTAATCTTTCAGGAATAAAACTTTTATGGTACCACCTCGGGATCTTTACAAAACCGCAAAAGAATCATCCAAATCAACGAACATAAACATAACAAGAACAAAATAAAAAAAATTAAAAACCCCCCCGACAGCTTTTCATGAAACATGGCTAAAAACACTAGGGATAAAATTATCTATGACAAAAAAAAACTAAAAATCGGTTCATCCGTTTGGGAGCTACGATACTACAGACAGATACACAGATACACGGACAGACTCGTTAAACTTATAACACCCCTCTTTTTGCGTCGGGGGTTAAAAATACATTTACATAGTAGAGCCGAAAATAGAACCTCCTCTTTTTTCGAAGTCGGTTAAAAATACCAACTGAATTGTAAATCATTTTATTCGCTGGTTAAATGCAATATGCAGGTAACTCCTTTATGACCATCGTGTAGGTAAACGTCGATCGTTCTTATTACATTCAACAATATTGTGGTCGTGGGATACAATAGCTATGATCCATTGCTTTACCCGCTCCATCACTTCTGCGAACAATTAACCTTGCCTTTGTTAATGTACTTATGGGTGAGATTTGCGCTACCACGTCAGAAGTTTAAAACAAGAGTTATATTTTACAATCATCAATATAGCATCAACTTTATTAGATGCAACGAACAGTGATTTGGCCGAATACCGAATATTGCATTTCACGTTTGGAACTGTTTTGACGAAGTCGCACAGCTGGAAATTTGCAAACGACACGAATAGAAAAAAAATCGATTGCAAATGAGAAAGAGTTGATGAGTGAGTGAGATTTGAAGAGTGCTCGTCTCAACTGTGTGGTATAGGTACCTATCCTTGTAACTGTGATGGTCAAGCGTTTGGCCACCAACGCACGACAGAATGATGATGGTATATTACCATCATCACCTAATGGATATCATTGGTATTCATCAGGCACTTAGCACTTAGTAGATTTTCCAAAAAAACTCCTTAGGTTCTTTTATTTTTTTATATTTGTATCTATAAGCTTGTTTAATTCAAACATGGGAAAAATTTGCGTCCATGAATATTTGTTAAATTTCTATATACGAAGCGCTATACAATATATCCCAAGAATCCGAAGTGAACTCAGCAATGACACGCCTGTCCAAATTTTAACGTGATACTATAAAAACCAGTATTGAATCAGCCTTGACTCAAAAGCCACGTCATATGATGACGACACATCGAAAGATCTTTTTATCGTTTGAAATTTAGACGATCCATTATGTCACCCACAAATTTCATCGGCAATAATGATAGGAGAGCTCTAAGCTAATTACATATGGGTAGCAAGCTATTATAGCTGCTATATAGGTCAATATTCTTTAAAGTAGTAGGTAGATTAGATACTTACCACTATAAAGTATATTGGCCTATATTCCTGCCAATCTTTAATAATCCAATCGATTTACAATGTATATAAATAAACCGCCCATACTCCTAAAATTGTGTGATGTAGAGTTTTTTTATACGCAATTTTCATTACTTGTACGATTTGAGACTCTTCCTTCAATAAATATTACTCTCTCTCTCTCTCTCTGAAACTCGACGCCAAGCAAGTGAATTTTAGTTTTTCGTGTCGTGGTTTGTTTACAAACATTTCACATCGAGTGTGGCTATTCTAATTCTAGGAAGGATAGCAGTGTGCAAAATTTTAATAGCTGCAAAACGCATAACGGTAATCAAGTTTCTACCTATAACATTTCCTACAGGAAATATTATTTAATACCTAACACATATCTACATAAAGAGTACAATTTTAAATCGATGACAAGGGTCTGGTTACCTCCTTCGTAACATATGCAATTTTAATATAATGTGGGTAGGGAACTACACTCTATAGCTTAAGTATGTACCTACCTGTGATTCTACTGTACCCAGATATGACGTGGCTTTCAAGTTTATATCGTATTTCTCGATAAGAATATAGGTAGAAGACACACGCCTTCTTAGTTCTTATCTGGGTTAAAGAATTGATACAAATTACTCAGATCGGTTTAATAAAACTAGGTAGGTAGCTATTGGGTAGGTTACTCATTGTTTACATTGATATGGAACATTATAAGACGTCGCATCGTACCGTACGTAAGATATTTATGTAAATGATACGAGTAAGTAGTAAATCAATTAGGTATACGTATAGGTACCTACGTATGTTTGGTTAAGATATTGCGAGTTTATGAATGAATCGGACAGTCTAGACAGGACATTGTTAAGAACGTATTGAGTACAAGCTTCAAGGTAGGTACAGTTTAACCTGACAACGCCCACTCGTCAATGACATTAAAAGGTACAATATTTTCATTCGTTCCATCGGATGACCTCATACGTGCATCGCCTAAACGCTAGGCCACGCTAGGTAGGCACGGTTACTTTCGTTATGATGAAAACGCGCGCGACCGACCAATAGACCAGCAGTTTGCGAATAAGGCGACGTGACGTCACAACATCACGCCACCTTTTGTTAGTCAGGTACATGCGCGATCCGGCATGACATTCTCGCGTGGCCGATTTTGAATGCAGTTAACTGCTATTTTTGTTATATTCGCGTTATAATTAAATGAAAATTATTTTGAAAGTGAAGATATTGAAACGAACTGCTAAAACAAATGAGACTAAACTAGCATGCAATCTTCGAAAACCTCATGGAACGATAAAGCAATCTGAGATCAATCAGTAAATAATAACGTCGATATCACCAAACTTTAAAAGAAAACAAAAATAACTGAGAGAGTTGAAGTAAACGACTCATAAAAAACCTTGGTTAAAGCAACAGCCGGATTGCGCACAGTTAAATTGACAGAACGCACGGTGGTTGGACGTCATTGGCGGGGGACCGCGGTTCAGTATTCGGAACGACTGTCATTCCGTCTCGTGGCATGGCCGCAGTCGCGTGCGCTGGGAGTGAATTCCTATTCAACGTCTAACTTCAAACCGCGATATAATTTTTAACATAAACAAACCAGTATAATAATTTACGCTGTATTGAAGTGATACATCAAAACTTATAAGTTTGTTTTACATAAAATTCTACAGATGCAATAGAACAACTCGTGGAGGTGCAAAAACCGACTAATGATACAAATACTACTTTTGTAGTTGAAGAAAAGCCTGAAGCCAGTGAGTATTTTTGTCAAGTCCATTCTCGTGTTACCCGTTATTCTCTTCTTAACCACATCCTGAGTTTGTTAACAAATCGATTCTGTGACGTTTGAGGTTAACTTTAACTTAACCGGATAATGAAAGTGAAGGTTATTTATCGTGTTCTGCATCGTAGAGGTTTTTAATAACCCATGTACCCGAATTAAATTAACAGGAGTATCAAACGTTGCAGGAACGACTTAAAACCCTATGCTTCATGACGAATGCGGTGAATTCACTGATTGTAATCATTTGATAAGATAATGTGTTCGTTAATTTTATCATTACGGGTATCAGGTATAAAGAATCACTAACACCAACGATGTATCATTGCTAAACTAACAGTCCACTGTCGATGTTCAAACAATATATCTGTGTGTCTTCAACTTGGGATTCCTTGACTGATTTTCAGGGCATGCCAAACTACTTGTAATCTGGTGCTAAGATATTCTGAGAGCGAATGGTTTATTGGAAATCTGACACATATGGTGACTTCAAGCGGAGAAGGGATCGGCCTTCTCGCAAAGTTGGTGCGGGCTATCATCAAATCGGAAGACACAACCGAAGAAACAGAAGAGGCTGAACCGACTGAAAGGCCGGGAGCTTTAGAGGTCGAGAATCTACAAGCAGAGCCAATGAAGGCGTACTGGGCTACAGATAAAAAAGCTTTTAAAAACAATAATCAACATTTTATTGATAGCTACGTAGAAGGCAAAGCTCTCGAAAGGATACCAGATACAACAGAGGCACCAGTCAAAGAATCTCAATATAAATTCATAGACTTGAACATATTTCAGTCTCAAGGAACCCAGCCAAATCAAAGATATGAATATAATATTAATGATGGTAACGTATTCAAATCACTTTATTTAATGTTAATGTAGAAAATTTGTATTAAAATCGGGAAGACACACAGATTCATTCAGAACTGGGTGCATGGCACTGCTTTTAACATTCAAATACATGTATATTTATGTTCATTATGGTAAATCTAACTCATTCGCAAGTAATGCTGACAACAAATTAAGTACCCAAGTAAAAAATACTGCAAAACAAGCTTTGATGTAGGTATCTTTTTTAACGCATAATTTTATGGTTTGCTGCTCGCTTTATAAGCCAAAACAATGAAAACAGCATACCTCCTATAGAGGAGCAATTGACAATTGTGAATTGACAAATGGTTTTGTCATTTTAAATATAAACAATCAGAAGGCCTGATGATGATCACGGTTGCTAGCCGACAAATTTAAAATATCCTCAGTAAAATTGTGTAATAATGTTTCATAATTATTATTTATCTAGTAAATAAATCTACCGAATTATGTATTAGCAGTGCGTAACTAAAAATGTAGGTTAGGATAGTTTAGTTAAACGCATAGGTATCACGGTTGGCACGTCTCATTGACACTAACTGTCCACAAATAGCATGTCTGGTTCGATCTGGTATTAAAGGCGAGACTTGCCGACCAATCATTACTGGTGCTGCCTATAACAATATTTGAGTTGTATTGACGGAAGCAGATCGTCAATGAAACACTTGAGTAAAGTAGGATTTGTTTGTCAGCAATGTTTTGATGACCCTTGGCATTGAACTTACGACTAGAAAAACAGCTTACTCAGATACTTTTTTACCTACAACCAAAAAGTAGTTTGATAAGCTACTTCTGCCAATACTGATGTAGGTATACAGTAATTTATGTAGGCCAGGTACTAATTCATTGTAAATACCTACTTTTACGTAAGGAATAACACCCTAATTAGAATCAGTAACCATGTTCTTAATTATATAGCCACACCTACAGTTTTCATCACTTCAATTACTAAGCTTTCCGTGTCTGTTTAATAACATCTCCTGGTTGTGTTTTGTCCTAACAGCGGTGACGGAGTTTCAACGTTATTAACCACACTATTGTAATATTTTATGTAACGGAATAAACTTCTGCAATGCTTTACATTGTCACATGATTGCCTCTGTCAACTCAATTTCCCTCTGTAAACTCAATCAATACTCAAGAGAAATATTGGCTTTCGAAATTACATTGCAGAAGTCGTTTAATTGTATACTATCTTCAATGCTTTGCTTTCTTTACAGGCGTAACTGACCCGCCAAAAACTGGAACTGGAATCTCAAGCAGCGGACGCGATGCAGGCGTTGTCGCCGGTATTGTTGTGGCAGTGATCTCAGGAGTACTCATTTTAGCCGGACTGGTAAGCGTTTGTTTTTACGTCATTTTCATAATCAATCAACCTACGATTCCCAATCTAGCTAAAAGTTGTCTCGATATGCTTATTGATCAAGATAAGCAGGAAGCAGAATTTCCTATTTGTTGGTATTAAATTCATAAACCTCAAATTAGACCTTGATGAGGCGACGGCTGTTTTTGTATATAAACATGGTTGCAATGTTTCGATAACTATCTAGAACATTCTCTATAAAAATCTATTCAACCGGAAATTTTCTTCCCAAATTGCTTTTTTATTAACCGGTAGTAGTGCGTCTAATACAGATCTAATACAGAGTAAATTGTTTGATTGCGTACGATGTCTATTCTGTTTCTGACGCAACCCGTGCGTGAGTTTGTAATTTGGTCACCGTTAATTGAACTTTCAATTACACTTATTTCAGATCGCAGTGGTTCTGTACAAGCACTACGTTCATCGCAACGTGACCTCGATGAACTTTGACAACCCTGTGTACCGCAAGACAACTGAAGATCAATTTGCTCTGGAGAAAAATGGATATGCCCCTGGAAGCAAGCTTTACCCCAGCACTGTGGGAGAGGAGGTGAGAGCCCTAACCGCTATGGAGTGCACTCTAAACATACAGAATAGTCTTAGATAAGTCTTTCCAACAACTTCCTACTGCCCTTCCTTAAGGAGCCAATTAAACAACAGTGTTCATGTTCACACTGATCTCTATTAGAACTTAATTTTCATATATTTTTTACTAAAACTTTTTTAAACACATCTTATTCTTGTGTACAATGATGACATTAGACCCCAAATAATGGCCAAATTGATGTAAATATCAAATTAGTTTTAAATTTACCTAATACATAGGCATCTGAAGTATTATAAACGTAAGGTCTGCCTAAGACATTTTAAACTTGATGTATTTAGTAGTATAATCAGTAAGTGATAATTTTATGAACATAGATATATATTTTCGGTTAGGTAATGTAATTACGGCCATCCATGTGCCAACATTTTTACCGAATCAGTATTAAAACATAGATGCCAAATTATTGGTCGTAAAAAGTAGAAGTAAAAGCTGTAAATAGTCCCTTAAATATTAGAATCTAATAACTGATAAAATGTTATCGCTTATTCAATTTATTTTTCATGCTTTTACTGTCGAGGTTATAAACGGTAAGTTCGTCTTGACAGTAGAACTCAAACGTTTCTCAATGAATACAAATAAACTAAACTACTTGTATTCTTCTTTACAGGCACGGGAACCTCTCAACACACCCGGTACTAATGAATATGTATAGTCCACAATCCGGGAGTAAATACACAATCATCTCAATGAATGTGAAAAGAAAAAGACGGACTCACATTACAAAATGTATAACAACCTCCAGTGAATGGGGACTTAGCTAACATTAGTGAACTCTGTCACGTTAGCATAGTGAAGTGAAGTGTTATGAAAAGCTCGTTGGAACAAAGTTCTGTTGGCTGCCTAGCGACGGAAGGATCTCGAAATTTAATATGTACTATCAAATTAATATTTCATTGTCCGCCATGATTAAACTGAGATCTTCATAGCTTTGTATAATATTAATATCACATTTAAGTAGTTACTGGAAAGGGACGTTGCTATTATTTCTCTTTAGACTGTGAATTAGAATAGAGATTCAAATGCTTTATCGAGCAAAATGCCTGGTGCATTGTAATTATAATTATTTATATAGAGTTTTACAATTTTTATACTTACGTATTCCACTTTTAGTTAAGGATTCCAAAGCCTTTATAATCTAGAAGTTTTTCTCAATAATCAACTCTGTTGCATTATAATGAAGCTCATACAATGTAGTGAGATGTACTTATTTATTTCATACAATTGATTCTTATGTAGATTTCTAACTAGCAGCTGTATCTCAATGTCGCGGTGTACGTACGTCTACTTATAGGAAATAATAATTATTTATTTGGAAATTTAAAAATATTAGAATAATGATTTATGTGCCAATTGTAGCAAAATTTTGAAATAGATTGCCAAATTTAATTCTATTATATTAGAGAAATTATCAGTTAAAGTTTGTTGCATCATATAATTATAAACATTAAATTTTATGTATATTGAATCGTTATTTATCAATTTCTTCAAAATATTATGTATGTACAGGTTATTTTAAATCTACCACATTTTATGTAACAGTTATCTAAATATTTGGAATGTGACTTTGTCGAGCAAAATCCTGCCAGATCTTCTATCTATAAATTTATTAATTCTATTTGTAAATGTAATTCGATTACATTGAAACTTAATGCACATTTCATACAATACGCCTAGCTCAATAAGTGTGGTCACTAAATTGTAAATATTGTCCGTAAATAAAGTGTAAAAGGTGTTAATTTGGTCTTTTCACTATAATACACCCTATATCCCCTACCTAACCCTACATCATACAAACTAGGGTTTATCACCATCGCAAAGTGATCTGTAGGCAAAGCACGGGGATGGTTGTCTAGGGTAGAATAGAGAAAAATTACGTCACTTTGTCATCGCATGCGTAAATTATTTTAAATTCATTCCTTTAACTTCAATAATGTACGCAATGTGTGACGATGATGCGATGTCATTATTGTCTATTCTACCCTAGAGAACAATCTCCGTGCTTGGCCAACTGTTGTGATAATAAATAGGCCTTTATAGCTTTTGTTACCTTTTATTAGAAAAAAAAAACAAATTTTCACACAATAACAAAAAAGATTCCCGCTTTTGTTTGACTTACAATTATTATTATAAACTAGTTTTTGCCCGCGGCTTCGCACGCGTTTTTTCTGTCTATATATAACGTTTTATAGTTATTTCTATCCCATGGGAACTGATTTATGGAATAAAAGTAGTCTATGTTTTATTCCAGGCTTAAAACTACCTGAATGCAAATTTCAGTCTGAGCCATTCAGTAGTTTTGGCGTGAAGAGGTAAAAAACATCCATCCATCCATCCATCTAAACATCCACATATCTCAACTTTTACATTTATAATATTAGTGTGATTGATTACTTAAAGTAGCTTATCAGATTTTAGGTACTCGCGCAATATTATTTAATACATACTTGCTTATATTAGGTACGGTTCAGAAGTTAGGCAATACAAAACATCTTTTTGAACGCAAAATAAATAATTTATAAATACATTATATTATTATGCCGCATATTCAAGTGTGTATTTTTTGTAGTGGGTCCTTATCCACTTATTAGAATTTTGGTGTATAATTGTATAGGTACTTACTTTTATCTAAAGTCAACACTTAACCACCTTACCCCATCTTAAAGTTAAAATAAATACAACCAGTACAGATGTACATTTAGAGGTAGGTAAGTAAGTACATTTTGTTTTTTGGTCTCATAAGGTAGATAATGTGCGTTATTATAATCATACCTTAACGAATTTAAACGAAATCTTAGTAAATTAATTGGTTAGAGTTACAAAATATCACAATACATTCGTCTTTATAAGAAATCATTGAAACTAACTTCAAAAAGAAGTATTTTTCGGTAGGTGCATAGCTTTATATTTTCTAGTTAGATTGCCCTTTAAAGGTTAAGTACTTCTTCCAAGTAAATGTGTAGGTTCTCTTACGAAAATAAACTAGGTAACTTTGGGATGACGTATCGCGAATATACATCATGGTAAGTAAATTACTATAAAGTTTTATTCAATCATTTTTTCTATGGCCTTTACATCCATTATGGATAAATAGGTAGACGAGAAAAATGCCTTATCCATAGGCAATGCAATAACCAATAATGCAATAATATCTGTCAAAACAATACACGTAATTTTTGGCGGTCAAAATCACACTTATATAGGTGTGTAGTACTATGTTAATTACTTTGCTCAACTACAATAAAACTAATTATCTGCTAATTACTTCAAAATACAACAAATATAGAACTAATCACAGCTAAGGACCTTAGCTTATAAGCGACTAGTGGCTCCATCTAGCTGAATCACGGGTAACTTGATACTAAACCAAGTAAGATTCGGTTGTACCATTTGAGGCCATACATCGAAAAGTGGTTCTCAACTTGCGAAATCAAGGTAACGAATGCAAACTAGTCATGTATGAGAATTTGGATCACCTATGTCACGCAAGGTGGCCCTCCCAATTTAATAATGTTCTTTTATTTAAATGCAGAGAAGTCCCCTGACAACTATTTTGTTTGCTCTGTAAAATAAAACAGGATTTTGACGGTGTATTAATTAGCACGACTTGAGGATAGTCTCGAAATAGATTTTCAAATTGAAATCCGAGACCATAGTGTATCACCTTGACGCATTCTGATGACAAACTACAAATTGGAACACTACTAGACAATTTTACTAGTTTACCCGGTTTTTACATACCGATTGCTTGACCTGTTTTAATAAATTTAGATAAATTTTTAATAGGATACCTACATATAAAAACCTAAGTAATCGATGAAGATACGAGCCGGTTTTTATGTATCAAGTATAAGTACAGTAAGCCAGAGGTATCCACAATCGCTTATAAGCCTCAGCAATAATCTACAATACTGCTTCTACCTTCTACCATTAATGGCTTCACTCACTCTCTTTTTCTTCACAGCACTATCTTTCACAGTGATCTCATTCGTCTGTTCCACTTTTCCGTTAATTTCTGGGGTGTATCTGTCGAACTGAGTTGTTATATGGACCTTGTAAGACTGGAATGTGTCAGCGGCTATGTGGATACGGGCGTGGTGGAATAACTGGTCGAAATGGTGGAGATTGTGGCTGGAATTGGAGAAGACACATTAGATTAGATGACAAACCAAGTTTTCCAAAAAATTGGAATTTTCATCATTATATTAAGCCATACACTGAAAAAAATATAGTCCAACTAAGACGCATTTTATCTTAGTTGGCGTCAAAATAGTTGGATGATAAATATCTCATTCAATACAAACAAGAATGCATGGTAGCTGCAACATATCGAATTTGTTTAAAACAAAAAATAGGCAAATCATTGACATATCAATGCTCTACGTCAAAATAAATATTCACTTTGTCATATTAAACATTTATTTGCATGGGGTTAGCGAACTTTGTTGCATTTAATCTCTGAATTAAATTAAATAACTACACTTCATAAGGTCAATTCATTACTTGGTAGGAGCTATTACGATTTAACTAAGTTCTCATAGTCACAGAAGACAAGATCTTATCAGGCTCATATGGATTCATGATGCGGATCACATTAGACAAATCTTAATCAATGTAAACCATTTTTTTTTTCAGGGTACCAGTCCACAGCTGGACATAGGATTCTCCTAATGAGCGCCCTGTATTTAGCTTGCCGCGTCCAGCATCTGCCTGCAGTCTCGCCGGTTGTAATCCCACCTGTTCGGAGGGCGTCTTACACTACGTTTGCCGAGACGCGGTCTCTACTCAGAACATTGGGGGTTATAAGAGGAAAGGCAGCTGCTTTCTTCTGTGTATTTTTAACAACTCTACTGCGACACCGATCGGTCTGCCAAATATGGTGATTATGTCAAAATCCTAGATTAGAGGAGACATTCAGCAGTGGATAGCACTATACTGATAAGTATTATATGATAGGTATTGAAATTCCTTTACTTACATACTCAGTAGAACCGGCGCCAGCATTTCCCTCGTATTTAGAAGATGTCGAATATAAGCACGGGTGTGCTTCGTACACGCTAGACATTCGCAGCCCTTCAGTATCGGAGTGAAGTCATCTTTATACCTGTGGATAAGATAGTATTACATAATTGATTGGCAGATTATTTTCTCTAAGGGCGTTTTTCAGGAAGATTTAATCAACGACGTCTTTGAAGAAAACTTACTAGAAAACTATACAAACAAATAAAATGTAAGTATCTGTTTGTAATGTCAAAATAATAGCTTTTTACTAAATGCATTTGAAGGTATTAATGGTACTTATTACAAAACACCATTTTTTAGGATTCATTATAGGATCACTTTGTTGTCCGTCTGTCTGTCTGTCCGTATGTCGACCCCCTTTTCTAGGAATGCGTGCATGTATCGAGTTGAAATTAACATCAGTTACCCAAATCCGTAAACTCTTGGAGCCTCGATATAAATAAAACTTATAAGTCTACGCCATCAAAAGTTACAGCCGTTTATGTCCGAATATTTTGAAATCTCCAAGGGAATCTCCAAGGGAGGGGTCTGTAAGTAAAACAAATATGACGTGTTATTCTTGAAATTAACGAAATAAATGATTATTGATTATTATTGATTATTGAATCACATGCACACAAAACTAATCTAGAATCATGAAATTTGGCAAGAAGCAAGGTCTTATAGCACAAGTAAAGGAAAAAATCCGAATACCGCAAATTTATAGTTTATTATTTAAAAAAATACTTTTTACGCTCGCCTTGGATCAAAACCTATAGAGTATTTCCCGTTGACCTAGAACGATAAAATTTGGCAAGAAACAAGCACAAGTAAAGGCAAAAATCCAAGACCGATAATTTGTAGTTTATTCTCAAAAAAAATATTCTCGCCATGACCAAAAGTCTATCTTTGTCTGTTTGTTTGAGCTCCGAAACCGTTGGACCGATTTTCACGGGCTGATGTTACAGGGGCTAACTTAGGCTACATTAATTTAAAAAAAAAGCATCAGGGTTCCGCGCAAAAAAGACAAAACCCATAAAAAACTCAGATATACACGCATCAGCTTAACAGCTTGTGTATCACAAATAAATTAAAAAAAATGTTTGTTTTACGGAATCTACCAACTTACCTTGTGAACTCTGTTTTTCACTCACTGGGCGTTCTTTTTCAGCCTTTAACGCATTCACTGCTCAGCAGGATGCGCGCCCAGGTAATGCGAGCTGAAGACGGGCATGTGCGCCTTTGGCAATGAAAGTGTTAATTCTACATTATCAGTATAATATTTACCGTTCATCAATCAGATCTAACACACAAGGCTCGTCACTAGTTGCGTCAACATCAAAGTTTAAAGCCAGTGCGTGCCCTGCATTCGTGAGCTTCACTGCATAAGACCCATCGAGCACGTCCCAGCCATGTTCTATAGCAGCCAACATTACTGACGGATTCCAGCAGCCTTCCACGAAGCGGACCAGGTCTTTCGGTATTGCATCCTGAAAATCAAATCACATCGTCACATTAGGGTTATGAAATCAAAACTTTTGGATGGTTGGATTTTTTAGGTACCTACTAACTTCTCTACACGCGTAAACTGCATAAACTGCATAAAAGTACTGAAACTTTTCATGTTGTTTTTATCCTGAACGAAAGTGTGCGAAGCTAGCTGCGGGCAGGACAAGATGAAATAGGTATACCCTACAGATGGAGGGAGTTTCTTCTAATGGTCAGGAGCAGGTAGGGCATGAGTTTGATTATCGGCACCACAGGGTTTGAGCTATCACCTGGACTGGTGGATGTTTATGTCTATCTACTCAGCCCGTGAGCACCCACAGTTGGGTATAGGCCACCTGTTTATTGCATCATTCTGTCCGGTCCAGTGCCACCCTAATCTACTCCTTCTCAGCTATTCTAATAAGTCATCTGACATCTATTGGCCACCATTCCGTAATTGCCTATGTTTAGTGAATTTTAAAGTAACTTGTGTGCAACGCTTCGTTTAAATGTGAAACATATCCATATAACCAATACAAATTTACATTAACTATCACACCCGCAGCAGAAATTCACGCACTGCTGGGTAGGCCTCTCGAAGTTTGTGCAGTCGACAATGGACCGGTGTTGCAATAATCTAGTGAGATAAATAAATACTCACACCAACTCTCGTAAATATTGAATTCAGGCTATCCACTGTGACACTCCTGTTATCTTCATTACCATCCGTCAACCCTGACAGTGCCACACCTCCGAGAGTATCTTTATGACTCAGAATGCGATTGATGCAATCATTACATCGTTTTTCGTCACCCGGCGCTACTATCACACCTGAAATTAATAAAGGCATCTAAGACATCACACATATCGATATTTGTTTATTTACTGAATTAACAAACAAACTCTGATCTTGGCTCAACTGACACAATTACTTATTACTTTGCACGATAAAACTTGTGTTGTAGGTAAAATAGCTCCTGAATCCATACTAATATTGTAAAAACGAAAATTGTTCAGTCTCTCTGTTACCTTTACACACTTAAATGACTGAATGGAACTTAATGAAATTTGGCAGTGGGTAGATATCTTGAGGAATGACACAGACATTTTAACCCAGAAAAGCATGTGCATAACTGCAGGCAGAAACTCATATTTTTTTTTATAAAATACAGTGTTATGTTACATACCAACCAGAGCGCTATTTCGCAAGACTTTAGAGCCTTTATATCGACTGACACAAGTTTCCAACATATTGCATGTTCTCTCTGCAGATTTGGCTAATCTCTTGGAGCCTTCGTTGAGCGAAGTGCGGCTATCTGCAACCGCGAAAATAATGTTGGGTTTGAATATCTCCATCACATCCATATATCTGAAATTTGGTCAAGATCAACTTTATTTTATATGGAACTAGCAGTTGGTGCCAGCTTCGCATGGCTGGATATTTATTAAACATATAAATATAGCGTCAGGGATAATGTAGCATTCTAATGGTGAAAGAATTTTTTAAATCAGTCTGGTAGTTTTTGATATTATTCTAACATACAAAAATACAAATCTTCCCTCTTTATAATATTTGTGTAGATTTGATGAATCTATTAGATAAGAACTTTTAAGCTTAAAAACTGGATAGAAATGTCTGGGTAGCCCGCTAGTTCGGCGATGTCTTCAATCACCTTTGTGGAACTCAATTCACACCGGAATGTCAGCAGCGATGCAGCATACACTTTCAGTGTCAAACTGTTGAACTTACTAACCCATCAAGCCTAACAAAGGAGTCTTTGAAATAAAAACAAAAACAGGTACTTACTGTTCAGCAGTAAGCATTTTCTTTCCCTGTTTAGTCCATACAGGCACTCTATCACTTTCAAAATGGCCTGTTGGAGTAATCTCATTCAAGTTATTCAATGTAACACAAGACACATGTTCTGGGATCCCAGCAAACGCTGTAACACCCTTGTTGTGTGCTTTTACACCAGCTTCCAGATTCAGTGAGTTGGATAGAGGCACCCAAAGTAGCCGAGAGTTGTTAAAAACTTTGGATAGAACTTCAGCAGTTAAATGTACTACGCTGCCACCCTGGAATGAGCAAAAAATGTAATCAGTCCGTGGGTGAGGTTAGGGCAGTAAAATCACTGTAAAGTATTTGTATATTTGTCATTGATGAAGCAGTTCAATAAACCAAGTTTTTGGGTTATAATTCCCTGTAGCTGCAAAGTAGACTATTTATGGTACCTACCATTTGGCATCTACGTGCCTATCTATTAGCGTTTAGAACTGCAATAACAACGAAAAATTTATCATTTACGTATAAGTAAAATATCATCTCTTAGTTTATCAGCTAGACATCTAGTACCTACTTAAACAAAAGCTTAGCTCGGGACTAGATGATGTGTGGATTGTCCAGCATTATTTATTTATTTATAATTATAACTAACTTGAGTAAGCAAGGCGCAAGTTGGTGTTTCTAGTACGGCACTAGGAGTTTCCACAAATCCAGTAAGAACGCCAAGTCTTTCGCTCCCACTGCTCGCTTGTCTGAATGTAAACCGCATAATGAAAGATCTTATAGAAGTAGTATTTAGAAACTATTCAGCTTTATTGTAGGAAATGTTAAAATTGGAACAGGCAGCAGGCAAGGCAAGACAGACTTCATAACCTCAAAAAAAAAATACACAATAAAAAAACAAAACAATATCTTCAACTTCTTGTCTGATGGCTTCTGCAACGCTTCTGCATCTGGTTTGCAATAATCTAGTTATATCTATACTTTTAATAAAACTGTAACACGAGTGTAGATTGCGAAAACTCATGGTAGACCTTCAGGTCCAATTCTGTACCTACATTGAAGATATTTTGAAATTTTTTTGGAGGGCACTCTATTATCGTTACTGAAGCCAAAACTGTAATTTTTTTCATTCGTGTCTGTCTGTCTGTCTGTCTGTCTGTCTGTTTCTTAAACGCGCATCACGCCGAACTACTGAATGTATTGAAATGAAACTCGGCACGATTTTAGGTCATAGGTACTACGAGGAAGGACATAGGATACTTTTTATCCCGGAATTCAGTCAGGTTCCCCTGGGAGAGGAGATGAAAGTAAAATTTCTTCACCGCGCATGACGCTGAAAGTGCTGAATGAGTTGGAATGAAACCTAGCACGATTTGATTTCATACTACAAGGAAGGACATGGGATACATTTCATCCCGGAATTCAATAATGTTCCCCTGGGAGAGAGGATGAAAGTAAAATTCTTTAACCACGCATCACGACGGAACAACTGAATGAATTCGAATGGAACTCGGCATAATTTGAGTTCATACTACGAGGAAAGATACATTTTTATCCCGCGATTCAGGAAGGTTCCCCTGGCAGAGGGGATGAAAGTCAAATTCCTTCACCGCGCATTACGCTGAAACTACAAAGGTACCTACCTAATGAGTTGGAATGAAACTTGGCACGTTTTGAGTTCATACTACAAGGAAGGACATGGAATACATTTTATCCTGGAATGCAGTAAGGTTCCCCTGGGAGAGAGGAAAAAGAAGAATTCTAAAATCGCGCATCACGACGGGTCGACGCGTCGTCCGATTGCATGCATTCTTTTTGTTAGAAACAGTGTTGCAAGATCGAATTTGACTAAATCAGTAGATTGATGAAATAATCTGTAGATTGAAGAAAAAAAATTATAGATTAAAAGTAGGTAAGTTCCTATCTATTTATTTTTCCAAGTCGCACCCATTAGTTAGGTTTCTACCTACTAAGGTGGTGCGTCTTGGAAAAATAAGTTAGGTTCCTACCTTACATGCTAAAGGTATGGTGGTTTAGCTGGTCCAGCTAACTGTATCTACTACCTACCCAAGTTTGGTTGCAGTAAGTGGTCCAATTAAACTAAATGGACCACAGAAAAATATTTTTTACTGTGGTACACAGCCAACTGTACCTACCTACCTTAACGAAAAAATACGGTGGTCCGGTCAAATGGATCAGGAGCCCAATTCTGCAATACAATTGCACGCGCGTGTTTCCATCTGCATTCATCATAATTTCTTTCATCTGAGGTGTCATTCTGTGTCGATACCTACCCCTGTCATAGTGAAGCGATTAGTATAGCAGAATAGGGCCCCAGCTGAACGGAACCATGAGTAAGAAGTGAAACGAGTATGACACTTCTTAACACCGACGCTGGCCGAGTCGTACGTAGCTAAAAGTCGTGTGGATAAAGAGTGGGATTGAAGATGACAACATGCTATCCCCCGTAGACCCTACATGATTTTTTGCACGGCGGCGTTTCATAATAATGAGAGACTATGGTTAAATGTGAACTTAATTAGTCGGCAGGTAAGGCAATCGCGAACGAAGTCGCGGGTACAGCTAGTAGATAAATAATAATATAGATAATGGCATGGGTGTTCGAGAGTGAGACAAAGTATAGGTACAAGGTCAAAAATTGTTAGACTGTCTGTTTGAGACAAACTTTCTCCGAGTCTCAAACAGAGCCACTCTGTGACACGCATTCATTGTTTTTGTTTTTATTTATTTTACTTACCTGCCTTGGAACTGCATGAAGGAACAGATAAGTTCGCTGTTTCTTTTATCAATAGATTTTCATGAAAGTATTTTCCCCAATTTTTGCGACCCGTGGCTTCTATCCAAAGCTGATGTAAATCGTGTTTTTCGGGAAATCTGTAACAAATAAAAACATTTATGATTATGCTTGTAGCTCATTGGGTAAGTAGGTATTCAAAAATATTTCAATGAACCATTTGGGGAGTTTTATTTTCGAGTGCAGAAATCCCTAAATTTTCTTTATATTAGGTTAGAATAATTAAAATTAACATAAAACGTTAACGTAAAATGTAAATTTTAAACCTTTTTGCAGTCAAACGAACTTGTACCTACTTACGAGTGGAATGATACATTCGACACTTTTACATCAGCGTCACATATATGTAGTAGGTAGGTACATCCGAAAACACTGCACCGCACCATAGTTGCTTTTGGTTTTTATCGTTAGGTGTATATTAGGTGCGGGAATGTTCATAGAAACACTATAATCACATTTACATACAGAAAAGAAATTTATAAGTTTACAACAATGTTGTGTCGCGCTCCGTCGATTTCATGGGAAATTTGTTTAGCACATCTATAGCACATTGATGTGCTAACCAAATTTTCTATGAATCCTATGAAAAACAATGAAAAAAAACCGGCTAGCTGGATGAGATAGAAAGCCATTCATTCCATCTTATTTCTTCTTAGGCTTGAAGCAATATTTTGTTAATAATAATTCGTTCTCTTTTTAGTGTTAATGCGATAGCATTTGCGGTACCTAGTTCTTTAAGCTTGTTCTTCTAAGTTTGCAATAAATAACAATAAATCGCACGAGCTTCATGGCTAGTGTGCTCAGATTGAAATTAAAGCTTCCAGGATTTTGAAGCACGTCTTGAGTCACGCGATTTGTTGCGTTATATTTGTTTCCAGTACATTTTGTACTGAGACGCATAGATACGATCTTACACACTGCTGCGATTTCGCATTTGGCACGCAGCGGCGGCGGCGGCGGCGCGGCGGGGCGTCTAGAATAGAAATCGCGCTTACAAAAACACTGCGGAATCGCGCTACAAAATCGCAACAAATCGCGCGACATCGTGGCTGTGGGAAGGAGGCTTTATGCCACCACACAATCGTTAGCTACTCGCCATCATTATACTTATATAAAGACGAGGCGAGGGGAGACCTTCATTTATTTTGCCTAGAGTGGTTTTATTTTATTCTCTTCGCGGTAGCCTTGGCAAGGGTCGTCGTGATGTAGACTCCTCTGTTTCTGGTTTTGTTCGTCCAAACTAAAGCGTAGACAGTGAGAAATATGCCTAGATTCTCGATCTAGGTACGCTACAAGGAAGCATAGATCCTATGACTACGTTCTACAATATCTTTGCAAGGAAGGAACGGTTCTGAATGACATTGAGAAACTGATACCTACTGATGTGATGACCTTTCAAAGCGGACAACTGGCGGTACCTAGTCTTTTCGGATTTCGAGCTATTTATTTATTTATTTATTTATAACTAGAACGATTACATTTAACCAATTAGGTACACTAGTTATGTACAAGATAAAAAATTATACAAAGATCACACAATACCTACATAGGGGTAAACCGTTACCATTCGTACAGCGGGAGCATTCGTACATTCATCATAACTCCGCGATTACAAACGTTAGCGCGTCCATACTTATGTGTGTGCCTCCCCTCTACCGCGTCTAAGTAACCGCGCGACAAGGCGGAGCAGTGCGGCCGACGGCTTCCATGCAATAAATCGATACGTGTTTTCGCTTCTCGTAAGTAATGTTTGGAATCACCTTTGAAAGTGTTTAGTTCTAGTAAGATTTACTCAAATTGTAAAAGTAAGTTATTGTAAATGATGTACTGATGCCTTAATTTATGGTGTGCGTATTTATTTCAGTATAAAATTAACCGTTTTTTTATTTTGAATTAATTTGTTAAATGTTTGGGTTTGGGGTACCTTCATACAGAGTAACTGGGGTAGATTCGTACTGTGCGAATATACCCCTCATGGATTGTGTTATTTCACGCATGAGTGTTTATTTACCAATTTATCTATTTCAGAACCATGCCGCGGAAATACAAAAAAAGGGGACTAGATCGGGAGAGGTAGACGAAGACGCAATGGATTCTGCGATGAAGAAAGTTTTGGATAAAACTTTATCCATTCGGAAGTCCGCAGAACAATACGGCGTAAATCCAGGATTTACACAGATACTCCTGAAAAACAAAAACAGCTAAAGAGATTAATATTTGATAAGATATTAATGTAAAACATTTAATAGTACCTACTGTTTTTAAGGCTGATTATTTGTGTAGTTTGATCTCGATGACAAAGACTTTTTTTAAGGTTAAGTTTTTGAGAAACTTCTTATAATGAATAAAAATGTTTATAAGTATAAATGGCGCTTTTATATACTCTGTACGAAGGCTCCCACTTATGTATGAATGTGCCCCACACTATGTACGAATCTACCCCACGTTTGGGGTGCTTTCGTACGATTTCCATCTTTTGGGAAAACCGCCATTGCTCGGTTAGATTGCATTATATCAATATGGATGTACCTTATTACTATAGCCAGATATGTAGCTTACTCAAAATCATTGAATTTATTTTGAAATTGTAATTACTTTTTTTTTACAAGGCTTATATTAAAAAGTGTACGAATGATCCCCACCTTCCCCTAATACATACCTACATAAAACAAAAAACAATAAAATAAACAAACAATAATGATAACAAGACTCTCTTATTTTCTTATTTATGTACCTTCTCTCTTCTTTCATTCATCAATCTCGCAAAACCTCAGGCATTCTAACAGTATCTTCTTCCATTCATCGGCAAAGATATCACAATCCGGGTTCTGGTCAAGAAGTCTATTGAGGGCGGCGAGGGTGCGAGGCAGTGGAGAATTGGCACGAGCAACGGTTCTGCTGAAAGGAACAGAAAAAAGCCTATGGTTTCTGTTGCGGAGGTAGTTATCGGGGAGGTAGAGTCGAAAAAGAACGTTGTGGAAATCAGGAGAGTCAATCATACCGATCGAGGTTGGGGGAGGGCTCTAGCATGAGATATCACAGGACCGATCAATGAAAAGAATTCGCAATATTAGCAGTTGTTAGTGAAATTTATACAGGCGCCGCCGGCGCGTTCGCAACCCAAGACATTGGCGGGTCACACTTGGTGCGGGCCGTAGCCAGTTATTCACTTGTAGACGCCCTACCAAAAACCACTAAACGATATCGCCGAGCGGAGCAAGCCGTGAAAAATTTACGTTATTCTAAATTTTTAGTAGTGGTGGGCTAAGTGATTTTGAGCGGGTGTCGAGTCAGTGCTCGACACAGAGAAGGACAAAATACTATCGGCGAGCAGATAAAATATGGCGTATAAATACCTAAGGATAAAATATGGCGAGCCAAGCGGGTCTTGAAATTTTTTTGTTTTTTTTTTTTATATTTGGGGCAAAGTAAGCAGGAGTAAGCAAGAGTACCTTTCTATGACAAAATAAATGATAGCGAGCAAAGCAAACCTCAAACATTGTAGGTATACCTAGACTTGCGGTGGTAGATATAAAGCTAAGAAAATAGGGGCGTACGGAGGGAACGAGATTAACAAAATATCGGAATACAAAAAAGACGTGGAAAAAAATAACGTCATCAAAAGTAACGTCCGAAATTTTGTTACTTTATCGGCTGGTCACAGACAGGTTCAAAAAATAAATAACAGCTAGTGGAGCGAGCTCTGATAATTTTGTAAAGTTGTGAATGAGCCGCAGCCTTTTTAGGGTTTTGAAGATCGAAGATCGGTTTCAAAACCCTTATGGTCTCGCTTTGTCTGTCCTTTTTTCCCTCCTTAAGGGTCCGGCGACGGATGAATTTCCCATACAAACGTAGTACCAAAATGATTTGTAATTTGAGAATGTTTTCATCATGGCTTGCTACTATTTGTGTTAGAATAGTATTTATACAGGTTCCTGCCATAAGATTTTTTCAAAATACTTATGTACTCAATTACTAAGACAACATTCATTCTTTGATGTAAAAATGCGATTAGGTTTAATTTCATTTCAGAAAGGTATTTTGAAAAAAAAATGTGGTAGGAACCTAGATAAATACTATTTTAATACAAATAATAACAGACCATAGTGAAAATATGCTCAAATTAAAAATCATTTTGGTATTACGTTTGTATGGGAAATTCATCCGTCGCCGGACCCTTAATAACTCAAAAACTACTGCAGCTATCAACTTGAAATTTAAAATAATAATACATTTCGTGCGCCTGTACAGATTAAGAGAAAAATAAATGAAAATAAATGAAAAATGAAAATGAATATTTTCCATACAAATTGTGATGCCGAAATTTTAAAAGATACCTACAGAGTCATATGGGGTATCAAATGAAAGGTATCATTTTGTACATTTCAAAATAGTTTTTGAAATTTTTGTAGGTTTCATACATTTTAAAATATTTCGAAAAAAGTCGAAAAAATACCCATTCCCCCCCCTATCTCCGAAGATTGCAGAGCGATCCATGTAAAATGTATGGAGCGTTTATAGACATGAATCTATATTTTACAGGAAAATATAGAGAAGTTTGAAAAATGAACAGTTTTTGAAAAATGGTCAAAAAGCAATAATTTTCAAAAGGGGGGCTACCCCACCGAGTGGGGTATCAACTGAAAGGTATCGGTTTGGACATTTCAAACAGTTTTTAAAATTTCTGTAACTTTCATACTTTTTGAAATATTTCGAAAAAAGTCGAAAAATTTACCATAACCCACCTTAACCGAACCACCCATTTAACCGATGCATGCAGAGAGATTTATCTGAAATGTAGGTTGGTACCTAACCGGTACTTTTGGTACATATTTGTTGACAAACGTTCAAAACCCTCGGCGCGCGAGTTAAACTCGCACTTGACGGATCTTGTTTTAAATTGGTGAGGCAATCTTACGAACCCCGTTATCCCCCCCCCCAACCTGGAACTGCGCCTGCCGCAAACATGACCGCTTTCCTCAACTCCGAATTAAAGATGCGCAACTGCGAATGATCTGCCTAATCGAATGATCTACAACTACTAATTTACTCATTGGACTTGAATATTAGTAATTTACTAATCTCCAAAGTCGAATGACAACTACTAATTAGTAGGTGTCTAATTACTAATGCCTCCACGAATTGATCAAGGCGTCGAATAACGAATTGAGTTCGACTGCCCGACTCGGGCAGTTGCCATTACTAACCATATAATTATTTGGTAAGTAATGGCGAGTCGGGCAGTCGACGCGAAATCAATTCTTTATTCGACGCCACTCGTCATTACTAACCAAATTAGTTACTAATTTGCCCTAGTTATTCGAATGGCTCGAATGATTTGTGAAGTCGAATAATTGGAATGAAATTATTCACAGTCGCGCATCGTTTCTCTGAACAATAGTAGGTAAGTATAATTACCTATGTTATGGCGAGCGAAGAGAGACTCAAATTTATTTGAGTTTTTCTAAAAAAGTCAAAGTGATCACTTTCTTTCCTAGTTTTACCTAGGTACTTATGTTATTTGAATTTTTGTGACATGTTCAAGAGTCAAACAAGGTCTAAAGGAATGAAAACCGAAAAAAATATGCATGCAGAATATTTCCAAATTACCCTTTGTTTGATCTTCTAAGAATGAAACATCCTATACCTACAATACAATATGTGCGCTGGTTCCTGGCTACATACACTGCCCTCGCGCTTCGAAAAATAGGTTCAACATTTTGTATTCAACGCGAACCAACCATAATTAATACTACAAAGCACTACACTCTGTCTC
This sequence comes from Eupithecia subumbrata, assembly GCA_949316285.1. Taxonomy (NCBI): domain Eukaryota; kingdom Metazoa; phylum Arthropoda; class Insecta; order Lepidoptera; family Geometridae; genus Eupithecia; species Eupithecia subumbrata. Next base: position 24,979,644 of record OX438644.1, on the reverse strand, counting down.
AAAATGAGTAAACTTAATTAATATCTTCATTATGTTAGGCAATATTCGTTAAAACAATAAAACGAAAAGGGGCGCACCCTTCGTTCATAAATAAGGGTTAGATTGTTGCTAATGAAATGGACGCCTGTGCCTATGGGTGGGAATTTTACATAAGTATGAGCATCTTAAAAGGTATTAAGCATTTTTAACAGAAGCGAAGAAAAAGGTTCCTATCTAGGTACCTAGGAATAGGAGCCTTACATAAGCACCTGTTATTTATATGTATTATGCCCGTAGCAGTCTTCTGAAATTACACACCTACCGTATGCACATGGCATGCTCGTCCGATGCACTACAAGAGCTGAAAAACTTGGCATAATAAGTTCCTCATACGAAAGCGTGGCCGTGCCCTGCGCGTGCATTAATGCCGAGTTAATGCAGGCCTGCACACGGGCCTGGCCACTCTACAAGTAACAAGTCCGACAAAGACGTGGCAGTGAAAAGATAAGACAATCCACCGAAATTAATGCGCAGTGACATACTGTTAAGTTTATGGTTTATTAGACCCAGGATCTTTATAACTATCTATATTGTGAACGTCATAATTAGTATAATTTTTATATTTTATTTTTTCTTCTTTGTTATTAATTCTACCGAAATTTTATAATATGACTATTGTATGTATGTATGTGCCTAATTTATAATGTAATTATTTTTAATTAATTAATGTAATTGGTTTTGATAACCGTTTTAATTAAACAAATAAATCTAAATCTAAATCTAAATCATCTAATCTGATGCGGATAAATATGGAACTCAGTTCCTTTTACCTTTGGGCCTTACCCTTGACCTTACTCAGGATATGCTTTTACCTTTTGATGGTTTTTAGGGTTCCGTACCTCAAAAGGAAAATAAGGAATCCTTATAGGATCACTTTGTTGTCCGCTCGTCCGTCTGTCAATCCCCTTTTCTCGGAATGCTTCGAGGTATCTCGTTTGTAATTAACATCAAATACTCAGGTCCGTAACTTTTTGGAGCGTGATATAAATAATGATTCTCGCCATGGAACAAAACCAACAGGGTACTTCCTGTAGACCTAGAATCATGAAATTTGGCAGGAAGCAAGGTCTTATAGCATAAGTAATGGAAAAAATGAAAACCGTAAATTTGTAGTTATTCAAAAACGTTTGACGACCTCCGTGGCGCAGCGGGTGAAGGTCCGCCTGCGACGCAGGAGGTTGCGGGTTCGATTCCCGTCTCGGAACAAATTTGTGTACGATCTGCAGAAATTTGTTCCGTTGGTCTGGGTGTTTCCTATGTATAATAAAAATATCTATCCATGTAGTGTATTGTATTAAGTATATCAGTTATCTAGTACCAATAACACAAGTTCTGCTTAGCTTGGGGCTAGATAATGCTGTGTGAATTGTCCAGCGTTATTAAAAAAAAAAATATTTTTGATTCTCGCCATGGACCAAAAAAACCCACTTTTCGTTGATCTAAACTCAAGATATTTGGCAAGAAACAAGGTTTACAATTTTGCCGAATCCTTGGTGCGCGAGTCGGACTCGCACTTGACGTTTTATTTTGTAAAATCTGCTTGGAACCTGCGCAACAAAGCTTTAGTTCAATCTATGAAGTACCTGCTTAGGTATGCCTCTCAGGATTGAGGATTCTGCTTCGCTGAATTTCGGCCACAAATATGGTCTATTTAGAATAATGTTTGCCGAAACGCAATTTTCGGCACATTGCGTTCACTTGTAGATATGGATATTTTGAAATGTTGTCCTTGTGCTACATACTGCAAATGAAAATAAAAAATTTAACTAAGTCCGATAGTAGGCATCTCGCTACTGAATCGTTTCAACGGTGACTAGTGGAATTACCGTTCCAATAATCACACTTATATTAAAATGCGAGAGTTTGGACGGATGTTTGTTACATTTTCACGTCATAAGGACTGAACCGATCGGGCTGAAATTTTGATGAATCTTAGATGTAGCTCTAAGCCTGGAATCAAACATAGGCTACTTATTATCCCATGATCTAAAACTAGGTATATAAATAACTTTCAAACCATAGAAACAAAACGTGCAAGGCGCGGGCAGAAACTAGTTTGCAATAAATAATTTTAATCTAAATTTGACTAAAACCCAACTTTCAGAAGAAAAGTCGCTGTCAGATCCATCTTGCAACTGGTTGTTCATAATCTTAGCACAGAGTGCCATCTGTTCTGAGTGCCCACCCATGCATAATCTTTGACCAGAACTCTTCCCCGCAGCCGGTGGCTAAAAGTCTGAAAGCTTTTGTGTTGGCGTTGAAATCTAGGGCCACTTGCGAGGCTTAGTGCATCTCATGTTTGTTTACACTTAGATATCTTGCGCTGCATGCCTACGAAAGAATTTTGCATGAAACGGATTCCAATACTATAATGCAATTAAAGCCTGTTTTATGTTAGAATTTAAGAAGGAGATTATATATTTTAAAAACTAACTAAACTTTACTTAGGCACAGATTAATAAAGGTAGACGTAGGTTTAAATTTTTCGCACAAAGCTAGCCTACAGACACCTAGATGAAAAACCAATGTATTTGCTCTCTGCTGATCTGATCGACACAGTAATTTTTATAAATGCGAAAGTTTGGATGTTTAGCTTTTTGTAAGGATATTTCTTACCTTCTCTTGCTAAAACTTCTGAACAGATTGAGCTAAAATTATGCACAAAATACACACCTGGAATAACATTTATAGGCATTAGCATATTATATTATGTATTAACTTATAAACACACACTTACACACTTCAATCCCGGAAAAATGCACGCAGAAGCTAGATAGTGAAAGAATTTAATAAAAAGTACATTCGCCTAGCTAGAGTACCTACCTAGTTACCAACGTATTATATCGCTAAGAACTTATTTCGTTTATTTGAATTAAATAGATAACTTCCATTTTCAAAAAGGCAATCTTAAACTTGAACGAAAACTTTCTTAATGTAAAGCTTGTAAAATATTCCACCAATCTTTCTAGTCAGCGAAAAATTTAATTTTTGATGAAGCACAAGATTTTATTCCCAAGGAATAGCTTATGATGACGTAAAAATAAATTGTTGGTTATGAATAGATTGAATAACTACTATTAAGTTGTTCTTATGTAATGTAGCTGATTTTAGTTTTGATTGGTAGGTAAATTGGTATACTTTTTATTTCAGGGCTAATTCTATTTATTTATACCGGCAATCACATTTATTTATAGGAAATTGCAATAACAGAATAAAATAATTACAAATAGTTTTAAACTTTGGAATAAAAATTAGGTCTAAATTAAAGAAAAAAAAAAACTGATTTGTTTTGAGCAACCATAAAATGTTATAGTTTCGTCACTAAATTATAATATTTTCTCTAAAAACTGAATTTTATTATTATATTATATTTATAAAACACATATGAAATTGGCGTTTTGTCGTACCTACTGGCCACTTTAATCTCAAATATCTCCTCTTTGGTTAAAAATTCCAATTTCAAATTTGTAAAGCTATTTACTCATGCTTTTGTGTTTTGAAAACCGTACTTCATTTGTTGTTTTCCTCTTTTGGTTTTTTAATATAAGTGAATTCAACACAGTGTAGCAGGTCTACAACGTAAAAATTTACAGCGTAGCAGATCTACACCGTAGCACGTATCCATCGTGATCTGCGTAGACCCTGGCGAAGACGTTGCTACGAATTTTAATAAGCGTTAGTTTTAAGTTTTAAGACTATATTACTAGTTCTAATTTATGTATATTATTTTATTGTAATTTTCTTTGCGAATAAAGGCTTCTACCACATGAAAAAAGGCTTTTATCGATCGAATTTAAATAAACTTGATAATGGAATACTTAGTACGAATTCTAATGGAGTCTACACCAGTTGGGTGCCTGCAATATTCATAATTGAAATTTCGTACCAACACTCCGGGTTGAGTCGCTGAGTTTCATGTGTAGTTTCCATCCACCTTTTGACTGACAAGTTTAAAGACAGCAAAAGATTCCTCCAGGCTAAAAATAATGCAAGTAAGACCCTCTTCAGATGACCTGAATAATGAATAAAAATCCATCCCCTACGTCCTAGAGCTACCAAGATAAACAACCAGGGAACCACGGAGATCTAGTATGATAATGTCTGGGCAAAGCCGATAGAAAGGTAAATGGCGGTCCCAAAGTGGGTCAGGATCGGTGAATAAATCTAGATAGGGAGTAATGTGTGTCGACATTAATGGCCGAGGAGGCAGGAGTCAGGTCACTCGTCTCGTGGCTTTGTAGATAGATCAGGTTGTAGGCAAGTTGCACTCGATAGCCGGGCTTTGTTCGGGGTAAATGGCGCTCTGAATCTTTTCAATAGGGAATATAGAGCATGCATGGCTTATTAGGGGTACCGTATTATACTTTTGCGTGGCTTCACCGCATTTACGCAGTAGTACGAGTACGAATTAATTATAAATAAATAAATAAAATAAATAATGCTGGACGAATCACACAGCGTTATCTAGCCCCAAGCTAAGCAGAGCTTGTGTTACTGGGTACTAGATAACTGATATACTTAATACAATACACTTCATAGAAAATACTTTTTTTACTATACATAGAAAACATCCAGAACACCCTGAACAAATATCTGCAGATCGTACAAACATTTGTCCCGAGGTGGGAATCGAACCCACAACCTCCTGCGTCGCAGGCGGACCTTCGCCCGCTGCCGATAAAACCGATTAGGAATAGGATACATACAATCTATAATTCTGATTCCCTGGAAGATGTGTCGTACTTTAGTTTGGGATGCTAAATGTTTAGATACCCTAGCGCCTTCACGTCTTGCAGGGCCATCGGTAAGAGCAGGCTCCGCAGCAACATCAACGGAGTCCTGAAACGGCAAAAATGCGCTAATCTTGATCGAAGTTACCGATATGAGCCGTTTGGGGTGGAAACCCTAGGTTTTTGGGGTCCAGGAGCACACGAAATATTTAAAGATCTTACAAAACTTCTCATCAAGCCCACATGCCCAAAATGCTGACAGCATTGCCACGTTGAATCACAATGCTAATTCGTTGACCGCAATAGAAGCCAGCATTCCGGACGAAAATTACAGCATATTTTAACCACTACCATAAAGTAAGTTCAAACAAGTGTAGATGTTGAACTTCATAAATTCTGTAACCAATCTACCAAAGACGTCAAAGCCAACCTCAGGTTCAGGCTATGTTTACATAACTGAAAGCGTGAAGTGATGTCGCGGCAAGCGGATGTCCGCCGGCGTCGCATCGCTAATGCGCCGCGCACTTAGCCCGATCTTGCACTGCATTACCACTTAAGGGGAAATTCAGAACCGAGCGACACGTCGTGAGCACATGTTGCGGCGACATGTCGCTGTCATGATTCCGGAAGCAACAGCAAATCGCAACGCCGCGCCGTTCAATAAAGCCATGCGATCCGTGAGCCATGATGTATGACGTGTTCGAGAATAACCATCGCAATTGGTAGATGCTCGAACGCCAGCGATTCTACTGGACTGCAGTCGAGCGACCGTGTCGTTGCCCCACAGCGCGTCGCGAGCGGTAGGCTCAAGGTACGAAACGTAGGGTATTTCATAGAAGTACACATAGAAAACAGTAGCGTCACATCGTCTGCGGTCGCGATTAGTCGCTCAGTTCAGAATTGCACCTTTACTCGTAGTACTAGGGTTTTATAACATTAGCCAACTTTCAAGCATGTAGGTTTCGAGTTGCTTTCCGGGGGTTTTAATTCCGGAAGTTGGTTTGTTAAACGCGGATATGAAAAGTTGTAGCTAAGTTTGCAGAGAGAACAGAGGTAGGTAGGTACCTATTTAAACATATAAAGACGTTGGTGTTCTTCCACCCGCTTTCATTCATAAAAAAATTTCGCTTTCATTAAACCCGCCTTCATTCCTCAAACGACCATACTTTTTAAAGTCAAATCGGTAAGTGCCGATATAAAAGCCTTATCTAGCATTTACCATTATAATATTGGGTTAGGGTACATCTGGTCCGAATCTCAAACTCATCCGCGGACGAGATGTCCACTTCACTTTTGAGTAGGGGTACATCTCGTCTGAATCTAAAATCTCTTGGTTTTAGATTCGGGCGAGTTGTACCCTCAACCAAAAGTGAAGGGGACAATTCGTCACGCTTTGTTAGGTAACGAAGAGGATTACTATTTAGTAATATTAAATGCGAACTTGTCCCCGCACTAAAGAATTCTATATTCATCCTTTTTAGATTTGCAAGCACTAGGTAATGTACGCTATTAAGAAAATAAAAGTAATCATAAAACCACACACGTGCCACAGCAAAAAAGATGGATGTCTGTGAATAATGTTAGGTCGCGAACTGTAGTAATGGACAGCACTAAATATTGCAGCAGGGAAAATAAATTACACCGCTTTTTCACCGACGCAAAAAGTGGTCTTCGGTTTCTCTTTCAGAGTTACGACGAGAAAAAGTTTTAATATGTTAGGTTGTATGGACATCGGCTTCAATATGAGAGAGCCTTTATACGCCTGATTTATTTATTCTTCGCTCGCCGGTAAAAAGTTAATGTGATTTTCTCATAGCTTTTTGTTGACGATGAAATAGATTACCTAGGTAACTAATGCTACGAAGATCGTGGATCGCTAAACGAAAAATACTATACCTACTAATTTAAGAACCCCTAGTAGTATCGTAAACAATAGTTAATAAGGTACCCAACTAGCTCTCAGTGTTTGAAAATTCATATATCACAAAACAAAACTTCAATGGAAGTGGCTCCATCAACTGCGGTTCATCAGATATGTAAACGTAACTTGTAGGTTCACAAATAAAAAAAACTTACATTGAAATATACAATGTTGATGACAAGAGTGCATCATCACAAAATAAACAGAAATTTATATCTACGTTATTTGGTATCTACGCTAGTGCTAACAGTTAAATCCACATAATCCGCGAAGCAAATTCGCTACGCCGTAATCAAAAGCTGATCAACCACGTAGCGCCGTCGTTATCAGCATCATCTCTGCCAATTGGCATTCACGTCCCTTAGACCTCCATTTATAAAAGTCTAGCACATCGGTCTGGTTATCTACTGAACTCATTTAATTCAGGGGCTACTTACAAGCATAATTCTTCGCCGAAGACAGGACAATCAAGATCGAACTTCACTTGGTAAGTTCGTTTGATCATTTAATAAAAATTGTGTTAGATTACGTGACGCGTCAGTTGGTTTTGACGGAAGATTAGCGTTGTCATAAATGGGTTTCGTACAAACGATAGCTCGATGTTCAATACCTCGATGTCTCTACCTCGACGGTGCGTTTCGTCGATGGGTCGTCATCTCGAAAGATCATTCCCTCGAAGGGTTTCTACCTCGAGGGGTCTTTGCCTCGACGGTACACTTCATCGAGGGGTGTTACCTCGAAAGATCATCAAAACCAAAGTAAACTTAAATTATAATTGAATTGTGTTATACATAGTACTCGTGCAATATAATATGAATATCGTACACATCTTTTTAACATTTAAACAAAAAATTCTAATCAACTTTAATTTATGAATTAGTTCACATGTTTCCGACTGGATTAGCATTTGTTTATCTGAGTAACGAATTAATTTTTAGCAAAATTGGTAGTTATCATATAAAATTCTGAGTCGGAGGCCATTCTTACAAGTTTTTATATAGCCTGCAATGTATGTAACTATGTTTGTATGGTTGGAATCTAGCTACACAATTTTTTAAATGAGACGGAAATATGCATTTTGTTCCCTAGTTCAGTAGAACTAATTATATATACTCGTAATATTATAAAAATATTACCCGGCAAAAATTTTGAGGGAAACACCCTCAAAATTTTTGCCGAGTAATATTTCAGTACAATTGTACTAGTAGGAAGCGATCCCTTTATTGATCGAGCTCTTGTTCTTACAAGCCAACACGGGAACGACAGGTGCAGTCGCAGTATTGATTGAAGGGAATATTGAGGCATGTCGGTTGCAGAGCGGTGCTACGTCATCCACCACCATCATCCACCGGGGTCCGGGACGCACATGTGTATGAATTCACGTGAATATTATTTGACATTTACATGCTTAAATTTAATCTAACTAATACAATAAAATTTAAGTTTATTTTACATAAATAATTTATTGCATGTATTCTAAAGGGTAATAAGGTCCCATTCGCAGAAAGTCCCATAGTCCCTTTCGCAAAAGGTCCCTTAAATATCCCTCTCTCAAATTGGGCCCTTTGTAAAATGTCCCCTTCTCAAAACGTCCTTTTACAAAAAAAAATTGCCCGATCCGTTCAGTAGTTTTGGCGTGAAGAGGTAACAAACATCCATCCATCCATCCATCTATACATCCATCCAAACTTTCGCATTTATAATATTAGTGTGATACAAATTCATTGTACCTTTATCTCACCAGATAGTACGGTATCATACAATTCTGGTGTCAGTTCCATTTAGCTCAGCACTCTATGACCTAAACTAATTCCTAACTAATGAAGTTACGGACAGTATGCAAGTGCGAAGTTTAAATTGGCGAGGGAGCGCGACTGCTTCGGTTTTTGTTCGAGAAATCAGCACCACTTCAGTGCTAAATGGATTTATTACCCTGCACCGTTACAGGTGGATACTCGTAATTACTCTCTGAAGCAGATTGTTTATTGTTCGTCCGGAAATTGTATTTTCATCTAGGTTATGAAATATACTGCATTATGATCTGGTTTAGCTGGTTTGGTTTTGATGCAGTGCGGTTACAATAATTGAGATCAATGTTAATCATGTAGGAATCTATTTCAGGAGCAATAGAAGTCATCCATATTTTTAACCCCTTTTTTTTTGTTTTGGAGGGGGGAAATGCCCTCGCACTTCCCTTCCGCCATGGGGGTGACGGAAGGGGGTATGTGGGACTCGAACCCACTAAAACCCCCCCGTGAAACGTCCACCGCCGTCATGGGGCGAGATGGGGTCGCGTTGGCATTCACCATCTCGCTCCGGCGGGTGGCCCGGGAACCGGTCCGGGCCTCGGCCTCAAGGAGGAGCAACCCTTTCACACGGGTCACCCCTCAGACGCGTGGAGCCGTGCTAGCCGGCAGAGAGTCCCCCGACTCTCCACCAGTGGCCCCACTACGGGGGACGAAGGAGGCGGGCGAACCGCCCCCTTCGTCTCCCTGGACGTCTGCGCCGGAGCGAGTCAGATTGGGCGTCATCCTCCCTGACCCGCTCAGCGGCCTCCTTCTGCGACATAACCTCTTCGCAGAAAGAGACCATGGCCTGCCACTCCCTTTCGCCGTCGAGCATGGCGCTCACCACGCTCGGCAGCGAAAGGTCCCGGCCCAGGAACGCTGAAAGCGTGTGCCGCATGGGACCCCACGCAGCACACGCCTCCAGCGTGTGGAGCGCCGTATCCTCCGGCGCCCCACATTCGTGGCAGACCGGGGTCGCCTCCCGTCTCGCGATCTGGTGCAGATACTTTCCAAAGCATCCATGCCCGGAAAGTACCTGCACCAATCGGAAGGTCAGCGACCCGAACCGCCGCCGCACCCACCTTCGGAGGACCGGCCTGATGGCGTCCACCGTCCACTGACCAGGGACCGGTGGTGCCAGGTCCTCCGCCCACCGCCGCAACAAGGCGTCCCGCGCCAGCCGCCGCATGTGCGTGACTTCCTCCCACACTGGGCGCTCCCCGGCAGATCTCCTCGCCGCCACGAAGTGATACACTTCGGCGAGGATCTCCGCCTGAAGAGCCCAGGGGGGATCACCGGCCAGCACGCATGCTGCTGTCCAGGACACCGTCCGGTAACCGCGTATCGCCCTCGTCGCGATGACCCGCTGCGGACGTCGCAGCAGGGTCAGGTTCGCGCGACTGAGGGCGTCCACCCAGACCGGTGCCCCGTACAGGGCCATACTCCGGATGACCCCGGAGTACAGCCGGCGACATGTGGCGCTCGGGCCGCCCACGTTGGGCAGCAGCCTCCCTAAAGCGGCCGCGGCTCCCAGGACTCTTGGGGCCAGTTGGGCGAAATGGGCCCCAAAAGTCCACCTCCCATCCAGGATGAGACCCAAATATTTCATCTGGGTCCCAACCCGGACCTGAACCCCGTCCAGAACCACCCTGGTTCCTGGACGAGGCCCTCCCCGAGGCCCGTGGAACAACAGGGCCTCGGTCTTGGAGAGGGCCACCTCCAATCCCAGGGAGCGAATGCGGTCGACCACTAGGGTAGTGGCCATCGTGGCCAACCGCATCGCCTCCCCGAGGTCCCTCCCCTTGACCACGACCAGGGTATCGTCCGCGTAGCACGCCACTCGCATACTTGCGGGGAACGTGCCCCGGAGCACCCAGTCGTAGCCAATGTTCCACAGGAGCGGTCCCAGCACCGACCCCTGTGGAACCCCGCGGACGACGCGACGGTGTCTCAAGCCGTCGCGTCCCTCAACCAGGACCTCCCTGTCCTGGAGGTAGTCCGCCAACAGCCTCCGCAGGTACAGGGGCACTCCGTGATAACGGAGCGCCTCCCGTATGGTTCCGTGCGGCAGGCTGTTGAAGGCGTTGGCAATGTCGAGCGAAACAGCCAACGCCTTTTCCCCCTGGCTGACAACATCTTGGGTCCAGCCCTTGAGCCAGAGTAGGGCGTCTATCGTCGAACGCCCCGCTCTGAACCCATACTGGGCCTGGGACAGGTCAGGCCCAGTCCCCGCCAGGTGCCGGATGACACGGGAAGCCAATACTCTCTCCAGCAGCTTCCCCGTGTCATCTAGCAGCACTATTGGCCTGTATGCGGAAGGCGAGTCTGCGTCTCGACCTTCCTTCCGCAACAAGCACAACCGCCCGTCCTTCCAAAGCTTCGGGAACCGTCCAGACGTGAGACACGCGTCGAACAGTTCCCGAAGCCGCTCGCCCATCTCCCCCAAGGCGATCCGCAGGACTCGCTTTGGGATCCCATCCGGACCCGGGGCCGTCCTTTTGCCACGCAGGCGTCCAACGGCCACCTCCATCTCCACCTCTGACACAGGTGGGATGGAGGCCGGGTCAATCTCCTCGGGGAGGACAGGCGGCGCCGCCATCACGGGCGGGGTGTGGAGGGGGTCGATGTCGGGGAAGAGCCCCTCCATCACCCTGCCCAGAAGCTCCGGCTCTAGAGACTCCGCAATCGGGGACGTCTGGCCCCGGAACTTTTTCCGGGCAGCCCTATACGGACGTCCCCACGGGTCCCTGTCGAGGCCCTCTAGAGCCTCTTCCCAGGCCCGCGTCTTGGCCCGACCGACGGCCAGCTGCAGCTCCCTTTTTGCTTCGCGGTAGGAGCTGTACAGCTGGTTCTCGGCTGCCAGCTCCTCCGCTGACAGCTCCCCGTCGGTGCGGCCGTGACGCCGCCTCCGGCAGCGGGCGTAGGACCGCCGCGCCGCCGAGCAGGCGTCTCGGAGATCCCCGATCTCCGAGCTCCACCAGTACACCTCTCGGCGACCGGGGAGGCGCCGGGCCCTGGGCATGGCGGCGTCACACACCGCCGTCACCGCATCCCGGAAGTGGCTCGCCTCTACGTCCACCTCCGGGTGCGTGGGCGCGGCAAACCACGACTGGACGATCGCCGCCTCAACCGCCAGATCGCGGTCGAGGCGACTGACCGTCCAGCGCGGAAAGTCCGCCCGCGCCCCATGACGGCCCCCCCTTTGGACGTCGGAAGTGGATATCTCGAACCTTATATATTTGTGGTCCGAGAGAGTCTCCACTTCCGACATCACCCTCCAGGCCCGGGCACGTGCCGCAACAGCGGGGGTGGCGAACGTTATGTCCACCACGGACCCCCCTCGCTGTCGCACGCACGTGTGGGCCGACCCTCTATTAAGAAGGGTCAGCCCGGTGGCAAGCGCCCACTCCCTGACGATCTCCCCTCGAGCGTCAGTAGTGGGGCTGCCCCAGTCCCGGGCCTTGGCGTTCAGGTCCCCCATGATGAGGACCTGACGTGGCGCCTGCCTACGCACCGCCGCGGCCAGGAGGTCCATAAAGACCTCCAGCTCTGCAGCGGTTCTATTGGGGGAGAAGTATGCGCCGACTACTGCATACTCCCCCCACTTGGCCACCACGTACCCCGAACCCCTCTCCTCAACTGAGAGGGGAGGGATGCCACTTCCCTTCCCAATAATGACCACGGAGCCGTCCAGGTCACCAGCCCAACATTGGTTTTGGGGAGGGACATAGTACGGCTCCGCGGCAACCGACAAATCAATTTCCCACTGCGCCAGGGACTGCATGAGCAGATCCTGAGCCCTGGCGCAGTGGTTGAGGTTCGTCTGGAGGAAGTTGAGATGGCCGACCTGATCCATCAGTCAGCCATCTCAACCTCCTCGCTCAACGCCGCGTGAGCTCCGGCAGAGGGGGCGGGGGCGGTCCGGGTCCCGGCGGTTTTCCCCTTCGTCTTCGGGGGAACGCAGCTGCGTCCCCCCATTATATGCCCAGAGGGCCTGCCAGACTCTGCGCATATAGCGCAGTGTGGCTGGGCCCTCCCGCAGGTGGCCGCCTTGTGACCTTCGCCTCCACACCGGAAGCACAGGTCACCTCTGTCCGCCGCCGCGGGGCACTGGGGGCGCGTGTGCCCTAGCCCCATGCACCGGTAGCAGCGCATGGGACGCTCCCCCAGCCCCACCACTCGTGCCGAGCTCCACCCCACCAGCAGTCTGCCCTTTTCCAGCAGCACTTTGGCTGCCGGGATCGGGCAGGAAACTAGGGTGGACCCGGTGCCACCAAAGCCGGAGCGGATCTCCCCGGCCTTGACGAGCCGCACATCACAGCGGCCCGCCTCGGCGACCGCTGCGGCCACCTTCTCCTTGGTGGCCGTGTCGTCCAGGCCCGTGACACGGATATCCGTGGACTTCACGGGCCTGGTGACGTTAGCCACTTCCGACAGGACTTCGCGGAGCTTCTCCGCGAGCCTGTCGGCCTTTTGTCCGTTTTGGGAGCCAGTGATCTCCAGCATCCTGGCTCCCGTGGCAGTCCGCCGGAACCCGACCCGCCCTATCTCCATCTCCTCGAGGCTCACCTTCTCCTGCGCCAACTGGAGAACGGAGGAGTAGGTCACCCCTTTTTCCGCAGCCCCGGGCTGTAACGACAGCACGACAGCCGCGGACTTCGGGGACCTCAGCGCCGCTCTGGGCTTTGGGGCCGAAGCAGCCGGACGAGCCGCTGGAGCAGGCGCAGGTGCAGAGGGGGGAGAAGAACTCTTCCCCTTCCCCTTTCCCTTCTTCGTCACCGTCGCCCAGGTCTCCCCAGACGGGGGAGCGGCGACAGCGACCGGGGCAGCCTCCCTCGAGGGACCCGCGACTGGCACAGGTACCACGGCGGGTGCCGCCCTCTCGCCCGCCTCGGAAGCCGCGCCACGAGCCCGCTGAGGTGGCGCTGGCCTCAGCGGCGCAGCCACCTGTTTCGTGTCCGCCCTCAGTGGCGGACGAACGACCGGAGCCGGCAGGAGGCGCTCCTCAATCCCCGCGATTCGGGCGTTTAGCATCGTCCCGAACGTTGAGATCAAGGAGCGCTTCAGCTCCTCTATGAATTCCGCCCCCACCTGCAACATGGCGGGGGCCCCCTGGGTTCCTGCAGCGGCGGATGCAGCAGCGGCAGTAGAGGCGGCGGCGGCCTCCGTCTTCGCCTCGGTGAAGGCGCGACGAAGCGACTTCACCTCGGCCTTCAGGGCCTCCGTCTCCAGCCGTAGACGGCCGTTCATTGCCCTCAGGCGCCGCGTCTCCTCCGCTTCACTCCGGTCCGCGAGGGCATCGACTACCTCCCGCAGACTGGACGCCGACCCCTTCAGGCGACCGACAAACTCGCCCTTGAGGTTGCCGGACTTCCTGGCAACCTCCAGTATACAGGCGAGTTTCTCGCCAGCGTGGGCCCTCAACTCTTGAGCGCTCAGCGCGCTGATGTCCCCGACCCGCACGGCGGCATCGGTATCGCTACCGGTCGTCGTGAGATCGGGGACAGCAGCGGCGCGCTCCTTCCCATACTTCCTGCTGAGCAGGACCTCCGTCAAAGCCTCGTCGACCGGGAGAGGCCTCAAAAAGGCCCCCCTGGCCGACGAAGCCTTCCCCGACTTCTTCCTCCCTCTAGAGGCCGTGTTGACCTTAGCGGCCACTGTCCCCTCGGTCTCCGTGTCCGAGTCTAAATACCCGGGCACGAAGAACGAGGAAGACGGCCGCTTCCGGGCCACCACGTCCTCCAGCACTCCCTCCGCCGTCGTGTCGGACTCCGCCCTTACCTCCGAAGAGGGGCCCTGAGAAGGGCCTTGTTTGGGCGGAGAACCGACGCACACCTCATCCACACCTCCCTCGTCCGACTCCCGCGGGGAGGGGCCCTGAGAAGGGCCTTTTGAGAACCTCCCCGCCCCGTCGCGCGAAGGCCTCGGCATGCCTTGGCCTTTCGCGACTCAAAACACCAACCCAAAAACTCAATATATAGAAAATCCAAAATATGGCGTAGCACAAGGCTATCTACTCTCCTCCGTGATCGCCGCCTCATATTTTTAACCCCTGACGCAATAAGAGAGGGGTATTATAAGTTTAACGTGTCTGTCTGTGGTATCGTAGCTCCCAAACGGATGAACCGATTTTCAATTTTAGATAATTTTATGCCGAGTGTTCTTATGGTTCATGAAAATCTGTTCGGGGTTTTAACATTTTTTAATTTTGTTCTCGTATTTATTGCGTTAGAAAAAAACAAAGTGAATTGAAGGGTGTAGTGTTTACTAAATCATTTATCTTTGTAAAACAAGATTCTCAACTTCTAGGTTGCATAAATTTCTGAGCACTTACCTACTTCTGGTATTTTGAAAATAAAATACCACCCTCAAAAATATGTCCTTCGAATTCGAACAATACACATTCATACATCTCCTGGGGGTGGAATGAAAAAACTTAGCCATACGAATCTGCCTACCTTAATGATGGCTTCGCGGATGTTCATTATATTCTCTGCATTGTAGGCATCGCATGGACTCCGGAAAATTATGGAACTTGGATATTCCATGCAAGTTGCAACTTTGAAATTAGTTAGACGCCTTGCATTTTATAGGAGATCCTTCACGTTGCTAAGGGTATGTTCGTAGTGAGCGATGTTCTTAAATGAGTTTTTAAAGTTTTCTTCGCTCGTATGAGTTTTCTTTCATCTTGTCCACACTTATTCAACTAGTATTCGTATGACCAACATAAGTAAAACCCACATGATTATCAATTTTTGTTACCCATATCTTTTATATTAACCTTTA
Source organism: Eupithecia subumbrata (assembly GCA_949316285.1). Taxonomy (NCBI): domain Eukaryota; kingdom Metazoa; phylum Arthropoda; class Insecta; order Lepidoptera; family Geometridae; genus Eupithecia; species Eupithecia subumbrata. Next base: position 24,964,381 of record OX438644.1, on the reverse strand, counting down.
TCTTTTGTATGTAATATGTACTTATTTATGTATTGGTTACAAAATGAACGCCTTTTTACTTGGAATAAAAATCTCGTCATTTATTTTTTTGGTCATGAATGAAGGTAGCATCAACGTCGGAGTTTCCCGCCGACAAAAACGCACCGACCGCGCTCACGCTACGGTCAGGGTGCTTTGAGCACTCTCACTCGTCTACATTTACGTATAAACACACCTACATTACTCTGGTTAAAGGATATTACTTTAAGTTCTGTATCAAAAACTAATTATTTAGTTAAAAATGTGCTGTGGTTACAATTGCAGTTGTATTATTTGAAATTGTTTTAATTGGACCTGGGAACTCTACTATTGTGCCGTGGTCCAACTGCAAAGACAGTTGGACCACGGCCCCTAGTAAAGGCCCGTAGTACAACTAATTGGACAGATCAGTTGGACCACTGCCTCGAAACGGGTGCTACCATACCTATCTAAACCACATCACAGGGTAAAGCTACGTAACCAATCGAGCAATTTAAATAACCTAATCCAAGTCCACGTTGGCAGTAATCAGTCGACAGTAAGCGCAACACCGGGGGATTTAGTTTCAATCACGCTGTGGCCGCTTGCTGTGATTAATGCATACTAAACAGGGAACCCTGGGTTCCTCAGATTTAGATTCACCTACATTGGAACAAGCGCTTGTTCTAGTTATGATGGATAGTTTGCGTCATTATTGCATACCTAAACCTCAACAGCCAGTATTGGTCCACGGCTGGACGCAGGCCTCCCCCTGATAGGCACCTTGTTGGCTTTTATCTCATGGGGGATTACCCCCAGCGGGGCATGCGGGTTGGGGATCGCAGTTCAGTGGTAGAATTGTTCTGCAGGGGGCGCTGCTGCCCGCCCCCATTGGATATCCCTAAGTCGCCTCTTACGACACCCGCGGGAAGAGTTGGGGTGGTGCAAATTCTAATCCAGAGCCACACAGCTGTTTAGCACATTATTGCATTGTAGTTATTAGGCTAAATGTTGACACGATAATTTGGCGGGTTTTAAAAAACTATGAAACGACTTCAAATTCTTCTAGTGGCGAAATCTAGTTAAAATTCGAGTCAAATTTAGTTTGATGACACATGTATGAAAAAACGAATGAAAGGAAACCTAAAGCAAGCAGCCTAAGGCCGAGCACACGTTTAATCGCAAGTCTGAAACCACAAAATAATGTAATACATAGCTTTCTGTCCAAGCGCTCGCATTATCGATTTTTTTCAGTGACTGATTTTAAAAACGCAACTTGCTAATATTGGGTTTGCGGTATGTAAATGGGTGATTTTTTTGTGCCCCATACAATGATATTATATATAAACTGAGGTTAAATCTAGGTAAAATCTCATTGGCCCCATAGTAAAAGTATGGCATCTTCAGGATCACTTCTTACTGTACTTTTTTTACTTTTGTACTTTGCCAATCAATTATTTAATACAGAGATTCAGCAGAATAGCTATTACGGAAAACACCTTTGATGAGTTCCTTGTTTGATTATACCTACTAACTAACTCGAAATAACTGAAAAATATATCTATCTATTAAGTTTAATCTAATCTGCTCGCTCCCACTGCTGGGCAAAGGCCTCCATGCTCATTTTCCACACTCTGTAAAATATATCTATAAGATAAAACAATAAAATATAATAGAAATAAATAAGAAATAGTATTTACAATTGAAACAATTGAGCTAACTGCAGACTGTTGCAAACAATCTACAGATATCTCAACTGATCCATATCAATAAGATATCAATACGTACCCAAGACGCTGGCTGCATTGCCCCGCGGTATGGCAATGCTGATGCGCTGTGCCAGATACTGACCAGCTCTCGGGTCACGGGTCACTTCGACCAGACGCTCAGATAATCTATAAAAAACCTGAAGAGCTTCGGTACCCCATGCTAAAAAAAAAGATAAAACAAATATCAAAAGTTTTCAGAAGGTATTGGTATTTTTATGTCGTAGTATTAGTTTAGTAGCGTTTTATTCAAATGAGTTCTTTTTGGCTTGGTAAATAGTAAAAAATGAAACGTTATTGTTTTATAAACGAGTGGAGAGGCCCTGTAGCGTGGGCCCCGGCGTTGTTGTTGACAAGTGACTGACTGGCGTGCAATTAGCCAGCATGGCCGGCCAAGGGAAACAAAAGGGCCTCTTAGTTTTATTCATTTAATTAAAAAGAAAACTGACTGAGAGCAGTCTTCTGTTCAGGAAGATGTTTCTTGTTAATGGTTAGATGAGTAAAAAATCCCTACTGTGACTCATTTCTTGTTTATTTCTCCATACTAAATAAATAAATAATGCTAGACGATCCACACTGCATCATCTAGCCCCAAGCTACGCAGAGCTTGTGTTATAGGTAGGTACTAGATGACTAATACATATACATACATAATACAATACATAACATTGATAGATTTTTTGATTATAAATAGAAAATACCCAGAACACCCAGTACCAAATATTTGCACATCGTACAAACATTTGACCCATGGCGGGAATAAAACCCGCAACCTCCTGCGTCGCAGGCGGACCTTCGCACGCCGCCGTGCCACATCGGTCATCACAATACAAGCTAATAAGAAAAAGTTGTAAAGTCGACCTTGAATAAAGTTAAATAGTTATGATCGTTAAAAAAACAACACCTTATAAAAGACAAATTAACAAAATCAATGCAAAACAGTGTCAACTGCCCAATATTGTTTCGTTTTAGAACTTTCAGTTTCAATTATTATGCGTAAGGTGAAAGTGGTGTGAAAGTGTTTTAAAATACTGACAACTTTAGCGACATTTTTCATATAGTAAGTTTCATTTTTCACTGCTGTGAAAATCAATATTATCCACGTAAATTATTATCGTAGAAGAGTTTAAAAAGCCCTGTTTCAAGTAGCCATACTTAATAGACTTCCTTCCCCACCGAGGTTAATTTTTAAACGTTGAGTTATGGTAGTGTAATTAGCGAAGGCTTGCAAGGATGCCCTCAAGGAATGTATTTCGTGAGCCAAGCTGTTTCCTTTTATTGTTATTACGGGGGATAATTAATATACCCATTGGGAAAGACTGTTTACTTTATGTAGTGCTGAGTTCGGTTTGGCACGCGGAACTGATTTTTGTTGTGTAGTAAGTTTCTACTTTCTACATTAAAAGTTCTTACAGGAGAAATGAATACAGTAGGTTAGACCATGGCAGACATTTTGTAAAACGAGTAGACGACTAAGTGTTACAATTAAAATCATTAAGCACCTCGTTAAAGAGGAGCCTACGCAATCAAGGCAATATAGACACTAAGTTGCTGTATCAAGTTTTTGGCCATTAAAAAAAGCCACCGGTAAATTTATATCTAACTTACCCAAGAAAGGAAAAGTTACGCAGTAAAAATCCAAACTTTACCACATACAGTAATTCAGCAACGATTCAATTAAAAGTTTCAAGATTATATCAGCTGGTACTAAATGACCCGTGTGCTCATCCCGCAAAGAATTAAAGCCTGAAGATATTTCCCCGTCCCGTAACAACCCTAGCAATTAAAACGCACCCGAAGGGTTGCAACTCGAAATTGCAAACACGTCCATTGTTTTAATCTACTCCTCTTCCCAGAATCCTGGATATAATACTGAAAAAGCCCCCTAGCTTATTTTGACCTGTCTCTTATGAAGCTGGTCTTCACAAACGACTTGATGGAGTAGGTCTACAGGGACTGGATGGTGGCAGCGACGCGGAATCTACCAACGTAAACTTGATTGAAATATTAATTTCAAGAATTTTCTCAACCGTGATGGTTGACAGAGTAAGAGAGATGGTGTACGTAGTCTACGCTTTGGTGGTTGTGATGAAATGACGAATATTGTTTTGGAAACTTTGAGGTATTTAGGATAAATTCCTAAAATATACGGTTCGTATTTATGTTGGGCTTGTGATTTTATCTATGGCTTATGAGCTATTTTGTTTCAACTTAGCATTGTATAAAATTACAATACTAGTAGATAGACCCAAATAAAAGGAGGTCAACAAATAAAACACGCCAAGTCCGAGTAAACTCGCACAGGGAGGGTTCCGTACCATCGTTCAAAACGATTTTGCATTTGATATGATGTACATGATGCATCGAAATAGACAAAAATCCAACAATCCAAGTACTGACCGCGCCAGACGTTGCTTAACTTCAGTGATCGGTACTCAACGTGGTTTGGACGCCATTTTTAATAAAATTTATTTAATTTTATTATTTGTTGTCATAGTGGCAATAATAACGCAAACTCTGACTAAATGTCCACAGTATAGCTATTACGGATTAAGAGGTAAAAAGGCCTTGACAAACTTAGAGCAAAATAGCTCAAAAAATCATTTTTTTTGTATGGAAGCCCCTTTTATTTTAATGTATATCTTATTTTTATTATTTGTTGTTACAGCAGCAAGGAAAACAGACAGTGTGAATTTCAACTATTTACCTTTTACGGTTCATGAGAAAGAGCCCACTGACAAACGGATGGACGGACGGACAGACAGCGGAGGCTGTATAATGGGGTCCTGTTTTTTCACCCTTCTAGTACAGAACCCTAAAAAGTGAGTTGACTATAAAATGGTGTCATCGCTTAGATCATCTAGGAACGTAAGCCTCATTTATTACTTTTTGCAGACATGTACATTGTACCTAGGTAGATAAGATACAAGTAATTACTAAACAACCATGACACCTTGAAGCATTACCGATATTATACCTTCTATCATGAAATATTAAACGAGGCATGGGAGGAGACAATCATTATCCGAATGAAAAACGTAATAAGTGGAAAAATACCTAATAACACACCTTTGGAACAGGGAAAAAGAAAATTATCACTTAGGCTGAAATAAAAGGATTAAAATGGTAAAAATCCTCACACTTTGGTGATGCACGGCAATATGTCGAGACATAGGAAGTCCGATATTTTCAACTACAATTTCGTTTGTTTAAAATTTTTTGGTGTGTGGTCCGGAAGAAAACATAGTAAATACTATAAATATTATTCATTTCTTTATCTTTTTATCACTCTGTTCGCTTATAACATACTTTTGACTTTAAACCTGGCTCTAACCCCCCGAACGATAGAATTAATGATTCGCGAAGTGATCTTTTATTTTACTGAAATCGCTGTAACGAGTAAAGTTTTGATGATGATCATTATGAAAGACGAGATCATTGAGGCTTTCGATTTGCTCGACAGCGAAGTTTTGGATGGAGTTGATGAGAAAAGTAAGCGAATGATCGATCATAATTATGACACATATCAAATCTACTGGAAACTCTACGCAGGGATGTCGAACGCTGCGTTTACGTCTCAAGTTTTTATCCCAATACTTCTGCATTTAATTCTGAAATCAGGGTTAGAGCTACCGATCTGTAAATATTACTTTTTGTCTGAAGAGACTCGTGACCATTACTTTGTCTTCTGGTTCATCTATCAGTCTTTCGGGATGTATGGTCACATGATGTACAATGTGAACATCGACTCGTTTATAGCTGGTTTGCTGATGACAGCCATTAACCAGTGCCGGGTCTTGAATAGTATGCTGTTTGATTTAAATTGCAATTCTAATGAGGAAAATCTAAAAACTGCGGAGGACAAGGAAGAATATCTTATGGGTCAATTAAAAATAAGCTTGAAGCGTTATGATTGTTTCTTGAGGTAAGGCCTGTTACCTCATAAAAAGTCTGAAAAATGGACAGTGTTAAAAGCTTGAGACCTCAGTGTTTCAATTTTTTTAATTATACTCACCATAGTATTTTTTTAGGTATTGCGAAACTGTTCAAAAAGTAATAAACGTAGCAATGTTTGTTCAGTTTGGGATATCAACAATGATTATTTGTGTAATTATGTGCGGTCTACTGCTGGTAAATATTTAAATTAAAACTTTACGACTATTCATAAGTTTATTAAAATTATTAGGGCTTTTGTTAAATTAGATTTACTGTAATATCTTTTCAGCCTTCAACAACAGAGACGCAAGTTTTCCTCGTGATTTACCTATTCGCAATGACGTTGCAAATCTTCCTGCCAGGGTTCTTAGGAACCCAGCTCAACTACGAGGTGATTACAATATATTCGCAAATTGAACATTATAGACCTGTTTTTATGGTTTGAATTCTATTGCAGAGTACGGAGCTGGTGTTTGCCGCTTACAATACTGAATGGATCCCAAGATCAGAATCTTTCAAAAGGAGTATTAGGCTTTTTGTGGAGCGCGCCAATATCCCTATTCAGATGTCAGGACTTAACATGTTTCCTTTGTCACTCACTACATTCACATCGGTAAGGAATTTTAGGTCTGAACTAAGGCACATAGCATTATCTAGCCCCAAAGTATAAACAGAGGTTTGTTAAGGGTACCAGATGACTGACCATATCTTCTTAAAGACGACCGATGTGACGCGGCAGGCGAAGGTCCGCTGCGACGCAGGAGGTTGCGGGTTCGATTTTCGCCTTGGGACAAATGGTTGTACGATCTGCAAATATTTGTTCCAGGTGTTCTGGGTAAGTTTCTATGCATGATAAAATATCTAAGAAATTAGGTAAATAACATCGCAAAAATTTACGACTTCGGCGGGACTTGAACCCGCATCCTTCCGTACGGAAGGATGCGGGAAATTTAATTTTGCCAGAGTGTGAGGCTTACGCACTTTAAAAACAAAAACTTTATGATAAAATATATCTATCTATTTAATATAATTGTACTAAGTATTTCAGTCATCTAGTACCCATAATACAAGTTCTGCTTAGCTTGGGGCTAGATGATGCTGTGTGGATTGTCCAACTTTTTTTTTTTTTATATAATTATTTTTTATATTTAATTTTTAACCAATTCGTATATGTTTCAGGTAATGAAATCAGCTTACTCCATTTTCACGCTGATAAGAAAGTTCCAGGAGTGAACAGTATTCCAGTAATTTATAAATGTCATGGTTTTGGAGTAGGTATACTAGTTTTTTGAATATACTAAAATATTAACTTGTTTATTGCTACGCCGTAGCAAGCTATATCTGTTTGCTACGAAATAGCAACAGGGTTTATGTTTCCTACTCCATATTAACATTTCAAGTAGTTACCTACCATTCACCGAAGCTCTTGGTTAGCTTGAAATTATAAAGTTATCACTTGTTCTCAATTTATAAATATGATATAATTCGCGAGCTATCAAAATGGTATGGGACCCATTTCAAAAAACAAATCGAACCGATTGTGGTTGATCATGTTTTGAGGTTCCATCGCATTTTATAACAACAAATCGTTTCAGGTAGACGTTGTCGTAGGTGACATAATTTAAAACTAATACAAAACGCAGAGCTGCCTAAAACGATGTTCCATATTTGTCTATCATAAATAAATAAAAAATCCTTTTCATTTTGACAACTGGCGGATTATCAGAAATATGTATTACTAGCTTTTGCCCGAATTGTGAGTCGAGTCTCCGAGTGTGCTTCTAGAGAGGGACTGCGTATGAATGCATCCAAGACGAAATGCTTGGTCGTCTCTAAAACAGCTACAGTGTAACATCCAAGTAGAAGGTGACAATCTTGAAAGAGTTCCGAAGTATCGATACCTAGGATCCTGGTTAACGGACTCATGTGAGAGCGCCACCGAAATACGTGTTCGCATCGAGATCGCCAGAGCAACATTCGTGAGAATGAGCAAAGTACTGTGCTCAAGGAGATTGAACATCTAACTCCGCACCAGAATTGTCCAATGCTACATCTGGCCAGTAGTTCTGTATGGCTGCGAGGCATGGACAGTAAAAGAAGACTTTCGCAAACTAATAGAGGCGTTTGAGATGTGGGTTTATCCTCGCATGCTGCGTATAAGTTGGACTCAAAAAGGCACGAATATTGACGTCCTCAAACGAATAGGAGTTAAAAGACCTAACCTGGTAAGAACCATCGAACAGAGAAAAATTGCCTATCTCGGATATGATCGATACCAATTGCTGCAAGTGATCATGATGGGGAAGATACAGGGTAAAAGAGCAGTTGGTCGGAGGAAGTCTTCCTTAAGAAGAAGTCTTGCCTTCTTAAGAAGGCAGAAGACCTATTTAGCCTAGCCTTGGATAAGAAAAAAATCAAGAGGATGACCGCCGACTTTCAGTAATGGAGAGGCACTATAATAATAATAAGAAGAAGCTTTTGCCTGCGTATTTTCGGTAAAATTAGTAGCCTATTATCCAAGTAAGGCTATGTTTTAAATGTACGCCAAATTTCATCTTGATCTATTCAGTAGTTTTGGAGATCCTAGGTAACAAAAATTGCACATTTCACAAACTTTCGGCTTTATAATATGTAGTAGTATTTACTTTCGACAAGGTTCCGTCCCATTCTGATCGCGTGCGGATTATAAACTTATGAGGTAATATCAAGATAGTACCTACTACGTATTACGTCATAAGGTTTCGTGCCGTAATAGGCGGCACCTGCCGAATCTCATTTGGACGAGAACTTTCGAATCGTCATTATAACCACTAATGGGTGCCACCAGCCACGTGTGCACCGTAATTGCTGGATTAATTTTAAGATCGTTATACTATGACTTGAGGCATGATAACCAATTATTGTTTTCGTTTATTTCCAATTAAAAAGTTACAAACTGGTTGTTCGAGTATTATTTTAAAAGAAAGGAATATATTGACTAGTTCATTGCTACGCCGTAGCAAGTTTTAGTGATATTCGTACCTGCTTGTAGGTAGATAGCGGAAGCATGAAATAAATGCACACGAAATATCAAATTTTACTGTATTAAAGTTCACAAAGATTGTTTAGCACAGTTTATGAGCATAAAATGAATTGGAATTCAAGCAACAGAAAATAGGTAAGTATATTAGAGTTGTACAAGTGAATGCTAGATAATTCTTACTGAATGGTTACTTAAGCAATGATGAAACAGAACCACTGTTTATTAAATTATGCCAAACTACACATCAATTTTATAGGCCCCGGCTACTCCACTTAAACATCTTTTCTACTCTATAAAATAACCTATATTATTCACAAAGAAAATTACGATCAAATCATAGAAATAAATTAAAATTAGTATTTACAATTGAAACAATTGAGCTAACTGTAGACTGTTGTAAGCAATCTACAGTAGCTAAATAAATAATTTTGTATTTTTGTTTGTACGCGTCTATGTACTGCGGAGCGAGAACAGGCATGCAATCGCCGCGCTGCCCCGCGGTGACAAGTATCAGAATGGCGCGCGGTCGGCTGCACGCGCACGCCAGTTAATTAGCGACGTCTGCATTTTGCATAGAGCGTACTGTCGGAGACAAAATTAGCTGTTACATTGGTCGATTACATTCAAATAATATGTTTTTAACATTAAGTATGAAGGGAAATATTAACAGCATTAAGAATTCCAATGAATTGATCTTTTGTAAAAATAATGTTTTATATTGTATATAAATCTATTTATAAACTTATCTTTAAAAATTGTAGCTTGACAATTGTTAAGTAGCAAGCAAATGAAAAATAGTTTTTTAACATGAAAAATAAGTTTTAAATTCATCTATTTAATTACGTAGGTACGTAATATGTATCTACAATATTGTTTAATCTGTAGGATACGAAATAGCAATGGGGTTTATTAACAGACCAATCCACTAACTTAAATGCTCGTTGCTACGCCGTAGCAGGCTACGACTGTGTACTTCGACGTAGCACTGGGGCTTTTGCACATGTACCAACAATCCTCTAACTAAGCTTTTCGACCGTTGCTACGCCGTAGCAATATATGACTACTACAAAATGTAGCAATGTGGTTTATTGAACACTAATAGCCCATTGCTACGGCGTAGACGTTGCTACGACTGTGCAGTACGACGAAGCAATGGCGTTTACTAATTTAATAAAAAAATCTATACTCATAAAAATGAATTTTAAATTAGATGAATTTTTAAGCTTCTGTCCTGATTTACCAGTCGAATTAGGAAAACATTTTTTTGTTTGGAATAACCAGGCTCTAGAGGAATAGTTTAGGCTACTTAGCACCTCATTTAATATAAGGGTATACCTCTCATTTTCATACGGTGCAAAGCTAGTTGGAGATAAAAAACAAGCCCCTATTGCCATGCTATGGTCACACTACCGAATAGTTTAAAATACTGTAAAGTTCCTAGTTTACATATATAACGGTATGTCCTTACTAATGACCCACCTCATTACCAGGTCCACGTTGCATTGTTTACCCACATGTCTAACTTACTGGCAAATTGTCCCCTTTCTCAAAACATAAGGGAGTTGAAGGTAATGCGATTCTGGTATAGCACTATGTTTGATGGAAAAACATTGATATACTAGCCAAAGTCGATGTAGAATGTTAGAAAACAAACCGCCCATCCAGTACCTAAAATTTCCTCTGTTGCCGCGTTTTTTACACGCAAATTACAATGTCGCTTTCAGATCCTTAAGACCTACCAATATTGGTTTATTTACAAACATCCTACGTCGAGTTAGGTTAGTGTGTAAGTATAATGCGACCTAGTGGTTTTGGTAAAGTAAGGTACCAAAATACTATATGAAAGAGGGCATGATAATTTTATGACGTTTTATATCAAAACTATAGGGAAAATTTGTTTTATTCAAGATTATTTTAATGAGCCTACACATTTGCTCCCCTTGGAGTCGAGACCCTAGGTCCGTAGGGTACCGACGCTCTTCGGGTTTTTAAAAAATTATCTGAGCGTCTGGTCGAAGCGACGTGTGACCCGGGAGCTGGTCAGTATCTGGCACAGCGCATCAGCATTGCCATACAGCGGTCCAACGCAGCCAGCGTCTTGGGGACGCTTCCGTCTGGTATTGATATGGATCAGTTGAGCTACCTGTAGATTGTTTGCAACAGGCTGCAGTTAGCTCAATTGTTTCAATTGTAAATACTTGTTCTAATTTAATTCTATTATTTTACTGTAATTTTCTTTGTGAATAAAGGCTTCTGCCCTAATTTATTCAATGAATTTATAAAAAGTAACAGTAGAAATATTTATATTGTGTCACAAACATAATTAGCACAATTTAACTCGCATTATAATTAACTGACATCACTAAAACGTACAATTTAATTTAATGCCTTTCAAAAATATAAAGTCTGAAACAATCTGAAGTCTTGTTAATTTAATGCTAATGATATTAAAATATTAGCTTTGTTTGTGGCCAGATTTTGTTTTTGCTTAATCACCTCAATTAAGTTGTTTGCTGGAATCGAAACGGTTAAATAGGTTTTATTCAGTAATTCAAATAAATAAATAGTACTGTAAATCCTTGGAGGAGGCTATTTTATAAGCTTTTATTTAACTTGCCCTGTTGGTATTTATGGATGTACGTATCCTCAACCGATTGACCTGAAATTTGGTAAATTCGGTGCCAATGCAATGTTATGATTTGAGCCATTGAGCTGTTCTGATGATGGAGACAGAAGGAAGCCTTGAAAACGACGCAACGTTAGGCTCATTCAATTTGTCTTCCCAAGCATTTGATATATGTTTGTTTGTAAATAGGAATTTTTATAATTATTAATTATGTGGGCAAATTTTCCTACGATTTGGTTTTTTCATTTCCATGAAAACGATAAAATTGCGATTTGTGAAAAAGAAACTGACATTACAGTTATAAAAATATTCAATTAATTATATTAGAAATAAAACAACGTAAGTTGTAATGTTATGTAAGTTGAGGAAATGGCTAGTTAATTGCGTGCACAATAATCTAAAAGATTTTTTTGATGAGTAGTAGTTATAGTATGGGCCATCTGTTTTCATTTTACCTTTAAAATAAGCCTCTGTAGTAAGAAAAGTAGAAAATTTAATTTGTACCTCTACAATTACATAAATTGTTAAAATTATTATTGTACGTCCGAAACCAGTAAAATTTTTGAAACATTTACTTGATTTTAAGACCTTGATGTAACACAATTTCACCATAAAATATTTATTCTATACTGTTTGTGCTGGTTAATTTGGATATGGTAGTTTGATTTTATGTGAGGTTGGTTGAAAATGCAACTGTATCTAAACTTCAGCAAAAGAAAGTTTTCTTTACTCGAAATTTCAACTATGCTAACTTATAAATAAAGTTGGTTTTAGATATTATTTCATAACCATCTCTCTTCCAGACTTGGGGTGGATTAATCAGTCTACAAACTGTTTAAAAATTCAAATTATCTGTTCCACGTGGCTACTTTCCGAATTCAGTCGGAAAACACCGATTAATATTTAAAATGTTCTCTGGTAAGTTGAGGATTACCGTAAAGCAATGAAACAACATTATTATTTATTAAGAGTTGAGTTTCTTGAAATTAAAAACAGCTAAAACGAAATTGACGATGCGAGTACCAAATAGGCAGAAACCTTTATTCACAAAGAAAATTACAATAAAATAATAGAAATAAATTAGAACTAGAATTTACAATTGAAACATTTGAGCTAAATGCAGACTGTGGCAAACAATCTACAGGTAGCAAAACTGATCCATATCAATACCAGTCGGAAGCGTCCCCAAGACGCTGGCTGCATTGCCCCGCTGTATGGCAATGCTGATGCGTTGTGCCAAATAGCCGCCTGCCCGGGGCTTCGCACGCGTTGTTTCTATGGAAAAGTTTTAAGGTTATTTCTATCCCATGGGAACTGATTCATGGCCTATGTTTGTTTCCAAGGTTGGACCTGTGTGCAAAATTTCAGCCTGATCCGTTCAGTAGTTTTGGCGTGAAGAGGTAACAAACATCCATCCATCCATCCATCCAAACTTTTGCATTTATAATATTAGTGTGATGTAGGAAAGTATGAGATAATGAGGATGAGATGATGAGGTAGTTCCCTTATATTTTTGTTTTAGACGTTTACTTTAAAAGAGATGAGTATCGAAGAAAAAGCTGAAAAAGAAGCTTGTAATTTCAAACTTTAAAATTGTTTAAGGGCGTGTCCACACCTTTTTTTAGGATGCGTGGTATGTTGTTTTCCGACTGGGCGACAATGATATATTTTTATTAAAAAAACAATATCTCCACGTTTGTATAAGAAAATCCTGTTTGAATTATTTGTAAGTGGTGGACAACAGGAATAATCCTTAACAAAATGCGGCCTATTCCTGATGAATTCCTAAAACTTATAAAATAATGTGCATTAAATCCGTTCTAAAACTGAAATAGCACAATAAAGGAAATGTTTCTGCGCACAAATACGCACAAAACACATTGTTAGCTTCTCACCTGCTAAAGTGCTTTCACGAAGCTTTACTTTTGAGAAACAATAGAAGGTAAAGAGCCTCCATCGGGAAGTGAGGGATGATCCTTACTACGTAACGAACCCCGGGAGGCATGGTTTATCCGCTGAATAAAAATAACACGCTTGTATTCACAATACATTGTATATTTTATTCAGTGATCTAAGTATTTTATAGAAGGTTCTATTTTATTCCATACATTCTTTTTTATCTTTTCTGTTTTTAAATCTCCACATACTCTTCCACTTAAAAATATTGCTTTGTTTGCACTGTTTGTATTGATAATAAGTTAAATTAAATGCATCAACAAACCTTCACTTAACGAACATCAAAATCATATACAATTTAACGAGTATTTAACGCGTTTATTTACCTATTTTTCCCGACGTTTCGTCATAACGTCGGGAAAAATAGGTAAATAAACGCGATAAATCCCCGTTAAATAATACCAATAATAAAGTGTTCAGATCGCGTAAGTTTGAAAATATTTATAATGACAATCATCATCATCATCATCATTGTCAACCTATGACAGTAATGATGATAGATATTGTTACCCACAAACCAAGCCATCGTATACTGCACACGTAAACGTTGAATGCATCTATACGATGTGGTACTGAATTTTTATTTACACTGTCCCATATTCACAATCAGGGGCACCTGGTAAATACGTCTGGGTTTCGAATGTGTGAGTTTGTTTGCAGTGTGTGCACACAAATGCACTATATTTTCGGGAAGTCAATATATAAAATATTATTCTGTTTGATACGAAGTGATGACATTGATCGTACGAACATGGGTCGGTCAACATTCTGACTATTGAAAGCAAAAACATAAATTTATAGGAACACAACAGGCTACAACTTGAACTAAAACTTCCTCAAAATTAACTTTACTCTAACTATCGTAGAACAATCACATTAATATTATAAAAGTGAAAGTTTGGATGGTGTGTCGACGTTTGTTACAATATAATGATTCTTCTTACTTCTTCACGCAATATCTTTTGAACGGATTTTGCTTACATGTAGGTCTATACTCAGAATTACAAAAAGGTTTTTATACCATCAATCAGTTTGGGATAGAAATAACCTAAAATGTATCCATAGATCAATAACTAGATATTTGTTGAATAATCTACTTTCATCACAAAAACAACGCAAGCAAAGCCGCAAGCCGAAAATAATAAAAGTAGTTTAATCTACTTATCTATTGATTGTTTGTCGATATTGAGAATTGTCATATTGTTAATTTTACAGAGCTCTTAAACTTTAACAAAGAATTCGAAGAGATTATCGAAAGAAAGCTTATGTGTATTGTTCTGAACCATATTTTATGAAACTTTTGAAAGTTAGAGGTTACCTGTTGAGGTAAACTTTGGCTTATAACATCATGGAACGATTTATCTTTAGCGAGCTTTTATGGGACAGGATAAATGATATTAATTGCTATTAGTCTTAAATTTCTCAAAGTAAAAATATCTATGAGAACTTTATGTGAAGAAGATGAAGTCGGCTGCAAAAAACATGGTGGAATCTCTATGGTTTTTAAGTAGATTCTCTTCCTAATTAGGTACCTAAGCTTTCTGGAGTTGACTGTTTGTATCTTCATAAAATAACAAGTACCTACCTATAGATATACCTACAATCTACATATCTTTTGAGATTGTGTTACGACTATCCAGTCGACATGGCAGCGGTCTGTCTATCAATTATTATTATTATATCAGCCAGGGATGTCCCACTGCTGGGCAAAGGCCTGTCTTAATTTGTATTGCATTTTTTCTTTAAGAGTTCAAAACCAAACTGCAATCTCTTTGAAACTTCCGTCGGACCTAATTATAATTTAAAGCCTTCCATAAAAGTCCATAACAAAAGATCTGCAAAAAGCTATACGAAAAAGCAGAAATCTGGCTCTGTTAATTAGAACGGATTCCAGGACTATTTTGTGGTTGGCCGGATGTCACCTTCACTAATTGCATCTCATTTAAAAATGCACGGCTCTAGCAATTAACCCACATCCATTGCTGTACAAAATTAAAGCAAGTAATAGGCACGCCAACTAATTTTAAATCTTTAAGTTTATAATAATTTGCACAAGTTGTGAACACGCTAAGTTTTTCGTATAAATATGGCAGTGTTTAAAACTGATAAGATATTGTTTATAATATTGTTGAAGTTGCGACATCATTATTAATAATAATATTGTTTTTATAAGTGTCTAAATGTCAGTCCTATATTGCAAGAAAACCACAAAGGAGTTTTTGTTAGGTATTCAATTTAAATCTAAATAGGTAGCTATAGTTTATTGTAAAGTGGTAGAAACAAATTTTGCTATTCAAGTTTCAACAGACGGAAACTATTCTACAGTTGCATCAATAAGATTTATCTTGTTCAATTTAGGTCAGAGTGTCGCTAGAAATGTCCTTCTAGATTCAGCTAGCACATTTTTCTCAACTGTTTACTCTGATGTTTACGTAAAACACTAGTTAGCATGTTCACTATAGTTACTAAGTATAATTATAATTTTGTATGTATTAGTGTATTAGTTTAGTAGGTATTATGTGTATTAGTATTAATAGTTTAGATTTATGTTAAGTTGCACCGCTATCCTGTATTTTTCTCCCATAGTTTTGGTTGCCTGGAAGAAATCGCTTTAAGCAATAAGGCCGCCAGTTCCATTGCTGTTCTCTACATGTTTATATGTAAAATTAGTTTTATATGGTGATGAATAAAGTATTATCTATCTATCTATCTATCTATCTATCTAAATACGTATAGATATTGTGGTAGGTTTTTGCGCAAAAGTTTCTTCTTAATGTCGGGAACAAATGTCACACACAGGGCCGGGAACAATGGTTCAGCAGTTCATCTGTTAGCCGTTGGCAGTAATAAGGTGCGTTTTTGCCCAAACACACCGAAAAAGGAAACAATGATTTCGGCCGTGACTAGATAAATAAGATGTCGGGACGTGACAAGGGTACCATTACAGTTTTTATGGAATCTTTCAGCGGCAACCTCCCACAATCCACCTGACCGGCTTTGTTTAGGCCTCCGAATACATTGTTAATGCTAGGCTCCGAAACAATTGCGCCAGCAATATCCACACAAAATGCTGGCTGCTATAAAAGCTCGCAAAACTCGGTCACCGAATAAATCTCGAATACGTGTGGAATAAAAACTATGTAATTATTATGGATGCCATTTCGATTTATCCATTTGTTTCCGCCAATGAAAAAAGGATAAAAATCGTTTCTGCACACGTCCTCCTGCGCGCAAACGATGATTTAGTGGCGATCCCCGGATTTATAGGGCAGCCCTGCGCCCAGCGACTTCAATGAATAATAAATCGAAGATCTTTCCCGATATTATTGATACTTCGGGTTTCTCCGGGTGATGTATGTTCGGGTGAGAATTGAAACCCTTTTATTAAAACATATATTACAGGACACGTCTTGCCAGTGACACTGAATAATACGCTCCTTGTTGCGACTATTCTTTGCGAGTTCTCTTATTTCGGATTTTATTACTGTTTGGTTATTTATAGCTTTGTCACCGTATTTTCAGACTGTAGTCATTCATGAAAATCTTCGCTTTGATTTCTTTGATATTAGTTACCGTTATAAATATATCGAATAAGTTAAACGTACTTATAGAAATTACCAACTTAAGTTCTGAACATCAATATTTAGACATTCCTTTTCAAACAAGCAGATAAATTCTTACTGATTTCTCAGAAAACTCTCACAATTAAAACTTACTCTGAGTCTTTCATCAAGGAGCAATTTGCTTAAACTGAACCAAGAGATTCTACTCGTTTTCGCAACTCTCCAAACTTGTAGATGACTTCTATGTTTGATTTAGTCTAGTCTAGTTAATTCCAAAGGCTTGTTCGTTGTCTTTGTCGAATCGTTTTGTAGAGTCTAGCAGTTTAGCTACAGGCGGAGCAAACATAAACGACTCTAAAGCACAAGTAACTCTCTAACTAAGTTTCTAATAAAAATAGTCTGCAGTTAGCTAATTTTTTTCTATTATAAATAGTAACTAATTCTAATTTGTTTATATTATTTGATTGTAATTTTCTTTGTTTAATAAAATGTTTACGACGGATCTTTATGAAATTTGGTAAGGACACAGATTGTATACCGAGAAAGGACAAAAGCTAATCCAGGAAGAGCATGCTACAGCTTGCATATTGTACAAGTACTAACGAAAGGACGGAATATTGTAGTATTATTAATTTCCCTTTCTACCTTTTGTTAATACATAACGGTAGGTACCAATACTTAAAAACATATCAGGACAATGCGTTGGAAGATTAGCACATACAAATAAATCGTTTACTATCTAACAATATTGTTCAAACTGTACCAATGTAAAAGCTCTCGAATCGTCACTAATACGCAATGGATATCAATGGATAATCAATAGTGCAAACGATCGCATCGTCATGTACAAACACTGATTAGTGCCGAGTGGTCGACTGCGGTGTGGTCCATGTTCTCTGCAGAAATGCCCAGGATTTAGTGCTCCAACAAGGAAAATGTATACTAATGGAAGAACTTCATAATAAAGATATGTGGCGCAGTTAGAACGCTGTTGCAAGGAAGCAGAAACTAATTTTCTGGGAAATGCCATGTGTTTGTGTAAGCTCGAAAAGCTAGCACAATGCTAGTAGACTAGGAAGTAATAGATCTTTTTTGAAAAGGACTGCTTTATTAGGTTTTAAAGTTGGGCTTTGAAAGTTGATTTTAAAGTTGAAGTTACCTTACTAAGTAACCTAACTAAACTTTAACTCTTTTAACATACTGTTTTACGACAAGCACTAGAATCTTATCTATCAATTTCTTTTTAAACCTTTTAGTCCAGAAGAAAAACCTTGAAACAAAGTAGGAATAATAAAAAAGTTGCGAACGGTTAGTTAGTGAACGCTTTACATCAACACTGCTGTTTGCTGGTGGAGGATTAGATACGTAGTCGCTTTATCCAATCATTTCAACTGAAACGTGAATGAATTTCATGAATTCACCTATTCATGCCAAGCTCAAACTTACTTTTAATCTAATTCAAATGTTATACAGATATGAAGGCGTTTTCCGCCAGCAATAGGTAGAGATATACTATTCTAAAAATGCACGTCCCCTCCACAAAATGTGAAACACGTGAACAACGGCGTGCATTTTTAGAATGGTTTATCTCTACTCAGGGTAGTGACTCTTTAATATAAACCGGCATCTTGACATTCAGAACTGGGAAACTAGCAGTCTTGGCAAAATATCTAGTGAGTGTATTTCCACTAAAGAACAAATAGCTTAAGCTAAAATTCCTCCAACAAATACAGTAGGTATAAACATTCCCCCGATCCCACAAAGCTACTGAACAAGTCCATTATTCAATGTTTTAAAGACACGTGGTCTCTTGAAACCGTTTCGAGTTGAAGAAAAGCTTTGAGTTGATCCCGTTCGACTAAAAGTTTTCAACAACAGTTCAAACAATATGTGGCGCGACATACAACGTTCCGCTTTCAATGGAACTAGCCTAGCTTCGTGCATTAGATCGATTGTTTTACACTCGATTGCAACGAAGGCGCTCGAAAGACCTTGTTTGTTTGAAGCTTCAATTCCTTTGTAGAACATGAAAAACCTCATTCTGTGTAGATATTTAATGCATTTGATTCCTTAACAAAAATATTTTTAGCCTCCGACGCAAAAAGAGTGTTATATTTTTAACGTGTCTGTGTGTCTGTGTATCTGTCTGTTGTATCGTAGCTCCCAAACGGATGAACCGATATTCGTTTAGTTTTTTTTGTGTCATAGATAATTTTATCCCGAGTGTTCTTAGCCATGTTTCATGAAAATCTGTCGGGGGTTTATAATTTTTTTTATTTTGTTCTTGTAACTATAAAAAAAGATACACTTTGACCTAAATTCCTAAATTCACTTATCTAAAATAGCCAACACCCTTAAAGTTATTATGGAAATATGGCGTTACCCTCCTTATGTTAATTTTAGTCCATAGTGCTTCATTTCCATGATAATGTTATTGATATAACTCAATGGAACGGTTACGCTTAAAGGTAAGCGTAGAACGGAACGTAAAATGACCAAACCCTTTAACGATTATAATGATCTAAAACAATAAACTAAATTGTCTTTGCATAATTTTGCAGCAAGAATTAAGTACGTTGTATTAAATATTACATAAATTTTCGGCAAACCCTTAAATTATTAGCATTCAGAACGTTACCTATTCCAGCGCAAAATAAAAAGGGTTTAACAAAAATCTCTAGCTTCAAATCTCTAGCTGGTTTTTGTCGGTCTTTGAGTTTTTAGTGCCGTATTGTGAACCAGGGCCCTAATGTTGTTAAATATGTTTATTAATGATCAAGAACGACATAAAAACCACAAACAAACTTAATACTATGTGTATGTATTATGGTTCTGCATATATTCCTAAACAATTCTGTAGTGCGTTGCCTCATTGCCGCCCAAAATAGTTTTAATTTTGAATGAAAATGCCAATTTTTAAAACAAATTGAGAAAACTTCGAGTTTTCTGTGTGCAAGGAAAATTATTGTCCTAGGATACGCAATAAACTACTGGAATGGTCAATATGTTTCGCCCTAAAATATTATTTATCCATGAAGTACCATAAAAACCACTCCAGACCACTCAATATCTTCTACATCGAATAAAAATAAGGAGGCATCCATGACCCAGGGGACCGATTCATCTTTCAGACTTGAAGAACTGACTTACCTTGAGCTATGCGGTTCATTCGCCTAAACGTAATGATCGAAAATGCACCCTACTTCGTTGACACTAGAAATAATATTCGCTTATTTTATGTTTTTTATAAAGGTAAATCATAAAAACTAGCAGATCTCTATAGCGGAAAATTAAACCAAAACAATGTGACTGAATTAAAATAAAACAATCAAATCCATGAAACCCACGCAAAATTAACAGGTTAACCAATGTTGCAATAGTTAATTGAACAAATAGATGGTCAAACGATATTACTGCGGCTTCAGTAAACATCAGTTTTACCCATTTAATTGAGTATCTACATATTAACGGATTATTGGCTGACAAAATTAGAACATCATCAGTCATGCAGTCAGTAAATTTTTTGTGATTATAACGGTTGGTGAAACTTATTATGACCTGTCTGTCTACATTTCTTTATTCACAAAGAAAATTACAATCAACTAAAAATAAATTAGAACTTGTATTTACAATTGAATAAATTAAGCTAACACCAACAGTCTTAAAACAATCTACAGGTAGCTAAACAGATCCATATTAATACCAGTCGGATGCGTCTCCAGGACACTGGCTGCATTGCCCCGCTGTATGCTAATGCTGATGCGCTGCGCCAGATACTCACCAGTTCTCGGGTCACCGGCACCGGCACGCTTCGCTACGACCAGACGCTCAGATAATTTCTTAAAAACCCGAAGCACTTCGGCACCCCACGGACCTAGGGTCTCGACTCGAAGGGGAACAAATGTGTAGACTCTGTCGAGACCTGCATATTTGCACCTCTTGAGATTGTCTATATTGATCTTTTTAGACTATCTTTCTGGGCCTGGAAAAAATACGTTTTAGATTCTAGCAGAAACGCAAAAAAGTTCATTTCAGCTCGTACATCTCCGTCAGATAGTTAGCAGTCTCTCTGAGTCGAGACAAAAAAATGTAGCATCTTTTTTTCTAGGCAATCCAAATTCAGCGAGATTTAAACCCAAACCCAGTAAGGTAGCTGACGCGTTAACCAGTGTAAAACCACTATTAGTGTATGATTTTTTTTTACATTGATTCAGATCTTGTCTAATGTGATCACGCATCATGAATCCATATGAGCCTGATAAGATCTTGTCTTCTGTGATTCTGCGAACTTAGTTAAATCGTAATAGCTCCTTCTACCAAAGTATGAATTGGCCTTATAAAGTGTAGTTATTTAATTTAATTCAGAGATTAAATGCAACAAAGTTGTCCCGTGCAAATAAATGTTTAATATGACAAAGTGAATAAATTTATTATTTGATATGTCAATGATGTGCCTAATTTTTGTTTTAAACAAATTCGATATGTTGCAGCTACCATGCATTCTTGTTTGTATTGAATGAGATATTTATCATTCCAACTATTTTGACGCCAACTAAGTTAAAATACGTCTTAGTTGGACTATATTTTTTTCAGTGTGTAGGTTATGATGATTACACAATGACGTAGTCATGATTTTTTATCCAGCCTCCAAAATAAAAGAAAGTATGTACACGACTTTACCACTTTACTTTTTATGCACAAGTTCACAACATTCTTCCAACCATTCCAACCAATTCTCTGACTAACTGACTGTAAAAAGAACAGGAAACAAGGTTTGTAATGAAATGCGATTGTTTTCTACCACCTGATCTCGGCTTCTCCCATGTGCTCTACAAAGAAACGCTAAAGATGAAAACATTTTCAGTTGTCGGAACCGTGAAACTTGAGGTCTTTTGCTATTATGTTATGTTTTTATTATCCGTGTTTCGTGTTGCTGTATTTGGTAAGTAAGCTTTTCAAATAATGTTCTGGCACAGTAAATAAAAGCGGTAGAACTCTGTGAACAAAAGAAAAAAATACCTACCTATCGCACAATGTTAATTTATTATTTCTTCGTGTTTCAAAATTAGGGATCATAAAATTGAGAGTATTTAACTACACTCTGTGAACCAAAAAATGTGTACCTACCATGATCGTTTTTATTAATATTTTATTTTCCTAGCACTACCTACACAATTGTTCGCCATACTAGCCAAATATCAATTAGAAAATGCTAGCATTATGTTCGCCTATGTACAAATTTAAGTGCCATAAAGAATTTTCTATAGTCTGTCCAAATAAGCTCGAAAAATGTAATTACGTTCATGTTTGTCAAAAACCTTTACATAAGTCTCTGTTTACCTAAGAATCCCGACAATAATAGTTTAAGTAAACACAACCAGGTTAACTAATGCTTTGAATGCATGCATATGGAACAGAATAGAACTACATCATCCCGTCAGTTTAATTAGTCTACTGTAAATATAGTGTGCGGGATTTACTCAGGTGGAATAATTCGAAATGACAAATAATGACCAATGTGAATCGTGTACTTCTTTGTTTACTCTCAGTTTAGGCAGGACCTTTTTGGTTCACATGGTGAAGACACTTCGATTAGAATCACACTATCACACTAATAATGACGACCTCTGTGGCGCAGCGGGCGCAGGTCCGCCTGCGACGCAGGAGGTTGCGGGTTCGATTCCCGCATCGGGAATGACGATGTTTGTACAAATGTTTCTACGATCTACAAATATTTGTTCAGGGTGTTCTTGATGTTTTCTATGTATACTAAAAAAATATCTATCCAAGTAGTGTATTGTATTAAGTATATCAGTTATCTAGTACCCATAACACAAGCTCTGCTTAGCTTGGGGCTGGATAATGCTGTGTGAATTGTCCAGCATTTTTTTTTAATAATGATATTATAATAGCAGTGGCTGACTGGTTTCGCAGTTATTTGCATGGACGTCGGCAACGTATATGCATTGATGATGTGTGCACATCTTGGTGCGATATTTCTGCAGGCGTGCCTCAAGGCGGCGTTCTTTCACCTCTCCTTTTCGCTATTTTCATAAACTCTATATCTCATAAAATAACTTCATCGTACCACCTCTATGCAGATGATCTCCAAATTTACACGCAAGCCTCGGTAGACCAACTATCGTATGCTATCTCCGCAATAAATGAAGACCTGGACCGTATCCTTGACTGGAGCAAAAGCTTTGGTCTCAAAGTCAATCCTGCAAAAACGCAGGTTATCACAGTAGGAAGCTCGCGGATGATATCTCGGGTAACCTGGAGTAGTCTTCCACCTGTGGTCTTTGATGGGACTCCTGTGGGGCAAAGTGAAACGGTGAAAAATTTAGGTGTCCTCATTGACAGGAATCTGTCGTGGGGACCTCAGCTCTCTGAAGTCAGCCGTAGAATGTTTGCTTCAGCTGGTTCCCTTCGAAGACTACGGAACTTTTTACCTATCGCCACTAAAATTTCTCTTGCACAATCTCTTCTCCTTCCAGTTCTTGATTATGCTGATTCTTCCTTTCTTGATATAACTGAGCAACAACTTGACAAACTTGAGCGCCTGCAGAATGTCGGGATAAGGTTTATATTTGGCTTGCGCAAGTATGACCACGTCTCGGAATTTCGCAGGAAGCTCAAGTGGTTACCTATACGGCTTCGCCGTAATAGTCACATCCTTTCTCTTCTCTATAATATATTATTTCTCGCTTCTGCACCCCCTTATCTCAAGGAACGTTTCACTTTTCTTCATCATTCCCACGCTCTTTCTCTGCGCTCTTCTGAAACTCTTATGCTTCAAGTCCCTATCCACTCTACTTCTTTCTACGACAACTCATTTACTGCCCGTGCTGTACAGCTTTGGAACACACTACCAGTCTCAGTAAGGCGTGCAAAGTCACTACCAATATTCAAGAGTATGGTAAAAGAATACTATTTGTCCTGCTGTCACTGACCTCACCCTTTATAAAATATATATATTTATGTTTACATTTATATATGTATATATATGTAGGTATATATTATAATAAGGTATATTTATAATTTAGTCGATATTCTTTTCTTTTTGTTGTAAAATTTGTATTATGTAATAATGCACACAGATCCCCACTTTTAATCCAACAATCCTATCCATCCACGGTTGTCTGGTAGAGATCGCTCTTGAGCGATAAGACCGCCAATTGTCACATATTCTGTAAATGTTGTTATTGTTTGTGAATTATCTTGTTATGTGTGCAATAAAGAATTTTCTATCTATCTATCTATCTATAATAGCGAAAGTTTGGATGTTTAGATATTTGGATGGATGTTTGTTACATTTCACGCCAAAACTACTGAACGGATCGGGTTGACATCTTGCATACAGGTAGTTCTTGGCCTGGAATAAAACATAGGATTATTTTTTATCCCGTAAATCAGTTCCTATAGGATAGAAATAACCTTAAAACGTTTCCATAGAAACAAAGCGTGCGAAGACGCGGGCAGAAACTGGTTAATTATATTTTGATGACCTCAGTGGCACAGCGGGCGAACGTCCACCTGCGACGGAGGAGGTTGCGGGTTCGATTCCCGGACAAAATGTTTGTACGATCTGCAGATATTTGTACAGGGTGTTCTGGATGTTTTCTATGTATAATAAAAAATATCTGTCTATGTAGTGTATTGTATTAAGTTTATCAGTTATCTAATACCCATCACGTAAGCTCTGCTAAGATTGGGGCTGGAATTGAGGCTGTGTGAATTGTCCAGCATTATTTATTTATTATAAATTTATGTTTTTATATTTAAGGTAATTCTAGTTTATGATGTGATCCAGTAATTGGATTTTCTTTCTTCTTCTTTATTTTATAACTAAACTCATGGATTTATTTAGAGGATCGCTGCGTGGACCGAAATAAGAACGAAATATGTTGAGAAAAGTTTTTCTTAAACGCTGGCCGCAAATACCTATACCTGAATAATTCTATAGTCTTTTGTTTCAGGGTTTCGTTTGTTTTTTCGATTTACATGTAACTGTCAGAGCAAATATGTAGGTATCTGACGTGCGAGCTATGAGGTAAAAAAATTTAAAAAAAACTGCGCTTTATCTATTCTATATATATAAAAGAAAGTCGTGTTAGTTACACTATTTATAACTCAAGAACGGCTGTACCGATATGGCTGAAAATTGGTGGGTAGGTCGCTTAGAGCCAGGAGACGGACATAGGATACGGTTTATAAAAAAAAAAAAAATTGGCGTAGGTACTTTTAAGGCAAAGCCTAACTTAGATAATAGGCCACTTAATATACCGAAAATACGCGTGCGAAGCCGCGGGCGGAAGCTAGTGAAAAGATAAATAACCATCTAACTTTGGACAATAGTGATGATCAAAACATTTAATACAATACAAAATACTTAAATAACCAGATACTTGATGAGTTAAACTTTTTTTTCCCAGAGTTACCAAAAAATTTCTTTCACATATCAACCTAAACAGAGAGATAATGGAAATCTTTCTTCTGCTAGATAGTTGATTCAGAGTTTCAGCTAAGTTATACTGTTTCCGCTATTCGCAGAATGTAGACACGTTTGCTATTCCTATTCAGTTCCTGAGACAGTCACAACCTCCCTAATTATACCAGAACTTAGTTCTCAAACACAAAATCCAAGACGTAGGTTTTGGCATGTCACCGCATACCGCAGGCATTATCTGAACCATTGCAAAGACCGACACGGTAACTGTAGTGTATAACAATGATACAAGGGCTATTTTCGGGCTATATAAGTCACCTGCTATGTGTAAAAGGTAAAGACAAGCAGCGAAAAGGGAAAAATAAATGTATCAATCGAAAATTAATAAATTTTCTTTCGTAAGCTGACTGTTATTTTTTCAGCACTCACGCGAGTAATAATTACTTTCTCATATCTCTACAAACACAAAGAGTGCGCTTAAAACTGTGAAAATAAAGTTGTATATCCTAACAATGTAAAGTAGTAAAAATGAAGCGCTAAGTTATCGGACGCTGTTTAGTAAAGAATTTTCTTTCTTTCTTTCTTTCTCTTTGGTTGAGCCAATGAAAAGCAGGCATTTATAGTGATTTATAGCCATTTATAGTTCAAAGTGTTAGGTTCTAGAATCTTAGAGAAAACTCAGATTCAGACTTCATTTTGTCGTATATTAGTTGATTTATAGCCATTCATAGCCATATTAGTTGATTTATAGCCATTTGTAGTTCAAAGTGTTAGGTTCTAGAACCTTAGAGAAAACTCAGATTCAGACTTCAGTTGGTCGTATATTAGTTGATTTATAGCAATTTTAGTTGATTTATAGCTATTTTTAGCCATTCTAGTCGATTTATAGCCATTTGTAATTCAAAAGGTTCAAGAACCTTAGACAATACTCAGATTCAGACTTCAGTTTATCGTATATTAGTTGATTTATAGCCATTTTAGTTGATTTATAGCCATTTATAGCCATTTTAGTCGATTTATAGCTATTTGTAATGCAAAGGGTTCAAGAACCTTAGACAATTCTCAGATTCAGACTTCAGTTTGTCATATATTAGTTGATTTATAGCCATTTGTAGTTCGAAGTGTTAGGTTCTAAAACCTTAGACAAGACTCAGATTCAGACTTCAGTTTGTCGTATCGGACAATATAAAGAGCAGTCTCAAGTGAGCCAGAGCCAAGTCGTTAGTGGATGCCGGCTAGGTACGTCAGGATCATAACTGTGGTTTTC
This sequence comes from Eupithecia subumbrata, assembly GCA_949316285.1. NCBI lineage: Eukaryota > Metazoa > Arthropoda > Insecta > Lepidoptera > Geometridae > Eupithecia > Eupithecia subumbrata. The sequence continues at coordinate 24,937,799 of OX438644.1, read as the reverse complement.
GTGATGAAGATACATTGGGCTCTGGAATTTTACTGCTGCGGATGGAATCCATCTTGGTTTTTTATGCCTTGAGATTCTCGGATGTTAAAAGGAAGCTGAGCCTATCAGTTTTGATAAGGTACCTTTATTTTAGGACGGGACGTAAATTTTAGGGTTCTCTGAAAATATTAACACATGTGTGAGTATCATTCTCCTGCAGAGCTATTCAGACTCTCCGCTTGCGAGTTATCGACAAGGAATGCGCCACAGAGGTCGTCAAATTTTGATTTTGATTATTTATGTTACATGGGTTCATAGAAAATTATCTACAATTTGTGGAAAACTACTTTTCTGGTAGTCTAATTCCTTGCAGAATGCAGATAATATTAAAAACCGCTAAAATATTAGAACTTCGCGCTAATTTGTGTTAGATTCCGTGTCGATGACTCGACTCGATAGCAGAGTCTGAATAGCCCTACAGATAGGTTTATCGCAAAAATTTCCTACCTAATCTATCGAATTACATAATCATATTTCAAATCAATGTAAATAGGTCCCTGTCGTATAAATTAAGTAGCGACTCAATACTATAATAGATTCAAGAGATTTATAGTAAACTAGTTTCTGCCCGCGGCTTCGCACGCGTTGTTTCTGTGGAAACGTTTTCTATACCATGGCAACTGATTTATGGGATAAAAAGCCTATGATTAGAATTACCTGTATCCAAAATTTCAGCTTCATTCGTTCAGTAGTTTTGGCTTAAAGAGGTAACCAACACCCATCCATCCATATACTTATCTAAACTTTCGCATTTATATTATTAGTGTGATTCATTTTCAGCAGCGGCAAAAACAGTCATCTAATAAACTCGTTAAAAATCGCATCTGGCATATAATCGTGCGGACCGTTACAGTGTGGAAAAGTTAACGAGAGTTATTTAACCCGCGCGTGGAAGACTCGTTACATGGAAAAATTGTTTACAGGGGGACTGGTCGGACTTATGGCGACTAAACAAAAATTTAGGCCTACATATCAAATGACGATTTTGAACAGTCATTGTCGGTTTAAAAAATCTTTATTTTCTCAAAGAACATACTATATACAGTTCACTTAAATGAGAAAAACAAAATTTTGTACTTATACTTGAGTATCTACTTCGGTTCATATTTAAGTTCGAGTGTGTTTGTTTTATTGTTGTATTTGAGTTGTCATAAGGTCCGGGCATGACTGAGCTGCAATTTTTACATCACACTAATATTGGAAATGCGAAAGCTTGGAAGGATGGATGTTTTTAACGACAGAACGGATCAGAAATTTTGAATAGATCCTTGCTTAAAAAAGCATAGTGGCATCCTCAACCTCACTTCAACAGCCTATAATGGTCCACTGCTGGACGCAGGCTTCCCCCTGAGAAGCGCCTTATTGACTTTTATCTCCCGGGGTGGTAATGCTGATGAGCATTTTTATCCCGGATGAATGCGTGTGAAACCGCGGGCAGAAACTAGTATTATTAATACATAGAAACAATCCCAAGGAAATAGGACTAAAGATGAAAAGAAAGGAGAGCATTGATTATTCTAGAAACTCTATTCACCAGTACCTACAATACAATATTTTGCGTCGTTTATGAAGACTGGAATACATTCGTAATTACACCTTGTATTGTTGGCATGCAACAAACTTATCTATTAAGTCTACATTTTCATTGTCTGTGAATGATTGTTGTCTATGTCACACTAGCATTTAAATTGTTTATGGTAATAGTTTTTTTACTTCCGGTTCTGTTCTGATATAACAAAAGAACGTGACTTCCAAGATGTCTCTCGATCTATACTGTGCAGATAAATAAATTTTGTACTTCAATTAAACTCAGTGTTTAAATCTAATTATCAGCCCCGAACAGGCCACCGCTACAACCATTTCAATACGCTTCTTTTGTAAAGGTAGAGCAAGGACTTTATGCTTTGAAAATTTCGCCAAAATGTGAAACTCATATGCGGTGCGGTGCCCGAGCTACCATTATAATCTGTGGCCGGGGTAAACACCAGTCCCTTGTTAAAGCAGGCAGCATAGTGCAGGATAATTGCAGGCTCCATGCAACAATATGAATTCACAGTGCAATTTTGGGAGAGTCATCTTGAGTCACTTTGAAAGTTATTATTACGTTTCTCATTTTAGCTCGCTCGGGAAAAGGAAATGTGCTTTTTTGAAAGTCACATATTTTTTGAACTCTAGTAGCTACTCAACGCAAATGGAAATGAAACTTTCACTGTACTTAAATGTAATCTTATTTCATAAGTTATTCAGCCATTGCTTAAGCAGTTTACCCGTAAGTGATATTTCACGCTAACGTGAGTGGAATAGGCAGCGTAGCGCTAACGTTACGTTTACGTTATTTATAACTGCCGCTTATTAAATGTAAATCAGTTCTTGAATACGTTTATTGCGTGAGTTAACTTTTAGATTGAGGCAATAATTCGAGTGCCTATGCTTACGCTGCTAAGTGGCTCTTTGCCAGAGTAAATATTTTATACACCCAGGTTATTTAACTTTAATCTTTTTAGGGTTCCGTACCTCAAAAGGAAAAAGGAACCCTTATAAGATCACTTTGTTATACTTTTGTCTGTCCGTCTGTCAACAACCTATTCTCAGAAACGCGTGGAGGTATCGAGTTGAAATTAACATCAAATAGGTTCTCAAATCCGTAATCTCTTACAGCCTCGATATAAATAAAACTTCTAGGTCAACGCAATCAAAATTACAGCCGAACAACGTCCGAATATTTTGAAATTTCCTAGGGAACATGCACACAAAACCTATAAAGTACTTCCCGTAGACCTATTATCATAAAATTTGTCAAGAAGGATGGTCTTATAGTACAAATAAAAAGAAAAATCCGATTACCGTAAATTTTTAGTTGATTAACAAAAAAGAATTTTTCATTCTCTACCTGGATATACAGGGTACCTACTTCCCGTTGACCTAGAATAATGATATTTGGCATAAAACAAGGTCTTACAATTATGCGGAACCCCTAATGCGCGAGTCTAACTCGCACTTCACGTTTTATTTGGCTTATTTGAAACTTTTACGTCAGTTTTCACTTAAGCTTTTACGTTGGTCACGTTTGGGATTCGAAAGGTCTTTTAAATCAAATCAATTTCTTCTAGATTTGGCTAAAATAAATGGGGCAAATAAAATTTTCAGCTATCAACTAATATTAATATTGAAGCAAATGTTATTTATTATTATTATTATTGGTCATCCCACTGCTGGTTATTAAGACTGAACTTGACTTTTTTGTTAATGGCAACATGTGTCTGGTTTGCCACTTTTCTGCAAGTGAAGTTCATGGAAATTAAAAAATAAATCGTTCGTTAAATTTTAAAAAGGTTGGTTAAATACAGTGTGCCCCGGATAGTGTGTTCTAAACCGAAAGGGGGTGATTTTGGACATCGAGGGGGCCCTTACCATGGCACCCTGTACATTTTTATTTAAATGGGTGTTACATCATAAGGGATCTTTAGCCTCTCACTTAAGTTTTTCTTCTTAGAAAATTTGGTACTTTTCTAAGCTTTTCTTCCATCATCAGATTATATTCAAAAAGTTCTGTTGAATTATGTTGGAAATAAAGGCACGTCCCAGTTTAATTCCGAAGGTTTAATGGATGAAACGGAGCTGACCACCGCTTGCGAGGGTTCGGTGCATTCTTAATAAACTGCAGTCGAGGTATGCATACAAATGGGATGGCTATGAATTAAATTTTTTCGAATAACGTGACGCGATGTTGTAAGACGCTGTTTTTGACGAAGATGAAAGGTTTTAAATAAATAAATATAATAATAATGTCCTCCTAGCCGAATTTCGACCACGGCGGCCAGTCTCATAGGAGACTAGCCAGATGCGCAGGACATATTATAGTGATCAAGTGTGTGCGAAAACACAGGTGCATTCTCTATTCCCTCACTCTCATAATCCAATGACGACAGACCGACACGACCGGGGAGAGGTCAGGCGCAGGCACTAACGGTTTAACGTGTTTTCAGAGGCACGGGGGTGTAACACCGCCAACTTCCTGACTCCGGGCTTTCCTTGCTAGGAAAACCCCATTAACAACTATTGGACCGACCCGGGGGTCGAACCCAGAACCTCATAATCAGCGGTTGAACAAGCTGACCGCTTAGACCAACGAGGAAGTCGCAAAACTGAATGTATCTGTTAAAAATAAATTTATTTCAACTTTTGATTAACTAAACTGTGTCATTACGGGCTTTATTTAGAATTTTCTTTATCCGTATATTATTTATTTCCGCCCAAAGTTGGGCTAAAATCAGTGTTGAAATACGAAAGGTTAGAAACTGGTAATTTTAAAAAATATACTTTTTTTAACGGCTTTGGGTGTATACAAACATAGATAATGACGTGATAAATTGATATCGATATCCTTAGTTTCGGATGGTCAACATCAAACAGCGTAGTAGTTACCTTTCCACGTTTGTATGGAAAGATGAGCGACTCGTTTAACCTTGAAAGTCGTAGTAATATGTATAATATAGTAGACGAAGCTGCTAATTTGCCAAAAAAAAAACCAGCCTTATTGTCGCATTTTAACAAAGATAGTTAAATCGGGAAATAAACCAGCAGCGTGTTTAGTTTTGTCAATGCGTTGCTGCCCCACGCTGCTCTAATTCAACAAGTCCGTCGTGGGCACCAAAAGTGGTATATAAAATACCCACCTACTATTATGTATTCTGTCATTTATTATATACGGTTTAGTTTTATAGTGATAATAATTGATAAGAAACGGTTCAGAGTACCTAGTTTAGTTCAGGAAGGGATCCCTCGATCATTGGGTAGGATAAAGTAACAGGCATATGCTCTATTTTATAGAGTGGGTAGTTATTTTACACTACTTATATTTTTGCTGTGTGGTACCGGCTTATGTTTTCTTTTTTTGCACCACCCCAACTCGTCCCGCAGGTGTCGTAAGAGGCGACTAAGGGATATCCACCGGGGGCGGGCAGCAGCGCTCCCTGCACAACAATTCTACCGCCGAACAGCGAACCCCAACCCGCATGCCCAGCGTGGGGATTATGGTCATTACCCCCATGGGATAAAAGTTAACAAGGCGCTTATCAGGGGGAGGCCTTCGTCCAGCAGTGGATCAGCACAATATGCTTTTGAGGTTGAGGTATATTTTCTGACTCACCGTAACACACCGGGGGACCAACTAGTGTTATTGCTAAAAAAAAATAGAACAATAGAGCTTTTGCGCCGCTTACCCCAACCTCAACAGCCTTTATTGGTCCACTGCTGGACGTTGGCCTCCCCCTGATAAGCGCCTTGTTGGCTTTTATCTCATGGGGGGTAATGCCCATAAACATATTTTTTTCTTGCGCCGCTTAACAAGAACAAATACTTATCCAATATTTGATTACAATTACAATACACAAGAGTTTCGTATTTTGAAACAGAAACTATAAACAGTCATGTTATTAATTCATGTTCCCTGGAATTCCGTACCGAGATACGGATTTCGATTAATAGATTTCGAGAAATACTCATAATAAAACAATTTAATTATTTCCATTCGGTTAGTGAGAATTAATTATTGTGGTTCGCTACTTTTACAACAAAACAGATATTAAAAATCCTTTGAGGTTTTGTTTCCATTTTCAATTTCCAATAATGTATCGCAATTTTTTTTTTATTATTTAGTTGCGGGTTCGATTCCCGCCTCGGAACAAATTTGTGTACGATAATGCAGAAATTTGTTTGGTGGTCTGGGTGTTTTCTATGTATAATAAAAAATATCTATCTATGTAGTGTATTGTATTAAGTATATCAGTTATCTAATACCCATAACACAAGCTCTGCTTAGCTTGGGGCTAGATAATGCTGTGTGAATTGTCCAGCATTATTATTATTATTAATTGTATTCTAATCAATCATTTTGTAGCATTTTCTTCAAACCACGAGTTGGTTTGAAGAAAATGCTACAAAATGATTGATCTTCCGAGGAAAACGTTAAAATCAATAAAGCATAGCTAATAAATAAGTCCAGACAATTCCTGACACGCGCCAAACACTTTCACGACACCACTGAAGTTGTTTCTACCCGATCTCTTACAAAGTAAACGTCTGGGTTTCCATGAAATATGCATTAAATATTTACACAGCCCTCGAGGCGGGCTATTCCCTTGAAGTCGACTCAACCGAACAGATTTGCAATTCACCGAACATCCTTTAGGAAAAAAGAGCCACTGAACAAAGGCGGGGAAATCGTGGAATCGAAATGAACCACTAAATACTCAGATGGGCTATTAGAAGCTGAATTCTGAGCAGTTTCCAGTACGTATTAAAATATCTAAATAAACACCATGCTTACTAAGTGCCTCTTCAGAAAACTAACTAAAAACTGTAGGATTTACACAAATAAACAAGGTATTTTATATATGTAGATACATTCATTCATCATTTTATTTGGGTACGAAAGCCAGATCAGTTGACAATGGGGTAGGGGAAAGGTTGGATGCGGAAGATAGACTCCTGCAGCTGAGGAATGGGTCCAATAGGCAGGATCCTTGAGATAGGCGTGGGAAGGAAAGACTTACGAAGGACGGGTGCTACTGGAAGAATTCCGAAACCAGGCTGAGGTATACCAGGTGCAATTAGCGCAGGATCTTTGCGCACAATAGCGTTGAAGCCTTGCGCACCGGCGGCGTAGTCGACTGTTCTTCTGGTTCCATCGGATTCTAGGAGAGAGTATTGGCCTTGGACGTTGTTGCCGGCACGAGCTTCGATCTGGTTCTTGAAGTCGCCAGTGTAGGGATCAGCCACGCTGTATGCGAACTTGGAGTAGTCCGATGCAGAGGCAGCTGTGGCCAGGGCGAGGAGTACAAGGAACTGAAACAAAACATAGTGTGATTATCAAAGCTCCATGGTTCACGCCACTTCAGTGGTCTTTGATAGATCGCTGATTATGGGGTCCTGGGTTCAAATCTCGGGTCTGGCTAATCGTTGTTATTAGGGTTTTTCTAGCAAGCAAAATTCACAGTAGCAGCCTCGAAAAGCACGTTAAGCCGTTGGTCCTGAACTTGACCTCTCCCCGGTCGTGTCGGTCCGCCGTCCCATCGGATTATGAGGGTGAGGGAATAAAGAGTGCACCTGTGTTTTTCATACACACTTGTGCACTATAATATGTCCTGCGCATCTGGTTAGTTTTATATGACACTGACCGCCGTGGTCGAAATTCGGCAAGGAGGACATCACCTTGAAAGTACTTGTAATTCTTAAGATGAGCCGAGTTTATAGAATAACTCCGTCAGCAACTGCATCGTAGCAATATCGTTTATTGTCGGCGATATTCACGACTTACTAGCGTTTTTCTTGAGCATGTCGTTCACTATAACGTTCAAATAGCTCATCTGATCCAAGGTCCTCACATACATAATACACGTACCTTTTGTATCGGTTATTACCGTTAATACACAAAATGGTACAAAATAATTTATTTGCCATAAAGGTTCAAACACATGACTTTATAGTATCAATAATTTTTACAGTTGTATGTTTTTATTTAAGAGCATTGATTTCCTATGATCCCTAAACTAGGCTAGATACTCCTGTATCTATATCAACCATTGATTAATATTACGGTTTTCACCCATTAGCAAAATAGAATCGAAGTTATCAGGAACATGAGATTATAATAAAATGGCCTGCAGGCCTGGCTTGAAATAAATGATGCACAGTGCAGTGCAAGTAAATTATTCAGATTTAATTAAATAATCAAAAAAGCTGCTTTGGAGTCAGATTTCCAAAATTGTTCTTTTTGTATTCTATTAATTAAGTAAACATAGACACACAGTGGTAAGTAATAAGTTAGTAAGGGTGGACTACAGTTTAAAAAAAAACAGGAGTGTTATTTACCTTCGCAACCATTTTGAAGACTCAACTGTTGCAACTACGTTGGCTGATGCAATGATGTGAATGATGTTGGATGTAGCAATTGCATTACCTTTTATACTTTATCATCAAAATCAGGAAACGGTTTGAAGGTTTTAATCTGGTTCTTAGTTCTTAACATGAACTTTCATTGAAATACTAGTTTGACTAAAAACGTCCCGAGACAGGAATAGTTACAGTTTTTAAATGCAATAAACAAATGAATTTCGTCATCGTTGCCCAAAGTAGAATATAATGCTAAAGATGATAAATGTTGTAATTGTTTTGCAGAAAATACGTATTCTACAAAGAGCAAAGATCTTTCTAATAGTAAGACATTAGAAACGTCATCGTTAAAATTAAAAACAGGTTATTTTGATGGCAGCAAAATTATTTTGATAGCTTGTTCAAGCGTTCTTAAGCTAGCGGGCAAATTTAAAAAAATAATTAGGAATGAAAACATAAATGAAAATTAAATGAAAGGCTCTTCTACCAGTCGCTATCATATTTTTTTGTGAGCAGTAAATTTGATATCAAGAAAATTCACTAGCAACCTGCAACCCTACGGAAAAGCCGTACGTTAAAGGTACCTAGTTACAAATACATCACCGAAATGTCGGCGAACCTTTTCTAATTTAAGACCTTCCGAATTTCAGCATGTAAGATAAGAATCGTTCAAACGCCATCAACGCCGGGACATTAAAGAATCGCTCGTTGACTGTTACGTCCCTGCAGGCATTCTAATAGACTCGGTTCCTGGTGGTAGTGGAGTTAGATGCCATCTAGAAGCGACTATAGTGTGACTGCACTGTTATAGTCGCTTCTTGATAGTATCGAACTTCACTACCACCCAGGAGAAAAAAGAGCCATCTATTTCTTTAAGTGCAGTAACAAGCTGGTAGTTGGTAGACTCGTAGTGATGATTCTGCGTATTAGTGTATCTAAAATTTGGTAGGAGTATTGATTTTGACCAAGTGTTTCATGTATGATTGTCTTTTGATTTATTTGACTTTCATAACAATACACACCACAACACCAACTTGTTGATTAATTAAAATTGTCTGATAATTTTCAATTAGAATAATAGCAATCTATAACCTAATTTTAAAATAATTTGATGTGTAATATTTTCTTAATGAAGACGTCATCTTACTTTTATGTTGAGCAACATGAAGCTGAGGCAGGACCTTTTTGGTTCACATCGAATTAATACTTTTTTATATTTTAAGTATTTTTTTTGTTATCATTAGGTATAGTTTTTGTGTGAGCCAGTAAATTGATTTTTTTTTCTTTCTTTCTTTCTCTCTTTCATCTTTTCGAACTATTCTTTTTAACATTCTAGGGGGAGCATAGCTGCCTATTGCAGACTTTTCAGTCTAGTCTAAACTAGACTGAAAGCAACTGAGGCTTATCACACTATTCTAGACCTGGGATAACAAGTAAACTACTTTTTATCTTATAAACGGTTCTTTTATGATAGAAAATAACCTTTAAACTTTTCCATAGAAACAACGGGTGCTATACTACTAACTAGTAAGTATATTTAACATGTACATGAGTGGTGCATTTGAACAAAGAATGAAACAAAGAAAATTAATACAATCAATAAAATAAAATAAAAATTATAAAAAAATCAGGCTTATATTTTTAAGAAATAGATATAAGTGTATATAATAGTTGTAATTGTTTTTTTCTTACCTAAGTACTTCTCACGACTTTGTAAATTCAATTATTGAAGGTAAACCTTCCCGGAACAAATTGAGTAGGGTATTCAATTCCAACATTTCCAACTGTTTGTTTGAGTCACTTATCGTCCAGACATTTCATACAATCAATCACATAGTTAGACAAAAACTTTAAACTAGAAAGTACAAAAAAAAAATGTCTTTTATTTGCTATCATAAAAATCTTCAAAAGCTCCTTCCAGTGCCTCCAACTCCATCTGGAAAGCGCTTCCGTTATTAAACGCATCAATTCGAGTCCTGACACCGAGATAAGGCGTGCACTCACGATTTGAAGCGACAGATATTACCCTCTAATGTAATGCCGGTTCGCCAATACCCGTTACAGTTTAACGATTTCGTTGGTGCCAATGATGTAAGTTATTCGCTAGATAGTTATAAGGAAAAGGGCTTTTTGTCCAAATCCACCTCGCGGTTCCAAATGGTAACTAACTCTATTGAATATGGTTCAATCAGTTGGATACAAATCTAAGTAGATTTTCGCATTGAACGAGGCTATAATACTTTAGTTTTAGAAATTTTACTCGAATTGCATCGCTCTAACCCTAAAACTTGCCGTGGCGGTTGCTTCGTATGCGTGTTTCGGTCTTCCAACTCAGTACATAGATGTCGTAAGAGTCGACTTAGGAAACCTACCAGAGAACCAGAGAAAAGGCAGTATCTTTCTGTGTGTTCAACACCTTCACTGCGATTATCAATCCGACCGCCAATCGTGGTGATTATGGCAAAACTTCCTTGGTCGGAGAAGGTGAAGGTACTACCAACCTTCATCCATGGACATTTATATGTCCATGGATGAAGGTAGGTAGTACCTTCTTCACCTTCTCTTCAGCTATTATATAAATACATATAGAGAATATCTGATTATACCTACGTACATGGACAAACCAGATTGATAATGTTATTTCGTTACTACAGTTTCCAAAATTAAGACTCATCCACACATCGTGGACAACGTGATTACAACGCAAGAGCTGATAAAGAGGGTCAAAAGAGTGGGACTAAAAGCGATTGGCTCACTGCCCATCCAATTTTCTTTGTTGACGTCTCTTGGGACCCACACGAAGATTATCTTAACAAAGCAAAGGCGTCCAAGAACTCTGAACGCCTTGAAACAATGTTATCCAACGACAAAGACAATTACACTTTTTTACTGATTCTAATACATTATGGGGCTTTGATGTTCTGTGGAGCATTGAATTGCCGATGTGTTCTGCGGTTTTAGTTCTAATTTATCAGGTAATATGTGTGTGTTGGCTGTTGCTGGGACTTATTTGATTATTATTTTGCAAATTAGGCTAAAAATCCATTACTTAGATTAATGGATTAGTTTTATTATCTATCCATTTAGTAGCTCGGGTAGGTCGGTGATTGAACAGAGAAACACTCAGTTACACAAGACCGTTTAATTAAAGCTTTACAGACAGTTTAAGTACACAGAAGGAGTAACTGAGTGTTTCTCTGTTCAATCACCGACCTACCCGAGCTACTAAACTGGTGACCCCGACGTGATGAATGTTTTAGTGTTATTATATACGTAAATAAATATTATGTGTAGATGTAGTGTGCAGTGATTTTCTATACATAAATATAAATAAATAAAATGTAGGGTCACCTACAATCCAAAATGTCTCAATTTGATAAGCTTTACTTCCCCAGAAAATAATAGCTCTAACCTATAGACAGACACATAAAAAAAATTCAAACTTGTGTATCTCCAAAGTGATTAAACTTTCTTTTTAAGCGACTAAACTCTCTCTGTAAGAGACTTAACTGTAACTCTCAAAAGTTGAATATATACAGCTACGTGTTAACGAGTATGTTTCACGTTCACACGTATCATATTACGAAATTCCAACATTACCAACCCACGCTTGAAAGTTGGTCCTGAAACCTGCATCCTAATTGCAAAAGTTAATGAATGAATAATTTGAAATAATTTTTTTACCAACTTTATAAGCTAGTTATCATTTACCTAACATTTTCTAAATTCTATTCATAATACAGAAAAAAGTGGCCGAAAAGATTGGATTAGCCTTTTTCAATTCAATGCAACTCAAGGTTTCTAAGATTTTTACAAGATACCTATTCAATTAAAATTTAATTATGAGGGGACTTATTTCAATTTTGGATATAGATGCGCTGACTTCCCAGCATTGCGTCTACACATAATGACGTCCGAAAGCTCGATGTTCACCCTAACGACCGTCGGGCTATTTCAATAGATCCTGAACCAGCTATCATGGACGGAAACGACACGACCACGGAGAAAACCGTCGACGACAAAGAAATTCAAAAAACGCGCGAAAAAGGGCCACTGAGATACCTATATACTTATAGAAAAGTATGACGTTGTTATATTATGGCTATTAATGATTCACTGGTATAAAATTAATAAATAATAAAAATTAGATACATATAAAGAGTTTAAAATGGCTCTTTTATTCAATTTAAATCATGCAAAACCGCCTTACTCAGAAAGAGTGTTTTTGTATGGCCCCGATTATCTAAAACAAAATTCATTTGTTGTGAATAATCGGCTTGACGCTTCGAGAGTAATTTGAACGCATTTTAAAAACAAATTATGCAAGCTATTGGAGGAAAAAGTTTAGTATAACATTAATGAATTTCTGAATGACAAATTTTAATATCCTTAACTTTAACATCGAATATTTACTTTTTTCTGTTTTTAAATTAAATTTTTATATTTCTACATTTTCCACGCATCTACTGTAATTTTATTTTAGTGTGATAAAAATATATTTTTTTATTAAATTTATTAAATATTTACTATTTTATCCACAACACCGCGTGTTGCCACAGCAAAACTCTATAACATTTGCACTAGATAAACCTTATATATGGCTTAATATGTCGTAGAAATAAGAATAGAATAAAATAAGTTTTGATTAATAAAGAAATACAAATACAAAGTCCGACACGCACTCAGTGGTTTTTATTCCGGACTGTGTTCGTCCCGTCGCGTTGTGAGTTTAATGGAACTTAATGTCTGCTCATATCGCTTTAGAAGCATTCCAGCATGTATGGTGCCAGGGGTTATGATTGAAGATTATGAAGGATATAACCGTGATGGATACTGGAGGACCAGCCCCCGGCTATTCATGGTGAGCTTTATGCTTAAGTTCGTTTCAAGTTGTAGTTCTTTAACCCCGGGCGATTTATGCCATACTCGTCTCTAATTTTCGGCCTACGTTATTAAAAAGTCTTTATTCGTCCCGCACGATAATATTTGTCTATATTCATCCGCGATATCGCTTCTGTGCTATTTATTAATGGAATAGTCTCAAAATCACGATGATGAAAACCATGATATTATAAAGACGCTTTGTTCACAAAATTAAAACAGAGAGTTGTGGTATATCTTACTTTAAATTTACCTATAAAGTCGTAATAATCTTCAAAAGCTACGTACATAGGATTTTGCCAAAGAAATTGCACTTGAGTGTATAAAGACAAACTTAAAATTTATTCTAGAATTTGAAGTTACATCGTGTTTCAAAACATGCAAAGATGTCATATCGTTAGATGAATTAATTAACATCCTCAATGACCATGAAACCCAATCTTATCATCAGTTTGTAGGTAGAGCTTTTCAGAGCATCCCTCTCCAATTCATAGGCAAAGTTGCGAATTCCATTCTAACCATTTCAAATTAGGTACATTGTTGAATGGGAATCCTCGTGAAGTAAGTACCCACTAGTGCCGGGGTACTTGCGGCCAATAAATATCGATTTTCAATTCAATAGATGTCTTGCCACGGGTGCTATTTAAGGAGGTGTTCTGATTGTAGAGTCTTTTTGTCAATCCACAATATTCTTAAACGCTACCTAAATCCTGATTCTGATCTTAGTAGATGTGAAACCAACTCAAATCCGTCTAGCGAGGTCTGTAAAATTTTAACCAAATTTGTAGTCAGCTAAAGATATCATTATTATCTACAACCAGATTTCACCACCGCTGGATAGAAGCCCCGTGCCGGACTGTGCTAGCCGCATCCATTGACACCCCTACAAAGATAAAAATGATAAATTAGATTACAATTATTTCGTAAATAAAGTTACCTTCTAAGGTTTCAAGTTTTTGATAACATCTAGGAAGTAAATCTGTTAAAAATCTGAATCTTAGTGTCTCTTCAGCATTGGCCCGTCCAACCCGTACCTAGAAACTAGTGTCGCTTGTCGCAGTTATAGAAACGGCACCTTAAGATATTGATGCTCCAGATATCGGCACATCCTGTAGATTTCCGACGCTTCGCCGTCACTGAGTAATGCGTTTGCCTTAACGACTCTGCATGTAGGTTACGCTGATGGATATATTAAATGGAAGTGTATCGATGGGTTCGTGAATCTGCTCATAGCTTCAGGATGTAATTACTGACAGTTTGGGTTGGATGTTTGGTAGGTTCTACATTTAATAATAACTAGCTGCTGCCCGCGGCTTCGCCTGCGTAGTTCCCGTTCCCGTGGTAATTCCGGGATAAAACATAGCCTATGTCCGTCTCCTGGTTCTAAGCTGCCTCCCCACCAATTTTCAGCCAAATCGGTTCAGCCGTTCTTGAGTTATAAATAGTGTAACTAACACGACTTTCTTTTATATATGGTTCTAAGCTGCCTCCCCACCAATTTTCAGCCAAATCGGTTCAGCCGTTCTTGAGTTATAAATAGTGTAACTAACACGACTTTCTTTTATATATATAGATAACTAGCTGCTGCCCGCGGCTTCGCCTGCGTAGTTCCCGTTCCCGTGGTAATTCCGGGATAAAACATAGCCTATGTCCGTCTCCTGGTTCTAAGCTGCCTCCCCACCAATTTTCAGCCAAATCGGTTCAGCCGTTCTTGAGTTATAAATGGTGTAACTAACACGACTTTCTTTTATATATATAGATAATAAATAATGCTGGACAATTCACACAGCATTATCTAGCCCCAAGCTAAGCAGAGCTTGTGTTATGGGTACTAGATAACAGATATACTTAATACAATACACTACATAGATAGATATTTTTACTATACATAGAAAACACCCAGACCAACGGAACAAATTTCTGCAGATCGTACACAAATTTGTTCCGAGGCGGGAATCGAACCCGCAACCTCCTGCGTCGCAGGCGGACCTTCGCCCGCTGCGCCACGGAGGTGATTTCATATACTTTTGCTTCTTGTCTGTGGAAGCGACGCATGTTATGCAACCCCATGGTTTTTCCTTAACTTACCTATAGAACCAGATAGAAACCATTTTTTATCAGCTAGCTCATAAATAAGATCAAAGAGTATTCGCACCCATACCCTTTATTTGATCATGGCTGGAAATAATTTACTAACCTAACTTTTTGTGCATTTTACAATGACAATCGAACTAATTTGATTTTTCTTTACTCGTAGGTGTAAGTGACGTATGATTAAGCGGGACGGCATGAGAGTGGCTGTCATTAACCCCCCGACGCAAAAAGGGAGGGGTGTTATAAGTTTAACTTGTCTGTCTGTGTATTTATCTGTGGTATCGTAGCTCCCAAAAAGACGAACCGATTTTCGTTTAGTTTTTTTTGTGTCATAGATTCTTAGCCATGAGATGAGAGATGAGTGTTCTTAGCCATGTTTCATGAAGATCGGGGGGTTTTAAAAATGTTTAATTTTGTTCTTGTTTAACAATCCCAATTTTTATCTTCGCGTCTTATAATAAGTAATGCATAAAACAAAAGCAATACTTTCTTTGACTATATTATGTGAAGCACCACGTTGTATAAGAGCAGTATAATATATCACGATTAGTTATTGTCTGGCGTCAAGTAAAGTGTTTGCCGAAGTGTCGCGCTGACAATTTATCATTTCATCTAATAATAGCGACTGGCTGTCTTGTAGACGCACAGCTGCTGAAGGCGTTGACCAACAAAGATGCTCTTGACATAATAAGTGACAAGACAACTTACTAATTAAGTTGTCTCGTCTTGTAACTCAGAAAAAACTATAATTTAGTGGAATTGTATAGCGCTGTCTATACCGTAGTAGGGTACCATTTATTTATATTTTACTTTAAACTTAGTGGGTCTTAATGAAAATTTTAAATGATTTTTTGGATTATTCTGTTTTTTGATTTTTTTTATCTAACCTATTTTGTCCCACTGCTGGGCAAAGGTCTCCCCCAAACTCTTCCAGGAATCGCGATCGTTTGCCAATTTTGATTTATGAAATGTATTTTTAATTTTAAACTTTAAGGTCTGATGTGATGTATAAATGTTTATGTGTTTATGGTAGGTACCTGCAGTGGTGCTGAAATACATGATTTTTTTTATATCTTTTATAAACTTTACACACATCATATACCTACCTGTGCATGTATATGAATGAATGAACTATATTTCACACTACTAGTCCATAAAACAGACATATTGTATAAAATAACAGCTAGCTGAAACAATATTTGGGTAGGTATATATCTACTTACAAATATTAAACTATGGCTTAGTAACTAATCGAACTGGCCGAATTGCCATATAGTTGTGCCAGCGCATCTTGGGGACGCTTCCAATTAGTATTTTTATGGATCATTTGAGCTACCTGTAGATTGCTTGCAACAGTCTGCACCACTGTTTCAATTGTAAATCTATTCTTGATTGTTTCTATAATTTAGTAGTAATTTTCTTTGTAAATAAAATACCTACCTATGATTACTATATGATAGGATGTCCGCCTGCGACGCAGGAGGTTTCGGGTTCGATTCCCGCCTCGGAACAAATTTGTGTACGATCTGCAGAAATTTGTTCCGTGGGTCTGGGTGTTTTCTATGTATAATAAAAATATCTATCTATGTAGTATATTGTATTAAGTATATCAGTTATCTAGTACCCATAACACAAGCTCTGCTTAGCTTGGGGCTAGATAATGCTGTGTGAATTGTCCAGCATTATATTTATTTATATTTATTTTATAGGATGTACGGTTTAATATCAAACCACAATAAAACAATTAAAACAAGCTTCCACAAAAACCCACACCCAGTTTCTGAGTAACCCGCCATTATTAATTCATCTTCAAAACGCGCAGAAATTCACCTACTTCATAACTTAACTGGGACATAAATAAGCGCTCTATTTTACAAGTTCATTTTGTTATCTCACGAGTCACGACTACCTGGTACAAATTAAACAATAATTTGCATAGACCCGTGTTTACGTTACAGATGTTACACGGGCGCCCTTCAGTTTTTAGAAGTTTACAAATATGTGCCCGGTAGATAAGGGTCACCTAGCTGATGGAACATTATGGCAACCAGTTTCCGGGTACCCGGAATACCTTTGGATATTAACAAACTTGCTTGCAATTAGTGTTGTGTTTGCGTTTCGTTGGGAATTCTTTAGGGAGTTGTTTTATTGTTCCAGGAGAGTTTACCATCTCGTTAATAATAGCAGGTAATTTTCAGTTACCTACGATAGTTTTATTGTTTTCGACATAATAATTTTGTGGGCTGAATAAGATGACAAAGGTACTTATTTAAACTACTGAGTCCCAGATACACGTTAGAAATTTTGATATTCAAACTTGCTAGGCAATTCCAAGTACACAAAAACTCGTATAATTAAAAATGTTTTGCTTTTTACAATCCACACCATCATTTAGCTCCAAAAGCAAACAGAGCTTATGTTATGGCTACGAGATAATTGAGATACAGTACATACATAGATAAATAATATACATAGATAACACCTAGAACACACAGAAAAAATATTAACAGATCACACAAAACATTGTCCCGAGGAGGGAATCAAACCCGCAACCTCTTGTTTCGCAGGTGGTTCTTCGTCCACTGCGCCACGGAATCGTCAATAGAAATAGAAATACGAGGTAAATAAATAAAACCTTTCACGTTCAATTTCAAAGTTCATTTTGATCGTCAACAGTTTTATGTTCTACATCTGAAAGTTCTAGCATCAATAAACACAATAAGCTGCTCGATACCAAGCACGAAATTCAACAAAGCTTCTGATTCAGAATTGCTGATTTAAAACATATTCAGCCAACTCTCACAAATGCGGGCAGCAGGTGTAGATGACAAATTCGTGTCCCTTTCTAATTTGTTAGGTTTAGGATAACGGCTACGTAAACCGATCCCTTATCATGCGATGTCATCTGCTCTGCTTTTATAGTGGGCTTGTGAATATTCAATCAATCTGACTGAAATTCAGTCCCTGTATTAAACGTAAAAGGCTTGTACGGTACGTTTGAAATTAAACCTAGACTTTTTGACCGATTTCAGATAAACTTTTCTTAAGAAACAAATGTTATTTACACTTTTTCTTCTGACAAAAAGGACAAACGAGAAAACACCACTGGTTTGTAGGATTTCTTACAGCCCATATTGTGCCTATGCTGGGCTTTTTTCGAAGACTTTATAACCATCGTAATAAAAAGGTAATCTAAAGCGGCTTAGATAAATACTTCAGAGGTAGATTACAACGATTGCCCACCTTAATGTTTTTATCTTTTTTCGAACAGACAATGAGGTGAAATAAAGTTTGTAAGTAGGTGCTTAAAACAAGCCGCTAAAGCTTGGAAACCTTCGAGAACTTTTCACGAAAAACTAATCGAATTTACTCGGTACTTGTGAATAGAAAAAAAAGTCTGAACCAAGATTCTGAAGCTTCTTAATCGCCGCTTAGAGAGAACAAATCTCATTTTACGCATCGCACTATCTTAAATTGCGAAAGACCAGCTTATGTGGAAGGGTGGCTACATCACTTCCTAGTCTGCTGGTTGTAATTTTTAGAAGTTGCTTTTCTTTTTCAAGGAAAGCTTGAGCATAATGGTTTCAAGTATCTGCAGGGAAATGGAAATTCTTAGAATGCCTGCTTGCAAGCTTAGGTGGTCAATTGTGTTATTATTACAAACGCTCTACTTAGCAATTTAAAGTTTTATAAAAACCATTTTGCTACGAGCATGTAAGAAAGAGCATCTGGCAGGTAATATATTCCCCTTCCGCGGCAGGTAGTCCTTGAAGACCTCGAGAGTGAGCGGTGCAGCCGGCACCTTGAACCGGTACGGCACCGGCTCGTCCAGGAACGTGACCACCACGACGGTGTGCCGAGCCTCCGCGCTGGATTTACTGGTGCCACTGAAACAAACGGGTAACAGGTTTGATTAACTTTTTGGTCCTTACATATGAAATTGGCGTTTTGTATGGGAGGAACAAAAAGTCGAATATTTTTTAATATAAATATTTAATTAATCAAAGTATGAACCATTATTTTCTATGCACTTTTGCCATCTTATAGGTAGTTCATTGATCCTTTTACTAAAAAAACCAGTCGGACGGGAATCAATAAAATCTTTGAAGGCGATTTGGACTGCCCCATCGGAGTTGAATTTTTTCCCTTGCAAGAAGTTATCCAAATTTCGAAAAAAATGGTAATCTGTTGGAGCAAGGTCCGGGGAGTACGGAGGATGTCTTAGACTTTCCAATTGAAGCTCTTCTAATTTAGTAGCCGTCTGTTGCGCAGTGTGTGGTCTAGCGTTGTCGTGAAGCAGCAGTGGCGTGGAGCGATTGACCAGCCTAGGTTGTTTAGCCGCTAGCTTTTCCATCATGGTTTGCAATTGCTGACAATAGACATCAGCCGTAATAGTCTGGCCAGATTTGAGAAAACTGTAATGAACAATACCGGCACTAGTCCACCAAACGCTTACAAGTAACTTTTTTGGGGTTAATTTTCGCTTGGGGCAGGATTTGGCTGGCTGGCCAGGATCCAACCATTGCGCTGAGCGCTTCCGATTATCGTAAAGAACCCATTTTTCATCACAGGTAATGATTCGGTTTAAAATACCTTCATTATTGTGCCGGTTTAGTAATGTAACGCAGCAGTCGACGCGCGTTTGCCGGTTTGCTTCAGTCAATTCGTGAGGTACCCACCTTTCAAGCTTTTTAATCTTCCCAATTTGCTTCAAGTGAATTAAAACAGTTTTATCACTAACACCGCAGCCTGCAGCTAACTCGGACGTGGTTTGCGATGGATCCGCTTCCACAATAGCCTTCAACTCTTCATTATCAACTTGAGTCTCAGGCCGTCCACGGGGCTTGTTCTGCAAGTCGAAATTTCCAGAACGAAAACGTTGGAACCAAAAACGAACTGTGTTTTCTTTTGCAACACGACCGCCATACACATCATTCACCCTTCGAGTTGTTTCCGCAGCACTAGTGCCACAGCGGAACTCGTACTCGTAAATAATGCGATATTTTAAGTTTTCCATTTTGTAAAATGAGTGACGCAAACAGAAAAAAACAGAAGAAAAAAAACAAATGAATGACGATCATCGAAGCACAAATACACGAGTCTATAGCTGTACAAATTTGAATTTGGAATTCCTTACCAAAGAGGAGAAATTTGTGATTAAAGTGGCTGGCCACTTTAATCACAAATTTCTCCTCTTTGTTTTCTTATTTCTCCTCCGCGAAAAACGCCAATTTCATATGTAAGGACCTAATATAAATAATACATCAAACTATTACCTGATTATTATCAATCTAATGTGAAAGTTACGCAAAGGCTATAACCTGATGATCCCTCCGTTAAACTAGATTTAACAACTTTTTTGTTGACTTTTCAAGTACTAGAAAGTAGGTACCTTCTGACTGGTATTGATATGGATCATCTGAGCTAGCTGAACATTGCTTGCAACAGTCTCTAGTTAGCGTAATTGTTTCAAAAGAGAATACAAGTTCTAATATGTTTCTAATTTTCTTTGTTGTTAAATGTATTCCTTCTTATCTGTTACGTTATAAATTCCTCCTTTCATGATAATTAAGTCGGTTGAAAATACACTTTGTCAACTTCCTTAAAGTTTAGCTGTGTGAAGGTTCTTCGCGAGGCCTTATAGATTTTGTGCCAGCTATGATTACCCATGGGCCAGATCCATCAAGGGCGGGATCTTGTTTTTATTTATCGGTGAGATTCGAAATAACTTTATAAGAGCTGTATGAATCTTCACCTACATAAATGACTCAACTTTTAGGGAAATAAACTGCAATGTTTAGGTATTGCGGAGACGTACTCAGGTGTCAAGTGTTTTTTATTACCTCATGTAGGCTTTAACTAAGTAAGTAAAGTAGCAACTATCAAACAATTTCAGGAAAACCGTAGGTATCGGAAAAAGAAAACCAAAAATAGACCAAGACAAGAGTTTATACAAAAATAATAATATACCATTATTATCTTCATAACCCAAATCTTGATCAGGGTAATTCTGGCCCCAAGCGATGCATCTTCTGACACCTGTTACAACTTGCCTGCCAAGTGGGGTACCGCAGCGCCCCATTAATTAAGAGCCCCCGGTCATCATCAGGACAAGACAGCTGGCTGCGTGCGTATGATTGACGCGTTTTTCAGGACCCCAGCGAGTTTCGTGTTTGCGGGTGCGTGTTAGGAATTTACCTACCTTTTTACCTATACATAATAGGGTACTGTCAGGTTCCTAACTTGTTTGTTTGCCTTTTTTAGAATAATTTTTGGAGTTTAAGTACATAAGAGATCGAAAATTGTGATTGAGTGCGAAGTATGTGACGTATCCGGCAGTTTTATTTAATCTAGAATACCTTGTTACCTAAAAAAATTAATCTGATTTCAGGTATTCGACATGTGTTTTTTTCTATTTCCATATCAAATTTGCGAATACGACTACGAAATCCAATTCTAGGCAACAAGGGCCTTGTTCTGTTACTAAGCTGATAAAAATGTGCAGGTCGATTTTTTCAGCAGTAGTTACGACTGTTTGAAATTAATGCCAATAATCATTTCGAAGTTAAATAAACTTTGAACAAATATTTCTAAAAAACAGTAAAAATTGTTTGATTGGTTGTACCTTGGTAGACTTTCATTCATCATCATCATCAACAATTAGTCCACTGCTGGACATAGGCCTCCCCTAATGAGCGCCATAGCGCCCTGTCTTCAGCTTGCCGCATACAGCATCTGCCTGCAGTCTTTCGCAGATCGTCATCCCACCTGGCCGGAGGGCGTCCTACACTACGTTTACTACCTACACTACACTACGTATTAGACTTTCATTACTTTGTGTATATTTACGAAAACTTAACAAGTGGAGTAAACTAATCTTTCGTGCTAACAACATTTCAAATCGAATTAGGAAAGTAATTTTCAAAAGGTTCAAAAGATCGCGTGCTGCGTAATTTAGTTGATTTGACGTTTATTTCATTTTAAAGATAAACCTTATGCTACTAAAAAAACCCTGCAAATTATTTGTAACATATTAATTCAAATCAAATCAAAAACTTTTATTTGCAACTAAAACTTAAATTAATTAAACCGTTAGTTAACTAACAAAGAATACCAAATGTTAATGTACGATATAATATAATACATAGAGCTTCAGTTTCTCTTTTAAAGTAATAAAAAAAATGTGTAGGTATTTAGTCCCTAGTTATCATTATTGTGTTTTTTTTTAATTATATAAATATTTTACCCTTAATTAATACGTATTACTTATAGACATACATACATGTATATGCATATAAAAAAAAAAATTTTTTTTTATGTTTTAATTTCAACTGTCATTTAAAAAATCACGCACAGGTTGTTGGAAAACTAAGTCAAACCTCAAATATCGTGTTTAAAAATAAAAATGTCACCGCATTTCTCGAACAAGAGTGTCGTGTATTTTCGTGATAAGTCCCAAGGTGCCTTGTCAGGTGCTCTTCCAAATGCTCAAATTGCTTGTTTAACATTTTTTTTTCGTATCTGCGTAACGACATCTCACGTTCTATGTTTGAATTGAGATTTGCGTTTTTATGAAAGTTTGTGATAAGGGTTAGGTTAAATGGCATTTTTCAGAGCGTTTAGTTCAAATAATGTGATCAAGCTGATAGGTTAGCTCTGGAATACTGAAAATTCAATCTTCGAAAAATTGCCTGTGTAAATAACACTGAAAGGGTTTAAAAATTATGAAAATCCTTTGAAATTTGAAAACAATTATAATAATTGAAGAAAATACCTTATTATTAATACGAATAAGAAGCAAAAAAAATCTCTGGTATTTAAAATATTTTTTTAAATCGTTTAACCAAAGTTGATCTTCTCTCGGGGTCCAGAACCACTCCCTTTCGGCTTCGTCAACATATTTCGTGGCACCTTGTAGATTACGAACCCGAGAACTGGTGAGTAGGTATCTGGTGCAGCGCATCAGCATTGAAATACAGCGGGGCAATGCCAGCGTTTTGGGGACGCTTTTGACTGGTATTGTTGACCTACCTGTAGATTGTTTGCAACAATCTCCAGTTAGCTCAATTAATTACCTATTGTTTCAGTTTTAAATACTAGTTCTTATTTGTTTCCATTCTTTGATTGAATTTGTTTGTTAATAAAGATATAGGTATGTATATATTTAATAATATTATTTTTAAGTCATTCCTCCTTCGTCCCACGGTCTACAGCCCGAGCTAATCTGAGAGAAAAAGATCAAATCCAATGTTGTTTGCATATTTTGTTCGTCCCGTTTTAAGAAGGTTTTCAAAGAAGGTTTTGTCTACTTTGTTTTTCAACCAACGAAAAACGGATCTCAAGTCGACGCGTATATATTTTTTTATGTATGACTAGGCATAAATTTTTAGAGAGTAGTCGGATTTTGATAATTCTTTTTATATTGGATAGGCCTCGAGGTGTCATCAAACTAAATTAGACTCGAATTATAACTAGATGTCACCACTAGAAGAATTTGAAGTCGGTTTATCGTTTTTTAAAACACGCCAAATTATCACAAAGTATACTCACCTACTCTAGAGTATGCATTTATTTTATTTTTAATCTACAGGAGTAATAATATACATTTTAATATACAGGTGTAAGTAGGTGTGTAGACAAAATTAACTCTTATTTGACTGACATTACTCTCACTCACACACACACTCACACTTGTATTCTAGCAGGTTTTGTGACTATAAATAAATATAAATAAATAATAAATCATCATCATCATCATCATCATCAGCCCATATTAGTCCACTGCTGGACATAGGCCTCCCCTAATGAGCGCCATAGCGCCCTGTCTTCAGCTTGCCGCATCCAGCATCTGCCTGCAGTCCTTCGCAGATCGTCATCCCACCTGGCCGGAGGGCGTCCTACACTACGTTTGCCGAGTCGTGGTCTCCACTGAAGAACACGTTTACCCCAGCGGTTGTCGGTTCTTCGCGAGATATGGCCGGCCCACTGCCACTTCAGCTTGCTAATTCTTTGAGCTATGTCGATAACTTTGGTTCTCTGTCGGATGTATTCGTTACGAATTTTATCCTTCAGAGAGACTCCGAGCTCCGACTCTTTCCATAGCTCGCTGAGCGACTTTGAACTGGTGGACCAGCCCTACCGTGAGTGTCCACGTCTCAGCTCCGTAGGTCATGACGGGTAGGACGCACTGATTGAACTTTAGTTTTCAACGATTGTGGTATAGATGACGAGAAGACTCGACGTAGTTTCCCAAACGCTGCCCAGCCTAGCTGGATCCTCCTCCTAGCCTCCTTCTCAAAATTATTTTTACCCAACTGCAGAATTTTCCCAAGGTACTTACCATGGCCACTTTCTCGAAATTGTTTCCGAGTATTCTTATTACTATATATATAAGAGTATACTTATATAGTATAAGTATACTCGGAAACAATTTCGAGAAAGTGGCCATGTACGACGACCGGTCCCGGATCAATGAGGCCATTGATCATGACTTTGGTTTTATCCAAATTCATGCCAAGACCGATGCGTCGCGAGGCTGAGGCTAGGCTGTCCAGCATATGGTTCAGCTCCTCTAGCGACTCCGCCATTAAGACTATGTCATCAGCGAATCGCAGGTGTGAGATGTGGTCGCCGTTTATGTTGATGCCCTTACCTTTCCAGTCCAGCGTCTTAAACATATCTTCCAACGCGCTCGTCAACAGTTTCGGGGATATAACATCCCCCTGTCTAACTCCTCTGCGCAGTTGGATGGGTTTAGACTGCTGGCCCTGTACTTGGACACTCATGGTGGCGGCCTCGTAGAGGCATCTCAGAACCTCGATATAACGATAGTCTACTTGGCATCGCTGTAAGGATTCCAGAACAGCCCAGGTTTCGACAGAGTCAAAGGCCTTTTCATAGTCCACAAAGGCCAGACACAGAGGCTGATTATACTCTTCGGACTTCTGTATAATCTGCCTCACTGTGTGAATGTGGTCTATGGTGCCAAATCCTCCGCGGAACCCGGCCTGTTCCGGTGGCTGGAACTCGTCGAGTCTCCTGGCGAGACGATTTGTGACCACTCGTGAAAACAGCTTATAGACGTGGCTCAGGAGTGTGATGGGTCTGTAGTTTTTAAGAAGGGTTTTATCTCCCTTCTTAAAAAAGAGCACCACCAAACTCCCGCTCCACGCCTTTGGAGTTCTCCCACTGTGAAGGACGGTGTTGAAGAGGTTCTGTAGCTCCTGTATAACAGGGGCACCTCCGGCTATCAAAAGCTCTGATGTTATTCCTAATAATAAATAATGCTGGACAATTCACACAGCATTATCTAGCCCCAATCTAAGCAGGGCTTGTGTTATGGGTACTAGATAACTGATATACTTAATACACTACATAGATAGATATTTTTTATTATACATAGAAAACGCCCAGACCAACGGAACAAATTTCTGCAGATCGTACACAAATTAGTTCCGAGGCGGGAATCGAACCCGCAACCTCCTGCGTCGCAGGCGGACCTTCGCCCGCTGCGCCACGGAGGATGTCAAACTGTTTGTATAGTTTGTAACACTTAACAATAATTTTAATAAGCAGCTATATTTTCTTGTAAAATGATAAATAACAGTGGACGCTCCACACAGCTTCATCTAGCCCCAGGCCAGTCAGAGATTATGGGGTACTGGATAGTTACTGGTATTTATTTAAATACCTACCTATATATGGTCTGTTGTATAGGTCCGTTGAGTGAAGACCTGGTGACCTGTAACACAGGTTCTTAAAACCTACTTCAGGCACCAGTCTTCACAAAACAGGGTTTGACAATGTTTACCTGGTAAAATCCCTAGCTTAGTCTATCCTTTGTTAAATTGTCAACCACCTTTGTGAAGAAAATAAATAACATTTTTATTTATTAAAAAAAAAATTACCTCACTCTTGCACACCTACTCTAGTCAAGAGTATGTAGTAATTTTTGTATATTCTTCTAACGAGTTAATTTTGCCTAGTGCCGTTATGCAGAAGCATCTAACAGGCTGTAACCATCTCAGCGCTAATACAATTTTAACACAATACCATTTCGCAGCTCGCTTCCTACTTCTGCTTTTATTTATTACTTGCACACTGAACGTGCTCAACGCGAATTTGTTTCCATAATATTCTTCCAGCATTATGTGTAGCAAACAAAACTTAAAGTCGACTTTATAACCAGTGTTCAAGATTCAATTTTATGTATTCTTATATTAGAGCATGTACATTTGTTTCTTTATTTACTTTATTGCTACGTTTTATAATATTGTACGTAGATAAGAAGACGTTCTAGCGTTACAAAGTGCTTTTTGTTTGGGAATCATAAAGAGTATTGGCTTTTATACGGGTGTCTGAACTTAGCGTTAACAATAAAACGGTTAGTCTGGCTAGGTTTTACCTCTGTGGCGTAGCGGGACATGTCCGTTTGCGACACAGTAGGTTGTGGGTTTGATTCCCGCCTCGGGACAAATGTTTGTACGATCTGCATGCAGATATTTGTTCCGGGTGTTTTTTTATAGTTTAAATATTTATGTACCCATGTTATGTATTGTAATAAGTATATCAGTCATCTAGTACCCATATCACAAGCTCTACATAGCTTGGGGCTAGATGATGCTGTGTGGATTGTCCAGTATTATCTATATTTATAAAAGAGAAGATAAAAATGGACTCATCAAGCGATCTCTGAAACTACAAGAGCTACGAAGCATTTTGCATGGAGGTTCCTTTCAGGACGTAAACACCCGCTAAAAACGGATTTCTGGAAACTCGTGTTCAAAGGGGGTCAAAGAACATTTTTATAATAACTTTTAGAAAGTAGGCACTCGCTAAGAACAGATTTTGGAAATTCGTATTCTATGGTAGGTAGTTAAAATGGGGTCGTAATCGAATGAGTAATTTGTTAAACAAGCATTCTTGAAATGGAAGGATGAAATGGGATTTATAGGTTTTATCATAATAACTTAAAAATCTTAAAGGATTGGTTTTAAAAGTTTGGCGTTGATAGTTTTCACGGAAACCAACATTATTTGGTCCACGCGAATGAAATCGCGGCGGGTCAGCTAGTTTTATTACACTTTTTGTAGACGAACTATTTTATTAATAACTGAGTTCGAGTAGGTATAAGATAAATATAAGAATAGCAATCTGTTTGAGTGTAAAATTAACATAAATGTAGAGCTGTTTTCTTATTCACAGTCATTGTTTCGGTGGTCGTATGAGCTAAAATATTAGAATGACTAAGTATTTTATTGTTACCAACCTATGACCTTTTACGAAATTAAGGCTACGGTTTATAAGTAATGAAAATGTAACTGTGTTGGAAGTAAATAATAATAATAAATAATGCTGGACAATCCACACAGCACCATATAGGCAAAAAGTAAGCTACTCAAAGCTTGTGTTATGAGTACTAGATAACTGATATATTTAATACATTATATAGGTCCAAAGATAGATATTTTTTATTATACATAGAAAACACCCAGACCAACGGATCAAATTTCTGCAGATCGTATACAAATTTGTTCCGAGGCGGGAATCGAACCCGCAACCTCTTGCGTCGCAGGGAGACCTTCGAACGCCGTTTTTTGCCTTATAAAAAGGTTGATTTGACTTAAAACAACTTTGTAAGTCAACATTTTGAATAGATTAAAATAATGTATAATAGTATTGTACCTTAAAAAGGTTTACAAAAAAGTCCGCGAGAGTATACGTCTATCTCTTAGGGATAACCCACAATAACCATTTTTTATCCTTTACTTTTTACGAGAAATAATGGCTTATTTACGAAGCGATTATAAGCAAAACAGCATTAATCCTTATCCAATGAAGTAAGTACCTTAAATACAATGTGCATTAAATTTAGATCAATATGGCTCTTAAAATCATGTAATTTAAATGAATATTTTCGAAGATATCAGAGATTTAAAATGCAGGGACCTAGCGGTTGCGGCGGTACCGGCCGGGGGGCAGATTCTGTAGTATATCTAGTATCAGCATTGCACCCGTGCGAAGCCGGGGCGGGTCGCTAGTACGAAATAAAACTGATGCGCTAACAGTCAAAAAGGGTTGCGCGTGCCACCTTCCATCCTTGAGGGATGAAAGCTATTATATGTAAGAATCCCTGATAGGACAATAGTCAAACCTCTAAAAAGAAGACGAAGACCCGTGAAGAAGACTGACGCTTGACCCAGCATCGACAAGCACAAGCAAAGAGCAAGCAGATTTGCTTCCTTCAAAAACAAACTCAAGATATGTCTCGTCGAGAGGGCGTACTACAAGGTCGAGGATTTTCTCGACATAAAATTGTGATGTCTAGTTTATTTTGATATAAATGATTGTTAATTAACATTATTATACACATAGTCACTAATTTCACTACAATAGCGCTTGCGGTTCGCACGCAAATATGACCCGTATTTCATAAGAGGAGAATCATTACTTTACCATAACACAGTTATAAACTAGCACGGAAAGTAAAGACTTTGTCTGCCATTTACCTTAGCGATGTTATTTAGATACTTATTAATTAAGTTATATGTCGACGATTTGCATGAACAACTTTGTATGTAGTCGATAGGTACGAGTACATAAACAATGTTTAATAATAAATATTCTTATTCTTAATCTTACTTATGTAACTTACTAGTTTATGCCCGCGGCTTCGCACGCGTTGTTTCTATGGAAACGTTTAAAGGTGATTTCTATCCCATGGGAACTGATTTATGGGATAAAAAGTACTTATGTTTGATTCCAGGATTAGAATTACCTGTGTGCAAGATTTCAGCCCGATCCGTTCAGTAGTTTTAGCGTGAAGAGGTAACAAACATCCATCCATCCATCCATCCATCTATCCATCCATCCAGCCAAACTTTCGCATTTATAATATTAGTGTGATGTGATTGTATTGCTTATTATTTTACTGAATATTGAATTGAATTTATTTTTTCACATTGGGTACATAGTGCCCAGCAGTGGGATGAACTCGGCATAATGCCAGCCAGATTCGATAACGCTGTGTGAATTGTCCAGCATTATTATTATTATTATTATTCAAAAGGCGGTACTCCTGGACTCGGCGCGCATCGTCAGGAAGTTCCTCTCTTTGCAGCCCTAGACACCGTCCGCTTGAGCCTTTATAAACGAGATTTAAGAATAATCGAGTGTATTATAATAATAATATTGGTAACATGAAAATTCATAATTATTTTAGTATTTAAAATTTTATTTATTTTGTTAGTAAATATTAACTCAATTTTATTAAATAGACTTTAAACATTATTTTAGCAATAAAATGACTATCTGACTACTGCGTGCTTTAGCCCAGTGCGCGGACACAATGAAGACTGACCTACATTATCTTTACCGACTTAATAAAGGAGGATGTTCCATGTTCGGCTATATGTATGTTTTGTATGTTCGCTTTTTTCTCCGTAAACTGTAGGAAGATTTTGATGACTTTTTTGGTTTTGTATTGAAACTGATTCCGGAGTGGTTCCACATACAGTTCCCGTAATATTCGTGAGCGATTACTTTTTGACCCGCAAAGCTTAGAAAATATTATTATTCTTGAATTAGGGTTGATAGATAGAAACCTTAAAAAAACAGTGTAAATTTAAAGGGCCTACAATTTTTGTTCAACTATCAAATTATCAATCGTTAAGAAATGAGCAATAAGAACAAAATGAAAAATTTAAAAAACCCCCCGACAGATTTTCATGAAACATAGCTAAGAACACTCGGGATAAAATTATCTATCACACAAAAAAAAAACTAAACGATAAAATCGGTTCATCCGTTTGGGAGCTACGATACCACAGACAGACACGTTAAACTTATAACTTTTTGCGTCAGGGGTTCAAAACGATTATCTTTTTTCTTTCTTGAGATATAACCTAACAATGTTTCAAACACTTCGCAAAGTGAGCTACAGTGTACAGTCGCAATCAATACAGCAGGTAAAATCAAAGTTACCTTTGACTCGGATATGCTCTCTGATTTGATTGTCTCTTCATCGTTACAATGTAAGCTGCCATCGGCATTGAGGTCACCCAATTTGTAAAACAAACAACTGTGAGTGGAATTGAACAGTGGTATTGTATTTACTTTCTCGTGGTTATTATATTAAAACATACAATTTATACAATGAGGAGTAAAGTTATAGAAATTTCAATATAATTCTATTTCCCCATCCAATTTATTCGTTATGACATGAGAATGACATATCTTTTAGAATTATCCAAATCGGATCATTACTTACGAAGGTAATAAACATTACGCCGTTATTGCTAGTAAAATCAAATCACGCGGGTGCGTGTGACGTCACTGACTCGGCCAAGCGAACCGAGCGGAGCGCAGTCGGCACTCTTACTTCACGATTTCTTGGTTTAAAATAATTAGACACAAATCGGACACTTATTCAAAGTCAGTGTCCGATTTATGTCTAACCGACGAAATAATAGTCAATGCATTTTTATTCGTTATTGCTATTTTTTAAATAGGCAATTTTCAGCATTATTTCCAATGACTCACTGGTGCACATTGTCCTAATAGGTACAGAACCATAGCACAGACCTTCTGGGGATAAGCGATAACTTCACTATGGCATTGTTTACATTGTAAACCAAAGTTTACCATTTGCCGATACCTAATCAGAACTCCGTGTCTACAATGTCCATCTGTTCGTCGACCCCGCACCTGTGTCGCACAACTTTCCTTTTCAATGAATGTTCAAAAGTCGTTGGCGTCTGTTATTGTTTTCGATCACCAAAGTTCAGTGGTGAGGGCAACTTTCGCGCCAAATGTCATCGCTAAACTTTTAACGCGGGGAGTTCAGATGGTTGAACTGTTTGAATCGTGGTTGTTCTGTTTGACAACAGAGGGCAATCGTGCAGAAACTATTGCGCTGGAAGACATTGACCACTAGTTTTCATTACACCAACATCTACCCCCTAATTGAGCAGAGACCCGAGAGCTGGTGAGTATCTAGCGCAGCGCATCAGCATTGCCATACAACGAAGCAATGCAGCCAGCGTCTTGGGGACGCTTCCGACTGGTATTGATATGGATCAGTTGAGCTACCTGTAGCTTGTTTGCAGGAGTCTGCAGTTAGCTCAATTGTAAATACTAGTTGTAATTTATTTCTATTAATTGATTGCAATTTTCTTTACAAATACTCAAATAGAACGTAGATATAATTTTGAATATGTCAAACGCAGCAATAACTTAATTGATGAGAATCAGAAATGATTCTGCCAAACAGAGATTCAGCAAAGATGGTCTTTCTAAAAGGAGATAACAATACGTATTATATATATGAGAGCCATTTTATGACGTTGCACTAACAAATGGCCATAAAACTCGTAAATAAGAGCTGCGTGACCCACATAATTTCCTTTCCACGACACAATCTAAATCTTATGTAAACAGGAGAAAATAATTAAGCGAGCCGTTTGGTCGCACACTTCCTATAAATTTGCAAAATATGAAATTGTGTTGCATTGTTTAAGGCGGCGAGTTGTTAATGATAAAACGTCAAGTGCGAGTCGGACTCGCGCACTAAGGGTTTCGTGTGATTTTAAGACCTTATGTCTTGCCAAATATCATGATTCTCGATTAACGGGAAGTAGGTATACCGTAGGTTTTGGTCCATGACGAAAACAATTTTTCGAAAACAATCTCCAAAATTACGATTATCGGATTTTTCCCTTTATTTGTGCTATTAAGACCTTGTTGCTCGCCAAATTTCATGATTCTACGGAAAGTTCCTTTTGTGGGCATGTGATTCCCTTGGAAATTACTGTTACTTTTGATTGCGCTGACTTAGAAGTTTGTTTATTGAGGCACCAAGAGGTTACGGACTTGAGTATTTGATGTTAACTTCCACTTGATACCTCCACGCGCTCCCGAGAAAAGGGGGTTGATAGACGGACGGACAGATAGACGAATAACAAAGTGATCCTATAAGGGTTTCTTTTTTCTTTTTGAGGTACGGAACCCTAAAAATGCAGTAGACCCTGCAGTTACAAATATTGTTATGCTAGTAAATGCCAATCAGTTTATAAATATCAATGACTAACAATTTCCATTATGGGTCCGGCGACGGATGAATTTCCCATACAAACGTAGTACCAAAATGATTTGTAATTTGAGAATGTTTTCATCATGGTTTGCTATTATTTGTGTTAGAAGAGTATTTATACAGGTTCCTGCCATAAGATTATTTCAAAATACTTATCCACATAATTACTAAGACAACATTCATTATTTGATGTAAAAATGCGATTAGGTTTAATTTCATTTCAGAAAGGTATTTTGAACAAAAATTGTGGCAGGAACTTAGATAAATACTATTTTAATACAAATAATAGCAGACCATAGTGAAAATATGCTCAAATTAAAAATCATTTTGGTGACGTTTGTATGGGAAATTCATCCGTCGCCGGACCCTCATGTCACCGTTCTTGTCTTTTGAAGAGTGAGAAAACTAGTTTTTGATTTCTTATGCAAGTAGGTTTAAAAATATTCCAGTTTGAAAAAAAAATATATAATTTCAGGTAGAGAAGGTTTTAACTGCTATCTCGATCCAGATTTAGATCACAAAAAAAAACATTGTTGAAAGTTGAACCAAGCAACAAAGAAAATGTCTAACAAAACAATTTTCATCGAGCAAAGTGCTGCAGTGTCAGAGAACGAAGTCTCGAGCCAACCAAAAACGAATACAACCCGCGAACAACCAGCCTTGCCAAAGATCCTTGTCAACTGTATTAATTTTATTCTGTTATACAAACCACACCACGTAAGCTTGCGGGTGAGATAAGAGCTACGGAAATTGCTTAGAGTAGCCAATGCCAGTGGCACAGCAAGTAGGTGATGGATGGCTAGCTCGCATGACCGGGTAATTGTTACTTCACCCCGCTGGTGGTTCGTGGTCGCGTGCGAACGGTACCTAAGCCCCTGGGCCTTTTGTGACGCTTTTAAGTGAGACTTTGTAGAGTGGTTATTGCTGTTTCGAGGTGATGATGATAGGGTTGTCTGATTTAATGGAGTGACAATCGTCCAGAAAACTACGTATACACCAGTACACCAGTAGGTACTTTTCTGAAAGATTCATATCCAATAGAAACGTTAGTTTCTGGATTTGGATTATATTCGGTATTTTTTATGACTCAGCACCTTTCTCATATTTAACATATGAGTCACTATATAAACGCTATTGTACCATGTAAAAATAGGCAATTTTGAGCTGGACTATATATATGGATTAATTAGCTTGTGCCCGCGGCTTTGCACGTGTATTTTCGGTATAATAGTAGCCTATTATCTAAGTCAGGCTTTGCTCTAAACGTACGCTAAATTTCATCTTAATCTGTTCAGTAGTTTTGGAGATTCTTGGTAACAAAAATTCAGATTTCATAAACTTTCGGCATTATAATATTAGTAGAATTACCAAATTTTGTCGATTGATTTACTATAATTTAATTTGATACCTACCTGATTTAAGCAAAACACATAATTATGGATTAATTCTCCATCTTTTAAATTTATGTAGGTGTATTGTTCCAAAATTGTATTTTATACAAGAGGAGCGCAAAAAAAAAGAACTTGTAAAGCAGATAAAAATGAAAAACGTATGTAAAATTGAATTGTTTTCCGTGCCTGAATCAAAAATGTAGCATTTGCGATTTATACAGCATGTTTACTGAACAAATAGGCCTCCGACATGGCGAAGTCAGCTCCAGTTTGTTTTTGATTCGGTTCAACAAAGCGAGCGGATGCATATTCGTCGCAGCATTTATCACACACCGGTGGCTCTGTATTGAACAATTTGGTTACTGGACTTCAGCAGTCATTTTGTTTCTCATTCAAAAGATGTACCTACATTGTACAATTTATAGGATTTAGTGAAATCCTTACACTCTCTCTAGCAAGCTCCGACTTACTAACAAACAGTTACAGAATAATAATATAGAAGGAATTATTTTTTTAGGTCAGGTGTCAACATTTGGACATAGTGATGTAACACGAATAAATATTTTTTCCCTTTATCAACGAAGGCAGCTGAACCACGGGTAAGAGACGGCTACGAAGCTAATAGTTTAACATAACTGTTGAAAACTACTGTGAAAATCTTTGACTTTCGTTTTGATTGGTAAGTACCTATCTACGTAACCCTGTTACTTCTGCTGGAGTTGTCAAAACTATTGAAAACGTACTATTTCGGTGGAGGCAGTGAGGCAGCCTTTTTTTTGTGTTCTTTCGTGTTTTGCCTATTGCGCACGATATTTCGTTTGAAAGCTTTCAGAACCTCGCTCCCGCTTTTACTCCCACTGTGCATCCAAAATGCTCTCAATCCACTGCTTCATTGTGCTGCGTCGTTCATTGTGCTGATCGTTTTCAGTAGCAATTAAAACATGTACATTTAATTTTTAGTATCATAGATGTCGCCGCAGCAAACCTTCAGCCGATCAGTTTGAAGAACCCATGCATGGTTTAGTAACATACTTCGCCGGGTATATAGCATTCCGAAACATGACGATAACGTGAGTGTCACTTTTTACATCGTCGACGGATATGGCGGCGGTTCTCAAACTTTTTACTTTGGGGAAAAAGTAGATCTAATATTCATAAGACAAATTTGATGTAGAATGTTTGTAAAGCAACCACGCCACAAATAAAAAATCACTCAATTGGCGTCTAGTTTCAGATTATATTGTAGATAATTTGTGAGCAATATTTATTGAAGAAAGAATCTCAAATCGACAAGTAATGAAAATTACGTATATAAAGACGCGACAACAGAGTGAATTTGAGGTTATGGGCGGTTTGTTTATCAACATTCTACATCGAGTTTGGCTAATCTACTTTTTCCCCAAACTAAATAGTTTGAAAACAACCCTATCCGCCGATGACGTAGAATTTGTGACACTCTCGGAGTGTCATGGAAGAACCCCTATGTTAAAATAACCACGCTTTTGTGATAGGTAACCTTAATAATATCTGCAAAGTGCCATCTCTAGAAAATACGAGTTAAGTTATAAATTTTGGATTAGTTAACTTTTCTATCAATCAATAATGCTTTGATACCCTATGCTATGACAATCCACACAAGATCAATTGGCCCTAAGCTAAGCATAGCTTGTGTTATGGGTCCTAGATGACTGATATACTTAACAATTATATACATGACATACATAGATAAATATTTTAATAAAGTTATTGCCAGACATAGTAATAATTCACAGAACCTGTAAAGCAGAACGCTTCAAGGCAGTATGATTTTACGATTTTATTTCCATGTAACGTTAACAGAATTTCAGTACAAAAGGCACTCCCACGTTGTTTTATAAAATTGGGCCGAAGAATTAAATTAACCACTAGGTAAGGTATACAAAGATACATAAGTAATAAAAGGCTTAATAGGGGCTAAACAAGTATTTTGGATTCGGAGCCTACTGATTTCAAATGCCTCGCCCCGAGACAATCACCCTTGGATTTGTCTTTTTGATATAAGTCTTCTATATTGCCTAAGAAATAAGGCAATACCCTCCCTCACTCATCATTTGTATACGTGATCGGACAAAATCAATGGCCCCAATTCCTCCTCTCACACAATACAGAGTGCTTCAGCATAAATAAACAAAATCACATATTCTTAGCTGACTGTTGGCACATTATTACTTGCCCCAGATATGTATTATTCATAGTTGTCTTTCTATATTACTGCGGCCATATTTCAGGGAATGACTCCCTCTTTTTCTGACAACATGTAATCCTGCACAATATCTGATCCTAAGTTATGATGTCTCACCAACAACATCAAATATTTATTAGGCAATTGGCTCTATTCTGAGAAAATTCTGAGTAGAGAAGCCTAAACGATTGCTATTTCTGATGGAGGCAGAATATTTTTTATTTATTTATCCGGAAGCAGTGTAAAAATTTACGTCTTATGAATGAAGTTTTTTAAACTAACACGATCGGAATACATTTTAATTATTTCTATTTTCCGACGGGTACATACCGACAGGGTTTGACTGGAGAATGATTATTTTATTTTATTTATAATTTTTTGTAACTATCCTTACTTGGTTTTCAGAACTAGGAATTTGCATCTGCAATAAACGCGATAAACACCCGTGAATATTCATTGTAATGTCTTCTTTCTGATTGTTTTGGCATTTTTTGGCCAACAGATTACCTAATTTTGCAGATTGATAGGTACATATTAATTTGAAAACGTAGGTACTAACATAATTTAACCTCTTACTTAAGTTTAAAGTGGATAAATTCTCCGTCTTTTGTTTTACAAGTTAACAAACAAAACTTAATTAAGTCTTACAAAACGACAAGAAAATTAATGGTTTTTCTTTGAATTTAATGCGAATATTTCACCCACTGATGTGAAGTTAGCGTGATGAGACGGCGCTTTGCGAAAGCTTTCAGTCTGTCCAGATTGAGTTGATGGAACGAAATAATCCTTAATTAATTTCATCTCTTTAGAGATATGTCTTAGCCATAAGGCTTTTTGAAAATGATTTGTTTTTTTTTATTCAAATGATTTTTTCTTGAGAACTTCAAAATTTAAACGTAATAGGATTTAAATTTTGAATAGATTTTATGAAAAGTATCGTAGAATCCAACATAACACATGCAAATCTGATCGTAATAAAAGTAAAGCAGAGAAAAATTATGCTAGGTGCATTGGTATCTGTATCTACCTACTATATGAATGTTTCGCTGAAATAGATTGTAGAAAATATGATACGTACCTAGGTACTTTCTGGTTCCGAGAATACAGAGACTCAACGTAATTTATGCAATCAAAAGCATGCGATTCGAGCTCACAAAATGATTCTGTAAGTTTTATTACATTTTCAATAGCGCGGCGGATGATGCGATTTCCAAGTAGCCGGTTATTGGTCGGTTCGATCCGGTTTGGTCCAGTTCAGTCCGGTTTGGCGTCATGTTGTGACCGGGGGAAGTATTGTGTGCAACTGATTGCATTTTCTGCAGCGAAATTGATGTTGTTTCAGCTATTTGTGCTGGCTTTGCCGCAATCTAGGACGGCGATGAAGTTTTATGATTTATCTTGATTCTGTTGCTCTTTCACGCTTTGCTTAGTGCCGAGTTTCTTGAGTTCGAATTACTGAACAGCTAAAGAAAATCTAAAGTAATAGGTGAATAGAGGTGCTTTTTCAAGTCTCTCCCTTCCATTCTGCAGTCTAAGGTACCTAAGGGACGTTATTGTTCAGCAAAACAAGCACGTAGCATGTCATGGTCTGATTATCATTATTGCATTTTTGCATAATAGCATCATATTTTCTATCGTCGCTACAGAATTTGCATCTGCTACCACATCAGAATTTAAGACAATTCTTGTTCAAGATACCTGCCGTTGGAATAATTTCAGCTTCAATAGCCCGTTGTAATTTCAGTTGCCAGACAAAAAACAGATTGAAGTTAATGCAGTTCGGGTTAAAAGCTCGCGTTTGTAAATACAAGGGTAAAATAAAACTAAACGAGTATTTTTTTAAACTATCCATGGAAAAATAAGGGTTAGTCGACAAATCGCCTTGGAGAATTCCCCTTCACAATTTAATATTTTTTAATACAGGGTGTTAGGGTAAACAGTCTTATCCTTGAAACCAGAAGTTCAGAATCATGAGCAGAGTCCAAAACCGATGAAAAAACTAAACTTTTTTTTTTACATAATTTTGAAAAAAATATCCTCATACATCATAAAAGCATTTCACCCTACATTTATACCTACGCCGCCTGCTTTGTCGGTTTCAAAGAAAGACCCGTTCGCGCGCCGACTTAAAGACGCCGCCTACATACCTACGCCCCGCGCGCGCCGCACAAAGACGCCGCCACCGTTCGGTTCGCGCGCTCTACAGTCGCGGCCCGTCTGCTAGGTAGTGAGCACGTCACGACGCGTTCCGTGCTAATTTGTGATGTGCCGATTTGTTCGCGTATTGTGTTAAGTAGAGAAGTGACGATGTCGTTCACAAATGAACAGTGGACTGAAATGGTGCGACTTTATGCCATCGCTGGTGACAACATAAACTTGGCTCGTACGATGTACGCAGAGCGGTTCCCAGAACAACGTGTGCCAAGCCGGGAAACGATCCTAGCGGCTACACAAAGGCTACGTGCCTATGGCTAGTTCAAAACATTTTATGCCTAATGTGAGTAAATCAAACTGTACATAAAGCTGTAAATAATAATTGAATTGTACATAAAACTTGATTGATGATGAACTTTTTAAATACGCCAAAAGTAGGTACCTGCTTACTTTAGCCTACTTACTGGCAAATGTGTTAGAGTAGCTATTTTTGCCAGTCCTAAGCCAGGAAAAGTATGAAGGGAAAGTTCCATCACAAGTTGTAGGTACCTACAATTCGAGTGGTTCGATACCTACACCACCGGCCGGCTACAGGCGAGAGCGGGCGGCGCGGCGTGATAAGGTCACTAGGGTGTCCATGAAATCACGTAGGATAGCAGAGAAATGAATTATGAAATTCCATCGAAACTAATTGACTTTTATTTTTAAAAATAACTTGTATCGTCTTATTTTAGGGGTGTACATACGTGGTTTCAAGGATAAGACTGTTTACCCTAACACCCTGTATTAACCAGGTTAACAGTTTCTACCAGTCAGTTACGTATGTACGAGTTTATGTACCTACCTATCCTTAAGAGGTATAGATAACTACCTCAACAGAAACCATAGGCTTTTTTCTGTTCCTTTTAGCAGAACCGTTGCTCGTGCCAATTCTCCACTGTCTCGCACCCTCGCCGCCCTCAATAGACTTCTTGAACAGAAACCGGATCTTTGCCGATGAATAGAAGAAGATACTGTTAGAATGCCTGAGGTTTTGCGAGATTGATGAATGAAAGATGGACGCTTGATAGAAGGTACCTATCTAAGATAATACGAGACTCTTATTATCATTAGTTTTTTTTTTTTTATTATTGTGTTCATAATTGTGTGTTATTTGTTTAATTTTTAATCTTGTAGATAGCTAGTGTTATTGGTGAATTATAATCGTTCTAGTTATAAATAAATAAATAAATAAATAAATAGAAGTAGTTCGAAGTATACACACTTATACAGTACTAGATATAGAGATAATAGAACATTGATCCTACATGAATTATTTACTTCCACCTGAGCCCGTTCCATTGTTTCGTAGAACCTACCTACTTATCATACATTAGTAATTAGGATGTTGGAGCTTAGTATGTAGGTCTGCTTGCCTATAATTGTATATTGCTAAGACTGCAATGAAGAAGCCCTCATACGCTCGCATATTATGCTAGTGAAAAATGACTAAATCCATCATTTCTGCAAACTCGTTTTTTGTGGACGGACGTTATGACGAGCGATTCCAGTGACGAAGGAGCAGTTTTTATGTTTTATAGAAACAGAAAACGTCAACGCTAGAGTAGAAAATACTGGATTCATCCATATATTGAAAGAAATATAAATTGTAGAGTTTTTGTTGCCGCACAAGAACTACAACATGATGATAAGAAATT
This sequence comes from Eupithecia subumbrata, assembly GCA_949316285.1. Classification (NCBI taxonomy): domain Eukaryota; kingdom Metazoa; phylum Arthropoda; class Insecta; order Lepidoptera; family Geometridae; genus Eupithecia; species Eupithecia subumbrata. The sequence continues at coordinate 24,898,340 of OX438644.1, read as the reverse complement.
TTAGTAGGTATAGTATTCTGGTAATTTGTAGATATATAAACAAGCATGTTTTTCATCTTCTTGTACAAACTTAATATTTATTTCTTGCTCCTCCACCATCTTGTGGAGACGTGCAAGAGACGCGACGCACAAGCGACCAATACGGCGAGTCGCGCGACACTAGTCGCGGACCCGTAGGATACCAGTAGCCTAGTCTGCGAGCCTGCATTCAAATGTATGTGAGATACTTGGCCGCGACTAGTCTCCGAGACTTGCAGGACACTTGAATTGCCTGTGCGTATCGTAATGGGAGAAGGGCCTTAAGTGAAAAGAAAAGACTTCTTGAAACAAAAGAAGAACAAGCTTTAGAGAAAATATGTCATGAGTAGGTAAATTGTACCAATTCTCTTTACCTGTTCACGTAGGTGAATGTCAAAATGCCAAAAATGAGGGTATATTAGACCAACCCATGTTTCATGTCGGTAATTATAATTACTACCAAAACTATCTTCAATCGCACGAGAAAACTATTAAAATATTAGGAAGCTAATCGCACGAAAACCAATTTGTATGCACTCTATGAAATGGGAACCGCGAGGTGTCAGTCAAACAACCGTAATTTTGTTAAAAGATAACCGCACCCAAATTGAATTAAAACTTACGAATTGCAGCGTACTGGTTGTACATACTGCTATGGTTTTATTCCGTCCTATCAACTGAATTTTAACCGTATAATTTTTTATCTCCTGATTTCTTTATTGATCTCTACTACAATTTGGTTAACCTTTTAAAACTAACCAGATCCAAAAGTTAAATTTCGATTCTGACCATCTTCGTATTGTTTGAGGATCCAGCTAGTAGGTACGTACATTATAAGAAGCTAGAGTTTTTACCTACCACTACGAATCACTCTGTTAGAACTTATTTAAACTCGTAGCTTGAAAATTTTTATGTGCACCTATACTGCACAGTCCCCCGAATTCTAACAAAGTTCGTGCTAATCATGCCTAATTGAAAAATAATAGAGGTTAATGCACCCCATAAGGAACCCTCGAAATCACACGCAACCGGTCCGCTTGTCACTTTCCTGACTCGTTTCCGTTTCAATGAATCAGATTACGAAAATCAGCTGAAAATTTCAGGTAATTTAGTGGAAAACCTTGTGTTTTGCTAGTTAGCTTCGATTTATGATTTCATATTACGTCGCTTTGGTGGTGAAGAGAGCCAAGCCACAATTTTGTTCAAAGTGAGATAAGTGTACTTTTAGAATCAAAACAATGTGATTTTTACGGTGGTGAATAGAGCTAACTGTCTGTAGTTTAGTTACAAAAATAATAAAAAAGGTGAAAAGATGTTAACAGAACTACTATACATTACTTTATGGAATAAAAAGGAATACAATCCCATTGAATTACTATTACTAGCGTATGGAACGGACACACGCGAACAACAACTTTGCGCCATGAGTTGTTGCCGGCCGGCAACAACTCATTTAGTCGTTCGCCTACGCCCATCGCGACACCACATGCGAATAAAATCAAGAAATAAATGCCGTCTTGCTTGTTAAAACGTCTAAAAATGAATCAACTTCGAAGAAAACAGATAGTGGCTTGACTTATCATCGGTTAATAAACAGAATATCAACTAAAACCAACCAAAATTAATTTTTGAACATTATTTTCTATTGTACCTGACATTTCGTTTGAAAATCATAGATTATGAAAAGAGATTCGTACAGATGGGATGTGTAGGTAGGTACCTACTTATTTTTAACTCATATTACTCACCCTATGCCGCGCCGTCTGTCTGATCAGTAACAGTAGTTACCTACTGTAGGTATCTTTAGCAATCGTCATTATAAACTAAACCTGTATATACCTAGGTAGGTATAGGTATTGTCGTCTGAACAAATATCTTAAGGTTTATAAATTTGTAATAGATCGATTGGGGACCTCTGTGGCGTGGTGGGCGAAGGTCCGCCTGGGACGCAGGAGGTGGGTTCGATTCCCGCCTTGGGACAGATGTGATAAAGTGTGGGGTCTAGTTAGTGCAAGTACCTATGTAGGTAAGTATTTACCTACTTGTTGGATAAAATACCAATTTATTTTAAAAACAATGATTTAAACGCTCAACGATTCATTTTATTTTACTGTAAATCTTTTCATGTTTTAAACTATAATATAAATAGCTACTGCATTAAAATTCAGTTTTGTATGCACAATAGCTGTCTGAAATAGTCTGAAGTGTCCCTTCTGCGGTGAAAAAATCTATGAGCGCTGCAGCGAATACTTGTGGGCGGGGTCGAGCGCGCTGTCATCAAGTTGCGACACGTTTTTTGTTTGGTTTAGCTACTCTAACTACTTACAACTCACTGTACAATCCGCATAGCTTAGTTAACTTCTTGAAATAGATCAGTGGTTGTAATCAGTAGTGAATAAAGTCAAGCCGCATAAATCATTAGTTTTTGAACGAACTCTGCATTTAAAAGCGCCATTTTGTATGGCTTGACATCTGTCATGATCTGTCAGACCTCAGACAGACCTCGTTTTCGCGCGTTTTATGTGCTAGTGCTATTTATTAGCTTGTGATTTTAGTGTTTTTGCTTGTAAAGTTTCTTGGATTTGTATTAATGTTTGAACAAAAGACGAGACGGCAAAATGTCCAACTACAATAATTATCGCTCAAAGTTAATATTGAACATGGTAAATAATTCCAAAAACTCGAGTGATAGTGGTCAAGTATGCGATCAAGACGCCACACCTGACTCAACTTTGTGCCTCCAGCTCAGTCAGTGCCAAGAACCTTACATTGAAACCCCTGTCTACATGGATCTGAATGTAATCACAATTGGTGAGTTATGTAGACCTTTACATAGTAAGGACTTATAATAACTTTCTAGTAGCTACTTAGATCCTTTTTTTTCAAAACATACCATTCTTATTCACTTAGTAGTTTTATAATTTAAAGGTAAGCCACAAATAATTCAAGAATATTATTTTCATTGCACCACTTCGATCCTGCTAGTATCTTCATTCCATCAAAAAATTAAATATATAGTTAGATACTTAATTAATTTTTTAATTTAAAAATAGGTAAGTAACATATTATAATTTTTCTGTTTTTAGAAAGTGAAGCAGCTACTTATGAATGTCCTGATACAAAGAAGATATGTGACCATGTTCAAGGATGTGATCAAGACGCCACACATGACTCAAATTTGTGCCTGCAACTCGGTCAGTGCCAAGACCCTGACATTGAAACCCCTGTCATGGATCTGGATGTAATTACTACTGGTGAGATTATTACCTATACTCTCTTTGAGTGATTATACAGTTATTATTTAGTTATTAAAATTAATTTTGGAAAGAGCAGTTTGGATCCAGCTTATTATGGACCACCCCCAATCTCGTGGGTATTGTATTAGGTGATTAAGGGATTAAAGATTTCTTGTGTAGCGTTCTTGTGAGCGAAAAGCTAAATACTTTCTCCACTTTACATGTCATTCCATCCTCAAACTTAAAATGCTAAATAATGAGCATTGCTATAACTTCATTCTCAAACATTGAGTTGGTTGTAACAATGTTTCTGATCTGATGAATAAATACTTCGTTAATTATTTGATATTGTTTTGTTCTAGCTTCAAAGCAGATTGATGTGGATTCAGTTGATCCAGAAACAAAAAGCTCAAACAGAGGTAATAATACTCCAGCTGACTCTTTTGTAGATCTTGAACAAATATTATCAGACTCTGACCCTTTCGCTCAATCAGATTGTTCAGACCGTGATCCATGCTATATACCAGAATCAGAAACTTCACACTACAGTGATAGTGAACCTGAAATAGTACAAAGAGAACAAGAGTATTTAATAAATAGTAGCCAAGATCATCCAGAGGTTGAAAATAGTAATCGTGAAACAGTGGAAAACATAAACATCCAAGAAAAAAATACCCTGACACGGAAAAGGAGATGTGAACCTCAAACATGGAAGAGAAATAAAAATAAAAAACTGAGACTTGAAGGAAAAGAACATACTTCTCAGTCTGGTAAAAAAGTGAGAGCAAAAGCAGTTAAAGAAGTATCCTGTAAGTGTCATTATAAATGCAATGATACATTTACTTTGATTGATAGACAGATCATTTTTAATGACTTTTTGACTTTAAAAGAAGATAGAGCCAAATGGGCTTTTATAAACAGCTCAGTTAGTAAAGAGCTACCAAAGAGAAGGTACAAGTCGAAAGCCTCTAGTTCAATGGCAGTTGATGTTCCTGATAAGAGAAATTATACTCATGTTTACTCATTGACATTAAATAACAAAGTTCATCAAGTATGCAAGATGTTTTTTCTTGGGACTTTAGACATATCAGCTAAAAAAGTTGAAACTGCTCTCAAAAAGAAAATGAATAGTGGTGTTACTGAGCATGACAAACGTGGATTGAACCCTGCACCAAATAAAATTTCTGAAGAGCAAAAGAATAGTGTTCGTGACCACATCAAGTCCTTACCTGTAGTAGACTCTCACTACTGCCGATGGTCATCTAAGCGAAAATATCTGCCATCTGGCCTTTCTGAAAACCGCTTGTATCAAGACTACATCAAGTATTGTGAAGAGAACGGAGCATTGCCTGTATCATCTTATTATTATAAACATATTTTTACTACTGAGTTCAATTATGGCTTCCATAGGCCAAAAAAAGACCAATGTGATTATTGCGCTCAATTTAAAAACAAATCACCAGAAGAGAAACTCCAAGAACAAAGTAATTATGAGTTACATTTAATCAGAAAAACAGAAGCTAGAGAACAGAAAAAAGAAGACAAGGCAAGAGCTAAGACTGATCCAACATTTTGTGCTTACACTATGGATTTGGAAAAAATCTTACTTACCCCACAGTTAGAGATTGGTCAATTGTATTATAAGAGAAAATTAAAAACTTATAACTTTACCATTTATGATCTTGGTAAAGGCACTGCAATTAACTACATGTGGCATGAAACCAATGGTACAAAAGGAGCATCTGAGATAGCCACATGTATTTGGAAACTCCTTTCTGAACTACCACTAGATGTGACAGAAGTAACATTTTACTCTGATACTGCTTCAGGACAAAACAGAAACCATATCATTTCTGCTATGTTCATTAGAGCACTCTCTTCATTTCCAAATCTGAAGATTATCAACCAAAAGTACATGGAATCTGGACATTCAGAAATGGAATGTGACAGTGTTCACTCTGCCATTGAATCAAGGGGTAGAAAGATTAACATTTTTGTCCCAGACGGATGGTATACTGTAGCAAGAACGGCAAAGACCACTCGACCATCATACGTCGTAAAGGAGATGGATTTTAGCCAATTTCTTGATTTTAAGTCATACAGTCAAAAATTAATTACAAATAAAAATAAAGGAGAGAATGGAATCATGAAATGGCTTCTAGTTAAATGGCTGCAATATAGAGGTGAAGAGCCCATGCATATTTATTACAAAACTCAGTTAAGCCAAATCGAATTTGAACGACTATGTATTCGCCTCAGATCAACTCGTAATAATGAAGAAATACTTGGCACTGTAGTAGCTAATCTTTATACGTGTAGCTTAGAAATAGATACCAAAAAACTTAAAGACTTACAAGATCTTTGTAAAAAAGGTACAATTCCTACCTCTTACCACGAATATTACATGAATCTTACTGCTTCAAGTCACGATGTTGATGTTACAGAAGAAGATGATTGATTTTTTTAGTGACGCATTTTAACAAATAATTATTACTTTATTATTTCTGCTATAAAAATATTTAAAATAAGCCAATTATTCTTTTTTTTATGTTTACCATCTACCATCCAACCCTGCTGCTAACAACTATTTGAATTTTATAAATAGATCTATGACACTTACATCTTTTCACCTCCCTGTTTATTAGTAGATCATTTTCAAAATATTCAAATGGTGAAAAGAGCCAAGTGCAAAATAGCGATTAACAGAAAAACTAGTTAAATTACAAGAACTATTATTATACCGAAAATACAATAAGTATGTATAGCTAAACCGATGCCATTCTTATTAAAATCTAACTAACGGTTTGGAAGATGTAGACTAATTATTATTTTTTGTTTAACCTCGCCACTTAATTGCTCATTATTTCGAAACTTGTTATGTGTGGCTAGGCTCTCTTCACCACCAAAGCGACGATTATTTAAACAGGCTAGGCGGTTGGGTGGTTAATAATATTTCTTTGTTTACTTATGGGAGCTTTATGGGTAAATTTTCACGCTTGCATTAGTTAAATTAAAAGAATGATAAAAAGCAACAGCGATAGTGAAAAACACTAAAATAAATCCTTGTGGTTTCTTTCAAATATAACTTTAAAAAACATTAGCTATGTATGACAAATTATCACGAAAATGCCTTATAAAAGAGAGATTCTATGTTGGTAATAAGATGTGAAAGACGTAAACTTTAAGAGGCAAAACAAGCAGTGAAGCCTTTTTCACCCGCGACTCATCTTAATAATATTTGAGCACTTACGAAAATTGAAAAAGTGAAAAGAGCTGCTTGGGAGCTTCAAGATTTTTGCAAATTAATTTGCCGGTATTTTAAGATGCTGTATATTTTTTGTTTTCAAAATCAGTAAGCAAACTTTACCCATAACTATCTACCAACTCGAAACCGAATTATGGAAATCCGTAGAAGAAAAGAACTAATGTAACCGACATAGTTCTCAGAATTAGCAAACTGAAGTGGCTATGGGCAGGCCATATAGCTCGCAGAACCAATAACCGTTGGGGAGTAAATTTTCTCGAGTGGTGACCAAGATGCAATGCAAAACGGAGTGTGGAAAGACCTCCCACTCAATGGACTTACGACATTGTAGTGGTTGCAGGGATCGGCTCAGGGCCGCTATTTATATTATTAAATCTACAAACAAAAAGTAAAAATTCATCCAAATTTCTGAAACATAATCTGATAGGTACCTACTAAAATTGTTAATGAGAAAACACTCCTTTGTTCGCGAAAAGCCGTGAGAGTGTTTTTAAATGCAAGTATGAATCATTCACGGACGACCGTCAAAAGCAAAAAACACCGTTTAAAAATAAACTATTTCATGATTCACGTTATGCAAATCACGTCACTGTTTCTAATAGCAGTCTAGAACAGGCTCGCGTGCGCTCACTAGTTTACTTTTCACAAACAAAATATCGCAAAACGCAATAATTAGCATTACACTTGGCTAGGGCGGGGCAGTTTGTCATTAATAATAGAGCGCGAAGTTGGAGGGCGGGCCGCCCTTAGGTTAACAACCCCTGTTACATGGTAGTTTCTGCTACAATGACTATAAATGCAAATTTTTAGACAAGTTTCAGTTTCCTTGTTATTTTTCCTCAGAGAATTTCAATATTTAATGCCATTGTTTAGTGTAACAAGGGCCAACAACAGACACACAGCTCGAAAGTTATTGAAAACGAAAACACAATCCTGAGCCCTGAGTTTGGTTAGACGATAGAATCGAGGAACCATCGCGTACTCTTATTTTTGTATGGGATTTTCTTAGTTCCATGTCCATACGATAGAGGCGCTGTAATAAATTCCACAGAAAAAATAGACTTTACGATGTCGTCACGAAACTAAATCAATCGCTTCTCTATATCAATGAAGAATTTGCTGCTATAGAGACTCAAGTTGAAGCTTGAGATGTTATTGAACTTACTCATAATTTATTATATATTTTTGTTTTATCATTGGTATGTAGTTTAATTAATTGCTATGGTATCGTCTCAGAATGACATACTTTGGCATTTGACATTTTATAAATGAAACTATGGGTTACTCCCCGAGGGCCCCAATCCCGAAGGTACCCGATTTCTAATAAAGTACCTTGACTCTATCGATTAAAAGTCAATCTTGCAAAAAAGTACTATCAACGGAAAAAAGTGTTGAACCATTTTTGAAAATACTTATTATACTTGACTTAACATTGAGGATTAGGAATAGGATACTGGCTTTGTAGCTGCCCTGGAAGCCCATTATACAAGGAATCTGTGTGTTTGTGTGCCTAAGTACTACAGATGGAGGGACAAGTGTCAAAAGTGTTATGATTGAAAAAAAAACAATATTTTTTTCCATGCAAATAGACCTGCACCAACTATCTAGAGCTTCTTTCAGCCATGGACGATTCTGCGACGAAAATATTGTCACGGTAAAGCTAGTGGTAAAAATAATTCGACTCCTGAACTCTGAACAATGCTAAAACCATAAACCACAAAATTGTTAAGTCTATGCAAAAACTCAAAAGTGGAACGTCCAAAATGAATCTACGTTCATTCAAAACCCGTCAAAAACTTTCAAGAAGCGTCCCAGAATATTAAAAGCACTTGGATAAGAGATAGCAATATTTCATTTCGGCCTGTTGGCGTTTAAGTACCGAATAGTAGCGGCCCGTGAAATTGGCCGCACCACATTTTAAAATTATGCGGCCTTGGTTCGTCAAGTGCGGGGAAAATAAAACCTTAGGGTACATTTGTTACTTACTTTCAACAAGAATAGAAAATTGTAAAAACTTTAATACCAAACTTCTTCACTCATGTGGTGATCAAAATCTTAATAAATTTAGCGTTATATTATTTTAATTACAATTGTGAGTTCCAATTATGAGTACGCACCTGCCTACTTACAGAAAATATTATATGATGCAGTCCTTTACAAACACAGACCTTCCTTAAAAAAAAAGTATTATTTTGGCAACTCTCAAACATAAAGCATCCACAGTGTTTGTTAAAACAACAAAATATTAAAAGCCTGATTTCCACGCGCCCCATAATCAAATACGGGGACAAAATTAATCTGTCTGGACCGCTAGTCCCACTCACACCCTTTCGAATCCAAGCCAATTTCATACAATAACACATCATGTTTGTTATGGTAACTCAAACATTATACTTGTTCGTTTGCTCTTATTTATAATTCACCGTATTCATCGTACATAAGGGTGAATTCGACAAATCGCCGCCGAATTTGATTGGATTTCATATCCTCTTTCGTGCACGATTCAATACAATGCCTATTCATCCGGAGGTAAATAAAATATGATGGTCATGCGGAATGCTATTTCACCAAATGTTTTGCAGACTTTCAACTGGCTTTCGACTGTAAAATTAGTTTCACGGGATGAATGGCTCTTATAAGAAAAAACCGGATAAGTCATTAAAAGTGCCGACGAAGCGTAAGAATAAAGAGTCGAGCAAAAGTGGTCGAATCCAGTTGAAGCCATTCCTTATCGGAAACTTGGGAGCTGGTATGGTTCTCCAACGAACACTTATTAAACTTTTCCATAACGAGTTGAACGTCAAATTTCCTGAATAGTTTCTTTCGAATTGATAATCGCGAGAACTGTTCTGCTTGGATCTTTCTTTCAATTATTTTATCTGTTTTTTTAAACTATTCATAATATTATAACTCTGTGAAAGGTAATAGGTTTTTAAGAGCAACTTAAGTAATCTACAAGTCAAAAGTACATCCTCACACTTCTACTTATACGACTCGCAACAATTTTCAAAAGACAGAACCAAATCTCCTTGAAAGTAGTAGGTATTGATTTTGCTCTTCTGCTTTAAAACCATTGAAACTTCCCAAAGGGGCCATGTAATGAGTAGTCTCACCGCTTCGATTGACCGCCCCCTGGCCAATTCACTTGCCTTTATATTCCCATCTTGCCTCTCTAAAGAAACTAGACTGCTTCAACGTCCGGCGCTTGAATATAAAGGTGTTTACACTATACACAGTAACGGTTTAGTGACTTTTCTCCATTTTACGTGGTTTCAAAGTCTACGGTTAGTTTGGAGACTTTACAACTTCACTCTATGTTTAAGGTGGTTTTCTTCTTAAGGCTTGGTAGGGAGCAGAGGCCGCATTTTTGTTATTTTTAAAATCATCTGAGACTTAGAAAATTAGGTTTAAAATTCTGAAAAAAGATATTTATTACTTAAGGATCTAGTCTAGTCAAAGTCGCATTCAGTTACATGTACTAATGAACTTCACTCGATGGGAAAAAATCCCAAAGTTACCCCTTTTTTAACTTTTTTTCAATATTATGACTAGCGAACTACTTATATCACATTTTTTAGTACTTAACTAAATACACTTTCTAAACAAAATCGCAGAGTTTGACTTGATAAAATGATTTTCTTAATCACCATGTTTAAATAACTACAAACAACAGGTGCGCGGCGGCTTGGCAGGCGCGCGTTTTCCCTTACGCCTACTGCTGTAGGAATACCTGGTCTTAATAAGTCAATGTTGTCAATTCAGATTGATTGATTGATGCCATACTTTTTATTTATTTCACCGTGTAGTGCCGGCTTAGAATTTGCACCACCCCAACTCTTCCCGAGGGTGTCGTAAGAGGCGACTAAGGGATATCCAGCGGGGGCGGGCAGCAGCGCCCCCTGCAGAACAATTCTACCACCGAACTGCGATCCCAAGCCCGCACGCTCAGCGTGAGGATTATGGGCATTACCCCCTATGAGATAAAAGCCAATAAGGCGCTTATCAGGAGGAGACCTGCGTCCAGCAGTGGACCAATACAGGCTGTTGAGGTAGAGGTTTTATTTCAATCGTTATAATCCCTATCAAAACGATAACAATATTCGTTCATAATCATAATCATAAATCATAAATCATTTATTTGCAGGAATGTAGGTACAATGAATAGGTCTTAATAATAAAATAACACTCCAATACATTCTGCCTCGTCTAGGCGTGCAAAATTAATAAGTCACTAGGGCTCTATATAAAATTATAAGCAAAATAACTGATATCACAACCAAAAAATATATTAAATTATTCAAAATGAGAGTAAAAACCAAAAAAAAAATAGTATAATGTCATAAAAAGTCAATTTTTTAAATTAAAATATTCCTTAACGTCATAAAAACATTTATCCATAAGCCATAATTTTAGTTTTATTTTAAGTAAATTATATGATAAAGCTTTTAGGTCACTGGGTAATTTATTGTATATATTTATCGCCTGATGATATGCGTTCCTTTTTATAAGCTCTAATCTACAATTTGGTGCGTAAAGCTTGTCTTTATGCCTTGTGTGTCTCTCCAACACATCCGCATGAGTTTTAAAGAGATGAGGATTTTGTTTCACAAACAGGCAAATGTCCCTTATGTACATGCATGGTAAAGGAAGAATACTAAATTTCTTAAATAGGGGTTTACAGCTATCGGTATTCCAAGCGCCACAGATGGCCCGTACGCACTTTTTTTGTATTATGAAGGCATTTTCTACATCGGTGGAGTTTCCCCACAAAATTAATCCGTACGCCAAAGTCGATGAGACGTATCCATGGTACGCTCTGAGCGCTGCATCGGTAGACACCCGTAGTCTCAAACTTTTTAAGGCATAAACAAACCTATCTAACTTGTCACAGACGTGCTTGATGTGAGCCTTCCAATTGCAGTGCTGATCGAGCCAAATTCCTAAGAATTTTGCTGTATCAACTTCGGCAATTGTGGTGTTATTATAATTAATAGAGAAGTCTATTTTATCCCGCCTATATGTTCTAAACTGTATAATATTGGTTTTAGTCAAGTTAATCTTTAAATTATTCTTATTCAGCCATTCAATTGTATTAGATAATGTATTATTAATGTCACTTTCAAATGTCATAACGTCATTGTTTGGTTCTCCTCTTATAATAATCGTGGTATCGTCAGCGAATAGAATTGTCTTATGTCTAGTAATATTAGGAATGTCATTAATGTACATCAAAAATAAGAATGGTCCTAAAATGCTACCTTGCGGTACTCCAAATCTGTTATATTTGAAGCTGGACCGCACGGAGTCGTTCTGTCAAACTAGTTTAATTTTTGTTAACCATATCTGAATAGATCAGTTACGAACGTGGACTAAAGGGAATTGACACCAAGTACAATAAACTCGCAACCAGACTTCATAATAAAATATGTTGGTGCTGGTGGTGAACCCATTTAGACCTAATATGGTTGCAATCCCCTGGGCATATCCCCCTTAGTCCTTTTATACATACGAAGGGATGACCAATACGTCAGAATTTAAATGAAAAGTGTGGAAAATTTACCAATTAATTAGTTTCATCTATTTCAATAAGTTTTATACTTTGTTTACCCTTTTCAGTAATAAAGATTTACTAAAGATAGGTGCACAAAATTTGTGAAACCTTTTATTTCCCCTTCTAGCAAATAAAGTTTTAAATTTGTTTTGTTAATATAAACTGCAGTAAATTATTACGCATTAAAGGGTAGGCTAATAACGCCGACTGCCTCGCTTATGGTGGCTGTCGAAATTAATAGCGAGTTTAGTGTTGTCACTGTTAATAATATGATCTCGAAATATTAATATCGATGAAACGAAAAGACTTGCATGATAATTCAGAATTCTGAGGCTTTTAGGATGATTTTTAGATAGTTTACAAAACTATAAAGTTTTCGTTTATTTCCATGTTTGGCTTCTTCATACATTGGGTTCTAGAACATGTTTTTTTTTTTTCATTTTGTATAGAGGTGTTTCACAAAAATATAAGAATTAAGACTTGGTGTCGTCACAAAATTGATCGTGATGATGGGCAGAACCTGCAGTTCACGCAGTTTCAGTGAATTGCCAATAACCCTCTGTATATAGAATAATAATAAGGATTTATGTATACATATAGAAAGGGTTTTTAACTAAAACCTATATTACGTTAACTTTTATGTTAGTTTAAGACTGGATCAAGTAAGAAAACTGTCTGAAATTAATAGAACCTATAAATGTTCCATCGTAACATCCATCCCATACTTAGTGGCTGCCATTTTGCAGCAAAATGCGCTTGTGTGGCGGCGGCGATAACGGCACGTGTGATTAAAATGCCGATATCTCTAAACTTTTTAGGGAACTTATGTATGACTTATATCGTTGGAATCGTTATGAAGTAACCTTATACATTAAAAAAAGTTTTAGTTCTATATTACCTTACTATGTACATATTAATAATTCTAACTTAAATTCCTTGAAATCAGGGTGAGCGAATTTTTTCCAGTTTATTGTACTAAAGTGAATATAAATAATTAAAAAACCAATTGTTCTCACAAAAAGTTTTGGTTTTAATGACAATAATTATATTCATACACACCCTCAATAAAAAAAACGTCATTCTATACAATTTTTTCTCAAAACAAGGCCTACAAAAACGTCAGGAAAAGGACAAAGGTCTTTTTTTGGTGTGTCGTAGTCATTAAACATGAGATATCTTTGTAATCTTCTCTACATTCTGTGCAAGTTAGAGCAGTAAATAAATAGTGGATGCTTAGAAATAGTTACAAATAACTATCGTGCCAAACCGCCGTCATCTCCTGGAAATGACGTCACACACGAGGTATTTTTGACAATCATCTCCTGGAGATGATTAAACTTCGCAAGGTAAATACATACATTTACATATACAAACGACAGAAAGTTTTCTACGACTGACTTATCAGTTTATTGCTTGTCCCAAGTCTAAGTTTTTTAAAGGGCAGAAGCCTTTATTCACTATATAATTTTTTAATATAATATTTCACCGTATAAATTGATTGAATTATTTATAAGAAAGCACTCCTTGTGACTTCTGAAAAATTATTTCAGAAAGTGTAACATCGATAGAAAATGGCGCCACAGAGTGCCCTTGCTACATCACTAGCGTTCTTCAGAAACGTGCAAGGTAGCCGGGGGATTGCCGGCACTCCAGCCTGCGCTAATATAGCCATCCTGACTTTGCCCTGTCCCCGACCGGGCAAGCGCGAAACTCATTAAAATTACACACGGCACAAAGACACGTCGCTAAACTAAGGTGGGGACAATTTGAAGCGTTGCTTTGTTATAGCTTTAGGTGAAAGATCGGATGTTTTGAGAACAAAATAAGAGATTGCAATCAATGGGGCCCTCTACTATTTAATTCTTAAAAAATCTTCGTCTCAATTTTATTTGTATTGTACAAACCAAAATCAAGTTTGAGAATATTTCTTTAAAATTAGACAGTCACCATTTTTTCTACGTCTTTGCCACAAAACATTGAACAATAAAGCGCAGGACCCCAGAGAATTTCACGGCGACTTGAGTTTGCAGTGAATTCATTCAGAACAAATTATTATTTTATGAAAAATGCCTTATTGCCAGTCGCCGCGCCGGCTACGTAATTTCTTAGGACAATGCTTCAATAAACTAAGGGTCAACTAAGGGTTTCTGAGTCATGGCAACATAAAACTTAGTTTTGAAACCTACTAGAACTGCATGTACACTTCTTTATTACCGTACTTTATCATCCTTTCCCGCATCTCTCAGGTTTTGCTCCTTGATCAAAACTTCTTTGCAAAACTTTAGGCCGTTTCTAATTAAGGCTTGAAGAAGTAACAAACATCCGATCGACGACCGATGTGGCGCGGCGGGCGAAGGTCCGCCTGCGACGCTGGAGGTTGCAGGCTCGATTCCCACCTTGAGACAAATGTTTGTACGATCTGCTAATATTTGTTCCGGATGTTCTGATGATGATGTAAAGAAATAAGAATAGAATATGTATTGTATTAAGTATTATCAGTTATCTAGTACCTATGTGTACTACAGACAAGCTCTGCTTAACTTGGGGCTACATGATGCTTTATGAATTTTTCAGCATTATTTATTTATCTATCTGTCCAAACATTTGCATCCATTGTGTTTAGTGTGTTACCAAAAACTCATAGTTTGCCAACGCAACACGGGGCAAATCGTGCTAAACATACGGCTACGTGACAGATGGCAGACTTCAAAAATGAGGAAGAGGACAAAATGTTTTACTACTTAAGCATTGTTTTACTAAAATAAAAAACTCAAATGGAAGAGACTGGTGGCTGAGAGAGGTTTATAAAACCTGTGGTACGGGTCACCAGGGCCTTTCTCCGCAAGATAATTTGGGATACCTACATAAAAGAGACGTGAAACTTACCATAACTTACTAGAACTTGTTAACTTTTTTTACTTTCAACTTGAAAACTACTTATTCCAAAAATAACAATAATACCTTGCTAGAGTAGGTACAAAAAAAAAGAAAAAAGTAAGATTCCGCTTATAGTATACATGATATTATGAAAAGAAAGAGTTAATTGAAACGTAATAAAAATAATGTACCTACTGTATCATGATCAGCGAATAAAGCCTTTTTGATTTGATTTGTTTAGTGTGACAATGGTTGTAACAATTCTCATTACATGACACCATACGATGCTATGAATCTGTTGATGACGTCATAAATTAACATGACATGAATCACAGCGAAAGGATGGAATAATTAACGAGGTGAACATTGTCAGTGACACCGCCAGACCATCATTCAGGAGAGCTACTGCGAAAACCCTGACGCGAAGAGCAGGCCCATTTAAAATATATTTATAGATTGTCATGACGAATTGAGTAATTTCACTATGTCCTGTCCGTATGTAGGAGAAGCGGAACACTAGCGAAACTGCCTGTTCTAACGCATAGATTTGACTATAATTCTATAATCTATTTCCCCGCGTGGAAATGGCTGAGGTGTGGCTGACGTCGGAGCAGATCGAGATAGAATTATAGTCAAATCTATGCGTCAGAACAGGTAATTTCGTTAGTTCCGCTTGTCCTATACGGACAAGATAATGGCGAAATTACTGCGGTTCCGCTGTTATGGTTCCGCAGCGGAGCTGTTCTGGGCGCCATGGTTGGAATCAACCATGGGTGAAGCACAAAAGTCCTAATATTCAGTACCTAACTTCAATTCATATATATCATATACATCACATTAGATACGGGAGATATTTCACAGTACCCCTTTTACATAATGAACATGTTCATGCCAGATCACACAGTGGATTGCACAATGGGACATGCTTACGACGCTGTTCGACGGCGGACAATCGATAGACAAATAGTGGCCCCAGTCACCAATCGATGTTGGCAATTAATTATCATTCAGGTAACTATCTATACACTAGCCAAACTCGATGTAGAATGTTTGTAAATAAACTAAGACAAAAATAACTAAAACGATTTGCTTGGCGTCGAGTTGAATTGTAAGCAATATTTATCGAAGAAAGGATCTCAAATCGATAAGTTATGCGTAGAAAGACGCTGCAACGGAATGAATTTTAGGTTAAGTTTTCGCGTTTTGTTTTAAAGGTTTGTTTACAAACATTATTTATCGAGTTTGGCTAGCGTATAGGTATTCCTATTTAGGGCTTAGGTTATGGTTTACTGCTTATTGGCTAGTGAAACAATAACTTGGTAAGTACACGACTAGGCAATTAATTTACATAGAGATGGGGTAGATTCTAGTGTACCTAGTCCTACTAATATTATAAAGCCGAAAGTTTGTGAAATCCGAATTTTTGTAACCAAAACGACTAAACAGATCAAGATGAAATTTAGCGTACGTTTAGAGCAAAGCCTAACTTAGATAATAGGCTACTTAGTATACAGAAAATGCGCGTGCGAAGCCGCGGGCAGAAGCTAGTAGTAAATATTCGAATAGTACCTAATACAAGTAAAGTCGAGATAATCGATTAGATATATTAAACTGAATATATTGTTTGGTAACCTACACTTCAAAGAGTTAATTATATTATTTAACCTCCTAAGACCCGGAACTATATTTTTTGAGTACTCATTGGTACACTCTGTACAGAAAAATGTACAAATTAAAAATTCGTTGTCCGACCCAAGGTTAAAAATACTTTATTTTTGTATTTTTTTGAGTTTTTGAGATGAAAATTTATTTTGTTTAGGGTAATTTTGAATGTTTGGAATACAACTATAGTTGTAAAATGTATTTTTAATTAGTACATAAAAATGTACATTGGGTCTTAGCATTCCCTATGATTGGTCTTAAGTTTAGTAAATAAAACAAGAAATATAAATGAAATTCAACTTATATTCATTATTTATTGTTATTATAGTATATTAGGAACGTTACACACAAATAAGTTATATCTTAGTTTCAATTAACAATTGCGTATATGGCGTGTTTGATACAAAAAAACTTAAAAATTGCACTTCTATTTGCAAAAAAAAACAGTACACTTAACAAATAAAACTATTAAAATAAAAAAATCTTTCATGAGATGCAGTTATTTGGCTACAATTACAGCTGGAAGGAGAAGTAGTTCTCGTTACTTATGAAACTCTACGCGTTCAAGCTGGAAGCGCCTCTCTAGAGACCCAAAGTGCAAAAATATGTACAAATACTGCAAGGCAAAAAGTGACTTTGAGTCTAAAATTGTGTGACGAAGAAATGATCTTCAGACCCAAAGTGCAGAAATGTGTACATAATTATTCCATGCGAAATAAAGTAGGTTAGAAAAGTGAAATTCGAGTAGATATTTTAAAAATCGAATAAATTGATTATTGCTCAATGAAACGTATATTAGTTTGAAGTAGTATCTATTACGATCATTTTGATAAATTACGATAATAACTCGCCAGCGCGGCCGGGCGGCGCCATCTTTTCCCACGTCCACTCGTGTGCGTGACAGGTGGTGTTAAACGGTTGGTAGTATTGAAAACCATAGACAAAAAACATCACTCACATACGTCAACTGTCTAAATTCAAGCCCGCGTAAAATCAAAAAGCTCCAGAGTTGTTTGAATGTTATGTACAGAAAAATGTACAGCGGGTCTCACTGACTACAGAGACAGATGTTGTAATGGGACTGATGAAAGTAATTGAATATGTACATTATAATGTACCCGGGGTCTTAGGAGGATAAAGTAGACAAATAAAAAAATTATTCACAAAGAAAATTATAATATAATTAATTAGTATTTACTATTGCAACACTGCTCATTACAATATCGTCTCCACGTCTTTTATCAATTATTTTATCTAAATTGCTATAAATCCCGAGAAATTCAGAGTGAATGCAAAGAAAAACACATAATACGTGTGTACAAGTGTTTTCTTGAAGAAATATTACTTATAAGCTGAGAAAACAGCTGGTCCAAAAACTGAAACGACCGACGCGAAAAAACGACCAAAAACTGCTTACATGTGAAATCAACACTCAGTACATTGGTAAATACACTGTTTGAAGACAAAACAGAAGGAATAAATCTGTGAGTAAAGTCCAAGCATCCAAAAGTGTTCGTAAACATAACCTAAAATTGTGTAAAAAAAGACAAGTCATCCTTTCACAACTTACTTAAATCACCCAGCAAAAATGGATGAAATGATGGAAATGCTTAGAAAAATCGAAGAAAATATGCGAACGCAACGTAATGACATAGATAAAATGAAAGATACAATAATTTTGGACATAAACAAAAACATTGACTCGAAATTCGAAAATATGGAATATAAATTTATTAGCCTCGAAAAACAAATAGAAGACCAACAAACATCCATAGAAAGAATGGAACAACACTTAAAAAAGAGAAATCTTATATTTTTCGGCTTTGAAGAGAAAGAAAAATCATACCACGAATTGGAAAGGAATCTAGTGAGACTGATAAATGAAAACATGAAGATACCATGCGAGAGACGAGATATTGAGCTGGTTAAACGAATTGGAAGACAAACAACAAATGAGACAAACCATATCCGACCGGTTGTGCTGACTGCAAGTTCTATGGGCCTGAAAATACAGTTACTGAAAAACAAAAAGTTACTAGAACAATCCCAAATTTATATAAAAGAAGACTTCACACAAAAAGTACTTAAAAAAAGGAAAGAACTTCAGGTTGAATACAAAGCCCGGAAAGAACAAGGTGAAAATGTGGCACTGCGATACGACAAAATTATTATTCTTAACAAACCTAAGGAGTCGGTGACTCTGGCTCCATTCCAACACCCCCAACCACTAGATAGTACAAACATAATCAACAAGAGAAAACTAAACTTCTCTCCAGGAAAGGAGAACCCACAAAAATCAAAACAGAGAAGTACAGCCTACAATGTAAAAAATAAGAATAATAAACCTATAATCGAATCTTTCATGAAATCAAGAGCTATTTCACAGTCTAGCACTGCTGAACCAGAAATACCAATTATGGATAAGGAATAGCAACGACAAAAGACTTCCCTCTATCTGAATGAATACTCAAACAAAGAAAATCACAAAATAAAATCTATATCTCCCAATACGGTTGGTCCCCGCGGGAGAAAAAAAAAAGACTAAAACCCTCCATCCATCAACAAAGTTGACAAAAAACCTACTTCACATATGCACTTTCAATGTAAGAGGCCTGGTCGGAGTGGGAAGATTGGACGAACTCGAACATTGTCTGAAAAACATAAAATGGGATATCATAGGACTATCAGAAGTAAAAAGAAAGGCACTAAAATAGAGCAACACGAAAACTATATACTGATTTACGCAAGCAAAAAAGTGGAGAAAATGGAGTTGGTTTTCTGATCAAAAAGAAACATAACCAATTTCATCTCTACCTCAGATGGAGTGTGTCGAATAGACATGTCCCTCCCTCCTGCCCTACCCTTCTGACCACAGACTAGTTCGAGCTTCTTTAAACTTAGAGTATACAGTAAAGAGAAATAGAAAAACCTTCAAAAGTCAACGGAAGGAATTAACATCCATGGAAAAAGAAGTTATGAAAACCCATTTTAAAAATTTATCACAAAACATGGAATATGACACATCAATGCAAGAAAACTATTCTAAAATTATAAGAACAATACATAAAAGTATGGAGGTTCTGCCAAAAAGAGAAAAATCTTTCATGTACCAACTTACTCCTGAAATAATGAAGCTTATCGAGGACAAAACAAAATTAAAATCCAAAGAAAATAAAAGCAAAGATGAAAAGAAAAAACTAACTAAACCTTACAGAAAAATCAAGAAAAAAAAAATTACAAAAACAAACGCAAACACCAGCTTGCTATAATTGAAGCAGAAATAAAAACAAAGAGTTCTTGGCCACGACACGCCGCAGACGAAATCTCTATGGAAATGGATGGAGGAGGCCTTCACCCGAAGATGGGTGCCCAAATCAGTAGAAAATGAAAATGCATGATATGAATGATAAATGAAATTACTTTTAGAAATATTCTTTACCTAACACATAATATTCACAAATTCAAAATTTATTTATAATTTTAATTTAACCTCAAAAATGTTATTTAAGATTTGGAAATAAAAGGCTTATTATTATTATTATTATATTGAAACAATTGAGCTAACTGCATACTGTTGCAAACAATCTACAGGTAGCTCAACTGATCCAAATCAATACCAGTCGGAAGCGTCCCCAAGACGCTGGCTGCATTGCCCCGCTGTATGGCAATGCTGATGCGCTGTTGACTTTCCTACCAATGTGGTTTTAGCTTCTAGAATGCCTAGAATTCCATTATTACAATGAAAATATCATATATAATTTACAAATTTATTCAATGGTTAATTTTAACAATAAATGTGTTTTTATGTAGAAAACGTGAATTTTTGGTGCGAAAATGTATGTCGTTTTAATTTAATATTTTTGAAGTTTTTTAGGAACTATTAGGTCCTTACATATGAAATTGGCGTTTTGTATGGGAGGAACAAAAAGTCGAATATTTTTTAATATAATATATTTAATTAATCAAAGTATGAACCATTATTTTCTATGCACTTTTGCCATCTTATAGGTAGTTCATTGATCCCTTTACTAAAAAAACCAGTCGGACGGGAATCAATAAAATCTTTGAAGGCGATTTGGACTGCCCCATCGGAGTTGAATTTTTTCCCTTGCAAGAAGTTATCCAAATTTCGAAAAATTCTCTTCCGATTATCGTAAAGAACCCATTTTTCATCACAGGTAATGATTCGGTTTAAAATACCTTCATTATTGTGCCGGTTTAGTAATGTAACGCAGCAGTCGACGCGCGTTTGCCGGTTTGCTTCAGTCAATTCGTGAGGTACCCACCTTTCAAGCTTTTTAATCTTCCCAATTTGCTTCAAGTGAATTAAAACAGTTTTATCACTAACACCGCAGCCTGCAGCTAACTCGGACGTGGTTTGCGATGGATCCGCTTCCACAATAGCCTTCAACTCTTCATTATCAACTTGAGTCTCAGGCCGTCCACGGGGCTTGTTCTGCAAGTCGAAATTTCCAGAACGAAAACGTTGGAACCAAAAACGAACTGTGTTTTCTTTTGCAACACGACCGCCATACACATCATTCACCCTTCGAGTTGTTTCCGCAGCACTAGTGCCACGGCGGAACTCGTACTCGTAAATAATGCGATATTTTAAGTTTTCCATTTTGTAAAATGAGTGACGCAAACAGAAAAAAACAGAAGAAAAAAAACAAATGAATGACGATCATCGAAGCACAAATACACGAGTCTATAGCTGTACAAATTTGAATTTGGAATTCCTTACCAAAGAGGAGAAATTTGTGATTAAAGTGGCCAGTACGAAAAACGCCAATTTCATATGTAAGGACCTAATATGCTAAAAACTCCACAGGGATCCAGCAGATTCGATCTCCCAAGCGAGCTGGAGAATATTGAGGGTTTGTGTTCACTATACTCAGAATAGGATCAGACGATCCATTCCTAGGCCAGTAGGATTAAGGTATTGTGTGCTCTCTCATTTTGCTATGTGTGTAAGATTGATGTAGCGAGAAGCGCTGCACTTATTACCCGGCACCGCTGTAAACCAGCGCTGCTATGGCCTTGAGCCATAGCAGCATTAAGCTGAGTCGGTGACCTTTTTGTGTTTCGTTAAGTTTAGCATTAGTTATAAGTTTTATATTATGTCGCACAAATAAAGATTTTCTATTTCTCTTTCATTTACATGTTGTTGAGTCATCATGAACGATATTTGCGATGACAGATTTATTTAAAATTCTGTACAAAATTCTAGACTTGCAAAGTCTCTGGCAGCGTGTACCTTTAGCAATCTGGACCTAAAGAGTCTACACACCAAAACTGTCAGCGGCCCGCCCAGGGCCACTCACAAAATTTCCCATCAATCTGCTGGGCTGGGTTATCGACTTTGGTGTGTACACTCCTCAAAGAAGAGTCTCTGGGCATAGTTTCCAAACCTCAATGGTAGGTACAATGCCGGATCTACCGCACTCATAATGGCCGGGAATACTCAACGCTCATACGTATTGGTTCAAGTGGAAATAATCTTGTGGCAGACTCGCTGGGTTTATTACGTTTGCAATATCTTTTCTGGGTGCGAGATTTGGTCGGTTTCTATGCATGTAAGCTCGAACTCGGCGTTATTCATGATGGCTTGGTTTTATGAAAAAATCGCCAAATTAAAACTGGCTTTAAGTTATTTCACTGAATTTGAAAGGAGAGATTGCCAGTGAGAATCGTTTTGTTGGTACCCACCAACAAACCAAAATGAAAACTTTATTTAATAGTTCTATTTATGTATTAATAACCTACATTGACCTATTATTATGTATTAACTAGCTGCTGCCCGCGGCTTCGCTTGCGTAGTTCCCGTTCCCGTGGTAATTCCGGGATAAAACATAGCCTATGTCCGTTTCCTGGTTCTAAGCTGCCTCCCCACCAATTTTCAGCCAAATCGGTTCAGCCGTTCTTGAGTTATAAATAGTGTAACTAACACGACTTTCTTTTATATATATAGATAACCTACAATAACCTATGCTTGTCAAACATGGTCTCTAACGAAAAACTCGATTGAAAAGCTTAAAATATGCCAACGCGGAATGGAGCGCAGCTTCTCTGGTAATAAGAGGCAAGACCGGAAAAGGAACAGCGACATGAGGAAGATAACCAAAGCGAAAGACGTCATGCAGCGAATTTTAGGTCTCAAGTGGAAATGGGCGGGCCATATACAAAGAGTTAAAGACAACCGCTGGAGTCAAACTACCAGAAACTGGTCACCTCGAGGAGAGAAACGTAGGAGGGATATACCACTCAGACGATGGAACGAAGACCTAAGAAAAGTAGCTGGAAATCTTTGGCAAAGAATAGCAAAAGACAGGACGACGTGGAAAAACTTGAAGGAGGCTTTTACCACCCTAGGCGGTCCGTACATAGAATTAGATAGAACATACTAAAACAAGCTACCTATTCAAAGTTCATTTTATTTAGTTACAAGTTTACGCCCGCGGCTTCTCACGCGTTGTTTCTATGGAAACGTTTAAAGGTGATTTTTATCCCATAGGAACTGATTTTTGGGATAAAAAGCCTATGTTTGATTCCAGGGTTAGACTTACCCGTATGCAAAATTTCAGCCCGATCCGTTCAGTAGTTTTGGCGTAAAAAGGTAACAAACATCCATCCATCCATCCGTCCATCTATCCATGTGTGATAATGATAACTTATAAGTCAGATTTTATAGTTAGTTTCATTTTCTCTTCTGTATTGTGTATTAGGTTAGTAAAGCTGTTTTATACTACACCTGCTCAGAAAGTTGCCTATTCCTTTTCCATTTATAGAATAGAAAGTATGTCTTTGCAGGCCTATAGGAAACCGGGAGGAAAAACTCTATGGAATTTCATTTCTCACGTGTTTTAGCGGGAGGAAAACGTGTATGGAAATCCATTTCTAACGTATTATTTTTTTTTAAATTTCCTAAAAGCTCGGCCTTCCTAAAAACGACACACTCGGTAGGAATTGATCACTTTCTCGCCTTGGTGTAAAATGCACAATTTTTTTATTAACCTACATTGACATGACGTATCCATTGACTCCTTTGTACCTGTGTCAATCTGATTGAGCCGGTGGCATTTGACCTTTGACATTCTAATTGAACTGATCCTACAAATCAAATGTAAGCAAACTAACCACGCTCATTGCTTCTGTCTCCGAATACAGGGTGGATTTTTTCGACGGGGCAGTAAAGAGAGGTGGCTTAACCGGCGTAGCTACAGGAAAATGGTCTTATTAGAGCACGAGTAGCTATACAGGGTGGATTTTTTGAATTTTTTGCCCAATGTGTCCATCCACAATTTTTAGAGAAATTTTCATCCCCATTCACAGATTTTCAAAGGAAAAGTTTGTTGCAATTTCAGATTTATTTGTACTCCAACATGATCGATCGGCATCAAAAAAAGTTTTAGAGCAAAATGATCTCGGGATGAACATTTCTCTAAAAATATGGATTGACTCATCTAACCATTTTACTTTTTTTTACGTCCCGTTCAAAAAATCCACCTTGTATACCTACTAAAACAGTTTTGATCGACATATTACGGTCAAAAGTATATTTGGGCGATTATGTAATAGTATTTAAGCTTCCTTCATTTACTTGGTGTGCTTGGTAGATAGATAGATAAAAACATTTTATCACCACTCATAAGAAAAAATCAATTTAACAAAGCAACTTAAAAACTAAGTGACAATTGGTGGTCTTATCGGTCGAGAACGATCTCTACCAGCCAACCATCTTTGCAATTATTTAGTAGGTATTATTGTAACTTAGGGTTACTTATGGGGTAAGTGCAATTACGAATTATTCTACCTTAGGCTACGAGCAAGCTATTTCCGCTACAGTCAATATTTGCAGCTAGATACGCTGTGGACATTTTGTTGCTTACAAGAACCTGTCTCCTTGGGGGATTCAAAGAGGTTATGTTCACATCTGTTTTATGTGCAAATGTGAGGTACAGGTTTACCTACTAGTATGTTTGAACAGAGACTTGCTTACACAATAAACACCGCAAAGATTTTGTGGTTGCAGTGTGGACACGGGAAATACTGTTGGTTCTTGGTTAAATTTGGGGCTTATTCTAGAGCTCTACCTACATTATATTATAAAATGTGTTTTTTGCAGGGATAATATGGAGGCGCATCTGAAATAATTCTAGGAATCTGCTTTTTTGTGTTTTTTTCCATTTTGACATAACAATTTTTTGGTAAGGTTTGAGTAGCGCCTTATACAGTATTAGAATTAGTCAAATTGATCAAACCTTTTTCAAACCTTTTTTCATGCTGATCGTCTATCTTCTGTGTAAGGATCATCTTTGTATGAAATGACTGACAGCTTCTATTCTATTCTATTCTATTCTAAGTTGTCAGTCAATTTATATTGGTTCTTTAGTGCTCTGCTGGCATAACAAACTTTCATCTTTGAATCGTTCCAAAATGTTTGTATTAAATCCGAAATATTTCACTACATCAACGATTAATATAAACAGAAACGTTGACAGCCGTCTAGAGGATTTGTTAGCGGTTCGTCCAAAACGCGATTCGTCCAATTACAATATGAACGCGATTCGTCTAATTACAACATAAACCTGTTTCGTTTAAAACGCCTTTCTTCCAACACGCGTTTCGTCCAATATGCGGTTCGTCAGGAATCCATGCGCAGTTTGTCCAATTCTTACTAAGTACCTTATTTTACTTTAGAATTCAAAATAGTTTACGTGTCATATTTATTGTTTGATACATATTTTAAAACTATAGCTGCATTCTTACTACCTACCCGTTGTCCTATTACCCGTTTTCCCGTAGAAATGAAGCATTTTCTCGCGCTAAAAATTAGCCTACGCATCGATATATATGTACTACGCACTAGATTTCGCGATCAGAACACTCACTCTGTTCGACTGAACTGTACTGCAATCCGTACACCTGACATTAGTGTGGCTTCGACATGCATGCAGCTTGGACGCATATGGAGCCGCGCTAATAATACGAAAATACAAATCTAAGTGTGACCCTGGACGTAAATAATGAAAAATAACAACCCAGTAGTCAAGTTAGTAAAATTATTTGTTGTATTATGTGAATAAATAGGTAATAATATCGTAATACCTCAACAGATATAAATATTTTTTCATAAATATGCACGCCATTGTAATCATAGACTAAAACATGCAGATGTTCCATTTCAAAACCGGTTGTAGGTAAAAATAATGTGATTGATGGAAGACAGATAGGGTGACAGACTTGACGCGGTGTTTTTTTTAAATGATTGAATTTTTTATTATTGATTTTTAACCAGTTTCATATTTTTAACCGACTTCGAAACAAGGAGGAGGTTCTATGTTCGGCTGTATGTAGTATGTTTATAAGTATGTTCGTCGATTTCTCCGTCATTTGATTGACTGATTTCGGACCGATTTGGTGATCTTTTCAGTTGTTTATAGGTGCTCCCAAGGTGGTCCCAATATTTTATTCCCCAGGGATTTCTATTTATCCAGCAAAACTTAAAAAAACCTTGACCTTTTCTAAGTGTACATTTATTGTATTTATGGAAATAAAGAGTTTTTGATTTTGATTTTGATTTTAAAACTAAGGGATTCGAAGTCGGTTTTAAGTTTTTTCAAAACTATTTAATTATTACATTTTCAAAGAAATCAAATTATTGAAAATTTTATAATTTTTTTTCCTTTCAGAACATATCAAGTTATGAACAAAGTTCAGAAAATATGACGACGTGCGCATTTCGATACTGCAAAAACACATCAATTAATAAAAAAAATAGTAATAAATGCTAATGTGCACTCTTAATTCAATGATACATACTTTATGTAGGTACTTGAACACAATAATTAACTCATTAACTGCGCCCGCGCCCCGCGCGCGCCGTCGATGCCACCATAGCTTGGAACATGGCGGTGGAGATTCGCGTCATAGGCAATGGAAGTGTTAAATTAGTGTATTAAAAAATATCTTAGGACAAAATGTACTCATTTATTTGTCTGCTTATTTTAGTTGATTTTAAACTATTGCTATTAACTATTTATATTAATGTTTGAATAAACGCATAACAATCCATTTTTTTTTAATTTTCTACTATTTTTGCAAACAAAAATTTTTGAAATAGAGAATTCTTAATTAATTCTTACTAAGTTATGTAGGTACAAAATCTGTGTCACCTCTGCGCGGTGTAAAATCTATAGGGGCGACATGTTGTCAGAATACGTTGAGAAAACAATACTCTTTAAGCGATCTAGCGCTGAATGTTTTAATTGTTTGGTTAGCCGACTTAGTTAATATTTTGGCGCTGCAGCGCTTGCCGCGCCCAGGCCACCGCTGTCATGAGAATGAGACGTTTTTTGTTTGAAATTTCTTCTCTAGGTACATTTAACTCAGTGAGCCTACGTTCATCAGGAATAGTGTAGGCTTCTAATGGTAAAATAATTTTTCAAATCGGTCCAGTAGTTTCGGAGCCCATTCAATACAAAAAAACAAACAATCAAATCTTTCCTCTTTATAATATTAGTATAAATAAATAAATAAATAATGATGGACAATTCACACAGCATTATCTAGCCCCAAGTTAAGCAGAGCTTGTGTTATGGGTACTAGATAACTGATATACTTAATACAATACACTACATAGATAGATATTTTTAATTATACATAGAAAACACCCAGACCAACGGAACAAATTTCTGCAGATCGTACACAAATTTGTTCCGAGGCGGGAATCGAACCCGCAACCTCCTGCGTCGCAGTCGGACCTTCGCCCACTGCGCCACTGACGTTGTCGAAGTATAAATGACAAGACATAGATGACAGTGAATGCCAAAGACTTTGAAATAAGAGTCCAGAGGGGATAAAACTATTACTGGAACTCTATTTAGTTCTACATGGAGCTTGGCGTAAAACAATTTTAGTCCGACGCCAAATTGTTTACACCTCACTCCAACTAAATCCAGATAGCTGCAGTCATAGTCCTTCCCTGTATCATCGTAGCATTATGTCCCCACACTTGGGGCTCAAAGGGCCTATGCTGTTTTAATTTGAATATTCGCGCGGAGGCCGTACTTCGTTATCATAATGGCGGATCGCGCACTTATTCCGGAGATGGGGATTAAAAATATAGCGAAATTACGTTCATGTGAAAATGAAAATTGGATTTTTGGTGAGAGCGAAATTTCGGTGACAATGGAAAATACGGTGTTCCAAAAATGACATCGACGTCGAGAGAGGATTTAATTTTAGTTGAAAACCAACAATAAATTATCACATCCGTAGAAATTCCAGACATAATAAGCAGGAAAGTTAGATACTAGATAGAGTTTTACTGATCGATTTTTCTATTATCTACCGAATTCTCTCAAATATTCTGACACTATTAATCATGACATCGCCCACTAAAATGCATTCGATGCTCCGCTAAAGCGATATGAATATTTTATAAATAGGTAAGAAGATAATAGAAAATAGGAAGAATAGCACTTTCATAAATCATATCAGATTGGGATTTTCATCAGTATTATGACAGCCCGCTGTCACCCACGTTAATAGACGTTTTTGACAGTTTTTAGTGAATATTTTGCGCATTTTTGCAAATCTCCAATTTAAAATTAAATACACGTTCAATAAAGGATGCTCAATACCAGATTCTTTTCGTTTTACACTGTAACTTGTTTATGTGGGGCAAACGACCTCGATGACAAAGTTATTTTTAAAACTTTAGGTTTAATGGGGTAGTACAACCGGTTTTGTTATTTTTAACCAAAAATCTGGGCGAGGGTGTTGGCCTATCTGAACCATAAGAGGGTAGAAGTTCATTAAATTTAATAATGAATTTCTACCCTCTTATGGTTCAGTTACTTGTTGACCGAGTCCGAGAATCCTTTGAGCCCAAACAACAGGCCCGTACAGGCTGTGACCGTTTTCGAATAGAAAACGTCGGATTTGAATTCGAATTCGATTCCGACGGATCTTTAAAACGCTATTTTGATTTCGTCTCGGGTTGATGATCGAAAGTATCAGAAGCGAAACCGCGGGTTGATAGAAAATGTGCATTTACGGAAGCTGTTTTGAAATAGTAAAACCTAGTAGAAAACTGTATAATAAATATTCTAAAGTAATTTTGCCATAGTGTTATTTGTATCAAAATCAATCAATAAATCATTGTGATTCTAAAGTAAGCACACATCACATTCACATCGATTTTTTTTACTAAATTTTTAATCAGTGTAGGAAATACTTTTCCCAAGTTCGTCGCAAGTTCACTTTGATTTTGAGTGAACAAGTCGTAGAATAGTTCGTTGAGCTTTCTCTCTCTCTCTCTCTCTCTCTCTCTCTCTCTCTCTCTCTCTCTCTCTCTCTAACAAGTATGTGCTCCATCTATTCAACAACAAAATATGGTTTGAAACGTATAGCTCCCTCAATTTATTTATTTATTTATTTATTTATTCTTTATTGGTAAATCACAGCGTTGTTGATAGATATTATAGTAATACATATAGATTTTACAAATGAGCCAAAAAAGATTTACACCTAATAGGTAAATATCGAGTTCAGGTAAGATTGAAGTGCTTTATACAAAACTTAGGGTAGGTACAGAGATACTCACTGCATTGTATGTGTTTGTGTGGGTGTATATATGTGTGTGTGTGTGGGTGTGTGTGTGTGTGTGTGTGTGAGTGACTGCTCTACCGAGGCACCAATCTCTTAAGAGTTTGGGCAACGTGAATGGGTGTGTATTAATGGGAGAGGGAAAGAGAGGGAGGGGTTACTGACTGCGATGTAATTTTTTAATTTCCCATTTCAGGGAATTTTTAGACAGATGGAAAATATCAAGACTAGAATACTCTTTGTTGTAGAGTAGGGCTGCTCTGCCCAGAACAGAGTTTCGGGCATAGTTTGTACAAACCTGAGGAACATGTAGGAGGGGTGTGTGTCGTGTTCGGAAGACAGGTACCTGCAATGGTACACTGGCCAGTAGTTCAGGAGAATCTAATCGTCCGGACAATATGTCTTGAAGTAGTATGATATCATACTGTTTGCGTCGTTGTTCGAGTGAGTCTATGCGGTAGCGCTTGCTAGCTTCTTTATAAGATCCATAAATACTGTAGTCCTTATAGCATAAGAACTTAACGAATTTGGTTTGAATTGATTCTAGCCTTTGATTATGAATAATATAACATGGAGACCAGATGCTACATGCGTATTCTAAGATACTGCGTACGTAGGTGTAATAAAGAAGTTTGATGCATTCAATGTCCGTAAAAGGCTTACATACTCGCTTTATGAAACCTAGTTGTTTATACGCCTTGTCAGCGATGGCATCGATGTGTTCTGTCATGGACATCTTAGCATCTAGTCTTACGCCTAAGTCGCGAATGGAGTTGACTTTAGTGATTGCGGTATTACCAATTGTGTACGTAAAATTTAGAGGCTTGTTTTTCCTGGTAAAAGTTATTTGCAAACATTTATTTGTATTTACTGCTATTCTATTTTTTAAGTAGTATTTCTCTAATTCAAATATGTCTTGTTGTATTTTTAAGCAATCAGACTCTTTTTTAACTGCTAGATAAATTTTTTTGTCATCTGCAAACATTAGGTGATTTGAGGCGCTAAAACATGTGTGGATATCAAATAGGTAGGCATTGTACAAGAGGGGTCCCAGGATAGACCCTTGGGGGACACCAGATGTTATTGTAATGTAGTCACTGCAAGCACCACCAATAGATACTGCTTGTTTTCTATTAACTATATATGAACTGAACCAGCGGAATAGATCTCCACGTATACCCAGTGAGTATAGTTTGTGAAGCAGGATGGTGTGGTCCACCCTGTCAAAGGCTTTCTCAAAGTCAGTGTAGACCACATCAACCTGCATCCCCTTGTCCATGCTCCTGAGTACATAGTTTGTAAATACAGTAAGATTACTAACCGTAGAGCGCCGATTCATAAAGCCATGCTGCTCATCCGGTATCGCTTTGAAGATGGTGTGACTTATCTGGTTGTAGATGATTTTTTCAAATAGCTTACTAAAAGTATTCAAGATGGATATTGGGCGATAGTGTTCGATACGATTACGCGAACCGGCTTTATGTATCGGTACTATCGTTGCCTGCTTCCAAACATCAGGAAATTCAGCGAAGTGATTAACTGATTTAATAAAAATAGTATGTAATGGTTTAGCTAGGTTATGGGCACATTTACTAATAAATATTGGAGGAATACCATCGCTTCCTGGTCCCTTATTAACGTCAATAGTTTTAAGCAAATTGTAAATATTTTCTTCCGTGATACTGAGTTTATCAATTACATCCATAGGTTCTTCATAATTAAGCAAATTACTTTCATAAGATGAGGCAGGTGGTTGGAAAACGCTTTCAAAAAATGAGTTAAATCCGCGGCTTATTTCATGAGCACTGAAGTATGTATCGCTTCCGAGACTCATCTTGTTTGGGTAACTGGAGCTATTAGAACGCAATGATTTCAAGTAAGACCACAGGCCTTTAGGATCCTTTTTTATAAACGTTTGCATTCCATCTATATGTGACCTAAAACATTTTGCCTGTAAGTGCTTCTGACGTGTTCTCAGTAATGAAAATTCGTCGTAGTCTCGAGGATTATTATGTAATTTCCATTTACGGTGCGCTTTTTTCTTTTCTTTTATGACATTTATTAGTGGCTTTGTGTACCAAGTCGGATAAGTGGCTTTGTTGCTTAATTTACATGGAACATAGTTATTTATTGCGCTACAAAGATGAGCATAAAAATTGGAGACAACATCATTGATGCACTGACCGACCAATACTTTATCCCAGTCAACACTTGAAAGATATTCATTTATTTTTGTATAATCGCCCTTGTGGAATTTACGTTTAATAGTATTATGCTGTCGGAGAGAAGAAATCACAAGGTCAGACGCATTCAGTTCCAATGTTGGGTGATAAGTGTCCTCCGGTACAAGAGGGTAATGAGAACGGAATAAATCCAGTGTCACATTGCTGAAAACAAGGTCTAATACATTATCGCTACTGTTTGTGATGTTGTTGTGTTGCCTGAGTCCCGCTAGACCGCATATATCTAACAAGTTTGTGACAGAGTTTTGTAAATTAATGGAACCCCGCTTCAGGTGCAAGGGCCCAGCATCAGTCCAGTCCACATTTGTGATATTAAAGTCTCCCGCAATAATATAGTAATCATTCGAGCATTCATCAAATATTTGAGTTAACAAATTACTAATTAAATCAATGCGAGCAGACTGACTAGAGTCAGGGGGTATGTATATTACACCTATGTGTAAGTTACGGTTATTCCTCGCGGTGAGTGATCGAGCAGGTACAGTTACCCACACGCACTCGACTCCCGCGCATTCCCATTCTGGTCTAGCCGTTGCATGCAACTTACTTTTAGCGCAGATCATAGTGCCACCACCTATTTTTTTAGTAGATGTTTTTTTGCTTCTATCACAGCGGAAAACGTCGTAGCGACTATCACAAATTTCACCTTGATAAAAACCATCCGTTAGCCAAGTTTCTGTAATCATTAGAATATCATAATCATGTGCTAATATATTTTGTCTAAAGGTTAAAGTTTTAGACCTTAGGCCACGAACATTTTGGTAAGCTAAGTACAACTTATTGGACATCATTGCAAAGCCTTGTTTTTGTACATAATTGTAGATTTAAGTGTAGTTGACATGGTATGCTATGATTTTGCTTATGACTGTTATAACAAGAAACAAGTTGCCTTGATAAAACCAAAAAAGTTGTATAAAAGTAAGTCATGAGGTGTATTATTATAATTTCACTGTCAGGTGTTGAGGAAAAGGAATAATTAGGAAATGTTGTTTGTGTGTGTATAGTGTGGTTGTGTAATGGGGAAGTGTACAGTTTGTTTTTTGTGTGATGCAGTGGTACCAGTTTACATAGTAACAAAAAGAAGATAAATATTATGAAAACTTGACAAAAGTAACAAGTAATAATTGGTTTATGACCAGGTAGTAAGGCTATAATCTTAGATACTACCTTACAATAGAATTTTGAAATCATGTAATTTTTTCCAAGTCTTTTTCTGATTGAACATTGAACACAGGAGACTCCTCGTTTTTTCTCACAAAAATATTGCAGTTTTTTACCCATACAAATTTGTAGGACTTTTCTTTGGCAAGAAGCTTGACACACCTTAGTAAGTTTTTGTTTTGAGGAGTAAGATGTTCATTCACAAAAAATCTACGAGTAGGACCTCCAATCCCAATGTCCCTGCTCACTATTCCTTTGGTTTTACGGAGGCCCGAGATAATCTGGTCTTTCACCATTCTGCTTCTGAGCTTTGCAACTAGGGGCTTTGGCTGGCCTGCCTGTTTATGCATGGGCTGTACACGATGCGCTGATTCAATCTCTTCTGGTAGCAGAGTCACTCCTGCGTGCTTGGCAATTTTCACAAGGATCTGGGTGGGAGATTCATTAGAACTTTCAGGTAAACCTATTACTTCTAAGTTTGATAGTCGAGCCCACTGTTGCTGCTTGTTCAGTTGAGCTTGTAAGTCAGCGACCAAGCAAACACTTTGTTCTACATGTTTCTGCAAACTATCAAAGTTTCTTTTAAGGTTCTCATGATCATTCAGAAGGGCATTGTGGGAGCCTTCAAGCTGCAACAGATTGGAGCTTACGGTTGACAATTCCTTCCTAATCTCAGAGGCAATCGTGGATTTGAGCTCTTCAATTATAAATATTTTCATATTGTTGAGTTTACTGTCCAGCAATGACTCCAATTCAGCCAGTATTTTCTGTGGGGCGGGCTCTCTTGCATCCTCGCCGACATTGGGGGCTATCTCCAGTACATGTGTCTTTGATGGTTGTCCGAGTGATGCACTATTAGTTCCTTCGGTTGGTGTGCATTCAGTAGATTCCTTTGCCTGAGGCTGTATTTTTTCAGGTGGGCGGACAGGCGTGTTTGAGTTATTCCCTCCTTTCCGCTGGGAAGCCATGCAATTAGGGCACTTCCACTGAGATCTTGGTGATGAATCCTTGTTGTACTTTATGCAGTCAGAGTGAAAAAACAGCGAGCAGACAGTACATTTGATGCGTTTCTGCGTCATTGTTATATTTTCACGACAAGTCTGACAGACGCCAGCCATGTTGTATGGCGCGTCCACGACGAGACGCTGTTTTCTTGCTCACAAAAACGCCGAAAACAATGTTGTTTACTCGTGGTTTTTACCGTAGCTTAGCTCACTTTTACTTTTATTTGCTTTTTCGATGATTATTTGAACTGATACGCACTTTTAATTGTAGAAATTATTTTATGAATTATCCCGTTGTTACAAGTTGTGTTGCCGCCAGTGTTGCCAGCAACGAAAAAAAAAGAAAAAAAAAAATTTGTAAACAAAGATAACCTAAACAAGAACAAATTTAAAAATTTTCAAAACCCCCCATCAGATTTTCATGAAACATGGCTAAAATAACTGTGTGTAAAATTATCTATGACACAAAAAAACCTAAACGAAAATCGGTTCATCCGTTTGGGGGCTACGATACCACAGACAGATACACTGACAGACACGTTAAACATTAAAAAGAAAACATTGGCAGAAAATCACCTCGATATAGATACGTATTCACCTACTTCTCTGGTTTCTATCAAGATTTTTATTATACCTATTCAGGTTGTTATGTACGAGTTACGAGTTACCTATCCTTGAATCCAGACTAAAACCTTAAAATTATAAGCAAATACGAACAAATCTCTAGTGGAATCGTTTCCGACAGTGAATAGCTGTCGGAAACTCTCCTATTATGGATCCGAATTCAAATGACAAAAGTTTTCGAATCCAATAGTTTAAAATAGCGTTCTTCGTCAAAAGTTTCCGATGTCGATCAGAAGGCCGACGAATTAAAGCCCTGCAGATTGTTTCAGAATTTTAGAAGGCCTTATATTAAGTTGGAGTTTAAAATAATGTTTTGTATTTAAAGAATAAAGAATAAAATAAATTTATTTGTGCAGTCAGACTTACAACATTTCTACAGTTTAGAACAAAACAAAAAAACTTATAAATGTAAGCCCGAAGGTACAAAATGGCTTCTGCCTCAGCATGGGTTGGTTGCTAGCAAGCTAGTAACCAACGCTGGTCTTCCGTCAGAGCCATTTTGTTGGCGTCACGGATAATCTATTCACTAATAAAAAAATAAACTAAATACAATTTTTTTACAATTTATTTATAAATACAAAGCTGGTATTTATTATTCTGCCGCTTTAGTGCACCACAACACAAAGCTGTCGTAGATCTGTGAACGAGAATGGAGCAGTATTCAATGAGGCACTCGCGATTCGCACTGAAGTATTTCATATTGTGCAATCTCTTTCAGAGGCAGACAATGAGCGGCAACGGGATATCACTCAACGTCAAGTTAGACGCGTATTTTTATGAGGAAGATGCATGTGAATCCACTATTTTCAAATCCCTAAAGAAAATCCTGAAATTTTAAATTCTAGTGAGTATAGATGATTATTTCTGTAGAACCACCGAACTTGTATGATGATGAGGTCCTTACTAGCCGAATTTCGACCACAATGGCCAGTCTCACCGGGAGGGAACTGTTTTAGAACTTAACAAGTGCAAAAAGTTCAATCTGACTCGTGAAGGATTTGAACCTCCGCCCTCCGATGGTCAAGAATTGTTTGTATATCGGCGCTCTAACCTACTGAGCTAACGAGTCTTGTTATGCATGGCTCGAATTAAGGGGACGGTATCGTCGAAATGACGTCAACTGTTGATTCACTTTAGTGACATCATGCCTTGATTAGACTCGGCAAATGAGAAAATTTGTGTTCGCACATGAAAGATAAACGATGCTTGCGATTGTCGGCTCACACATCAAATAGATTTTATCTGAATATTTCCTTGTGAAAGTGAATTGTAAAGAAAGCTTCAAAAAAGCGCTCAAAGATCAAAAAACTATAATGAAACAAAATTATTTTCTTTTTTTAAATTATACTTAAACCTGACTTCAAACTCTTGAAGTTTTACGAGACTCGTCAGTTATCCCTCGAGAATAAAGCTCACTCAAAAGCGAAAGAAATCTTATCAATTGATGAAGATATTAATGATATGATGCTGGACAATCCACCCAGCATCATCTAGCCCCAAGCTAAGCAGAGCTTGTGTTGGGTATGATAACTGGTGGATATACTCATTAGAATACAATAGGCATTAATAATTTATAATAATTAGATTCATTTTTCTACTTAACCTTGAAAATACCCATAATATACTGAGTAAAAATAATCATAAAATAACATACAGCAGAATTGAAAAGAACCTCTACTTTTTTGGGGATCCGTACCCAAAGGGTGAAATCAGGACCCTCCCTACTAATCCTCCGATGTCTGTCTGGCTGTCCGTTTGTCAGCAGGGTAACCGTAAAGAAAACGCAGACAGTTGAAATTTTACACGAATTGTTTCTTTCAGTTATAACAACAAATAATAAAATAAAATAAATATTAAAATAAAAGGTCCAAAATTCCTAAAAAGGTCACTTTATTTGTATGGCAATTATTGGCAATTATTTCTCTTCGTTTATCAAGGCTCAAATCTCTTGAACCGTAAAAGGTAGAGAGTAGAAATTTACAGAGTGTATAATTAACTATTGCCACTATGACAACAAATACTAAAAATATAATAAATTAAATTATTATATGTATCAACGTCCATAACGTTGGGCGCGGTTAATACTTGGATGGGACAGCGTCATGTTAGCTTTATGGTTTTTTTGCGATCCATCAAAAAATATGTTTGAAGGGTTTCTCTTGTTTCTCTTGCGGAAGTATATCAAGTATGGTACGGAGCCCTTTGTGTGTGAGTCAAATCTCACTTGGCCGGTTTATTTGAAGTTAGTAGAAAATCAACGTAACAAAGAGTAAACTGCTTAAGGGTTTCTGGATTTTAGGTCGCTATTTTAGGGATTCTATCACTATCATACGTTTTTTATTTTCCACACCAACTAAGGGGCATAATACTCATATTTCTCATTGTCAGTAAACACACGCGCGCTTTGACACGCAGCACCCACAATCGTAAACTAGCTATTGTTTAGCTTTTACATATGAAACGCGGGTAAAACATGAAAAAAATATGAGTTTTTGCGTTTACATAAAGTTATACCAACAAAACAAACATTGAATGGGATCGTGCATCATGTAGTTTGGTAATTTTTAGTTTTTGTACTGTCTTTTTGTCCAATATCAAAACTAGAAAATAGGTCTAGTTTACTAACTAGACCTCGTGAGCCCGTGAGTGGGGATCGCAGTTCGGTGATAGAATTTTTCTGCAGGGGGCGCTGCTGCCCGCCCCCGGTGGATCTCCGTTAGTCGCCTCTTACGACACCTGCGGGAAGAATTGGGGTGGTGCAAATTCTAAGCCGGCACCACACAGCTTTATCATCAATAGCTTGAATTTTTTTTCATATAGATGCGTTAATATCAACTGCGCTAATCCTCCCGCTAATATCTTCAACAATAAATATAAGAACCATTACCTACTTGCTACTTTTGTACGTAATAAATTACAAACAGAGAAATTGAGCTGAACCTTTGTTCCAGGTTATTCATAAAAACTTCGACCAGTGACCGGACCGCATGCACCCTTTCAAAAAGCATTTCGGGCTATTTGATTAAATGTTTGAAAACAACAACAATCAATTTGTTTCAACCGAATTTCTCACTCAAAAACAACATCCATCGGAGCCCTTTTAACTGTTTCATTCTGCCATGATGTTAGCAACGCTTGGAGACTCGTAATCCTACCATTAATCACCGATCAGTGAAGCGTGGTAGAAATGGTAGAAATAAAATATGGCAATTCGTAGCCTGCACCGCCTGTCAGCGTGATGATGTATTTGAACGTTTTCATGGGAACCAGGAGCCGCTTTGTCAACGTCGAGCAGAGGTCATCGCTCATACCTCCACTGCAGTCCACTTCCCTAAGATTTATGAATATTGATACTTACAAGATGTTGGGCACTGAGTGCTTAACGTTAGGGCTGATTCCTAATAGTCCGCCCACAAGTTAGGCAAGTCATCACAAACGTTTTGATTCATCAAACTCTGCTTTACACGTGAATCTGCGACCAATCAAATAAACTGTCTAATGAAGTGCTGTTAAATCATAGGTGCTCGTAGGTAGAGTGTTATGGTGAAGTGGCAGAAATTAATGACAAGATATCAGAAGGAAATTTTCCAGTCATACAAAAAACAAAAGAAGATCGATTAAGGTACGTTTGGCCTTTGCTCGAAGACCACAACGTAAAATGCAAGCAGTTTCTCAGACGGAGAGCGGTCCAAACTGCTTACCCGCTCTTTAACCCCGCATGGAACCTGAGCTAGTCCGGATCGCTGTGTTGATAGCTTATTATAAGAGTTTGTAGGATTATCTGAAAAAAGAGCACAGAAAATGAACAAAAAGGTAAAGGTCAATAAAAATAAGCTCCGGTTTATCATAAACATTTAAGTACATGAGCAGACGTAGATAGACATTTTGTAAACAAGAACAAAATAAAAAAATTTAAAACCACCCCGACAGATTTTCTTAAAATATGGCTAAGAACACTCGGGAAAAATTATCTATGATACAAAAAAAAAAACTAAACAAAAATCGGTTCATCCGTTTGGGAGCTACTATACCACAGACACAGATACACAAACAGACACGTTAAACTTATAACGCCCCTCTCTTTTTGCGTCGGGGGTTAAAAACTACATAGTAGAAAGAGTTAATTATAAAGACTACAAAACACTTTGACTGCCACCAATGCACGCGGCCATGTACGACTGCTCTTGCTTAATGACGTGACGACGACGACGTGACGATGCAACTTGGCAGTGAACGCGTTAAATAGCAATCACCACAGTCCAGGCTCAGCGGTTTGACCTGCAAGGGCGACCGCTGCACTACGAGCAGCTCTTTCTTCTCAGCACTCATTATGTGCCACGGGCACTCAATGTGTTTTAATTCATTGTACCTTCATACATGACTAAGAGACATTTAAGCCCCATTCTATAAATTTTCAAATAAGCTGAAATGGGTGAAGGATTTCCAATGAAAACTTTAATATTTCCTCAACATTCAAGTTTAATATAACCTTCAATAATTATTTCCCGAGGAGAATGAAAGCTGAATTCACGCACGACAACTGTTGGCGCGCACCTGCTATTCATAACTTTCCTTTTCAATAAACTCGACAGAAATTCCTGCTCAATGTTGTACCTAGAACATAATCAAATTGTAATTTATGTTATACTTTGTTGAACGACCCTTCCTGTAATACTTACATGTTAGATTACGGTAAGTTTGTGTACATTACAATACCTAAGTACAGAGCGGATAGGATAGGTAAAAAAAATTCTGTTTGTTCCTTTGGCATTTTTGGTTTTACGGTGCCAAGCTAGGCCTAGCTTGGCACCGTAAAACCAAAAATGCCAAAGGAACAAACAGAATTTTTTTATTGTGATCGAGACTTTAGGTATTACATATAACTAAACCTAGTATAGTATTTTATCATCTGTGACTAAACTAACAAAAGATTTAAATCGATGTATAGGTATATCATCAAATAATCACAATGCTGGCAAAGTAAGTCGTAGCCACATACATAGTTACAAACAGTTTCATAGTCATTCACTACCGAAGTTCGGATACGATAGCAGAATGTGGGAAAGATCATTTTACCAACTCAGAAGCAGTAGTTACTAGTTTTCTTGCCACTTTATTTTCTTGGCAAATCCTGAAAGCGATCATGTGGCAAAACCGTCTTATAGAATCGGCCTGAGGGAACTTTGACTCTGTGCTGGCTACCATTTGTTGATACGATGTGTTGAGAGCAAAACGATGTTTCCACGCTAGCGCTGCGGATGTAAATTCCATCGCCAAAAGGCTCCAAGATTCTTGCTTGGAACCGCTCGAAAACTTGCAACTGTTAATGGCAATCTACTGTAAATAGTTTTAACAAGTTGGCAGAAAGCATTTTTAACTAAAGAAGTTTAACAAAGTAGTAATTTAGGAAACTAAAACTGTAGATGTTCTTTTTTATTTGCGACGTTTTCAAATAGAATCGCCAGCACAAATTCTATCATATTTTGTGAACAAAGAATACGCACGATCTATGGTAATATAATTATATTTTAATAAAATAGATGCTGTACTCGTATCTCGGTAAGCTACGCCACGCCGTAGCCTTTTACGCACGCTTAATAAAACGCTTTGCGCTCGATAGCACTTATAATGACTGTATAATAAATAATACCTACATTCCCAAAAGCATTCCAACTTCTAAAGAACTTTCGAACCCTCAGTTCCAAATTATAAGAGCGCTCACTCCGCAATATGTGAGTGAGGCTCTTAACGGCGTCAGCATAAAGATAATAGGAAAAAGTTAAATTATGTCGATCTGCCTTCGCGAGATGGCCGACCGTGTCTGTGGTTATAAAAGTTGAATTTATGACTCGAATTATTTCACTCGCTTTTCTGGAGAAACTTACTTTTCAAGCGGACAAACATTGTTGGGTTCATACAGTGTTTAGTGCTCCGGATTCTTAAAAATCAATGTATAAAGTTATAAGATCAGAACTCCATGCATTTCGTATCGCTGAAAATAACTTCCATTTCTTGGCAAAACCAATCAGGTGAAGCTAGACACGGAGTGGTCTCACGTATGCAACGTCTGCGACGCAATATGAGATCTGGATGCTTGAATTTGTATGAAAACAGAAGTGATTTAAGTATCTGTAAATATTTATATTCAGAATCAAATCATACTATAAACCAGACTAAAAAGTTCACATCTCATCTTAAATCAAAACTTTGTTCTTCGTTACAACCGCTAGAGATATCAGCATCGTTTTCGTTTTTCCTTCCACTCCCTATCCAGGATCACAATCAGAAACGTTTTTAATAAAGAGGGGAGTGTATCTAAGTTTTGGTCGTTTGTGTTTTATTGGGCTATTTTGATTTGATTTGTTGCAGGGGAGACCATATTGACCCGAAGCAATTACAGAAGTACGAGCACGTTAATTTTGAACCTTTAGGGTTAGCGGGCTAACCTCATTTTCATAGCATGAAATTTGTTTTGAAAGTGGGGAGCAAAGTTCGAAGTTCTTTTGGGGAAAACTGCAGATGGAACAGTGTCTTGCAAAGTTATTGGTAACTTTTTGGGTGAAACTTGCGCGGAGATGTACAATTTTTTGCCTCGTGAGTTAGATTTTCTGTAGAAACGATATCTCTCCTTGGCTTAATGTAAGTCGTAAATCCTTTTATTTTTGTAAACAATATCTTAACCACAACGGCTCGAATTTGTTTGCTCGTCCTTACGTAACAGCCATCCCAATATTTCCCTTCTCAAAGAAAGAAGTTAAAATGTCAATAGGCATGAACACCTCTCGAGTCACACAATAGAAGTTCTTGTCGATGAAAATTTCATGCGTTGAGGATTTCTGAGAGTCGGGTCGGTGAGCAAATATTCGACCTCTACATTACTTACGGTCGAAGACGGGTGCTCACTGGCACGCACTGAGGGCGTCCTATAAACAAACAGTTTTATGTAGAATCGTTGATTTTTTGTTTAGAATGGAAATATTTAAGAAGCTTTTGTTTATAGTTGAATAAATATTAAATATTTCGTTTATCTTTCTCTTAACATAATCCCTTACAAGTACTTATTCTAGTTAGGTGTTTAAGTAGATATTATACCCGTTTGTGAGAAATATCTGTATTACCTAGTTATAAAGTTGTTTTTTACGCTCTTGCCAATCGTGTTGATACTGGAAAAATCTTCCTTGTTGAGGCATGTTCAGCAGTAAACGCATGTGTGTTTTGTCTAGCCATTGAAAGTTGTGTAAATGATATGAATAAACGAGGCCATCTTTATAAATAAACTTAGGTTTTATCTTGAAACATAATTTGTTTCTGAAATTACCTAGTAAGTCACCAAAATCCAACTCATATACCTTCACAACCACAAAAGTACAAAACATGTCCGACAAAGGCGATAAACATATTTCTTGATCTCATGCAACTTTTCAGCCAAATGCAAACTTTGCCGCGGAACGTAATTTCGTAGCCAACAGATGCTGTATTTTATATTCCCAAAATATTTTCTGCTGAAGATTCGCATATAGCTCGAAACCGTTTGTTACTACCGTGTATGTTACTTGGAAATCGTCCTTGAAATAACATGCACTATGTTTATTTTTCACTTTTTCTAATATAACATTTTTCTTGGAGTACCTTGTTCAATACCTACCTATTTAATTCATTGTTATGATTCGAGCAATTCAAGTAGGCAGGCTTACTAAAATTTTGCCTAAAGCTAATGTTACAAAAGTTAACGAAACACGAAATTTAGGTTATAATAATTTTGAAATGCAACTATAGTGACTAGAATTAAAAAAACTACATATCTGCAATACTGCAGGTCTAGGTAAAGGCAAAGATTTATCCATTTCCATGCCCTTCACAAAGTATCTTGTTACGAAACCTTAGTTACTAAAATGGCCCAAAAGCAACACGCAGGCAATTTTCTTCACCCTGTTTATTTAACTCTCCGTTACCACAGCCATGTATCGTACCCCAAGATTTATACAGGGTGTGCTGAAAAAATAGCTATATTTATCTTAATAAAGCGGCATTGGCCTGGTGACCGACGTAGGGCCGATAGAGTAATCCGCGGCGACCCACACTTCATCACTGTCCGTTTTGTAGAGCGGGAGATATTATGTCATGTTTTACGTCAAATGGTTCGTGATGATAGGGTTTGATCGATTTTATATATTACTTAGTACTTCTACGATAGTAAAAGAGAGCTTGGGGCATGCTTGACGTTTCTCATGTGCCTTGGTCGGTTTCCCGTCAATCGCCTAACAAAATTTCGATAAGAGCCCTCTAGTCGGCACTGTCGTTCAATCAATTCAATCATGAAAAAAGTACCTAGCTGAAATTAATTTTGGACAATATGATGTAAGAAAAACAAACTGGTCTCTCCAGCACGTTCGATGCCCATCCGAGATTAACAAACATGTTCGATTTTAAGGATTCAGTGGAACACGACTACTCAATGTGTTTTAATCCACAGACGGTTAAGTGAGTTGGGAGTGGTGAATTAATTTTGTTTGTTTACTGTAGATCCTTTTTTGTTTTCAGTTGTATATACTGGCCTACGGCCTTTTCCATTTTACTTAAAAAGGATCAAGCCATTACTGTAATACCTATGCTCACGTTTTTCTACGAAACCAATTATAATAAAGTAATATTTAGTATTTATTGGATAAATAGGCTTCGCGTTGTGGTGCTGGCTTAGAATTCGCACCACCCCAACTATTCCCGCGGGTGTCGTATAAGGTGACTAAGGGATTTCTACCGGGGGCGAGCAGCAGCGCCTCCTGCAGAACACTTCTACCAACGAACTGCGATCCCCAACCCCATGCCCAGCGTGGGGATTATGTGCCTTACTCCTCATGAGATAAAAGCCTGGTGCTTATCAGGGGGAGGCTTGCGTCCAGCAGTGGACCAATATAGGCCAATGAGGTTGAGTTTGAGGATAAATAGGAGCTCATGGAATGTACCTACCTAGCACTTTAGTTAATATAGGTAATGAAATTTGCAAGGTATCTTGTTAGAAGTTTTAAGAAATTCACAGTCTCTTCAAAATAATCACAATACAGACGAAATAATTTGTTTTTAAGTTAGTTTCTGCAAAATCCTATAAAAAGTTAACATGTTGTGAAAAATGTGGCCAGCTAAGCATTAAAAATGGCGACCCGCTTCGAACGGAAAATCAAACATCATTTTGATCGTCTTCACGTCAAGATAGCCACTAAAAATGTGTGTGGATTTGTCTTAATAATCCGGAATCGCCAATATCCGGAAATTTTCCGGGAACTATTCGGTCACTGTCACGTTTCTATGTCGGGTAGAAAATGCACACGTGTGAAACGTGTTATGACGTTACAGGTTTCCGGGGACTCCGAGGACAAATGTCAGTACGATCTGCAAATATTGCTGCGGGTGTTCTGGGTGTTTTCTATGTATACAATATATCTATCTATGTTATGTCATGTATTAAGTATATCAGTTACTAGCGAGCCGCCCCGGCCTCGCACGGGTGCAATGCTGATACTAAATATACTACAGAATCGGCCCCCGGCCGGTACCGCTGCAACCGTTATGTCAATTCATTTCATTTCATTTATTCACAAACAAATACATTTGTGTTGGAATATTTACAGTTTATAAAAATATATATATAAAATAAAATAACTTGTCCCTTTTAATTCTGTAATATCTTCGAAAATATTCATTTAAATGACATGCTGGAAAGTGCCATATTAATCTATATTAAATGCACAATGTATTTGAGGTACCTAATTGGATAAGGATTAATGCTGTATTGCTTAAAATCGCTTCGTAAATAAGCCATTAATTCTCGTAAAAGTAGAGGATAAAAAATGGTTATTGTGGGTTATCCCTTATAGATAGACATATACCATAGCGGATTTTTTTTGTAGACGTTTTTAAGGTGTACAATACTTTAGTACATTATTTTGATATATCTCGTAGGGTTCAACCAGCGTTTGCAATGTAAGCGCAAAAAATAGTGTATATTTATGACATCACATCTACATCAACAATGCAGAAACCTGCATTTTGTATACATATAAACCTTGTTATTGAATCACTATATATTAAAAAAAACCGCATTAAAATCCGTTGCGTAGTTTTAAAGATCTAAGCATACATAGGGACAGACAGACAGACAGCGGGAGCGACTTTGTTTTATACTATGTAAAGATTATCAAGTATCCATAACACAGTCTCTTTATTCATTTATTTCTAGTTGAGAAACTGCGATCTATAATCTTTTTTTTTTAGGATAAATAAATAAATAAAATCTTTACTAAGAACATTTTTACAGGATCTTAAATACATATTGAAACGTTAACACTACCGAAGCTTTACAATCTCGCAGGTTCAGTTGTAGCCAGCAGGTGGACTAGCCTAAGTTCTTGGAAGGTCAGACCTTTGGTGCGTGACAGCTTCGTTTCAGCTCTGTACAACATGTTTTAAAACACAATAAAACATAA
Source organism: Eupithecia subumbrata (assembly GCA_949316285.1). NCBI lineage: Eukaryota > Metazoa > Arthropoda > Insecta > Lepidoptera > Geometridae > Eupithecia > Eupithecia subumbrata. The sequence goes on along the minus strand of OX438644.1, from coordinate 24,853,606 downwards.
TGGGCACCGACGCGAGACGTGAACGTGAAAATCGTTGGTACGTGGGCCACGTAGGCTTGATGCTTTAGCTCAAAACTAGTAAGTAGATTACAAATACTCGTATAATCCTAGATCGAGAGCAAACACGTTTTACAAAGGTCTTAAAGAAAATACTTCAACATAAAAATATCAGCACGTGTCTTTAATATTGTGAAAAGGTACTCATAAAAATAAGTACCACGTTGACTAAAATACAGAGAACACTGAATTTTTTATTTAATCCTGTGAAAAATACTATTGAAGTTGGCATAAGTATATCATTTTTCATTTCTTTGAATCTATTTGAGTGAGACGTTTCTTCTTTGATTTATTGTTTTACATAGATAGTTAGCGTTATATTCTTGGAAGGATATTCGGGTACTTAGCAGCTTCACCGATTAACTTGAGGTTGAATGCATAAAACATTTGTGTCAAAAACGTCAGTTAAAATGTAATCTATCGAAGAACACATGCCTTAGTAAAATAAATAATAATAATAATAATAATAATAATAAAGTAAAATAAAGTAGAGTAGAGTAAGAGATAAAATAAAGTAACACACCTGCTTATAGAGAATCTATTTTGAGGTAGGAAATAAATGACTACCTATCTCTAACTCAAGTAGGCACCGATAAAAACTAATCTTGTTTATGATTGTTGTTCTCGTTTTGCTTCTTTGAGCTCAGCACCAGGATCAGAGGTCGTGTAAATCAACCCGCCCCTAGGCACTGATAACGAAAGAGAAATTTTCTCCTAAATCATACATTTGTTTCGAGGGAGAATGCGTTGGGAATATTAAAGCGGGTGTGATACGATTTTGATTTAGATAACGGGTTTTTGCGACGGTTTTTTGCTACTCGATTTGGTTAAGATTATTTTTTAACAGATAAATAAAATACTCTTGAAATGTTTGCGCATAAATTCGACTTGCACAAATTGTCGAATTGTCGAGGATCTTTATAAATATACTTTGATAATATCAACAACTAACTACAAAGCAGGATCGAGTGTCCCCGCTCAATATAGGGAATTATTGGGCCCTAACCTGTAGGTATAACAAATGAAAAGTGTTAGTGTTTATCCACACATAAGGGAAAGCTTAAGAAAGTCCCTGAGCTGTTAATTTTTGGGATTGAAAATTCTTAGAAATCTGAAGATAAACATAAAAATAAATATTACTGGACAATTCACACAGCCCCAACCTAGCAGAGCTTGTGTTATATGTTGTGTTATATTAATGTTATGTAGTTCTAGATAACCTAATAATTAATGCAATACATTACATGGATAGATAGTTTTTAGTTTATCTAGAACACCGACAACACCCAGAAAAATATCTACAGATCATGCCAATATTTGTCCCGGCTGGAGTCGAACCCTCATGCTTCGCAGGCAGATCTTCGCCCGCTGCGCCAAAGAGATCGTCGTTTTTTTTCGTTGAAACGAAATAAATAATGCTGGACAATTCATACATCTAGCTCTAAGCTAAGCAGAGCTTGTGAAGACGTTTATACGTTGTTAATGCTAGAGCGGACAGCATCAGCTTTTACCTACTTACAGCGGGAGATTTACAAACAGAAAAATCCAGATCACAATCAAAAATTCTTTATTTCCATAAATACAATATGACTGTATACTTAGAAAGGGCCAAATTCATAAAACATTGTCAGTGTTTAATTTGGAAATAAGGAGAAGGAATTGAAAATAAAGTGTTATAATTATTTGATTTCTGTCGCTTTGATATGTATCATCATCATCATCATCATCAGCCTATAAGAATAAGAATAAGAATATTTATTTCCAAAAATTTACAAGATAGCCTTAGGTAACTATGTGCTATTAATATTAGCCAGCTAAACGTACACCATATAAGTAAATCTTATGTTATCTTAGAATAATGTAATTACGTATAAGTAGGCATACGAACTTGCAAGACGTATTACCTTAAGGCTTCCAGGCTATATTAGTCCACTGCTGATAATTATTATATTTATACTAAAGTCAAAAGCGAAAATGCAGCCTTTAGCTTGTTAGCTGTTATATTTGGTTTGTTCCAGCTGTCCATCGAAAGTACACAATTTCTAGAGGCACCAATAAAGGAAAACTGCCTGACCTTTCTGATAAAACAGAATAACATCATTTTCAATTAAAATTACCTGGAAAACATAAAAACAACCTAAATCTGTTCTTAGTAATTAAAAGCGGCGTTTTCACAGTAGAGCTGTCTTTTCCCATTAATCTTTCTCTAGAGAAATTGAAAATCAAGGATGTCGGGTCAGGGAAAAGCGAACGTTTTTCAAAACGAATTAATTAGCGAGTCGACTGTCTCTTATTGAGTTTCTATGCGGCTTTTTACTTTGCATTGTAAAAACATCTGTGACTGAGTAGATAATATCTTTTAAAGGTATTCGGATATCAGCTACATTTAGAAGGCTCCCGTAACTGGAGCCTGATCAGAAATAAAAGACTTGGTTACTACCTATTAGCTAAAATGAAACTCGAAATGGGTCAGAATTTCTTAATAGATGAGGAGTAATCATTCAGATTAACTCTAGACATGTCTCAATTAGCTACGAAGCCCTAACATTGAGCTTATAATAACGTTGATAATTTTTCTTGGTAAATAGCATTTTAATTCTTAAGTTCCTAATTTTCCAACCAAATAATTAAAATACAAACACGTAATTCTGAGGCTTTTTGTTGAAAGGTTAACCTGGCATAACGGGAAAATTTTTACTCAAAATGTTTCTACAAAGCGCCTTTCAGGTCTGTAATTATAAGGTATCAGTCTAGCCTGTGAATTTACAGTCCGATTACAAAGGTAGTATTTTAAACCCCTATCTTTTTATCTTTACTGGCTCCGCCATAAATTTTATTCTAAAACACGGCAACGTCAACTTGAAATGAATGGCGTACAATATTTTATTGTCTGTTTGGCCGATCGCGAAATTAATGCGTTACGTTATCAATACATGTTTCAGGGTTCACATTCATCAATCAGGGAACCGCTGAACTCGTTACCGAGTTTCGGAACAAACGTCGATGAGGCCGCCCCAATATGTTTGTGGAAACTTTTTGGATCGGGGGTTCTCAAACTGTGCATTGCTATTGTGATCTTGAAGGAAACATCCTTGAGGTATATTAACCCACTTGGCTTAGAATTTCAACTCTTTTCGCGTGTGGCGCCTAAGAGGCGACTAATGAAATTCCGGGGGGTGCTCCTCCTGTAGAACTGATTCACCACCGCGTGGGGTTTATGGTGTTAACTCTAATGATAAGTGACGTTATGACAATTATCAGTGTGGCCTGTGTCCAGCAGTGGCCTGGTAAACGCTGTTGAAGTGATGTAATGGGATGGACCCAAATACAAACAATACAATGATTTTAGCCAGGTGGCTCAGCTTAACGAGGGACATCTTCAGGGTGAGTGCGGTTCTAGACGCGCGCGTTCCGCATCTCTCCGACCACTACGCACGAGCGCGCGTTGAGCCCGCGACGTGAGCGCCGAGGGTGGGGGTGGTGGGGGGTGCGTTGCTTGTAGATGCTGCAGGGCGTGAGAGTCATCTTCTCGGAAAGATCCTACTTTGTCGGGTGTTGGTATTCCCTGGGTACATATGGAATTAACAGTATCTACACCCGGCTCCATACTGATATTCGACTTCTCATGAAGACACGGCTTCCAGGCGGGTGGTAGGTTCCAACCTAAAAGCTTATAAGCTTCTTATTTAACCCGCTTACATCCGTAATGAATTAGTACTAGGTACATACTTACATTAATTATTATTTCAGGTTCATTCCATTTGCATGAACTTATTCCAATAATAAGCCAGTAAAGTATTCGTACCCGAATGAAGTTATAAGTGAGTCATGTTCCAAGAAAGTTTGAGAACCCATGTTCTAGATCACTCACTTCCGCACGAAAGGGTCAGACTTTGTAACTAGCTTATTACGTGACTACTTTTGGTAAATAATGTTCCAGTCTGTCAGATAGATATACTCGTAACAAGAAGAACAATAATTATATTTATACAAAACAGACTAAACCCATAGATGTAGGTAAAATCTGTAGATATGGAACGTTCTCCCAGCGGTTACTCAACAACTGGCCTGTATTACAACTACACATAAATACCCGCTCACAGTTACATTTCTAATCTTGTGCAATAATTACAATGAACAAACACGAGAGCATTGCTGTGTTTTTGTCAATAAATCAACGTCGTAGCATCAAATAAAGTACAACGTCGTAGCAAGCACGCGTAACACAAACGCGCCGCCTGTCCGACTATGACTGAGGTGGGTGGACTTAACTGCACCTAATTGGAGCCTTCCACTTTTGAGAAGCTCATCTTCCCTTTTTATTTAGATCGATGGCTAAAACCAAAGCGTAAATAAATAAATACGTTCTAAAAATTAACCACGTATTACAAATAATATGATTATTGGCTTTGTTATTAAAAAGTTTTTGCTGTAATTTACTTATTGCGGTAAACTTATCACTGAAAGCATCTAAATTAGATATTTAAAAATGAACATAAATCTGAAATTAAAACAAAAGTTTATGAACCTCAACTATTTACGACTGAAATTAAAACGATCTTTATTTCACCTTTAATTACAAGGCATTTAGTAAAAGCATTTCAGCTTAACAAGTTTTGAAAACATTAAACAAAGGGATATTTATTAGAAATTGGAAACAGGAAGTTAATCAGAGATTGTGTAACAGAGTCTAGCAAAGGCGACATCAAATTAAATGGGTCAGGCGAGCCCGGGGCGGGCCGCACTAACTACGACTCGATTCGAAAGGTAAGGAGGCGTTCATGTGGCTACAAATGCAATTCAAGACAAGAGTGAATAGGTGTTTTAAGATCTAAGTGATTACATCGTCAGCCACATCGTCACTTACCACGAAACGTGTAAGTGACGTCAAACGAAGGTCTATCGAAAAAAAAATATCTGATCTGCGTTGATAATTGTTATAATTATTCACGGGTTTTTATCGCGTTTATTTTCCTATTTTTGCAGACGTTTCAACAGGTTAACACTCTATCGTGGTCACGGGATGACTGGAGTACTGGAGCTACCGCCTCTGGGAAGCGGGGGCAGCATCTGTTACTACCCTCACTTGTTCTTCAAAAATAGGAATGTCACTTGGACGACACAAAACATTAAACGTGTACGCGACGCACTGAGAGACCGGTCTACGACGAGTACACTTAGCTATTAACTGGATTCCACGAGGCAGAGAGTCTGAAACCGTCTTCACGATTGAAATTAGGATATTTATTAATTTCAATCGCTTCCCGAACCATTCTCTTATAGTAATGCCTTTTCATTACAGATAACTTGCGTTTTATGTGGTTCAATCCAGTGATTGGGTCCTAAGTCTACTAAATGTTCGGCTATTGCAGACTTATTTCCTTGTCCTGCCTCCTACTGTGTTCTTACCCAGTATTCTATTTCTAGATCATCTTTCGCGATAAAGTTTGTAATAATGTCCATAATAACATGAAACTTCATGAAATATTGAGATATATGTTTACCATCACTAAGATAATAGTAGTTTATGCAACTGTCATATAATGAAGGGTATTAAAACACGAGTGTGAGTTTATGAAACGAGCGTAGCGAGTTTCATAATAGTAACGAGTGTTTTAATACCCGTGTTATATGCAGTTGCATACACTACTTTATCTTCACTAATGCAATTAATCAAACAACAAGAGTAAAAGCTGACAATAGTTTATTTATAATAATTGTTCAAATTTTGGATGGTACAATTTTGAAAGTTAATGTTAATTATTGATCCAGCAGCTGTAGCGGCCGCGGGGCAAGCAGTAGAGCTCGTAGACGGAGTCGGAATATATAAAACTTTCACCATGATTGTACTGTCGTCTATGTTAGAGACTTCATCGAACTGGATGTTGTATAGCTCTTGCCTTCGGCATGCCCCCATTATGCCGAAGATTAGTGCAACCTGTAACAATAAACGATATAATAAGCTTGAGGTACATAGCCAAGGCAAAAACTATGATTTATGAAGTAGTAAAGTGTAGGTACCTACTACCAAATTTATACACAAAGCGCTTAAACGGAGTGTCTAGATAACTTGCGTGTGTAGTACGTAAGTACTAGGTAGATTAAATAACAGAACTAAAATACACTTACCTTTTCAAAAAGATACAAAATATCTTGTGAATCTTCCAGGAACATCTTTATTTGACCTGATGTAAACGTCAAGGACTTTTTTCCCTTGTGTCCTTCTGAACTGCGTTTCAGGAACGCTATGACTTTTGAATACTTCGTGATATCAATATTGTTGTAGATACTCAGTGTGGACTTGAGCATAGAATATTTAGCCCACCTCGCTATCCATTTTTAACTTTTAATTTGTATTTTAAAAACAAAACACATTGCGAAACATTAAATTCACGCGTACGTGTATTGTCACAGTGAACTTGCCGCCATTAATATCTAACCAATGAGAGCGCAGCTGCTCGCGCAGGGCCAATCAGGAACGAGCGCGCGCTGTTCTTTTTTTATTTAATTGGCACAAGATCTTACCAAAGAGTTTTGTGTATGTAAGTTTAGTAGTTTCGACGAAGTTTTCACGTATAACCCAACTGTTTTCAAAAGCCAGCCTAATATCAAAATTTTATACAACTTGTACGAGGATTTTGACATAAGGCTCGCCAGGTTAATTGGTCGCGTTTTATTGATGTTATAATGAGATTTTACGATATCGATGTGGATATTATACCATCATGTGAAATTGCTTAAATTGAGTGTTTTGCTAACTGCGCTATAACAGTAGTAATTATAAGTCAAGTATTGGAAACATAAGTAGAATGTTATAACATTAGTGTAGATAAAATTACATTTACGTTCGATTCAAACGTTTTAAGGCATAAAACTTTTGTATTCCAGAAATTCAAATGACTGACCCCGATTATATTTCCCGTTCTGAAACTGACACTGATAGTTCTTTAAGGCTCTGTCAGAGCAATATTATTGACGAGTCACTATTATGTTATAAGCAACACTATAAATAAATAATGTTTTCTTATCATATTAATATTATAAATGCGAACTTTTAGAAGTTTGTTACCTCTTCACGCCGAAACTATTTAACCGATCAGGCTGAAATTTTTCATAGAAGTAAGTATGTACTTCAAAACTTGAAAAAAATACTACTTTTGATTCCGAAAAAAAAGTGTGCAATGTGATTTAGCTGATAGTAACTCTTAGGTAAAGCTGTTAATATTATTCAAGACGACAATATCTAAATTTCGGAGGTAAAAAAGCTTAAGGAAATGACAGTGTAGACAAGCCCTTAGCAAGCAACGAGTCGACAGCCAGCCTTAACACGCTGCTTCAATTGCTTTAAATTAGGTAAATAGTACTACCCTCCTTGAATTGTCTTTTATTAGCTCAAGATTTTCTCGGGAGCTTGAAGAGCGGACTTCTTTGCCAATGGTTGAACCTATCTTTAATTTGATGTTTTCTGTTCCATTTTAGGTTTATTGTGTAGAATCTGGAGCGGAAAAGAAAATATTATGTTAATTATGAAAATCTCTTCGGATGCAACGACACGTGTTATTAAGGCCTAACTTCGCTTACCTATAGGCCCACTTGCGCTAGCCTAGGTTAACATGGTTAACTCAGAGCTAAATACAACTTTGGAGTAAAATTCTAATTATGTCTTGTACCACCAAGAGCCTAAATTAACTACTAGTTAACCTTGAGCTAATTATTTAAATTTTAACTTTTGATGCAAGTAGGCCTTATAGGTAAATTTGAAAAAACTGATGCGATTTCCTGTCGTCACAAATCCAGGACTCCAGTATACTAACTGGAGTCCTGGATTTGTGACGTCAACATGGATAATTGTATGAAAAACAAAAGACAATCGCGCCATCTTTTAAAAAATCGTTTGAACCTTTAATTATTTTACTGAATTTGTCATATTTGGCAGTAGTTATATTTTTAGTTGTTATTTTATGCATTACTGGAATAGGTATAGTGAGCCATAACTATTTTAAAACCACTGGAAAAAAGTTTCACACTCAAAACTTCGATTGCATATTGAAAGACTAAAAACTTAACGTTAACTCTAGTAATTAAAATATCTGTCTAGATCTAGCACAAATAGAAAACCGTAGCCGGCAACATTACAAAGGGTGCCTTATCAATTAAGGTCCGTACCAAAGGCGACGAAGACAAATGGTGGTACTTTTCCTAATGTATTTTTCCCGGCTGACGTTGGACGAAACAAATGATAATCGGAACAGAATGAAGTCAACACTAACGACTTGCGATCTATTGTGGCGTAGCAAAGATACGGTAATTGATATGTCTCAAGCAGATTTCTTTATAAAGAAGGAAATAAGTGGTATATAACACGCCCCGCCCGGGTCGCACCGTCGCCGAGGCTGGGCAGTGAATGCGATATACTAAACTAACACATTCATGGCCCGAGACGCAGATGCCAGTATCCGCTCCTGTGTAGCGGCGGCGTTCTCCATGCGGGTCGCAACGCCGAGGCTGGGCAGTGAATGGGTAAAAGTCCGGTCTGGTCCTTTTTTGTACACATTTTGTTCTTGTTCGTGCTACGCCGCAGCGTTCTACACCGTAGCGTTCTACGTCGTAGCGTTCTACGCCGTAGCGTTCTACGCCGTAGCGTTCTACGCCGTAGCGTTCTACGCCGTAGCGTTCTACGCCGTAGCGTTCTACGCCATAGCGCTCTATGTCGTAGCGTTCTACGCCGTAGCGTTCTACGCCATAGCGCTCTATGTCGTAGCGTTCTACGTCGTAGCGTTCTACGCCGTAGCGTTCTACGCCATAGTGCTGTATGTCGTAGCGTTCTACGCCGTAGCGTTCTACGCCATAGCGCTCTACGCCGTAGCGTTCTACGCCGTAGCGTTCTACGCCGTAGCGTTCTACGCCGTAGCGTTCTACGCCGTAGCGTTCTACGCCATAGCGCTCTATGTCGTAGCGTTCTACGCCGTAGCGTTCTACGCCATAGCGCTCTATGTCGTAGCGTTCTACGCCGTAGCGTTCTACGCCGTAGCGTTCTACGCCATAGCGCTCTATGTCGTAGCGTTCTACGCCGTAGCGTTCTACGCCATAGCGCTCTATGTCGTAGCGTTCTACGTCGTAGCGTTCTACGCCATAGCGTTCTACGCCGTAGCGTTCTACGCCGTAGCGTTCTACGCCGTAGCGTTCTACGCCGTAGCGATCTACGCCGTAGCGTTCTACGCCATAGCGCTCTATGTCGTAGCGTTCTACGCCGTAGCGTTCTACGCCGTAGCGTTCTACGCCGTAGCGTTCTACGCCGTAGCGTTCTACGCGGCGTAGCAGTATACATTAACATTGTGAAAATAAACATCAAAAAGGTTTCAAAAAGACAAAAAAACATAGGTTTTTTGATAAGGATACGACATATGTATATTTCTTTATTGTAGACTAGTTTCTACCCACGGCTTCGCACGCGTTGTTTCTATGGAAACGTTTAAAAGTTATTTCTATTCCAGGCCTAGAACTGTGTGCAATAATTTAACCTGATCTGTTCAGTAGTTTTGGCGTGAAGCAGTAACAAACATCTTAACATCCAAACATCCAAAATTTCGCATTTATAATATTACGGTGTTGATTACAACACCCTAATAATTATAAATGCGAAATTTTGGCAATCTCTGGTGTCAGGGGCCAACTTCCACTTCAGGTCACTGCGCTATAAAATACTTTGGTACCTAGATAATAGTTCAGCTAAAAGTATTTCCATTAGTATCGTTTTCCAAGACGTGCCGACACGCTCGCACCCCACGAATAATTAACGATATATTGAAATATTTAGCATTCCTTATCACCCGTTCACTAGCAGAGGGAGAATAGCTGGGTTATTTTTATGAAAAAGAAAGTATTGTTAGTGTTAAAAATTATGTAATACTTGTTTATGGTACACGCATGATTGAAGCGTTTACTAAATCAATCGAAGATTGAACGTTATTTTTATCTATACGATGGTTTTTTTTTACCTTCGTTTCTAAATTGAGGATAAATCATTTAAAATTATATAATTCCGTAAAGAATCTGCTAGAAATAAAATTATTGATAGGTAAACCCAATTTTGATTTAAGACTCTCTTAACCAAAAACATGTTGTTCAATAAATAATATCTTGTGTAACTGTGTGGTGCCGGCTTAGAATTTGCACAAGCCAATAAGGCGCATCAAGGAGAGGCTTGCGTCCAGCAGTGGACCAATATAGGCCGATGAGGAATTGTGTAACAAAAAAAATCATCTGCGTATTAGGGTTCTTAGGTTACAATTATTTCAACTTTAGATTGAGCCAACTGTTCCCATTTTAGCTAGGTGTTCTTGTTCCTGTATTTGGAGGGGAATGTTGGTGATATGATCGCAAATTAACATTGTTATCGGCGGTTCAAAGGCCACACCTGAATGAAGTTAAGCGTAAGTAATAACAAGAACAAAATTAAAATTTTTAAAAACCCCCGACAAATTATTATGAAACATGGCTAAGATCACTCGGAATAAAATTACATATGCCAAAAAAAAAACTAAATGAAAATCGGTTCATCCGTTTGGAAGCTACGATACCACAGAAAGATACACAGATACACAGACAGACACGTTAAACTTATAACACCCCTGTCTTTTTGCGTCGGTGGTTATAAATACATATACTAAAACAATTTGTATTTTTTTCTGAGTAGAACATCACTAGAAAACTGTCACGTAAGCTTTAGTGAAGACACCAATTCACTCATATCTTGAACAAACCTAGGTTGTAGTACCCAGTCAAAAAATACAGAAGTGACCTTTTCATCCTCATATCCGGTATCATCAAGACCTCCTTTTGTTTCTTCCTGTCTCTTCAGTCATGTTCTTCTGTGCGCATCCAAGTTAAGACGCTGTCCAAACAGCGACACCGTAGAAAGTACACTTTTTCGTCGCACCGTTAGCCGTTCTCCGACATATTACAAGCCCAAAAAAAAAACAGTGTATAGTCAAATGTATGGAAAAAAGACTTATACAAAAATATTTTATAAAACGATCTAGGATCTTGAAAAAAAAGAATCACAAGAAAGAACAAGAAAAAAAATTTTCGTCTCGATATGCTCAATATTTTGAGTGACAACCATTAATTATTTTAATACTATATGAAAGGAAATTTTATCAACAAAAGAAATATGTAAAAAGTTTTAAATAAATAAAACCATTAACATAATAAAACCCAAAAAACACATTTTTGTAAGGCGTTTAGCGAAGTAATTGCAAAAATGATAATATTTTGCCAATAGAATTTCAACCCTATTACTCAAACATCCCTTTCAATATATGCTCAAAATAGCTTCCAGTAGCTTCATTCGGAGGCTGGATGCCTCCTCGGACGGACGTGAGGTTATGTAACTTTTTTCGCAATGACAGCTGGGTTCGACGGACGAATTACGATTTTCGACAACTTTTGTTTTGCGGGTTAAATGGTTCATTCGTCATTGAAATAAAGTCTATATTTGATTGAAGCTAAGCCAAAAGAAATTTGCAGGAATTTTATTCATTGACAGACCTACCAATTAAGTAGAATAGGTTTATAGTGGTTTTATCTCTGGTAGCTAGATAGGTAGGTAGGTACTACTCAACATGTTTACAGCACGAAAAGTATTGGTCGAGTTAAAATATGTTAAATAGGTAGGGCGATTTTGATGACCTGATATATAAATAAACAATGCTGAAAAATTAAAATAGGAGCCTACGTCCAGCAGTGGACTTATATATATGAATTCACACATCATCACCAAGGCCGAAGCTAAGCAGAGCTTTGTTATGGGTACTTACTAGATAACTGATTTACTTAGGACCAACCATTTGCATTTTTTTTCTCGTAGTTCTACCAGTAGAACTACAGGCAAATTTAAATTACTCGTAGTTCTATCGGTTTGTTCTCTTAGAGAAGAGAGATTCTCAAAAGGACAGATACTCAAAAATAATAATTTACTTTCAATTTTTAATAACTCATAGAAAAACCTCAACGGAGCGGTTTGTCATAACTTTTTTGTTATTGGCAATATGTGTACATTGACATCAATATAATAATTTTTTTGCTAGCGTAACATAGAAGTCAAGTAAAGGAGATGTTTAAAGACGCTAAAAATGTAATAAACATGCAAAACAATTGTATTTCCAATGACAGTTGTCAAAATTATTGTTAATCACTCATGTTAATCATAATCACTCATGAGTTCTTGGAAGGCAGCAACATAATAAAGAATACTTTATATCGGTATGAATATCAATTTGGATAGCAAGGCATGGTCTGTTGTGGTTTTTATGATTATTTTGTAGAATTACAATCTAAACTAAAACTATCTTCATGATTGTTGCGTTTTATTTCCGGAAAATAAAATTAATTATGTAAGCGAGTGGTACTGAGATAGTGTACAAAATTATATCCGTGAAATTCATCATTCAGCATTCCAACATTCACGTATTTTATTTTACGAATATTTTTATAGATATATATTTATATATTTTTATAGTATCGATTTATAGATTATCTTTTAAAGGGAAATGTATACGATTCTACAACAAAACTCCAAAAGAGTTAAAAGTTATCAAAAAATAATTTCAAACAATTTGTAAAACATATCCTTTGTTAAAAAGGCTTACTACAAAATATCAGACTATCTCTAGAGGATAAAAAACTTAGGTATTGCTAATAGTATTGCTCCAGCTCGAAAACTAACACCCTAACAAGGTAAAGGTTTCTTGTTCGCTTCTTTACTTTACCTTAAAAAGATTGAAGTGAACAATAAATTAAAGTAATCACTTTATTTCCCAGTTTTACTCTTGAACCTTATTTGAATTTATTGACGTGTCCAAGACTCCTGTAAGGGGTAAAGGAAATAAAGCACTGTTATATTTCATAGTATATCTGATTATTTTATGGACGACCTCTGTGGCGCGGCGGGGAAAGGTCCACCTGCGACACAGGAGCTTACAGTTAGTTTGATTCCCGCCTCAGGACAAATGTTTGTACCATCTGCAGATATTTATTCCAGGTGTTCTGGATGTCATAATCATAATCATGATCATAATCACTTTATTGCATGTCTTATGTATAAAAAAAATATCTATCTGTGTAGTGTATTTAATAAGTATATCAAAATAAGTATACCATAACACAAGCTCTAATTACTTTGAGGTTAGATGATGTTGTGTGGCTTGTTCAGCATTATTTATATTTTAATTTTTTTTTGAGAAAGCCCTCCAAAACCACATCGAAATATCTTCAACGATTGACACTTTTGTAATCCATTTAGACCTCAGTTGTTTTGACTAAATTAGTATATTTTTTTAATGTATAAAGTATTATCATAATGGTCGGTGATATTGTCGGCACTTTAACATGCATGAAGATGATATTATTTTTTTAAGTGTTTCTGATTTCTATGAATAACTATCGATGAATGTAATTTTTATTATAATTGAGAAGCTACAATGAGCGACATAGGTTTTATTAAGGTAATTTACATGCAACGATAGCAAAGCCGCGGGCAAATGTTAGTTAACATTACATTATTACCTTGTGATTGTGCTATCAACCAAAATAAAACAAAAGTTTGCCTCTTCTACAACAGATAAATTTGGCATAAGTCTATGTTAAAAATAAGCGCCTCTGCCGACCACATTTGGTAATATTCACATGCAATCTGACAGTCTTAGTTTTCCATGGCAGCGCCTTAATACGCCCTGTGACTTTAAAGAAATCATCAGTCGATAAAAATCCCAACTTGCAAGCTTACCTTATATGAAATAAACATAAGTAACCACAAATCCTCACCTACGAAGATATTTAGGCTCTAATAGAGAACAAAGAATAAATAAAAACCTACTGTAAGTGCCTAAGAAATAGTAGTCTTGAATAATCAGCGATAGAAGTTCTGGGTGGACCGACATAGACAGGTTGATGGATCGCCTCGGGGAGTTGGTACTGGAAACTCGTTTAGAAAGCTAAGCCTCAAATTGAACTCTATTTCAATAGCGATAAGCCAAACCTGACAGTCCCTTATCTTTCCTTAAAACTCGTGAAATTGGCGGCTGAAGGATTAGTGATAAAGCTCTTCGTTGTCAGGACTTCAGTGGATTGGGAAGATTTGGGAATCAATCTTGGATTGTTTACGTTACAATGCAACTTTTCAGGATGTTCATTGTGTCGGAATAAATCTTCAGTTTGTTAAACAATAAGGCAAAATTCAACCAGTTTAGGTTATCTTTGTTCGTGTTTACCAGGATTATCTAAAGTTTTATGGACAGTGATGTTTTATTAGACCGTCTTTTACAAAGCACGCTAACATCTGCTTATGAAATGTAAACGTTCACATCTCTCGGAACTCCTCGAAGGTCATCAGTTCATGAAACTGCCTGTGAAGTTCAAATAGCAAAGTGCCTGGCTTGCTATTTTTGTACAATGTAGGCGCTATTACACCGACTCGTACGATGCCGATTTTCTATTACCAGCAGAATTTGAAAAATGTGACTCTATTTGGGCTACAATTTGTACTGTTATATTATGGCTATGAGTATCCAAAAAGGTAAGAGGGTCATAGCAAAAGGAATTTTACAATTAAAATTCTCAGTCCCATTTAAATTAAAACAAAACATTGCGTCACAGAATTCCTTCGCGCTTTCTATTTAATTTTTTCCCACAAAAGCGTTGAAATTCCCACATGAACCGCAGTCCCATTTGTTCCTCCTAAGTCCAAGTCGTTAATTTCCTAATTACAGTTTCAAAATAAAAGCCTGTTTTTGTTCCGTCTCTTCCTTGCGAGGCCATCGCGCCCGGAAGGTTAATGGAAGAAAAAATACGTTGTACAAATTTGCATTACATTTCTCTTCTTGCAGACTCCGAAATTAAGCCCTCGGTTTCTGCATTCAGGACTTTGTTTAAATTACTGTAAATTTTGTGATTCGCGTGTAATATTCAATTTTACTCGCCTCGCCTCGGCCATCTTTCTTTTGGGTACTTTTAGATTAATAATTTTTGTTTCTGGAACGCTTCAGGGCAAATTATTTACGGAGGTCCCAGTCTATTTGGACTGTATTATTTGTATTGGCTGGAGCTTTTTCTGGAAAAATGCTTTACCGATTGAGGTTTTCCATAATAAAATACAACATTTATTTAGTTACCTTCTCAGACTCAAGCTTGGTTAGCTGGTTTGAAGTATTATAAAAGGAAATACTCACACCAATTTCAGGTAGTTTTTATAATAACCCATCACCATCACCGTTCGTTATAGAAGTGAGCAAAACGTATTGGCGAAGCGCGCCTTACTCTCTTGAAATCTACGTCTAAAATTTTGAGAAGTTTCAAGGGATGGACTCTGACAGCGTAATTAACATGTTACCATGCACTTTTTCAACTAAATGAGGTAGTATGGGACTATTTCACAAAAATAGATCACGATTTGAGCTCGGCAGCAGTCAGTTGAAAAAAATTATTTGCTGAAACAACTTAAACCTAGACAGCCAGCTAATGTGAAAACATCCCGAACATATCATGTATTTACATCAGATAATCGTATTTTTTAGCCATGTCATATCCGAAATTTGGTAAATGATAATACAGCCGGTGTCAGGCAAAGTTATCGATATAGTCAGTCTGCCAAGTTGAAACTGGCGTAGGTCCGGTGGGAAATCTGCAATCTTGGCCTTCCGCTAACAAAGTTTTCAACTAAAATCCTATTGTGCTCAGTGTCGTGGGAACACGGAGTACACTTGATTAGTATGAAGTCTTGAAAGTTGATGCAAAACCGCAGGAGTTGCGAATTTTGAATGCAATAGGGGTTTGCGTTAATTAGATACGCTTTATTGTCTTCTTCTTTGATCATATTTATGGCATTATCCTTTTGATAAGAATATTATATTGGTGCAGTAAGCAGTTTGGGGGACCAGACTCGAGAAGATGCTCCGCTATGGCAGACTTCTCTGTTGCCAGATTCTTTACCGCTCGTATGTGCTACTTGACTCTGCAGGTAATAGTTTGGCCTATAAAGAAGCTTCCACAGCTGCAGTCACTCAAATCATGATAAATATCCCGTTGTAAAAAATTACTTTAATGTTAATAACCATGATGGATTTAAAAGTTTGGGGGACGCTTATACCCGGCAGTGTGTCGATATTTGCTGAAGACAGAACGAGAAAAGTTAAGTCTTTACCAAATTTGAATAAACTAAAAACGATGCGCAGGCTAATAAAATAAAATGGGTTTGTTTTTACCACTTTCAGAAAACAAAAACAAGGTCTAGACGTGTATCAGTGGAATTTTTCTATTTAGGGCAAATATTTGGTCGAACTCTCATTAATATACAGTTATTAATCGGTCTATTATTGCAAAAAAATATTTAAATAATGATTATTAATAAAACTAAGTCCTTTGGCGCCGTCTGGGTCAATGGTATTCTAAATAATTATCTACCTATGTATAGAAAACCTGATAATCATTCTATGGGCGCTTTGATTTTATTTAGAAAATTTCTATTTACGTACATACTTTCTACATTACTTTATTTTATACTAGTTTATGCCCGCGGCTTCGCACGCGTTGTTTCTATGACAACGTTTAAAGGTGATTTCTATCCCATAGGAACTGAGTTAAGGGATAAAAAGTAGCCTATGTTTGATTCCAGGATTAGAATTACCTGTGTGCAATTTCAGTCCGATCCGTTTAGTAATTTTGGCGTGAAGAGATAACAAACATCCATCCATCCATCCATCCATCCAAACTTTCGCATTTATAATATTGACTTCAAAAAGGAGGAAGTTGTCAATTCGTCAGTATGTTTTTTTTATGTATGTGTGTTTCTTGATATCTCCGCCTGTGGTTAACCGATTTTACTGATTCTTTCACTATTGTATAGAAAATGAACCGAAATTGTCTCATAAAAATGCTATTCCCGAGGGATTGGTGTTTACCCCATAAAGCTTAAAAACAACATAATACCTACTTTTGAAAAATTACGACAACCACAATTTTTTTTGTGATATCTTCGCCAATTCATAATATATTTTGATGATTCTTTGGTTGTTGCATAAAAGTTGACTTTTAGGTGGTCCCATAAAAGTTTGCCTTTCGAGGAATTGATGATGTGCGCCGTAAAACATCATCACTTATTATTATCACAATCACTAATGGTTTCCATGGCAACGGGCGTAAACAAGAGGTCTACCTACAAAAACATAATACATAGGTGACGGATAGCGCAGCAGTAAGGTTGTTCGTTTCGTGCGATCCGTCTACCGAAACTTCGTATTTCGTGTTTCAAAGTAGGCCTTCTTTCTTTTATTCGTCGTTTAATCCATGTGTCATCAAACTAAATTAGACTCGAATTTTAACTAGATGTCGCCACTAGAAGAATTTGAAGCCGGTTTATAGTTTTTAAAACACGCCAAATTATTGACATAGGTATCACCTGTTCGAACGCAAGTTACATAATTTTTTTCCATCAACAAAAACAACCTATTTCAAACATTCACAATAAAATCTCACTAGCAGTCAACGAAGTCGAATTCGTTTTCTTTATTCCATTCTCGTCTTCCACCAAAAACGTATTTCCAGGTTACGATAAGCCACGAATCTCGCGATATGATCACGCCCCATCAAATGTTCCCTTGGCGCGAGAACAAAATATGGTAGCGAGCGAAAAACATTTACAATCCGTCTGGGATGCTTCCCTATTACATTGGAGATAGATGTTGTAATCTGGGAGAAAATTAAATGGCTGTATCCAAGGGACTAGTTCGAATACCGCGAAATACCGAACAGTAAACAAAGAACATGGTGCTGAGAATGTGCGTAAACTTTCGGTGAAACAGATAGATATGTAGATTGATTGTACCACACAAACATAAAATGCAACACAGAAGGAAATACTGACTGAAAACATACAGAGTTGTAACTCTGACTAGGTACCTAATATAGGAAATTATGTAGCGTGGTGATTTTTTTTTTTTTTTTTTAATTATATTCATATATTCCACTCCTCCTGCTTTTGGTCGTTATAGTATTTTACTATTGGTAATCGTACAATTATCTAACTAATATTATAAAGAGAGAAGATTTGATTGTTTGTTTGTATTGAATTGGCTATGAAACTACTGGTCCGATTTGAAAAATTATTTTACCATTAGAAGTCCACATTATTCCTGATGAACATAGGCACTTTTTACTGCGGGTAAATGCTTCATTCCTACGGGAAAATCGGTAATAAGACAACGGGTAGTAAGAATGCAGCTAGTTAGGTTTTAAAGATGAAACTCTAGAAGAGTCATGCATTAGACGATGACTTTTGCGGCACAGCGGGCAAAGCCTGTGACGCAGGATATTACGTGTTCGATTCCCGTCTCGGGACAAATCCTTATACGTGCTGCAGTTATTTGTACCGGGTTTTCTGGGTGTTTCCGTTAATATATTTTTGCTTAATAATTAAATATAATCAGTTATCTAGTCCCCATAACACAAGCTATATCCTAGTTTGGGGCCAGATTCTGATGTGTGCCCTGCATTATTTATTTACTTTTGGTAGGTACTGACTAATGTACTTGATACTAAATTATGCCATTATATCGAGGTGTAAAGCTGACACTCAAACGACTCACTAAAACAGGTCAAAACCACTAAAACTACCTACTCCAGATAAAAATAGACTCATAAATTATCATCACACAAAGAATTTGTATCAAAATCTTAATTTAATAACCAGTTAGCATTTTACAAAATTATGTAAGCAAGTAATTATTTGAGATTATCATTTTATTGTCAATAATAAAATTCAAATAGGAGTACCAACAGGTATTTGGTGGGCTTACTCGTAAACTGGTGTTTAATGCCAAAAGTGAATTATTTTATGTAAGTAATCCCACCGGATAAAATCCTTCCGAGAAGTAGAAGTCATAAATATAACACAAAAAGGTATTTAAATAAGGACAGGATTCAAACTACAAACTGGGACTACTGAAATTGTAAACAAAATATAAACGAGTAACAAACGTGTGAAACGCAACGGAAATTATTCAAGTTATTCTATAAATTTCGAAATATTGAGTGAAAATAAATATGGCACTTCATAGAATTATGGCTATAAACAAAAAATATATATTTTGTGTAACTAGTTACACAAAATATGTCATTGTACTGTGTACACAGAAGTCATTTGTATGTATTACCTAGTTGTAGGTAAATATTAATGTACTTATTATTATTTTGTACCAACATAAGTTTTACTACAAACGATTTTTTTTATTAAGCACAGAGATTGAGCTGGATACGGGCATGATTTAGCATGATGATGGATGATGATTAATCAGAAGTCTTTCCTTCAAAGAAATGATTATACGCATATCTAAAGAAAGATAAACAACATAACTTCATTACATAGATAACTAACAATGATGTGTAATGCGTATCACCCAGAGTGCGCTGTCCCCATAACGATGGTAATATCGGTGCATAGAAATTAGTTCTTAGTAGGTAAACGATATGTGCATAACCTGTTGATTAACTCATTATTGCACAACATGCTGCTAAACCCGATGGTCATGTCATAATGAAAATATGTAATGGCGATGTACGCAAATACCGGGAAGGCAGCTCTTCACACTCTTATGGCCTTGGAAGCACTCGTTCATCAGGAGCTCCGTGTAGCGCCCCCGCGAATCGCACCACCGAGGCTGGGCAGTATAATGTGTATTAAAATATGTAAGCGCTTTCTATCGATAAGCTTTTAGATGAAAAAGAAGCGATTCTCTCTTAATGAGTTAATGAGTCAATAGAGCTCACTATCTTATACAAGGGCAAAATCCTTTATTCACAAAGAAAATTACGGTTAAACAAACTTCCTTGAGTGAAGTTTGACCATAATTACACTAGTCGCTGCATCCGAAGACATTTTCGGTCGCGGTCAAGAAATAAGGGCAGAAGCCTTTATTCACAAAGAAAATTACAATAAAATTTAATAAATAATTTAGAAGTAGTGTTTACAATTGAAACAATTGAGCTAACTGCAGACTGTTGCAAACAATCTACAGGTAGCTCAACTGATCCATATCAATACCAGTCGGAAGCGTCCCCAAGACGCTGGCTGCATTGCCCCGCTATATGGCAATGCTATAGAGCTTTTCGACAATGTGGTAGGTACTAAAATATCAGAACTTATCGTTTAATACTTTGAGTGCTCTCAAAGTACAAGTCGGAGTCAAGCAGCTCGTAGCAGCCCTTCAGATCACAGCTGAAGCTGGGCAGTGAATGTTCTTTAAATACACTGTGACTCGAATTCTAGGAATTAGTAGAAACAAGAATAATAATCAATTGTTTATTTGAGATTTATAGAAAACTAGCTGCATTCTTACTACCCGTTGTCCTATTACCCGTTTTCCCGTAGGAATGAAGCATTTTCCCGCAGTAAAAAGTAGCCTATGTTCATCAGGAATAATGTGGGCTTCTAATGGTAAAATAATTTTCCAGATCAGTCCAGTAGTTTCGGAGCCTATTCAATACAAACAAACAATCAAATCTTTCCTCTTTATAAAATTAGTATAGATTTGTTGATTGAACGAGGAAGTACTTTATAATTCGTCACGGATTTGTCGATGATAATTTCGCGTGTTTTAAAAAACGATAAACCGACTTCAAATTCTTCTAGTGGCGAGATCTAGTTAAAATTCGAGTCTAATTTAGTTTGATGATATATCGAGGGAATGTAAAAGGAATGTAAATAAATGGGACCATTTCGGGGCCCTTTCCAATAAAAAAGAATTATCAAAATCGGACTACACTGGAAAAAGTTATGCGTGGTCATACATAAAAAAAATGTTTATACCTACGCGTCGACTTCAGAAACTTCGTTTTTCGTCGGTTGATAAAAGCTTTAACAAATAGACGTAGAACTCTTGATTCTTATGTTCTTTCATAATCGTCTGATATTTTTGGGAACCACAAATAAATTCTGCAGCCCGCAATATGTCACGACCAGTGGTGAAACCCAGGCCAGAATTCATTGAACTGCTTCATGGATCACAGGACCTGTCAAAATTTCAACCGCAACTATCAAAAGCATCGCTTACTCGTATTGTCGAGCATTCTGCATACTCGCAACAAGGATCTTGCGTCAATTGGAATTTCAGAAGGCATTTCGACTGTCCTTGACATTCAATCTATAAAATAGAGTTATATAATCACTTTCGTAGATAAATTTATACGTTTTACGATCGATAAACTAAATTCTTGAAGACGATCGAATTTGTCTGGCTAATACATTAGTATAATATCGGAGGTAGGTACCTGTTTGGATATTAATTTTAATGGCTACGAGCTATTCACACCTGGTAGAGACGTGTTATTTTAGTTGCATTATATTTTATTATTTTGTTTTTTAATTTAAAAATTTTGTTTGATACGACATCGACACCACAATCCTATGAAATAATTGAAAATAAGCTGTCCATAATCATATCACCTACTTTAATATGTACCTATTGGGTAAATTATTATTAACAAGCATTTCATGTATTTAATTTCTGAAAATAAACAGACAACTGTTTTATATAATAAAATAAAGGTTTTGCTTAGGAATGCTAGGAATGTTGTAATTATTAAGAAAACTGCTTCGTATGCAAATGACTCTGAAGGCCGTCTGCCTAACCTCAACTTTGCGTCATTGAGGCTTCAAACAAGTTTGAACCTAATCTTCGATAATTTCCTTGCAAATTAATAATTTTCTCACGTGTCAAGGACTTTGTTGATATTAAATTAGTTTTATAGCCTCTTTTCTTGAGCTTTGACCCTTTGTTGAAATGATTCCACTATAGAAAAGATATTAAATAAAGATGCTTGCGAAATCTGTTTTGTTACACATTGACCTACATTTTCTTAAAATGTTTGTGGGCTACTTAATTTATATTGATATCTTCAGTAAAAAAAAAATAGGATTATGCACTAAAGTATTGTATGTTATAATATTTTATAGCTATTCAAATTCAGAGATAATAAAATATGGTTCAAATGACGACTGTGACGATGCCTTCCGCATTCTCGCATGAAGTATGGGCGGCATGAATCATGATGTTTTGTGACGTATCTTGTATTGTAGAGTCAAGTGCATCACTTGAACTTTAACACCTTTACAACTAAGTTGAATGTTGTTCAACATTTTCTTTTTGCACTTGCTATTTAGAAAATAAAAATATATTCATAGGTGATCTTTATTAAGGAGTTTAGCGTGATAAGATCAAAAATGACATGCCTTACTGCTTACGTTAGTAAAGTAAAAAGAACAATGGAGTGCAAGATTCAAAGCTTATAGAGCCTTAAAAGAAATCTTCTTAGTAGTATTATCTTGATAGAAGATAGGTATTCTACAAATACATTGAAAAGCTAGATAAGCTATTAAAAAACTCAGAACTAAACCATCGGTACATTCTAGAATTCGCCAAGTTGCACAAATCCTAGAATTCAAAATCGGAAGTGCCAACCGTCAAGTCCTAACAGTTGGCACGCCTGAATCCAGCGGAACCGGAAGGCGTGTTAATTGGATATGTCAGATGCCACTGGCTTTCACGCCCGGAGATAGTTCAGCTGTACTTAGAAGACGTTAATTATTTGAGCTGAACACGTCACATACCGAATTATTGAAATTAGTGTTCACGCTTGGTAAAAAGCTTTGTTTGGTGTGATAGATTAATTAATTTCAATTGACATAACTATTAATTAACTAAAATTCGTATTAACCATCTGTTGACTGTTGCAAACAAACTTTTTTAACAAGTTATTTAAGTTATAACACAGATCATTATTGGTCTGTAGTAATAAAATAGCTCAAATTTCTGGAAAAAAAGAACAAGTAAACTTTTGATCACACTTAAAAGTCATAACAGTAACAATTTGAGAAAAACCAAAGCAATCGAAGTCTTGTTATTGTTAAATTGAATTTAAAAAAAAACGAGATAAAGTTTATTTAGCAACAGAACTGACTGCCTTGAAGTGACACACGAAGACTTGCGACTGGCAGGATTGATTGATGGAGGTGCCAGCGACAAATTTTCTTCAAATAACTTTGAAAATCTTACGAAAACTTGAGACAGAATTTTCTTATGACAAAATGATCTGGAAAATGGTCTTTATTTATCAGATTGGTCTCTGAAGTTGGTTCTCTATTAATTTAAACAGTAATTTATGGAAGGAAGAGTTTGATTGAACCATTTACTTCACTTTTGTTGGAACAAAGTCTACCTGCAATCAAAAGGCTTTTATATTGTATAACGACAACAATGTACCAGGCCACTGCTTGATTTAGGCCTCACCTAATACACATGCATCTAAGTTCTTTAGGGAGTAATGCATTAACCCCACGCTGGATAAGGGTTGGGGAATGCAAGAATTTTTTTTTTCGCATTACCGACGCTGCTGCTCGTCGACGGCCAAGAAATTATTAAAAAAACTTGACAAATGACAATCTTATGAAGGTATTGAGGTGACCTAGGTTAAATCGTCGCGAGGAAAGGGTCGTCAATAATTAATCCACTATTAATATATTTAGTGGTCTGTTAAAATCAGCCAAAGCAATACGTGGGAACGCACCAGGAAAATAACGATTCGCCAAAGTTGACTGGAAAATTAAAATCTTAATCAATTAAATGTGGAATTAAAGACTTTTGTGCATGCAAGGCAAATGTATGAATGCATTATCAGTTTCAGAGATTTTTACGCCTTAATCCTTTTACGACATTTCATAACAAATGTCTAAAGGGACTTTAAGGATCCATTTATCTTTTAAAAGATTTTAATGAAAGTCAGAAAACGTGGGCAGGTTGCACTTAAAACTGGACAAATAAAGGAATTATTGTATTATATAGAATATACCTAGGTTTTGATGAATCGTCAATTTATGTATTTTACTTAACATACCAAGTTTTGTTTACTATGCTAAATATATTTTATGTATATTATATTACATGACTATAACTTCATTACATAAAATTTATTTACATTCTAGCTTCTAATAAGAACCACTTTTAGTGCATAATGTTGTCATAGAAAATACCAAATGATATAAATTATGTATTATATGTAAGTATGTATTGTATATTTAAGTAATATGCCACCGTCTACGTACTGCTTTGTGTCCATCCCAAGGTTGTCTGGAAGAGATCGGTCTTAGCGATAAGGCCGCCCATTGTGCAACTCTGTATCTCTCTTTGCCTGTATTTTTATCTTGTATTTTAATGGTGTGCAATAAAGTGTAATTGTATTGTATTGTATCATTGCAGCCCTGTACACTGCTGGGTATAAGCCTCCTTAAATTTTTGCCAGCCTCGTCTGTGCCTTTCGCATCCAGGTGTGCCCAGCGACTTTGAAAGTGTCATCAACCCAGCACAAATCATAAAAAAGAAAAAAGCAATAAAGCTATATGCATAACATTATGAAGTTATTTGTCTTTCAAGTCGTCTGTAGATTCTGTTTTACATCTAATTAGCTTCTCCCCGTGGCTTCGCACGCTTCTTTGCGGGATAAAAATGTGCCTATGTCCGCCCACATAGCATAGCAGTTATGGCGTCTATCTCCATGCCAAATTTTATTGAGATCCGTTCAGCCTGAAAAGACAGACAGTTAAGACAGAGAGACAGAATTACTCGTACTTTCAGATTTATAATATTGGTAAGGATTGAGATTGAGCTTGTTTATGACAAGTTGAGTCAAATCTTGTTTCTCAAAGTTGAGACAAAGAGTAATGACAAATCACACAAAATGTTTATGGAATTGTTTTGCTGACCCTCTTGATGTTAACTTCGTGGGTTCAATACTTTATTGAAAGCATTTTTAATCTCATAAAAAATGCCCTTAGATTTGATTTTTTATACCTTTGGATTGATGATTGCTTCCTTATAGGGGGTAATGTAAAAATGAAGTCAAGCACACGGCTTAAGAATTCATAAATGCGATCATAAAATGCAAATACGTGCAGAGTTATAAGTGTATTAGTTTAATCATAAAATGACAATAACATCTGTTGACAAAAATGTTTTGAACATCATTTGGTAAAAAAAGTATTTTAAGGAACTTTTTAAACCGTTCAGTTTTGAAGGACACGAATTTTTAACTAAAATTACTTAATAGGTGGATGTCAGGAATCCTGTTCTGATTGCATCAGTAATATACACTCTAATCAGCAACATTAAGCACATTTCTTAATCCCTTACACCCACTGCCCATAAAATGAAGTGATTCCGGTCTCAATTACCAAATTTTAACACCTCAACAGCCCCTAAAAAAAAGAAACAATTTCAGTTAATGCGGAGGAATCCGAAAACGAGCATTAAGTATCCCGGATGCGGCCGACCAATCAGCGGCGAGCTTACCGCAGGTTTAAGCACTAAAATCATAAATCACGCATTTATTCCGCGGGCACGGTCCGCGGGTGTAGTACGTGCTTATCGGTTATTTGCAGCGGAACGCAACAACCGACCCACGAGCTTTCGGGAACAGGCTGATAAATATTAGGGGAGATGGGCAGATTAGTTACAGCCGCGAAACCGACTAGAGCTTTCATGGAGCCACACTACTGCGCTATTGGTTTGTTCTCTGCGAACGGAATGAATTATGGCAAAATACTGCTCGCTATGCACACCTGGATAAGGTTTGACTTTGTCGAAAATTTAAGTTTAAGAAAGGCATAATTATGTTTCGAGTGGTAAATAGAGCTGAATATACAGGCATTTGTTTTGAGATTCTTAGTTTATGAAAGACACACAATTCGATTCATTTATTGCAGGAAATATGGTCATAATACAGGGTCTTGAACATTAGTATAGTGTCACATACTTTAGCAAAACACATTGGCATGCAAAATTTCTTAAAAGTAGGTTCATACATAAATTGCATTAATTTATAATATAACCAAATTTAAAGAATAATTAAACAAAAATATATATCAAATCAGCGGGGATTATGGGCATTACCAACAAGGCGCTTATCAGAGGGAGACCTGCGCCCAGCAGTGGACCAATACAGGCTGTTGAGGAGGTGAAATATCAATAATGTTTACTACTAATTTCTCAATTTTAAGTCCATAAGTTCCTTAAAACTATAAATACTTTTTCAAGAAGCCATAATTTTAACTTTTTTATAAATCATTTTAAGGGTAGGTACCTGCACGATGGATACTTGCACAGCTGTGCAGGTATCTCAAAAAGCTCAAATGAGGTCTATTTTATTTTTATTGTTAAAACAAAATCAACAGCCCTTATGTCTAAACAGTTATAACCTTATTAATCTAACTTGCGGCCAATAAGAGATTTACATTTTATAGAGGTTTAACCTGCAGAATCGACTATTTTATATAGATACTAGTAGCTCCCCGTGGCCTTGCACGTGCTTTTCAAGTAGCCTTTGTCTGTCCCCAAAATGCCCTTTACGTCCTTGCCGAATTTCATTAAGATCCGTTTAGCCGTTTAGGCGTGAAAAGGTTACAGACAGGCAGACAGATATAGTCACTTTCGAATTTATCATATTAGAATGGACGTGTGGAATAATAAGCCTTAATTTGTATTATTAATTAAAATACCTCAACCTCACCTCAACAGCCTGTCTTGGTCCACTGCTGGACGCAGGCCTCCCCCTGATAAGCGCCTCATTGGCTTTTATTATATGGGGGTAAAGCCCATGATCCCCACGCTGGGGATGCGGGTTGGGGATCGCAGTTTGGTGGTAGAATGGTTCTGCAGGGGGCGATGCTGCCCGCCCCCGGTGGATATTTTATTCGCCTCTTACGACACCCGCGGGAAGAGTTGGAGGTGGTGCAAATTCTAAGCCGGGT
Organism: Eupithecia subumbrata; assembly: GCA_949316285.1. NCBI lineage: Eukaryota > Metazoa > Arthropoda > Insecta > Lepidoptera > Geometridae > Eupithecia > Eupithecia subumbrata. Next base: position 24,826,701 of record OX438644.1, on the reverse strand, counting down.
GCCGGCTTAGAATTTGCGCGAATTAAAATACACAATATGATAATGATCCTTAGAACCTAAAAAATAAAAACAGCTGTGTTACTTCCTACGAGAATTCGTATCTATTTGTTGTTAGTAAACACCTTTCACCACCGGATAGAGTTCCGGGGAACTAAGCACGCTAAGTCTTCGGATTGCCGGATTCGCAAATTATTGCTCAATCGGCCGTGATTTAACTGTTTGTTGTAGTTCGCCCGTTGTGGCTGTGCTGCACATAATGCTAAATCAAAACTAGGCACGCTCGTCAGCCAGAAATGCACAAACTGAATACTAACTGTCAATATTGGTTTTGCGGGTAAAATGATTTGAAGTGATGAAGTTCAGGAACATACAAACGCGTCTGTAATATGTAAATATGATGAACAACGCGTTATAGTATTTTGGATTTGTGTTTCTAAAAGAAAATTACAATAAAATAATAGAAATAAATTAGAACTAGAATTTACAATTGAAACAATTGATTGCAATTTTAGGAAAACTAACAGCTAGGTAACTATAATAACAAAAATGGTGGGGCTAATTAAAAGTTTCTACAAAAATAACTAAATTAACTTGTTAATATCAGTCGTAAAAATAAATGTGTGTCTTCCCTCTGAGCCACCAGGGGAATTTTTAAATCTGCACAGACGCACGCAATGTATCATTATTTTAAATTTCAAGTTGATAGCTGGGGTAGTTGCTTAGTTTTTAAAGAGGAAAAAGGACAGACAAAGCGAGATCTTATGGGTTCTGAAACCGATCTCGCGACTCTAAAAATATATTATCTACTTATGTAGTGTATTGTATAATGTGTATCAGTTATCTAGTAACCATAATACAAGCTCTGCTTAGCTTGCGGCTAGATGATGCTGTGTGGATGGCATTATTTATTATAATTTATTTATTAAATATGGTCTCATTTTCTTAACTTTGGTAACTAGGGACTTCACCTAGCGAGAATTAGTGAAATAACTATTTCAACGATAAAATACAAATAATAACAATTCAATCTCAACAGATTGCGTACAATTAATATGTTACACATAACGCATAAGCACAGGGGATTAAGGTAGAATGAACTGAACGCATCCATCAACTGGCCTTAATGGCTTATCCGAATCAATTAGAAACTTGAGGCCCATGTTTGGTGTCAGGCGATATGTTAAGATAATGGTTCTTTGGGGAGAAAATTATGCAATATTTTCTATATTGCAAGAATATCCATCAAAATCATCAACGCTGGTACACTATCACGGAAGCAGTAGATTATTCAAGCTTATGTTTTTCTGGTGGTCTGTTCTGCAATAAAGAAAGGGACCTTCCTTTTGTGATCAATAAGTAGATTCAATTATAAAAACTAGCTTTAATGTATTTGTATTATTTGTTTGTAATTTTCTTTGTCAATTAAGTATTTTATAAGTAGCGGCAATTAAATAATTTAGTTTTAATGAATAGTTTGTTCAAATACGGGACTGACATACCAATGAATGAAAGTCCCCAAAATAAATAAGCCCCAAATTCGAATTGAAATGTAAACGTATCACCCATGCTAAACCTAAAATTCAATCTATATTTTTACGCAATTGACATTCCTTGTCGATTTGAAATCTTACCTTCAGTAAATATTGCAAACAATTGAATCTGAAACTCGACGCCAAGCACGTGAGTCTTTAATTTTCTGTTGTGGTTTGTTGACAAACATTTCACACGTTTTGCCATAATCACCACCGATATAAATATACATAAATAATGTATATATAGATACCTATATTATATATACCTATATTAAAGATAAGCTTAATAAGCAGTTTGCTGAATTGTTTCAATTGTGAATACTAGTTCTAATTTATTTCTTTTATTTGATTGTAATTTTCTTTGTGAATAAAGAATAAAAAAACTTATTTGCCTACCACTTTCATAATAGATCTTAGTTTTTGATGTGAATAAAACCCGTAGGTACCTCCTTAAATATGTTGTCCAATTCACGAAGACTTTCAAACAGTTTATCTTTTATAATAATTAACGGTCTTCATCAACACTGAAAGTGGATTAGCAACTAAATTTCGGACAAGGCATAAAAATGAAGTGTTATTGTAAAAATATTTAGCAGTCAAATTAGAAAGCAACTTAATTTTTGTCTCCTTAACAGTCTTTTATTTATTTAGTTCCAAGCCGCAACAGGGTTTTAACCAATATACTTTTTTTATATATAATTTTGCTAAATACTGTGTCCATTTGTATCGCAAAAGGAACCTAAAATAAGCGAGCTCCTTGCGTCCATGTTAGAATCTTAGCGGCGTGTCCCTTCCAATCGCACCGCAGATAGAAGACAGTGAATGCGTTAACATTTTCATTGCCACCCACCGACATACATGAATGGAGTCCTCCTCCTGCAGCAAGGGCAAAGCTTACTACAGTAAACTTTGCCTCTGCTGCAGGATTTGATAGGTCCTAGTTCTTCACAGCAGCGGTGCTACCTATTTTTTCTTGTAATTACGGTAACAAAGGAATTTTCTAAAATCCTTAGGACACTTAATTCAATAATTATAGTTATGGCAACAGCGGACATTTTCCTGGTGAGATTGAAAATCAGCGATGTTGAGTCCTTTACGACTTCTGTGGCGCAGCGGGCGAAGGTCCGCATGAGACTCAGGAGGTTGCGGGTTCGATTCCCGCCTCGGGACCAATGTTTGTAAGATCTTCAGATATTTGATTATATCTATGTAGTGTATTGTATTAAATAAATTAGTTATCTAGTACCCATAACACAAGCTCTGCTTAGCTTGGGGCTAGATAACGCTGTGTGAATTGTCCAGCATTATGTATTTTAATTTAATTTATTATTTACCTTTTCATCTTTATCACGTCAGCTAAGTATTTTCTTTGTATAACCTTATTTCAAAAAAAATCTTTGTTTTGTATCCATCAAGAGTTTCTAAGTAAGTACTTACAAGATTTAAGATATGAGTGATCTTTCTTCACTTATTATATAACCTAGGTATAGTTTTGATGAATAAACTCCTTTTTATTAATATTTTTATTTTAATTAAGCTATTTCAGGACCTACAGCGCCTTAAATGTATGTACTAAAATTCCACCTTCATAACTCCAAAATAAATAATATCGTCAACAGAATGCAAATTTTCACTCGTTTACGGACCCAGACACAAAATACTAATAATAATACATCGGAATGTGAAGACGCCTACGTTTGCATAGATTATGCTTATTTTGTTTTTTATTTTTGTTATTTTGCTCCAGTTGTTAATGGCGTCATTGGTTTTCTATTGATTTGCTAATTTATCAGTTACGTCGCTCATATGTCGGTTATTCACAATTCACACGAATGTATATTGGGTTCCTCGAAAACGAGAAAAAAAAATTGTAACTTAAGATATTTTCAGAAAGTCCAGCCAAAAACAAGATGCCAACCAGGTAGCTAATTAACTTGGCTAAGAAAACAACATAATTTAAGGTGCTACCTTCTATAAGAGCTTGTATTTAAAATTATTTAATTAGGGTTTTTAATTATTTATGAACACAGGAAACAGTAACTTTTTCGAAACCTATCCCTGTGAATGGTCCAACACGCTCTTATTGAATAAATTTTATTATTTATGTCTTAATAGAACACGGACCTAAATCTTTCAAAGACGTGTTTAATCTAAGAATAAATTTGCGTGGATTAATTTATACAGCAAGCGATATTTCATTAATTCGATAAATTTCGAAGATTCTGGCTTGGAGTTAACAAGGTCGTTTCATATTTTTTTATTAATTAATCGCCACAACAGAATAGCCGTTTTAGTATAATTATTTGCAGGACGAAGCTGAGATAATCATCATCTTTGTTTCACGTTCATTACAATGATTAAAAAGCTATTTATTTCATCATCGCTTATTTTGAGGTATATCCCAGATTATAACGCAGAAGTTGATCACACCTCAGTATACCTAAGCTAGACAAAATATGTTTAAATAGTGGTAAAAAAATCTACATAAGTAAATAAACTAGGTTTTTTATTTATCAGAAATCATATAAAGTTACAGTAACAGAATAAAACAATTACAACTAATTATAATTATACACTTATATCTATTTCTTAAAAATCTGAGCCGTCACCAGAAGGCAGAGAGCCCAGAATGCTGGCAGCATTGCCACGTTGAATGGCAATGCTAATGCGTTGACAAAAATAGAACCCAGCATTCCGATCACCTGTGGACTCTGATAAGATCTTTATATATATTGCGTGTAAATAAATAAATAATACTGGACTAACCACACAACATCATCTAGCCCCAAGCTAAGCAGAGCTTGTGTTAATGTTGTATTTTGAATTTATTTATTGAGTAACTAATACGATTTGAATAGACAAATTACATTAGTTACTTATGATTCATCATCAACCTAAATTAGTCCACTGCTGGACATAGGCCTCCCCTAATGAGCGCCATAGCGCCCTGTCTTCAGCTTGCCGCATCCAGCATCTGCCTGCAGTCTTTCGCAGATCGTCATCCCACCTGGCCGGAGGGCGTCCTACACTACGTTTGCCGAGTCGTGGTCTCCACTCAAGAACACGTTTGCCCCAGCGGTTGTCGGTTCTTCGCGAGATATGGCCGGCCCACTGCCACTTCAACTTGCTAATTCTTTGAGCTATGTCGATAACTTTGGTTCTCTGTCGGATGTATTCGTTACGAATTCTGTCCTTCAGAGAGACTCCGAGCATAGCTCTTTCCATAGCTCGCTGAGCGACTTTGAACTGGTGGACCAGCCCTACCGTGAGTGTCCACGTCTCAGCTCCGTAGGTCATGACGGGTAGGACGCACTGATTGAAAACTTTAGTTTTCAAGCATTGCGGTATGGATGACGAGAAGACTCGACGTAGTTTCCCAAACGCTGCCCAGCCTAGCTGGATCCTCCTCTTGGCCTCCTTCTCAAAATTATTTTTACCCAACTGCAGAATTTGCCCAAGGTAAGTATACTCGGAAACAATTTCGAGAAGGTGGCCATGTACGACGACCGGTCCCGGATCAATGAGGCCATTGATCATGACTTTGGTTTTATCCAAATTCATGCCAAGACCGATGCGTCGCGAGGCTGAGGCTAGGCCGTCCAGCATCTGGTTCAGCTCCTCTAGCGACTCCGCCATTAAGACTATGTCATCAGCGAATCGCAGGTGTGAGATGTGGTCGCCGTTTATGTTGATGCCCTTACCTTTCCAGTCCAGCGTCTTAAACATATCTTCCAACGCGCTCGTGAACAGTTTCGGGGATATAACATCCCCCTGTCTCACTCCTCTGCGCAGTTGGATGGGTTTAGACTGCTGGCCCTGTACTTGGACACTCATGGTGGCGGCCTCGTAGAGACATCTCAGCACCTCGATATAACGATAGTCTACTTGGCATCGCTGTAAGGATTCCAGAACAGCCCAGGTTTCGACAGAGTCAAAGGCTTTTTCATAGTCCACAAAGGCCAGACACAGAGGCTGATTATACTCTTCGGACTTCTGTATAATCTGCCTCACCGTGTGAATGTGGTCTATGGTGCCAAATCCTCCGCGGAACCCGGCCTGTTCTGGTGGCTGGAACTCGTCGAGTCTCCTGGCGAGACGATTCGTGACCACTCGTGAGAACAGCTTATAGACGTATACTTATGATTAGCTCTTTCTAACCTACCTTTCTACTTACTAATTCCATGTATTAGTTAGGCCTTTTTGTTGCATGTTTTTGATTCTGTATGTATGTAACTGGACAGCGCCGTGGGCTACATTGATAATATCACTCATCTTTACTAGTAAAGTAATAACACAAATGTATAATAAGTTTAATTTAGTCGTTATTCCCAATAAATAATAAAATAAAAATGATTACAAATAAAGTAATATAGAAATAAAATCACTGTTACACGTTTAAATTAGTCAAATAAATTAATTGAATTTTATGGTACCTAATAACATTGAATAACACAAATAACACTGCGCGTCCCGTTCCTCTAGATTAGTTATTTTTCTTTTTTACCTACTAAGAATACTTGTAGTAATCGCGTATGCACCTTCACCAATAACTAATCTATTCGGAACGGGACGCTAGTGTAATTAGGATAGAACTTCACTCACATTTAAGTTCGTTTAATCATTAAATAATTAGGTTACTTAAGTCAAATTAAAAATTACGTACTAAATGACTGATGTACATAATACAATACATTATATGGATAGATATTTTTTATTATACATAGCAAAAACACAGAACAACCGGAACAAATATTTGCAGATCGTACAATCATTTAGTAAAAGTAAGTAAAGTAAATCCGGTGTCAATAGAGGCGGTGGTGGTAAAACTTTGGGAGGCAACCCAGTGGTGGTTAAAATCCGTGTGTGGATGATGATAATGATAAAGTAAAGTAAAAAATATAGATATTTGTAGCAACAAATACAATACACTTTCGAGTTATTTATTTTCTAAATAACTTTTGCTTATAGTTCGACTCCCCGTCTCTATAAAAAGACAAAATTCAAGTTTAACCCTAGATCACTAACCATTCGTAAAAATGACGAGGAGTACCTGGAGCATTTAGTGTTTCGGTATGTTCCCGACCTCTGCCACCCTACCCGTTTCTAATACCTTCCTAAATTGTATTATTAGAGACCTGGAGTCACTTATTGCGGACGCACATATGTTGAATCGAGAGATAACGAGTTATAAAAAATTCAGACTGTAACTTTGCACACAAATATGAAGCCAAATCATCGGTGAAATCATGAATATTTATGGTTTTCAGGTAAGCCATTCAAGGTGTTCCCAGAACTTTTAAAACTTGCAGCTAATATCCTACAAAAAAAATCATAAGACCTTGAACTTCTGTAAGGCAGCAAACAAGCGATTTGCAGGGAGCATATTGTTTATGGGTCTACTTACTATTCTTATAAGTTACTTTCGAAATAGACCCTTAAGTTTTACTCAGAGAAGGCTAAACGTTCTAATTATGGTTGTTTTGTCTCATTAATAAAAACTGAATAACAAAATATTGATGTTTTAAGTCGTCGTAAAATTTACGAATGGTTAGTGATAACGTTACTCGAAATTAAGGTTAGTGAGCTAGGGTTAAGATGTTTTTGAATTAAAATCTGGTAAACAAAATATTTCCATAAAAGACAGATAATTTTAATTAAGAAATTCATACACAGTAAATGCACATAACGCACCCACATAAGTATAAAATGATGATCACTTTATGGTAGCAGAATTATACTTCGGTTAAACGTATTTCCTTACTGCTTCCAAAAATAGGTAGTAAGTAGGTTGTATGCGCACACCTACCCCTTTCGGGACATTCAGCTGCAGTGATATTTTATGGAAATTCAATCTGAGTTCTGCTTGGCTACATTTTGGCTTAAAACCGGCAGCAGGTGCCGGTAAGAACCTATTTACCTAAAGCAGTGTAGTGGTGCGATATTGCGCGAAATAGAAAGAAAACGTCTCCTATGCAGGCAGGAGTGAAAAAACTTCGTAGAAACATTTATAAAAATTAATTATTTTAAATCCAAACTAGCTTGTGCCCGCGGCTGCGTACGCGCTTTTCAAGTAGCCTATGTTCGTCCCGGGGATACCGTTTACTAAACTTCATTAAGATCCGTTCAGCCGTTTAGGCGCGAAAATGTAACAGAGAGACTTAGATGAGTTACTTTAGATTTTATATTATTAAGATATTGCAGTCAACGAGTCCACACGCCATAGTTTGGCGTGTTTGAAAAAACGATAGGCCAACTTCAAATTCTTGTGGTGACATCTATTTAAAATTCACCATCGAGGTATACTCTATCCAATAAAAGATAATTATCAAAATTGGAATACTCTGTAAAAAGTTATGCGTGGTCAAACATTACAATCAGTGAGTGAACAATCAATCATCCCCAGTTTTCCTACCCTGATTGGAATTTCTTTTTCATATTTAAATGGGACCCTACCCTTTCCAATATTTTTTTTATCGAAATCGGACTTCGTTGTTAAAAGTTATGCGTGGTCATACATAAAAAAAAATTATACGCGTCAACTTGAGAACCTCTTCCAAAAATAACGCGCTTAAGTACCCTCAGGGAATATCTTCAGGGTTTTGTCATATGCAGGAAATCATGTGCGGCATTCTTTCCTAGGAGTACCTAGTAGTTTTCTGTGTACCCTTTTGACAAAACATTACTTATCGAATCTTAACGCTTCTGCTTTGTTCTTATATTTAGATAGATAGATAGATAGACATTTTATTGGGTTCACACACAAACAGCACAGGTAAGGTAACAAAATAACAGTAACATATTATGATTAAGCTACACTTAATTAGGTAGGATATATTTGAATCGTCTGAAAATTTCTGAAAGCCTTTTTTATAATTATCCAGTATTCTGTGTAAATGCTACCATATATATCTGCATGTAGCAGGATTTACCTCGATTACTCACTTTTCTTTGTAGATCGGATTAAAGAGCTGAGGTCATCGGAATTCAACGGCCTTGCGCGGTCGCCGACCAACATGACACTGTGACCCATGCCATTTCGGGTTCTTGAAGCCAAACGAATTCAAACGTTACTCAATACAAAATAGAACTTATAATGATACAGCATATTAAACCATCGCGAGAAACATCTGCCAATGGAATTTAAATTTTTGATGGATGCTAATATTTTATGTATATTATTTGTGTTTTGCGATATAGGTAAATGTTGTCTTGTTAAATGAATAAAATAAAATAGAGCATTTTTGTTGATGATATTCTAGATTTTTGTTCCAAGAGGATGTATAGATATTATTCCGACATTCCAACATGTTGTCCCCATCAATATAAAATATATTATTTAAATTGTGAAATGAAAACCTACATGTGTTTACAAAATTATTAATAGTAAAAGTAGGCTAATGTGTAGGATGTGGCGACTTAAAACAAATTAAAAGCATATTTTAGTGATTTTAATAACTCCCAACAATTTATAACATCAACTCTACAAAGTTATAAAGCGAAAACTACCTACCAGATTCCAATATCACCTTTTGACCCAATCGTATGATGGATATCTCAGTTACTCGATTATTAGTCCTAGTAATTCATAATTATTGACATATTGAAACTAATTGCTTTTATATTTTATCATAATTTACTGTTATATCTCATTTAAACTCTACTAAGCTAGTATTCAAATATGATTGATATCTCTTGAGGCCAAATATACAGTTAGGACTGATATATCACCGAATTTTATCAAACAATACTTTTTATGAGTTATATTAATTGGGATTTTATCGATGCAAAAAGATTGGTTGAGGCACTATAATTCGTTATGGCACTTCTCACGTCTATGGTTTTGTAGCAAGGGCTATTCACCGATCGTTGTACAATTAATAAATAGGTAAGGCTATCTAACGATTGATAACAGATTATATTTTCTTTTTTATAAGTTGTCATGCTTTTATGAATTAACTGGGAATACAACCTACATTTACTGATGAACGTTGAACCCTTTAACGCATTCACTGCCCAGCCTCCGCCTCAGCTGCGACACGGAGATGTAGACTAATATGTGCATCTAGGGCCATTAATGTGTTAATTAATGAAAGATTCTCTAAACACATGACTTTTAAAATATTATAAAATGTTTAAATACCTAACTGTTTTCGCTCTACAAAACCAGGAAATGGCCGGCTAAATGATTTTTCTACAACCAACACGATAAAATCTAACAGGACCAACCTTCTTTAGGTAGATAGCGAATGAAGATCTCAACATAATAAACATTGTACCGTTTTAGAATGTGTTTAAAAAGGATTAAAAATAGAAAGAAGGTTGCAACAAAAACCTTTTTCGATGTTAATAAACTTTTTATGCAAAAGTTGCAAGTGGCAATGCGATCGAATTTCGAACGAAATTGTCAGAAACATTTTGGCGCCAACGTTAATAATGAGTCGAGTGGATCTTAAGGGCAGGATGGTTTCCAATTACAATCTTCGAAAGTTGGTGATGATACTGGATAAGCTGGTCAAGATTACTGGTCGATAATAAATCATCGGATGTATCATCGCAGCTACAGGAGCTGCGGAAGGAATAAGTCAAGTCATTGATTATACGTTCTTCTCTAAAAGTGATGCGCGTGGCACTATCATCACGTTTTGTAATTTTTTATTTTTTTATTTACTAAAATCAATTCTGGAAAACGCGCTTACAAGGACGCAGCAGTGTGTAAGGAATCGCACTACAAAATCGCAACAAATAGCGCGACACAAGACGCGCTTCAAAATCGCGGCTCTGGGATGGAGTCTACAATAATGCTGGTCAATCCACAAAGATTGTTTGCAGTCTGAAGATAGCTCAATTATTTCAGTTGTAAATACCTACTAATTCTCATTTCTTTTCTATTATTTGATTGGAAATTTCTGATAAAGCCGATCGTCCACCGCGAGCTAAACTAAGTTAGTTTAGTTTAGCTCGCATAGTTAAGCCATTTTTCATACATGTACGTCAACCGCAAACTATGCCAGCTAAGCTAATTAAATGAAAAACTGGCTCAACGATCGGCTTATAAGTAATCTCTAAGTTATTTTTCGAAACAAATTTTCTTTTCAAATAATTTAACTTGTAAGTCCGTCTAATATTAAAAGGTAAAGTTGCGTGTAGGTAATCTGCCACATGTTTGTGCAACGTTGTTTTCTTATTAGTAACAAACAATCTCCGCCTTAACCAGCAGCGAAGGAACCTGTAAGAATGTGTGGAATGTGGCAGCTATTAATTTTGTTTGTGGCGGATGTGTCGTAGTCGGGCGGGGTGCGCAGGCGCCGATGCGAGCGTTGTCGCCTGCGCGCGCATAAATTTACACTCAGCGCTTGGAGTGGTATTATAATGACAATTTTATTTTTAATCTTCAAAACTGTGTTTATTTTTGATTTTAGATCAGAAACTTGAGCCCTCAAAAAGAAAACCCCATGAAATTATTAAGGACCACATTTTTTTTGACGACCAATGTTGCACGGCGGTTGAAGGCCCGCCTGTGACGACGCAGGAGGTTGCTGGTTCGATTCCCACCCGGGACAAATGTTTATACGATCTGCAAATATTTGTTCGAGGTGTTCTGGGTATTTTCTAAAAAATATCTATCTATATATTATGTATTGTAAGTATTGTATTACGTATGTATATTAGTCATCTAGTACCCATAACACAAGCTCTGCTCAGCTTGGGGCTAGATGATGCTGTGTGGATTATCCAGAATTATTTATTTATTTGTTGCACTATTCTAGATTCGAGACTGTTGTTCGGTCTACTGTGCTAACGCAACACTCAGAATATATAAGGTATGGTTATTTTTCCCACACATTCATAATTTTAGAATTTGTGTTTAAAAATAAAGCCTAAAACGCAAAAAGATGAACCAAATTCGGATGACATTGCACATAATCCTACCACATTCCATTATAAACCAGTCAATTAATAAATTGTGACCGCATAAATTCCTATAATTTACATATCCGTGGCATTGGTTTAGTTTAAGTTATTAATTGTAACTTAAAATCAATAAATTCAACTTGACAGTTCGCAAAAAAACTGTACTGCGACGAAAAATTATATGGCCCTGTTTTTTTTAACCATTCGACTGGCACTAAGTATACTGACGATGACGGTCAGAAAAGGTAAGACAAAAAACGAGCCTGAAAATTCTCAGGCAATAATTGAAACATAACCAACCGAAATTCAATCATTTCCGTGAGGTACCGAGGCTCTTCGGGTTTTAAAAAAAATTCTGAGCATCTGATCGAAGCGACGTGTGACCCGAGAGCTGGGAAGTATCTGGCGCAGCGCATCAGCATTGCCATACAGCGGGGCAATGGAGCCAGCGTCTTGGGGACGCTTCCGACTGGTACTTGGGATCAGTTGAGCTACCTATAGATTGTTTGCAACAGTCTGCAGTTAGCTCAAGTGTTGTAAGTGTAAGTACTAGTTCTAATTGATTTCTATTACTATTTAATTGTGCTTTTAAGGGCTTTTTTTGGCTCAAAAATTGTGCACCGCACACTCGTTATGTGCAGTTCACAGTTTCCTCACCTTTTTAGGTATTCCATCTTAATACGTACGAATCTGAGACACTGATTACAGAATTATCCTGAAACCGCATTTTAATATAATGTTCTACAAATTTCTTGCATACTGCGTCATGAATATAATGCTACGTACATAATCTAGGTACCTGCATAGTTTCCTTGAATTATACACATGTTTGATTTTGCTAATAAATTTGAGGGTAGTTTTACAATGCCAAGCCGTCGGGAACACTGCGAGGGGCTAAACATAACCGCTCTACGCGCCGATGAGTTGGAAACGTTATTTTCTCTTGGGTAGTCTACTATAAAGTTATTATGTGCTCGCTTTATTAAGTTGTTAAGATAGACGTTTTAACAAAAAACTGTGAACTTCTGCTAGTACCTCAGTGTTGTGTGTGACTCCCAAACAGCCTACCATTAAGCTGAACTGGATCCTTTATTCGGATCCTGGAGATACCTAATGTCCCGATATGTCAGTCGTGTCGCCTGCAATCCGATAATGCACTAATATACACAATAAGGGATACACCAGCTCGCTGGTGCCAAGGTCTTCCTTCACCTCCCACACCCGGAGGCCTCCACCCAACTGTTATCCCGAATCTGGGTCATTGGTCTGACAAGTGACAGTGACAGCTGATTAGCAACACCTTGACATACGAGATGACGTATGTAGACCATGGTTTATATGATATTACCTGGACATACACTACGTTTAGTTTACCACTCTCCTATTTTTATTTCTTCAAATACCGGAACCTTATACCACCAGCAAATTATTTATAGGTTCTTTAATAACGCACACACATAATATTTTCAAAGAATCAATTATCAGGAGCCTAAACTAAACGAAACACATCGGTCAAGGTCATCGATGTAAGTGTAATTCGGGGGATTGGGTACCTGCTACTCGAAAGTGGAACGCTCAAATTAGGTCCAATTAGGTCCACCCACCTCAGTCATAGTAGGACCGGTGCCGCTGGCGTACGTGTTTCGCGTGCGTATTGTTGTCTCGGTCGCACTTTGGTCTAGGTACATACCTACGTCTTTCTATCTTTGTTGTTCATTAAGTAAGTATATTGCAAAAGATAACACAAAACAGGCCATTTAATGAAATAGCGCTAGGAGAACGTACCATATCAGAATTTTATATCTATGGTCAAGGTTCAAACTTTCAATGGTTTACTCAGAAGACACCTTCCTGAATGGTTGGTACCTAGATGAATTTATAACAATGAAATGACCTTTTATCGCAGTTACATTCTTATTTTGAGGTCCAGTGTACACAAAAGCATATGTTTAATTTGTTGTTGGTACTCCTCATATACTTGAGCCATGGCGACCACGTAAGAATCGAACCTACCAGAAGAAAGACAGAGGTTTCCTTCTGTGTATTTTTAACACCTCTTCTACGATCACCGTTAGCCAATCGTGGTTATGGCGTAACCCCCTTTGTTTTATGTATGACTAGTATATGCCCGCGGCTTCGCACGCGTTGTTTCTATGGAAACGTTTAAAGGTGATTTCTATCCCATGGGAACTGATTTATGTTGCAAAATTGTATTGCCGCCTGTATTGGTCCACTACTGGACGCAGGCCTCCCACTGATAAGCGCCTTATTGGCTTTTATCACATGATAATAATACCATAATAACCTAATACCCATAATCCCCACGCTGGGCATGCGGGTTGGGAATCGCAGATCGGTGGTAGAATTGTTTTGCAGGGGGCGCTGCTGCCCGCCCCTGGTGTCTCCGTAGTCGCCTCTTACGACACCCGCGGGAAGTTTAGGTGGTGCAAATTCTAAGCCGGCACCACACAGCGAATTTTTCTAAATCTGTACTTATATTTAGAAATGCTGATGTGTTACATAAGAAGAAATAAACATTATATACTTTTATCTCATCCTTAATCTGATATATAATTGGCAATAAGACTGGTAAGCTTTCATTATTTCGTTTTTAACTTTAGCTTAAAAAATTACCAAAACCACATACATAACTTTCTTTCTATATAATAATTTCTCAGTACAGTACACTTTGATCAAGTACCTTACCTACTTTACTGACTTTTCCGGCCCTCGGAAAGCACGTTATGCCGTTGGTCCTGGGCTTGACCTCTCCTCGGTTGTGTCGGTCTGCCGTCCGATCGGATTATGAGAGTGAGGAAGTTTCCTTCCATTTTTGTGTGCACCTGTGTTTGCGCACACACTTGTGAAATATAATATGTCCTGGCATCTGGCTAGTCTCCAATGAGACTGGCCGCCGTGGTCGAAATTCGGCTAGGAGGACATCTTACTGATAAAGTTAATTATTGACATAGACAGAATAATAAATTTTGAACAAGTTTATTTATTTCGCGATATGTGATAAATGTGATAATTTTTATCTTTAGCCGAGCTAATTAAGGGACCGTCGAAATTATTAAAAGCCACAGGCTAATTAGGAATTCAGATGCCAATAATGTTATGTTAGTTGCAAATGACATGATTTTGATAAATAGCTTTGTTTTGTTGTATTAACTAATAACTAAAATTAGTCTGGATGGTCTGATACTTATTAGGTACGTACAGACACAACATACCTACTAAATAAAAATAAACATTAAACAATTATTTTTATATTACCTACTCTGCAAGTATAAATATAATAATAATGTCCTCCTAGAGGAATTTCGACCACGGCGGCCAGTCTCATCGGAGACTAGCCAGATGCGCAGGATATGTTATAGTGCACAAGTGTGTGCGCAAACACAGGTACTCTCTATTCCCTCACTCTCATAATCCGATGAGACGACCGAGATAATTATCAGGCAGATACCTATATAGTAAAACCTTTATTCACAAAGAAAATTATAATATAATTAGTATTTACAATTGAAACAATTGAGCTAACTGCAGACTGTTGCAAACAATCTACAGGTAGCTCAACTGATCCATATCAATACCAGTCGGAAGCGTCCCCAAGACGCTGGCTATAGTAAAGTA
This sequence comes from Eupithecia subumbrata, assembly GCA_949316285.1. Lineage (NCBI taxonomy): Eukaryota > Metazoa > Arthropoda > Insecta > Lepidoptera > Geometridae > Eupithecia > Eupithecia subumbrata. Next base: position 24,811,621 of record OX438644.1, on the reverse strand, counting down.
AACAATAAAAACCATTTTACCAGCATTTAAGTGCTAAACGGTCAATGATACCTTCATTACTTGCAAAAAATCCGCAATATTAACCATTTATCATTTTATGCAAACCCAAATCACTTGACGTCGATTCAATCAGCCGCTTCCATTGTACAGAGGGATGGATAAAAGGAAAAGTGTTATTGATTTTTAGCGTTCGTTTCTCTTTGACTCATTAAGTCGATGCCTTGTGTTTTATTATTCATTTTACTCAGGAAATTAATTTAAAAGAACAGTTAAAAACACAACAGGTAAAAAATTAAATTTTTGCACATTTACTACAACAATCGTTTAGTTGGCAGAGGGAAGGGGGCACTTAACTCCAACAAAAATTATAACTTTAAGGGTCCGGCGACGGATGGATTTCCCATACAAACGTAGTACCAAAATGATTTGTAATTTGAGCATATTTTCACCATGGTCTGCTATTATTTGTATTAAAATTGCATTAATCCAGGTTCCTACCACATTTTTTTTTCAAAATACCTTTCTGAAATGAAATTAAACCCAATCGCATTTTTACATTAAAAAATGAATGTTTTTTTAGTATTTGTGTAGATAATTATTTTGAAAAAAACTTGTTGCAGGAACCTAAATAATTACTATTCTAATACAAATAATAGCAAACCATGGTGAAAATATTCTCAAATAACAAATCATTTTGGTACTACGTTTGTATGGGAAATTCATCCGTCGCCGGACCCTTAAGGCTTAATATTTCGCAAATGGAACCCTTAATCGAGAAATGATTATCCCACACCCACATGATTTTGGATCAAGATATCTAATGATACCCTAAACCATGAAGAAGAAATAAACCAGAACAATTCTTAGTTGACAAATTAGCCATTATGACTTAAATGAATTTTTAAATGCCAATGTGTCAAACCAACATAAACACATTACAAAATTTAATTCGAATACTGACATTATTTGAACAACAATCTAATTTAATCTTAACTTTCTTGCGTACTAACATAACCACATTTTTTAACAGTAAGTTCACGTGCTGTCTTAGTCCTACTAAAATTAACTGTTTTACTTACCAACTTTATAATTTTTATTTACTTTATTTTATTTACTCAGACTTTTTTTTATTTACTCAGACTAGACAAGTAGGTACTACTCACCTCAATACCAACATATTACAAAAAAACAACCTCGGTCAGCCTTCCACTTGTTGCCCAACAGGGTTCACATTGTGATACTGACTTATAGATAATAACCTACCTACCAATGTAATGACAACAATAAATATATTAAGTATTGAGTATAGAAGTATTTCAGAAACAAAAAACTCACTTGAGGTATAGGGGAGGTACCTAGCGTATTTTTTAAAGATTTATCTTACTCTATTATTTTTTTTAGCACTTTGTCGGCGTGGTTCAGAATACTACCCATGTCAAATAACCTAAGCCTTGGACGGACAGATAGACGGACGGACATGGCTAAACTTTATGGGTTCCTTGTTTACTACGAAACCTTATACAAGGTAAAAAATATATTAAATATAAAAGATAAAAAGATTATACCTTGCGAACTAAGTCGCGAACAAAAGTTTGTTGTTCAAATTTATGCTTACCTATTCTATTATCTTCCAAATGGTCGTTTTATAAAAATTGCTAATTTTTGCGGAATCAACCTACATTTTGACGTGGCCTTTTGATTGCTTCATTTTGTAAAATTGATTGTTTACTTAACATTTAAAACAGATTTGAAATAATTTATTTAAAATGAAGCTGTCCTTCATCTTTTGTTGTTTTAGACGAAAATAATAACATCTTTGTTTTTGTATATGTGAAAACTACATATTAGTAATAAGTAAAATTTTCTATGTCATAACGAAAGAAAAACTGTTCGGAATGTCTTTTAATAGCTGTGCTCGCGGCTTCGCCCGAGTTGAATTATATTTTTTGACTTGGGACTCAAAAATTGTTTGATAGTTTTTCTGCTTTTCGGGACTGACACAAACTCGACTAATCAAAGTCAAGTTTGCCATAAATAATAAAACATTTTATATGAACCACCATTTTAACAAATTTACATTGCTACTTTTGGGGCAATTTATATTTTTAAGAGCTTTAATACTAAAAGTCAACATTTACCAAAGGCTAACAACAAAACATACTTTTTTATAACATACTTTATTGTAACATGGCTTCATAGACAGTGGTCTACTATTTGTGGAAAACTACTTTTCTGGAAGTTCAGTTCCTTACAGAACATAGAATATATTATAAACCGCTAAGATATTTGAATTTCCCGCGAATATGTGTCAGATTCCGTGTCATGAAACGTTAGCGGATAGTCTGAATAGCCCTGCAGATATTGATTTGACATTGGTTATTTAATAAAACTTTATATAATACGCATGCAAATACAGAACAAGAATTTCTGTGACGTATCTAAAAGTCCTGTAAGGTCTAAAGGATATAATAAAGCACTTTGGTATTTTATATTTGAAACGTGCGGCTTTTGCACCCTACAGCTACACAATCCATGCTAAATAAGGCTCTCAATCTACCTAATATTCGGCACAACAACAAAAGGGAAACTTATAAAACACAAATTTTCATGTTCCTGACATGTTTACTGGCTGGTAACAAACACGAAACAATCTCAAAATGTGACCTTTCAAGCTGGCATTAACGTTAGGCTGCCGTCACTTTCCTTTACAGAGACAATTGTCATATAAAAATAGAAACGTATGACAAATTATTTATTAATTTTTAACATCCGACGCAAAAAGAGAGGGGTTTTACAAGTTTAACATGTCTGTCTGTGTATCTGTGTATCTGTCTGTGGTATCGTAGCTCCCAAACGGATGAACCGATTTTCGTTTAGTTTTTTTTGTGTGATAGATCATTTTATCCTGAGTGTTCTTAGCCATGTTTCATGAAAATCTGTCGGCGGGTTTAATTTTTATTTTATTTTGTACGTTATGTAGATTTTGTTGCGGGTTCGATTCCCGCCTCGGGACACGACTTGTTATAAGATAAAAGTACGCTATGTCTACCTTACGGAACGTAGGCTATTTTGTTAGATGCTTACGCTTAACACATAGAGTAGTCTTGTTTTTTTTATCGCTTTTATTTCGTTAGGAATTTATCATAAATATTTTATTGTTACTTTTTTTTTTAAATCTTCCATTTGGGTAAGTAGAAGACAGTGCCATATTAATGTATGATAGAAAAATTTCTTTAACAGTTTTATGATCATTGATGCGAATTTCGCGAATCATAGTCTTCACCTTCCTTACAGAAAAAAGCACTTAAGCTTTTATAACTTAGAAAACAAGGCTTTGAATTATCCTTTCTCTGCACCTTTGATCTGGTAGAAACGAACGAAGCATAAAAATAAGAGTGGGCGTTGTTAAGATTATGTACCTTAGAATCCTAACACTCTATTTCTGATACTAGCGGTAACCTGCGACTTCGTACGTGTAATCCGTACATGTCTCTAGAACCAGTGGTTCGGGCTGTGCTTTGTCTGTCAGTGAGTCAGGTACTCTTTTGTAATATACAGGGTGTCCCAAATCGATTTGTTTGGGAGTTATGTAATTATTTTGTAAATTTAGAAAATTTTGCACCCCTGTCACATTTTTGTTCACCATGCGCACAATTTAGAAAATTACTTCAGTTTTTTTTATTTACTGAGTTAGGAAATAGTAATGCTTATATTTTTTTTTCAAATGTTTTGATAACTACGGTCAGTAATTTGCTATGCATCTTAAAGATAATCTTATTTTTTTTTAATTTTTTACTGCAAAATTTGGGCATCTCTGGTGTAAAATAAAATAAAAAACTTCAGTGGCCAAGTACGCACGTTACAAATTGTACATTTCAAGAGGATTCTAAAATGTACAGAAATAGATCCTAAAATGCACAAATGCACATACACATTTTGATATTTTATACCACAAATTACTGAGATATTGCCATTAATGTATCGAATGTGCTAGTTTTACTAAAAACCCAAACTAAGCAAACACGTCTTTATAAATACTTTATAAGCACTATCTCGAAAATCATGACTATAATGCTAAAATGCGAGGCCTATACTAAACTTTAGTTTTTCGTGTAAACTTGGACATATGAAAACACCGTCATAATTTCAGAAAACAATGAATGAAACGTGTGATCGTTATGAAAGGGGAATCTACATAGATATAAAATTTTATAGTTCCATCAAGTGATAGACTAAAATGATCTATAATTCCGTAACCGTTAGCGGTTACTGAAATACAGAGCAGTATTGTTTATACTTTCAATTCCTATTTTAAAAGTCTTAGAGCCTTATCATATCACAGTAGCGGCTTGCGAGCGGTTGCGGGGCGAACGGGGCGCAACGAACACGCCGCGTATGCGCAGCAAATTTGTTGCGGACGCGCAACGATATCGCCGCGAAAAGCAGCGTGGACGCCGCTTTGCACTGTCTCGTACAAACATTTTAGAACGTACATATTTTTTATTCGTTTGCAAAACAACACAAAGTAGTCGCTCTCCTTATTCGATTAAATGATAATGGATCTTCCCAAATCCGTCAATGCTTTAGTTTTCGTCTCCGATGTCTTTGAAGTAACAACGCCAACAGCAATGTCTCCTCGTCGAAATCCATTTTGTTACTGAGTGTATTGTACTTCGCTATCTTACTACAAACACGCGACGAAAACGTTGCAAATTTGCCTCGCGTCCGCGACGTCTTGGCTGCGCAGTCACGGCGTGTTCGCCACGCATTCGCTGCGCGCCCGCTCCGCCCCGCAGCCGCTCGCAAACCGCTGGTGTTATAAGGCTCTTAAAGTGAGAAATTACAAAATTCCTTTCTTAATACACCCCTAGACTCTAAAAGGAACAAACACGGCTATGCGTTGTCTGTCAGTGAGTCAGGTACTCCTTTATAATCTATATTAATAAAATATATTATAAATACCTGACGTACCGGCAACCTGAGTAATTTATGACTAATAAACAAAAGCTAACTTGTCTTTTACTATAAAACTATAGTAATTTGACGAATTCATTATGAATGTAAGCGGGTTAACTACGAATCTTGTTTCTGTTGGAAGAATACTGACGTTTCATCCCATAACCAACGACCTCTGTGGCGCAGCGGGCGAAGGTCCGCTGCCTACGCAGGAGGTTGCGGGTTCGATTCCCGCCTCGGGACAAATGTTTGTACGATCTGCAGATATTTGTTCAGGGTGTTCTGGATGTTTTTCTATTTAAAATAAAAAATATCTATCTATGCAGTGTATTCTGTTATGAATATCAGTTATCTAGTACCCATAATAAAAGCTCCGCTTAACTTGGGGCTAGATAATGCTGTGTGAATTTTCAAGCATTTAAAAAAAAATAACGAGAGCTACCAGGGACCTAACGTTTATTGGAATTTCATAATTTCAATTAAATCAACCAGCAAGACAAAATATTAACCTAATGCATTAAAAAACAACTGACTTGATGAAAATATTTGGCATACTAATATAATTAACAGGGATTTACTTTATTTAGTCGTTTCAGTTCACCTAGATGCATTATATATTTACCTACAATCGCAGACACAAAACACAAAGATTTAAATAATGTGAATTATTTTTATGTATCGTACAGCTAGTGGCGCCAGACAAATTTATATAAATTTGCGGTCAGTCGGCATAAAACTGGTTTTATTGTAAACAGAAAATGACCTTGATGAAAAAAACTGTTTTTTTTTTCAAAAAGTAGAAAATAAACAAGTTGATGTTTTCTGGTGACGAAATTCTCAATGCTGTGTTCGCCAAGAAAAATGTGCTTAAAATAAATATAATAATTATTATAATATCTCCTGAGACACATGATTGCGTTTGCTTGTAGACTTAATTTTAATGACGTAATTTCGTAGCACTACTTAGACCTGCTACGCTACGTTGATCATCATTTCCCTATCGCCCTAAAAGAATAAACTAGAATAACAGTCATAAAAACAGTTTTATGACGCTAATGCTTTTAAAAGAAGCGGAACAGATTTTATTAAAAAAGTTTAACATGATGACTAATACTCTCGCACGAACCCATATGATTCAAACATAAAGTTCAAATGTAGGTATTTTACCTTTTTATTGATTCCGATAATAAAATAATATATCCCAAAATGTTTGCTGTGCATCATGCATGACTAAGAAATTCTGCAAACAAAATTAGAGTAAAATGTGCAAATTCTGCGAACAATGTGCGGTTTTCTTCAATTTTATCAGCAATACTTAAAATATCAGATAATATGTGTCTAGGTATGCAGTTGTTCGTACAATTGTAAATACAAGTCTCAACTGGTACTACCAACTTATTCTTTATTTACATAATCATGCAAAAGGTATGAAAGGTCAACGAGAATAATAAAGGATGTTTCACACCAGGTGGTATTTTGAATTAGATGAGCCTACACGACGAGTCCCAATTTTTAGTATAAGTATTCTGCTTGATAGTACCTGCTGTTTAGGTTTACCTTACCTAAGTGTTAATAGGAATCTAAGAATAATAATATAAAATAATAATAGAGTAAGGCGCTGACCAACGCCCCAGGAGGAATACGCGCCCCTCTGCCAAAGAATGCAACTTTTGAAAATCGTGATCTAAGTTTTATATGTTTTCTTCAAAAATCAATAAAAGAAATAATAAATAATGCTGGACAATCCATCATCTAGTCCCAAATTAAGCAGAGGTCTGTTACGTGACGATGGTAAAAGGCCCGACGGTATGACACTAGTCCCATGGGAGTTGGGGAGGCCCATTGTGTGGGACGCTACATGCGTCGACACACTTGCGCCTTCCCATCTTCCGAGGACATCCGTGAGGGCAGGCGCGGCGGCAGATTTGGCCGAAGATCTCAAGAGGCGCAAATATGCAGGTCTCGACAGAGCCTACACATTTGCTCCTCTTGGAGTCGAGACCCTAGGTCCGTGGGGTACCGAGGCTCTTCGGGTTTTCAAAAAAATATCTGAGCGTCTGGTCGAAGCGACGCGTGACCCGAGAGCTGGTCAGTATCTGGCACAGCGCATCAGCATTGCCATACAGCGGGGCAATGCAGCCAGCTTCTTGGGGACGCTTCCGACTGGTATTGATATGGATCAGTTGAGCTACCTGTAGATTGTTTGCAACGGTCTGCAGTTGGCTCAATTGTTTCAATTGTAAATACTAATTATATTATAATTTTCTTTGTGAATAAAGCAGAGGTTGTGTTATGGGTACATAACAATTAAATTGACGTTTTTGAGAGAAGTTTTCATACGTTAAAAGTGAAAAATAAACGACGAATCTGCAAATAGCCCGTATTTATTTCAAATAACACCCCCTGAATATTGCCTTGGAAATGATGAAAAATAAAAAAAATCTGGTGGCAGTGGGGAACGCGCGTATCACCACTGAAGTGACTATTCCTACCTTACCCCACCCAATGCGTGTTTTTTCAACATCTTTACCTCATTCTGGTTAAATTGAATAAGGATCTAATATATTTTTCAGGAATTGACTGTGTCATCAAAATAAAGTCGTAATTCTTCCTCATAAAGTTATCGATTCAATGTATTCTATTCGTATAAACAAAACAATTCTAGAAGACCATTATCAATGTCCGGATTGTTGTCCGTATATTGTCACCTTGCTCACCCGTCGCCGTCAACGTCACCGAATCGGCGCCAGATGATTATATTTTCCCAGGAATGCTACCCAACAAACTACTTAGAAATACTTATACAAAATAAATGACAGATTTAATTCGACGAACGTCAATATTTGTATCAAATTAATATTATCAGCCGGATGCGAATACAAGTTCGATTTAATGAACTATTGGGAATAATAAGGCCGATGTTCTGAGCTGACACAGATTAAGAAAGTGTATGGTGTCGTGGTGACAAATTTGTCTGATATTTTGCACAGTAGCAAGCAAAAGGAGTAAAGTCAACTCTATAAATTATTTCGAAACTTGATGCGATTCAGATGTATGCACATAAATGCCTTTTGTTGTAGATATAATTTTTATGTAGTAACTGTTTCGCAACCACAATGTTATTAAAAAAAACATTTTATGGCCTTTAAAGCGAACAATTTCCGGAATATCTATAAATTCACTTTTATGTTAATTCGAAAGTAGTAAAAAAAGTTAACATAGACGACCTTGAGACGCCCCCAATTTAAGTAAATTTTTTAAAGTATCATAAAACTGGAAATAGACTTTATATTTGCATTCGTTTTAAAGTCGCATTTCAAAGTAAAACTTAGTAAAAGCACCAATTTAGTAACGTAATTTTTTTTGAAGTCCGTTAATAAGAGAAAATGCCCATAGTTTTAGGAATTCACACACTAAACACACTTAAAAAGCTTAGCTGTTGTTGGGATTCAAAAAATGCTTACAAAATAAAAAAATAAGTACTTCTTGATACAAGAACATAGAGTGACATTCCAATGCTGCTATTACACCCATCATCGAGTTCTTTTGGGTGTTTGTGCAGAATTTGGAAGTCCACTTAAGCATATTTATTTACATTAATAGCCCATCATGCACAAAAACATCCAAAGCAATGAGAAAACCAATATTTTTATTGTTATATTGTACAACTCTGCAAATATGGTAGGGTTACATTCGAATTTGTCTTCACACTGAGATGATTCATATATATTAAAAATTAAACTGTTTTCTTAGTGAACCTAAAAAAAGTATTATCGACACCCCAGGCGTTCAATACTGCGATAAATTTTCTTTAGCAGAGTGATTTGTCAAGAGAAATTTTTGGTACACGCGATTAGTTTTAGCTTTTATAAGTGTCATTTCGCAGATAATTCTATATGACACCGATACCCCAATAAAGTTTCTCAGCGCGACAATGGTATGCAAAGACGATAAAAAAATGCGTAAATTCTTGGTGTGTGTTGCGTCCGTGTGACGCACACTAGTGTTTCTGATCCTGCGGTAGAGTTGATGTTGCAAACGTATAAAAGAGTAGCGTCGATTTCGAAATCATCACAACCATTTGGATCTTCTAAAGAGTGCACACACATAAGAGCGTGACCGTGAAATAATTTTCGTATTTTCGTGGCTTTAGCAAGTGTTCTGAAACTGTATTAGTTTTATGTTTGTGAAGAAAAAATTGTGCAGTGCTTCTATCATGAATTCCGTACAGGTACTACAAGTTCAACAAAACAAAAATCGTATTACACGTACTACAAATTCAACAAAAAAAAATTAGTTTATTTTCAATTGTTTACTAATTTTTTTTTTTTTTGGTTTCAGTACTTGATTGCTTTCTGCGTGGTCGCAGCAGCCGGCATTCCCCTTGAAGATGGCGCCTGGCACCCATACAAATACGGAGATTTGGGCAAGTAAGTAAATGCCAACGTTTCTATGACATTTGCTTAATAAAGGTAGCATTCCTCAGCGGCATGTTCTATCACTTCAGACTTGTTGAGAAATATTTAAAGAGCAACGAATTTAAGCACCCTTACAATTCCAATACAGTCACCGTTGGTTTTTATTTTCTTAGACTTAAAAGTAATTTTTTCAACAGATACATCCCATCCAACGAGGGTAAATACATTCACATTCCGAACCCTTACATCCACCTTGATAACCCCTATGACGGAGGCTACGGACCTTACGATCACGATTATGAACCTTACGAAGAAGCAGCTTCAGTCGATCAGTACAGATACGTGATGACCCCGCCTAAAGACATCCCTTACTACAAAGATGGATACTACAGGAACAATGGTATCAAGATCATCAGGCAGCAACACAACTACAATGAAGACAAATACGATTTTGAGTAAGTTTCATAAAAACATCAAATTAGTATAATACCACCTAATTGGTGATCAATAAATCCAAACTTTGATAAATGGTTTCATCCGTTGTCAAATGGTAGGTAATCTCAATTTATTAGTTTCCCGTCTACTAGAGAGAATAACCTTGTACGAATGTATTATTTATCTGCTTAATTACGCAACCGATGACCTTTTTGATAAAAATCACTAATGTTAACCAATTCAATAAATATTTACTAAAGCGTTATCCATTGATAAAAATAAAAAAGCATAAAAGCAGCGATCTGTCTAAAAAAATCAACTAAACAATTTACTAAAAACTTATGTGAATGTCTTTAAATATCACTTTCAAATTCTTGGAACACAGAGAACATGCAAATGATATTCTCATCAGATCAATGGCGCCTTTCAAAGAGATACTTCCGTTGATTTGAATACAACTAAGCCTTGACCGACACAAATCATCACTCGGTTCAATCATTAACTTGATGCATAGCTTGCTTTTTTAAACGATACAACACATATTGTGAGCAACATAATACATTGCCAAAGTTGTAAACAAATAACAACGGAGCTTCCATTCAATTTTTATAAATATATCCTATATCCAATGCCGTTCATAAAATAAAATAAATTTGCAATTAAATTCGCTTATTTATCTAATGATATTTCAATTCTAATAATACATTTCTTTACAGCTTCGAAACGGAAAACAAAATTCGCGCTGAAGAGAAAGCCGTCCTAAAGAACGCCAACACCAACGATGAGGGAATCGCCTCTAAAGGATTCTATGAGTACATCGGACCCGACGGTTTCATGTACCGGGTAGACTATACCGCTGATGAGAACGGATTCCTCCCCAAAGTCCGGAGGTTAGAGACCAAATATTCCGGCAAGTGGACACTAGAGAAGGTTAACTAAAAATACGTCGCTATCTTTGTAGAAATCAGTATTTTCGTAGAGCTAGGTGTGATCTTCTCTAAATTTCTTCATGTTTCCTACAACGTTGACGTAGCATTTCTTTGTGACAAATGTTTAGTTTTTGTTTGATAACAATTTAATTTCTTTCACGCGTTTCTTGTGAGTCATTGATGATAATAATTTTAAAGTAAAGTTTCATTTTAGCTTCTTTGACTATATCAATATAGTCTACAACATAGAAGTCTTCAATATTATTTGAGTACAAAGTCCATGTTATGGGTAAACTTAATTTAGCTCTAGCGTTTTAGGCTAATTAATGTTTGTTAATAATGTTCGAATCTTGACGGATGCTTTATTTCTTCCTAGATAAATTATTTAAATACCTTAGATTAAGAGCTTAGTTTGTTAAAGTTTAGGTACCTTATTATTTATGGAAAATGTGATAATAAATTTAAATGCATAAACTGAAATATATTTTATTTTTGAAAAACCTCTGAACCTCAATAGACAGGTAGGCTCTGGACCAATTCCGGTGTATCACATCACATCAACAACGACAAAAGGCCTGCCCTGATAAGCGCCTTATTGGCTCTTATCATTATGGGGTAAGGACCATAGTTCAGTGGGGATTATGGCTAAAATTCATAGAATTTAAAAAAAAATATTCAAAACTACAATACAAGACGAACGGTTGATGTAATATTTAATTTTGATGAAAAAATGTTGTTGGAACTACGACAAGCTTTGATCGTCGACTATAGGGAAAATTTGTTTAGCTCCCACATTTTTCGTAAAGCAGGTAGGTATGGGTAGGGACAATAAAACTCACACACAACACAATACACAAATAAAATACAAAAAATATACCAGAATATCAGGTCAATCCTTATTAATTCCAAAAGAATTTAGTGTTCGATAAGATTTTAGGTCCTTTTGAGATTCTTATTATTTAAAAATCTATCAGATTAACCCACTTTTAATAGGTTTAAAATGGTTACCTTATTAAATAAGTAAATAAATAATGCTGGACAATTCACACAGCCCTTATCTAGCCCCAAGTTAAGCAGACCTTGTGTTATGGGTACTAGATACTGAACTGATATACTTAATACAATACACTACATAGATAGATATTTTTTATACATAGAAAACATCCAGAACGCCCTGAACAAATATCTGCAGATCGTACAAACATTTGTGCCGAGGCGGGAATCGAACCCGCAACCTCCTGCTTCGCAGGCGGACCTTCACCCGCTGCGCCACTGAGGTCGTCACCGTTATTCACCGGTCCATAAGTTTTAAGCGGAAAAATTATGATCATAACTGATTTTTTTTTATTATTTCATAGATATTTATAAATAGGATTGGGCCTCGATAGAAGGCGAGGTTTCTTTTGAATAACGGTAGGAATTTCGATTGTATTCGAATTCAACTACACCTTTGTATAAATTCCATGAATAGGTAGCATACTAAAAAGAATTTGATGACTGTTAGTTTGAATACCTACAAATTAATTTTGAATAGGAAGGAACTTAAGTATTGTGTTAGAAAAAAGGTATAAAGCCATTCTTAATTGCAATCCAATTAAGTGTAATAAGTGTTGAAGTAAACATTATTTATTGAATTTTCTAAGATTTATTTTGTCTACAATTTTAAAATAAAAGACTAGTAAGTCTACCTACGATTTTTAACCATTTGTAAATGCAGTTCGCATTGTAGGGATGTTGCGTCAAATAAGAAAGTAAGATAGAAAAGACTAAATCAAGACAAAGAAAATCAAATTAGAAAATTTGAGTTGACCCACATATTTAGTTGATTGAACCCAAGCCCAAATTCCTAAACCTAGACCACGTGTCTGAGAATGTTCATTGTGGTTTTTGTTAACTAGCAATAAATTAAATAAATACTTGCATGCCAATATCTTTTGAGTACATCTTTGACATTTGTTGCTTCTTGTAAGAAAACCTTTTACGCCAAAATCCTAAAACACCTTGTAAATTAACACCATTAAGATTGGAGATTAATTATGACCACATTAGGTGGGGTAGGCATGTAATCAAAATTCCAAAGCGGATTATAAATTATAAAGGGCAACTTATGGCACCCAAACCCGCACTTCAGCAGTAAACATCGGGATGTGGAGGGCAATATTTGATCTGATATCACGATAAATAAATACCAAGGCGCCACGAATTTCAATAAAATATCACGAGTAAAAATAAACGAGTCCTGGAGAGAGGAGCGGAAAGATCGTAAAATCATGCGTGTTAGGGCAAAGATATTTGGCGAAATTGTTTTGGCTCAACCCGCGGAGGCTTTTATGGAGGACGTTGACCGAACTCCTTGCCAAGTGGCCGGCGCCACTCTGCCCGACGCACTGCGATCGTCAGTGCTGCACTGCGCACCGCCTTATCATCTCCAGCTTCCTTCTCGACGATACAATTTACAACCATTACGATACATTCCATTGGCAAACGAGTCCGGGTCGAAGCCTGGAATTTCCCTGAACGGAGCAGAAGAGTCTTGAAGGTGCAGCGACCCCGCGCGACGAGACTCCAAAGGACGTCCCAAGGCAGGCGATACACAAATTAGATGGCGACTTTTTGCAATTATACCCGAGATATACGAGTCTGAACGATATTTGTATGCTAATGAGGGGAGTTCGATTAACGTGTCTTGTAGCTTAGACGTTTACGACTACTTCGTTACGCAAATACTTTGGCCGGTATTAAAACAGACGATTTAGTTTTTATTTCGTTCAGAAATATGCAATCAGAGCTGTTTTGGAATTTAATCTTCAATTATGTGTTAATAAGCAATACGAACGTGATAAGTGTAATTAAAAATTAATAAAAATATTAAATGTTGGGTCTACAATCATAACATAACCCATCGGGGCGGTCGTAAAAAAACATGGAGGGATGAGAGGTATCTACCTAAACATTTTATTGCTGCTTTTATTATAGGCTATAACTGAGTTCAAAGTTCATTTAAATAACATCCTATCCTAATTGTTCTCATTTTTGACTTTGAATATCGTTGAATATTTGCTATGTGAATTGCCTACGGTTTGGATGGGTTTGGATACTATAAAAGAGCAATCACAGGCTGATCAAGAGATATCCGTAAGAATAGATTAAGATTAAGTCCACTCTCGCATTATTTTAGCAAAATTAATAAAAAATGTCTAAAGAATAAGATTGTACGACCAACCGGAAGGAGGGCAGTTGGCGCCTGGCAGCTTAATTGGCCCTGACTAACTACACCAAAAGAATAACCAGAACAAAGGAAAATCGGAAAATAGACAGGAATTGAGTTTATCTGCTAGTTTTTTGTCCGAGTTTCGGGTTGGAAAGAGGGTGGTTTTTGGCATATTTATGTGAAAAAAAGGTTACTTCTTTAAATGAATAACCTATTCAATAATCTCATAGGAAAAAAAATGCCTTAGAGAAAAATGCCAACAGTCTACAAATTTATTTAATGATATTGAATTAATTATCACTAAGCGACACATTATCGGGTAGTGTATTAACCTCTCGAGTCGGGCATATGCAAACGAAAAAAAATACTTTGTGTACGATAGTATTAGAATAAGCATAATTATCACAAGAAGCATAATTTTCTGCACTTGTCACATAAACCGTTCTAAGTTGTAGGTTCTATTCGAATTATTACTAAAAAAAGTACAAATCAAATAAGAACGAAAACTGCATCGGTCTGCTTCAAAACTTTTAATGTAAGTTTATAAGTTTATTAAAACTACAAAAACAATTGCGCCTTCACCTGCTTCTAATTGTTAATTTTTCAAAAGCTCCGCGCTAAGCTTACTTTTCATTAGCGATCTGCAGTTACGTGCGCTTCACTCATTTAGAATTCCACTTCTGTGCAGAACTGTACTTAGGGTATTCGCCCGTAGGGAAAATGAAACAAAAGACTCCTTGAAATCTCAGTAGATAAAAGTAGAAAGGCAAGTTTTTCGCGCTTTTAATTGTGTGCTTGAGCTTACAGCATTTTTTTGCATTATATGTATCATTAAATATGCAAGATAAGTCTGTCTGTTGCCATATGTACCTAATTACTTACTTTTGATTATATTTGATAAAATTTGATGAAAAAAAGTATTATTTACTATCTTTTTTGGACCTTCCTTCTAATACCATTTTTTTTATAAGTCAATGAGTTGGCACTATAAATAAAAAAGTGCCTAAAATGGTAACATGACCTACAAACAATATCAATTTACCTATTATGTATTTTTTCATAAAAGATAATAAAAAAGTTTCAAACAAAGCTCGTGAACAAAGCAAACTCGCAAAAAGTTAATTTCATAAAAAGTCTATCGGATTTCAAATGCAATTCTTTCAGTTTAACCACATTCGAACAACATAAAAGTTCGTCGTTGCCTGGATCGGGTCCAAATAAGGCGACTGCTGGCGACATACGCCTGGTGCAACAGTAAACTCTACCAAACTTTATTGTACTCTCCACGTGAACCATAAATTCTAAAACATAAAGTCGAAACTTCATTAGAAAGCTTGCCAATAATATGGTTTATTGGCAACTGCTCGCTTTTCGAAGTCGGTGGCTACTCGTTTAGTTTTATTGAGAAAATATTAAATTTGTAGGTGATTATTACAATGTTTCAAATTTTTCGTTTCTAGAGTTTCCGATACTGGCCTTTGTTTTTCTTGAGACCTTTTCATATTTTCTTGGTTTTGAAGATACTGACACCTAGCGAGCGCTTACAGAACCAAGTTGTAAGTATCCGATAAAAGCTTTTGTAGTATGCTAAAGCTTTTTAAAATTCGAGAGACTATCAATAGATGGCACTTCTGACCGAACCCAGATCGTTTAATGTCCGAGTCCCAATAAAATACTAGCTAGCATACAGTTACTGGTCAGACTATCAAAATATTTTAATAATGAAAGCTCTTCAAAGAGAAAACTGTATTTTTAAAAGCCATTAGCGCGAATGGTGGATATCTTTTTCAGCTTTCATTTTATACCGCATTTTGCCATTTGATTGGCTATGCATGTTAAATTAGAATGGCCAGTATGAAAATAAAAGAATTTAGCAAACCTCGTTGAAAATTACTGTGAAAACATATTTTTTCGAACTAAACCAAAAGTTTTTAATGAATGAATGAACATTTTAATGTAGGTACTAGTAATTAACATAAAAAAATCTTAAATCTATATAAGTAATAAACATAAAACAAAACGCGGCCTTATCGCTGCGAGCGATTTCTACTTGGAACCTTTTAAAATAGCGGCGTTGTCATTATAAACTTACTATCAGTTTATTAGTGAATCTTTAGCAATGGCCATCTAATTTATTCAAATGTCACGTAATACCACTATTTCCTTGAAATTTAATGGATAGGTAGCAAAGTGAAATATACCAAGACACTTCCCCTAAAACTACAATCGTAAAACTGCTCGTACAGTAGTCGTCTTGAGAGTAACGTATGCTAAAAAATGCAAACAGGAAAATTTAATGGGACGTGAAGGAAACCGGGTCCCAGCACCCCGAAGTTTCCTATTTTCGAGTTCATGGCCTCCTACTATAGGTATTTTCTCGACTGAATCTCGAACGTCATAGGTACGAACAATTACTTCATAACGTTATATTATAACTGTTATAAGGTTTCGCTCAAGTATAAATAATGCTGGACAATCCACACAGCATCATTTAGCCCCAAGCAGAGCTAAGCAGAGCTTGTGTTATGCGTGGGTATGGGTACTAGATGACTGTAGCTAATATACTTAATACAACTAATAATTTATTTCTATTCCATGATTGTTATTTTCTTTATGAATAAAGTTATCAATTAATACCATAATATATTACACAAATGTAGATGGTAATTTTTATTATGCATGGTAATAAGATCAATACCCGAATAAGACCACAGATTATGGCACTTTCTTAAAGAAATAATATGTTTGGATTGGCGTTTAATAGTACCTAATAAAAAAATATGGTAACAAAATGTGCTAAGGAACCTGGTAAAAATTCATAAAATAAGTTATAAAATAACCTAATAAAAACCAAACTGCTACTGCACTGCGACTCTAAATCGCATTTTCTGTTGTAAACGAGACACGTTCGACTACAACGAGTAGCGGTAAAATTTTCTAAGGGGTTGTTATGTGGATTTCCTTAATATTACTTACTATCGCTTATTATTCTAAGCTATTGACTTGAACATGAAAATTGCGTTTCGTTTTGTTTACGTTAGGGAGAGATGAGAAAGGACGCATGTCGTTACCGATAAGAGAATAAGAGCATACGCTCAATAAGGTAAATTTTGCTATGACTCCCTATATCTTGTTATTATCATAAATCTAACAGAAATTGGGGTGAATTTTAATGCGTTTGTGATATTGAGTGCTTGTTTTATTAATATTGTGGATCTTGATGTCAAAGTCACGCGAGAATAGAACTTATGTGCGTGAAAAGTTTGCAGACTAGGCCTAAGCTCAGAATAATATTAAAAGTTATACAAAGCAGAAATACCTACCCAAAGAAACTGTGTTCTAAGATTATTGAGAAGTCACTTAAAGTATTTGGCTGGCTTATAAATAATATTAAAAGGATTACTGCGATTTGCATTAGCATTATAAGCGGCAGAACAAATTTTCAGCAAATTCGATTAAATTATTAGCTGTTTTAGGAGATAGAAACTTTCCGTACTGTTAGAGTAATGGTAAAGTCCGGGCAAGACCTTAGGTGGATTTATGTGTATCTACCATCGCTTTCAAAAACACAACTACTGAAGAGCACTTTCTAGTATTTATTATTAATGGCATGATTTTATAAAAATCCTAGTGTCCCCCAGTGTGGGATATCTCGGTAGTGGACCACGGGAATAATCCGTCCTTTTCATGCAATGTTCTGTATTCGACCATCGATGTGGTCTGCAAATATTTGTTCCGGGTGTTCTGAGTATTTTCGGTCTATTATAAAAAAATATCTATCTATGTAATGTATTAACTGTTTGCAACAGTCTGCAGTTAGCTCAATTGTTTCAATTGTAAATAACTAGTTCTAATTTATTTATATTATTTGAATGTAATTTTCTTTGTGAATAAAGGCTACTGCCCAGTAAAAAAAAATGGATTAAATATATCATCCATCAAGTACCCATAACACAAGCTGTGCTTAGCTTAGGGCTAGATGTTGCTGTATGGATTGTCCAGCATTAAATTTTATTTATTTATATCTTTTCAATCTATCTACGGCTTCCTGATCAGATTATGTCCTATCAAAATATTGATTAAAAAGTGTGTTTTCTTCGTTTTTAATTAAGAATCACTTGACATTGTTTAAGTACAACCTATACAGTTCCTAAACATCCGCAGTAAATAATTAACAGAAGGTAAGTTCGGACATGCCGGTCGGAGTGTCACTCCAGTATTTAATTAAACGCAAAGAGATCCACAGTCTGGAGAAAAGAGCAAGTTCACTTACATTTTGAAATCTTATCGACTTGTATAGTTGGAAAAAAATAGGACGGATATGACGCAGCTTCGAACTTTGCCCGTCAGCCAGATATTTATCTAGGACGCGGTGAACTTTAAAGCCAGTCCAAATTGTAGGTTTTAAAATTAATTGCAAAGAAAATCATCCAAATTTCTATCATATGTATTGTATGATGATGACCGATATGGCGCGGCGAGCGAATGTTTTCTATGTATATAAAAAACAACTTTATGTTTGTAGGTATGTAACTTATCTCAGTATTAGTTGTCTAGTACCCATAACCCGCCACTTGTCACTTAGATTTTAAGCTGTTTTGCTGTATTATTTCTATCTATAAGTGTGCAATAAAGAATTTTCTATCTATCCATCTATCATAACATAACACATGTTCTTTGAGACAAGATGATGCTGTGTCCGGCATTATTTATTTCTTATAGGTACTGTTAATATTTTTAAAATTCTAATAAATATCTTATTCCTTTGAAGCAACCAGGTTACAAGAGAAAAAAAATACAAGTCGATAGTTCTTTTGATGTCAAATATTGTTTTGTACCAGCTAGCCGTACCTACTTACTCTCATGCCTGTGAAAGAATTGAAAAAGTCAGGAGGTGTACAGTAATTTGTCAAAATTAATTAAAAAGAAAACGTCGATAGAAATTCCTCCGGGGTTCAAGTTCTATAATGGAAAACCAAAACTTCTATTTTAATACGTAATTACCTTACTTCTTTCAGGCAAGCCCCACGTGTATTACCTGAGTATAACTTCTACAAAGAATACCTATAGGATTGTAGGTTCTACCGAAGATTCAAAGATATTCAATTGCGTCAAACATGGTACAAGAGGTCATTAAGTATATATTCTATACTTAATGACCTATTGATGTGGACATTATAATATTATTATAATGTCCTCATGGTTCTTTATAATCTAGCATGTTTAATAAAAAATCAAAAATCTTTCGTATAATATTATAATAAGATAAAACAGGTGGTGGCGCTGATATGGGTCGGGTTGGCACCTTAAAAAAAATACTATATTTTTTATGAAAGTGCACTGTATCGCAAATAAATTGGTCGAGATCTCAGGAACCTTGCGGTCTATTGAAGTGACTTATGTTTTGATTCGTAGATTATTACTAATTATTAGATTATAGTTTTCTGGTTAATAAACTTGATTTTGGCGCTTACGCCGTTCCAAAAACGTAGGTAGTCTCGTAAAGGCTTTTTTATTTTTCTTTTTTTTTGTTTAAATTCCTTTTTAATAAGAACGTGTAATCAATCACCCACTAGAAATCCATGTAATTTCTAAACTATACCCTAGACCGGCCGCGCTTCCCCAAAGGATGCGGTCTTTACATACAAAAGACCGAATTGCCCCTTTGATTGAATTATGACACCCTTCCTGCGTTGGAGGGTCGCGTTATTATTATTTATTTAGATCTATTAGATTTTGTCTATTTACACGTAAAAAGACATATTTTTCTTTTCGTCTTATTTTCAGTTAGTCCCTTAAATAACCCTAATATCCCTTAACTTTAGACTTAAATTTTGATCTTTATTATCTACTAGCTTCTGCCCGCGGCTTCACTCGCATATTTTCGTTATAATAAGTAGCTTAATATCTCAGTTAGGCTTTGCTCTAAACGTAAGCCAAATTTCATCTTGATCTGTTCAGTAGTTTTGGAAATCCTAGGTAAACAAAATCTGATTTCACAAACATTCGACTTTATAATATTAGTAGGATTGAAAGAATGTTCCAAGAATATTTGCACCAATTCGAGATAATTTTAACGTTGCAAAAATATTATCCCTTGTTTTCAAAGAAAAGAGTTCCTCAAAGGCCAAAGGCAAATCCCAAAAAATGGAGGGAGGCAACTCGTCAGCAATGTGTCGACTAGCCAATTGAATTTCAAAGCCACGAAGCCACCACAAAATTTATTCAAAGAATAAATCTGAAAATTTGTAGATCTGAAGGCATCGCGAAGGCGCCGACGCGTCGACACAAAAGAATTTCTAAATTTCACGACTTCCGCTTTGACTGTTTCACTACATTATATTTTAGTTGTGGGGGACGAGGCTTTTTGGGGTTCATTCTGTTTGTGACTGAAATATAACGAAAACTTGTCCATAACTCGTTTTTTTTGTAGCGCAAATATGGTGCAACAAGCTTCTCTAGTTTCACATAGTTCTCTCTGGGTTGTTGATATTTTTTTTTATTCTTTAAGCAAAAACCAATACTGAAATAACCCAGCTATATGTGCCTACTAAGTTTTTTCTCATAAGGCATGGTAACTTTGCACTAATGAAAAAATGTAATCTCAGAACCTCAAACCACACAAAACAGGGACTTTTCCTAGTATATTTATATGAGTGGGTGAAATGACAAATGAGTGGAGGGAAAATTGTGAAATCTGTAGCTGAAACCAGGCTTGTAACTAAGGATAAATAGAAGTAGAGATAAACCATTCTAAAAATGCACGCCGAGTGTAGGTGCCTAAGACATTTTGTGGAGGGGGTGTTCATTCATTAGGGCTGTAAGCGGTGTAACTACGAGCTTTATTTGTGTTGGAAGAACACCAACGTTTCATCCTTTACATCCGCAATTAATTCGTCAAACTACGATA
Organism: Eupithecia subumbrata; assembly: GCA_949316285.1. Lineage (NCBI taxonomy): Eukaryota > Metazoa > Arthropoda > Insecta > Lepidoptera > Geometridae > Eupithecia > Eupithecia subumbrata. The sequence continues at coordinate 24,790,762 of OX438644.1, read as the reverse complement.
GTTTTTTATAGTAAAAGGGGCGTGCATTTTTAGAATGGTTTATCTCTACTAACCAATCCTTTATTTGATTTAATAAAATAAAAAGTTTCAATAAGCACACGGTTCTTCTTTATGATGTTTGGGCGGTTGTTAAGTTTTCATACAAATGGTACTGACGTCAAAGTTCCACCGACGCTGTTGCCGATCGTCCGATAGTCTTTCGATCAATTTGGTCAGCATGGCATCCGATAATCTCAATACTCAATATATTTATTATTGTCATTACATTATAATTATCTATAAGTAAAGTATCACATTGTGAACCATGTTGTGCGTAACAACTTATCCGTCCGTCCACATTTTGGCCAAGAAGATTGAAAGAATCTACTTGGCTAAGATTTAAATTTGAAATGACCACAGTTCTTTTGAACCGATGTTCTCTGTTAGTTTGATGTTTGTTGACTTCTACATTTTAATATTATGATAGACTAGTTTATGCCCGCGGCTCGCACGCGTTGTTTATATGAAAACGCTTAAAGGTGATTTATATCGGTATATGGTGATATATAAAAAGTAGCTTATGTTTGATTCTAGGATTAGAATTACCTACCTGTATGCAAAATTTAAGCCGGATCGGTTCAGTAGTTTTGGCGTGAATAAGTAACAAACATCCATCCATCCATCAATCCATCCTTTCGCATTTGTAATGTGTGATGATTCTCACGGTGTACGAGATTGTGCCTTCATCCTCGATTCAGCCCTGGTTACCAATCTTTTGCGGTGTCGCCCAAGGGCTAACTACCCCATCGTAGTGTCGCCCTCTTCCTCAAGTGTCAAGTTTGTTAGTTCCTTTAGCTCTTTCGTTTGGCACTGTTGTATTTTACATTTGTGTTGCTGACGGCTAATTTCCGGATGAGCTAAGAAGTAAGCTTTGGTGGTTTGTGAAAGTAGTTTTAGTTTGTTTATGTAGTTACCTAGGTTTATATGTGTTTAGTGGTATTCGGAACAATACCTAGTTATTTTTATTGTTTCATTAGTTGTTCCTTTGTAAATGTATTAGTACCTATACGTTTACAAAGGAACAACTAATATATAATCCTATAATTAATCTTAAGAAATTAGAATTAAAAAATAAATTAATTAGTTCCAATTTCTTAAGATTAATTATTGTAAAACCCACTGTAGACCCTAATACCCTATTAATTATTATTTTATTATTATGTTTTGTGTAAGAAGCCCTTCCACGTGCATTTTGTTTGTTCATTGTAGTTGGCACCTTCAGGTACTCTACGTCAAGAAACAGCGCTGTTCATCTTTATTGTACTCCAGAACGCAATAAAAGCCGAGCAGTGCTCAAGCGAGCGCCTTGTTATTTATATCCGCAAACACCTGATTCTCCTAGCATTTTAAAAAGAGCAATATCTTCTGGGAGTAAAGCTTACTGTGTCACTACTTATGTGCTGGGCGTGAGGAAATAAATGTAGTCGCACGTGTCTGTACTCTTTGCAGGGTGCAATATTTCGCTGCTTTGCTCATTTCAGCTACCTTTGTTGTTTGTTTGCAGCAGCATCGGTCTTTTTGTGGATAGCAGCTCTTACCTTAACGTTGGGTAAATTACAAGAAGACATGTTCAAATGTCTTGCTCTCACGTGTGGGCTACTTACAATATATTAAACATCCCCAGTCAATCAACGTTAACCCCAGTAAAAGCCCAGTAAATAGGAGATTTGTAGCTGCCCTACATTTTACAACGAAGTGCAGTTATGATTTATGTGCTGACTCCCGTACTACCTGGATCCGTGTCGCCGTAACCACACGTTGTCAACTGCTTTAGCGTGTGGTTTCATATACTTAGGTTGGTTGTAGGTATCCGCTAATAGGTAAAAGCTGGTTATTCACGTTTGGCATTTTCATGGCGCACTAAAATCATGATGTAGGTAGACCAAAAGATACTGACCTACCACATGGCTTATGATGATTTGATTGATGACATATGAGATCGACGACTAGGTCAACATGAAGTAGGTACCCTGTATATTTTGGTCGAGGGAGAGAATCAAAATTTATAATTTTTTTGTTAACAAACTACTAATTTACGGTTTGCAGATTTTTCTAGTTATTTGTGCTATAATTGTTAACAAAAAAAATTAATAATAATTTTATTATTATTATTATTAAAAATTATTTTAATAATAATATTTTCATAATTTTTTTTTTTTTGATTTTAGGATCATAAAATTTGGCAAGAAGCAAGATCTTAATCTTACTTCTTGCCAAATTTTATGATCCTACGTCAACGAGACCTATAGGTTACGCCGTACCCTATAGGTTTTGGTCCATGGCGAGCATTAAAAGTAAGTAATTTTTTTGTGTATAAATTACAAACTTATGGTTTTCGGATTTTTTCCTTGCTAAATGATGCTATAAGACCTTGCTGCTCACCAAATTTCATGATTCTAGGTCTATGGGAAGTACTACCCGTTTTGTGTGCATGTGATTCCCTTGGAAATTTCAAAATATTCGGACTTAAACAGCAGTAAGATTTGACTGCGTTGACTTAGAAGTTTTATTTATATCGCGGCTCTAAGAAGTTACGGACTTGAGTATTCGACCTAAATTTCAACTGGATACGTCCACGCGTTTTTGAGAAAAGAGGGTTGACAAACGGACAGACAGACAGACGGATGGATAACAAAGTGATCCTAAAAGGGTTCCTTTTTTCTGTTTGAGGTACGGAACCCTAAAAAGGCATTTGAACTGTGCGTTTACCGAACGGATCGGAATCGGAGCATTCTTAGCGTAAGGATTTGTTGCTTTGTATTGAATACTACGGTAAAGTTTGCACTGGATCGGCATATCTGCCGATACCGATGCCTAACATAGGTATTGTAAATACCGACGCGACGCCGCGTACGCTGCGTGCTCCGACTCCGATCACGCATAGCTTTTAGCCATAAAACACAAGGCACATGGCACGAACTCAAAAGCGAAGTAATTAGGTAGTAGGTACACCAATGAACTTGGAGCCAATAATAAACTGAATGTAATAGAAACAAGAACTACGAAGCTTCAAAGCAACTCTTGCAAAGTGACAACGCAAGCCGAGCAGTGGTCAAAGTTTGACGCATCTCCCTATGGAATTAAAATATCATCATCATTGTCTATATTCCCCCTCCAATAAAGAACTTGCAACGCTATGGATTTAAAGTTAAACTACGCAATTTTAGTTTTGAAGGTCAGAAAAGACAAGAATGAAAAACGATACAAGTATCATGTAATGATGCTATGTACTTACATTAAAATAGTTATTTTTGTACAATTTATTACCTACACTATATTTTATTTTTACTTGTGTAGAAAAATTACCCATGCTGTGTTATGTGGGCTTTGTTCATGATTTTCATGAAAGCCTTAGTTCTTATTTATTTTTCTTATTAGCAACATCGCGTACTAATTTACTACCTTAATCTGTATGTAACTACTTGCCTACATAGACTTTGACCTGTCAGTGTCGGTGTGTGTAGATATTACTTATATTTAGTTTAGCGTCACATCCCGAGTTCTTGATTAAGATGCCAAATGCAACTTTTAAATGATGAGATTTGTGTGGGTCATTTTGTACACAAAGTTAAAAAAATAATTGAAAAATTGATGGCAGACTTTTTTTCTTTTATATAAACTGCACCAGTGCAGAGTAGTGAGACGGTTGGAAACTCCTGAACTATACAATGGTTTTGTTAGTGTAGGTGATAGAATTTTATCAACCAACAAACTAATTCATCCTTAGGTAGTTTGTGGGTTAGGATTGAAAATGGAGATTACTGACGAACAAATTAGATAGATTGTCGGTTAAGAAAAATAATTACTAACCATCCAACTAGGTGGACAGCGTGGTTAGTCGGTTGGTAATAGACGCACTTGTAAACGTAAATACAGAGATTATGGTAAATACCATAGGTGCCCGTTTCGTTATCAATGTTTTCATGACATCAGTATTGTATGTACCTATCTAGTATTTGTCAACCGTTGCCGTAGATTATGTTTTTTTATTGTTATATTTTTGATTGTTTTGTGTCCTATGTCTTATGTGTTATCTTCCGTGACGTCATCAAACGGCTCTGTCGGAAGACCAGCGTTGGTTGTAACGTGTTTACGACTAGCTCTTGCTGAGACAGAGACATTTGTTACTCTAATCGACAGAAGCTGTATCTTTCATTTTATTTTTAAATCATGTTTGTTTTAGTTTTTGTTCATTGAGTTACAAATAAAATATTCTCATTCTCATTTTCATTCTATAACAACCATGAAGGGTGGTTTATGTAGTGTTTATTTGTTGGCACTAACATAAGTGCCTTGTAAGGCCTGTAAAGGAACGATAGATACAGTCGCAGTATTCACAAACGCGTGTCTCTCTCGGTGGCAGATAGTGGTGGGTTTGCGGGAGCAGCTACAGCCCGTTGATGTCTCTTTAAAAAAAAAAAACTATGCTGAAGATAATTGATCACTGATACAACAAATATAAGCCTTAAGGCGCATACCCGATCATGGCCACGATGGTGAGCAAAAAGAGCAACTTCTCATTTCTGCCTACACTATACCAAATAAAACTTTTACAGTGGCATTAAAAATAAGCTTAGGATGGTATCACAAACTGTAATTTCGATTTTTGGATATTGCTTCGTTTAATCTATACTAATATTATGAAGAGGAAATATTTGATTGTTTGTTTGTTTGTTTGTTTGTATTGAATAGGATCCGAAACTACTGGACTGATTTGAAAAATTCTTTTACTATTATAAGCCCACATTATTCCTGATGAACATAGGCTACCTTTTACCGCGGGAAAATGCATCATTCCTACGGGAAAACGGGTAATAGGTCAAAGGGTAGTAAGAATGCAGCTAGTCTATACTAATATTATAAAGAGGAAATATTTTATTGCTTGTTTGTTTGTATTGAATAGGCTCCGAAACTACTGGACCGATTTGAAAAATTCTTTTACCATTAGATGCTCACATTATTCCTAATGAACAAAGGCTACTTTTTACTTTATGGGAAATCGGGTAATAGGACAACGGGTAGTAAGAATGCAATGTATGTAAAAGTGAAGTAATAAGATAAAATAGGTGATGGCGCTGATTTGCGTCGGGTATGCGCCGACAGTTACATGTAGATTTATATTTTCTTCGAAAGGTCAATATCCGTGCTGATCTACTGTGGAGTGTAGACCAAAGAAGTGTTAGTAATGCCATCCATAGGGAGCGGCTTGGCTTCTTGAATAATGGAATGGCAAACACCTCTGCCAATAGAATAGCTCTATGGTAAGTCCCAGTGCACTTTGGCTTCTGTCAGGTTTCTTGACCTGAATATGTGGGCTATCTAAACACGAATTGAATTTTATAAACTTAGGAAAGTTTAGTTTTAGTAAAAAACCTAAGCTGAAATGAGTGGTATGATATATTCATATTTTGTAATGATAGTACCTAATAGGTACCTTTAAAACTAAGCCATAGCAATACCGTCTATTCAATAAAAATAACCTTTTAATTCTGTAGGTATTGTAACCAAACGCCTTCGGCCGCGTATGATACCAGAGTTTGGTAACCAGTATCATACGAAGAAAAAATGATCGTCATAGGATACCGGTGTCCAATGAAGACGATTTTTTACTTTTCTGATACCGAGTATCAACTCAGGAAAATATCAAATAATTACAAGGGAGTACTTAACATTTCCTCGCATGTAACTGATAAGCATGCCATGTGCATTGATATATCACCTCTTTTGATATCAATGCACTGGCACTTTAGATAACTGAAGTTTTTATAACAATTGTTGTCAATGTCAGTGTATTAGAATAACAAGTAAGTAATTATTCATTTCATGATTTTAATATAGGACATTATATTATACTCTTTGATTTTAATCTACAACGAATTAATTTCCGCGTTGCCTGTTATCCAAATGAGTAAAGAAATTGAATTTATCTCTACGAAGAGAGGAGGAAGAGCACTATTACGTGATGGGCGCAAGTACCACAGGAAAAAAACTTACTCAAACGACTCTACCTTTTGGCTTTGCCACAATATTAATAATGGATGTACAGGGAGTGTTACACTAAATGTTAAAAATGAAGTCGTAAAAATAAAAACCCACAAGGAAAATTGCAAACAAGACTTTGCAAAAAATAAAATAATGAAAGAATTAGATAATTTGAAAGAAACATGTAGTCATAATTTTGATAGTATTCAAAAACAATATGAAAATATGGTGTTCAACCTGGAAGAAGCAGGACTTGACTTTGTACGGGAAATCCCTAAATTCCAAAACATCAAAACTGGATTGTATAACGAAAGAAATAAAGTATTAGGAGCACCAAGATTGAGAAGCAAATCTTCGATTGAAGCCGTAGTACCCGATAAATTCAAAAAGTTCTTTTTGGCAGAATATAGTGATGAAAACAAGAAGATTCTACTATTTTGCAATCAACGTGCTGCATCAGTCGTAAAGTACAAGCATATTTTATCTGACGGTACTTTTAGTTCATGCCCGACAGAATTTTATCAGTTACATATACAGGGTGTAACAAAAATAAGTAACCAAACTTTCAGGTGGTGTGTAGAATCGAACACTGAATTCAGGAAAAATATTGAAAAAAAATCCCGCCCTTTAGTTTTAAAAAGACAATTATTATTTTCTTTTTTTTTTTAAACTTCATCGGCTGTTGTACCTTTAATTTTTTGTTTACTACCAGACAAGACACAGCATACTTACGAGGTACTATTTTATTTGATGAATTCCCTATTCAATCAGTGGCTACCAGAAACAATTACTGTTGACTTCGAGTTGGCTCCAATTAAAGCCGTCCGAAAAGTTTTCCCCAACATTGATATTAAGGGATGTTATTATCATCTGAATAGGTGTTTATTTAGAAAAGCTAAATCGTTGAAATTAACCACACGGGTAAAAAAAGGCATGTAAAAAAAATTAACACGAAATTAGTGTTGGACATTGTATCGAAATCATTTCGCCATTTTATTCCAATAGGTTGTAGCTTGTAGGTAATAAACGATTCACAGTTTAACTATTTCCTTGTTTTCTTGTATATTTTTAAAAAAGCGAGGGTTTTACAATAAGCATAGAGACATAATGCGATCCAATGGCTTTTACTCGGATGAAAGAAGAAAATAATATAACCAGAAGTGGATAATGACATAACCAGTTAGGGTTCTCGTCAACCTTATTGTTCTCATCAACCATAGTGTTGAGTTGGGAACTAACCTTGCTTAACACAGTTGGTTTCATAGGCAGAATATTTCATTCCTTACCTGATACTGGTTACCAAAAATATGAAAGGTATCAGAAAAGTAAAAAATCGTCTTCATTGGACACCGGTATCCTATGACGATCATTTTTTCTTTGTATGATACTGGTTACCAAACTCTGGTATCATACGCGGCCGAAGGCAACCAAACATATTTTTACCTATATGAACAAATATAATAAATCCCACCACGTTCATTATAAGCTTAAAGCTTTACATCAACACTCAGTCTATTAATAACGTGAATTATCGTTTTAATTTACATAATTCTAATCATTTAACAGTTTGTTTTCTATAATGATACTCCGTGAGCATTCATTAAATTTTAATGATTAGAAATAACTCAGCATTATTTTGATTTAAACTGGTATTTCAAATTTAGTTCAAATTCCATTATTCACATTCCAATCCAACCAGCAGTAATCAGCTAGATTATCCCAAACACGTCGAAAAAAGAAAATAGTAAAATATATTTTATGGACATATTTTATTAACAAAGAAAATTTATTTGAAACAAATTAGAACTTCTACTTACAATTAAAACAATTGTGCTAACGGCAGATTTTTGCAAAGAATCAACAAATAAATTAGCTCAACTGATCCATATCAATGTCAGTCGGAAGCGTCCCCAAGACGCTGGCTGCATTGCCCCGCTGTATGACTATGCTGATGCACTGCGCCAGATACTCACCAGCTCTCGAGTCACGCGTCGCTTAGACCAGACGCTCAGAAATTTTAAAAAGATATAAGGTACGTATATTTACCACCTAGTGTTTTTGTGTCGTTAATCTCGTCATCCATACCTACTAATAATAATGTGAAAGTAATTTCTAACTAACTGTAACTTTGTCGCGGCTAAAAGGCAAAACGGAACTCAATGAAATTGAATTGGAACCCAATGAAGGGAATACAAATAATCCCGGGAAAGGAGTTAGGCTACTTTTATCCTGAAAAACGCGTGTGGAACCGCTGGTTCTAAGTTCTAAGTAAAAGCTAGTTGTATACAAAGTGGTTTTACCGATGGGCCAATAAGGGCAGGTAAGTAGCCTTAACCGGCGCATCTAGAGGAAAATGGTCTTGGAAGACTATCCATAATTTTTAGAAGTTTCTTATCCCCATTCACAGATTAAAAAAAAAATACGGTAAGCAAGAAAATGGGCATTTAAACAAAAACTTTTTTTGATGCTAATCGATCCTGTTTTTTATATTGATGAAAAACTTCTACCAGATCAACTGAGGTTGGAGTACTAGTAAAGTCAGAAATCGCTAAAAACTTTTCCTTGATAGTCTCATAGTCTTCTAAGATCATTTTTATGTAGTTACACGGGTTGAGGTACCTGCCCTTACTGCCCCGTCGAAAAATTCCACCCTATTTATTTCTCATAGTTTTTCTCTACTTGTTATTTATCACCATAAACTCCTAAACCGTACCTTATTATCTCTTGCCAAATTCTCTTCATCTTTCTTTCGTCCCATCAACACATTTTTACATAAAGGTTCAATAGGATCCTTATGTAAAAATGATCTGAATAAAGATTTATTCTTAAGATTTAAGTTAGGTGGCAGAAGCCTTTATTCACAAAGAAACTTATAATATAATTGATATTTACAATTGAAACAATTGAGCTAACTGCAGACCGTTGCAAACAATCTACAGGTAGCTCAACTGATCCATATCAATACCAGTCGGAAGCGTCCCCAAGACGCTGGCTGCATTGCTAATATTAATATTATATTATTATCTTTCTCACCAATTTCCTTAGTCGCGCGACGGAGGTCGATGCAGATCTATATTTTAACCACCGAGTGTACTCCTTTCCTCGCTTCGCGTTTCAATAAATCAGAAGAAATGACGCCGCCCGTGTTAGGCAGTCGCCGACGCTCTGGGTGGCCGGCGGCCGTACCACTTTGGAATAGAGCGGTTTTGGGATCTGGTTGTTTTAGCCGGCCCTATTTGAAATTATGTATAAACCCTGTAAGTGAAATTTGGTAAAAAATATTGTTTTATGGAAAAGAACATCTCAATCTCCCGGGTATGAAGTTTTAGAAACTAGATTGAATGCATACCATGTTACGGGAATGTTGCATGCAATTGTTTCAATATTTATTATCTCTGTCTGCGTTTTCTTTGATTACTTCCGTCTCTACCATCAGTTTTTTTTTACATTCAATGAAAAATAAATGATCCCTGATATTTTACATGGTATAGTGGTATAAAAGGTAATTAATGGTGGAAAACTATACCTCAATGTCCAAAAACTACTTGTGATCAAGCTTTGAGTAATCTGCAAATTATGTCAACAAATTCGAACAAAAAAAACGAAAATTCACAGGCTTGGAGTCGAACACAGAGTCGAGACAAAGATTGTAATAAATGTTAGCAATATTTATTGAATATGGGATCATTAATCGACAAGTAGGTTCTTTGAATTGTGTTAATAAATCAACAACGACACAAGATAAAAAAATCACACAGTTCTCAATCTAAAACTAACTTTCTAATTTTAGGCAGAGTACCTACTGTGGGATTATTTATCTTTATTAAAAAAAACGAGTATAGTTTCATTCCGGCTTTATACCCCATCTCTAGTTTTACGCTTATTTCACGCCAGCTCCGCCAACGTACAAAGTGACACGGAAATAGTCTGTCTGAATATGAGCCAATAATGGTCTGTTAAAGGGCAAATGGCTTTCACTGTTTAATGACTGTTTCAAACACCTTGGCGAACTGTTTTTATTGCTTCATGTGTCATTTTTGTTTGATAGAAATATCTTCGTCTTTTAAATTCTTGTAGAGATGTGGAAGTGCCGATGTTTATCATCTTGGGGTGCTTAGCCATGGACTTATAAAATTGTATTGTCCATGTGCCTAGAGTTATTTTACAAATTTCAACAGCAAACATGTACTATTATTCCTTACTAATGTACTGCTGGTACAGTAGCATTAGTAAATAATAATAGTAGTTATTGTAACCCTTATATTTCATCATAGGCGATTGCAGTGTTTGAAATTAAACATAAAAGGCTTTTCATGACTAGGTAGTAACAGAATAAGATTTTTTTATTAACATAATAATGGACCTAAATTGATTTTTGTGTTGTCGGAAATAAATGAATGTATTTAATTATAACTAGTCTGATGAGTAAAGAGGATTACTAATTCACGCCAATTTCCTATATTCATTTTCAAACACTTTTGCATTGAATTCATTTTGAACAACATTTTACAGAACTAGCTGCGAGAATATTAATGAGATGAATTCAAAACCATAATTCTATTATAGAAATAATTAAAATTATTCAATTAGTCTTGATATAACCGAAAAATAATGTCCAAATTAAAAAGTAGTTTATTATTAAAAATAGTTTTTATAAAGTCGTACACGCTCATAAACAAATAAAATAAATAATGCTGGAAAATCCACAAAGCACCATCTAGCCCCAAAGTAAGCTACTCAGAGCTTGTGTTATGGGTACTAGATAACTGATATATTTTATACATTATAAACATACATAGATATTTTTTTACTATTCATAGAAAACACCCAGACCAACGGAACAAATTTCTGCAGATCGTACACAAATTTGTTCCGAGGCGGGAATCGAACGCGCTACCTCTTGCGTCGCAGGCGGACTCTCACCCGCTGCGCCACTGAGGTCGTCAAACATGTTGGTAAATAATAATATTTATCGGTAAGTTCGTAGTAACATAATGATAAAATTTTCACAGATAAATGTACGTAAAAAAATTGGTAGGTACCTACTACCTACCTAATTGAAAAACTCCAATTTAGTTATATTGAATCATATCGCGAGAATCTTTTTATGATGGTAAGTTACCTTCGCTAGGGATTCAAAATCTTTCTTCCACAACTTTTTAGTGCTCAACGGAACCACAATTCATTCAGCTCTGAATTTTTAATTTCATCCTCTTCTGGGAATCTAAATGAAGCTTCTCGTTCATACGAAATTCTTAAACCACAATTTTATGGAGCATTTTTCAGCAAGAAATGCCAGACGAAAGTAACCATTTAATTTAAACTTATTACAAGTCTATATTCAACTTACAGCCAAGAATAGTTAATTATTATTTTATACTGTGCAAACTTTAATCACAAATGGTTTCCCGTGAAAAAACAATTACAAACAATAAACAATTTACCCGCGTGGAGGGCTGAAAAATATTGTAACTTCTGTTTGAAACGAGCCGTGAAGAGGAGACGAAACAGTGAAACATAAATTATATTTTTTCCTCTTGTGTGTTGAAGAAAACAGCGAGAGGCGCACAAACTTTGAAATGATTTGGCATTCACATTAGGGCTTTTTCATTATAAAACGCTTAATTCGGCTATTTAGTTGCGCAAGACCACCGAACCCTGTGGTCCCGAATCGGGGCGCAGGTTGCAAATTCCAATCAGGACCGATACCATGCTGAGTTTAACACCATTTTTTCTTTAAAAGCCAAACAAATGAGGCGCCATTAGATGGAGTGAGAGCGCTTAATCTATTTCTGACGAGTTCAGTGACGCCGACGAAGACAAATCGACATTAGCCTACCCACACGGCGCGAAGGCATTCCACTTCTGTTTCAATTACACTTTTATTTGCGGATTAACTTGTTATTAGTCACTGTGCCCCGGGAACCTCCTATCGTGAATTCGCGAGCCTTATGAATGACTCAATTATTTCTCAGACTCAACAGACAATCCCAAATTCAAACAGCGACTTAGCATGACTTATTCGAATCATTTGGAATTGAGCTCAATCTGGTCTCAGTAAGAAATTAGGCAATAAATAACAAAGCATTTACTGAGACGTCTCTAATGCTCTCCATCATATCTTAATCATTAAAAATGCCCCTGTTGTTTAACACGTGTTGGTCCTTAGGCTAAAGTAACACAAGTATTAATAAACTGACAACATATTTATGTGCTCTCAGAGACACAAAATAAAATGTTCATAAATTTTATGCTATTAACATTCAGCTTTATACTGACACTGAAATATTATGATTAAAACTTTACTGAAACAAAGAGTGTAAAAATGCCAGCTCACTAATTGTTCGCCTAACTTTTACAGTTGCTAATTGTTCGAGAATCAGATATACCTATTTACTTTTAGTTTTTGTCTGTTCTTATTTTAATGGCTGTATTGAGAACAACATTAACTATTGTTGAAATCTTATTTATCACAGTGCATTTTGTACCTTATAACAAAGCATTAGGATTGATAACTTGAGTCGTGTCCAACGAAGACTAGAAAAATAAAAAGGTAAAAGAGCAGCGTATTTCAGAACCGACAAGTTGAAGAATGCCGAAATGTGTCATCTGTCAGTTGGTATTTAAAGCGATATGTTATTTTGAAAGTGTCTCTCCCTGTCGTGTTTCTAAATAGTGAAGCCAGCTGTCTTTGTAAACATTAAGCATTTTCTGAAGGAGCCAATGAAAATTCCGATGTCTAAAAGGCGTTTTCCGCGTTGGAGTTACGAACATAAATTCTATAAGAAGTACCTAAAACATGTCACGAGCTAAGCCACTTCTGAATACTCCATCGCCATAAATTGAAGTGTTTTAAAAGTTTCTACCTTGCTTTAAATGGGCATTCAGAACAAAAAGTAAAAGGAAATTTTATGATAAAATTTTGTATGTGACGTCAGGAAATTCAATTTAATAAAATTTGGGTTTAAATAACTCCTGCCGAAAATTTACAGAGAATGTAAATAACCGATGCTGCAGGACCAAATGGTCCAGCATCACAGACAATTCAATTTATAACTTTAAAAAAAAAGCGAAGTGCGAGTCGGACTCGCGCACTAAGGGTTCCGTTGAATGATAATTTTGAGACCTTGTTTCTTGCCAAATATCATGATTCTAGGTGGAGGGAGATAATCATAAAATTATATATTTTTTGTTAATAAACTACGGTTTTCAGATTCTTCTCGTTATTTGTGCTACAAGGCCTTGCTTCTTGCCAAATTTCATAATTCTAGGTCTACGGGAAGTCCCATATAGATTTTAGTCCATAGCGAGCATTAGAAGTAATTTTTTTCAGTGAATTTATTACAAATTTATGGTTTTCGGATTTTTTCCTTTACTTGTGCTATAAAACCTTGATTCTCACCAAATTTCATGATTCTAGGTCTACGGGAAGTACCCTATAGGTTTGTGTGCATGTGATTCCCTTGGAAATTTCAAAATATTCGGACATAAACTGCTGTAACTTTTGAGTGCGTTGACTTAGAAATTTAATTTATATCACGGCTCCAAGAGGTTACGGACTTGAGTATTCGACCTTAATTTCAACTCGATACGTCCACGCGTTTCTGAAAAAAGAGGATTGACAGATGGAGAGACAGACTGACAGACATACAGACAGACGGACAACAAAGTGATCCTATAGGGGTTCCTTTTTTCCTTTTGAGGTACGGAACCCTAAAAATCTAAAATTATTAGGTACCCACCTAATAATCGTTTAACAAACTTAAGAGCCCAGATAGATAAGTCAGCTCAACCACAGATATTATAATACTATCTGGTATAGCTCAACTGGCAAACAATGAGATAGAATTCAAAAATAGAAACAAACACGATTACAAACCCAGCCAGAAAATGCGTAGAGCTTCATAAATTCCCAAATATCCGGTTTCCGGTCATCATATTTCGTCTTTCCACACTGTATTTTTGCGAAGACGGTGGAGTTGTGTTGAAACTGACCGCTTCCACCATCAATGGGAAGCATAATGTTGCATGCTCAGCAGTTGTGCACTTGAAATGTTTGGGATGGTGGTATTGTGCAGGCACTGAAGCGACTTTTGAAAGTCGCTTCAGATCAAAATTTGATCTTTATCTTCTGGAAGACTGGAAGACAAGTAAGGCATGCGAATCATAAACTGAATGAAAAAAACGTCCGCATTTATCCGCGTCATCATAAAAATTTTATTTGTTTGTTTGTGTGTGTTCGAAGTCTCTTGTCAACGTCAATTTGGCGAGAGAAATAGCGACTGCGTACAAACCTCGCCATCAAGTGGATGCGCTAATAATTAGAATGGCTTAGGCCTGAAATGTCCGTTTTCCTACAATAATCTGTTACACTTATAATAGTGATCAATAACAGGCATACCTTAGTAATAAGTAATACAGAAAACGTATGAAAAACTCTATTAAAAGCAGTGGTGTTAGTTAGCAGGTCGGAAATAGCGTCTATAAAGTCCATTCAACCTTTATGAACCTCTAACCTTATACCACTTTGAAAAAACTTCAATTCGCTTTAAAATCCACTTTAACTGCAGCCTTAAACTGTGAGCAATAACGATTTTCCCCAAACTCCTCCAGGTAATGGCTGTAGCGACATTATATCGAGTGCTTCGCAATTTTTATTTGCTACTTGAAATTCAACATGTTTTACTTACCTGCAGCAGACCTGCAGCAGTGCTTCAAAACTTGAGAAGAGTAGAGTTTATGGCCTACCGTACCATTTTTTGCATCTCACTCCCCTGTTTTACCTGCTCCACGTAATGCAGCCACATTACGTGGTTTGAGACTTATTACATTATCCTTTACGTAGGTAAGTATTCTGTAAAACTGATATTTGCAAACCAATCTTCAGAGTATTTTGGCCGAGAGATAATCACAAATCGCAAACACCAAATACCAATAAGTAAAGGAAATACAAATAAGGCATTAAAAGCGAAAGTGAAACTGGATCCGCTGTACTCCAACCATTAGGGTTCCACCTACAAGAAAGATTAGTTCAGGAATGGAACCCACAAAGCAAGCCAAAATATGATGCCGACACGGACCTTAGTACCTACCTACGTTAAATCCTGGTAAAATTCTATGGGAATTGAAGATCTGGAGCAAACAAAAAACTGGAAAGTTAAGACGAGATGACGTTTTATTGTGGTTACCTGCTGCCTTAACTCGGTCTCCTATAACTTATTTACTTACTTACTGACGGGCGCAGTGACTCGAAGTGGATCTAAGCCTCCGACAACAGAGATCGCCAGCTGTTCCTTGCCGACGGCACGAAGCTCTTGTAGGTCTTTCTCAACGTTGTCGCTCCTGCTCCAGTGGTACCTCGGACTACCAATAGGCCTTCGGCTGTTTGGGTGATTCACGCTCTGCTGGCTGCCAGATCCTCCTATGACTGAGGTCAGTAAGTATAAGCATGCACGAACAAAGTTAATGTTAATATTACACCTGGATGTACATTTTTGATGAAACACTGTAAAATTTAAATTTTAAGAACAGCTTTTTATTAGAATAAATCGAATAGAACATGCTTTCATAACAGTTGAGTCACTCAACAGGTCAACTTATTACATTTTTGATTAATTATTTAGTTAAATTATGTTAATTTATCACCAGTGATATAATAAAAAATTTAAACCATTTTACTTTTAACTATCATAACTTCAGAATGGTTTCACCGATTTCCACTCACTCCCAGAAACATTAGCTTTCTTACGAGCCCGTCGGTTGTGGGTAAAATGGGTGGCATCATTTTTTTGAGTTAGTAAATGGTCATTGGAACAGTGACTCAGTATCCACTGTTATTCGTGGTCGTCGTTATTCGTCGTCTTGTATTTTGTTAATCTGCGGTTACAACGAACGACCTCAAGTCCTGCCTTGACCCTTGACTCTATGGTTCTTTTGACCGGTTATTCAACACCTAACAGTTCCATTTATAGAATGAACTAGATTCTGTAGTTTTTTACGACAGCTTGGAATGTATCTCTTATACGAACGAGTTTAGGAGTTATTCTCATCAATTGCATTTCAAACCATATCAATTTATTCAGTAACGGCATAAGCTTAAGGTTCATTTTATCTCCAGCTAAGTATATTATACATTATTATCCACGTTCTTTTCAGCATCTCTTCTACTTGAAAATCCAGACGAATGACGACCATTTATCTCTGGCTCAACAGACAAGAAGCTACTTTCTTGAAGAAAATAATGCAATTTGTGCATGCTACCACGACTCATCGAGTTCGTCTACGATCATGATAAGCTGAAAGTCCTGCAGGTTTCTGGGTTTATTCCTATCTTTACATTTGAATGCAGAGATTTTTAGGTACTAAGTTCAAGCCACATTTATTCACAAGTAAGTATATAACAAATGTGCACATGAATGGCTTCATCGATAGATAACCCCCCGTTAAGTTTAATTTCAAATCAATTTCTATTATTCTAGAAAAAGACATATTGTCTACAAATAATTTACAACTTAAAATGTTTTTGTAAAAAGAAGATAACAATGTGATAGTAACGCATGTATCAAAACTACTCCTGTCAGGTGCTGCGGGGTTCATTAGGGGAGGACTATGTCCAGCTGTGGACTAGCAGATGATATTAAGAAAACAATACCTGATGTATACAATATTGTAACAATATAGATGACTAGGAACCGGTCAGAGGAACTAACTTGACTGACTGAACTATCAACGGAACTCTCTGTACCTACATTATTAAAATGACCTTGAAAAGAGTTACAAAAAGTAAAACATGATAGAAAGCTCTTAAATTCTCAAGAACCATCGGAAAACAAGTTTGGAAGCGTCAGCTAACAAGGGTTGAGCAACTGATTGTAACTTTTGAAGATTACCCAGCCTTCCTCAAATTAAAGTTTTAATTAATAAGAACTTTGCTGATGGTTAAATTACTGTTGAATTGTAAAATTAGCGAATTTGTTCGTTTTAATTATTCAGTGATTATTTGGAGTAGGCATTAATTCAAATGGACTTTTAAGGCATAGGTAGGTACATAGATTAGGATGTTGGCCGATTTATTTTATTTTATAAACACAGCTGATCGGAATGCTGGCTTCTATTTCAGTCAACGAATTAGCATTGCCATTAAACGTAGCAATGCTGCTAGCATTCTGGGCAATCAGCCTTCTCTTTTCGGCTTAGATTGTTAAGAAATAGATGTCAGTTAGTAATAGAAAGTGTATAAACTAGTTGTTTTTTACTTGCGGGGCAATGCAGCCAGCGTCTCGGGGACGCTTCCGACTGGTATTGATACGGATCAGTTTAGCTACCTGTAGATTGTTTGCAACAGTCTGCAGTTAGCTCAATTGTTTCAATTAAATAAATAAATAAATAATGCTGGACAATACACACAGCATTATCTAGCCCCAAGCTAAGCAGAGCTTGTGTTATGGGTACTAGCTGACTGATATACTTAATACAATACACTACATAGATAGATATTTTTTATAATACATAGAAAACCCCCAGACCAACGGAACAAATTTCTGCAGATCGTACACAAATTTGTTCCGAGGCGGGGATCGAACCCGCAACCTCCTGCGTCGCAGGCGGACCTTCGCCCGCTGCGCCACGGGGGTCGTCAAAATCAATCAATTCAATTCAAGTCAATTGTATAACTAGTTCTTATTTAATTCTATTATTTTATTTTAATTTTCTTTTTTTTTTATTCACAAAGAAAATTACAATGAAATTATAGAAATAATAAATATGTGTAATTGTTTTAGTTAATGTAATTTTCTATGTGCTAAATATATAAATAAATAATTTTATTAACTAATTTTGTAACATTGTTTCTCCTTCTTTATCTATAAACAAAAGCAAAGAAGCAGAAGCAAAATACTTTGTCGCAGATTGCAACGCTCACCTTCGGGTCTACTAAGGTTTGCTGAAAGAGAAGTCTTTTTAGGGTAAAGTTTGCTCTCGCTATTATTTTTCTATTGCTTTATGATTTACCAGCATCTGCCTGCGACTTAGCACTCGATTTTTTGTTATAGCAAGTAGCTTATTAGCTTACTCCCATCTATCACTTACGGATGTCAGACGTGGAACTATACCAGGAAAGTAAAAAACAAAATAAGGTCATGTCAACGAAGTATGGAAAGAAGTATTACAAATATCAGAAAAATGCAAAAAATTCCACACACCGCCATAAGAAAGACTACAAAAGTAACTGACGCTGTAACATACTCAATGAAGCATAAATGGCGGTGGGCGGGACACGTTGCCAGAATAAAAGACAACAGATGGACTAAGCGACTGACAGCTTGGTCTGGACCGGGAGGCACTAGAGCAAGAGGCAGACCAACTACAAGATGGGACGATGAAATCACAAAATTGACTAAAGACTGGATGGCAGAAGCCATTGACAGAGACCAATGGAGAAGTCTGGAGGAGGCTTTCACCCTTACATGAGGGGTTCTTGTTTGAATTTGACTTAATATAGATTATTATTATATTAATTTGCTAAATAAATGTTGAATTAAAATTGAAATAGTATGACAATAATTAATCTTTAACTTAGAAAAATGTATTAGGAATGACAAGAAATAAAAGGCTATTTTATTTTATTTTATTTTATTTATTTATTATAAGTAGCTTATTATCTTAGTTAGGCTATTTACTAAATGAACGCCTTTTTTCTTTTTCTGTTTAGTAGTTTTGGAGATCCTAGATAACAAAAAAAATCATATATCACAAACTTTCGGCTTTATAATATTAGGATAGAATACGACGAATTTTAGGTATGTTTTATTTCGTGCAAGAAAGAAATAAAAATTATTTTTACAGAATCCAAATATCGTGACAGATTCGGCAGCTTTTACACGTTTTGGTTGTAGACTCACCATAATGCACTATTAATAGACAAAGTTGATTAATTACCTACTTAACCAATAATTCGCTTGAAATTGTCAAAAGTTATTACCAAGAAAATTAAAAAAAGTTTATTGAGAAAAAGAAAATGTAAGAAGAAAACGATACGGAACAGACCGCATTATCCCTATTAAACTTAGGTTCTTTTATCGTTTGGCGCGTAAATTCCGCTATCCCAAGGGATTGCAATAAATAGCTGAAAACCTGATCTTTGACCACCGACGTAGTTAACTAAAGGCTAATACTTATTTTGCTTTTACAAGATTCTCTAAAAACTTCTTGTTCTGAGAAACTTTGAGCCGATAGGGACAAGTTCTTTATAAAAAATAATCTAATAACAAAGCAAATCACAACTATGAAAAAGAACTTGAACTACTATTTACAATTGAAACATTTGAGCTAACTACAGACTAATCTAGAGTTACTAAAATCTCTTAATTCACAAAAAAAATTACAATCAAATAATATAAATATATTAGAAGTAGTATTTACAATTGCAACAATTGAGCTAACTGGAGAATGTTGCAAACAATCTACAGGTAGCTCAACTGATCCATATCAATACCAGTTGGAAGTGTCCCCAAGACGCTGGCTGCATTGCCCCGCTGTATAACAATGCTGATGCGCTGCGCCAGATACTTACCAGCTCTCGCGTCGCTTCGACCAGACAAACGCTCAGATAATTTTTTAAGAGTTACTTACCTCACCTGATCCAGGTCAAACCCAATCGGAAGTGTCCCCAAGTCAGTAACTGCATTTCCCCAATTAATAATTTTCTGTGTTCTTACGTAGACGTTACGTTCTTTCCTGTGTAAGAACGTACGAAAAGAAACTTTCGATAAAAGAAGAGAAAATAAAGTTACCTTTTGCCTCCAGTTTGTCATGCATCGCATAGCAAAGTCGCAACAATGGGTGACAAGGCTATTTTAGCAACCATTAATTTGTCGTAGTTAGCATCAGTGCAAAGGGGAATGAACTGAGGTCTATTTAGAAATGATACAATAGCATGTTCGCTGTTATGTTTCGACTTATAGAATGGTGACGATACATTGATATTTTTGTTCAGGTTTTTGTTTAGCAGTCTCAAGACCTAGTTTAGTTAATGGATTCAGTCGAAATTACCTTAAAACTTTTTGTAAATTGCTACTTACCTAATCATAATTTTTATATCATAATTTTTTGCAAAAACACCTTTTTATGACCTACTCAAACTTCACCCAATTTTGAAGGCATTCAAACATAAGTGTTGGCTCTACGTCCCCTTAGGTATTATTCAAAATCTAAGAAGCTCTATAACTAAGTCCAGAAGATCTTAAAACTATTTGCAAACTGCCGCCTAAATAAAATGTTGACACACAAAAACACAATTTATATGGACTACCTACTCATACTTCATCCAATTTTAAAGATGAATGCAAACATAATGTGTTCGTTGTCTACGTCCCCTTGGGTCCTATTAAAAGTCTAAGAAGCTAAGTTATGAATCTTACCACCAACTAAATAAAGGTAAAGAAAAGATTTCATTCCAAAGATCCACTTTTAAAATTAAAAACAACAAGTCAATGTCCGACTAATTCTATATCGATCCTTTAGCGCGACATTTCTTGCTCTTATTACCTTCCCTTTGATGGGTTCGAGGTTTATTCTGAATCACAAATTACAGACAGAAGGATTACCCTGTAAGCGACACGCAACGGAGCAAAAAGTGTGCCTAAGACAAATAAAGTACGAGAGAACAATACCGACGACTCAGTGAATAATTTTAGCTCGGCGTAGGTAGCGAGCGACGCGTTGGGTGCCAGGGATACAGATGTATGGATGTGGCTAGGAGAAGGGTGCTTAACAGAATACAGAATTTATTCATAGTACAATTATTAAATGTCATTCACTTAAATATAAAATTATAATACAGGCAAATTATCATATATATTATTTATTATTTGATTTAGACGCACAATACAGGCAAATTAAAAAAATCATTGGTATCATATAATACCAATTCAGTGAGCTACTTTCTTTTTTCCTAAAAATAGGTGTGGAAGCTATATCACGTATCCAATCGGGCAGAAGATTGTAAGCTGAAAGACCCATTGTTACTCGAGTCTGCTATATTGAGTGAATAGTGATAATCTTGCCTGAGAAACCTAACTTAGAACAGAAGGTGCAAATTTAGATTTCTCTTATCATTATAAAAACGTGATTTTATATTATATTTAAATAAGATTCTTCAAAGCTATTATATATAGGCTGATAATGATGATGAAGCTGCAGAAATGTAATAAGTATTTAATAGGAAAACAAAGATGGTTATAAACGAGCACTTTACATAAGATACTATGCAATAACAATTAGTTTTTCAATAAAAATATATAGCAAGTACTACATTTTAAACGATAGTTGTTTCTCTTGGCTGGGTTTGGCTCTTGGCTAGGGAAACAAGGAGAGGATAACAACCCGGAAGCAAAAAACAGTCACTTCCAGCACATTTTTTTCATTGCACGTCCAACGCTATCTTTACCGCCCTCCGGGGAAATAACACACTGTCACACAGAATATACTGGTCCACACAATTAGAGAGCCAGAAATTGCGTAATTAGAACGGTTAATCGATCTTGCATAGTCGCTTCCCCTTTGTTCGTAGCTCTGGTCGGTTAGGAGCTTGTGCTTAGTTTGTTTACGTGGCTTTGGGCTCTGGGTATTGACAGCAAATATAGTGGTGAGGACACGCTATTGCATTTTCAGTGGATAATGAATCAAACGCCTTCAAAATACCAACCTAATATAGCTAAACCTACTCAACCAAATTCACGAAATAATGTTTGTAAATATGGACCCCATACTCACTTTCTTGTTGATTTGGAGACAAAATTTGTAAAATTTGCTTTTTTAATTTGAATTACTTATTTTCACTTTTTTCTTTACTTTTAGATTTAATTTGAGCTCTTGCCCACAATGCTAAATGCTGACAATTTTCTTTGAAACCCGAGGCTAGAAATATAATTTTTTGTGTTTTGAGTTGTATACAAACATCGTATCTTAAGAATCGGCTTTATTACAATTATTATTAAAATGTGTAGTCCATTCTTATGACACACACCTCTAATGATAGAAACTATTATTTTGTGACATCTGGGGAGGGCTATGTACAGGTAGTGGACGTACCTTCCTCATATACCTACTCGCCTACGTATTTTTGCCACACACAGAGCTAGAAGTGGCAATCATTGAAATTGGAAGCAGACTCATAAACATGTCAATAGATCTTTATGACATCTATTGAGATCTTTATGCGTCTAATCTTGATTCCTTCCTTCCTATAATAGGTGCCTTTGGTGTTCGATTAAATAGAAAGCTCTTAAGCAAGCTAGTTTTGGTCTTCCTCATTTTCTTGCATTTAGATTAAATCTAGACTGTAGTTTCGCTGACTGAACAGCACCGTCGTTCTTAGAAAAATAAGTGTTTACGAGGCTACACTGGTGGTCCTTAAATCCACGCCTGTGACACATCATAATAAAAATTGTCGTCATGGCAATTTGGAGCCAGTATTTTAATCAGTATAATATTAAATTTTCCTTGAGTATCTCATCAAAAGATACCCAAAAATGTTCCCGTGTGGTGCCGGCTTAGAATTTACACCAACGAACTCTTCCCGCAGGTGTCGTAAGAGGCGACCAAGGGATATCCACCAGGGGACGGGCAGCAGCACCTCCTGCAGAACAATTCTACCAACAAACTGCGATCCCCATCGCGCATGCCCAGCATCGGGATTGTGGACATTACTCCCCATGACATAAAATCCAGTAAGGCGCTTATCAGGGGGAGGCTTGCTTCCAGCAGTGCACCAATACAGGCTGTTGAGGTTGGCTATTGGGGTAGGAGGTTCCCAAACGAAGAGCTCAGATAAATGTACATCCATCCTAAGAGTAAGAAAGAACTTTCTTTACACTTGTTAAGATAATAAAATCCCCGTTAACTCTGAGACTACCAATCTAACCAGACTGTTTATTGTCCAGTGACGCGTAGAGAACACTAGAACGATAAATAATTACAATATATCGGCACAGCTCTGGTAAGTCATGGGAGAGTATTTTGAGATGATGTTGGAGGGGTTATTTTGCTTGTAATGAAGTGTTTGTAACCAACAGGTTTGTAAACATTAAAGAACCAAAGGATTAAGGACTTACAAGAAACTATGAAACTGATCACGAAGCCTTTCTAGAAACTCAAAAATCTGATAAATATTTTGCGAGATACAAACAAATTAGAAGATACCTACAAGAAATTATAAAAACAAGACTTTTAATGTTATGATAGAAATCCTAAAAGGGTTTATTGAATTGAAGATACAAGTAAAGTCAAAGCTAGGAATAACATCAAGAAACAGGTAGGCAGTAAGAAATAACAATCAAGTAAAGTAAAATCTGTACACAAACACTAGTCCGTTATTTAATTGTTAAAGACATAGCACATACATCCAGCACCGCTACCGCACAGCAATATAAAAGAATTCAAATATGGGCTTATGCTCTTAATCTTTAGACACATTTCACACAGCGACAAGCTTCAAGCGAGTGAGTGACCCCGAGCTGTCTGTTATCTCATGCCGTCAATAAGAAATGCATCTAAATGTAACGAGTTACGAGTTAGCCCATATTTGAATGCAAATTTTTGTTCTATGCGGCATAGGTGCGGTCCAGATCTGCGACAACCTTCAAGGTTTTCCTATTTTTACTGTCGGTAGACCTTTGTTAGACGAAGTGGCTTCTTCGCTTTCCAACAGATGAGATTGCGGTACGACGCGACGGTGTATCACGAAGTCTATAAGACAGCAAAGCAAGTCTATAAGACAGCAAAGCAAGTCTATAAGACAGCAAAGGTCTATAAGACATTCATCCTTGTTTTTAAGAGACCCAGGTTGTAATTACGTCACAAAAACGTACAAAAAGCATCTAATAGGACTAACACTAAGGAATCCCGCAGAAAGTGCCACTATTTTATCTCACGTCCCCTTTCAAAGGGACCTCGGAAACGGTCCAGCAGTTATGGTCAACTTTTTGTCCACAAGATGATCGCGAAGAGTAATGATCGTAATGGCGGGAAATTACCGAGGCACCTTATCGTTCGATTCAATAAGCCCTATGTACTGGGGAGAATTAGTGAGGGCAAGGTTGAGGACGGATAATAGCTAAGTCCGGAATATTATTAATAATATTATTTATTATTCGCAGAGGGCAAAGGTCCGCCTGCGACGCAGGAGGCTGCGGGTTCGATTCCCGCCTCGGAACAAATTTGTGTACGATCTGCAGAAATTTGTTCCGTTGGTCTGGGTGTTTTCTATGTATAATAAAAAAAAATATCTATGTATATTAAGTATATCAGTTATCTAGTACCCATTATACAAGCTCTGCTTAGCTTGGGGCTAGATAATGCTGTGTGAATTGTCCAGCGTTATATATTTATTTATTTAAGTTAACTGGTAAAACAAAGATGGTCAATGCAGATTTTTTTATTAAAAGATTTTCGTTGGACCCCAACTTCACTAGATGGTAAGTGACGATAAGACTGATGTATCACGAAGGTCTAGAAGACACATAGATATTATTGTCTTCAAGATACCCACGTTGTAGTTGGATGGAAAAAAAAAACAGTTTTAATTATAAGAAAGTGAGAATGCATGGCAGGGCATACTCAAAGAGAGTCATTTAAGTTGTTAATTTATTATCATAACTGATGTTTTGTGTATCAAGAATATATAAACAAACTTTCCACCAAATTTATTCAACGAAATATAGCGCAGCGCATCAGCATTGCCATACAGCGGGGCAATGCAGCCAGCATCTTCCGACTGGTACGATGTGGATCAGTTGAGCTACCTGTAGATGTAATTTTATTTGTGAATAAAGATGCAATGAAATATAATATAAGTAACTATAGAATCACAGAGTTTTGGCGAAGAGAGAACTTTAATAAAAGGGAAGGATAGGGCTACGTAGAGCGTCTTACAACTTTCCAAATACAATTGCAACATGCACGTTAAAGATCTAAAGAAATAACCAGAAGATGGTGGTGAATAAGTACGCTGGAATAAAAGTACCAGCCCTCAGTTACGGAAACCGTCCCATCCCTAGTAGAGAGAGTATAATGAAACTGCATCAACGGCGTTTCTCCTGAATAGCCGTAATTGCCAACGTTCGATGTCTTTATGTGTGGTGAGTATGGACAGTCCATTCGTCTTAAACGGATGATTTAATGCTCATTGTGAGATTGGCTTGTCTGGGCATCAGTTCATCAAGTAACTAGGTGTATTATGCGAAGAAGAGTATTTCACTCTTGATGGATGAGGTTTGATTGTTGCATTGTCAGATATTTTTATTGGTGTAGCCGTATTCGTCGAGCATGAGGAATGCCATTGAGGGATCAAACTATTTTATGATTTTTGTGGAAAATTCCAAAGTTTGACCTGTTTCTTATCTGTTGGTTGTTTGTTTGTTTGCTGTGTGAATTTTCCGACATTATTTATTAATCTAACCCTATTTGTTAATCATATGTAGGTACCTGACTGTCGGATGTTTTGGTTTTAATTGTTAGTAATACATGTAACTTTATTCACGACGAAAATTACAATCAGATGATAGAAATTTATTAGAACTAGTAATTACAATCGAAAAAATTGAGCTAACTGCAGACTGTTCCAAACAATCCACATGTAGCTCAACTGATCCATATCAATATCAGTCAGAAGCATCCCCAAGACGCTGGCTGCATTACCCCGCTGTATGGCAATTTTGATGCGCTGCGCAGATAGTCACCAGTTCTCGGGTCACTGTTAGTCCACCTGTAAATGATAAAATAATCTATTATTGTTACTATTTTCGTTACTTACTACGTTATGATTGTCTCCCATGAGCCTCAGTTTTCCACCGTAAGGTTGAGTTTGATGCAAAATCAGCAATTCTCTTTTTTGTTTACATCCTATCAATTTAAGGTTATCTGGTAGATATCGCTTTAAGCAACCACTCCGCGAGTGGTCACTAAGTTTTAAATGTCTATAAGATTATGCATCACTGGTCGTAATTTCCAAATTTGCTTCCGAACCAACTCCCTAAATAAACGAATCCCCGGAGTATCTTCTCCCAACAGCTACTACTCCTCAGTGTTTCCTTACAACAAACATTCCATTAACACATTACACCTGTATTCCTCGTGAAACCCAATAGCGACCGCCGGAAGCGAATTCAACCATCTACAAAACGTGCACCGCATAAGTTAAGCCGAATCTTAAGGGAACATTTGTTCAATAAAAGTGCGTGACGAAATTGCGGGAAGGTACTGTACTGACCCAATTACACGGAAAGCAGATGACTAAACAATTTCCGGCTTTCTGAATTCAGCATGTGCATTATTGATTATTGTGTTGGTTTCATCATTGACAACAGAATAACGGGTAGTTGGCGTATTTAAAAACGATATGGAAAGCAAGATGGAGGAGAAAAAAACCAAGACGTTCACCAATCGGCACTAGACAATGAAACGGTACTTACTTTGCCTGTTGTCCCGAGACAAGCCGAAGATAGATTGGTGTGGAAGCAGTTTTTCAGTGTCTCCAATGGCATTCCAAATAGGACACGACGACGTTTAGCAATGTAGTTCGTTAAAGAATATAAAAATGTTGATGGAATTCACTGAAAATATAACTCTTCTATAGAAACTCGAGAGCTGGTGAGTATCTGGCGCAGCGGATCAGCATTGCTATACAGAGGGGTAATGCAGCCAGCATCTTGGTGACGCTTCCGACTGGTCTCAGACGGAAGTGACAGCAAGACGACTCTCGAGTGGATCAGTTGAATTACCTGTAGATTGTTTGCAACAGACTGCAGTTAGCTCAATTGTTTCAATTGCAATTACTAGTTCTAATTTATTTCTATTATTTGATTGTAATTTTCTTTGTGAATAAATTCTTCTGACAATTCGACCCATTTTGTTTTATATTTACTCTACAGTTATATTACTCAGGAACTCCTAACTTCCGCAGATACTGCGATTACCAGATTCCAGTGTAAATACATCCATTGACGACATTTTTCGATCACTCTCACCCCCAACACTTAGCCTTCCCTTTTTACCAATTTCAAGAGCTTTTTTCACACATCAATCTCGTTCTATACGAGAGTAATATGATGTAAAAGCGTCGTCCTGCCTTCGGGTGTTATAAGGAATTTGGAAAGTATTGGTGTTTTTTGACTGGAGAAAGATTTTCAATCAGTAGAGCTTAGACACCGACGAGTAGATGCCTAGAGAGATAAATAAAGAAGAAAAGTCGTAGAAAGCTCGCTAAATAAAATCATTTTCGTAGTTGTTGTAAAACTTAGAACTAAGCATAATTTTGAGATTTTTCATGTATTTTTTAGTCTCGAACATAACTGAGCCCTAGACATCTTTCTGGGAAATTCAGTGCCCACATTATTCTATTGTTAAGATGATAGAGAAAGTTCTACCTACTCAAAAAAGTACAATACCTAATTGCCCTTTTCGTGTACCGAATTCTACGAAAATATTGATAAATACCATGTAGGCATTTTTTAAGAGTTTTTTGTGTTGAATTCCTTTGTTACTACATGCCTAGATTTACTGAGCAATACGTAAAAATAATACATAAAGACTATGGTGCGGCGGTTTTATTCCCCGCTCGGGACAAATGTTTGTACGATATGCAGATGTTTATTCGGGGTATTCTGATTTTTTCAAAATATTTCAAAAAGTACCAAAACTGTTTTGAAATGTCGACTTTTTTCGAAATATTTCGAAAAAAATTAAACCTGCAGAAATTTCTATTTTAAAATGTTAACCTTACTACCTTTCATTTGATACCCCACATGACCCTGTCTTCTTCTCTTCTCTTTGATCTTTGAAAATTTCGACATCACAATTTATATGGAAAATGATCGTTTTCATTTGTTTTTTCCCTAAATCTGTACAGGCGCACGAAATGTATTATTATTTTAAATTTCAAGTTGATAGCTGCGGTACTTGAGGGAGGCCTTTGCCAGCAGTGGGGCAGTAGTGGCTAAAATAAATAGTAAAGAAGCAAGCCCACGTAAGAAGAATTCCCAGGAAACTCTGACAAAACTAGGTCCGACTCACGCTAAAGGATAATAAGATCAAGCACAGTAAAATGTTATCACCCACACACAACACAACAATAAACTAAGTTAGGAGTATAGAAAAAGTTACCGGAGGGCCTCGCTTGATTAGGTCGGAGCCTAAACGACGGTATACCCTATAAACATTTTTAGGTAAACGTAATACTGTGTCGTTAGGGTAATAGAACGGACCGCAGCGCAGCGCCCCTCAAGCCGTTAGTTGGGATTCAAACATTTACTTCATGTAAAAGTGACAGAAAAAGAAACATTTGCCGTAATGATCTTGTTTTTTGAGATTTGCGAGGAAATATGTTTATTTTTTCACGGTAATGCAAAATTTTTGAGTTATTGAGTTGATGCTTATTTTTGGAATGAAAATAAGGGGATTTAGTAGGTTTATTGAAATGGCAGTGGGTGAAAAGGGCTGGTACAAAGGGGCTTGAGTTGGAAATGTTGGAATTTTACTACAACATAAAGACAGAAAATTCATTGTCTCAACTCTCTTAAACTGTATTTCTAAAAGAAGTTATTACTTTCCTATTTATAGAATCTAAATAATTACAATAAAGTTTTAATAAAACTCCTACCTTTTCTTCAGTAGCTTTACTTATGAAAGTTATTTACTTATAGGTACTTTCCAGAGATATGAAAAGGAAAATGAAACACAATGTTACAACTCTACGTTATCCTCGAAATGGCCTATAAAGCATCACCTTATATTTTTACGACGGTCTTGTTTATTATGGTCCTTTCTAATCAGCTGAAATAGGCTAGTTTTGTACTGATTCAGTTTACGTGAAAAACGTTTCGATAAGCCCCTTCACTATCACATTGGTGAATCTAAATTGAATCGTGGTTTCCTGGTATGGGGTGCATAAAATCCCCCTACACAACTACACTATTTGGAACCAAAATAATAATATATAAAGCTTTTGGATATAATACTCGAGTACCTACATTTTATGCATTAGAATTTTAGACAGGTATTATATTTTTAACCCCCGACGCAAAAAGAGAGGGGTGTTATGAGTTTAACGTGTCTGTCTGTGTATCTGTCTGTGGTATCGTAGCTCCTAAACGAATGAACCGATTTTCGTTGAGTTTTATTTTGCGTCATAGATAATTTTATCCCGAGTGTTTTCTGAAAATCTGTCGGGGAGTTTTTAAAATTTAAATTTTTGTTCTTGTTACAGTACTATCTTATATATTTTGTCACGTAAGACTATACACAAATATCTAAGCGATTGTTAAAATAATGGAGGGTATGATTCACTCTTTTTTTCGTTTTTTGGTCATGTCCATCAGCGTTATTTTTTCACACTTATACTGTACTAACTTCTGCCTGCGTCTTCGCACGCACTCTACTGGGATGATAGGTACCATATGCCCGTCCCTGAGATACCGTCTACCTCCCTGCCAAATTTCATTAAAATCCATTAAGCCGTTTAGGCGTGAGACAGGCAGACAGAGTTACATTGAATTTATAATATTAGTATGGATAAAATATTTCAAATATGATCGAGCGAATCATATAAATCTATTCCCCCATAGAAATCAATAACAGTGGGCATTGCCTAAGTGAAAAGCACAGCCCCATCATTTGTTACAGTCGCCGCGTTGGATGAAAGCCTGCTACAGTTGCGCTTCACGATTGACTAGCCACCGGGCTCTGTGGTAAGTTGGGTGCACACTGGATGCAATGGTGACCTACTCGCATGTACTTAAGGCTTGGTAGGCCAGCAGAGGCTGCATTTTTGTGATTTTTTAAACCATATGAGACTTAGAAAATAGTGTTTAAAATTCTGAAAAAAAGATATATAATTACCTAAGGATCTATTATAGTCAAAGTCGCATTCAGTTACAAGATGTAATGAACTTCACTCGATAGAAAATAATCCCAAAGATACCCCTTTTTCTAACGTTTTTTCAATACTATGACTAGCGTACTACTGATATCACACTTTTTTTGTACTCAACTAAAGAAACTAAATATTTCTAAACAAATTCGCAGAGTTTTACTTGATAAAATGATTTTCTTAATCACCATGTTTAAATCACTACAAAAAACACGAGCACGGCGGCTTGGCAGGCGCGCGTTTTCCCTTACGCCTACTGCTGCAGGAATACCTGGCCTTAAAGGAGTGGTGGAATAAATTAAATGATTTTGAATAAACAAACCGATGTTGCTGTGTGGTGCCGGCTTAGTATTTGCACCACCCCAACTCTTCCCGCGGGTGTCGTAAGAGGCGACTAAGAGATATCCACCGGGAGCGGGCAGCAGCGACCCCTGAAGAACAATTCTATCACCGAACTGCGATCCCCAACCCGCATGCTCAGCGTGGGGATTATGGGCTTACCCCCCATGAGATAAAAGCCAACAAGGCGCTTATCAGGGGGAGGAAACAAACCGACCACCTTTATTTTCATAACACTCTATTACCAACTATAAAAGCGAAAGTTTGGATTTTCTTCAGACTAAAACTACCGTTCGAATCGGGCTTAAAGTTTGCATTGTTTGATACATATAAGTCTAGACCTGGAAAAGTATAATAGGCTACTTTTT
Source organism: Eupithecia subumbrata (assembly GCA_949316285.1). Lineage (NCBI taxonomy): Eukaryota > Metazoa > Arthropoda > Insecta > Lepidoptera > Geometridae > Eupithecia > Eupithecia subumbrata. The sequence continues at coordinate 24,760,111 of OX438644.1, read as the reverse complement.
ATCCCGGAACAAGGCATGTGAAGCTGCTTCCGGAACCTACTTAAGATCTAAAACTCAATGAGACATTTATATTGGGAATTCGCGACACGCCATAATATCACAGCAGCCTAGTTCCAGTCCATATATTCTGGATATTTTCTATGTATAATAAAAAAATATCTATCTATGTAGTGTATTGTATTAAGTATATCAGTTATCTAGTACCCATAACACAAGCTCTGCTTAGCTTAGAGCCAGATAATGCTTTGTGAATTGTCGAGCATTATTTATTTATTTTATAAGAATCTGCATGTTAAAAAGATACTATGTTATTATGAAGTATACACTGATACTTTAATAAGATAAACACAGTAAATTCCTATTAATGTGGAAGGCACATAACCTTGAATCGATTTGGCTATTCTTATCATATATTTTTCTTGGTCTCCTATAATTACCCCAAACAATCTAACTACTAACCGAATATAGCCGGACATCGCTTTACAAGAAAACTTTTTATCTACCGCATGTCACATCCTCCCCTAATGTTCTCTTTTCATCTGGATATCGTCTCGATATCCGTTCCATTATTGTACAGATTGTACAGATAAAACTTTGATTCGATTCGGAATAAGTTGTGCGGCTACCGGACAACTTTATAACTTCACTGGGGAATGCTTTCTTTGCTTTTGTGGTAGATGAAGCGATTCTTTAGAGTTAAAATCTTCAATAAGGAGCAAAAAACAAGATAGTTTTCTTACCTAACTTGGACACGGGAAGATAAGAAAGTAGGTAAATAAGAAATAAAATAAATAAATAATAAATAAATATCACTGGACAATTCAGACAGCATTATCTAGCCTCAAACAAATCAGTGCGGGTACTAGATACTTAACTCATATACTTAATATAATACACTACATAAATATACATTTTTTATTATACATAGAAAACATCCAGAACACCCTGATAAAATATCTGACGATCATACAAACATTTGTCCCGAGGCGGGAATCGAACCCGCAACCTCCTGCGTCGCAGGCGGACCTTTGCCCGCTGCGCCACTGAGGTCGTCAATGGTGTCAAAAAGCATATAAAATAAGAACAATAGTAAAATGAGTAAAATCCTAAGCTTATGTAGGCTCAATTTACTTTTAAAAGTGATATTTACTTATTGCGTTTTCAAATCATGAGAATTCTAAGAACCAATTTAAAAGTTCACTAGTAAACTGATTAGACAAATCAATGGTAAAACGCTACAGTAATAGATAATGATGATGACTTACTCCTAGCCGAATCTTCGGCCAGGTGCGCAGGACATATTATAGTGCCTAAGTGTGTACGCAAACACAAGTGCACTCTCTAATAACAGCAATTGGTACATAATACGTAGGTAATAATCCTATCCTACTAATGACACTAATATTATAAATGCGAAAGTTTGGATGGATGGATATATGGATGGATGGATAGATGTTTGTTACCTCGTCACGCCAAAACTACTGAACGGATCAGGCTGAAATTTTGCATACAGGTAAGTCTAACCCTGGAATCAAACATAGGCTTTTTATCCCATAAATTAGTTGCCATGGGATAGAAATAACCTTAAAACGTTTCCATAGGTACAACGCGTGCGAAGCCGCGGGCAGAAACTAGTATTATAAATGCGAAAATTTGTGAAATCTAAAATTTTTGTTACCTATGATCTCAAAAGGTATTTGGCGTACATTTAAAATGTAGCCTAACTTAAAGAATAGGCTACTTTTTTAGGGCTTCGCCCTCAATTTAGAATTTAAAGAAGGATTTGATAATTTCAACATCAAACGAGAAACCAAAACATAGATAAAAAGTCCGTCCATGCAATGTTGTCTATTTTATCAAAATAGTGATTGAATTTATGATGTTGCCATGGTTGTCATGATTTGCTTTGTAAAATATGGAAATTATACAGAATGTTTTTCTGTAATTTCTGAAATTCTTTATTGTACACAATTAATACATAGCATGAACTTATAAAATAGGATATGAAACTAAATAATTCAATTATTTGCTAAACGTATGTACATTGTATGGATAATATAAATGCGCCGTGTGTAAGAAGTCACAGATGTATTCGCTTTTTCTATGCAATTTTTTTTTCCGTTCACTGATGTGTCCTTTAGTAAGATAGGTACCCTACCTACCACACTGACAAAGTTGCCGGTAACAGCTAGTAGGTAGATAAACGAAACAAACGAAGCAACGAGTGGAAACTGTAACTAAACTGTTAAAACTGAGTTGGAAGGTAAGTAATACCTGTATGGGGCTTCTCGCAAAGTTTCAGGTCATCAATCAACTAAGTTGGAGGGTGGGTTTATAAAGCACCTACGCACCCTTATCTGTAATGTAGCTACAGTTACGCTATATTCACAAACATATGAGAAGTTACGCACGAATTTGAAGAGAATTTACAGATTATGTTGACGTTATTATAACTGATGGAGTGAAATCTTTCGCGAGAGGGTTTTCCACCGTAAGTATTGATCTTGAGTGGTGTAACTGGAAAGTTATTTTCTTTTAGTTATAATATAATGAAGAATATACGACTGCCTAAAAGCCAATTAGTTTATGATACTAATTTATAAATAACTAGCTGCATTCTTAGTACCCGTTGTCCTATTACCCGTTTTCCCGTAGGAATGAAGCATTTTCCCGCGGTAAAAAGTAGCCTATGTTCATCAGGAATAATGTGGGCTTCTAATGGCAAAAGAATTTTTCAAATCGGTCCAGTAGTTTCGGAGCCTATTTAATACAAACAAACAAACAATCAAATCTTTCCTCTTTGTAATATTTGAATAGATTCTTGTTAAATTTTAATTTTAGGGGCATAATTCTATTTTATTTTATGAAACGACTGCCTTTGTTGACGACGAACGCAGGAGTGGAGGGCCTACGTTCTCTTGATGATTGCCAAAAATCCACTCCACTTTCCGCTTGTGCTACCTAAAATATACTTAAGTAGGTGGTGTGGTATTCCCTTGAAAATTCTAGAAATGTCCTTTAACAACTTGATCTCACCGAGAACCTAAGTAGAGTTTCTAGACTCTTAACATCTCTAACCATAATGTTTTGTGACGGGATATTGTAACAGAATCCGTAGTTCGTTCGGGTAAAACTCTAGAGCCCGTGGATCTACATTTCCGAGGTATGAAAATATAAACCACGTGTTAGATGGTGTTATTGGAGCCATTGAGACCAGCGCCACTCGATCCTTCCATAGAGAGTTGAATTCGAGAGAGTCGCTGTTAAGTAGGCATGTTGGGTTCAATTCTTGGGAGCTAAAGGTCGATTAAACCGTTCTCCCATTTTTATTTATTTAATACTAGGAATACTGACTATGTCTATTACATTTTCACAACAAAATGGCCAAACAGATCCCAAAGGGGTTTGAAGATTTTTGTATGGAGGGTGGCTACTTGTTTATTTTTTTAAATCACCGCGTACTATATGTTTATTAGTAAGTAATATTATAAAATTTATTTATTTGGATAAAAGATACTAAAATAAATGATGTCCGGTTTCTGAAATATTCACAGATGAAAATCTCAGAAACCTGACGCATTAAGACATTATTAAAAACATTTTTATTTGTTTCAGTGTTTTCTATCTAAATATAATTATAAGATTTATTGTGAGCCGGGATTTTGAAAAAAAAAATTATGGCCGATGTTAGAGTCCACCCTCCATGCAAAAATCACAATAAAATAGATAGAAGATACTAAAACAATTAAAAAAAATACATAAAACATAATTTCCTAAAGCGTCATGTTCCTGAGATTTCAACGTCCATAAACCTTGTATACACTAGTCGAAAAAGCTGACAAAGCGTTGTTGATTTCATCCGGGGACGCTGAGTAGAGATTTTGTGAAAAATATTTATGACTTTGCGCTTACAGTTTTGTGCACCTTTGTTTTGATGATAAATAGCCTGTTCAGCAGACTGAGTTGCATTATTTTACATGTGGTCTACGTAATTGTGGATTACCCAGAATTTGAGGTACGGAGGAAAACCTTACGTAGGTTGGTATAAAACGTTAATATTTTATTAATAAATAAAAAAACACTTTTAAATAACCTCAGCCAACCTCCATCTGTTAATCTCTGAATAGATATGCAAGCAAGAAGGAATCTATTCAAATTCAGTTCCACATGTTAGTTCAGTGTGAATCCATTAGTTAATTAATTCAATATTATGTAGGGCTATTTTGTTCCATTTGCACGCCAAATAACAAGCAACTATTTCAAAAGCTCAAAACTAAAATCGTCCAGCTAAAATACATTCACAACACGAAAGCGACCACCCCGCACACAAAGAATTTGAGGTTATTTTTCTCATTTCAAAATCTCCATCTCTTGCGACTGGAATCGTAAAAAGCGGATTATAGTGCTCGCGTGGCGGATAGAATTCGCGCGAATAAGCCGAGTCTGCAATATGGGCTGCTTTATTTACACCTAGCCACTAAGCTGCATATAATGAAAACGCACTGTCGCAGGCGCCAAACGTAAAAGTAAAAATGTCAAGTCATTTTTGGATTCCAGAGTCTTGGTACTTTATAAACTACTCTGTGAATCTTAAACAGTCTTAAACTAGAACGTAGATATATTGCGCAAGTTATCTAGTAGGTATCTACCCATAACACAAGCTCTGCTTACTTTGGGGTTAGATGATGCTGTAAGGATTGTGTAGCATAATTTAGGTATTTAAAGTTTTTAATTTCTATTTGCGGTGTTAACCGCAAAATACTAACTTTACTATGGAAAATTGAAAGTATACTTATTTACAACAATTCCACTTATTTTCAAAGTTTTTGCAGCTTTTCCGGTTTAAAAGAATTATTGCTAGCCAGCAGCCATGACATCACCCAGACCCAGACGGAATTCGCACCAGCCCTTTCAGCAAAAAGTTTCAAAGTGCACCATAAACACAATCAAATTTTATTGCACTTGTATTTACGAGCGTGGCACACGTATGGCGGTTTTACTAAATGTATAATTTCATGTAAACATGCAATTTCAACTGTTAATTTATTTAATTTCATGATTGTGATTTGTTATTTTACAAATATAATGTTTGAAAGCGAGTTTGCGGCAACATTCAAAATGTTATAGTTAAGATAGCCAAATGAGCAATTAGCATGTTTAAGTGCAGCGATATTTATTACGCTTTTGCGGATTATTTATATTTTGCTCAAAAGCGTATTTTGCGTGATACTTTATAATTTTACTTGATAAAATGCAACGCATTACAGTAACATAATGATTCTTTTTTGAGAACAGTTTTGTTATTTCCATGCGACCTTCTAAATATAAATTACGAGTGGGTTTATTAGTTAGTAATATTATCACTGGAGAATAATTAACAACAAAAGCATTCAAACGTTTTATGTGCGTATCAAATTCGAGGATTGTAACTAAATAGAACAAAGTTGTAACTGAATAGAAGTATCAAGATGGTAATGTCACAGTATTGTCAGCATCTCGCACGGTTGCTTATCCGTACGTCGGAGTTGTCACTTGTCTCACGCGACGCTGACTCCCCCACTAGCGAAATGAAACCCAATAAGGCTTTTCCTTATTCATTCAAAATGTTACATTCTTATAAATTAATAAATTCTACAGCTGCGTTGGATTAAATAATTCATCTCATAATTTGGTGGGAGACATATTTTGTTTGCTTTATTTATGTTTGTAGATACAAAGTTTTGGATTAATATGTTTTGACTTACCGGTACATGTGGTATTCATAGCATTGCATAAATTAAAGTATTTTGTTCAACTCTACAAGGTTCTTCTATTTATACTAGGTAGATATTTATCATACCATGAAAAGTCTATTTTTTGCAGAATGAGTTAACAAACGTGCTCTATAAAAACATACCGAAGCAAATTGCATAAAAAATGTTAAACGAAACAAATATTGTGAGCTACTTAGCCCTGTCCACTGAAACACGATAATGCAGACGGATAGAATTTCAGAGAACAACAACCAACGACGGCGACGCTACAAAAACCCCACTACAATTTTATATGCGACTATAAATCGCTTGTTCTTATTCCAACAAAGAGCTTCAAGGCAACTATTCGAGGCGTTCGACTCATATCAGCTCCCATAAAAATGTTTTATGTTAGAGGCTAATAAATGACATCAGCAAATTCCGTAAGACAATATGAGAGGAGTGCTCTGCATTCGTCCTATCCATTTGGCTTCCTCCCCTACCAATCATTGTTTCGGAAAACACTCTGTACAGGGTGCTTCTAGAGATGCATCATCACGCTTTCAAAAGCGTGATGTAGTTCGGTATCGGTACCTGCCCAAGTAGAGATAAACCATTCTAAAAATGCACTCCTTCTCTACAAAACGTCATACAACTGGCGTTCGTTTTTAGTTGGATTTTTTGTACAACTTTTGTCCCTGTTTCACCTTCAAGTGCAAGTCAAGCAGATACATTAGTAGATATAAAACTATTAATACGATACCTATATTTTCTGGTTATAAATCATATTATATTTAAGGTACAGTCAGCCACATCCATGAACCAAAATATCTTAACACTAAACCGTTCCTTTCTTGACTGACTAGAAAGGGCTACGAAATAACCTTGTCTTTCTTATGTTACAAAATTCAATGAACACCATTTTTCCAAAGTAAAATTGAACATTTTATAAAAAAAAAATGAACTTTTTATGGATTGTAATGCCGATCAGGTAATTTTAAAAGAAATTCGTGGTCAGTGAAGATCTTTGCTAACCGTACCTTCCAATAAAAGTCCAGAGCATAAAAATCCTGATAAAGCCATCTACACAATTGTGCAGTCTAATAAATTGTAGAAGATAAAATGCTTTGTATCTGGATCATCCTGTAAATATTCTTTTTCTTATGTTTCGATCCTCGGTACAATCCATATTGAACGAACACTCAGCTAATATTGTTTTAGCTTTTGCTTCGTTTGTGACTGTGTATGATTTTAGTGGGACTCCTAATAGGCAATTATCGTGTATAGCTTTTAGCAGATAACTTCTTGAAACTACATAGGTAATAATGTAATTTCTTAGATTGGGTTGTCAACCACAAATTTCGTTCAAAAAAGAAGTATTTTCTAAGCAAAATTCCTCGTGCACCTAAGCTGTGTGGTGCCGGCTTAGAATTTGCACCACCCCAACTCTTCCCGCGGGTGTCGTAAGAGGCGACTAAGGAATATCTACCGGGGGCAGGTAGCACCGCCTTCTACAGAAGAACTGTGATCCCCAATCCGCATGCCCAGAATTGGGATTATGGGCATTACCTCCCATGAGTTAAAGTCAATAAGGCGCTTGTCGGGGAGGCCTGCGTCAAGCATTGGACCAAAATAGGCTGTTGAGGCAAGGTGAGGTAAGGAGGCAACTAAGTATCAACTTACATTAATTAAATAAATAAATAGTACTTAGCAACAAAATTTGTAGAGGTTTCACAGCTTTACTTAGCTTATTAAATATTATATTGAGTTTAGTTCATTCTACTCTAGTTATTTGGAATATTCCAGTCTGCATTATTTTGATTCGGGTATAATTTCGTTATGGTGCATGGAACGAATGAAAGCTATATAAATAGAGAATCCGCCCTACCATGTCGCAATAACATTTACAAAACGGTTATTGACTCCCTATTTTAGAAAAACGAATAAAAGTCAAACAACTCTGCTCAATCATTCAATATTGTTCGAGCAAAAGTATAAAAGGCAACAAATTTGAAAATATCTGTAAAAGAGAGCAAATAATGTAAAATTGGTTGCGAACTATTTGACCAATACGAAACTGGAATTGAAAATGACAAGTACATAAAGAAAATAAATACAAATGGTATAATTATGTCTCATCTAGGAATAGAAGCTCAAGCATTCAAAGAAAGGAACACAATACAGAGGTAAAATATTTCAACAAAAGAGAACATAAAGTCTACATCTTACGAGGGAAATATCTCTAGGAAGTATTTTGTCTAGTCTAGCGTCTGGGCTAAGACAAACATTATAAAGCACAAAATTCACGGAAACTGCAATATTTAAATTTCGTTCCTTCACAGTATATGGCCACGAATGCCGCGATACATTTTACACTCAGTAAGCTCGTAAGCAAACACAATCAATGTGTTTGCAAAACTGCTTCGCCGTAGTGTGGTCCTAGGCGCCCTATATCGCTGCAAAACTTCTTGTGTTTGAAAATAGTTTCTATTTTGATGTGGTTGGGATACAATATGCATTGAATGATTAAACTCATAACCGTTTCCAAAAATGTGTTGAAAAATAAAATCGATCGAGCACCGATCGACGATCGATCGATTGGTTAGACCATTCACAAATTTGATTTGATCAGCACTCATATGACCACTGCTGAACGTTTTTCCCCCTAATTGGTGATTAGGGGGAAAAACGTTCAGCACTTGGCAGGTGGAATGGTGATATTTGAAACATGTGAAAAGTATCGCAAAACATAATCGGTTATACTGCGCGCTGCGTAGTGAAATAAAGAGCATTGTCCCAACTGATAGATCTTCTGCCCTGTTAGCTAAGCAATATGTAGACCGCTGTAACTATTATCAAGTAACACTTTCGCTGTGATTTTGCGGAGAGCCTTGGGAATCTATACAGCTGCAAGATTAGGAAATTTTGAAACTGTTTGGTTGCAGCTTAATCTATAAATTTGAACTGTTGTTTTAATATTTTCGCCGATTTTTGTATTCGACGTAGAAAAAGTTTTATGTGTCGTTTCAGTTTGATATCTAATATTAATACAAGTTGGGCGAGTCTTAGTCTATTAAAATTACCGCTCTAAAATATAATGTAGGTACATAAAAAACATAAAATGTTGTTAACCAATAAGCTATCTTTAAACAACAGCCGTCTATGCATGCAGTAAGTAAAACCTGTGATTGGTTGTTCATTTAAAAACACATAGAATAAGCACATTATACATAAGTCTGCATTGTACAATTGTTTTTTCTCCTGAATAAAGAAAATTTAAATTAAATTAGCCTTTACTAGCTTATTTCGTCATGCTGCCGAATAAGGCATCACTAAATACAAAACAATGTCATTCAAAAGCAATAAACAGAGTCGCTTAAAATGTAACGTACATTTTCAGTCTATGACGAGTCACCCTTGAAAATAAAACAAAGTTTCGCCATCCAAGCGAAACTGCCTGTCATATATTCTTTCAGCGTCTAGCTTGACTCTCCCTCTCGATGCGTTAGCGAGATTGGTTTCACACTTTCCTCTAAAGTTATTGTTCTAAGGCCACACGTCATTATTCAACGTCATATATCCTACAAATGCGAGCACTTTGCTCCGAATGGGGTGGACGGTGGGACTATACAGGTTTTGGATTCAGTACAAAACAAAGCTTTCAGTAATCATGATCGAATGCATTATCAGGGATCGTTGATTATGGCTTAAATAAATTAATAATCCTGGACAATTCACGCAGCATCTTCTAGCCACAAGCTTAGCAGAGCTTGTGTTATGGGTGCTAGATAACTGATATACATAACTTAATTAAAGCGCATAATAGGGGAGGCCTAAGTCCGGTAGTGGACTTGTATAGGCTGGTGTTAAATTAATGCTATTAGCACTTAAGTCACACAGAAATAGGAAAGACTTTAGTGAAAAAATGAGAACCAAAAAAATCTTAGTTCTTTGTCTGCATACGTGTCGGTAGGACTATATAGTTATTCCGTATTCATAAATTTAAAACGGTGCACGTAAAGATAGCAAGACAGACAATCCAGATATCCTTAAACCCTGAGTATAACATACAGTAATTAGCTTAACATTAGTCATCAATCCTTGTTTGTTATTGAAATGATGTGACTACCAGACAGTAACTCCTACCGTGATGGTAAATGGAATTGAAGATTTCATTATGATAGATCACCCATATAGTAGTAATCTTTAAGAAAGTTTTCTTGTTATTTCGAAAAATAATAAAAGTTAGGTGGGTACTTAGATAGTGAGACTTTTTTGTCAACCATGATAAAAGAAAGAGGGGAAGTAGAGGTGATTTATGGATTCCATACTCGTATTTTGATCCCGTGGTTTTATGTTGACCACTATCTCACACCAAAAGTGAAAAAGAAAGAGAACTGGGGGAAGATTGTCGTTTAAGTAATGGTAGGAGAAAATAATGCACACTATTTATATGCAGACATAATTCAAGAATTTTGGTAGGTAAAGAGACCTCATAAGATCTTAACTTTAACTAAAGTTTGAAAAATAAAACTAGTAAAATCTGTAGTCGTTGCACTGTATAGTAGAGCTTTTCAGCGGTAGGACTCAATCGTAATTTAAAATTCTATATAATTTTTTTTAGTTATTTCACTTTCTTTTTTTGCTTTGTCTTATCGGCAGCCGTGTACGGGTGCAGTTGCCTTGCCGTCGGCAATGTGGCGTTCGTGTACATGAGCTCTTTGAGTAACTTAGTAAAAAGTAAAAAGCAACAACGCTTCTGTTTATTACTTTATATATTTATTTAAAAAAAAATTGTGAAGTCAATTTCTATTTATATTATTGTAACTTTTACGCACGCCATGCCTTGCACCTAAATCAATTCAACCGTTGTTTGACCGCTCTTTATTTTTTCTTCCTATCTATAACAATTTTCACGGACAGCCAAATGGGGCTACCAAACAGGTAAAGTAATAAACGACCGTCTGCGTATAGAAATTCACAGCACACCCCAAAAATCTTTGAGCGAAATAACCCAGGTTTGGTCCCCAGTGTTTGCTCTTTCTGGTTAAGCTGCATCTAATGAAATCCCCTGTCAGAGTATACTTGCAGCGAATCATAGGCGATGGAGTGATCTTGATATTTTTAAGAAAAGCTCTGGAATAATCCGCTGCCTGCCCTTGCCTGCTTCTGGTATAAGGCCTCCAAACTCTGGAATAAATAATCACTTTTAAAAGATAGGTACTTATAGACTAAAATGACACTTAGTGAATTTGCTAACATAGTGCTTATTACTTAGAACTCGTAATAGTTAAAACATGACGATTCTACGACTTTAAATCATATCTCAAAAACTTACGACCTCGATGGGACTTACACTAGCAGAATTTTCGCTAAGTGTGGGTGAGTACATTCTTGTAAAAAACATTTTACAAGGAAGGTCTCCGTCTGATACTATAAAATTTTGATAAGTATCAAGACGTTCCAGCTTCTTATCTAGATAGACACGTGGGTTTTGAGTATTTTCAGTGTTCCTTCGGCATTTTATTTCGGAGCGTATTCTGATCACGAGTTTAGGCACTAACCGTGCTTATTGAATAAACTTTCAAGAGATACAAACGCCAGAGGTATTTCTTAATCCGTTACTTCTCAGACTAGATGGTAAAGGTCTAGCCACACAAATGGAAAAACTAAACCAGAGTAGGCAGATAAACACTTTCAATCTTTTATCCCTTGAAAGGGTGTCTATGAGATATATGAATAAAACCCCTAAGATTGAACAATGGACGGTTCAGCATAGTGGACGTTATAACGGTTGACCAATTTTCTTTTGTGTGCCTACGATTTGAGAATACAGTCATATCAAGCGTCGAGACGAAGTGCTGATTGACACTCTCTTTGTACAGAATCCATTGATTTCTTACGATTCACTGAACAATATTACATGTGAAAATAAAATCCACACGGCTGACGGGATGGCAATTTTGTATAGAGCAATGTTGTGTCGCCTTGTGACATTTTGTAGGGTAATGATTTTATTTTCTTGAAAGCGTTTCTTGTACGTTTTATCTGTGAAGGAAAAGAAGTTGGCAATAGTTTTCGTTCTAGTACGCTGGTAGAATTTATACTCATTCGATGTTCAGTCGGTAGGTTGCTATTTATTGGTTAACTAGTTCGTATGTACTGGTACCGGTTATTTATTGAAAAACTAGCTGCATTCTTACTACCCGTAGTCCTATTACCCGTTTTCCCGTAGGAATGAAGCATTTTCCCGCAGTAAAAAGTAACCTATGTTCATCAGGAACAATGTGGGTTTCTAATGGTAAAAGAATTTTTCAAATCGGTCCAGTAGTTTCGGAGCCTATTCAATACAAACAAACAATCAAATTTTTCCTCTTTATAATATTAGTATAGAAATCAATATTTGAACTCAGGTCAAAAATTGTTATTTGATTCCGGGTAACGGTTTAAAAAGGTATCATGGCACGTACGAAAAACCACTTACACGAAAACGGGTTATCACCACCATCTCCACGGCTCTACCTTCTCCAGCGTTTGGCGTGTATTAACTTCATAACTTATTCCCTGAGAATTTTATAAATTCCCCATAGTTTTACACTGCACTATGTCACAGTACACAAACCCCACACATTTCAATGCTAGGTACCTACACTTGTTTGCCCACGGCGGCGGGCGGCAGCATTAGGTGAAGTAGATTTATAATGCAAATAAGATAAGGATGCTCGAGTAGCTAATGCACTCGATTCTATGAATTGCAAACGGATATTTTCTTTCACTGGGTGAAATAAGCAACAATTCTTGGGGAAGAAAATAATTTTTCTTAGTTTTACTGTTTCGAATAAGAGATGTAGTTGATATTTTTACGTAGAGTACGTAGAGCATTTAGTTATTATTTGGTAGAATTATCATACAATTATCAAATTATGTACCTTGTCTAAGTAACCTTTATCTATAGTTTTTATAGACTTTCTGTTCAATAACTATGAACAATTAAACAAGTAAATAAATAGCGACCTCTTAAATTATTTACTTTTTATAACCGTCATCAAATCGAGACGCGAAAATAATTTAATTATGTATGTGTGTCTATAACCTTTTCACGACGAAGCGGCAGAAACGATCTTTATAAAATTTGGCAGGAAGGTCGAAGGTATCCCGTGTTTTTACACCTTAAGCTACTTTTTATCCCGGAAATGTGCGTGTGAAGTCGCGGGCAGATACTACTTATGTTAAAGGTAACATTAGGTAGGTAGATATAGTGCGTTGTGGTATAATCGAACACGGTGGTGTTTAGGCCGTATGAAATTAATTTGAGCCGAATTTTGCCACATTCACTAATGCTGCCAACATTTTCTACAAGTCATTCGCCCAAATGTTGGCAACATTAAATTAATTTAATGCGGCTTTTACCCGCGTCCGATCATACCTCAACATACCTTACTTAGGTACCTACCTAGACTAATTTAGGTTATTCAAACGAGACCGAAGTTATTGAAAAGTTGAAGGTAAAAAGAAGACATTTTTATTATGAAAACTAGCTATGAATGCCCAACATTATTTAATTTCAAAGAAAAGCAATGATAACTTGCAAATCAAATAAAAATGGGAGCCAAAAATTATAGCCAACCTTTTTCATGACACTGAACATTAAACATTTGGGATGGGTACGTTATTCAGAGGGCGCCAAGAAAAATAAATCACAATGGACTAATTTGAATGCTCCCCTCCTTTCAGAGGGGCTGAAAGGACCCCAGTACCTTCCAACAATAGTACCCGCAACCCGCTGGATACGGCGAACGGGCTACCAAAAACATTTTTTATCCTTTTGTGGAAAACATAAACAAAAATGTTTGAATTCCGCTTACCTATTGTTTTTGTAAGCGTATGTAGCGAAATGTTCATGCCCTCTGGTTTTGATGTAATTTATTCTTAAATCGTGAGTTTTGTTTTTTGAGGAGTTCGTTCAAAATTTAATGTTTTTTGGGATACATTTGGTAAGATTCTCTTTCCATGCTCATTTTCTTGAAGAAATGATTTGTGAGCGGTCCATAGAAACACGACCCTTACGTAATTTTATTTAAAAAGCTCAGCGTTAATTTTTGTAACTATTTTGAACAATTCATTCTTAAACAAACATTGTTGTCTTATATACATTTAAACTCATTTTTGTGTGTTTAGAGCTATGAAGATACCAGCAGCAAAAAACGCTGACAAAATCTTTCTACTCCAAAGACTTGTAGGTAATATTTGCGCTACATTTTAAGTTATAATATTTTTTGGCACAACTAACTTAATTGAATCCTGCATTCTGAAGGTACAACCACACCACTTGTAAAATGGCTGCGGGCCTGGGGCGGACCGCAGCTCCGTGCCAACATTCTCAGCTATGCTCGTGGCATTCCCCACACCTATGTATATAACCCACTTACAAGCTAGTATCTGTCCGCAGCTTTGCTCGCACCAAGGCTAAGCGTATAAATTGTCTCGTCTATCTGTTTGTTGGTTTCGTCCACTTCGCGCTCTAATAAAATAATGATAACAAATTAGAACTAGGTAGTAATTTACAATTGAAACAAATGAGCTAACTGCAGACTGTTGCTAACAATCTACGAGTAGCTCAACTGATAATAATAGAAAAATCTTCGTTACATACTATGTCGGCTCGGTAAAAATCTAAATTATCGTGAGTCTCCATATTTTTCGAGTCGACAGATTCGGTCAAGAATCACTGTGTCTATGAAATAGTTTCGAGATCGAAGATCGGTTTCGAAACCCTTAGGGTCTCGCTTTGTCTGTACTTTTTTTCTTTCCTTAATAACTCAGCAACTACCGCAGCTATCAATTTCAAATTTAAAATTATGATACATTTCGTGCATATTATTATATTTTTATAGTGAAAAATTTAAATTAACATTTTCCATACATATTGTGATGTCGAAATTTTTAAAGAGGGTTCAGGGGGGACTGGGTCATGTGGGGTATCAAATGAAAAATATCAGTGTAGTGATAACAGTGTTGTACATTTCAAAATAGTTTTTGAAATTTCTCTAGGTTTCATACTTTTCGAAATATTTTGAAAAAAGTCGAAAAAATACCCATACCCCCTATCTCCGAAGATTGTAGCGATCCATGTGAAATGCATGTAGCGTTTGTTTGTTTTTCTGTCATTCGGTCTTGATTCACTCATCTGTCAACAATTAAGGAACATAGTCGGGCTTATACCAAACAGAAAATTATTTCGTAGATGGGTTAAAGTTTTGGCAATGGTATTATCCATTTGGCAGATGATTTGTTTACTTCACCGTTTTTATTTTGGCCAGGGATGACTCACTGCTAGATTCGGATTTTTTTTGCTTCAGCCAGTCTCCTATAAAATTTTATACTGAATATCACCAAAAGCTGAAATGACCAAATTTTTCAACAAATTGAACGAACATACCCAAAATATTTGAATTAACCCGACGACAATTCAATTATAGTCAATGTAACTGACGGCGCCACCGTCTAATTTACCGGCGATGTCTCGCTGTATATTTATTTCCGAGGCTTTGTTCTTCTATCCGCGAATTAAACGGCGGAAAAGAGAGGTGTTGAGCAAGGTAGATGTGTCCAACTACAAGACCATAAATTCACCAAATAAATTCATTTGTAAAGATTTTTTATTGCAGATAAGGTCATTACCAAATGACAACACCCGTGTTCAAGAACAATACTATGAGGTCCCACAGTGCACACAAACACAAAGGCCGGTTAAACCGATTCATAAACACTACTTGAATGATTTGTAGCGCTATGCGCTCATTTGAGATGACCTTTACGTAAAGCAGCTAGACAGCTATTTTAACCAACGCATAGTGTAGGTGTAGCTATGTCATCTTTGACTAGTATGTCACAAATGTTTGGTTATGTTGTGTCAGTTTTTCTTTGCGATTTTGTTTTTATCTCGGACAAGGAAATCACCCTCTTTACATTCCCTGATCGAAAGTTTTATTCATTTGTCAGTTTCTATGGAAACGAAATAGTTTTATTATGTTTGTGCAGGCTATAATAGGGGATATATATGTCATCCGCTAGCAACAGCAACGGCCCAATCACAGATCTGTAATCGACGCAGTGCGTTCGCATAGTAAAGTGTGACTTGAGTGTGGTTTGTGAATGAAACGGTCTACCATGACGAGCGCAGTGAGAAATGACTTATTTAGCACAGTGTTGCTTGCTACCTTACATAAATATTGTTCTCGAATACGGGTGTAAAGGTAATGAAATGGATAAGCTGAGATCTGATACTGTTCAAGCCAATGGGCCGTCCACAAAATATGTGTCATCATCACAATCTAACTTGCGATGATGGAAGATTTGACTTATTCTAGGTTTTTAGTATCTAGACGTGTTCATGAAGGTGGGCAGAATTTGCAGTTTACATAGTGTCAGTGAATTACCAATAAATAAATAAATAATAAAATAAATAATGCTGGACAATTCACACAGCATTATCTACCCCCAAGCTAAGCAGAGCAATAACCTGTATACCCATAAGAAGTCCACGACTCGCCGTGACTCTACCAATATGTACCTGAAAAGCCATTACGAATTGCATTGCCAAATACAATAGGCGATTTTATTTGGTACTACCGATGAAGATAAACTAATTTCTTTGACCACGAAGATATCATACCATATTTCGAAGATATCATATTTCACCAGCAAAGAACATTCTACCTTCACTTATTCCTCCGTCAAATTGAGCAGAATCTACAGCACCTAATGATTTATATAGGCCACGTTCATCCCGGTTTATTTACGATTCTCGCCCTACAGAATAATTACAGGGCGCATAAACGCTGGCGAATGTAAAAAGGGATTACACAGTAATGATTGCGGAGTAATTGTAGGGATAGGGGAAATTGTGGGAAGGTAATGCTGCCGAAAAATGAGGCTGGCGTTTTTTCAGGGAAACTGCAACGATCAAACTTAACAAGGCAGGGTGATTGAACCAACCGGAAAACTTTTGTGTTTAACTGTACTCACCTAAAATATTTGAAGAATTTTGTTCATGCTTCCAAATGCGACATTTGGTAACATGCAAGTGTAAATAAATAACTAAATCAGAATAATATTATTTGTTAGATAATATTCACCGTAGTATCCTGATTCGTTATAAAGTTGCACCAAAAAGAATTTCCCTAAGCTCAAGTGACAATTCAATTTCTGTAAGTAAATTGCATTTTGGGAGGGTGCTTATGCTTAACATAAATCCTTGTAAAAATCAAAGATAAAAAAAGAAAACTCCCAAAGAGCTTCAACAAACACATTATGAGTAAAACTTGTTAAGGCCCGCAAAGAAGCAAAGAAAAACACCTAAGTACCCGAGTACAGTCGGTGGCAAAAGCGCCTACAATCTTTACGAGTTTTTATCACGCTATCGTAACTTTTACTGCAATGAGGTTTCACTTTATCTGCTGTTTTCATTGTGCTTAACTTTCATCAACGAGAAAATTATGAAAAAAAGTACATTTTGTACCAGAAAATGAGAGTTTTCTTGAATAGTATCCTGACACTTCAAGGCTATCTCAGTAGGAATACTGACATCCGTAACAAAGAATTGAAACAATACCTTTTTTCAGGTACTTAACCTTTTTTTCACAAGCCAACTCTTTCTTTACCTTACCTGTTTCCTCTGAGATAAATAAATAGGTACTGTTAAAATTCCGCCTCTCAAAAAAAGTGTTCTCTATGATTTATATCCCCTAGTGCCTCATGTCAATATGTGCCCACACGTATAGTACACAGCAAGTTGGTACAAGTGTCTGCAGCGGACGAAAGTCAGGGCCATTATGCACCCCAGTTGGAACCCCAACAGATAAGTAAGTAAAACAACTTTATTTGATGTTTTGCGTCACTGGCCTCCGCCATGACACTAGGGGATGACGTGATAAAATAGCTAAGTGTACCTCACGGTTGGTGAATTATGTTGATGCTACCTGGGTCTCTGGTGTGTTCCTAATCTCGCCCATTTATTTTCGTAGCGACTTCGAAGGGTTCGTCTTTTTATTATCTCCTAATATATTAAATTTTAATAGATAGCCACCTGGTTTGGTCATGCATCATGTCCCTGCATTCCATCTAGTCTGGTGCGTGACTTCAAGTTAGCGATCCTTCCACTCCTTCCACCTGGCCTCCGTCGGTTGACTGTCCGTCGATCATGAATCACTGTTTTTGAAAAATTTTAAGACCGATAGTTCCACGCTAACAACTTATATTCTTACCAAAATCATTAATCATTCTGAAAGTTGAATAAGGAACGCAGAACTAATTTATTCGATTGATTTCATACGACATGATTTCTTATCTTACTCACATTAACGTCTCTATAACGTCCCTCCTTATATACCTAACACACATCTTTCTCTTCACTTTTTAACCGACGAAAAAACGGAGGAATTTCTCAAGTCGACGCGTATATTTTTTTTATCTATGACCACTCATAACTTTTACAGAGTAGTCTGTTTTTGATAATTCTTTTTTATTGGAAAGGGTATTGCCCGAAGTGAAGGTTGAAACAAGCATATTAATTAATTACGTAAAGCGTGATGCGCGGCAGTGGCGCAGCGCAACACGCCCCTTCGCCGGAAAATGTTTGGCGCCGACTCAAAATTATTTAGTTATACTTATATTAGTTTAAGAACTTAGTTATTAAGGTTTAATTAAAAACGTTTATTATTTTTTGCTATTCAGTTTTTTCGGCGGTTTAATTTTTTTTTTTTAAGTTTTTAAGAAATAACAAGTTCAGTTAGGAATAAACCCGCCGCCACATTTGCGTGTCGCATTCTCAATTGCGGTGCTCCCTGCAGTAATACCGTGTGTGAATTTAAACATTGCCGGATCTTTGTGAAGATCGTGTACCTTATAAATAGGGTGTTACTGGCTAATGGTATTACTACACGGCGAACAATTAATTAATTAGGTTCGTGTATTTGCCGCGGGCAGTAGTTTTAAACAAAAGCTAGCTGGCAGTTGGTTAATGTAAATTTTTAGCTTCTTTTTACGTTTGCACTCGCCGTAGGCAGTTGGATAAAGATGGCGGTAATTAAATTCAGCCTACCCTACGTTATTATTAGGGAATGGTATTTCTGAGCAAACTACGCCAAAACTACTGGATTATTATTATATACAGGGCGTCCCACGGCTATGCCACAGGGAAAGTATCTTAAATATTGTAGGTAGAAAATTTTACTATGAAAAAAAACGTTACGAAAAAATCTAATCTTTATGATTGAGTCTTTTGATCAATATTGTAAAACTACGGATGTTTTTTTACTATTTGGCGGGTTCGATTCCCATTTCAGACAAGCGATTATATCTTTGAATGCAGTTTATTGTTTTTTTTTTAATCAAAATTAAGTCTTCTTTCAGTAAAATTTTCTATCTACAATATTTCAGACATTTTCCTTTCATATGGCATGGCCGTGAAACGCCCTGTATACTGAAGTATTAAAATGAAATTTTGCACAGAAGTTATTCTAGAACCCATAAGGGCTATTTATCTAGTAATTACGCGTGTGAAGACGCAAGAAGAACCACCATGTTAACTTGCAACTATCAACGTATAATTAAAAACATTAAGCATGTATGAGTTGCAAGGCCTTATTTTAATTGTGCTCTTACAGAATCACAAATAGATGAGTCAAAATCTTAGCACTACAAGTCAACTTAAAGTTGAAAAACTTACTTTTCAAGGACTGCTAAAAGCTTTAAGGACTCAAACACACAACAGCTTTTTAGAATTCCGTCATGACATGACTGAATTACAAGTCAGAACTTACCTACTAGTCTACAGAGTACTGCTTAATGTTCCTTTGTGGAGCAAAGTGAAGCCTAAAGTGACTGCAGTTTTAAGAACTATTGTCTCTGAAATGGACCTGAAACAGGCCTGCTGATGCATTTGAGTGAGATGCTCTTGAGTTTTGTCGGCAGGAATGGTTTAACTGCAGAACTTTTATGAGCCATGTTTCCGCGTTTTAATATTGGTCTGTTGCGGGACTAATGTTCAAGATCGGAAAATATAGTGCCGGGTCTGGATATTTATTAATGACTTCATAAAAGGTGGAAGTTCTGTGTTCGGCTGTACGTGTGTATTTTTTTATTCGTCGATTGCTTTTTGAACCGGTTTTGATTCTTTGACAGTAAACAGTAATTGCAAAATGGTGCAATAAAAATACAATGTTTTTGCAAAACTATAAATATCAATTATTAAAGTGCTTTGTTTCCTTTAGCCCTTACAGAACTCTGGGACACAAAAAAATTTAAAGATTTCAAGACATAGTTTTTTTTTTAAATCCAAATTATTAAGTGGAATTATAAGTAGGTCTAATAAAAAACTACTAACTACGTATTTTAAATTAATATTATGTTAGAAGAATCGGTAACATCACACACAGCAGACATATGGTTATTTTCTAGAGATTTTAAGACAAACGATTCATAAAAAGCTATTTATTTTGATCTTTTACAGAGAATTTCGGTGACTTAATATTGGAAACCTGTGGAACAAAATATAATAATTTATCTCAAATCAGCCATTGTCAGTCCAGTGCTGGCTTAGGGCTGATTCAGTTTTACGTCTGTTTTAGACAGAATTTACGTGTCTTTGTTGTCTACTTAAAACAGACAAGCAAGAGAAAATTAGTAGTTCTGTCTATATAAAATATTAAGTTACTGTTGTCGGTTTTAGATTTCTGTCATTTGGTTTTGTAGAAGGCATTTACGTCATTATTAGTATTAATTTCCAAACCAAAAACCTTATAAGCCTATTTTTAAGGTTCCGTACCTCAAAAGGAAAAAAGGAACTCTTCTCGGTCTGTCTGTCTGTTCGTCTGTCAACCCCTTACCTCAGGTACGCGTGTAGGTATCGAGTTGAAATTAACATCAAATACTCAATTCCGTAACTTCTTGGAGCCGTGATATAAATAAAACTTATAAGTCAACGCAATCAAAAGTTACAGCCGTTTATGTCCAAATATTTTGAAATTTCCTAAGGAATCACATGCACACAAAACTTATAGGGTACTTCCCGTAGACTCATGAAATTTGGCTAGAAGCAAGGTCTTATAGCACAAATAAAGGGAAAAATTCGTATATGTAGGTAAATTTGTAGATTATTCACAAAAAATATTTTTGATTCTCGGCATGATCGGAACCCTTGGAGGTGAGCGAGTCCGACTCGCATTTGACGTTTTATTTTTATTAAAACGAGGTAAACTGCACAGTCATTACAGTTATTTTACATCGTAAAAAGAAATATACGTACACACAACAGAAATGTATTCCACATTTATTACTTTTTCAAACAACAGAATCTAACTCGGAAATTCCTGAAAAATAGGTCAGGTTCGAATTTGTTTAATTCTCGCAGATTCCTACGCTTGTTTGTTGGAAACTGGACTACAAATCTGCTTTCAATGGAATGGGGTTGCTGTTTCGGCGCGAATGCGCGTTTACTCGCGGAATCCTGATTGCATTCAGATGTGTCACTTTGAATTAGTTTGTGTAGTGTTTTTAGTGTGAAATTCAGGGCACATGTTTTTCTGTTCTGTTTCAAAAAGAAATTTATACCTAAATTTGGTTCGTTTATAAGGACGGTTTTTTGATCACACAAATTTGAGCACTGCTGGGTTTTTCTGTAAGTAGCGCTATTATTCAAGAACTCTAAGTAGGTACACATAATATACCTAATGACTGATGACCCTGATGACTACCTATGACCCTGAAGGATACATGTATACAAGGATACTATACTCAGACACAATATGAGTTAGTTTTTACTGTCTACAAGACACAATAAGAAGGTACGTCATAAAGCAGAAAATAGGTAACAGGCAGTTTACACGGGTAATAGTTATTGGTGGAACAAGGCTTGGAAGCAATTAGTCGATACAAAATGTCGAGACTCTAGGTCCGTTTGGTACCGAGACTGTTCGGGATTTTAAAAAATTATCTGAGCGTCTGGTCGAAGCGACGCGTGACCCGAGAGCTGGTGAGTATCTGGCGCAGCGCATCAGCATTGACATACAGCGGGGCAATGCAGGCAGCTTCTTAGGGACGCTTCCGACTGGTATCAGTTGAGGTACCTGTTGATTGTTTGCAACAGTCTTAAGTTAGCTCAATTGTTTTAATTGTAAATACTAGTTCTTATTTAGTTCTAATTTTATATACATGCGCAAAAAGAACAGATTATTTTCCTATAAATTCATTGAAATTTTTGACTATCCAAAATGCCCACCTAAAATATATAGAGCTGTAATGACCTGGTTTGGGCGCAGATGTGCGGCAAATCCCGGTAAGCCGGACTTAGTCCGTGTTCGTGCTGTAATCGCCGCACTTGAATTATCACCCGTTTTAAATACATTCGAATGTGGATTTCAGTAAATAGTTATGTTAATGTGATTGGGTTTAGAATCCTGATTTGGTCACAGGTTTTCAGGTAGCGTTAAGTACTTTTGTATTAGGCAATGACGTAGGTAATATAGACACTCATTTTGTCTGTATTCTGTAATAACGCATGTAACATGTCGGCCGTGTCACCACAAATGAGGTTTGTCATTTGAAAGAATTTACCGCTCATGGGGAGTCAATGCCATGACTCGGCTATTATTTGTAACTGTGACTCATGAATATTCATATATATTTTGTTGAAATCGTTTTATACACTTGTAGGTCTTAGTATCTAGGTAATTTATAAGAGACACCATGGTACCCATGTTGCAATAGAGTGGAAATAGACTGGGTTTCTAGAAAATTCTCTAGTTTGGTTTCAGCAGAAAAATAACATATTATTCTACATTTAACCCACTCTACATATGCATGAATGATCTTCTATAGTAAACCGTACATAATCTACCTCTAACTTGGTAAAATCTCGCTTCTTTAAATTAATTATACTCATGTAGTTAACAAGAAAATATAAACCAAAAACACCACCCACAACAAAGTGCAATAACTTTCTTCTACTGAAATTCTAAAAACGGAAAGATGAAAAGAGAAATTGAATTACCAACCTACCGTTCAATGTCGAGTTCTCTGTGATGTTTGTTTGTGGCAATAGAGGAAAAGTGAATACATTAGACAACACCCCATGCTAGCCGCCATATGACTTAGCACGACGAATTCAGCGGGGTCAATAATATATTTACACTATTTTGTACGAGGTAATTTTCAGCATTAAAAGTGCTTATGATTAACATATGAAGTGTCTACAAAAACGACCTACCTACTCAATTTATACCTTCTTTAGAATATTTTTTTTCTCATGTAAGTGACATTGTGTCTTTTTGAGAATAAATTTATTTAAACCGAAGTGTACCTTGTCTTTCTACATCAACCCAATAAATTTAGTAAATCGAGTTCCAATTCAATCTGCAAATTGGTAGTTGAAATTTAGAGGACTTGGCTATGGATGACCAAAACGATTGATAAATTGGCCAAAGTTGATATAGATTGAAAACGTAGGGAATAGTTAGCGTGAAACAAATGAATGGTAGTCGTTTCATGACTCCATTATTCCATTCGGCAAAGTAAATCAAATAAGTGGATTTTGTTCGTTCGTCTTTTGTTTCTGTCATTTTATATTAGGAAAATCTTTTCCCTTTCCATATTATTTTCTAACAACCAGTGGTTAGTACGCTGATAAATCAATTTTCAAATCCTTATCAAATAGATTTTCTTATGCCAAATTGACGTTACAAGAGATTTGAGCATTGATCAGTGTACGAACAACCGTCTGTAACCCTGCCATTTGAAATTAGCTATGTTTACATCGCCAGACATAGGTGGAAAGAATTTCTGGACCCTTCTCAGTTATCTTCCTCGACTCATGAATATTTTAGAGGTGCTTACGACACGAGAAGTACCGAATATGCCCAGGATAATAATCCAAAGCGAATATGGGATATACGTGTATTCTTTGATTTGTTTTATCAATTTGTGAAATATCGTTAGCTGTTTTATAAATAGTTATTTTCCATTATTTCTATTTTTATTGTTAAAGGATTGTTACAGATGTTAACAGCATTATTGACTTTCCTAAAACTAAAGATTATAAATAAAAAAGTGGAAATACCTGCTAATTCAATGATTACCCAGCAACAACAATGCTGAATTATCCCCACGCTTAAATTTCAGTAACAATGCAAACAACTTACCTACAACATCGGCTAAGCTAGCAATAAAAGAAAAGTAAAATATGTGCGCTTTAGAACAATTAAATACATGTAATTAAGCATTTTAAATCCTGCATTTGCCAGCCCCAAAGTGTTTGTAAATAAAGCTTAGTGATATATATTTTTTTTCTTTTATCCCTAAATTTGTGTTGGTTTTGGGCAAAACATTTAATTTGTTTGAAAATTACTGTCTAGATAAAATTATTTTATATCTAAAAGAAGAACATAAGTGTAGTGAGATGCGAGGGGCGAGGGGAGACATCGGGAATAGATAGTCAAACGTCCATATTGAGTGGCGCTCGTTTATTGTCTGTTTAGTATTACAACATATTGAAAATGCTTACTCGCTACTTTAAGCTAGAACGTACATTCATATTGCACACCACTACATAAGTACTTAATGTAGGAATAATTCTAATATGACCAGATTGTATCAATTTAAGGTTAGAGTTTTGTAGACTCCTTAGGTAGTTACTCAATTTAAAACACAATAAAGCAACCTTTGCTGGAACGTACACTCTGCAATGATATTGGTATTATACTCGTACTTAGGTGTCAGTAGGTTTGCCAAGCTGTTTAATTATTCATCTCATTAGAGAAGTTTCTAGGCGTTCCTTTGTAGTGAGGTAGAGACAGGCGGGTGCAATACCGATAGTCTGGTCACAGCTGCAGAGAGAATAGCTTAAGAGCTGCTAGGAAGCTTCTGAAAAGTAAAAAATAAGTTACAAGATTTTATTTTTCGTCAAAATAACAAACACAAGATACCAAATAAAATAATCAGTGACATAAAAGTTATCGACATAGCTCAAATAATTAGCAAGCTGAAGTGGCAGTGGGCCGGCCATATCTCGCGAAGAACCGACAACCGCTGGGGCAAACGTGTTCTTGAGCCAAACAGACAGCGGACGCGACTTTGTTTTGTACTATGTAGAGAAGCACTCACTCAGCTGTTTCCACTGCCCTGTGACACCCTAGTTTTCAACGGCAAACTTGAGCTTCATAAAGTTTTGAGAATGTGTCGTGCCCAACTTAATGCCTTCCTATTGAGAGTCAAAGATAATATATTCAGAATACAAGTTCACAGTGGCTGTCAAAAACACTCGTACGTACCAGTCTATTTCCTATCGTAAAATAGACAGGAAGTTTCGTACAAACCATTTTCCGTTGTTCACCGAATTCTGATCGAGTTTCTGTAGGTTTCTAAGTTAGTTGCAACGTGATCGTGAAAGCGGATAATCTTATGCTACAACATTGTAGGTACGTGAAGCTAGAGATTCGGTTAGTACTTTGTGAAAATGAATTCCTAAGTTGGGATTTGTATCTTGTTGAGTGATATTTGCTCCTCGACGTTGCAAGCTTATTGGTGTAAATGCGACTATTTGTGAAATAGCAATATAACTAGGTGTTCATATAAGTATATTCTGCGTAATTTCATAAAGACGTGCATTTAGGAAAGTCGATAGATATCATCGATCAGCGATACCAGGTATATGTTACCTAGCTGCTTTTCAGTTCAGTTTAATGAATTTAGTTACTCAAAAAAATAATGTTCACTTAAGGCCAGGTAGTCCTGCAGCAGTAGTCGTAAAGGAAAATGCGTGCCTGCCAAGCCGCCGCGCTCGTGTTTTTTGTAGTTATTTAAACATCGTGATTAAGAAAATCATTTTATCAAGTCAAACTCTGCGAATTTGTTTAGAAATATCAAGTGTCCTTAGTTGAGTACAAAAAAAAGTGTGATATCAGTAGTTCGCTAGTCATAGTATTGAAAAAAGTTAGAAAAAGGGGTAACTTTGGGATTATTTTCTATCGAGTGAACTTCATTAGATCTTATAACTGAATGCGATTTTGACTTGACTAGATCCTTAGGTAATATATTTATTTTTTTCAGAATTTTAAACACTGTTTTCTAAGTCTCAGATGGTTTTAAAAATCACAAAAATGCAGCCTCTGCTGGACTACCCAGCCTTAAATGAGTACCTAAATAACCTTACTTACTATCTTAATTAATGAATATTACATTACAGAAGTTTACTAATAATATTCTTAGCAAGTTTCACCTTAATGGTTGGTACCGTTACGCTGACTTAAAAGATATTATAATAAATATATTGTTTTAGTTTTCTTCTAAATATGCTGCTTTTCTTCCAAGGATTACAAACTCACAATACGCTTACTTTATTACGTCTAGTTTCAATACCATATTCATTTCATCACAGCATCATCGAGTATTCCGTAACTTAATGACTCACAAAGCCCTTTCAATCATCGGTCGACACCATCAGCCGGGATCAAGCTGCCCCTGACAGGCCCGGGTCCGGAAACTGTCCCGGGACGGCGCCCGGCAGCGTGACAGGGGGACGTCACTACCATTGTCCGGGATTAGTCACTTTCTGGACCACTGAGCGGCTGAGGAATTGGGGATTGTTTTATAGATTTAAAGATATTACTGATATTATCATTATTGGTAAAAAGGATAAATTTATGAAGAACTTCCTGATAGTCTATGGTAAAAAAGTTTCTCTAATAAAAAAATTCTTCAGGTAAAGTAATTTGTAATTATAGTTCTTATAAGTATTAACTCTATTTTA
This sequence comes from Eupithecia subumbrata, assembly GCA_949316285.1. Taxonomy (NCBI): domain Eukaryota; kingdom Metazoa; phylum Arthropoda; class Insecta; order Lepidoptera; family Geometridae; genus Eupithecia; species Eupithecia subumbrata. The sequence goes on along the minus strand of OX438644.1, from coordinate 24,733,576 downwards.
TTTTATCTATTTTTATGTGTAAATGTGCAAAACTTGTCAATCTATGGACCAATGGTTGTCTTAAATAAAGCTTTTTTTTATGGAACAAACTACATTACTGTAGAGTGTAGACTATGTAAGACCTCTTTTCAGGAAGCTGTTAGATATTCCAAACAATTTAATCTACAATCAGCAACAACATCAATCAAACCAAATCATTCGTAGAAACGATTAATTATAAAGAACTTCCAAGCGAAACTTCACCCTATTAATCTTACCCCTGCACCCTTCCAATTTCACGTTAAAGTACCGTCAAAGTGTGAACAAGAATCCACTGAACTTTAAGAAGGACTGCACACTACAACACTACATGGGAACATTGTTACTATGTATGTAGGAACTCTATAGCAAATACTCGCCGCTCGACCCTGCGTTCAGTAAATGGTGGCAACTTTTAAAGAATTCGTGTGCCTTCGATTCATTAAAAAAAATAGAATCATCAAGGATCGTGCTTCTAGGAATTGTGGGGCCATTTGATCTGATGAGAGAACTAACAACAAAGAGTTAAAAATGCGAAAGTTTAGATGTTTGCTATCACTTCACGCTAAAAGTACTGAATGGATCGCGTTGATCATCTGAGTTAATGTAAATGCTACTTTTTACCCTGATAGGCACAAGCGAAGCCTTTGACATAGGTAGTTTATTACATTATTATGTAGTCTTAGTAGCTTCTGTAAAATGTGTCGCAATGACTAAATTTATCACTGGCCTAATAAGCCGATCCCATGATAAGTTTGTGGTGAGACCCCGAGTGTGTACTCCCCTTTCAACATCAAACACGTTCCATCGCAGAAAGAACAACAAGGTGACGTGACGTGTGACGTGACAAATGACGCTCAGGTGTCACGTTATCGGCGTACCGCAGATGCTGTGGAGCCGTGATTGTGAATAAACTTGGCGCTTATGTTGGGGAAGGTCCTTAGTACTAGTGATGCAGTCTAAAATGGAGCTCTGAGTTTAAGACAAAATAACACAGCTTGATTGACCGATGCAAACAAAGAGTTTATAGCCCATAAACAATAATAATCAATAATTATTTATTTCGTACCTCAACCTCAACAGCCTGTGTTGGTCCACTGCTGGACGCAGGCCTCCCCCGATAAGGGCCTTATTGGCTTTTATCACATGGGGGGTAATGCCCATAAACCCCATGCTGGGCATGCGGATTAGGGATCGCAGTTCGGTGGTAGAATTGTTCTGCAGTAGGCGCTGCTGCCCGCCCCCAGTGGAAATCCCTTAGTCGCCTTTTACGAGACCCGCGGGAAGAGTTGGGGTGCAAATTTTAAGGCGGCACCACACAGACACATAGACACAGGTGTGTGGTGCTGGCTTATTTCGTACATTACAAGAATAATACGTCATATTGGTATATATAAAAAATAAATACATTAAATTCTCGAAGAAAATAAAGTAATGATTGAAAACTTTACAATTTAAATTAAATTTTAAATTATACTAGAGACAAAGAGGTATACGCCTAAAGACCCTACTTTTTCATAGGATTCCGATGTGGATTTGACATGTGACAGAATCTATCTATGTATAATGTTCACATTTATCTTAAAAGTGGACAAAATTGGTTCTCATTGCGAAAGTTACTTAGTTACTTAAGTTTAAAGCAGGTTTAATTAATTGGTAGGGTATCCGCCACCTGTGCAAATAGGAATATCCTTCAGTCGTTAAAATTAAGGCCATAAACAGAAAGTTACCGAACAGTTTACGATTTTCAGAGTAACATCAAAAACTTCACAAAAATGGTTACGTAAGATTTCAAAAAGTAATTTCAATTCAGCGTTTTGCAAAGCAAAACGTGGGCAAGTAATTAAAATTCGAAATGAGATTTACTTATCGCAATTGCAAATAAATAATTTCAGAAGGAAAGCTTTTACATCTTGTAAATTAACATGTAAATTACGGACCGAGTTGGCAAATGAGTTTTTTCAGGACTTGAAGCTTGTCCAAAAGGGATACAGCTACTTGAGCACTTTCCGAGTGACCTGAATTCGTGAATCTCAAGTGTTTCCTTATTTTAAGCAAGCTTCTTCTGAGTTCTGCTAACTTCGGTACAATATTCTACGCAGAAAAATATGTAGAGAATAATACGTACGCGATCTAAATGGGACGAAACCCTAACGTAAATATATGACATCACATTTCCCGAAGAATTTAAGCGCATTGTCTAAATTAAATTGGAACCTTGTCTAAGTAAATGACCAACCAATTTTGTTTTAGTTCAAAAAGGTTCCTTCACAATCTGATTGCGCGCGGGCAATACCTCATAGTGAAGCGACCAGCTCAGATCGCACCGCTGGAACTGGATTTATAATAGCTAAAACCCAATAAAGGTCCCAGTAACTTTTTACTCAGCAATTACCCACGGAAACTTTCTGTCAAATAAGTAACCTACTTGTTAGAAACAAACAGGTTTAAGCTAATCGGCCACTCTACCATAACATAGAATAAATTGAGAACGGTTTGCATAACGCCTTGTTTATTTTATGAAGCTCTGGACAGCGTACGGAACCGTTGCAATATTGAAAACAATCTTATGTACCGCACTTGGGAACGCTTTCACAGCACTGGTCTCAGTGCGAGCGAGTAGATCTCAGACAAAACATTTAGGTCTAATTTCACCGTTGCAATTCAACGCGATCAATATAAGATAAACTAAATTAACTTTAAATAATTTCAGTGAATTTTACCGACATAAAGTTGATCCGGATCAAGCTAAACTTAGTTTAACTTCTGAACGCCCAATTTTCGGCGTTTAGCCTATAAACCGACATCAAGAGCTGTCATGTCACACAATGTCAAAAACGAAAAAAACAGCGGACAGGCTGGCATTCATCCATTTTTTCCTTTCCTTTTCTAAGTGTACATTTATTGTATTTATGGAAATAAAGAGATTTTGATTTTGATTCACTGTCGGATGGTAACTTCGCCATCGTAAACGCCATCAAAATGTAGATTGAAATCGGTGTGAAGTAAACAAAGATCTAAAATTTGTAAATAAACATTAGAACTCGATTAATCTTAACTAAGTTTTGGCCTTTAAAATTACTATATTACTAAATTAAATTGGGGTATTTTATTTTTCGATTGCTAAGAATATTTTTTTATGGTATAAATTATGTATAAAACACACTTTAGTTTTAAAATTCACTTACTCGACGACTGCGTGCTGTCAATTAGCGCTTCATGAACACTGTATCATAAAATAGTGAGAGCATCCGAGAAGCGATCCCTCGGTCGCGTTATCGATGTCAAGGAAAATGGCACGGAAAACCAATGCCGATCAATAAATATGAAATTACTTTTTGCAAATGCTTATGTTGAGAAAAACAATAGTCCATTTTACACCAAGGCGAGAAAGTGATCAATTCCTACCGAGTGTGTCGTTTTGGGCCCGAGGCGCAGCCGAGGCCAAAATAATCTTATTTTTCTTGACTATAGGGCTTGTATTGGCTTGAATGTTTTTACCATTCGATCCTGAACGAACAAAATTTCATTCTAAATATCACTGTCAACTGTCAATAGTAAACCCCGCAAGAAATAATTAAAAAAAAAATTTTCTTTGTCGTTGAACACCCGCCCGATCCCCACCCGCCCGATCCTTGAGGGAACCATTTTGTTATTTTTCGTAATCTTTTAAGAGTTAAAACACACGAGGTAGGAATTGCACTTTCTGCCGAGTGATAAATAGTGCTTTATAATACACCTTCGAGGAAAATAAAAAGCAGAATTAATTATTAATTGAAATTTAGAAGAACTTACCGCGCCCAATGATGTTGGTAAAACCTCATTGACCGCGCCAGCCTTTGGGTTCTTTTTTCAAAATATTGTTCGGAAATCGGAGGAGGCCTAATGGAGTAAAAACTTTTTGTCGTTTGACCGAACGAAAATAACCATAGCTACCGGCCGATCTTTTAGGAAATTCAAAGAAAATAACACGTTAGAAATGGATTTCCATACACTTTTTCCTCCCGCTAAAACACGTGAGAAATGAAATTCCATAGAGTTTTTCCTCCCGGTTTCTTATAGGCCTGCAAAGACATACTTTCTATTCTATTAATGGAAAAGGAATCTGCAACTTTCCGAGCAGGTTTAGCATAAAAGAAATGTCATGCCATTATTCGGCACCTGTTTATGTTAAATAAGCACAAAATTTTATGTATGGTCATGATCACAATCGCTAACAAACGGACAATACCCGTAAAGTGTATAAGATATTATGTCACTTTTCGCTCAGATAATGTTCCGTGGCATAGCCCTGCGGCTGCCGTGACAAATGACATGCGGGCACCGACTTCGAAACACCAAGTCTTATCGGAACACGCTTGGCAAAGTGCGAATTACACCTCAGGGCTGCTAAGTTGTTCTAGCGTGCAATATAGCGACAGATTTTATAACTGTATTTTGTAACAATTTTATGTTTTCGATGATTTATATTTTGAAATTTTGCTAGCCATTAACTACCTAAATACACACTTTGACGTTGTTTGATTTTTCCAGCATTGCTAATTATTTTATTTTTTGTGGTACGCACCTATCTATTTAGCTCTACTTATCAATGTTGTCAAGATGTTTTGCTACGAAATTTTATCTCGAAGAGGTTTTACCTACTCGATTTCCTAGAAATCTTTTAAACACGTCTCACTTTAAGCTTTTCTTTTGTTTTGAAATATTCTCCAACAACAAAATCAAATATTTCCACGCCTTACCCAAGATATATTTTAGCTCCTTTCTGCAACAAATTACCTACTTTTCCTTGCTTCCTAGCTGCCTTAACAGTTCCACGATAAAAACTTTAGAGACGTTTGTAACGGCTTGTGGTTACTCTTTGACAAATTAAATTCCTTTGCCTCGAAGACGTAGTCAAGTGAAATTTGCAGTTGTGTGTTTCTATTCACTTTGCTGGATCCATGGAACACCATATCTGCAAAGAAATGAATGTTAATTGAATTGGTTTCTAAGAAGAATCGATTTGATTATGATTGCATTTGCATTGTTCCTACGGAAGGGGCACATGTATATTGGGATGGAAGCTAAACGTGATAAGTAGGTGCAGATTAAAATCTGAAAAATGATGGCCGGAAAATATATCCACAAATGTTAAATATTAATTTTCCCGATAAACGAATTTTCTCTTCATAATTGACTATAATCCTTTGAGTTAATTTAAATAATGTCATGTCATAATCAGTACAAACCAATCAATCGACCAATGATGGACACGAAAATTACACTGTTTAACCACTCAACTAGGGGTGGCTTGCTGTTTTTTTTTCAAGCCTATGTACCTCTAGCGTTTCGCTCTCTTGGTATCCTGGACAGAAAGTAAGTTCGCTAAAGGATAATAATAATAATAATAATAATTCGTTTATTAAATCAGACAACATAATTTAGGTCCATATTTTGATAAAGGTTTGTCTTAAAATCTATGTTAAAATATAATAAAAGCACAGAAACATCAAAATTAAAAAGGAAGGTTTAAGGACCTTTTCTCGCGTCCCGATCAATCTGTCTCAAGCGAGACTTTCTACTTGATCAGGACCCGAATAAATGCCTTCTTAAATGGCAGGTTGTAGCGATCTGGAATGACCTGCAGGATGCTGTTGGAACTGCCCCGCACCCTGCTAAGCAATGAGGCAGTTTTCTTACTGATGATGGCGTGAAAACCCGTGCCGTGCGTGTAATAATCTAGCTAAGCTAATAATGAGTAAAAAATTTGAATGGGACCAATGACATGAGCATTACGTTTATTACAGACATATTTACCTCGTCCTCTAATCGTAATCTACAGACATAAAATTAAACATTGTATGTTATAGTAGATTATGTTACAAGGTCAAATAACAGAATTTTATATTAGAAGACTTTTTGGTGGGGATTTGAAAAGGTCGATGAGATTCAGTCCTTTCGGCAAAAACCTGGGCCGCTAGATCAGCGTGAAAACCCTGTGTAATATATATTATTTCAAACGGACGGCTGTAACCACAGTTTAGCCGATAACAACCGGACCACTCATTTTGTCATCCATTGTTTTCGTACCTGTAATAACAAAAGCTTTACTTAATTTTCACTGGCATAGTCGCTCCGGTAGAGCTTAGCACTTTCGGCCATGTGTGCCGGCGAGATAATATTTCACACTGTAGTGTAATTGTGTTTATTTTTCTTAGAGCGAGTGGTGTAAAAGATGTGAAATTTTCTACACGGTTTTTCTCCAAAGTTCACAGCTAAAGTGTGTTAAAGTTTTGTTTACAAAGAGTTTCGGCTCGTGTAGCGAAGTATTGTTTAGTTTAATGAGTTCTTCGGAAACTTGTTAGTTGAGGAGGCCGTAGCATTTTCTGCTGATTGGAGAGGAAAATGTTCCTATTGGTCCGTTAACACTCCAGCTTTTCATCAATCTTCTTCAAAGGTTTTTTATGAGCTTTGCTACCTTTGTGTGGTAGGTCTGTATTTTCCTACCACGGAATAAAATACAAGATCTGTAAATGCCACTCAGACCAGTCCCATTTCATAACAAATAAATGTTGCCATCTCACTGCCCTGAGACCCTCGCCTGTTGATTCCCGACACCTTTCTAATGAAACAACAAACAGCAATAACGCGAAAGAATTCAGTACAGAAGCTAATTCAGCTGCACACGTGTCCTCATGTAACCTTTCATCCAACGCCAGAGGAGAACGAACGTTAAAATTACAGTGGCAAGGTAGAATTTGAGGTTGAGGTGAATTTTTCAGGATTACTTGTTACATTCAACTCACGTAGTAAGTAAGTAACGGCGTCTTCGCAGCTCGCGTGTGACACCGAGCGTTAGGCGGCGTGAAAAATGGTCCATTTTCCGACATGCGGATAAATTTATCTTCGCGGGACATTCGGTAGTATTGCGCGTTATTCGCGTTAATATTCATTGTGGGACAACAACGTGACTTTATGGCCACGATGATACCAATCTTTGCGGGAACGGAATGGCAAAGTGAGATGTCGATTTTATTGGATCTTTTCAAGCGAATGCATTTATAATAGGTAGTGTTTTTTTTGTATTGACGTGAAGACTGAAAATTGTAACCTTATATATTTTTATCGTTTTTCTTTCTAAGTACGAATAGCTTTTATTTGTACACACCTCATTATCTAGCCCCAAGCTAAGCAGAGTTTGTGTTATGGGTACTAGATAACTGATATACTTAATACGATACACTAGAAAGATAAATATTTTTTATTATAAATAGTAACACATCCAGATCACCCTGAACAAATATCTACAGATCGTACAAAAATTTGTCCCGAGGCGGGAATTCAACCCGCAACCTCCTGCATCGCAAGCGGACATACGCCCGCCACGCCACGGAGGTCGTCGTTTCTCACGTAGACTACCAGTCATCGCTGTCTTATGCAGGCCATTATTATCTCTTTTCTCGTTTCTTACATAAAATAATGAAAGTAAGTAAAAGTGTTTTCAAAGAGACATACTTAGATAACTTTACAATTCTGTCAACAGATCGCACAGGTTCCGATGGGTGCGGGAACAATCGGAAACCATTCATTGGCGGCTGACGCGTCACATCAGATCACTGTGAAATGATGCGCACTTTCATGATAACGACAGATGACAGACACAGAGTTTCGACTGATTACTGGCTTTACGATGTACCACAGTTTGTTGTTTTTCATCGCTGAAGACCTACATAATCCTTGCTTTGTTGAACTTGTGAAAGCTTCTTCGATTTTTATTTCGCTGCATCATATTGGTGATGTAGAGCAACTTGTAGTGACTGTACTAAGCTGGTCAAACCATCTGGTAGGCGCTCTGCCACATGAACCACGAATCTGTTGTCGGAACAAGCTTATAATCACTTTTGAAATTCAGAAACAAACGTTGTGTTATATGTGCGGTTTCATAAAATCCATTTTAACCACACGAATTTGGAACCAATTTATGGGAGTCGATGATAACTTCGATTTCAATAATTAACAGATAATGAGCTGGCGGAATGATCGACGTGTCTTTATTTAATTTCAATAATTTGACACTAAAAGCCAACCAAACCAATTTGAGTCGCATTTGTTCCGTTTGAACACGCGCAGTGATTTTGACCCATGATGCTGATACATTCGCAAAATGTGTCAGCCTCAACCAGTTTTATGAAAGTTACTACCACCAACCTAATCAACGTTAAACATCGTCCAACCAGATCTTCCGTCTGCTTTTCAGATATCGATTGATAAGTTACTTTTAGATTTTTGTTTAAGTGTATGACTAATTAAATTAGATACAGCAAACTGGACACCAATATTTCATCCAAGGAGCTACCAATAAATAAAACGGGAAACCATACGCGTTGTTAGCATGAATAATTGCGACGGACCCTCGTCCATTAGGCTAAGGAAATTGCCCGTCCCCGCCAAATATCAAATTTCACTGATCTGTCTAACACTGATCTAGTTGGACCGGCGACTATTGAATTATTGTCGTCTGGTTTTCTGTTGTGCTCGATTTTTGTCATATTTCCACATGGTGCGCTTACCCCACCCTGCCTTAATTGGCTTATTCCCAAGCGTCCCAATCTATTTTGTGTTCGTAATACGGATGGCAATATAAACCTATATGCCAATCACGTTTGTTTTCGAGAATAAAACTCTATTTTGTCCATTGCTACTAACTTGAACTAACGTTACTCTGTCACTACGTCCAGGTCACTTCATTATGACTCCTTATCCATATATGTAACTTTTTTTTAGAAAGATTTTGACATGCACCATATCAATTTTGAAAAACCTGCAATATTTTTGAAGTCCCCTAGGTAATAAACCTCTTGAATTATAGCCAGAGATACGCTTAATTGGTTTGGCGTTGCGGTCATGTGACATTTTCAGTGCATTCATTGCCTTTGTCATCGGTTTAAAATATTTGCAGAAGCATTTTTCAGAATTAAATAAAAGCCGTAAAAACGGATCGGGAAATTGGAAATCTGCCCAAAATGGCGATTTTGTTTTGCGAATGATTGTGAAATATTGCACTATTATGAGAAGTAAAAAGTCATTTATTTTAGTTACCTAGGCATTCATATTAAGATTTTACGATTAATTGCGTAGGGACTTAGCTTTACATGCCCCGGCGAAGGTTCAGAGGATGAGCTGGGATAAGTTGGAAAGATGTAGTGTTCAAAGATATAGATAGATGGATAGATAGATAATACTTTATTGTACCATACAAAGACAGATAACAATACAGAAATAAATGCTAAGATTAGACGAAGTACAAAGGCTATGAGCGATCTCTTCCAGGCAACCTTGGGATGGACTGGACATGTAAGAACTAAATAGACGGTGGCACCCGAAAATATAAATAAAAAATAAAATAATACTTACACTACATATCTACTATAATACCTACATTTATAGGTTACCTACAAACAATTTAATAAACTTACATAAATATAAACATAAAGTTATCTAAATCTAGCTTTGCAAGGATAGATAATGCTGATGAAGCCGTTTTTTAAAGATAGGACGTGATTTGGCACGTCTGATGTCCAGGGGGAAAGCATTCCATAGATATGTACATATATGTAGTGCGAGAACAGAGTGCCCAGCTTTCGAGGGCGACGTCGAAGAACGAACAAACTGAAGGAGATTATCAAACTAACTCCATAAACCACTATAATGAGATAACTAGCTGGTGAAACAAAGCTTTACTGAAATAGTACCAAGTCCTTTGTTTGGAAATGGTACCTGAAAAGTGAGTTTTTACAGACGGCTTCAATTACTCTTCCAATGATTTATTTAGTCGGATTTGGTAATACAATGATTGTCATAAATATTCCAATTCCAAAAATTCCCCAGTCTCCGTCGTTTATTAGTGCCTTTTGATTTTCGCACATCATCCCAAATTGTGCTGGTGACATTTTGCAATACGATGTCTGACCATCCCCACTGCAAATCGAGTTTTCTGCTCGCACGCACCGCTCTCATCTCGATTGACACGCAACTCCCCTGGTTTGTTAGCTATGGCAGCAAGACTTGACCAATCACTTTGTCTGTTTTGGCGAGTTACAGTATCCGATTTTAGAATTTGGTTCTAAATGGTAGCCCTAGTGAGCTCGTCTATTGGTTGTTTCTGTTGTGTAGTGTGAAAAACCCCTGGTTTGTTAGCAAGGACTCTGTCCTAGTCCTATCACTTTGCCTATTTTGGACGTTAAGGCGTGTTACACTATCCAATTTTATAATTTGGTTCTAAATTTAACCCCTAGCTGGTTGGCTGTGTTGAGTAGAGTTTGATTTCTTAGCAAACTCAACTCAACATAGACAAATTGTGCGGTCGAGACTTTCTGCCCTTAGCAATATAACGATCGATAAATTTTTATGTTTTGGAAGAGATACAATATTCGATTTTTTTAAAAAGAAATTGGTTTTAGCTAAGCTTTCACTTTTTGCTAAAGTTAGTTGCTGTTTTAGTTTTAAGTTTAAATAATTGCTGGTAATATCTGCTAATCAGATTTTTTTTGCCGTATTCTTCTTCAGTAGTTACCTACTTACACTTTGTTTTATCACGTGATACTGATTGAGACATTTAGTCATGAGTAGGTTCATATTAAATTAGGTACTTTGTTAACTCTTTTAAATCAATTATAGCTTCAGACAAAAGTTATCTTAATTAAAATTAGAGTAACAACCAAAAACCAATAAGGATTTGCTTTTCTTTCACCCTCGGTTATCTCTTATTGGATACTGCAAACGGTCCTTTACCGTGATAGGATTTTACTGTCCTAAGTGAGTCCTATTTGAAGTGACATTAGGCCATCTGTGCGTTTGTGCTGAGGAATTTAGCGGTTTCATAATTTATCCAATAATACATTTATATTTATATTTATTAAGGTACATTATGAATATACTTTCTAATGTTCTGGCGTTTTATTAAAATCAAGACTCTGTTTTTATGATTCCACAATACTTATCTGTGACTATTTTGTTGACTTCTTTTTTTTGTACCAGATAGTTCTGGATAGAATGTTTATAAGTAGGTAGAAAGAAAGAAAGAAAACATAACTTTACTTACATTTAAATTTACAGTTAAATAACATAAACAAATTAAAATCACATTCCCTCCATCATTTAATACCTATTAGCTACTATTTCTGATCCTCTTTGGTGAAATCAAATACACCAAAACCTTTCCTGGTATCTTCATTCGATAAGCTTATCTTAGCTGAAACTATAAATATAACTTGACAACAACAACATTCATCTCTCAATTCCTGAAACAACAGAACATTATTTCAGACTACGTACCAATGAAATTTGTATAGGACTGTTTACTTAGGAAAGGCCTGAATATATTTATATTTACTATGTTTACATCTTGAAACTAAAAACTGTATTTTTAGGTTAAATTCCTAATATTTAAAAATATGTTTCATATTGGTTGGGGCTGTTTAATCAATCACTTTGTCTGTGGCAAAAATTAGTAGTCGAAAATCTTTGCGACTTCCTACGGACTCCAGCACCGTGTATTTTAAAGCCAATGGAATGGTTGACTAAAGTAATATAAGTAACCATTTCTTTGGGACCTTTCAATAATTAATAACTGTCATAAACTATTGAGAAAGCCTTCAACTTTAATAAGCTAAACTGTTTTAAATCACTTTAAAAGATAGTTTAAATGGGTGTAAATATTTTGAAAATTTATTTCAAATTCAATTTTATGAAATGAATCGAAAACTAATTCTGACTATCAGTAAATCTTGATTCAGTATAGTTGATTAACTGGGTGGCGTTAACCTAGAGTTATTGAAAATTTTGTTAAAACTTATATTGGTTTAGTCGGTGAGAGATGAACTGAATCACAGACCAATAAGAGATACATACGTATGAACTGAATATTCTGAGTCTCGCCGGACATCTGCTAAGTACAATGTTTTGAATTACCATTGATGGTGATTGATTGATCCAATGAAAATGCATGAAGTCAATCATCATCTGCTTTATGCATTTTCATTGGAAAGCGGGGACATTGGTAGCATTTATGCAATATCCAGTTCCATTATCTAGGGTCTTACTTTATACGCCGACAATACCGTCAGTATAGTCTAGATTTTAGGTAAACCTAATTTAGGATTTAATACAATAGACAACTAGAAAGCATGTAATCCTTTTGACAACTAAATAATGCTGGACTATCCACACAGCATCAACTAGCCCCAAGCTAAGCAGAGCTTGTGTTAAAGGTTTGTTTCCCGGTTAAGATGAATCTTTCACATAAATATTAAGAAATAAAAATTTTATGGGACCATATCCCATAAAAGTTTTATTCCTGACGGACCTTTTGATCTTTGATGACTGATATGCATAATATTACATTACATTACATAGATAGATATTTTTTATTACATCGAAAATACCCAGAACACTCGGAAGAACAAATATTTGCAGATTGTACAAACATTTGTCCGAAGGTGGGAATCGAACCCGCAACCTCGCCTTCGCCCACCGCGCCACATCAGTTATCAAAAACATTATAATTCTATTGAAAACTAAATAAATAAATAATGCTGGATAATTCACACAGCATTATCCAGCCCCAAGTTAAGCAGAGCTTGTGTTATGGGTACTAGAAAACTGATATACTTAATACAATACACTACATAGATAGTTTTTTTTTTATTATACTTAGAAAACATCCAGAACAACCTGGACAAAAGTCTGCAGATCGCACAAATACTTGTCCCGAGGCGGGAATCGAACCCGCAACCTCCTGTGTCGCAGACCTTCGCCCGCTGCGCCACTGAGGTCGTCAAACTGTAAATATACATCTATTGAAAATATATGTTCATTATATTCTGTTTAAAACTGTCCAAAACATTCTCCCGATTCCGCTTTTGCTGGCTACCGATTCCGATCCCTCTAAATTCTAAAACCAAATTCTAAAACTCAATCACTTGTAGAATTCCATGGTTGTTAAATAGTTTTAACAGACGAGTGTGACAAGTAATCTTGTTAGCTAAGAACCTGCAGAGGAAGGGCCGCCGCTGAAGTTTAGGCAATTCCCTTTACTTAGTGCTAGCAGTCGTGCTCACTTCGAATTGTCTTGTAGTTTGAAAGAGTCTTAGCGCACTGTTATAAGATTCAATATAGGTTGTAGGAAACAGTGCAATTTACTTTCCAAATGTGTTAGTAAAAATTGTTGGTAGTTTTGAAAATCTAAAGACTGACTTAATAATTAATCTTTTAATTTTACACTATTTTTTTTTGTAATCTTAGACTATTCACACAGCATCATATAGCCCTAAGCTAAGCAGAGCTTGTGTTATGGGTACTAGATAACTGATACTTAATACAATACACTACACAGATAGATATTTTTTATTATACATAAAAAACATCCAGATCACCCTGAACAAATATTTGCACATCGTACACACATTTGTTCCGTGGCGGGAATCGAACCCAATAACCTCCTGCGTCGCAGACGGACCTTCGGCTAGCTTCGTGTTTTGCGGGATAAATAACTTCTCAAGAATATTTTTGTAGGACCTCCTCGGGAACATTCTGTTTACAATAGCGAAAGAATTTTCAAATCGGTCCATAATTGACGGAGAAATAGACGAACCTACATAAAAAAACATACAGTCGATTATAGAACCTTTTCCTTTTTTCAAAGCCGGTTAAAAAGAGTCTAATAAAGCGTTGTTATATGTAAAAAGAGTCTAACAATCTAATAATGGGAACCTATCAACCTACATAGATCAAACTACATGCAACAACTTGTACCGTATGATAATATGTTTATGAAAAATATGGTATATATTTTATATGCTTTGTATGTATTTAATATGGTGTATTTATTATATTTAGCGCATGGTAAAAAACTTTCGACGATTTTAAGCCTCCACTTATGAATTTCGATAATACGTCTAAAAAAGTATCATCAAAATTCATATGCGCTTTGTGAGATTCACATTTTTTTTATTCACATTGTGGACAAAGTACTTTATATTTAAGTTTTTTGGTTTATTGTCTATGTATTTTGTGTACTTTGTGAGCCAATAAATTGACTTTCTTTATTTCTTTCTTTCTATCTAGATATAATATCGACCGTATTCGGTGTAGTATTTCATAAAGCGGACCGTAGTTCGATAGCCCAGTGAAATCCCAGTGAAGAATACTGCTGTTTCTTCTGCGGTACAAGTTTGAACCGATCCCGCCTACATAGTAGGTACCTACGTATTGAGTGCAATAATGTTAGCTACAAGCTTTGTTGGGAGTTCTGTTGTTCGGATGGATTCTAGTCTAGCCTCGGCTGTAGGAAGTTCTGCAATTGTTCACTATGAATATTGAATTGAATCGAATCACCACTGTTCAGTATTTATTTATGAACTATAAGGACAAGTTCAGTTACATTATCCAAAGGAACATGGCATCATAGTTAATTAAATCTAATTGCAAAATAAAATATAAGTAGGTAAGATTTCATAAAGATAACAATCTATTTGATTGTATGCAAACAAATTAGAACTAGTATTTACAATTGAGAAACAAACAATTATGCTAACTGCAATCTGTTGCAAACAATCTACAGGTATCTCGGTTTAAAGAATTTATTCTCATTAAAAACTTAAACAGTTTACTTACAAAATGAGATTACTTAAGATTACTTATTTCTAGTTTCTTTATGGCTAGCGCTCAAGCTTTATTATTACAATATTAAAATTTTATTAACGCTAAGATGACATGCAAATAAATCTTTAACTTTATAATTAAAATAGAATGAAAACACACAAACATTAAAATAAAATCTCAACTGATTCATATCATGTCGCTGTATCGCAATACTGATGCGTTGCGAAAAAAATCGCGAAATATTAAATATGCAAAGCATGAGTTTTAATAAATTAACGACATAGAATAAAATCAATAAAATAAATACATTAAACAGGTCAAATCAAGTGGTTCACCGGTTAATTTGGTTAATTTTACCTTTTTAATGTTTTTATTTATCAATAACAAGGCAATGTCTGAAAATTCATTTATTTATAAAATTATAGATACTTTAACCAAATTTATAAAATTTTCGATTTTCGACTACTAAATTGATGATTAATTCCCTTATGATTTTATAAAGCCAGTCAAACAAAATTGCATAACAATTACGTGAAAATCAAAAGCTAAATTGAGTCATTCAGATTAAACCTTAGAGATTTTTCTGAATCCATAACTTATTATTTTATGATTTTCAGGAAAAAAATACAGCTACAGTTAAACCTAGGTTTTAAGAAATTCACTCGCGAAATCGTTATTAATTTAACATTTGCATCTGAATGGTTACATTTAATCTCAAACCTATTTCTAAATATAAAATATAAAATTCATAAAATAATTAGAATATAAATATAAAATTCATAAAATTCATAAAATAAAATAATTTTATATCAGTGAAATCTGATCAAATCACCAATTTATGAATTGAATTAGCCCACTTGGATATGATTATCAAAGTATTATTGGTTTATATAAAAGTCAACAAATCAAAATCAAAAACTTAACTCGTAGTTTAAACATTAATTAAGATTTACGATAGTAGTTTGCTGGTAGTACCTATTTAGATTGTATCTTAAAAACGCGTTAATTTATAGTAAGAGATCTTGAAATTGATCGGTTGAAGGATCGCTGCGGCAACATACTAATTTTTTAATATCTCTCTACTTTCTGTCTATACGTGGCACGCCTAAGCGGCTGACCGGACATCAATGAAATTTTGCAGGGTTATAACCTATACCTGGGGGACGGACATACCTATACAGCACTAGGTTCTGCCCACGGCTTCGCAGGCGCTTTTCCGCACAAAACTTATAATCGCATGAGAAGCCACAGGCAGTAGCTAGTGAGTTCAAAAATACTTATACCTACCAGCATAATAAGTCTTTATTACAATAACTGCAGAGTGCGGCCCGAGGCGCCTCCGCCGCGACTCGTCAAGCCTTCGGCATCGTGCCTTCATTTGAATACCCCACTAGTGCTCTGACTTTCTCATTAAAGTGTATGAAGTTAAGCCTCAATGCCGATTAAATATTGCTGGAAGTCATAGCGAAAACGCATTCTGAAGCTAGCACTAATTTGATTAAGTCTCTAAATTTAAAAACTAATTTTGGTGCACATTTAACCATGGCCTTGTGACAATGGCAGCATGTATAAATAATCTCGCTTTAACTCAGCCAACATATGCACGGACTATTGCATTTAAGGCAAATCAAGCATTTTCTCTTTTTCCTGAAAATTATCGAACCGTAAACCAAACTCGAAACCCGAAATCCGCCCCAGTTGTTAAACAATGAAACGAACAAACTGCAACAGCACTTTTCGCAACACAAAAAGACACGCTAACGTCAGTCAGCCCGCACCAACTTAACATATTTCATTGCAGTAAAACTTTTCAATTGGCATAAAGTTGCCGCGTGCCGGCTCCTGATCAAATTATTACTATGTTGCGGGTTCTACCGTGTAGGGTTGGTAGACTGACATGGACGGAAAGTTATCCGCAAAAAAATTATTGGTAAAATGACACCTTTTTACTAACTTACTCTCACATTTTCAACTAGGGTTCAAAACGGATTCTATGAAATAAAATTATATTTTATTGCATAAAACATGGTATAAAAGGTGGTTCATGTTATGAGTTATGAGCTCATGTATAAATATTCTATAGCATGCAAATAATTAACTTATATGACTTAAAATTAATAAAAACTCTCTCACCCACCGACTATCTTCTAACCTCTTGCGAGATCAAATTTTAGTTTTGAAACCATAAAATTCCCTCGTTTAAATCATATTATTATATAAGAAAGTGTTACCTTCAAAAAAAACTATAATAAAAAGTGCTGACAATTCACACAGCATCATCTAGCTAGCCCCTAACTAAGCAGAACTTGTGTTACGATTACTAGATAACTGACAAAATAGACTAAGACTGTGAGAATTTACCACAATAGAATCTGTTTTAATTCAATATTTATTAACTCAAGTCATGAAAATTATTTCTAACAAATAAACATCGAGCTGCTAAATACCTTATGATATCTCCGGCTTTTGCTATGAAGGAGTTACTCTATCCAAACCTGAACATATTCGCAAAGACGTATGACATAACACTACACGCAAATTTGAACTCTCGCTTTACAAATTAAAGGTGAAACATGCATGTAGACATGTTTTACTCACCTACAGGCTCCAAGTCTCTGTCATAGAAGTTGACAGGAATGATTACTGTATGAACTTCTTAATAAGTCTTCACAACATTTGCATCGACAACGCGGTGGCTTACACTGAAATACACGCCAAGTTACCTCGAAACTAGAATTTGGGATACGACGCGGGTTAAGTTGAAGAAGGTAGTTGTTAGTAAGTTTGAACAGGTTCAAGACGTGCCTAATGATTTTAAAGTTACAAACCTTCATTTCGTATCACGTTACGGGTAACGTAGAAGTTTGTATGTTGGGCAATTCGTACTCAAATGTGTGTGTAATTAGCAAGCAACTAAATGGATTTTAATGTTGTGTGACGTCGCTTTCAGTTGGTAAGTAATAATGATGTAAGCAAAGACAGATGATTTCTCGTATAGGAGTTTTACCTAATGATAAGAATGTGAATCTTTCGACAACCTCTGTGGCGCGGTGGGCGAAAATCCACTTGCGACGCAGGAGGGTTTGCGGGCTCGATTCTCTCCTCGGGACAAATGTTTGCACGATTTGCAGATAATTTTCTGGGTGTTCTAGATTTTTCCTATGTTACTGTGATATCACTATATAATATGTATGTTATTTCAGGTAAATAGAACCACACTTATTCAAATTTTCAGCCCGATCCGTTCAGTAATACCTAGTTATACGTGAAGAAGTAACAAACATCCATCCATCCATCTAAACTTTCGCGTTTATTATATTAGAGCGATTTATCTCCATTTAATTGTGGATAGTTTTCAAACACTATAAAATGCGACCAGGACCTAGACGGTGGACAGTCTTTGTAAGTGTATTCCTTAAAATGCGTGTAATTGTAATGAGACGAATCGTGTTTTGATGTGGTTTTGATGTGGAGATGTGGCCATTTGAGCAAGTGGCCGGTCAGAAAACTGGTCGCTCATGGGAAGTGGCCGTTCAAGACATGTGGCCGTAGCTGACCGGTTCCCATATTTCTACTGGCCAAGGCACCATCTTTATCTGCACCTCATTATCAGCTTGTAGACGTCCACACCTGAATATAGGCTACCCTCTAAACGTCTCCACGAACAGCAGTCCTGAGCCATCTATCGACTCCCTGCGACCCCGACAGTGTTTTGTTTGATTTTCTATCTGCACCTATGAACGTGAATTTAGTAAGCCATTCGTACATTTACTTTACATGGTGGTCCGTACACTGTGGTGTTCTTACAATTTAGGTTTAAGATCCCACTGAAACAAAACTCCTTAGAATTGCAAACAATTTTATACACCTATAAATTCTCCAAGTCTTTGCCGGATATTAGATACCTGCTTGAAATGCCAATCCCTAATGAAATTCTGCTATTAACCCTTATCTTTAAATTAAGGTTCTCCGCAGTGAAATAATAGTAGAGAAGAAAATCCCACGTATCGTTGTCGTTTAGTTTTACGAGAAGGCACTAACTATTACAGAGCATATTATGGTGTTCTGTAAAACGTGGGTGTAAAAGCTGAGTTTCATAGTCTGAAATCGGATACAGAAAGTACGTAAATGGCTTTGAATTTTTATAACTTCTGTACGTTTACCTACCTACAATGCTTTGAGAGAGGAGTAAGGAAGGAAACTAGAGTTTAAAATGGTTATTTTGATTTTGAGCAACGTGGCAGTCAGGGGTTAATCCACTTGAACCAACTCCCCACATTTTCATGGTGGCTAGCCAAATTTTGACCAAGGCCGCCAGTCTCAACGGAGACTAGCAATGTGCGCAGGACATATTAAACTTACTCACCACTTTTTAATAGGTAAATAAAATACCAAATCAAATCATCACGAACTATTTCGACTGAAAACTGTCGAAATCTTTATTAATCTATGCAATTCTACTTCATTACCCAACAATGAAAATTTCCCCATAAAATCTAGCCTTTTAGTATTTTTTTTTTTGTTTTTTTTTTGTATTTTGTCAATTATTACTTACGCCTTTAGACCATATTCTAGAATATAAAATTGGTTCTCATGCACGTAAATGTAATATTAATTATGAGAAATAAATGTCTTTAACCAGAAAGTCGTTCAACCCAACGAATACCAACCAACCTGAAACTCAAAACAGCGGTATTAGTGTAACCGCTGTTTTGAGTTTCAGTATTCTCAAATATTGCTACAATTTTACTTTCCAACGATCAAAATGTCTCTCATAGAATTCAGGTAGATAAAATCCTAATGAAACATGACCACCGCAATGCTCTAAAACTTGGAGGATGCTCACGGCCGTCAGTCACCTTGAGTGCCCTCACGCCGCGCTGACAAAGAGGTGCTGGCTTCAATGGAGAACGTTGTTGTTCTCTCATACTACGTTGGTCATGCTTCGTTCCCTGTTTCCATATGTTTTAGTTTATAATACGGATTCAAAATATCCTAGAACCTATTTTTATTGCTTTTTAACCTGCGAGAGTTATGTTTCTCGACGGTTTCTATGTGGTTAACTGATACTCTTAATTGCGTCGAATCATACAAACGGTTGAAGCAATTTTTATAAATGAAGTAACTATTCAAACAGTCGTCTGAACTACATATTAATTATTGGGTTTTAGGTACATTTTTTACGCTTTTTCCCCTACGTTGTGCGAAAAAAGTAGAAAAGCCCACTTTTTAGTTAAAATCGGGCTTTTTTTCTTTTTTCGCTATTACTACCGAGCCATAAATTACTTTTACTTAGGTCAAAAAATTGTTTGCCTAAATATAAGCATCTCGCGTTCGTGTGTAGGTAAGGTACTAAAAGCTATCGTGTTTTTTGATCTGTGTTGTGTTTCATTGTTTCGGCTGCAAACGTAGACTATGTCATTATCAGCTGAAAGTTTTAAATAACGTAACAATCGTATCTGCAGGATCATAACGCGACAGCAAGCGCGTTAAATTACATTCTGAACATAAACACGTAGGGCCGTTAACCGCTACGCGCTACCACATTATTATTATCCAGTATTGCAGGGTTGGATTTAGGGGTTAACGGGAGCTGGAAAATTCTCAAAGGATTAGTTAAGAGAGAAATAGAATAGAGAGGTAATGAGTATAAGGAAAGGTAGTGGGGAGAAAAAAGGTTGTGAAAGGTTGTTGAAGGTAATATGCAGGCGCATACCTTCAATCTTTTCTGTGAATCAAAAGTTTCAGAAGATATATATGTCCAAAGAGACAATTAAGTGTTTGATAGAGACTCAGATATACATTACAAAAACTATCGTTGTTTGACGAATTCATAGCGGATGTAAGCGGGCTTACTACCAACCTTATTTGTGTTGGAAGAACACCAACTTGTCATCCCTTAGCAAGGGACTTCTTAAGGGTGAGTGCGCGACTTATATGAATCGTAGCTTATGTCCGTAATTAATTACTTATTAATGTGATTATAATTCGTTATAAGCACTTTCTTCCTGAGAAACAGGTTTAACCTAGTTCAGGCACTTGTTTTATTTCATACCATTAGAATATATGATATTATCTACTCTATTGTAACACTTTAGTCCTAAGTTATTTTGAATAAATTTATTCTTATTTTTAATTGAAATATATATTTACACATATAAGTACATATTTTTCTCCAAACGAATTTGTTTCGATTATCATTGGGTTCGATTATCCCCATTAAATTTACCAACAAGATTTTCACCACTTTCGACTTAGCAGCGACTCGACGGCAAAAATGGAAAGACTTTCCGGACGTAAGCTGTAACTTGAACCAGCCATCCCTGCCTTACAATGCCAGTTCCGATGTCATCCTATTCGCAAAGCAAATGTTCCAATTATCATAGCTAATGTGCTGAAGAGCTGGGTGCTGTTACCAGCAAAACAGGGAATCGGAGCGGCTAGTATGAGTTTCCACAGCACCAAAACGTTAGGAGTTGTCAATGTTGTTCTGCTTAAATGCTACAAATCACTTAAAATCATTCGAAAACTATAACTATGTTCTTAGTCTGACGTGACGACGTGTTGCAGTGGGCGAAGGTCCGACGCAGGAGGCTTTGATTCCCGCCTCGAGACGAATGTTTGTACGATCATATGCAGTAGATATTTATTGAAATATCAAATATATCATTTAGGTTTTTGTTATTATAGTGCGTAATCCTCTGGGTAATTTGATTGAACAGGATTGGATAAACTTCAATGTTTCCCCTGTAGGTGGAGCTAAAGGCGCTAGAGTCCATAGGAAGTCCCAGAGATTTTCGACTCGTACGTCACTTGACCTCGTGGTGTAGTTGGTTAGCACATTCCGGTACTGACGGAAAGGTGCGGGTTCAAATCCCGTTGAAGTCGAAATTTTTTGGGATATTATTTGATTTATTTGATATCATTTAGGTACCTAGTACCCATAACACAAGCTCTACTTACATTTTAGGACTAGATGATGCTGTGTGGACGGTCCAGCATTATTTATGTATTTATGAAACTGGATCGCTTTGAAAAGTAGTTCCTCTCAATGCTTATCTGGGTAGGGGCGTTGCAAGGCGTTAAATGTATCGAAGGAAACGAAAACTGATAGTTTTCGTTAACTATGCAAAACTCATCCTAAGGCCTCAGGACTTTAATATATTCCCTGAGCTTTTTGTTTGTCGCTGATTTGATTGTTCTTCTGATTTGGCAATTTCATCTCTATTGCTCTGAGATATCACCATCCAGCACCTATATTAGTCCACTGCTGGATATAGGCCTCCCCTAATGAGCCCTATGGCGCCCTATCTTCAGCTTGCCGCATCCAGCATCCCACCTGGCTGGAGGGCGTCCTACACTACGTTTTTCTAGTCGCGGTCTCCACTCAAGAACACGTTTATCCCATCGGTTGTCCAAGACATGGCTGGCCCACTGCCACTTCAACTTACTAAGTCTGTGGGCTATGTCGATAACTTTGGTTCTCTGTCGGATGTATTCGTTACGAATCCTCTGAGACATGCTTGGTTATGAAAAAAATTGTTTGAAAGATTATTTCTATTCATAAGCTCTTAAGTTGATCATGAAAATGGGTTTATGTTTGCGCTTCAAAAACATATGTTCATACTTATCTAGGTGCGTAGAAATAAAATAAAGGTTATTATTCAGAGCCCAATTTCAGCCGATATCGTGACCAAATTTTGTAAGATGTCGAATTTTATATCTTGCTTAAGCCTCGAACCAGACTCGTTTATCTTACGGCCAACGTTGAATTGAGTTTAACTGCTCACGAATAAAGATGTCCCTCTAAGATAAAAATGTCCGATGGGGAAGAAAGAATTTTCTAGTTTTCTTCGAAACGGTCTCGAGCAGAGGGTTGCTTCGATGTCGACGAGTGACAATAAAATTAGATAAGTACGGATGGTCCCGCTTCGGTCCAGCGTCCGTCTTGCGGATGGAATCAATCGCAGTAAAACATGGTTGGTATGGCTCGCTCGAGAGTTCCTCTTGCAGATCCAGCACATCCAATTACCAACCCTATCGCATCGAAATAAAGATGCAAAATCCCTGTTGAAACGCATAAAATATCTTTGCCGATGTGTACATCAGTTCGCTCTTCTGTAATGACACGAAACGAGTGGACTTTGAACGAAACGAGGATATCAGAATGGATTACAGAAATCTCCCTGTGAATCGACGGGCCGAAGAATTTACGGTATGGTTTTAAGTGTTCTACTTTCGAACTACCTTATTTTTTTTCAGTTCAGCTCTACCGCAGTGGTTTGCATAGAGGAAATAGGTTCATATTTCTTTTTTTATAGCAGATAGACCTTTCTTTAGGCCACAATCTCACCTGATGGAAAGTGAAAACAATTGCTTAAAAAAACTTACAGTCGGTTATTCGTACGCCGATTAGCAATTTAAAAAATTCGCAAATCAGCAATCTATTTAGATAATGAAAATTACAATCAAATAATAGAAATAAATTAGAACTAGTATTTACAATTGAAACAATTGAGCTAACTGCGGACTGTTGCAAACAATGTACAGGTAGCTCAACTGATCCATATCAATACTGTAGCGTAGTTATCTAAATAGATAGCGTAGAGACTTCTCTTTCAAGTTTTTTCTTGTGAAGAATTTATGTTGACAAAAGATTTATTCTATTGAATGTTCCATTTCATCAGGTATTTATCCGCGTACCTTTTGTTTTTATTTCCGCTACAACAAATCGCTCAAGTTTAAAAATTTCAATCATATTGATTAGGATCAGCGTACAAACAACAGGCTGTTTCTAACCTTATTTAAATTCTCAAGGCAAGAACAATAGTTTGACGTTTCTAATACCTACCTCTTTATACTAAAGGAATACGTTAAATAATTTTGCTATGACAAACTACAATCACTACAAAGGCTACTTTCATTCAGAATTACGGTAATTCCATCCGCCACACCATTTATGCACGTGTCGAAAAAATGAAATTGATTTTGCCCCCTTACGGCTGCGTGCCGTATCACCACAGTTCGAGTGGCTGGCAGGGGCGGCTCGCTAATAACTAGCAGAGACAGAGATGTTTATTTAATGGCATACCCATAGACGCCCTAATGGGGATTCGCACCCGCATCGTATCTGGCGCTTCTCCGTGCAAAATTGTTTTTTTCTTCAGATAACGCGAGTCGAGAGCTTTTCAAAGAAACTTGGTACACGTGTAGGTGTTCAACTCTAAGAACATTCTAATGGAAACACTGTCTTATACCTTGTTTCCGAGAATTTTTGATAGTATTTACACCATGCTAGATTATAAATTAACGGAATTTGATTCAGGGAAAACACCGTCTTCGTTTCGAAAACATGACAATAATTAAGTAACTAAACTAAATTAAGAGATAATAATATTAAATTCAATGTCGTTGCGTTGTGGTTTTCGAAAGAAAATATTGAAGTACTGATTATACAGTATGTTCACAACAATTCTGTTTAAAATAAATCCTCCACACCTCTGCAGTCAGGTACAACATTTAAATCAAGCTAATGTGACACATCTACATCGACCCGCGCGTTACCGCAGGAATAATTCGCAAAGCGTATGCCCAGATTATCATTTGAATGTTCCCTCAGACGATTGTTGGATTTCGTGACAGTAGCACAATGGGAAAGCTGCCCCGGGGCGGAATATTTCCGTATAAAGACCGGTGTTTTCGGTACCGGGGAAATTACATTTTTATCACGAGTCACATTTGGCGGGGGTTATCGGAGCTCACACTTCTGGGTTAAGTCGTTCCGTTGTTTTAGGAAATGGTTCCGGTATTCGATTGTTCGTCGTGCGTGGGCCTGTTTGTTGAATGCGAGTGTCTTTTAAAATTAGAGTCCCTATCCAACATACCAAACCCAAATAAAAAAGAGATATATATATATAATACAGTCTTCAAATTCAGAGTTGATAACTTCTTTTGGGGAAAGCGTGCTCCACCTTTGGCCACATATTCACTTTCTTAAGTGACATGGTTGTAAAACGTTTTACTACTAACAAAAACAATACTAAGTACCTACCTACCAATAAATTTGCAGCAAGAAACAATAAATCACCGAAGTCACGATACTTTATGGAAGATAGTAGATATTTTATAGAAAAATCGATTCTAATGATAAAAAGTAAACAGCCCTAAGTACCCACAATATTTGCGAGTCATTGCAATTTAATCAGCAATATTAGGGGAGAAAAAACATAATTTGTAGCATAAATATAAGATAGCATGATACAGCACGATCATGTTGCGGAATTTATTAGCATAATAGAAGTTTTTTTTTATTCATGTTGTAAGACATTTTTTATAAAACAGGTATAAAAGCTCTTCATGTTTTCTAAAATTCAAAACTAAGACGCCAAAATATGGCTTAGATATACATAATTAATAAATTCATTTTATTTTCTCTTCACAATAGGTATTCTTAAAGTTCATTGTTATAGTTAGGTTTTGAGTAGAAAATACTTGTTTGTGAAAAACTGATGCCAGTGATAACCTGTGTTACTTGTTAGATATATATGAAATGTAAATTATTACACCTAAGGCCGTTTCTATTTGATATTACAATAACAGTTAGGGGAAGCAAAAGGGTTCCTAATGATGATGATAGCCCAATGATTCCCAGGTGGTAAGATCCCAAATTAATAATAATGATAGTTTCACTCAAACCAAATGGAGTTGTTATGCTCAGAATTAGCTCTAAACTTCTCAAACACAGTATTTATTTTAATTAATACTCGTAAAAGGAACGGAGTATAATTTTATGTTAAGATAAAAGATGGTTCATTTGGCGCCAGAAGAAAAATGTTGCTTGCAATATATATGGCATAGGTTTATCTTAAAGCTTATGCTTAACATATTATCCGAAATAATGGAATACTCAGAAAGTACTATGACAATAATAAGGAAAACAAACAAGTGGAAAGTTTTCTAGTTCCTTCTATTGATACCGAAGATTTTCGTGCGAGATCACTAAATCCATTGTCTATAAGCCCTTCGTATGCCGTTTGCGTACAAACCCTGAGTTTGTTCGGGCCAGTCTGATTTAGGTCTATTGAGCCTAATAAATTGTCAAGGTAAAGTGAACTCTAGTCCTTTGTAACAAGAAAGCTGGGGTGCGTGTTTGTTTTCGCCCCTCATCATACTGTTCGACAGTCAGCTTTGGTGGGATTACGCGGCTGATTCTAAATCTTGTATTATTTACCACCTCTGGTTTCATAAACTCGAGTTTTTGATCACGGGTATTTGCGAATTTGTGCCTCTCTGGTTTATTTTTCTGCCTTACCTGCGGTTGCTAGGTTGATTTTATTTGGATTTGTAATGAAAATTAAAAAGCTTCACACGAATTCAATTTTAATTAAAAACAGTTTTAACGTCGTTCGACCACTATTGTCTAGGTAAACTAAACCCAACTTGTTATTTTGTAGAGTTTTCAGCCAAAAAGTTTTGAAAACGTATCCACTTTTAAAATTTATAAGTTACAAAGTCTATACTTGTTTTAATGTTGTTCAATAAACTTGTTGTATACTTTCTATGCTCCCATTTTAAATTACAAACAAAGCATATTCCGGGAGGTCTCAACTGAAATTGCGATTTGTTTTCAGACCGCAAAAAATCATAAAAAGGTAGGGAGGTGGTGCATAAAACTAGATTCAATTTTAAAATCAAAATAGCAAATGCACTCGGTGTTATTGAAGCATCGCCTCTTGGAATCAGTGATACATTATTCGACCACCGGGCCCGCGTCTGCATGTAGACAATTCCTCACCCAGATAAGATTCAGACAGGAAACCAAAAGTAGATTTTGTATTTCTGTGATGGCACGAGGCACAACCTGAAAAAGATTATTTAGGTTTCTTATCTCTAGGTCTTCTACCTACGGGATTTCAACTAGGCTAAATATAAGAAAGGCGTCATAGCTCTAACTAGACATTTAAAAATGAAATTTAAAACATGACGCATGATTCTAACTCTCAAACACTTGTTTCCATTGTCGATGAATGTTAAGTCGACACACTAAAGTCCGGCGGCGGCGGTTTGGCGCAACATTTCAGTGTATGAATATTGTAAGAAGCTGACATTTTAATGTCAACTTGTCGTTGGCCGCCGAATTTGGTTGGTGTGTTAAGATTGTTGCAGACCTGGAAAGCACCGCTGCAGCATAGCACAAAAATGTGCATTAAAATATGGGCTTTAACATTTAACACTTCGATGAATTACGAGTATAAGCCCATATTTGAAGGATGTTTTTGTGCTGTGTGTGAGCGGTATTGATTATTACATTCTAAAAAGTTCGGCATAACGAGTTTGTAAGCGGTATTGATTATTACATTCTAAGAAGTTCGGCATAACGAGTTTGTAAGCGGTATTGATTATTACATTCTAAAAAGTTCGGCATAACGAGAAGTAGTTGCCACCTCCAACTCCTATTTCTGAGAAATACTAGCTCCAGGTTCTGGCTGAATCCAGATAAGATAATATTGTGGGTGGGAAATGAATTCCCGCCACTGCACCGCGAAGTGCAGAAATATTTTCCCCCCACCTAATCTATGGACGTAAGCGGATCACGTCAGCTTATTTGTGTTTGTTATGAGATTCGAGACCCGGGCGCCATGTCTCAGCCCTTTTTATTGCGCAAATCTTGCTGGATCTAACTGTGTCGACTGAAAGGTAATAATGAATTACCTACTTATTGGAAGGTCGAATCAGAAAGAAAAAACTGCAGTTGTTCATTTGGTATTTACTGATAAAACAAAATACATATGAATAAAAACAGACGATTGACAATGATTACTACTTGTTAGCAATAGTTAGCTCAATCGTTTCAATTGTAATTACTAGTACTAATTTGTTTCTTTAATTGGATTGTAATTTTCTTTTTAGTAAAGTTATTACTACTTAGTTTCATAAAACTATGTAAGCTCAATTTTTCTCAGACTTTGATAAAATGTCAATTCAGATATTGTTAAACTTATCATGCATATTCTTTGTTCTTATTCAAAAAAATATGTTAATTTACCTGACCGTCGCACTACCAAAGTTTTCACTGATTCATAGATACGCTAGGTCTTCTCTTGGAAAGCTTTGAAAGCCCCGGATTGGTATGCCGTAAGAAATTGTCCACCGACTTCTAGCCTTGGGCCCTGCCCGTGCTGAGACAATACTGTAATTTATTGCAGCCTCTAGAGTAATGATAAAGCTAACAAGCCGCTGAACTGGTAATGCAGTCTGCATAAATCTAAAATTAGGTGACTGGCGCAGTCCCTATGCGTTACGGAGAGTTTATGCAATTTACTGCTAGTGCTTTTATAATTTATTTGGACCAAATCCTGACATAGACTAACGAAGCTTTCGTTCTAAGCGCACTGTGGAAATGAAAACAAAAAAGAGTGAATCCAAAACAAAAAACGATAACTTATAACCGCCTGCTGTACCTACCTACTTTTTTCTCATCAAGGTTATGGTGCTATTAAATGCTTGTTTTAAATAAGTTTTTATTTCTACACAAGCTTGTTCAAAAAAAAATTGTGTAAAATGTCTGCAGTTAAAACACGTTTTAGTTTAGAAGTAAAACAAAGTAAGTAAACACAGATAACTATCAGATTCAAGTCACATACTGGCTAAAATTCGATGTAGGTGCAGGTAAGTCCAGACGGCGAACGTTTGCTTTGAGCCAATGTTAGACTCTATCCCAGCTCACTAGGAAGTTGGCTTGTCCAATTTTAGAAGGAATTACTCCTTCCGTGTTAGAATATTTCGAAACATATTCCTGCTTAAGTTAAGCTATTAAGGTTTTTTTTCCAAATCTGAAAGCCTTGCTACTTCGAATTAATTTTTTCGGCATTCCATTCCACCTGTTTTGGTTGCATTGAGACATGTGAAATCTCCATCATTTTCCTAAATTAGATTTTAATGATCAATTAAAAATACAAAAGTATTGAATCTTTATCTTAATGTTTAATAGTTTAACAGCATTTGGGATTCCCTTTTAAGTGAAGGAAATTAATAAATAGATAATAAATAATGCTGGACAATTCACACAGCATTATCTAGCCCCAAGCTAGGCAGAGAGCTTGTGTTATGGATACTAGATCACTGATACACTTAATACAATTCACAAATTGATATTATTGTACATAATAAAAAACATCCAGAACACCCGAAACAAAGATCTACAGATCATACAAACATTTGCCCCGAGGCAAGAATCAAACCCGCAACATCCTGAGTCGCAGCCTGATTGTCAATGACCCAATTTATACTGGTATTGCTTTTATAAGGAAGATAGTTATTAATATGACACATAATAAATGGGATACATACCTTGTAAAGTTTTAAAATGTTGTCCAAATTCATAGTGAATTTACTGATATTGTTAACCGACCCTGTCAGCGACAGACCCGTCGTTCATCGGCGCACCATAAAGCTCATACTGAGAAGACAACATATTGTAGTTTATGGTACCATTTTTCGTCTCTGATACTTCACAAATGTCAAAAATGACATCTTTTTTTCCAATAATTTTCTTCGAACTTGTGAAATCTTGTAAAAATGATCTTCAAAAGGATTAAACCATAGAGTTAAAACTCGCTGCTGTCTCAGCAGAGGGATAGTGTCATTCAACAATTTGACAATTTGTGTAACCAAAAACCAATCTATGTGTGTTTTGACAGCTCGTAAATACAGTGCTTTCACTCACACATTCATATGATTGAATGTTGCAAGTAAATGGCATTTTCCCTAAAAAAATGGGTAATTTTGTCGACCTCAGTGGTGCAGCGGGCGAGAGTCCGCCTGCGACGCAAGTGGTTGCGGGTTCGATTCCCGCCTCGGAACAAATTTGTGTACGATCTGCAGAAATTTGTTCCGTTGGTCTGTGTGTTTTCTATGTATCATATAAAATATATCTGTCTTTGTATATAATGTATTAAATATATCAGTTATCTAGTACCACAAACCAGTATACTGGTCTGTGCTAGTACCCATAACACAAGCTTTGAGTAGCTTACTTTGGGGCTAGATGGTGCTGTGTGGATTATCCAGCATTATTTATTTATTATTTATTTATTTATTTTTTGCTTTTGCTTATTAACTGGTGGGTGTCAATTGTTAATTCTCATATTTCAAAAAATGCACGAATGAGGTTTTAAAAAAACAAGAACATTTGTTCGTAGGGAAAGTTTGGATGTTTAGATGTATGGATGGATGTTTGTTACTTTTTAACGCCAAAACTACTGAAGGGGTCGGGATATTTTTTTTTTTAAAACAGGTAGCTTTAGGCCTGGAATAAAACATAGGCCACATTTTATTCCATAAATCAGTTCCCATGGGATTGAAAGAAATAACCATAAGGCGTTTCCATACAAGCAAAACGTGCAAAGCCGCGGGCAGAAACTAGTATATTATATATTTCTACCTACTTATATGTTAGAGCTGAAACTAGTTTGATACAAAATTAATGAAGACCCGTCAAGTGCGAGTGTGACAAGCATGCCGAGAGTTTTAAACATTTATCAATTGATGCCAATATGTTGTAAATTACACACACAAAGTATTTAATACTACACCTGCAGGAAAAGTGGCTTATTACTTTCTACACTGCAGAAAATACAGCGTTACTGTCGTACTAAACTGCGGCTAAACTCTATGCAAAACCGTTTCTAAAGTTTTTTTTTCAAGTTAATAGCCGGTAGCTATTCAAAAAGGTTTTACTCCAAGTCCGCCAAATAATATTGGCTTTTCCCGTTTTCGAAACAAACATTTAAAAAAAGAACCAAGTGAAAGCGCACTCACGTCTATTGCCACAGATTACTAGATAGAATATCCTCGAGTGATTTTGAAAAATACTAAAACGATGTTTTTAAGTAGGTACCTATGAGTAAATTTGGAGAAAGTCAAATTCCTACCTTTCACACGAGACACCTTTCCTTTACTACTTTATACTTAGTACCAAACCGGGGTATTTTTTTCCCCCACGCATAGCAACATTTTCACGAAAACTGCTTTGAAAAATTTTCAATTTGTTTATGATTTTAAATGGCTGTTTTACGCAATATTACAAGTTTAATATTAGTACTCACCCATGAAATTACCTTTTTGCATTGTTAGTTTTCTTATTAGTGGTGTTTTTGCACACCCTTGCACCGCACAATACACCATTTTTATATTTTTTTGTCGGAGCTGTTTTCCGCGCCATTTGAAGTATTGGGTTCGAAATTGAAATTGCGACGATTAGTCACAATTTTTTAGAATTACCTCGTTTGTATCAACTATCATTCTAAGCCTACTTATTCTAAGGATTAAACATAATTAGTTGCAAGATAAATCTTTTCCTGTTCCGCGCTGCACTTCCCAACAGATATCGTATAGAACTTACCAAGCCAACCTTTACCGGCCTTTGCGCCTCCGTTCCAAAGCGCTCACCTAAACAATATAATGGAACAGCAACTTCTGACTGGCATGTTAAGCCTTTGATACAGTTGGGACTGCGAAAATTACAATGCTTGATTTGTTAGAACTAACGAGCAGATTGTCCACTTTCTCTGCTCCATTTCTCTTCTTGTATCTGTAAAATTTCATTTAAAACATCTGTTTCTGTTTGCACTATTAATAAAACCCGTCTGTGTTCAGCTTAAGGTTTTATTCGATCCAATACGGTATGAATATAGTGTCACGTAAATTCTCTAGATAGCTCGGACCCGGAATTCGAGCTCGTGTTGCTGAACCAAATTCCATTATTAAACCTACCTGTAAGTTTGTTCTAATAAATTGCTAATCTTCAAAAGATTGTTGGCACTTTGGATAAACATAATTGACACAATTTAAGTAGATGTTATAGACATACAATTCTGAACAGTTTGCCTTATAATACAACTAGCGAACCAATCCACATTTTATTGGTATTTTGCAATATCTATTTTATCTGTGCTATTACTTAGAATTGAATTTACAACTTAATCTGCTAATAATTATAATCGTAAACAAGCATCCGGCCATACAACAGCGACACACAATCAGCAATGTTATCGCATAATAAACTAAATAGCTAGGTATTGAGTGGTTCAAGATGTTTGGAGATTTAAAAACATTAATTTCAGACCTTCTGTACGAAAAGGAGTTCATACATCAAGACACACATGAAACACAATTTTATATACAGTGTATAAAAATTCTGAATAAAGAAGATTTTTGGCGCTTACGGACTAGCTTCAGGCCTTCGAGTTTTTTTAATCTTGGTAAATTATTCAATCTAAATCACAAATTATACAAAATACTAACCTTCTACTCATTCCGATACCTTTCCCAATTTACTTGTAATATTTTCGCAATCTGAGACTATAATATTGACAACAGAACTGACTATATCTTCAAGGATAATCACATATTTATACCTAACTATTACCCAGCCTATTTGTCCTACATTCTCAAACACCTCCAGCAATAGTTATCAGATATCTATTAATGTCCCTGTGGTAATAGGGCGGCAATATTTACTAGGCTGTAGATCCTTATACCGGTATCTATTAAGAACGTTTAGTCGTACGTTAAACTAGTGGCTATAATAACTCCCTCGTCAATTTGTCTATATGAATAACGATTCCGGTGAATAAGCCAGGAAAATAAACTGTATTGCATTGCAATACATATTTTAGTATACGAGTAGTACTGAAAATAGGATGCTATGGCGCTTATTAGGCGTATGTCCAACAGTGGACTAGTGTAGGCTGATGATGATGATAATGAACTATAGGATAGTCATCATCATCATCATCATCATCATCATCATCAGCCTATATTAGTCCTCTGTTGGACATAGGCCTCCCCTAATGAGCGCCATAGCGCCCTGTCTTCAGCTTGCCGCATCCAGCATCTTTCGCAGATCATCATCCCACCTGGCTGGAGGGCGTCCTACACTACGTTTGCCGAGTCGTGGTCTCCACTTGAGAAAACGTTTGCCCCAGCGGTTTTGGGTTCTTCGCGAGATATAGCCGGCCCATTGCCACTTCAGCTTGCTAATATTTTTAGAGCTATGTAACTTTAACTTTTTTTTTTACTTTTATAACTTTGGTTCTCTGTCGGATGTATTCGTTACGAATTCTACCCTTCAGAGAGACTCCGAGCATAGCTCTTTCCATAGCTTGCTGAGCAACTTTGAACTGGTGGACCAGCCCTACCGTGAGTCTCCACGTCTCAGCTCCGTAGGTCATCATGACTGTAAGATAGTGTCTGATATTATTATTTGAGCTAATTAAATTGACAAAAATTTACAAACTCCAGAGTTCCTTATATTATAAATTTTGTGTTTTAGTTTATTCTTATTAAGGTTTTTGAATTTTGGGACCGTTAGCAATTTGATGCTATTTAGAAATGTTTATCTGTGGTAAAGCAATTGAGCCTCCTCATCAAAATAATATCCCTAACCTTTATGTGGGTTATCAACTGCATTAACGTAAATCGCACTAATATTTATAAATGCGAAAGTTTGAATGTATGGATGGATGTTTTTTACCTCTTCACGCCAAAACTACTGAACGGATCGGGCTGAAATTTTGCGTACAGGTAATTCTAATTCTGAAATTAAACATAGCTTATGTAGTCTTTTTATCCCATAAATCCCCATGGGATAGAAATCACCTTTAAACGTTTGCATAAAAACAACGCGCGCGAAGCCGCGCTTTTCTTAATTTTCGAGCTACGTTTATAACAAATTTGCCATCTGACGGATATATTTCGTAGTTGGACAATCTAAAGTCCTAAAACATTTTTTTCATGTTCCATCTCTATTAATTCTGGTACATGAAAACTGCATTAAAATCAGGAAACATTAATTATCTCAATGACGTTTATAGTTTTTTAGCAATCCGTCCAACAAGATTAATTTTTACGACTGAGTGAGTGACACATGAAAGTGTTTTCTCGCTGGGATCTTGCCTCGACTTTTGTGATGGCATGTCTTCTGCTCACTTGATTAGCTAGCAGTTGTTATAACAACTCCAGTATTGATGACTGAAACGATTTTTGCTTCAAGAAACAAAAAACTAAAGAAAACGCGACTGTCCTCTGTTTTTTTATTTCGAAAAAAACTTTTAGCCGTCATGAAACATAAACCGAATGGGGTGTACCTAATGTTATGTAATCCTAGCATCTGCCCGCGGCTTCACTTGCGTATTTTCAGTATAATAAACAGCCTATTATCCAAATTAAACTGTGTTCTAAATGAACGCTAAATTTATTCTTTATCTGTTCTGTAGTTTTGGAAATCATAAGTAACAATATAAAATTCACATTTTACATACTTTCACCTTTATAATATTATATAGTAGGATAGGATATAATTTTCTTTGTCCATGGTTATGTAGTATTCCATTCCATCCAGGTAACTCATTTTCCGTGCGGAAAATCATTTCCCCGTAGACAACTAGTTATCTAGTTTAGTTATCTGGGCGGAACAAACCTACCTATCTACTTGATTGCGATTCTCCGACATTAGTTTTTTTGTGGCGATGGGGCGTGAATATCTCTAGTCACTTTACCAAAGTCAAAGATACATAATAGGTAACCAAAGGCTACCTATTATGTAATAATAGTCATTCTCTTTCTTTTTTCTGCTACAACCTGCAACGTTATGAAATCTCATAATATTTTGTTCTTGAAAAAATGAGATTAGCTTGTCTTGAAAACCCTTCACAGTCGACGACAAACTAGGCTATAAAACCCAGGTTTAACAAATCGTAACTATCGAACGTGCTAGTAATATCTAAAGTGGAGTTTATGTTGACGCGTGGCGTAGGTGCTTGCGATAAGACGCTGACACTTTTTGTACTTTTAGCCATACTTTGTTCCACAAGCACCTTGTAAAATAATACTTTGACAGGTGGTCAGATAGCAAACTCAAGTAGAGCTCAATGGTTATTTAGAATATATTTTCTCTCAAATAAAATGGTAGATACCCATTATACCCATCTTATTTGTTTATCACTATTTATTGTCTAGGTAATATTTACTTTTAAATTAAGATTAATGCAGCTTCGTGTACCTATCCACATAAATGGCCTGAGTGAGTCTTACTCAAGTTTGAACTGGTTTAAAGCATAGTAAAAATGCATTAGATAGGTTTCTTTAAATATTTTTAGCACAATATTTTGAACTCATTACGGATGTAAGCGGGTTAACTACGAACCTTATTTGTGTCGGAAGAACACCAACGTTTAATCCCTTAACGAGGGACATCTTCAGGGTGAGTGCGGTTCTAGACGCGCGCGTTCCGCACAGAGATCGGAACCTACCACCCGCCTGGAAGCCGTGTCTTCATGAGAAGTCGAATAGCTGTATGGAGCCGGGTGTAGATACTGTTAGTTCCATATGTACCCAGGGAATACCAACACCCGACACAGTAGGATCTTTACGAGAAGATGACTCTCACGCCCTACAGCATCTACAAGCAGCGCACCCCCCAGCACCCCCACCCCCGGCACTCACGGCGCAGGCTCAACGCGCGCTCGTGAGATATGCGGAACGCGCGCATCTAGAACCGCACTCACCCTGAAGATGTCCCTCGTCAAGGGTTGAAACATTGGTGTTCTTCCAACACAAATAAGGTTCGTAGTTAACCCGCTTACATCCGTATTGAATTCGTCAAACTACGATAGTTTTTATAGTAAATTATTTTGAATTCTTCTATATTGACCCTACATTTGATTTAAACACTGAAACTAATTGCTAAAGCCCTTACGTTTAAATTCTTTCGAAAACCCCAACAAAAAGTCTGGCAATTCCTTCCGCCTAGTATTTTATTTTTTTATTTCTTCCGTAAGTAAATAACGAGTCCCGGAGTCCAGACTAAACGCCGCAAATGGTAGCCAACACGTGTAATGGATTGCTGCACAGTATGCAAATCATAAAATTTTGCCATTATTAAAACGTTTCGCGAAAGAAGAATCATTACTCCATGGCGGTGTATTAGGGTTGGCGATGGTAAATTCTCCTAGACAAAAAAGTCTAGGAGAATATTACATCAAAAAGTACTTGACCATCATCATCATCCGCAACCTTTCTACCACTGCTGGGTATAGACCTCCAAACTGCCACACCACACGGCCGCACCACACGGTCCTTCTTTTAAAAAATACAAAAGCAGAAACAAAATTAATATGCCTGGTTTCACAAGCTTAATGCAGTTAATTTAAACTAAAAGCTTTTGCACACCGCGTCACAAAATCAGCATAGGTATTATTCCGCACGCGTAAAACAGTTAAATTGGTATCAAATCAAACTAAAAGTAAACTTTGTACAATTAGCGGTTGTCAACCCTAGTTGTTGGTCGCGTAAACACAAGTCGCTAACGAACCGCGCGGCGGGGCCCTGCACAAATTTGCAATTTCGATTGCTGCTGCTCGCATGTGTACCTGCTTCTAGCTGCGTTGTGCTCATATGGCGACTTAAAAATGTAAAGGTGTAACATAATTTAAGTGTAATAAAGTTGAGGATGTGTATTCCACGAGAATGTGTGTTTATTTGAAAATGATCCTTGTTTTTTGGCAGACAGGAAGTTTAACAGATAGAGAGCTGTAACAGCTTCTTAGCTAGTCCTCTATCGGAGGAGGCTGGAAAATTGTTTAAGCTGAATGAAATGGTAATTAAAAGTCGCGATTAATGTTTTGTGTCATACTTCAACATTGTAACTACTTAGTTTAATATGTTCTTTTATTGTTTTTTCTTGTGTATCACTTTATTATTATGATTTGTGTATTTTTCAATTTTCAAATAATTGAACGAACCCTAAATAAATGATTAAAAAAACATTTTCTAATGTTTCAAAGTCAAATAGAGAAGTTACTTTATTTTCCACCAACATTATCATCATCATCATCATCATCGGTTTGGGTACAGGCCTCCTAAAGTATGTACCATCCACCACGGTCCTGCACAATCCACATCCATTCATTTCCATAATTCATCATATCAGTCCACAGCTGGACATAGGCCTTCCCATACAACGAGTCCCTGCAACCCCAACATAGCGCAAATTTATTGTATTGAAGAGTAGAGAAATAGTAGATAAAATAGGCTTAAACCTATCAAATAATTTCCAAAAATGTTCGACTTCGACGGGACTTGAACCCGCATCCTTCCCTCAGTACAGAAATGTTCTTACAAACTACACCACGAGGTCAAGTGACGTAGTAGTCGAAAAGCTTTGCGACTTTCTTCGGACTCTAGCGCTAGCTGGCTACGAAAACGGCAATTGTACATTCCGTTCTCGTAACTGGTTATCAAGCAAGAAAAAAAATCCTCGTTCGTATCTAGTTATCAAAGATCAGTTACGAACGTGCACTAAAGGCCCGCACCGATAGCACACACAGAGAAACACTGAAACATTGAAGTTGAACAATTATGAACATTGAACAATCAATTATAAAATATATCATTTGATTTCTTAGAAATTACCCTGACTGTGAGGGCTTACGCACGTGTGATATCGAAAACCTTTTAGGCTTTGACATACTTTATGTCTATTTGTTTAGTCTACCTAAGATAATATTTTTGTTCATTTTATAACTTCTTGGATTAAATGCACAACAATATTTAGTGTAAATAATGCCTAACGTATTTATTAATGTAAATTGAGGAAGTTCGCGCCACTCTTCGTTGCATATTTAATTTTTAATTGTTTGTTTGCGTGAATCATAGTCGCTGTACTACGTGAAACGACTAAATACCAACTATATCTTATTAATAATCAAATAAATATAGATTATGGAGAAAAATTACTTCCGTCATTTTACATTAGATGATTTTGGTGATTTCAATGTGTAGCCTATAAATCTACCGACACTTGCACAAATATAAATAAAAATATTGGATGTACACGTTGTACACAGTTTGTGTTCTGAAGAAGTTCTTACAAAAATTTCCGTGTGAGCCAGCCATAGACAATCCGCTTGGGCCCCTACGTTCCATCCATAGACATATAATGGTACCCAGGTTACTACCATACATAAATAATATGTATTCACGCCAATAGTAACGAGGTATGACGCAGATACACAAACCCAACATATTATAAAAAAAATATCGAGAAATTTTTATTTTTTAACGAAATAAATTGGTCCTATTGATGTTGCATTTGCTGTTGTCAGAGTTAGAGCGGAAACTATCATAGACAAACCGTTTTATGTGCATTTTATTCATATACAGGGGAGTTCGAATTGCGTTTTCAGATCGAATCGTAAAATCATTTTTTATGGTGTTCCAGACGCCTTCTTCCCATAGGACTTGGATTTCAAAGTTGTGTTGTGATTGGTTTTGTATGAGATTGAATAAATATGTCATCATTTCTATTCTTTGTAGCGTTTTATGAACGTTAGAATATTTTTTTATTTAGGTTTGATAGGTTGAGATAATAATATAGCATTTTATTTAACCTAAAATTAAGGAAGTACCTAATACACGCGATTTTTTATCGAGTATAAAACACACACTTGATTATGAGAACTCTATATTTTCTCTACTCCTATTCTACTCCTATACTAATCTACTCCTATTAATTTAATCTTGTCATTTTTACAAAGTAGTAGGTATTTTTTGGGTAGTATTAAAAAAATAGAACGTTAAAAAAATCATAAAAGGCGCAAACTCACAAAAACACAGAAAACGAATTTTCAAACAAATCTTCAATAATACATTTTGTTTCCACAAATCCACACATAAACTTTATTTGAAAATTTGTCTGTTTGTTTCTAGGAAATGAAACCTTCATAGAAAAAAATTAAGTGTTGCTATCAATTATTGAAGGAGCTATCAAAAGAGGTTGGAGTCGCATACTTTTTGCATAGAAAGAGCGTGAGCAACTAATAGCGAATGTTTCTAGAAAAATCGTCCCTCTTTATTTTTAACACTTGATGTAGATACTTCAAGTGTTCTGAGCGAATTCACTCAGTTGGACTTGTGCAGGACCAGATAAATTGTATTAATGACTTTGATGCTATTTTATTGTACTTGTAAATGATATGATATGAAATAAAGCTCTTTTTATAATATTTCATGGTCATTCACAATCATAAATCCAACTGAGTGAATTCGCGGGTAAAAGCCAGTAAGTAGAAAATAAAACGACTACAACGGGTAGTGCAGAGTGAATGAAATAAAACTGGTCCGCTTGACGTCCGTCCGAAATATTGTTAAACTTGCAAAACGACTGAGTGGACGGCGTTTTGCAAAGCGAAACAGGCAATTTTACTGCACCGGCGCGATTTTTACACGGATAACTTCATTTAATCGTGTTTGCATATATGAGGTCAGTTGACAAAGGCTTTGACACTTCATACCATATATTATTGCCATTAAAATAAATAGATAGAAGATAATAAATTAAAATTAAGAAAGTATCTGGTATCAAAAACACATTATAGTATTAACAAAGAATATTCTGACTGTACAAAAATGTAGATAGTAATAATTGTTATTTACTTTGTTAACCTTAATTAGGAAAAACGAAAATGTGCAATTTCTATAATTTTATTAACTAATTGTAACTATAGTTTGTTAACTAATGTTAATAATAATTTTATTATTGTATGTCCGAACAATTTAAAAGTAGTTCCTAAGAACACTGTTTGAACAATAAATGTTTCATATTATTATTCTTATTACCTATAACATGGTAATGGTAATATAGAAATAAACAGATAATGCTGACAATCCACACAACAACTTCTAGCCCCAAGCTACGCAGAGTTTGTTTTATTGGGTATTATGGGTAAGTATACAGCCATCTGGTACCCATAACACAAGTTTTGCTTAGCGTGGGGCCAGATTATGCTGTGATGATTGTCCAGCATTATCTATTATATAACAGTGCACAGAGAGTGCACCTGTGTTTGCGCACACACCTGCTTACATACAACACTTACCTACATAGTAGGTAGATCTACCTACCTTCTACATATTTTGTAACTCCTTAGTCACAAAGAAAATTAAAATCAAATAATAGAAATAAATTAGAGCTAGTATGTACAATTGAAACAATTGAGCTAACTGCAGACTGTTGCAAATAATCTACAGGTAGCTCAACTGATCCATATCAATATCAGACGGAAGCGTCCCCAAGACGCTGGCTGCATTGCCCCGCTGTATGGCAATGCTGATGCGCTGCGCCAGATACTCACCAGCTCTCGGATCACGCGTCGCTTCGACCAGACGCTCAGATATTTTTTTAAAAACTACATATTTATAATATTTCTGTTATTCAATTTTTAACAGCTAATCTGACCAAAGCAGGCTCCTCTCTCGTATGTAGGTATCTACCGGCTCGCTTCGCTCGCTCTACCAAGCTTTAAATCAAGCTCAAAACTAATTAAGATTCTTATTAGCGAAACAGCTGCCGATAAACACAAACCAGCCTTCACTATAACCGATGACAACGGAGCATAGTTCATCGATTAGACGTCGACCCGATACACTTAATTAAAAACCAATATTGTCTAACCAAAATTGATTGCTGGAAACCACGCTTGCTTAATTTACCTCTAGCACTTGAGAGCCTGATGTATTGTTGCAATATCGCTTAGCACGTTATTTTCCGCTGCAGAATGAGACAGGGTATGGATGGGTTAGATCTGCTACGCTTGACTGAAAAAGATTCCATAAGAGACATTTATTTATTAAGAGTTGCTAGTCGCGAACATGCCCCGCGTGGGGATTATGATTTACACTCATGAGATAAAAGCCAATAAGGTGCTTATCAAGGAGAGGCTTGCGTCCAGCAGTGGACAAGCAGTGGACCAATAGGCTGTTGAGGTTGAGGGTTGAGTCGCATACATATTACAAAATGCTTAAGTATTATCTAGGTTAAAAACTATGTAAAACTGAAGTACAATCTTAGATACATATAAAAAGAAGCTAGGCTATCATTGAAAGGTCTACATGTTGCATTAAGAACCTATTTACGTTGCATTGAGACGTATAAAATCTCCATAATTTTCCTAAATTAGATTCTAATGATCAATAAATACAAAAGAATTTATTTCTTCAACCTAATGTTGATTTAACAGTGTTTGAGATTAACTTTTAAGTGAAGGAAATAAATAAATAGATAATAGATAATGCTGGACAATCCACACAGCATCAACTAGCCCGAAGCTAGGCCGAGCTTGTGTGTTTTGTGTTAATTGTGGATAGCGTAATACAAAATATTAAATTTTATTGCGTCACAGTAAAAAAATCAAGTTCGTGTATTATATTCACACAGTATAATGTTCCAAATCCCAGCGCAGATCCAACTCATCAAACAGTAACGATCGATCCAATCAACGTAAAAAATCACAGTGTTTTATTCGAATCGGAATAATAAAATCCAATTTTCCCGTTCTATTAATCTTTTACCAGCGGAGTTACTGCGATTGTTCTTTGATTTCACTGAATCGGCTTCGGACAGCAAATTAATCCCATAGACAATGGCGTCGCGCGTTTGCGCAGACAATAACAAATTATTCATACGCCGTGATGGAATGTAAACAGAATATGATTGGCTATTAGCATGTGGGGAGTCCGAGGCCCAGGAGACCGCGGGCCTCCGCGCCGGCCCGTAACCACGGCCGTATTCTGGAAGGGTGAAATTTGTCACTCAGTAGGTTACATAGACAGAGCTCTACCAACAACCGCTCGTTAGGTATTCCTCGCCATATTCCTTTGTTTGAGACTTTATTTCGTCGCTAAGGGCTAATATAATCCGCGTACGATAAATAGTTTACGTCATGTATTTTTTTTTAACTCTCTGCTTTGTCGAACTGGGATGGAACATGGTGAAAGTAAATGTCCCACTGCGTTTGTTTCATTTCGAAATGATTCTATCCTTTTCTGATCGCCCAGGAATACTAGATGGAAATATATTATGATGAACCTAATGATAAGTATTAAATAATGCCATAATTATATATTATATGGTATTATATATTGTATTGCATAGAGTGTAAGTTTATTATAATATTACTGTAGTTTTTCTCTGTATTAGACTTTTATCTAAGTTATTTTAATTATAGCACGCCTTTTGATTTGTTACCATGTGTGGTTGGCAGGTAGATAATGCCATCGGCATTAAGCCCACCTTTTGTATACTTTAGATAAATGTGTGCAATAAGGATTAATAAAAAATTAAATACGTGGCTATCAGTCGCGAAATGGAGTAAATATCATCCTGTTAAGAAACAACTGAGATTTCTTCATCATCACCTGATGGTGATGATGAAGAAATGTCAAGGGTTTATACAACCCTTGACGACCCCACTGCTGGGCATAGACCTCTCTATGTTTATGCCATTCGCTTCTTGCGCTAATCTGAGATAGAAAAAATATTTTGGTCCCCTATAAAATAACACGAACGTTACAGAATCAGCCTGCTGGGATCATCTCCCTCTATTAACAAGTCGCCGGTAGCAAACTTTGTTCTAACGTATTCCGAACTTAATTCAATTAATTACGAACCCTCCTTCTGAGTCCATTTCGCTAAATATTATTTCGAGGGGACCGAATAACCAAGATCAAAGATCATATGAGTGAGTCATTGGTACCGTGTTTATCAAGTAAAGTGAAACGAAAATATTTTCATATTACTGCACAGTGCACATCTTTAACCTGTGCTAATTATATGTTTAAGTTTAAGATCTTTATTTACTTGTCAAAAAATTAGTAATCACTGCTGAAAAACAAAGTAAGCTTTTTATCTATTGTTAGTAGTTCCGTACGAGCAAATAATCAAAACGATATCGTTTTGCTGCACCACATGGGTAGTTAGACGTTAAATTAAATGTTTTTCTTTTCTTTTTTATGTTTGCTGGGTAGAGTTCACAATCAGTTATTGGTTAATAGAAAAAAAAACTTTGAGATTGTGTAGTGTGTATCACACCAACCAAAGTCAGCGACCAACACATCTCGGCGGGTTGGGGCGACATTTCAGTGCATGAAAAATGTATGCAACTGACGGGGATTTGTCAACTCATCGGGCGTCACGCTGACTTTTGTGAGTATAATAAATAAAATAAATACGCTGGACTATTCACAGAGCATCATCTAGCCCCAGGCTAAGAAAAGCTTTTATTGTGGGAACTCCATTACAAACAAGGAGTTTTCATTCCCATGAACCCAATACGGATTTTAGGCGTGATTTTCATAACAGCAGAGGGTTATTATTACTGATTCATTCGTTTCGGGTAATCTTGACCAGTTTTAAGTATCCAATGGATTAAATAGAGCGGGATCATAAGCGGTCGCGTTCGGTCGGTTTTTATTGATCATTACTCATATTAAACACCGACGACGGCCGGTGTATGGAATAAGCTGTTTGGGGTCCTGTTCCCATAAAAATAACATGGTGCGCCGTAAATTGGACCTGCAAAAGAAACAACTATGTACATAACTCAGGGCAATTTCCACATTAATATAAGTTTTTATATAAAGCCATACCCTTCGTGTAAAGCCAGGATAAAACGTCAAAAAAGTAAATAAGATCTACAAAACTAGACACGGGTTCAAAATATTTTTGGTTGAAATGTGATATTTCAACAAAATATTTTGAATTGGCCTAAGTTACTTTGGTTAGGTTAGTACTCAATATTTTTACACAATCATTACTATAGAGTGGCCAAATATAGTTATCTAGTTACCATTACTCAAAACACAACTCAAGCACAATGAAAAGGCCACCTATGAGTGCAAATTAGGTCAAATGCCAAAATATGGAAAAGCTATTATATAACCGACACTCTACAGCAAAAACCTCTCAGCTCTAAACCGATCTAACTAATATTCATTATTAAAATCGAACCCAATCGGGGCATAAAATGAACACGAAACACGATATCATTAAAGAATAGATTTTGCTATTAGGTCAGAAAAGGCTAATCGAAAATAAAATCTCCATAATTGGGTCATCCGTAGCTGTGAATAAAAATTAACTTTCCTATTAAATATTCTGATAAAAAAGAATATTGTCATTGCAGGCTGCATACGAAACGAGATTGGGTTATGTTAAGGGTAGTACACACTACCGCGCAAAGAGAAATAGAAACGTTTATTTTTAACTCAGACATATACAAAAAGAGAAGAAATATCATAGAAATCATAGAAAAGAAAATAGTTTGCTTGAGTCACAAATCATAACGACCTCCGACCTCCGCGCTCCGTGACGGTTTGACGACCTCCGTGGCGCAGCAGGCGAAGGTCCGCCTGCGACGCAGGAGGTTGCGGGTTCGATTCCCGCCTCGGAACAAATTTGTGTACGATCTGCAGAAATTTGTTCCGTTGGTCTGGGTGTTTTCTATGTATAATAAAAAAAATATCTATCTATGTAGTGTATTGTATTAAGTATATCAGTTATCTAGTACCCATAACACAAGCTCTGCTTAGCTTGGGGCTAGATAATGCTGTGTGAATTGTCCAGCATTATTTATTTATTTATTTAATTATTTATTTATAACGGGATGGAGAAATACTTTTTTGACGACCTCCGCAATGTGCGACAGTCCACCTGTGACCACTTGGGCGGCGACAAGAAGTGACGCCCGGTAGTAGTATGCGCTGGGTCCTGACAAACTAGGTAAATACATTTTGTATTTATTTCGTTCTGGGTATTTTTATTTCAATTTCCATTTGTGATATGGGTCCCTAATTTTGTATTATGTAACTAAGGGAAACGAATTTTATTTGTTTATGTGGTTGTAAGTTCGATTCTAGTGTATATAGGTAATTTGTGTTTTTTATCATGTGGTTCCCTTACTTCGTTTATTCAGTATTTATTTACTGCTATCATACATTGATAGAGCTGATTAGGTTATCAAACATGAAGGTCACAGTATGTAGTTACTCGGATTCTGAAGTATTGGATATCTGTCATCTGGTTTCCCTTACTTTGTTAATT
This sequence comes from Eupithecia subumbrata, assembly GCA_949316285.1. Taxonomy (NCBI): domain Eukaryota; kingdom Metazoa; phylum Arthropoda; class Insecta; order Lepidoptera; family Geometridae; genus Eupithecia; species Eupithecia subumbrata. Next base: position 24,688,977 of record OX438644.1, on the reverse strand, counting down.
CAGTATTTATTTATCGCTATTATACATTGACGGAACTGACTTGGTCATTAAACATGAAGGTCACAGTATGTAGGTACCCGGATTGGATGTTGCAATGGAAGACGAGCCAGGTATCCCATAAACTTATTTTGTTTACTAGGTCCATATCTGCTAGTCACCAAAATGATCACATATGAAGTCACATAACGTTTTGCGAGTTCCCGATGATGAACAGCAAATAGTTGAGTAATGGTTTTTTTCTAGGAGCCTCTTTTACTTGGGGCAGTTATTATGCAAGAATAATTATTTTTTTCTTGGCCCGCAACGAAATTTTTTTCACAATTCAATTCAAAAAATCATTTTGCCTTAATGTGTTGAACTGGTAAAATGTGTCCCAGTCTAACGAAGCTTTAGAATTTGCATTTTTGATTGGTGCTCTAGCAACGACTCTATCTACACAGTTAGCCAATTGGCAAATCGTAATTAAATTGTCGCCTGATTGAATGCAAACAGTTTTAACGTTGTTATAGACCGCACTCACCGATTATACTTGCAACTGTGGAGTTAAGGCAGCATAGTTTAGCCTTATGTGTGAACTATTGTGAGAGCATGTTGTGAGCTATTTTATTTTCATCCCTATTTTCTTTCCTTTAGGACAATTTTTTTGGACGATAGTTACTGCTGTGGTCTTGTCTGTTGTGTCTTGTTTCAATTAATTTAATGTTGTTGTAGGTTGATATTGCTACTAGTTATTATTGATACTTTTACAAACTCGAATTCAGTTCAGAGATAGTTTGTTAAATAGCAAATACATTCCGTAGTCATGCTATCCCGTCAATTTCAAGGTAACATAGTTTTTGGCTTCTAAAACCTTTAGGTACCTGTAATGTTTCCTTAAATTTAAGGTTTCTGATAATAAAGTGCGTAAACCTCACACTCTAGTTAGTTTAGTTCTTTGAGTATTTTAGTTTTCTTTTCTCATTGTGCATGCTGTAGCTGAAATAAAAAAAAAACATTTCGATGCGGTATAATTTGATTTTGATATAAAACCAGCTTGACTAAAGTTGAATCCAGAAAGACTGTGGAATTATTCCACGCTAGCATGAAACTGCTTCAAGTGAAACATAAGAAATAATAAAAACCCAACAATGATTCATAGACATAACAAAATTGCTGCATTAGCTTCATAAATTAAGTCGTAAAGCGAAACAGTAGTTTCACTTCCAATTTCGAGAATTTCCGGACAAATAACTAGTAAACCCACATAGTGCCTAACCAGCAGTCAGACATGGTTTCTGTTACCAGCCTCTGTTTCATTCGATTTACTTTATGGCTCGTAAACAATGCTGCCGACTTCTGCCTCTCTTGACAGTTTATGGTAAATAAGATTTTACGGTAACGCAAACGCCCAATACCAAGGGCTTTCTCTTTACATGCAAATGATAGTAGCCATAAAACATATTGTATTTATGCTATAATCGCTCCGAATAAATAATACAAATGTTTAGCTAGCACATTATGAGCCTATTCAAACAAGAATGCAGGCCAGATATTAATTTAACCATTGGGTTTTACTACCGGATACATAATACGATTTGGATTTCGTATTCCATCGTAATCACTTTTACGAACTTTCGGAGGGATAAAAAGTGCAGTTAAAGTTTTCCCTACATTTTCATGGAGTTCGTTCTTGATTTCATGCCAGGACACGATTTTTAATAACCACGTCGCTCAATGTTCGAATTCTAATCGAGTTTTAAATTGCAGCTATTCTTGTCTGGTTCTGAACTTTCATCTCGCCACCACGCTTCTCGTTAGCTTCCCGGCGAACTTGGTCGGGGTCCTAGGACAAGTTTTTAACTTCACCAGAACTCGGTTCTCATGATTAATTAATTCGATTGTGCGTGAGCTATTTCCGACGTGATCGCTTTCTGCGGTGTCCATTATTTCGCGATTTAGGTCGAAGGGGAGCTGAGGGTAGAATCCGCTCGGTCACTGCACTAAACAGTCTTGTTACAATTCCTCGCTGGCTTTTTTATTCAGCTTGAAAGGGGAGGCGTGTTTCTCATGGCGCAAGGACAACTTCATTTAGGCGGTAATAATTCTTTTGAGAGGAATAATTTATTACTTTTTCTCGGTCAGACAGAAAACTCGGGTAAAAAATGATGAGCGGCCGGCCTATAAAATATGGATTAGATTTTTCTCTCAATACTGTTTTCGGGGATATTACTTTTGTCATTTTCATTTTACTCGAGTTTTTTTTAGATTACTCAGTAGCTACCTACCATTCATTTAAATGAACGTTTATAAAGCACAATAAAGCTTGGTATAAAGGCCATAGTAAGCTATTTAAATACTAAAACAAAGCCACCAAAGACATAAATCATGAAGTCAAGTAAAAACTGAACTTCAAAGAATTTAAAATACACCACCATAAATCACTATAACTCATACTTCTTTACAGCTCAGACCAAAGTCAGTAATAAAAAGTAAAATATGTTCACACGTTCTCCTTCAGTTCTTCACAAAAAATTGACAGAAGTTGACCTCTGTAATTAGAATATACGTTGTTGAGTAAAGATGTTGGTACATATGTGGGTATCACCCAGATGAGTTTTACATTAGGTTTAAAGGAGTATACCTATATCCCTTGACTTGATGGTTACAGATATTCTTTTGCTACTAAGATATTGTTATGTCTTGGTCCATATCGCCTCCTTTTTCCTCGGGTTTTGGAACAGCGCCTTTAAGGCGCTACCCCGACCCAAGTCAGCTATTTTGCCCCCATGTGGCAAAAAAGAGCAACTTCACATCTCTGCCTACACTATCCAAACGAAAACTTTTAAAGATGCATTTAAAATAAGCTTATGATAGGTATTAAAAAACAGGCCAATCGATTTTTGAAAATTCCTTCGTTGAACAGAATAATAAGATAAAATAGGCGGCTGATTTGGCTCGGGGTAGCACCTTAACGTACGGACAGACTACGCAAATGCCATAAAGAGAACATTAGAAAATGTAACGTCATGGTCACGTCTCGATATTAGCGTCAAACGGACTCAGGGCTCTAATTCTAACCTATTTTTGTGCAATACTTTGCCGACAAATTACTATCGACCTTTTTCAAACTCCGAGTATTAATGTCCTATAGGTAGACCTATAACTGGCGGATCGCTGTCGAAGCATGTCACAGTAACAAACGCCAAAAGTGGCGTTTGTTAGTGTGTTTTGCGTTTGTTTTCTTATCGAGACTAGGTTCTGCCCAGATCCGCAAGTTCTGTGGTCTACCTATACCTACCTAAAAGCTTTTGTGCAAGAGAAATCATTCAGAAACCTTTGATTCACCCTTGGTTTATCCATTCGGAAACTTCTAAGCCGAACCTTAATTAGCAAAATATTTTTAAATCTCAGAAAAAACCCAGGCTCAATTTCTTAATGGTTTTTAAGGATCTTAGAAATACCCATCCCATGATGTTTTATTCCCAAATTGAAGCGTTACGGTTTTTTCCCTCATTTTATTCAATAAGCCTTTTCAATAACAACCCTCGTTGCTTATAAAAATTATGAAATCGAAGGGGGTTTTGTGAAGCCGTCACTTGGAAAATAATTTTCATTTCTGTATTTTTCCCGGTTACCTATTCAATATTAGATAACCCACGGTTGCATTGCCCTACCAATTTTACGGGTCACAGCACCATTTTGATAGGTGCCTACAACTTTGGTTTCTTTAAGCATTCTGCTATGAAATACTTGGTGTCTAAAAACCTAGTGACTAGTGTTAATTTGGGACTCCTAATTACAACTCTTCATTAAGCTAAAAACATTTACAACAAATTATGAAATCAGGCTGATATGTTGCAAAAATACAGAAATACAATTTATTCATAAAGCCAATTTACAAGTCAATCACTTTTAAGTATACCTAACTGTACAATGCGTATATAAGTTTTTAAATAATTCGAATTACACAATACAAAAAAGTCATTAAATAAACATGAATAAGTTATCAAAAAAGTCAAACAAGTTACATAAAAATAATAGAATTAATTATCATTAGTCTCGATGATGTGTGAATAGTCCAGCATTATTTTTATTATTATTTTGTTTCCCATAAAAACTCATGCGAAGCCGCCGGCGTAGCCAGTTTCACATAAAACTGCTTGCCTCTCTAGTATTCTATTTGAGTAAAACATCGTAGTGAAACTACGAAAACTGTAGAATTGTTAATTAAAAAACTAAGTAGGTAGAAACTGTTCCACTTCTTATTTAAACTCTAGCAAAGAAATAAAACTCTTCGTCAAAGTTAGGTTGTTCTCTTTTTAATTTATAGGATTGAATGTTAAACTTATTAAAAAAAAGTTTTTTAGAGTACTGACGATAAAGTACTTAAAGCCGTTACGCCCGTAACGCCGGTTAGTGTAGTACCCTTTAAAGACTACTATAAAATCGTTAGGATCTATTACTAAAACTTGGTAGTTACTTGCACTTAAAATGAAAGTGGTAGGTACCAAACTACCTACCACGTTTTTGTAGTAAATATATCCTACCTATCGATTTACTGCAGAAATTAAAAACTAAGTTTTAATTTTGTAACGGAAATAAGTCTGACAAATATAATTTACAAAGAATTTCATATCCAAGGGGACGGGATAAAAAGATAAGATAACAACTTTATTCAGTCTTAATTTAATTAATTATTGTCTTCCTTGGGCGTTTGTGTTTCTTTGTCCATTCTATCGATAGGAATCTTTTATTTATGTACGTTCCTGGAATACAGAGAGTTCACTGACGGAATGGTAGAATTTTTTGCTGCAATAAAACTTAGCGCTTTCATTGGTCAAGATATTTTTTTGTATGTATAGGGCTTGGAACGTTATAAACAAACAAGATCCGTCAAGTGCGAGTGTAACTCGCGCGCCGAGGGTTTTGAACATTTGTCAACAAATATGTACCAAAAGTACCGGTTACAGACTTCGCAATTTAACGAATACCTAAGAATAGTAGGTTACATTTCAGATGGATCTCTCTGCATGCTTCGGTTAAATGGGTGGTTCAGTTAAGGTTATAGTATTGGTAAATTTTTCGACTTTTTTCGAAATATTTCAAAAAGTATGAAAGTTACAGAAATTTGAAAAACTGGTTGGAAATTTCCAAACCGATACCTTTCATTTGATACCCCACTCGGTGGGGTAGCCCCCCTTTTGAAAATTATTCCTTTTTGACCATTTTTCAAAAAGTGTTCTTTTTACAGACTTTTCTATATTTTTCCTGTAAAATATAGATCCATATCTACAAACGCTCCATACATTTTAAACGGATCGCTCTGCAAACTTCGGAGATAGGGGGGGGGGAATTGGTATTTTTTCAACTTTTTTCAAAATATTTCAAAAAGTATGAAACCTACCGAAATTTGAAAAACTGTTTTGAAACGTGCAAACAAATACCTTTCATTTGATACCCCACTCGGTAAGGTAGCCCCCCTTTTTGAAAATTATTCCCCCCCATTTTGACCATTTTTCAAAAAGTGTTCTTTTTTCAAACTTCTCTATATTTTTCCTGTAAAATATAGATCCATGTCTATAAACGCTCCATACATTTTACATGGATCGCTCTGCAATCTTCGGAGATAGGGGGGGGGGAATGGGTATTTTTTCGACTTTTTTCGAAATATTGTAAAAAGTATGAAACCTACAAAAATTTCAAAATATATTTTGAAATGTGCAAAATGGTACCTTTCATTTGATACCCCATATGACTCTGTAGGTATCTTTTAAAATTTCGGCATCACAATTTGTATGGAAAATAATCATTTTCATTTTTCATTTATTTTCATTTATTTTTCTCAAAATCTGTACAGGCGCACGAAATGTATTATTGTTTTAAATTTCAAGTTGATAGCTGCAGTAGTTTTTGAGTTATTAAGGAGGGAAAAAAGGACAGACAAAGCGAGACCATAAGGGTTTTGAAACCGATCTTCGATCATCAAGACCCTAAAAAGCAATTATTTTATGTTTAGTTGTAGCCATATCATGACCATGGATACCATAGCATGATCTTTTTATAGTTCAGATACCATAAGAATCCGTTTTTACCATCAGAGATGCCTCTCTTTCGTCGACTAGAACTCTGTACAAATTTGCACATATAATCTAGGCAGATGATTTATGTGGCATTAGCCTGGCTGGGAGACAGGCGAACACACACACACACCCACTGATAATTCAGGGCAGAACCGTTTTTAGGTTCAGTTTCAAAGAAAACCCCTTTAATGAACGATTTTTGAATGGAGGGGAGTACACACTAAAATCATTCCCTTTCCACCAATTTTTAGGGTTTTGAAGATCGAAGATCGGTTTCAAAACCCTTATGGTCTCGCTTTGTCTGTCCTTTTTTCCCTCCTTAATAACTCAAAAACTACTGCAGCTATCAACTTGACATTTAAAATAATAATACATTTCGTGCGCCTGTACAGATTTAGAGAAAAATAAATGAAAAATGAAAATGAATATTTTCCATACAAATTGTGATGCCGAAATTTTAAAAGATACCTACAGAGTCATATGGGGTATCAAATGAAAGGTATCATTTTGTACATTTCAAAATAGTTTTTGAAATTTTTGTAGGTTTCATACTTTATAAAATATTTCGAAAAAAGTCGAAAAAATACCCATTCCCCCCCCCCTATCTCCGAAGATTGCAGAGCGATCCATGTAAAATGTATGGAGCGTTTATAGACATGAATCTATATTTTACAGGAAAAATATAGAGAAGTTTGAAAAAAGAACACTTTTTGAAAAATGGTCAAAAAGGGGGGGAATAATTTTCAAAAAGGGGAGCTACCTCACCGAGTGGGGTATCAAATAAAAGGTATCGGTTTGTACGTTTCAAAACAGTTTTTCAAATTTCTGTAGGTTTCACAGTTTTTGAAATATTTTGAAAAAAGTCGAAAAAAAACCCATTCCCCCCCCCCCCCTATCTCCGAAGTTTGCCGAGCGATCCATTTAAAATGTATGAAGCGTTTGTAGATATGGATCTATATTTTACAGGAAAAATATAGAGAAGTCTGTAAAAAGAACACTTTTTGAAAAATGGTCAAAAAGGAATAATTTTCAAAAGGGTGGCCGAGTGGGGTATCAAATGAAAGGAAATTGGCTTGGACATTTCAAACCAGTTTTTCAAATTTCTGTAACTTTCATACTTTTTGAAATATTTCGAAAAAAGTCGAAAAATTTACCATAACCCACCTTAACCGAACCACCGAAGCATGCAGAGAGATTTATCTGAAATGTAGGTTGGTACCTACTATTCTTAGGTATTCGCTAAATTGCGAAGTCTCTAACCGGTACTTTTGGTACATATTTGTTGACAAACGTTCAAAACCCTCGGCGCGCGAGTTACACTCGCACTTGACGGATCTTGTTTGTATAGTAATAGTTTTAAGACCTGGCGTCTTCACGGATATGTTCATGATGGTGGGCAGAACTGCAGTAAACATAGTGTCAGTGAATTACCAATAACCCTGTATATATATATAAGCCGCATTATTTAACTCATTCACTGCCCAGACTCGGCGGTGCGACCCGCAGGGGCGCGCTGCCGCTGCATGGACGTGGACGTGACCATCTGCGTGTTGGGCCTTGATAGTGTTATAGGTACTTTAAAGGCTATTATTTTAATAAAAATGAGTAGAGAACGTCGGGCGCTTTCAACGTAATAGAAAAGCTTTTCAAGTAAGCTTAGCCCAGTACTAAGTTATGTATATTAAAATGAACTTTCTTTCCACTTTTTTTTTAACTTTTTTTTGGAGACAGTCATTTCAAAAAAAAAAATTGTAGAATTTCCTTGCCTAATTTGCAAATGTCACTACACTTGGCTGATACCCATTTATAATTGGGTTTAAAAACTGGGAGAGACAGATAAAGAAGCTCGAATAAGTACAAATGGAGTTTATAACACTTTCTGGTTTTCTCAGAAACTTTATACAGACCGTGGCTTTTTTGTTCCTGCTATTTTTCATTTTACGTTTCTTCTTCCTAGTCGTAGTTTCATGAGAAACGTTATCAACTTCAACCACGATTTTGTTGCAAAACACGCAAAGCTCTTTACATAGAAGATGGTAACTCGTGTAATCTGTGTCATTACACTATCTTCCTTATAAACAAAGTAGTCTATCTATATCACATACTTGAATCAATAACAATAAATTCTAATCAGCGAATTGCACCCAGCAGTCTCATAAACGTCCAGAACCAAGTAAAGTGCTAATAAGAAAATGAAATCACCATAAAATAAATATAATCTTGCGAATATAATGCCCTTTACGTTATCTTTACCGTGTAGGGTTCCTATTTGGCACAGTTTATTGAATAACATTCTGGTTGCATTGGTATGCATTGGACCTTAACATTGTATGTGTTGGTGGCTCAACCGTCGTTTAGGGAACAGACCAGGGGACAAGGTTGCTATTAAAATTATAACATTTATTATATTAAAAGGGGAGTTTCCGTCCGGTGATAGAGTTACTTTTTTATTTAATTTTGTAGGTTTTCGTGTAAAGTAAGCAAGTAAGTTTTCCATCAAAAATATATAATACAATCATGACAAGGCATTTGAAATTGTAATTTTAATAAACCTACCAATTTACCTATCGGCTTAGACTTATAATAAAACAAAATGTATGCAAGTCTTTCAAAAGTCTTTTTACCACCTGTCCCTCAAAATATTATCAAAATTTTAGGTTAAAATTAAGATTTTAATTCAAAACCTTGACTTACACTATTGGGGAATAGTGTATACTGTTTCGAATTCATGACAATGATGCAAATAAAGAGTAAGAACTTCAAACATCGGAAATAGTTCCATCCTAGGTACAGGTACATAGTTCATTACGGATGTAAGCGGGTTAACTACGAACCTTGTTTGTTTTGGAAGAACACCAACGTTTCACGGGTGGTACCCCCGGCGCTCACGTCGCGGGCTCAACGCGCGCTCGTGCGTAGTGCTCGAAGAGATGCGGATCGCGCGCGTCTAGAACCGCACTCACGCTGAAGATCTCCCTCGTTAAGGGATGAAACGTTGGTGTTCTTCCAACATAAATAAGGTTCGTAGTTAACCCACTAACATCCGTAACGAATTCGTCAAACTACGATATTTTATTACGAATTTTGTGTAGCCTGGCTCGGGCACAGCGAGTTTATGTTTATTTCTGGTATTAAAATTATTAAGTAGTTGAGTCTCCTCGATAGCTCATCTATGTGTGAGCCCCATTGAAGTTTATTATTTAAGGTGATTCCTAATAATACGGTACTTTCTACAATTTCTAACGTTTCTCCTGTTATGTTTAGCTGATGTAACCATTTACAATTACAAAATGCTACGTTACGTTCATAGAACGTGCTCTACACATTATCTTCACTCAACATCCAATCTTTTATTTTGCCCTGTCACGTAGCCCTATACGCACACAACTAAATTCATAGCCTATGCCTTTTGTTTGAGGAAAACTGTTTATTGCTGAGTCTGTATCATAAGTTATGAGTGTTGCCCTGATAAGATGAAAGTGAGTAAGACTGGTATTTTGAAGTGCTGTTAAAGGTAGCAACGTGGATTGGTCAGGTACATAACACGTTCCCTGTGCAGCCATGATTATGAAGTCGACCCCCTACGCGCAAACGCACTTTTGATGGTGGGATACTGGCTACCCTAAATGAATTGTTGTAAAAATTATCAGTAAATAAATGTAAAAATTATCAGTAAATAAATTCAAACAAATTGTCAAAACCTTGCTGTGCAAAAAGGCTTACTATAAAATATCAGATTATCTAGAAGATAAAAAAGCTTGGAACGGGTTTTGCTCCAACTCGTAAAATAACAACTAACAGGCTAAAGGTTTCTTCGTCGCTTCTTTACTTTGGTCTACATACCGAAGCGACAGAAATCAAAAATATCACTTTATTTCCGTGTCAGTGTATAGTTTTATAATTTGACCTTTTCTAAGTGTACATTTATTGTATTTAAGGAAATAAAGAGTTTTTGATTTGATTTGATTTGATTTGAAAAGTCCTCCGGGTTTCATGTTGATAATTTTTTTAAGCTACACGTGCATGCTAAAAATGTGGATTATCTCACGCGTGTACATGTTTACAGGCCTTTGAACTTGTTTGGGCTCGTACCTTAATGTGGGACATGCACGTACGGTGAGAACCTCAAAATGCACCACCGGTGGGTCATGCACAGGTAACGTGTTAAGAATGATGCCGTGTGAACTGTCCAGTATTTAAATAAAAAAAAACAAAGGAAATAAAATCAGAATAATTAAAAATTAAAACTTTGGAGTGTTTGGTATTGCTACAAACATGGGTTTGAAATATATTCTGTGAAAATTAGAGAAGTATTTATAACTTTCACCTCTCAGACCCAGCCAGATGGAGCTCTACTGAGATGTGTGCGTCGTGGGCACTCTAAGTGTTATAATAAGGCTTTCACTGCCCAGGCTGGCCCCTTCGGGTCACACCACCGCCGCTGCCACCGCTGCCAGAAGTAAGGTTATATATCGACATAGGCACTCTAAGTGATAAACTACAACAACATTGACTGAATTTTATACAATCATAGAACTCTATCTAAAAGTCAAAACTCAACATTGAGATATTACCTAAGTAATGTTTACATGTACCTCTTTGCTAGTGGTTATGTTGGACTCTTGTTTAAAAATTACAAATACCCTAGTTATGGCATTCAGATAAAATATGACTAAAGTACGTACAAGCAATTTCAAACACACATCTATATTTTTAATTTACTAGATCCCTCGTACCCTTTGTTTGCTCTTAAAATTAGGCCACACGTAGCAGTCGTTCAATACCCGGTAGACCATGCTATAACAACAATAATATTGCAAATAAGATAAGCGTTCTTATTTATGGTACAGTCGGCGTTAAATTTCATGGTAGCATTCAATGTATTCAAACAACATTGAGGATCAGCAAAATTCCGTTAAAATTACAGTATTGACAGTAAGATATTAATAATATCTTACTGTCTATCCTAATCCTAATAGGATATTTTTATCGGTCGATTCAATCCTTTTCAAACTTCACTTCAAAAGAGAGTAAAGAAAATTACAATTAGAAAATACAATGAAATTGAAACAGTTAAGTTTACTGCAGACAATTGCAAATAATCTAGAGGTAGCTCACATGATCAATATCAATCGTAAGCGTCCTCAAGACGCTGGCTGCATTGCCCCGCTGTATGGCGGTTAAAACACTTGTAGACTGCGCGTTTTCTATACAAACGGAGCTTCGTTTGTATAGAAAACGCGCAGTCGACACGCAAGACGCAGCGTGATACGTGGCAGTGTGTTAACCGCCTTAGCAATGCTGATGCGCTGCGCCAAATACTCAGCAGCTATGGTCACGCGTCGCTTCGACCGGATGCTCTGATGAGAGATTTAGATTTTAACTGGATCAGACTATTATCTAAGTTTTTAAAAAATGTCTCAAAATATTTTATTCCATTTTAGTTTTTTAAGGCCATTCATTTATTTATTTATTTTAAGCGTGTGCGTCATTAATGGTTATTCAGAGTCCTCTTCCCGTCTCTTGAAAGGTGTGCCACATTACCTCTTTCTGCTTATATTGTCTTGTTTATAAACAAGTTATTATTATAATTTGGCGGTGGCTGTACCAGCGAGTACCTAAGCCCGAGCAAAAACATCAGATGGGGAATATACGCTCGGGGCGCGGTCACACTCCTTATTTTGTGTGTGATACGACGATATTTATCTTCGGGATTAGTGTGGTGGTACACCAAGCATGAACCTTGATAATACCGCCCGTGAGGACGGAGACGGAGACCGGCACAAATGCAACACCAAAAGTTTTGATAAAAATTTTGAATTGAAAAAATTTGAACAAAAATTGCTCAGTAATAAGAAAGAGCTCTGTGTTTCTCAATATCATAAATGTAATTTGGTACCATGCATTTGGCACGACATCATTTGACAAGTCTTAGCTTGTACACAGAAGTGTTGTAAACTTTTAATTTTTCGTGTGTTTCACCTTTGACAATAAAGATATTCTATTCTATTCTATTCATGGAAATGAGAATAACATCCCTTAACCTCAACAGCCTGTATTGGTTCCCTGCTGGACACAGGCCTCCCCTGATAAGCGCCTTATTGGCTTATATCTCTTGGGGGGTAATGCCCATATTGCCCCGCATGCCCAGGGTGGGGACCCTGGGCATGGGATTGGGGATCGCAATTCGGTGGTAGAATTGTTTTGCAGGGGGTGCTGCTGCCCACCCCAGTGGATATCCCATAATCGCCTCTTGCGACACCCGCGGGAAGAGTTGGGGTTGTGCAAATTCTAAGCCACCACACAGCTCCTGAAAAAAGATACATAATTATCTAATAATAGTGCTGGATATACTAGTTCTAGCCGATTGTTTTCTAAGGATAGCTATGAAAGGCATCCAAAAGTGAGGTAGGGAACACTTTTTGCATTGACATGTTTGTTTCACGTAGCTTTTGCAAAAGCCTACTCACTCGGTGTGCCTCGACCCTATCGTGTGTGATACCAGGATATTTATCTTGCCACCGCTTATCTGCTCGATAATTTATTACGCCTGTTGTGATAATTTCGTAATTATCGCGAGCTTCTGAATGTTTTGGGAATGTTTGTGTTGGTTTTCCGGCCGCAGAAAGAGAAGGTTCAGCAACCTTTGAGTTTATTTTATTGTGCGAAAGTAAAACAATAGAGATAACGGGCTTAGTGTCTACTTGTTTATTTGTCCATGAATCAGATAAGTGGAAATTTATAGTCACTGACATTAATTCATCCTCCTTGGAGTTTAGTATTGAAAACATCCTTTAGAATTTAGAAGCTAAGGTAACATACATTTTAGGACTTAACGATTATCTCATTAGGTTCTTTTGTGTCTAATTTGGGTTTCTTGAGGTAGTATTTATTTATATATAAACATGTATGTATATCTAACCTAACAGGCACACCCAATGAGATTGAGTATCTTATAGAACTAGTATTTACAAGTAGTAGTTAGTAGTCTTTTTTATAGATATATCAATAAATAATGCTAGACAATCTACACAGCATCATCAAGCTCCAAGCTAAGCTGAGCTTGTGTGATGGGTACTAGATGACTAATATACTTAACTTACAGATATTTTTAACATAGACACATATTTTTTTTATTAAGCATAGAAAATACCCAGAACACCTGGAACAAATATTTGGAGATCAAACATTTGTCCCAAGACGGCGATCGAACCCACAACCTCCTGCGGTGCAGGCAAACCTTCGCCTGCCGTGCCACATCGGTCGTCGGGTAGTTTTGGTAATAGGTAACTGAACGATTTCTGTTCTATGAAGAGACACGTCAACAACTGAGACATTTAAAAACCCGTAGATTCGACGACCGACTCCTTCACACCGTCTGTTACACTGGTGTGAAGGTTAGGAATAAACATTTCTAATCTTAACACTAGTGGTACCTTAGTTTAGGAAATTCTTAAAACTTAAAAATTTAAATTTTTAAAATTTCACTACTGGTAATGTTAGGAATTGTTATTGTTATCGTTCACACCGTACACGATTTTTCACAGTTGAAGGTTAGCAATAAAAATTCCTAATATTAACAGTAGTAAAAAAATTAAATCCGATTGGTATTGATATGGATCAGTTGAGCTACCTATAGATTGTTCGCAACAGTCTGCAGTTAGCTCAATTGTTTCAATTGTAAATACTTAATAATTAAATTTTTAATATGCTGGACAATTCACACAGCATTATCTAGCCCCAAGCTAAGCAGAGCTTGTGTTATGGGTACTAGATAACTGATATACTTAATACAATATACTACATAGATAGATATTTTTATTATACATAGAAAACACCCAGACCAACGGAACAAATTTCTGCAGATCGTACACAAATTTGTTCCGAGGCGGGAATCGAACCCGCAACCTCCTGCGTCGCAGGCGGACCTTCGCCCGCTGCGCCACGGAGGTCGTCAATACTATACTAGTTCTAATTGATTTATATTATTTTATTGTAATTTTGATCTGCAGATATTTGTTCAGGGCGTTCTGGATGTTTTCTATGTATAATAAAGAATATCTATCTGTGTAGTGTATTGTATTAAGTATATCAGTTATCTAGTACCCATAACACAAGCTCTGCTTAACTTGGGGCTTGATAATGCTGTGTGAATTGTCCAGCATTATTTATTTATTCATACTTTGGTTTTATTAAATTCCCAAAAAAAATGGAAGTTGAACGTATAACGTCATCAATTTTTCCGAGCTTGCGTTGGTACCTGGCAAGGTAAGTAGCTTTGTGATTTACACACATGACTCCCGTCTAGATTTCAGTTGACCTCACATTTAATAAGTTGAACTGTGACTTTCTGGCACCCCGCCAAGAACCCCAAATAGATATCTTTTATTCAGCAAAACTCAAACTTTTCTCAGCATAAATTCCCGGGAACCTTCATGAAATTGTAATAAGTCCGAACTATTTATGGCTAATCCTTTCGAAACAAATGCACAAAGCCCCAACGCAAGTGGCTTTTTAAAATGTTTACATCAAAAAGTGATGATAGACAGAGATGGCTGACTTAGGCAATTGAAACTTTTTGTATGGGTGAAAGGGACAAGGATAGTGTGAAGGGAGAGTGAATTTTTGAATTGCAAATAGGGAAATGAAACGCCGCCGGTGCTTTCGGTCTGCTTCCCCAAGGCACTTCCGGCGTTATAATAATCGCTAATAACAGAGTAGTTTAATGAATTTATAACACATCAAAGCAAGTCTAACTTTAATGGTTGGAGCGATGAAAGTGCTGCTACTCTGAAGAAATAGCTTTATTATCGTTTAGGTATAATCGATCGTAATAATGAGCATTAAAGTCAAGTGTTTTAAAAATAAGCAATAAAACTGGAAAATGAGTCACATATATTCAGGGTGCCACGGAAAGGGTGTATAATTTCCGTGACACCCTGAATAGGTGGCTATATTAATCTACTAAAATTACATTGCCGACGGCAAGGCAACTGCACCCGTCGGCATCGTGCCGTCCGCCCTAACTGCACTAATAGATGGCTTATAATTTGGGAATGTTCAGTAAATTCAGACAGTGATGTCTCAATTTTCAGAAAAAACAAGATTAAATAATTCTCAATTGACGACTGCCGTCGACGGCAGCCGTGCCGTCCGTGTATAGGAGCCCTTACATGATGAACGTTAAAAAGCAAAGTAAAAGTGCGTTTATTTTGTAACCAATACATATACATAAAACATTAAAAAAAATTATAAATAAATAATTCTGGACAATTTACACAGCATTATCAAGCCCCAATATAAGCAGAGCTTGTGTTATGGGTATTACTAGATAACTGATATACATAATATAATACACTACATAGATAGATATTTTTTAAAATATCCAGAATACCCGGAACAAATATCTGCAGATCATACAAACATTTGTCCCGAGGCGGGAATCGAACCCGCAACCTCCTGCGTCGCAGGCCGATCTTCGCCCGCTACGCCACAGAGGTCGTCAAAAAAAATAATATTAATACTATAAAATAAAAGATTAAGGTTAATATAAAAGTAACAACATTATAGGTCACAAAAATGGCCAACACTCAGCAGTTGCCATGGCATGATATTGTATCCTGCCATAGCGCTGGTCTTCCGCTGGAAGACACGTTTGTGATTGCAGATATCGAGTTCAAACATTATTTTTAATTTCAGAACCTGTACAAGTCATGAATTGCCTAAAACTCGGTCAACATGTAGCCTTTAGTTATTTTTAGAAGTGGCACCCTTTTACAAGCATCTATAGATCCCAACTTGCGAAACTTGAATCGTATGCGTAAGACGGAGGGATGTAATCTTGTTCTTGTGTTTGGCTTCTCATTTGTTAACCAAAACAGTCAGAGTTAGCTAAAAACTTAGTTCAGCTGCTGAATATTCATGTTTTACACAGTTTTAATTGGCCTCCTATTTTTTGGTAATTAAGGCTCATTTTGGATAGCTGTTAACAAAAGCGCCTTCATAATAAAACTTACAAAAGCTTAGCAACGGCGAAGCAGAAAATACCTAAGTATAATATTTATTTCAAACTACCATAACAAGGTGTGTGGCAAAAGTTTATTCCAGTTTTCAAAAAAAATAATTCCAGTTTTCCCTTTGGAGTTATCTCCATCCAGCCTTAAGGATAATTCCTTAAAGGGGAAAACTAAAATAACCCTGTGGCAAACACCTTGTCTATAATTTTCGAATCATAATTTTACTTTTGTACCAGCACACATTAGTGTGATAGCACGTCCTAATAAAAAAATCTATGGACGAATTACCATAGCTGAACGGGCCTCCTGCAAACAAGGAGGGGGGTTTGCCAAATTCACCACGATCGGCTGCGGATTGGTGATTGCAGGAAAGATATTTATAATAAAATACACTGAAAGAAGCTTCCTCTGGGCAGCAATCACGGTGTGGAAAGTGTAGTTATCTATTGGCATCACGGCTCAAACGTTAGCAGTTGAAACGTTAGGGTGCGCGTTCACAGGCCGGCATCGGATAATCCGCACTGGGGCCCTCATCAATGGTTTAATGTAAAGCAGTTTCGAACGTTTGTCAACAAATATGTACCAAAAGTACCAGTTAGAGCTTTCGCAATTTAATAAATACCTAAAAATATTAGTAGTAATCTACACTTTAGATGGATCTCTCTGCATGCTTCGGTTAAAGTGGGTAATGGTAAATTTTTCGACTTATATCAAAATATTTCTAAAAGTTTGAAACCTACAGAAATTTTAAGAACTGTTTTGAAATGTCCAAACCGATACCTTTCATGTGATACCCTACATGGCCCTGTAGGTATCTTTTAAAATTTTGGCATCACAATTCGCACGGAAAATATTCATATTAATTTTTCATTTATTTTTCTGTAAATCTGTACAGGCACACGAAATGTATTATTATTTTAAATTTCAAGTTGATAGCTGCAGTAGTTGCTGAGTTATTAAGGAGGGCAAAAAGGACAGACAAAACGACACCATAAGGGTTTCGAAACCGATCTTCGATCTTCTTCTACAAATAAAGTTGATATAAACAAAAGACATATGATAAATTGAAATACGTTTATATAAAATAAGATTGTAAAAGTCTCTAATTAAGTTAGAGGAACAATAATAAAAAACAAGCTGAGTTAAAGGGGTCGATTCGAACGTGATAGGTAAGTACTTATATTTAAACCTATTGATGATTTCCAGTTCATACCTGGATATTGAAGAATACCCAATGTTATTTCGTTTCACCACATACGAAATTACTTAAAATTATATCATGAAACTTGTTTCCTTCCGCCTTCACATACGATTAATTGTCGTTTTAATATCTATACTTATAATAAAACTGTAACAGGTCCAATTCTGTACATTGAAGATATTTTGAAAATTTTTTTTGGAGGGCACTCTATTATCGATACTGAAGCCAAAACTGCAATTTTTTTCATTCATGTCTGTCTGTCTGTCTGTCTGTCTGTCTGTCTGTCTGTCTGTCTGTCTGTTTGTTAAACGCGCATCACGCCGAAACTACTGAAGGTATTGAAATGAAACTCGGGACGATTTTAGGTCATACTACGAGGAAGGACATAGGATACTTTTTATCCCGGAATTCAGTCAGGTTTCCCTGGGAGAGGGGATGAAAGTAAAATTCTTTAACTGCGCATCACGACGGAACTACTTAAGGTATTGAAATAAAACTCAGTACGATTTTAGGCCATACCACTAGGAAGGACATATGCTACTTTTTATCCCGGAATTCAGTCAGGTTCCCCTGGGAGAGGGGATAAAAGTAAAATTTCTTCACCGCGCATGACACCGAAAGTGCTAAAT
Organism: Eupithecia subumbrata; assembly: GCA_949316285.1. Lineage (NCBI taxonomy): Eukaryota > Metazoa > Arthropoda > Insecta > Lepidoptera > Geometridae > Eupithecia > Eupithecia subumbrata. Next base: position 24,671,072 of record OX438644.1, on the reverse strand, counting down.
GAGTTGGAATGAAACCTAGCAAGATTTGATTTCATACTACAAGGAAGGACATGGGATACATTTCATCCCGGAATTCAGTAATTTTCCCCTGGGAGAGAGGATGGAAGTAAAATTCTTTAACCGCCCATCACGACGGAACAACTTAATGAATTCGAATGGAACTCGGCATAATTTGAGTTCATACTACGAGGAAAGATACATTTTATCCCAGAATTTAGTAAGGTTCCCCTGGGAGAAGGGATGAAAGTAAAATTCCTTCACTGCGCATCACGTTCACGCCGAAACTACTCAATGAGTTGGACTGAATTGGTACGATTTGAGTTCAAGGAAGGACATGGGATACATTTTATCCTGGAATTCAGTAAGGTTCCCCTGGGAGAGAGGATGAAAGTAAAATTCTTTAACCGCGCATCACGACGGAACTACTTAATGAATTCGAATGCAACTCGGCGTGATTTTAGTTCGTACTATGAGGAAAGATACATTTTATCCCGGAATTCAGTAAGGTTGCCCTGGCAGAGGGGATGAAAGTTAAATTCCTTCACCGCTCATCACGCCGAAACTACATAGGTAATGAGTTGGAATGTAACTTGGCACGTTTTGAGTTCATACTACAAGAAAGGACATGGAATACATTTTATCCTGGAATTCAGTAAGGTTCCCCTGGGAGAGAGGAAAAAGTAGAATTCTTTAACCGCGCATCACGACGGGTCTACGCGTCGTCCGATTTCATGCATTCTTTTTGTTAGAAACAGTGTTGCAAGATTGAATATGACTAAATCAGTAGAAAGTCGAGTAGAAAATCAGTAGATTGATGAAATAATCTGTAGATTGAAGAAAAAAATTAGTAGATAAAGGGTAGGTAAGTTCCTATCTATGTATTTTTCCAAGACGCACCCATAAGTTAGGTTCCTACCTACTAAGGTGGTGGGTCTTGGAAAAATAAGTTAGGTTCCTGCCTTACATGATATATGGTGGTTTAGCTGGCGAAGTTTGGTTGGAGTCTTACTCCAACCAAACTTCGTGTACAATTAAATTAATTAATTATTGTGGTCCACTTAAACTAACTGGACCGCAGAAAAATATTTTTATTGTGGTACACAGCCAACTGTACCTACCTACTAACGAAAAAAAATTACGGTGGTCCAGTCAAATGGATCAGGAGCCCAATTCTGCAAAACAATTGCTTCAGTATGACAATGGAATCGTCGCAGAATCATCACGTAGAATCCTTAGATTAATAAAATTCCAGATAGTGCGCGCCAGATAAATTAATATGTAGTTTCAAACTTGACGCGCGTCTCTCCATCTGCATTCATCATAATTTCTTTCATCCAAGGTAATACCAAAAAGTGTCATTCTGTGACGATAGCCCTGTCATAGTGAAGCGATTAGTATAGCAGAATAGGGCCCCAGCTGTGAGTAAGTCAAACGAGTAGGACACTTCTTAACACTGACGCTGGCCGAGTCGTAGCTAAAAGTCGTGTGAATAAAGAATGGGATTGAAGATGACAATATGCTATCCCCCGTAGACCCTACACGATTTTTTGGACGGCGGCGTTTCATAATTTGAGAGACTATGGTTAAATGTGAACTTAATTAGTCGGCAGGTAAGGCAATCGCGAACGAAGTCGCGGGTACAGCTAGTGCTTAAATAAATTAAAAGTGGATTCGGTCGGCGCTCCACTGAAACAGTTTAATTTAGCATTCCGGTACGGATTGCATTCCGACGATTTCTGTACCGTCCAGTGCTAGCTAGATAAAAGGATTTTATAAAAGTTTTATCGACATCGCTCTGGTAAACGTGTGAGAAAGCTTAGCAGATTTTTTTTTTTAATTCATGCTAAATAATAATCAAAAAGCAAAACCAAAAACTCTTTATTTCCATAAATACTAGAAAAGGTCAAATTTTAAAACGAAACACTGACACGGATATAAAGTGATATTTTTGATTTCTGTCGCTTCGGTATGTAGACTAAAGTAAAGAAGCGACGAAGAAACCTTTAGCCTGTTAGTTGTTATTTTTCGAGTATTAGTTTTCAACGGCTGATAGACGCGTTTGGAAGAAAAATCATCTTGTGTTGACCCCACTTAGCGTGGAATAAGGTCCGGAAGATGATAAACAGACAAACATTTTATTTATACGTTTGTCAAATTATACGTCACAATTGTTTTAACAGAACAAAAAAAAACTAATGCATTTTATTAATTAATATGCGCCATTAAAATTCTTAAATTTTTTATAGAATCATATTTTAAAAGTTTTTGATAAAGTGTAAGTAAACAGCATCCTAGACTAAGGAGAAAATTTTACTTCAACTGGAAAAAAAGCGTCTCAGAGGTTTTTTTTCAGTTGAAGTAAAATAATGTATTTAATTTCAACAGTTTGCAATTTAACTCTACATTATTTTGTAACGTAATTTCATATGGGAGAATTTGAATTTTACTGACGAAGTCCGATTTTTTTTATTCTTATTTTTTTTTATACTATACAAACTTTAGGTACGCTCATGGTACTTGTTTTTGTTTATGGCTGTTGTGTGTTACATTCCAAAATATTTTGTCTCATTGTTACAACGCTATTATTATCAGCGAAACTTTTGTTTAGGGTGCGGACGAGTCTTGCTTGATCCAGATGGAGACGAGGGAAATATTTTCATTAACATACTGGGATATTAAGATTGATTGTCCCGGTTTTAGTATCTACATAAGACCTACCTACTGCGGTTTTGTTTGAACAGATTGTTCTGCATCCTATTTACCTACAGAAACAACCATTCTTTTTAATCTGCGCTGAGATTTTTTAAACATAATTACTGCATAGTGGTGGTCAGAAGTGGTAACATAGATTCTAAGGACATTGTCTTGCAGACATTTGTCTTGTATTCGTGGCGCTTACGACTTTTTAAATTTATTATTATTTAAGTCCCAGGTTCAAGTCCGCAACACTTGTCTTAATAATTACTCTTATTTTGAGGCATATTATACAATCCATTTCATGAATAAATAAAACAGCAAACATAAATAACATTATTTCTTTTCACACCATTATAAAACAATTTGTCATATGTATTCTATAATGTTTCGCTTAAGAACAGCGTAGGTGTAGCATACAGTAATAATATTAGGCTGAAATTTACAATTAGATAAAATTTACTATAAACTGCTTCATCAGTATTATCTATCCTTGCAAAGTTAGATAACTTTATTTTATGTTTATGTAAGTTTATTAAATTGTTTGTAGGTTATAAATGTAGGTATTATAGTATGTAGTGTAAGTATTATTTTATTTTTTATTGATATTTTTCGGGTGCCACCGTCTATATTGTTCTTACATGTCCAGTCCATCCCAAGGTTGCCTGGAAGAGATCGCTCATAGCGATAAGGCCGCCTTTGTACTTCGTCTACTCTTAGCATTAATTTCTGTATTGTTATCTGTCTTTGTGTGGTGCAATAAAGTATTATCTATCTATCTATATTACATCCTATGAAGTAACCGCCAAGCGAGTATGATATTATATGATATGTCTCCAATTATTACCGCAACTGTAAATCTTTCCCTCCTCATACTCGTAGATCGCAATTTTAAACACAGCCTGAGTAAATACCCAGAAGAAAGATGATGCCCTTCTTCTGGTAGGTTACCTTAGTCGACTCTTATGACATCCACTTGCTGATTTGGAGGGGTTGGTAAACTAATAAACCACCGGTAATATGCCAACCACAATGGGTTATTTCAGATTCCCCCCTTGATAAATCCCCCTTAAGGCTGCACGAGTTGACCGGTCCAACTCATCAGTGGGCGCGGCCTAAATGTATGCCATCTCATCTGACATAATAGACATTCTCGCGCGCTTGATGAAAGGCAAATAAATTTATTCGTAAAACGGCCGGGTAAAAATATGGGAAAAGACTTTTAGCACAAGAGTTATTATAGAAAAACTATGTAGAGTATCTTTTCAAAATAAATTTATTTCATCTTTTAAATAACTAAACTATGTCTGTAAGGGCTTTATTTTAGAGTTTTCTTTCTCCGTATGTTATTTATTTTCGCACAAAGTTGGGCTAAAATCGGTGTTGAAATACGAAAGTTTAGAAGCTTGTAATTTTTTAATTTATACTTTTTTACAGTTTCGGGTGCATACAAACAAAGATAATGACGAGATAAATTGATATTATCCTTAGTTTTGGATGGTCAACATCAAACAGCGTTGTATTTACCCTTCCACGTTTCGGCTCGTTCAGCCTTAAGGGGGAAAACTGGAATTAATTTTATAAAGTCCAGTTTTCCCCGTTGAGAAAACGTTTTCAAGGGGGAATACTAATGTGATGCTTATAAACAAAACTAAAACTCAAAAACATTAGCTCACATAACACCGTACCTAGACCTTTCTACCAGTAATTATTTATACAAGGTGAATGCGTGATTTATGAGCGGAATTACCGCCGTAAAAAACCGTTCAATAATCCTCTTCCACTGGTAAACAGCCTTTACCGGCACTCAGCGTGCGCCGCGACGTAAACTCGGTAATGTTTTAATGGCAAACATCTCCTCATGTTTATGAATTTCACATTAAGTTGAGCTTTTAACATTTCGCTTTTACCCCGACTTTTATGTTTTTCAAATAACTAGGCCGTATGCTAGGGTATATGAGAAAAAGTCTGAATATGACGTTCACATAATTAGTTTTGAGTTTAATGTTATTTTTAGGGTTGCGTACCTGAAAAGGAAAAAAGGAACCCTTATAAGATCACTTTGTTGTCCGTCTGTCCGTCTTTTCTCAGGAACGCGTGGGAGGTATTGAGATGAAATTAACATCAAAAACACTCCAACTTTTAAAATAACATAACATGCATGAAATTCAGCCGAGATTTAGGTCTAGAGCTGAAATAACACACTACTTTTTTATCCCGTATAAAGTATCAGTTACCATGGGAAAGTTTAACCTTTAAACTTTTCCATCGATACAACCCCGACACAACGAAACAACCCGAAACAATCCGTTAAAGATAAAAAGAACCTAGAGACTAGATCAGACCTATTAGATCTAGAAGGTGTCATTTAATGAGTGTACTAATCCGAAAGACGGTGATTCTGGAGTCAACTTGTAAATAACAATTTATTAAATTCTTTTTTGTTGTTTTCTTTCTCTCTTTTTTCTTTCTATTCGTTTTTTTAAACTCAAACTTTTGCATTATTTATTATCATACAATGATTTTTGCTTGTTTTTTCGGCAAAAACAGTTATTTGTCAAGAAATTATTATAAAAATATTGTGAATCTTTTGAAAAAAAAACAATATTGATAATGTAAGAATACACGTAAAAGAACACGAATATATAAAATATAAAAAAAACTAAATTAAAAAAATCGTACTACAAAAGTTTATCCCTTCGGGATCCGGGACTCTGTATAGACTAGGTTTACCTACATAACTTTACGTAAAACGAAATCGCGAATCTCAAAAATTTCAACTATCCATAGAAAATTGCTAAAGACATTTCAAACAGAGCATAGTGGCCTCATTACTTCACTGATCAACTCACAGTTTTGCAAATTTGCACTTTGGGGTCCAACAAACAGCGACTAACAATTATTATTTTCCGACGTTACTGTCCCATGCTGGGCAAACATCTCTTCTTATCAGAGTGTCATCATCGTATTAGCTGAAGATCGTCCACAGTTGGACATAGACCTCCCCAGAGGTCTCAACTATGACCAATCTTACGCGCTATCCACTTAAAGAGACGCACCCAAGCTGCACCTATTTCAAGGTATTTTTTGAGAATTCATCCTTTACAAACAATAAATAAATAACGCTAGACAATTCACACAGCATCATCAAGCCCCCAAGCTAAGCAGAGCTTGTGTTTTGTGTGTTTTGTGTGGTATTTGCAAATCGTACAAACATTTGTCCGGAAAACCGGCGTAAAGAGAGAGAAAGAGTAACGGAACGAATGAGCGGGAATTGAACCCGCAACCTCCTGAATGAATGAAAAAAACAAAGCATTTAAATTAATTTGAAAGTTCACTGTATATTTATGGATGTTAATTTCCCAAAATGTTCAAAATAACGCAAGAACTTTCGTAAAAGCTTGTAGCTACTTACCCCATAACAGCGCCATCATCTCCAGACACAAAGAGCGCATTAACACACAGAATTAAACAATTCAAGCCCTCAGAACTTAAAACCCTCTACACTCATCAGAGTCCTTAGTATGAGTTGTGCAGCTTACGGAAACTATTTACGTTTTCTTTCCATACATTAAGCGCATTGCAGCCGCTCCTACCTGATAGAAAGGAATTATTTTTAACCCCCGACGCAAAAAGAGAGGAGTTTTATAAGTTTAACGTGTCTGTCTGTTTCTGAGTATCTGTCTGTGGTATCGTAGCTCCCAAACGGATGACCTGATTTTCGTTTAGTTTTTTTTGTGTCATAGATAATTTTATCCCGAGTGTGTGCCATGTTTTTAAAATTTTTAATTTTTTTTTTGTTCGTAGTATGACAGTGATGCAATATACGAACTTTTCTTTTACTTTGTTTCATGGGTTTTGCAACTATTTAAGTACCAAAATTCTGCTAATTCGATTGTAAGTTTTTTATGGTTTTAAGTGACTTGTTGCATTTTACCAGTAGAAAACTTTAAAAATAGTACCCGAAAACATTTCTCGTTTTGGTAGTATGCAAACCCATACTCATTAGGGGAGGCCTATGTCCAGCAGTGGACTAATTTAGGTTGATGATGATGATGATGATGATGAAACCCATACTAGCGGTAGAGAAAGTTTTGCAATAACATAGCTCACCGAATTAAAATAATAATTACTAACCCCTCCGCGCTCATTACGACGGAACCCCAAATATTGTGACACGGGGCTTAGCGTGCTCACGTGCTTTTCACTCGCATTCGTAAGGTTTGTTTGACTCGAGCCAGTTACTATTAGTACTAGCACAATGGCAAGTCACCTCCAATGGCAAAAGAGAGAGAGGGGCAAGTTGTGTAAAAAAACTTAAATGCACGCTAGAAGCAGTATTTTTTTGTCAGGTGTTCTAATATCTCAGGCGGAGTAGTTTAAGTAGAATTAACGATTTTTTTTTATTTGTCTTACTAAGAAAACTAGCCTGTTAAAGGTGCAGTAGAAACATAGGATTTTACGTCAAGATTTTCAGACCGGTACGATATTGTACAAAAACGTTACCTTAAAATTCAACTATATAGAACTATCATGGAAGTCTAAACGCGGGCACTAGTCCCAGTATTTTGTTCAAATTACTGGCCACATGAGTGTTTACTGCATTCATTTGGCAGTTGGTTGTGCGAATGGTAACATTCCGCCAGTGATGGCAATACCACGCATACAATTCTAGTGCGTCCAGCTATCGACGTTGCGAATTCATGAATGTATGATATCTACAGGATTTCGATACATAAAATATCCTGTCTCTACTGTGGTCAATACAGGGTTATTGGTAATTCACTGACACTACGTGAACTGCAGATTTTACCCATCATCACGAACACGTTCGTGAAGACGCCAGGTCTTAATTCTTGTAATATTTGTAAATCATCTCTGCTAAAAATGAAAAAACTCCTTTGTCTGGAACTCAATCAATTACTAAAGGCCGATTTTCCACTCCCACGCCTACTGTTAATTCAGGGCAGAGCCGTTTTAAAGTTTAGTTTCGAAAAAACCTTTCTAAGGAACCATTATTGAATGGAGGGGGTACTACCATCGATACCATGTTTAAAGAATTAAAACCCAGCGTCTGCAGAAACGTGTTCGTGATGATGAGCAGAACCTGCAGTTCATGCAGTGTCAGTGAATTACCAATAACCCTGTATATCATAACTCCGTACTAAGAAGTCTGATATAAGGCCTTTCTTATAATGTACTTGAGTAGGTACTTTACTTTGTAAAATACCTACTTACTCAAGCCACTAACGGTTATACAATATTCAATTAAAATGCCCTGCACTCTAAAGCATCGAGTGATGTCCCTTTGAAACGATCATTACGATAAATTCAATGAACATGTTGGAAATAAAAATCTGGAATGTTTTTCAATTTTAATAAAAGAGCAATGAAGAATTGCGAGCACAGCGTTTACTAATTTAATGAAGAGGTGAACAGACTACTTTTTTCGGAACGAAATAAATTTCTGAAACAAAAATTACAACTTATAGATAGGTACAAGTTACAACTAGTATGGATACAGTTAAGCTAACTGTAGATGGCTGCAAACAATCTAGACGTACCCCATCTGATCCAAATCATTATCAAACGGAAGCGTCTACAAGACGCTCGCTGGCCCTGGTGTATGGCAATGCTGATGTGCTGCGCCAGTAGAGCTCGAGGAACGTCATCGACATTGCCTGAAATGTTTCAGGTGGCTAGACGATGATGTGACCCGAGAAGTATCACAGATGAATATTGTGAGACAAAATGAGTTGCTCAAATATACGTAATTTGAAACGTTCTCGCACAAAATTGTAAAACAACATCGTTCAGTTGGGGACTCTAGGTAGAGAACCTATTAACAAAAATAAAACGTAATTTACATAAAGAATATTTCAAACCGAAAATCGTTTTTTCATGCTTCAAAAGATTGAATACGAACAATTTTTGTTCCTCGAAAATTGCCAGAAAAACATCCACCTCGAAAACTCCGCCTAAAACATCAAGAAATACCTACAGCTATTGAGTTTTAATTTAATTTGCAGTCATCGGCTAAGCGCTTGCTCACGACACCGCTTTGACTACATATTAATTTTCTGCTGAAGAGTTTTTAGGTCCCTTATTCACATCAGCCTTAAATAAACACGTAAAAGAACACACAAGGATAAAGTATGGTATAAATTATTCTACAGCGCGTTATAGGTTGGTAGTAAAAGGCTCCTTTGGATGCGAATTCGTATCGTACGTAAGCGTTAGAATACTGTTCGTACTAATTGAGTGCGCATGCGCACACTGAATACGTGTTTCTCCGTCAGAAGAGGTGTAAAATCCCAATAAGTTCGAATTGTACGTACACTTGTAATTGTACGACTAATCAGACGTTGTCTGCGCGCTCCCATACACGTATTATTTACTAAAGACTTTGAAGGTCAGGATTATCCGTGCATATTTGCTAGTTTCCACACGAAAACATTTCCTAAATAATCGGGGCTTATAGTGAATAATGAGGTCCCGGGTTCAAATCCCGGGTTGATGATTATTGAGATTTTTCTAGCAAGAAAAAATCCAAGTAGCAGTCTGGAGTCTAGAAGTTGTTAGTGTTATAACCCCGTGCCTTGGAAAGCAGGTTAAGCCGTTGATCCTGCAGCTGCCTTCTCACCAGTCGTGTCTGGAATCCTATTGGATTATTAGAGAAGAGCACTTATAATATGTCCTGCGTACATGGCTAGTCTCCGTTGAGACGGGCCGCCCCGCGCCGCCAAGGCAAAAAAATCGGCTTCGGGGAAATCCGCGCCACGCCGCCCGCCGTGGCATTAAATCTGCTATGAGGAAATCATCTGTGAATACGGAGACAATGCCTAAAAGTCCCTGAACTACCCACAATTAGGCGCAGGACTACAGGACAAAGGGTAATGAAATAGCCGCTCGAGGCTGTGTTTCAAAAGCTGGCTTATTAAAACAATTCTGATGGAATTTCGCTATCATGGAACGTGGCGAGTTCTTGCATAGGATACCTATTATGCTACTATGTTTTGCTTTCCTGGATACACAAATTATTAGTAAAACGTGACAGTTTTATAGAAATTGTTGCCTGTAAAAATTATTTGTAGTGGTTTCTCTGATATAACAAACAGTCATTATAGTCCGTCCTTCTTACCAACTATGTCTAATAGTCATCTGAAGTGTAGAAAGTAAACCTTACTAGAAGAATTTTCTTCTCCCTGTTATTTTTCCACACCATTTCCACAGCGATAAGGTTGAAAAAAAGCTATGTTTTATTATAGAGTGTTTTTAAATGAGTTGAATGTTTCACGGGTAAATAAATATCATGATAGGTAGGTACATGTCACAACAGTCTGTTTCATTTTTCACATAAATACCTACCTTGACAAGGCTTATCTACCAGCATTTTTACAAACCATGCCACTTTTTTATGTCATGGAAAATTTTCAGCAAATATATTTCTATATAATAAAGGAAGAACTCGTGTCTTGTTAGTCTCTAAAAGTTTAATTTATAAACATTTAGATGGTATTAATGTGTAACCTTTGAGCTACTTATAGATTTTTTTGGAACAGTAATAACAGTAAGTAATACCTACTAGTTCTTATTAGTTTCTATTATTTGATTGTAATTTTATTTGTAACAAAGGTCAAATTTTTTCCAAACATAGTTGATATTTAAAAATTGGATGTTAATATAAAGTCATGCTACTAGTTAAACAAAAAGGGAATAGCTCATGCTAAAACTTTTGCAGCGCTTTTTTCAGCGACTAGTGCCAAAAGCTAATATTGTGAAAAGCGTCAAGCGGGTACATGCGCGATTTGGGTAATTACTTTAGCAACGAGGCCAAACCTGCACAATACAAATTAAAATCACGAACTGCATGCTCTACAAGCAATAAAATTATTAAGACTGGCTGCTAGTCGACAGAACAAAAAAAATTATGGCACAACTTCAAAACTTAGCTCATGCTAGGAAAGCTTTGCTATAGGTTATAGGTGCTATAGGTGCTATAGGTTGCTTTGCTATAGGCACACATTGACGTAAATCATTGTGATTATTTAGACAATCTATCACTTTGACTGCCACCGACCTTCTTTGTTCGGTAAAGTTTGGCAGTCATTTGGCAGTAGACATTATTATTGCCAATCAGGGTAGATCTAAGATACTGAAACTACTTGATATACAAATACTTGTACGTCTCAATCAAGGCTGCTTTTCACCAATTTGGTCTTTCTTCTTCAAGTCATGGAAATATTATGTCAGCATCTATACGTATGTAGAATAATTCACAACCCTTGGTATGGAATCACAATTATCTTAAGAATTTGTATAAAACGGATTATTATCATCCGTCGCCTAAGCCTGTCCCCCTAAGGGCACGGTTGGGCTCAAATCGGCAACTGTCCACTTGTAAGCAGTAAGGTGACGGTAGTTACTTTGAAAAATAAAAATTGTCCGAACCGTCACCCTACAGGTATCAGCTACTATCAAAGGATAATTACCATAATCGATCTTACCTCAACAGCGTGTATTGGTCCACTGCTGGACGCAGGCCACCCCCTGATAAGCGCCTTGTTGGCTTTTACCTCATGGGGGGTAATGCCCATAATCCCCACGCTAGGCATGCGGGTTTGGAATCGCAGTTCGGTGATAGAATTGTTCTGCAGGGGGCGCCGCTGCCCGCCCCCGGTGGATATCCCTTAGTCGCCTCTTACGACACCCGCGGGAAAAATTGGGGTGGTGCAAATTCTAAGCCGGCACCACACATCTTATTATAAATCGATCTTGATCGTGGCAAATCAGTCGTTCGATTTAATTTATCACGCTACGGGAATAATTTTATAACTAACACAGCTATTTCAGTGATACGCTTAACAGAAGTTAGTAAAGCACTGGCCAAAAAACATTAGCGAAATATACCGTCGGTCCAGTAGCGTTGCTTTGTAAATATGGCTTCGTTGCGGAAGTTAAATTGTATCTCATTGTTGGTGGACATTAACTACAGATTGTAAATCTCTCTCGGTGTCCTGAACTCGCTTTTCGCACAGTGCAGTAAAGGAATAAATATGAACGCAATATGAAATTGTTTTAAAGACAAACTGCTTCTAAGCAGATTTAGTGAGCTTGATATTGTGACATTGGTTGAGTTATTTTTAATTTCTAGAAAAAAATGTTTTGAACTCGAGCAAACCCTAACTTAATAAAACATAGCTTTTTTTTAACAAAGTTTTAGGATTAAAAAGAAGAAGTAAACACGTTAAGCATCAATCGTTAAAAAAAAAATTACATCCAAAGGTATGCCTGGAAGAGATTGCTCTTAGCGATAGGGCCCGCCCAGTGTGCAACTGTTCCTCTATTTATGTTTTCCTGTTATGTTTTTAGTTATCTTGGTCTGCAAAAAATAGTAAATCTTTATCTATTGCATTGTTTATGGTGTCGCATAGATATTGCCCCTGAGAATCAGCCCCTTGAATTTAAAAATAAAATAAATCTACAGACATTGCAAAACAATCACAGACACAGCAGAATGCTAGAGATTTCATTAAAATCTGTTATATCACGCACCAATGAATGGACTTGATAAATCGTCGCGCATAATGGAAGCGTAATAAGAAATCGTAATTTATTTCTTATTGAAACGAGGAGAATGACGCCCGCCCTAAGGTATTTTAAAACATGCGGTCACCGTCAAAGCATCGTTATTATGTAGGCAGCTAAATAGTAGAAGACTTTTGGTTTTTAGGGTTTTGAAGATCGAAGATCGGTTTCAAAACCCTTATTGGTCTCGCTTTGTCTGTCCTTTTTTCCCTCCTTAATAACTCAAAAACTACTGCAGCTATCAACTTGAAATTTAAGATAATAATACATTTCGTGCGCCTGTACAGATTTAGAGAAAAATAAATGAAAAATGAAAATGAATATTTTCCATACAAATTGTGATACCGAAATTTTCATACTTTTTAAAATATTTTGAAAAAAGTTGAAAAAATACCCATAAAATACCCGGTCAAAAAGGAATAATTTTCAAAAGGGGGGCTACCCCACCGAGTGGGGTTTCAAACGAAAGGTATCGGTTTGGAAATTTTAAACCAGTTTTTCAAATTTCTGTAGCTTTCATACTTTTTGAAATATTTAGAAAAAAGTCGAAAAATTTACCATTACCCACCTTAACCGAACCACCCATTTAACCGAAGCATGCAGAGAGATCCATCTGAAATGTAGGTCGGCCTACTATTCTTAGGTATTCGTTAAATTGCGAATTCTCTAACCGGTACTTTTGGTACATATTTGTTGACAAACGTTCAAAACCCTCGGCGCGCGAGTTACACTCGCACTTGACGGATCTTGTTTTTATTATATTAACTTTATTTTACTCCCTATGGCTCGGAGATATTTTTTAGGCTAACATTTTGCTTAAGGCAGCTGTTCAATACAATACATAAGAGATCAGTACAAATTCGCGTCTGGTCGAGTCGTTGTTGTACTACATACATACTTAGGTTTACATACTAAATTTGATATAAAATACTTTTCATCTAATAAACAGATGGTTGAAGGTCGTCCCTAATTCGGATCTTAGACTGGATGCATGGTTTGTCTATCTTACTCAATAACGTAAAAACGTTCTCGCGTCGTTATGTCAAAAAAGTATCACATTTTAGACATCAGTCAAGACAAAGGTATTAGTCACAAAATATTCTAGTATGCTAGAGTGCGTCGTTTTGAAGGTTCCTAGACGTTAATCTATTCCATAGGATTGAATAGACAGTGCACATAGCAATTTTTATTAACATCTGTGAACACGTCAGTTATATTACGTTACTATCTTTTTTGAACGATGGGTTTAAAAGCACCAAAATTGTTCCCTGCAGAGAGCACCCTGTGGAAATCATAATATTAACATTATAATCCAATTTGTGGCTCAGTTTAGAGGTAGAACTCATTAACAGACTTCCTACATTATTGCATTAAGATTTGATTACATTTTTTGAACTTTGGTATAACGAGTAAAGATTTAAAATTTATGAGACACTGAAAAATATAATTGTTAAAAAAGTTTTGAGCATATGAGATAAACACGAAGAGAGATAGTGTCACTCAACAATTTTCTTGATTTTGTAGCCAAAAAAATCTTTATGCGAGTTCTCAAGCGTATAACGTCAGAGCTTCACACACACAAACGCTAGTCTATAATTACGAAAATAAGATATATTTGTAGTATTTTCTAGCCTTTTCTTACCTCTTTAGTGTATAATATCATTTTATGCCTTCTTCTAAGGCACATCCACACTGGAATGGCAGCGGCGGCGGCTGGGTTCAGTTTTTGAACACTAACAACTCTAACAAGATCCCTTAATACAATAATTCAGAACCAAAATCAAGTTACCCTCTATGTCCAATGACTAAAGACCCTAAAATGCATTTTATACTCAAAACGGCATTTCAAGCAAATTTAATTCTCTTGGGGTTCATAATAAGATTTCGAGCTTCACATTACTGTCGGGCTAAATTGGATAACTTTTCGGACTGAAAATTGAACTAGAAACAATTATGACTGCCTTGCCAGACGTTTGAATAGCGTGTGCTTGTTGTTACTGCAGTGTGTATAGGTATTTTGTCGCTTAACGACAAGATTATGGCCGTATGTAGCCATAACAAACTAGCTATGCTACCCAAATTAGAATCTAAGCTAGTTGGGTAGCTTAGACGCAGATGGTATAAGGTTTTTAGTCTTATGGTCTTATGGTCTCGCTTTGTCTGTCCTTTTTTCCCTCCTTAATAACTCAAAAACTACTGCAGCTATCAACTTGAAATTTGAAATAATAATACATTTCGTGCGCCTGTACAGATTTAGAGAAAAATAAATGAAAAATGAAAATGAATATTTTCCATACAAATTGTGATGCCGAAATTTTAAAAGATACCTACAGAGTCATATGGGGTATCAAATGAAAGGTATCATTTTGTACATTTCAAAATATTTATTGAAATTTTTGTAGGTTTCATACTTTTTAAAATATTTCGAAAAAAGTCGAAAAAATACCCATTCCCCCCCCCCCTATCTCCGAAGATTGCAGAGCGATCCATGTAAAATGTATGGAGCGTTTATAGACATGGATCTATATTTTACAGGAAAAATATAGAGAAGTTTGAAAAAAGAACACTTTTTGAAAAATGGTCAAAATGGGGGGGAATCATTTTCAAAAGGGGGGGCTACCTCACCGAGTGGGGAATCAAATAAAAGGTATCGGTTTGTACGTTCCAAAACAGTTTTTTAAATTTCTGTAGGTTTCATAGTTTTTGAAATATTTTGAAAAAAGTCGAAAAAATACCCATTCCCCCCCCCCCTATCTCCGAAGTTTGCCAAGCGATCCATTTATAATGTATGAAGTTTACAGGAAAAATATAGAGAAGTCTGTAAAAAGAACACTTTTTGAAAAATGGTCAAAAAGGAATAATTTTCAAAAGGGGGGCGAAAGTGGGGTATCAAATGAAAGGTATCGGTTTGGAAATTTCAAACCAGTTTTTCAAATTTCTGTGTCTTTCATACTTTTTGAAATATTTTGAAAAAAGTCGAAAAATTTACCATTACCCACCTTAACCGAACCACCCATTAAACCGAAGCATGCAGAGAGATCCATCTGAAATGTAGGTTTGTACCTACCTGCTATTCTTAGGTATTCGTTAAATTGCGAAGTCTCTAACCGGTACTTTTGGTACATATTTGTTGACAAACGTTCAAAACCCTCGGCGCGCGAGTTACACTCGCACTTGACGGATCTTGTTTGTTATTAAAGTGCGTAACCCCACGCTCAGGGTCTTATGACCAAATCAGTGGGACCACGAGCGACTGCATTACGTTGACTGATGGTCCCACCAAACAGTGGGACCACGAGCCCATTAAATCGACACACTGTCCCACCAGTGGGTCAAATTAGTGGGACCCGTAATTTCTAAGAAAATAATATCGAAAAAAAATTACACTCAGGGCAATTTCTAAGAAATCAAATAATATCACAAAAATTTTCGACTTTGACGGGACTTGAACCCGAACGGAACGACTTGAACGGAAGGAGGCGGGTTCAAGTCCCGTCGAAGTCGAAAATTTTTGAGATATTATTTGATTTTTTATGGTATGACATTGTTTGGATTTTTCTGATACCTACTGATCAAATACACCAGGAACTGTATTCACCAATAGTATGTATAACTGTTATGGTAAGAAGGTGGCAATAATATAAATTGACTACCTATTATAACTCATATGATCTAACGTAGCACGGGCCTTGGAGCTCTCTGATGCTCTTACGACCAGAAATTATAGCCTCTGAACGGTGATCGTCAATTTGACAACCATCAGTTTTCTCTTACCTACAATGTGATAATTTGGCGAGTTTAAAGAAACTATAAACCGACTTCAGATTCATCTAGTTAAAATTTATATGGAACCAATTTCGGGGTATACCATTTCCAATACAAAAATATCAAAATCGGACTTTTTTTATATAATGACCACGCATAACTTTTTGCAGAGTGCAAATAGTTATGCGTGGTCAAAAAAACGCGTCGACTTGAGAACCTCCTTCGTTTTTCGTCGGTTGAAAAGTGAGCAAGAGCTTTCTTCAATGCGTCTCTAACCTTAAATAAAAATATAACAGGAAAACTTCCCTCTAAACTGTCTCTTCTAATTCCTGCTAAGACCCTTTTCTCAAAGATTATGCTGAAACGTACATTTTACTGGTAATTTTTTGCTACAGTAAGTGGATTACAATGTTAATTTTATTGATGCGGTCACGATGGATAGACGGCGAAGGGCCCTGTTTTAGTATTCCGATGGTGGAAAAAGATAAATTTGTTGGTGGGGCATTTAATTTATGCGATTTTGCGCAGAACTGCTGTTACTAGGTAGTAGCTAGTTACACGGCTGGAATAATGTTTAAGGTTTGTCGGACGGTTGGCAATGTATGAATACCTAAATTTTTTCTTGGAAAGGTCTGGCAGTACAACTACTTTTCAAAACCTTTTAGTCTATATTTATCTTTATCTCCGTTTGAAAATCTTTACTCTTTCAATTTCGAAGTTTTCGTGAGCAGGGATAAACATTTTGACTTTCAGATTTCCAGACTGCCAAAAAAGAGATTAAAACTTTTATAAATACAGTCTGGATTATATTGTAGGTTTCAAATTATATTCTGTCCACGCGTTTATTTTCTTCTTGACCGATCGAGTGATAGTAAATTAGTCATGTAAGTCCGAATGCTTTACCGATTAAATTTTTATTACAATCCATTTTGACATTCTTTCATTCAGTATTCATTGAATGAAGTCTGAATGAAAGTGAATGAAGTTCATTCACTCACCTGTCAATAATTTGGGAACTTCATGAAGTTTCTAATTCAGTGCCTGCATGCATGTATATTATGTCAATGCTAGGAGTGAGTGTTTGAATGCATGCATGTGTTATTGTCTGCATGCATGCATGTGTCAAATACAAACTATGCCCATGATCCGAGTATAGGTGTATTGTTAAAGTAAGGTGCTCATCACAGACCTGATGGTGCCTCTAAAGAACTTTTTATTATTTAATCTACATAATATATGTATATCTATATTAAGCTTTTTCCCATCGAAAAGCAATGAATACCTTTCAAGCCATCTTAAAAATGCACTTACTGGAAAATGCAAGCACTAACGGAATAGCCGAACTGATCCAGTAGCTTTTAGAAGCTATCAGTCAGAGCCTGCTGATCCAGCGATGAGAGCGCAAAACACGCTCGCATTTTGTTTACGTTTTTAGGGTTCCGTAATCAAAGGGTGCAAACGGGAGTCGATAACTAGAACTACGTCGTCTGTTTGTCAGTCTGTCGGTCTGAGTGGTCACCTCTACCAAGATAAATTATATACAGTAAAAATTCAGATAATGAGTGGTCTCAGAAAAGTGTGGTGGTGCATACAGTTATTAGGGTTATCTAATTTAGCTATTTCTGTCTCCTAGAACCTATGGCATAGGATTTGTTAAAAACGCTAAAGGTACCTAAACAATTCCTTTTAATATTATAAAGGCGAAAGTTTTTGTGCCGTTGTGAATATTGGCCGAAAAATTACCGAAGAAAACGCCATAACTATTAAATGGATCGAGCTGAAATTTTGCACACACAAGATCACAAAGATCTGGACCTGGAATAACAAATAGGCTACTTATTATTCCAAAAAACGCGTGCGAAGTCACGGGCAGAAGCTAGGAATATAATAACGGAAACAGTGATTAAAACTTAAGCTATAGTCTCACTCACGCTTGACCGGTTTTGTTTCTACAAAACGTTGCTTCAGTCATCCTTTGTTCCTTAAAGATACTGTTTTTTTAGTTGTTCTATTATTTTGTTCCGTGCTGGTGCTTCGAAGTTTCGCAAGTTTAAAATAAGCTTCGTACCTAAGCCATCTTGTCCGGATGAAATACTTTTATCTCATGGTAGAATGTACTCTGCATAAGATTGAAGTTTTTAGCTATTGTGCAACAGTTTCTTGTTCGTTCTATTTGTCTGCACCACAAGACAGACTGTGGTGTGGAGCCAGCTAGAATTTTCACCATACCATCTCTTCCCGCGGGGGTGTCGTAAGAGCTACTAGGGGATATCAACCGAGGGCGGGCAGCAGCGCTTCCTGCTGAACAATTCTACTACCAAACTGCGATCTCCAAACCGCATGCCAAGCGTGGGGATTTTGGACATTACGCTCTTTGAGATAAAGCGCTTCTTAGGAAGAGCCATGCGTCCAGCCGTGGACCAATATAGGCTGTTGAGGTTGAAGTTGAGGTTAGTCTGAATGGTATGTGGGTATGAGGGCTAAGCAGGATACTCTTTCATTGCTATCAACGCACCTGTAGCGAGTCTTACTATCTGCGGCCCTAGAGTCAGGGAAGTGAATGCGATAAACTCACTTTTTATTACACTTTTTTATCGCATGCAGTTCTGCAAGTCCTACCAGGTGCGGCTTGTCCTTGAAAGTAGCAGTAGATATTGAAAAAAATCATTTACAAACGCAGTTGTCCATTTATCTCTACAAAAGCAAATTAGCCACATGACGAAACAAAAGGATTTCTAAACTGGTCGGCACTCGAGGCCCAGTTGGCTATTGACCAGTTTTTCCGTGATGGCGACCGGTCGGTTTAAATCTGCAAACGGATGGACGGACAGTTTTAATGGTCTTTGTAAGGGAGTGAAAACTGCAGCATAAATTCGCTGCCTCTTGCGTGCTCGGGGCAATTTTTCCAAATACGCCTCTGCCACTCTACTTTGGTCCCAGAAGGTCAATTTCAGGGGACCTAGTCGGAAAACGAAAATCTTACCTACTTTTTTGTCATTACATAAGATAACATTGTCACGAAAACGAATCAGATACTTTGATTTTCGTTTCTACTGGTACGGGCCCTGATGTCTTTGTATTTTCATTTCGAGTTAGAACAATTGAGCTGGCAATTTAAAATAGGAAATCTCTATATAAAAATTTCTCTTTAACGCTTCGCAAAGTATGTTCCTTGGCGTGCTTCTTCGGAACGAATACAATTTCCAAGACGGAATCTAGGAAAATCCCTAATCCTAGCATTCCCGTGTTAGAAAACTATTGCATTGAGATGGGCAATTGGGCATAGGCAAAAATGGCGCATTGAGTTTTCTTACTGACTAAGCTCTTACGTTGTCTCTTCACAACGCTGTCTATTGGCTTTTAATTTATTTGTCTGTAACAAAGTCTGGATTGCCTGTTGGCTGTCACGTTGATTTAGTTGTTAATGCGTGCACTGGGGTTTTGCAACCTATTTAAAAGTTTAGTAAGAGAGTTTACATAGGTGAATAGAAAATACCAGTCTGCTGTACTGGTAACGCTATGGGTAGTACTCGATAACTAGTCAATGTTTAATTTTACTTTAAATAAAAAAAAAAATTATAACGCTATGTTGGCACAAAAGTGGCCCGCCTCATGGAAAGCGGTTTATTATGGTTAATCATTAAGTTCACTATGAATGTTCCTTTAATCAAAACATTTCCATTTTATTACTCCAAAATATTAAATGTAAAACAAAAAATACCTCTAATCAACTCGAACTAAAATATCAAATTTACACAATTCAAAAACAAAAGGGTAAACGAGAACAAAAACCTTCATACAAAACCTAGCCAATCAAAACATCTAACATAAAAGGGCTTAAACGAGAAAAATAAAGTCTTTATCCTGAAAGGCTGAAGCGGCAATGCGGGGTGGCAAGATTTATTTCACGACAGTACTCGTTATGGCACCGAAGGGACGATACCAGGAATGCAGCCTGCAACACCCTGGAGAACAGGGATGGACTCAAATTATGGGGCAAGGCTAAACTTAAATGACTTGCTGGTTTGTAAGAATTCGGCGGTTGCACTGGTGGTGCGG
Organism: Eupithecia subumbrata; assembly: GCA_949316285.1. Taxonomy (NCBI): domain Eukaryota; kingdom Metazoa; phylum Arthropoda; class Insecta; order Lepidoptera; family Geometridae; genus Eupithecia; species Eupithecia subumbrata. Next base: position 24,650,966 of record OX438644.1, on the reverse strand, counting down.
CTCGGAGTACCCCTGGTGTCAAGGTACAAAATAAAAATTGATTTTACTGTTGTGCACTGTAGTTGTTATTGCTTCTCTTTGGTTTCCTTCTCTCAATGGGGAAAAATGGAACGCGAAAAATCGTTGAAAAAAATTCTCAAGAGGGAAAACTGGAATTCCAGTTTTCACCCATGACAAATCCGCCTTTAATGTACTTCAAAGTTCAAATGTCCTTTCATCGTTCAATGGGAGACTATAGCATAACCAGAAATCCTCAGAATCAGCTGATCACAATGAGGTCGGTACTTACTTTGAAGTCTTTACTCTTTCACCTTTCCAGTATTTAGAGCCCTGTGTTGAAAGGTAGAGTCAGCGGTGACCGAACGTTCTATTAAATAATTTAAATGTGTAATTCCACCACGAATCTCATTAAAAATACGATGAGAATTTAATCCACTCGATAGTGCCCGTGCGATCTTTCCGACTGACCCAAGGGATCGGTCCCTTACTCCGCCCCTGTACAGGGGACCACACCCTGTATTATACGACAACAGAGAACATCGACAGATCGTGGATAGTACGTGGGAATGGGAATGAAACTGTTCGGTTTTGTTCCCGATCTTGATAATTAATTTGGAACCTACAAAGTTCTGAAGCGACATTGTCTTTTGAAACAGTGAAACAGTGTGTTCTAATGAACGTGCATTAATTACATTGTTGGGTTGATAGGGAAATTGAAATTGCTGCTTTGATTCAAGCCTTTACAAAGGGCCAAATCGAATCAAATCTCAAACAAAAACTCTTTATTTCCATAAATACAATAAATGTACACTTAGAAAAGGTCAAATTATAAAACTAAACACTGACACTGAAATAAAGTGATAGTTTTGATTTCTGTCGCTTCGGTATGTAGACTAAAGTAAAGAAGCAACGAAGAAACCTTTAGCCTGTTAGTTGTTATTTTTCGAGCTGGAGCAAAACTCGTCCCAAGTTTTTTTATCCTCTAGATCATCTGATATTTTGTAGTAAGCCTTTTTACAAAGGCCTGCCTACCTTTTTCGATACAGAACCCTTGAAAAATAACGACGGATCGTAAGTGCTAATACCTAATTCTAAAACTATGTATGTTTATCTTATCATCATCATCATCATCATCAGCCTTTATTAGTCCACTGTTGGACATAGGCCTCCCCAAATGAGCGCCATAGCGCCCTGTCTTCAGCTTGCCGCATTCAGCATTCATCAGCATCTGCCTGCAGTCTTTCGCAGATCGTCATCCCACCTGGCCGGATGGCGTCCTACACTACGTTTACCGAGTCGTGGTCTCCACTCAAGAACACGTTTGCCCCAGCGGTTGTCGGTTCTTCGCGAGATATGGCCGGCCCACTGCCACTTCAGCTTGCTAATTCTTTGAGCTATGTCGATAACTTTGGTTCTCTGTCGGATGTATTCGTTAAGAATTCTGTCCTTCAGAGAGACTCCGAGCATAGCTCTTTCCATAGCTCGCTGAGCGACTTGAGTTGAGTGTTTATCTTATATCAAGATCTAATTGCATAAATTAATACAACAGTTTGCTATATCAAAACCCCATCAATAGACACTACTTCTTTGTGTGTGCTCTAACTGGAATAAAATAGGTTCCGTAAGTCTGGTGCTCTTAAAATTGGTACCCTAAATGAGAATTCACCTTATTAATTAATTGACGACTGTCAAATCTCTCTAACAATTTTATTCGATTTTATTTGTGATATTCTATTTTTATTTTGACGACCTCCGCCGATTTTATGTCTCTCAAGTTCTGCTATCTTATGTTTTCTTTTTCTAATTAATAAGACTAATTTAACGTCACGGTCTATTAGCCAAAAAAGACATTAAGTTAGTAGCTCAATTATTCTTGTTAAACAAATGTACTTAATGACGAATTTTCTTCTGTAACTAGAAAACTTCGAAAATTGAGGCAATCTCTCTTTACTACTAGATCTAGCATTTTTGTGTCTTACCATTAGGTAGGTGAGTAATTTGTACAAATTAAACGTTCGTTCAGAAATTATTTTTCGGGCCATTATTTGACACTCTGCAGTCATTTGTCTTTTCGAACCGGACCTCATAATCAGCGATTGAATTTGTTCTCCCATCGGATTATGAGAGTGAGGGAATAGAGAGTGCACCTGTGTTTGCGTAGACACTTGTGCACTATAATATTTCCTGCGCATCTGGCTAGTCTACGATGAGACTGGCCGCCGTGGTCGAAATTCGGCTAGGAGGACATTATATAATATTTGCCTACCTCGTTGGTCTAGCGGTCAGCTTGTTCAACCGCTGATTATGAGGCCCTGGGTTCGAATCCCAAGTAGTGCCAATAGTTGTTACTGGGGTTTTTTTATTAAGGAAAATTCACAGTAGCAGGCCGGAGTCAGGATGTTGGCGGTTGTTTCTCGGAAAGCACGTTAAGCCGTTGGTCCTGCGCCTGACTTCTCCCCGGTCGTGTCGGTCTGTCGTCCCATTGGATTATGAGAGTGAGAGAATAGGGAGTGCACCTGTGTTTGCGCACACACTTGTGCACTATAATATGTCCTGCGCATCTGGTTAGTCAGGACATTATATATTATTTGTCTTTCCACACAAAAGTTTAGTTTCTTTTCACAAAGGAACAAAAAACTATATAAAACTATATAACGTTAGATTCAAAAAACTTTTAACAATTGCATAGAGACGAAGGAGGTTTATAAGGGCTGGTTCCATAAATAAGGACCGGTTCACACTGTCCAGGGATGCTATCGCCGCAGTATCGTGCTCATTACCTTCTAAGGGGAGCACACACGAGGGACTCGTTCGGACCCGTTCCTCCGCAGATCTATAATGGAGATAAATGAATGTCAAAGCACTCAAATTGCGGCGCGGGCCCGGATATGAGTGGTTAAGTACTGGACATAGAGTGGGCGTACAAAAGAAAAATAGAGTAGAAAAACCCATTGCAGTATATTACTTCGACGACCTCTGTGGCGCAGCGGACGGTCTGCCTGCGACGCAGGGTCATTCCGCCTCGGAACAAATGTTTGTACTATCTACAGATATTTGTTCAGGGTGGTCTGGATGTTTTTCTATGTATAATAAAAAAAATATCTACCTTTGTAGTGTATTGTAAGTACCTATATCAGTTATCTAAAACCCACAAGCTCTGCTTAGCTTGGGGCTAGGTAATTCTGTGTGAATTGTCCGGCATTATTTATTTATTTTATTTATTACGTAACCTCATCGAGATTGGGTTCATTGGGTTTATCTTCCCAAGCACTTTGGTAAAAGCTTGTTTTTAAACATTTTGCAAAATAAAATTTTATATAAGGCATAATTTTTTATTATTTGTTTTCTCTCTATTTGTTTATTACGAATATTGGTTGTAATTTAATTAATGTAAATAAAAATGGATTTACCTTATTTAATGTTTTGACTCGAATAAAGAACAGCTGTACCTTGTACCCTATGTACTATTTGTGAAAAAATTTAATTGGCCGTCCTTATATTTATGCTTGAATTTTGTTCATGTTTAGCCGTAAGTTTTCCTAAAATGAATAAATAAAAATAAATATATTTACTTTATTTTTGCTCTACATTTTTTACAAAACTATCTTCGATACCTCAGAAAAAGCAGATAAGCTACAATATTCTAGCTCTACGATGAGTCTCGTAGTGAACCCTCCATTGGGAAGCAGGCCCAAAAGTGAAATTGCACGGGTTACTGCCTGTGTAATGGAGTAAGCGTGTAGGACATTTATTTTACAATTATCCTCGCTTAAAATGTTGCTTTTATCCTTTTATTAAATGGGCGTTCCCGTGTACAGTCATAAAAGATGCTATATCCGTATTTTTGTTCCGCACTGTCAGGTAATTAACTCCTATTTCAGGAGTGGGCAAAAACGAATTTGAATTTTTAAAGTGGTATGAAAAGCTTAACAAACTTAATCTGCGTTGTAGTAACTCTTGATTTTAAAATCATTGGAAAAACTATAGGGTTACATTACAAGAGCGTTAGTGCACTAACTGGTTCTGAAGTCTCGTTCAGTTTGCATTGAAAGAGATACCCTTTATTTCAACGCAGATAAACGGCTGTTAGACAGCATATACAATTACAATCAAATCATCATCATCATCATTATCATCAGCCCATATTAGTCCACTGTTGGACATAGGCCTCCCCTAATGAGCGCCATAGCGCCCTGTCTTCAGCTTGCCGCATCCAGCATCTGCCTTACAATCAAATAATAGAAATAAATTGAGTTAACTGCAGACTGTTGCAAACAGGTAGCTCAACTGATCCATATCAATACCAGTCGGAAGCGTCCCTAAGACACTGCTGGCTGCATTGCCCCGCTGTATGGCAATGCATATTTCTTAAATTTCTTATTGCACACAAAAGTTAATTCATAGAACTAAACAAATACTGGACATGTACAAAGAAGAGCTATATATTTTTATTTAACTTTGTTTAATTTTCAATTAAAATGAAAAATATTGACCTTCTTTTGGCAGTTAGTTACAGTATACGGTTTGTGTGATAAAATTTTTAAGAGCTGTGGATTATTGGTTACTTATGTAAAAAAAATCCAGATTGTCGCCTCAGTGGTATGTGCGACTCGTATCCCATTGCCAAAAATCATTACTTCTGAAACCTGCGTTCAGGCATTGGTTATTTCCATAAAATAGATTATTTTAGGGTAATCAAAATTGGCTAACGATTTTCGGAAGTTGGCCTTTTTGGTAGTGGCCTCCTGTAGCATTAATAAATAAATAATGCTGGACGATTCACACAGCACTATCTGGTCCCGAGCTAAGCAGAGCTTGTGTACTAGATAACTATAATATAAACACTACATATATTTTTATAAATCACGACTTAGAAATTTATTGTCCCATGTAACCTAGAAGCTTCACATCCGTTAGAATCTATAACAGCCATCTTGAAAATAGCAGTTTTATCAAAACTCAACTTTTTTAATTCCACTGATCCTGTCATTCACAAGTTATAGCAGCTACACAAGTTAGGCAGCTATATTTAGAACCCAGAAACTCCTATTAATAACTCCATAGAAGACAGTCTTGTTAGGCGGGTGATAAATGGAATAATAACTTGAATCCTACAAGCAGTTCGCACAAAGACAGTTCACACTTCGATTTGTAATGAATGTGCTCATTGTCCTGCGAATATGATTCATGCTGAGCTAAATACGTCAGTAGATAGTGAGAAATGGCTCTTTGATTGCGATTATTGAGCCATGGCTATTTATTACCTACCTATTTACTCAAGTGTACCACTTCCTTTATTTACAAAACTGTTCTTACTTACTTCTGGTTTCTATACTTCATCTTTAAAATATGTTAAAGGTTTGGTCCATGGAAAAGTCTTCATGCATAGATGTCTTCTCTGTTATATCAACACAGCACCTTCCTAGCACTCAGGTATTTTGTGAGCATGGCAGTTATGAAAAGTTTCATCGTCACACTAATATTATAAATGCGAAAGTTTGAATGTATCGATGGATGTTTAGTAGTTTTAGCGTGAAGAGGTTCTCTTCACTCCAAAACTACTGAACGGATCGGGCTCAAATTTTGCATCAAGTAAATTTAATCCTGATATCAAACATAGGCTTTTTATCTCATAAATCAGTTTCCATTGGATAGAATTCACTTTTAAACGTGTCCATATAAAGAACGCGTGCGGGCAGAAACTAGTTTTGCATTAAAATATGCCAATCTTACATTCTGCTTCATTACTTTCTGAATCAATCTTTTGCTTTTTCGACCATGATATTTTTGAACCTTACGGTTAAGTTACCTACGTATTATGTTTTTACACTTTCGTTTATTAACTAGTAGGTATCTAGTAGTCTATCAAATAAGTAAATATCTAATCAAAGCAAAGATGAAAAACGATGCTATAAAATCTGTCTAAAAGTAAAAATTACCGGGAATTTATCATTTTTGCAGCAGTGTTGTGAAACATCGACCTCACGATGTAAAGCTCAACTTTTCACACGAAAATTAATGTCCATTGCGTATGTCAAATTACCGACGGACGGACGTCCCATTGAGCAGTAATTGTGAGTGATAAGAGCGAATACCATTTACGTTTGATGATTCGCCTCGATGAGGTATTGATTGGGCTAAATGAGCTTTTTAGCGTACTTGATGATCTATCATCGGCAATATTTCAACTTCAGTAGGGCAAAGCTGGTTATGACAATCATCAATTTCTATTCTAAACTCTATTTTATAGAATTTGGCATTTTCGAATTCAATGATAATAATTAAACGTTGAGTGATTTGATGAATTTTAAAACGTTGCGTTTTAAAAATGTCAGTTAGGGGTTGAGCTTGAATCAGGTGGAACTTTTTGAAACTCAACGAAAATTTTATTTGGCTAGATTTTATATATTTATTTGTTCGTATTTTATTGCTGATGAATACGAAGTTAAGAAGGTACATAAGTATAAAAGAATATGAGTATAGTCAAGCCATATCTACTGTAAACCTAACTCTACCATGCTCGCACTTTATTTTCAAAGGTTCTCTTAAAATTAGGATCATTATATTGAAAACGCTCTTAAATTTTTAGTTGTTTATTTGTCGTTTGTTTTAATGCATTATATTTTTAAATAAGTTCAATAACAAAAGTCTTATAATAATGTATGTATTAAATAGGCTAAACCTAGCGTAACTGTTGTTCTTCCATCAGTTGAAGGTATATAGTTCCGTGGCTACATTTTGGGTATAATTTGAATAAAATTATGTGATTAACTAAAAATTAATAGGTAGGCATATTCTTAAAAATCTCCTGGTCAAATCTAAAATTTGCGATCTTTCCGCTTTCTTTACTGGTACCAACAGGATATTAATACAATAGATTCATAATTAATGAAGGTAAGTAATGACTCTATATAAATCTATTCTATTGATTCTAAATATGAATAATTATTGCTGAAATTTAAGTAATATTTTTATCTCATTTAGATCGAAAACTTTTAGATTTACCCTTTGCATAATCTAAGTACAAAAATATGTATTATAATTATCTATCATGAACGCATTTCTTTAAATATTTTCCAATCAGTATTAAGGTTTCGGCCATTACATATAGTATTATTTTGTACCCCACTTCATCAGAGCAACTGGATTTTAAGTAAATATGGTATAAGTACCTAATCTTTCTATATTTATTTATGCATGTAAATGTGTCTAAGCATGATAAAGAAGTATATAGAAATGCATTTTATCTAGATAAGTATGTATGCTTTGTCAAATTAAAAAGTAAAGTATGTCTTATGTTTATAATATTAAAAATTCATATCCTATATTGCTCTTATTTGTACAAAGTTTCCAATTAATTAAGGTAAGTATTGGTGTTCTCATCTCATTCAGAAAATATAACATACTATTTTAATTACATGAATATACATTATATAGAACTTTTATAGAACTTTACAAAGCATCAAAACTATTTAAATACCCATATATCTCAGGAACTAACAAACAAAACAAATGAAAACTTAACTCTATATTATAATCAAAGTTAGATGTTGCAGTATAAACATGACTAAACAAGTTTAAGTACAAAAAGGAGAATATTCTAACTATTATATACCTAGTAATGTCTTTATCGGCATTTATATTTACAATTTTATGTACAAAGCTATCACAAATTACAATTCATTTATTATCACTATTTACATTATTGCATTCAATATCATTCGTCATTGACGACAGTACACTGTTCTATTCGTATAACGCAGCTAAGATATTATATCTATAGTCTCTTGCGCAAAGTTTATGTTAGACGTACACTATGTGAGGTTTCTCGGGCGTTCTATGAGCCGGAATCGTCTCATATGCAAACTGTTGGTAAATATGTTCATCACTGTCCTCTTGATAATAAGGATTTTTATCAACACTTTGCCAAGGCGGGTTTAGAGAGTGGAAGTTGTTTGTCACGGACGAACCGATCATTAGATACCGGTCCACTTCCCGCTTGTTCTCCTGCTCCCGACTGCGCGTCGAATATCCCAACCCGTTCCCTAACTTTGATACGTCACCGTTTAACATAACACTTGTCATCACTGTCTTTGATTTGTCTCCTTTACACTTCTTTAAAGGTCCCATAAAGTATAAAACACCACCCACGACGCTTATAACGATGCTGACAGTCAACACCACGATGGCAACTATAACCCATCCGTTTGAACACCCGAATTCCGATTCTGGGCATTGAATGAATAAGACTCCTTTTAAATGCATCGGCGCGGAGCATTTCACATCCTCGTAATCTATCTTGAGTATTGTGCTGGTGTTTTTGAACCTTCTGCTGTTGATTTCACTCTCCATTCCAAGTTTCCACAACCATAACAATGAGCAATTGCAGACGAACGGGTTCCCAGATATTTCTAATTCTTGCAGTCTATCTACTGGGAAGTGCGAAGCTTCTAGCGTTTCTAGAGCATTATTTTTCATGTATATATGGGTGAGTTTGGGATTTCCATGGAACAGTCTTGGTGGAACTTCCCGAACTTTGACGTTTTCGTTCATCCATATTTTTTGCAAATTGATATTGTCCACGAACGCTCTAGAATCGATCTTTTCTAGATCAAACAGCCTGCTCAAGTGCAAATGTTTCAAGTGGAAAAGACTTTGGAAAGAAAGTGCTGTAACGTTCTGTATGAAGTTACCACTTAGGTACAAATGGGATAAGTTGGATAGTTTGGAGAGGGCCGATGTAGGGATTAAGGTCATGTTATTATTGCTCAGGTCAAGGTGTCTCAGCGAGGGCAGGTTGTGGAAGCCCAATTGATCTATGTTCTGAATTACATTCGTGTTGAAATCTAGATGTTTCAATTCTTTCAAATACGGTATACCATGCTTCGGTATCTCCTGTACTAAATTCAGAGACATATCCAAAACCTCCAGGTGAACCAAGTAAGCGAAATTAAATGTTGGTAAGTCCAGAATCGTGTTATTCCTTAGAGATAATATCCTCAACGATGCGAGTGGCTCAAAGGTATCTTTCTTGAATCCCACTATCTTATTGCTCGATAAATCTAGCCTTTCTAGGGAAGTTAAGTCTTTAAAAGTTTGTGGGTGTAGTTCTACTAATTCATTGTTCGACAAATCCAGGTCGACGAGTCTCCTGAGTCCGGCAAAAGTATCCTTGTCAAGGCGTTTAAGGAAATTGTGCGTAAGGTTCAGGTGGGTCATCTCAATGTTATTCTCGAAGTTTTTATCAAATAAGTCTACGATTTTGTTGTATGAGATGTCGAGGACTGTGAGTTGCGTGTAGAAGCCGAACGTGTAGAGTAGATCTGTGATGGAGTTGTGCGTGAGATTGATGTGTAAGGCTTCTGGGTTGAGTTGTATGGGGACGATTTCGAGGCTCGCGTTCGCGCAGGAGGCAGCGCGCAGGGCGTCGTCGCAGGCGCATTTCGCTGGGCAGAGAGTGCGCGCGGTCGCGCCCCACGCCCACGCCGCTACCACCAACCACCAGCGCCACTTCGCTACGCAGGAGCCCATAACATCTCATGTATGAACCACGGGAACCTGAAACAAAAGAAATACGACGTTATTGATATGTTTATGTTAATTTTAAGTACTCCGTATTGGGAGACCAATAAAACAAATGCTAGCCACAAACAAACTATTTAACATGAAAACCTTATTGCCATAGATGAGATCTAGTTTATTTCCCGCATAATTTATTGTTATCATAAAATCCGAGTCACCCTCGGGCAAGCAGTCTGAGAGCAAAAGGAAAGTAAAATATACAACATTATCGCGCCACAAAATCTTAATATAATTTCTACCAAAAACTGCAGATAACAAATGCGTCTCTACGCAATTTGTATGGGGGGATGGAATGGTTTTGATCCAAATTAGGCCGATAAGAGACGTGCCGCGCCGTCGAATGGTGGTTTGGGCTGCTTAAACTTTTTTATTATCCCTGAAGCTGTGTCGAGCATATTGCATGTTGTTTGTGCTCTTGGTTTGTTTTTAAAAAGTACGATTGCTGGCAGCGCTGTTGTATTTTCCCCTTGGGCTCGGTGGTGTAAGCAGGTGGCGTGCGGGTTAATACATTTCCGCAAACGCGGTGGCGGCTACCCGTTGGGCGTACAGCTCGCGAAGGCATATTGCCCACCTTTATTTATCGTCGCACGTTTCCCGCAAGACGAATGCTCTCCGTAAACGGGACTAGCGACTAATCCTTCGCCGCTCGAACGGCTCCTCGACAATACCTCTGAAATTCTCGGCGATTTAACAAAGGAGTTTGGTGGTACTTCAAATTAAACGTTCGGCTTTACAATTCGACGGAATGTATAATGAATAGCACCGTAACATCTGTTAACGAAGGCGAACGATCTAGAAAGTTTTCACGCGCGGGAATAACTAATTGCGAAGGTTGGAATTCAATTTATGGCTTCTAGTGCGCCTCTCGGGAGATCACGCCGTGCTAAAGTATTAATAATGCAAAACAGTGTCACGGAAAGTTTTTGATTCGAAATGCAAATTGAATTAGGAAACAAAGTTGTGAGTGTTGAGCCGTGGCCCACCGCAGCGCTGTCTTCGCCGGTTATATTATGCTAAATGATTAACATCCATTCAACAAATCAACATCAGCTAATAAACAGAGAGCGTGAAATCCAAATCGATCCCTGTACCTTGTTCATGTTTGACGAGTGTGGTTTCCGCAAAGGTTTATTGAGCTATTGGAGTAAGTGACTAGTGAATTGATAGGAGTCGAAAAGTCATGAGAAGACGACCCCAGTCACCCTCGGTAACTCGATATGATCCGTAGCGAACGGATTACCTGCTCGCCTGAATTACAGAAACCATACCAGATACATTAGAGATCCCCGTATTAGGACGGATTAATTCTGCTATATTCGAACGTATTTCACATCACGTGAACCGTTATGATTGAATTTTTAACGAGTTTTAATCATACAACGCAGATTTTGTAGCTTCAAAAATAAAATGGTACCAGTTTTTTTTTTTCATGAACGACAAACCAATAATGTGCCAATGAAGATGGCACATTATTGGTTTAGAAGACCAATCAATACGGGAGCCGAAACAAAGTATTGGCACAGTATCATAGAATTTAGCATTCAAACAAAGGTGGTTGCGGTTTGGCGAACGTGAAAAAAGGCCAAGTGGGGGCCCGCCCTCCATTTCCGAGCCTAAACTGCTCTGGTCGGCACTCTTTTGTCTTTTAATTTCCTGTCCGCGAGAGTGCGCCCAACGTGAATTTCGTTTTCGTGAGCTTCGTTAACTTGTATCGGCCTTTGTTGTTGCCTATTGAACTTTTCCATTACTGCCGTCATCGATTGAAACCGCTAAATTCGTTGGAAAATTCTTGTCGTAGAGATCGGCGCCGCCCCCACGATATGAACAGCGGTCTTCTCATTTTCCTTTTATAAAACGAGTGTGTCGAAAGATTTTGTTTGTTTCGCGCTCGACGGCGGAACTTCTCTGAATGGATATTAAATATTTCCTTATTGAAAAGTTAGAATGTTAGCATTTAGATGCTGAATTTTAATAATTGTAAGAGTTTTGTTGAAAGAACTCTGCGCGCAGAGGTTTCATTAAAATTTTAATAACATTTTTTGTCATTGAATTGCTCGCAGAGGAGACTTTTTAAAAGTAACTAGATGTTATTCAAAGGTATTTTCAGGTTCTTTTATGTAAAATTTTAGTGAATGTCGCCATAACAGTTCCAGATACTTGTATTATGTAAAGCGCTTCCTGAAATTATAATGCTTGGCCTCACTACGTCCGAAACTATAAGCATCCGTTTTTATTCGCCCACAAGATAATATTCACTTGTAAACTGGTTACGCTAAGCGGCTTGGGTGCTCGACCCGGGTACTGGCGACCTCCCTAATTACACTATAACATCTAAACACCGTTTAGTCCGCTAAGGGATGCCCGTAATTTATTACACAGTTTCCTTGCCTACCAAATTCAATATCAAAGGGTCCAAACCTTCAGCATTAAGTGCCGAACTATCGGCTCCATTTAAGTTATTATTATCAAAACTATCCGTTTCGAATGGTTCCGGCCTAATTGTGGACACCAATAGGAATTGTCGCCGGAATAACGTTATTGCAACGTAGGTAACAAAGAGGGTCGAAACAATAAAGCCTGTGTAAAAGTCGGCTAACCGCTCTTTCACTGCAAACGTGTGAACCCTCGCCACTTTTATGAGTTGCCTAAGCTGTGCGCTTCTGTTTTAAAAACACTCTTGGCTTAAGCGGCGAAAAGTTTCTAAGCGCATTGAAATAGGAGATATTATTGTGTGTTGTGTTTTGGGGTACGGTGTTCTGGGTGCGTACAACGGAGCTCAGTTTGACGGCTGTAAGTATTAGTGTGAGTGTCGGCAGGCACTAACGGGAATAATGAGAAAACTTGGTCCGGCGAGGAGAATCCAGCCCCACTAGTTTGAGAGCAAAAACGACCGAAGCAGCCAACGCTGATTCGATTGTGAATTTGCAACTTCACTGTGAGGTAATGTTCCTTTTTGTCTTGGAAATGTACGACTTTGTTATTGCTATGCTGGTATCTAGGTTTATACAATTGAAAGTAAAAAGTTTCGTGTCCTACAAAACAAAAAATGTTATAAAAACATGGTTTGCGGAAATTGGATTCTAGCAATAAAATCGAGTATTTTCCAGCATTCTAACGAATAAAGCTCTCTTTATTCTATTGGTATTCTTATTCTTTTCTCACATCTTGCATAAAACAATCGCAAGAAACTTTAAGGGGTGCTCTGCTGCTGTAAAACAAGTAATTTTATCTCAGGAATTTAAACATTTCGCTGATGTAGTTTCAACTTGGTACGCTTTAGTGCACTTCACGCTTTCAAAGTAGCTTTGTTTTAACGTTCTGTGACATTGTAAGACCCTTGGCAATGCTTTATTGAATTTCTTAGAAATTTGATGAGAAATATTTAAGTTCTTTGAAGCCGTATTGTTTTAAAATAAGAAAATTGCTCTGAAAATAATTTGGCGATTAACTTAGACATTCTGGAAATATTATACCAATATCGCACTGTCGAATGAATGATTAAGACCCAATTTCACCAACAGATGGTTAAATTTTAAACAGTTGTTTTGCAGTTTTTGACACGAGTTTTCATACATTAAACGTCATAGTTAACCGACGAAGCAGCCTAATTGTCCGATTATCTATTGGTGAACACAGACGTTAACCTGCCAATGTTAACCAGTGTATCAAAAAGGTAAATAAATGAAATACTGAACATTTTCTACTGTAATTTTCAATAATACCTACATAAGTTTTGATTGCTGTTACCCGAAACAATAACGACCCATCCCACGTAAACCCAACTCCATTTAATTAGAGTGCAAAATCAGCATTAAATAGCCATTGATTAGCAACGCGTTTGTGCACAAATCGGTCCGCAACAAATTTTAATATCGCCGGGCAGGTGCAGCCACGATAGTGCACGCTCCGCTATTGATTTTGCAATCAAACCCCTGTTAGAGAGCCACGCCACTTGCTGCGATTACGGTCAGTTATTAATTTACGAGCTCGTATCAACGATCCACCCGTGATTCAATAAAGCCGCATCTTGCAAACTTTTTGCTCGCTCTCTCGTTTCCGCCTAGGATTTCCTGCCGCACAAAAACTAACCCGACGACGGACCGTAACACCATCAACAAAAACTGAAGAAAAACCGAGATGTACGTGAAAGTAGACCATCCCATCCTTCCCTATTACTTTAATGTTACATTAACGTTATCTAAAGGAAGCGAACTTCACGTCGTTACGTTCACAATACACGTTGCTACAAAATATCCTAAGATACTGCGAGCGAGTACTAAGAGGAGTAAAAAAGCTTTGGCGAACAAAACGCGTACACAATTCCATTTTCTCTTTCAGCAGCGGAGGCGGGTCTTAGCCTGGTGAATCAGAACTCTGTATGGGCGCTTTTATAAACGCAATAATGAGGAGTGCCGCCTTACGGCATTCAGGCGAGCTCTTAACGAGAGGCGCCGATGAATCGCCTATGAGCCGAGTACAAAACTTGCCACTTGCGCCGTAATGGCGGCTGGCTAGCGCGCGAGACAGCCCACATAGGATAATCCACTCACTTCCGAAGAGCAGAACACTGTGATATAGTGCGTTAGAATGTACTCCGACGAAAAAGACGAGAGAGAAAAATACCTAAAAGCAAGCTACAATTTTAGGCAGTAGATATTTAGTTTTGTTTTCCGTAGCCAACAAATAAACACTAATTGGGTCGTTTGGACGTAACGTACTATTAACTGTTGGCTAAAGTAAATTCTTTGAGTTAAAAGCAAATAGCTTATAGAAACTTAGAGTATAAGTAAATAATAATTACCAATTTCGATCTCTTTGATACATTTACAATGCGGTAACAGAAATGCAATTGATCTGTTCCTGCGGTCTACAAACAGATGTTCTCAATCACAAGGGCCTATCACTTAAACGCCCGCCAATCTTCTTATTGTACACCTTTACCACATACCACACACCTGTACTTTATTTATTGCGGTAATAACGTGAAATTGCTGTTTCTTCCGAGCTGTGGCTCCTCTGTCTGCGCCGCCTCGATGCCTCGCCAAAGGGCTTTTAGCGAACCAACACGCTTTCGCTTTAACTTTCATCCCGAGGATTAGACTTCACCGCGATTGGATGCGGCCTACGGATGAATAGTAAATGAATTTAGGCCAACTGACGGCACGGGGCGTTACTAATTAAATTCCGACAGTTTCTTTCAGATTTGTGCCAGCTTGTTCAAGAAAATCGGTTACACTGCTTTGTTTTCGACACTCGCTTATAACCGCAAAGTAAAGTTTAATTTAGTGTAAAATATATTCCGAAACGACTTATTTTATTCCCAGAAGTAAAAGTTGGGCGCACTTCGTATGTCTACTCAGTCTGTACTTCAGGCAGCCGCACGAGCACGGTTTGCGGGACACGTTTCAGAACTCCGACTTCCCCGCTCTAGAGAAAAAACAACTGCCATGAATTGTTTGACTGTTATTAAAACTTTTCCTTCGAGACATCGAGTCTATAAAATTAAAAGTTATCGTTTGCATTATCGTAAGGTAAATTTAGTAGATGAGGTTAGAGGCTTTCGTGCGTCGGGGGAGGCTTGTTGCAAATGACGTGCTTACGGAGCGGATCTCGCCTAAGCCCGCGAAACGGTCTCGAGCTAAATGAGGACGCTCGTCTACGGTATACTGTGAAATTAGTCAATCCTATCGCGACCATCTCTAGCGGACTCGGTGAGGCTGAATAATGAAATAGCTCGTTCAGACGTTAGATAGACGCTATCGACACTCGAAGTCGGGACGCGCCGCGGTCGAGCACTGGCGAAAATCCAAGGGTTCCTTGTGAGATATCCGACGGCTCTTTTAGGGTTATTAAGCGGAGTGGGTTTTAGGGAAATGAGTAGGGAAATAAATCTATCCCCTCGAAATGAAAGAATCCTGTTTTCGTAAAAATAATGCTCATGAAATGAATTCCAGCTCGTAGATCGTCTTCATTGGGGAGGCGTAAAGCGTTTCGGACAGATAAAAATCCGCGCTCATATGGCGTCTTGCCAATAAGGAGAATGGAAGTGGAACCGGTATCGTGATAAAACCGTTGTTCTTGGGCGGATAGAATTGGAATGATAATATTGCAATTCTCGGAAATTGGATTACAGATAGACAATAAGGAAGACGGTTGAGATCAAGATCATAAACTTAATTATAAAATAAAACTTCGAAACAAAAACATGGTTCGTTTCTTTTAATGATATCCTTCTCGGCAAACGAAACAGTAACAAAACCTAATATGCCCGAAGAAATAAATTAGCTCCGCAAACAAAAGAAAGAATTTCACCGACAATTTGAAATGTGGAAACGCAGTCAAGCGGCGAATATCATACCTTCCAATCTTCGCCGGAGCGAACTGACATATTCATTCTTTCTCCGGTTATATTAAAGGCGAGCTCAAACGCAGTGGGCTGATACCCAGTGCCACGCCGGCGCCGCCACCGTTGCAAAGCTCGACGCGCACCATTCGAGGCTGAGCTAAGCTTACCCGCGAGTCCGCAAGCGTAACTCGCAACAAAACCCTGCGTTTCTATTCCATATTGCTCTGCATCCGGGATTCACTTTAACGTATTCAACGTTCGCAACCCAGACGCCAGGTTTATGGCGCAAGCCGCCGGTAATACGTTTTATGAATGAATGGAAGGATTTCACTTCCAACTAACCATTGGGTTGAAAAGCGCACCCCGTTAAGACTCTTGCCGGGTATTAAGGTTCCGCTTCGTGCGATAAATTTTTGAATAGTTCCACCGTGAGATGAGACAGATTTGCGTAGAGCTTTATTCGGTGAAGATATTGCATGCATTTTTACGATACATATAAATCTGAGCTAAAGAATTATGAGCGAGCCATAACAAAGAGCTAATTTGCAAAGATGATGCCAGTGATTTACTTTGCAATTTTCGGTACTGCTTCGCTTGGACTATATTTTGAGGATATCATAATTTTGATTAAATTTTACACCGTGCTCTAGAATTTTTACTGCCTTATTATCTAAGTTTGTTACGGTTGAGAGATGGTCTATTTAGAATTGCGTTTAGAGTAAATGGAGATGGGAGGCTATTTGCCGAGGGTCGGGAAAAGGTTAGGTGGCTACTATTTATAATGAATGTGCCAGCGAACGGTCGGCGACACTCAAAGGCCAGATGAGTTGATTAATTCGATTTTCCCTCTGGACGCTTTGATTGCGAGTGCAATGTAGGAAAAACCGTTTTCTATCAACGTACTTTAATTACACGTTTGTTGGGCAGTTCACAAAGGAAGGTGAAACAAATGTACAAATTAGAATACAGCCCTAGACATATGAGTGCAACTCAATTAGCGTTTCAACATAGCATGTTTAAGACTAATTAACAGGTAGGTAATAATTTACATTAAAAGTTCTAACAAGAATCTTCTACGTTCCTTCGCGCATCCTGCATAGCGAAGAAAAACGTGCGTTGCGTACACGCAAGTTCAATTAAGACTTAATCCCTATGCCGTTAAGTTCATATTGCGTTACTAGACCCGGAAAATTCTTAGTTGTACCGTAACAAGACCATGCAACAACATGTCTTATTAGACAGCTGCTTCCTTTAGATCCAGTTAGAGGTGAAGAGAATGTAGAGAAGTTTATGGCATCGCTTCGCAATAGACTCATTTGTTGCAGCCATAAAATTATGAAATAGTTTAGTAAGCTGAGCTATGATGTAACTTTCACAAAGTTGACAATAACTTTATACAAATAACATCCTACATACGTATCACACCAATATGTATTATAAATGCGAAAGTTTGGATGGATGTTTGTTACCTCTTCACGCCAAAACTACAGCACGGATGGGGAAATCGGTGAAATTTTGCATACAGGTAATTATGATCCTGGAATCAAATATAGGCTACTTTTTATCCCATGAATCAGTTCCCATGGGATAGAAATCACCTTTAAGCGTTTCCATAGAAACAACGCGTGCGAAGCCGCGGGCATAAGCTTGTGATAAATAATTATTACGGCAACATCTGGATAGATTATCTCATTTATTTGTGGCCTTAGAAAGCCACTTGAGACATTTTCTGCCTTTCTTCGTGTTTCATCTTTTCTAAGGACATTCGTTAACTTTCAGACAGTGTCTGTAAGTGGCGGTCAAAGATCTCAATTTGTATAATTATTGAGACCTCGTTTCCTTTGAGTTAAATGATTAATGCCTGTGTTAAGGTACATACTGCTGCCTTTGCGTCCTTTTCGAACATGGCTGTCGTTCTAACGCGCGTCTCGTTTTATTGTTTTTTAACTGGTAACATTACATTGGTCTTAAGAAGTCAAACACATAACTCACCTACTTACATGTTGTTTTTCAACATTCCTATGTTTTATGATAACTTTAATAATAGTCCTAATTTACAAAAGCTACAGAAATTTTGTTTGGTGTACTAAATAGAACAATTTCTGCTAGTCTTCCTGTAAAAACAAAAATCCAAAAAGATGTAAAATTCACCATGATCCGTACAGAACGTACTCGTCTTGTACCTACGGACCAACTTAAACATGTAATAACTACTATTTTACGATAGGTACAGCTTTTTAGCTTGTTTCACTAAATAGTACATTTCCAGATCGGTCGTTTTGTACAAAAAACCTTCCAAATATATGCAAAATACGCCATGGTCCGTACAGAACGACACTTTATGTACGGACCAACTTAAATTTAAAGTAACTCCAAAATTAAACTGTGCACAATTATTTTACTTGGTAGACAAAATAGTACATTTATACACATTTATTTGAAATAAGTCATGGTCCGTGCACAACGTATCAAATCTCCGTTCCCCTATCCCCTACCTAACGAGTACTTTGGCCGGGCCCGCCCGTCGCGTCAAGTTGTTAATTCAATTGTTAGTCAATTCCAGTCAGTAATGAAAAATTCTTAGACCGCAACCATCATAGCCAACTTTCAGAATCGGGCGCGCCGTATTCGAAACGTTTTGACCTTGTATATGGTACTTAATCAAAGATCGGG
The DNA here is from genome assembly GCA_949316285.1 of Eupithecia subumbrata. Lineage (NCBI taxonomy): Eukaryota > Metazoa > Arthropoda > Insecta > Lepidoptera > Geometridae > Eupithecia > Eupithecia subumbrata. Next base: position 24,632,365 of record OX438644.1, on the reverse strand, counting down.
CATATAATTTGAAGTCCCTGATGATGAATCATCAGGGACCTGAGATGACACATAGGGGCGTTAGTTATCGCTATTTTGACTGTACGCATAGGCCATGTGCTGTGATAAAACAACTGTGTAACAACTGAGCGTTGATTACCAAATCAGATGGCCAAGAATTATTAGATTTAGAACTCTTTGATACTGCATATAGGTATACGTTTTTATCCGGACCTTGCAGAAAAATGCTGTGGACTTCTCGACTTGATACTTTAACGCATTCACTGCCCAGCCTCGGCGGTACGACCCGCAGTAGGGGCGCGCTACCGCTACATGGAGGTAGACGTGACCATCTGTGTCTTGGGCCATGACAGTGTTAGTGTAAAGGTAAACTTATATCCAGTGTATTTCAAGTAAGGCTCTCAAGTCTGCAGCTTTATTCCCATCCTAATTCGGTACCTTTAAAGGGAAGCATAGTAGTTTGTTTATTATGGGTCTAGGTTTGGAACTACACTTGCTCGATATTAAAAGTACTAGCTTCTGCACGCTCTCTATTGGTATAAAAAGTAGCCTTTAATGTTAATCCAGCCCTAGAACTACCTCTATGCAAAATTTCAGCCCGATCCGTTCAGTAGTTTTGGTGTGAAGAGGCAAAGAAGTAACTATTATAGCTGCCCTCATTTAGATAAAATTTTTCACTTTTTGTAAATAACTATGCGGTGTAATGTAACCTATTTATGAACGACATGGTATACCTAATTCTTAGTTCACTAATCTATACAAATATTAAAATTGATGTGTCTGTTTAATGTCAAAATAACAGCTACGAGTATTTACGAAATGAATTTTATGAATTTTGACAATATGAATAATAATAATAAATAATAATGCTGAACAATACACACAACATCATCTTTCTCCAAGCTAAGCAGAGCTTTTATTATGGGTTGTATTTAGATCACAAAATCAGATTTCACCTCAAAGCTCTCGTATTACCGGACCCATCGCAATAAAAATCTTTACGATCAATATTTGTAAAATTTTGTCCCTGTCACCACATTATGTCCATTATGTGAATCTATACCAATAAAATCGATTCTAAACGATCTCAGTCATATGAAATCGAAACTTTGTTCCCATGAAATGCAAGTAAGCCTCGAATAATCGTCTAAACGGTCCCACGATGTTGTCTACCTCAGTGGCCGGTTATCTGATTCTGTATTGAACGGGACATAACCCAATGTATCAAATATCAGGTACATTCAGTGTGGCGGGCTATATATAAATTTAGGGATACTGACGGAGCCTCATGGACCGTGAAACTGCGGTCTGTCTGACCGCTCTAAAATTATATCTAAACCAGGGATGTTACGGAGCTCCGACTCCGATTCTGATATGTCGAAACTTCCGATTGATACTACACCTTCGGTTCCGACTTCGGTTTCGAAACTTTCAATCGGAGGTTTTAATCGGAACTCACTCATTTTAATTAGTTATCTCTTAGATTCTGATTTGGACAATGAAGCTGAAAACAAGTGCGATTTGGAACTATTATTGAAGTTTGTGCAGATATAGTCAAAAGATATTTCACGAGAGGCAGTCGACTACTTTGTTTAAATGTCATTTTAAGTCTGTGCATGCTACTGAATACGAAGAATTTATCAATTAGAAACTGAAAAGATATAAAGAGTACAGCCTTCGACTACAAGAAACTTTGATGAAGAATCAAAAATGGTGTAGTTCTGATGCTAAATAGGTAGATGGAAATAGACAGATTGATTTCTGAATTGATAGCTTTGCAAGATCCTCTTCAATTTCGTTGAAGGTATTGGATTTCGGTGACTTATAAAGCTAATTGTGTCGAATTATCAAGGGGAAGACAGTTTTTTACAGAATATATCTGGCGGCACATAAAATAAATGATCTATTGAAACAATAAGAGAAAATCCTGCAAATCGGAAAATCCTGCGCCTACTGGTGCAGCTGCTGCAGGAATATATATGCCATCACCTTCGAATCCGCCTCCGCTTCCGACTCCGGTTCCGGTTCCGATTCCGACTCCGACAAACCAAATTTTAAAACTCCGACTCCGACTTCGGTTCCGTTAAACCACCTCCGTAACATCCCTAATCTAAACTAACCCTTCCGTCATCGTACAGTTAAGTGCCAATTCCACTATGACTGAGTAGCGATAGCCAGGATATTAATTTAACTAACCCGTTATTTATATTTCGTTCTTTCTAATAAAATGCGTTTTTTGAGGTTATTTTATCTCCCACAAACAACCTTCAAATCAAAGAATATCAATAAAAAATTCTGAAATAAAATATCGTATCGCTGCTTTGAGTTCTAAGTCCACTCAGAAGTCAGAACACATTAATCTGCTCAGACAGACGAAACAATAACATTAGCAAAAGGTCAGAAATATAATACACTACCCTACTTGAGTCAAGATAGTGTCTGTCCGACTTTATCTGTGTACTTTGAATAACGAAATTGTTTAGTTTATTGTACCTACAAAAGCTAAGTAGTGTTTGGGAAGATTTATTATCCAATAAACATATTACAAAGCCTGTTACTACACAGCCGAATATAAAAAAAGATATTTGGTTACCTGGTTACCTTGACTTCGGTACCGATAAAAGTTTTATAACTGACACTTGTCGAAAACTTCTCAATATCTAAAGCAATATAACGACTTTTATCATGAAATAATATAGTGACTGACTACCTATATATGTTTGACTAAGTTGTGTAACATAGCTTAGTCAATATTCAAACAAATAGGTAGTCGCTCTTTAGCATAAGCACGTGTCTTTTGATTTGGGGAATAAAAAGTACACCTAAAAACAAGTTAGATAAATAAAAAGCTCTGCTATTCTCACTGCCTTTTTAATGCTGCGTCCATTAAACTGGACTACATTTCCAAGCTACCACAATATTGTGAGTACCTACGTAAGCCTCATAGCATAAAAATGAGTAAAATGATCTTGCGGTATAAAAACCACGGCAAGTTCCGTTTGGTTTCAAATGTAGATTACCAAAACTCAAAGTTCTCACCGATTCGGTCCACTGCCTAAGAGCGTACTCCTATAATTATTTTTCTCGACCAATACAAAAATTACAGTATTAGTCACGATCCATGTGATTTGATGTTGTATTATTGTTATATGGCTCAGTGTAAAAACTATTACGAATTCTTTATAATTGATAGTGGAGCAATCATAAGTCGGAGGCGATCCGAGATTAAATGGTGATCGTTTTTCATCGCTCGATAGAATGATCGTATCAAATGGTGAGAAATATTTGATATCATTCTGAGTGGCCGTATCTCGGACGTATCAAAGTTTTCGGGTATCATTTATTAAAATAAATTGGTACCTACAGAAGTTATTAAAGTCATTTTTCAAGGGAGTGATGAAATATTATTACATCTCAACGTTATAGTTATAGTTATAGTTAGTATGTGGTGCCGGCTTCGAATTTGCACCACCCCAACTCTTCCCGCGGGTGTCGTAAGAGGCGACTAAGGGATATCCACCGGCGGCGGGCAGCAGCGCCCCCTGCAGTACAATTCTATCACCGAACTGCATCCCCACGCATGCCCAGCGAGGGGATTACGGGCATTACCCCCATGTGATAAAAGCCAATAAGGCGCTTATCAGGGGGAGGCCTGCGTCCAGTAGTGGACCAATACAGGCTGTTGAGGTTGAGGTTATAGCTATGGCTGACCCATGATGGGTGCTCACTTATTTGCTGAAGCCGATAAGAACGGAGACCAACAACAATGTTTCACATGGGTGCCGTAAATCACTCTACAACACATTTTAAGAGCCTCCTATGAATTTGAGTTAAAATATTCATTCCTCGAATAAAATAGACTACAGTATTACCTCGAACCAGTAAAACTGATACTGATACTCAGACCCCATTTGAATTCACGTCTAGTAAGGTACTTGTAATTCAACACGGGCAACAGCAGCACCGAGTACCTACCTATTGTTTTACACAGGGAAAGTGCATCGCATGAATGCGATAGAAGATACCATTTAAAGTTGTTTCACTGAAGTTTTTAAAGTGAATTTTACCGTTTTTTTCTATCATTGATAGCAAATAACTCAAATAATAGCCACTCCAATTATTACACTACTAGAGCAAAGATAAGATCCCAAAATCAAAAGCTTTTATACCAGGTATAGTAAAACCCAGTTCCGTTAACTGTAGTTCGATAAATATAGATAATATATAGTTGGTCTGGCCCAACATTATGGGCTGATTACAGAAAATCTCATTTTTCCGGGCCCTGGGGCTTTGTACTTCAGAACTTTCAGGATAAATCTAAACGAAGAATCTTAATAAAACTGAAAAAATTGGGGTTTGCCAAATTGGTGTTATCTAAAGTTCAGAAGAATCCGGATAATTGATGATTATAATTGTGTTACGCCGAAAGTAAGCCCGAGTAAACCTACTGTGATTAAAATAATTTAACTTCAAAAATAAATTCGAGCGTCGATTGCATCGAAATATTTTACGTAAAGCGAATAAAAGAATATCCGTTACAGTAATTACAAAAAACCCGAAAATGCGTGATCAAAATAAACGAAAAGCCAAAAGTAAATGAAGAGTTACTCAGTCAAAGTTATTTTGTCGAGTGGCACGTTAAGCGAGTGTAAACATACCGTAGTCGTACCTCAGTAAGCGTTCTCACGAACATGCAAATCGACTTGAAGCCAAGCTAGAACTCTTAAGCATTCCGCATCTGCTACATGTATGCAAACCAATTTCGGGCGAATCTAATTTGGCCGTGTAGCTACAGTCCACGTAAACCGCTGTTGAGATGACGGACGTGGCTCCGGCGTCCGAGATGCTCCTCTTCATTAGGGGTGAGGGGCGGGCCGGGCGAGGCAGCTATGGCTTTATGGGACAATTTGCATTTACACGAGCCCCAGCACAGATTACGTCCGCACTTATCCTCCTGCCGAAATGAGGATCTCCCGCCACTCGCCGCCGACAACCTACGACCGAACAAGCCTTTGTTTATATTCTCTTGTATTTTTCACCCGCCATTTGTTTTGACTGCCTGCCCGTTCCTGAAGCATGAAGGTTTTGAAGCATCAAAATTGTTTACGACGGTTGCCCAGTACTTTTGATTTTTTCAGCTATTCGTTTTACGATCCGCCTTCGGGCTCGCGCAGCTGTTCATTACAGAATAGAAAATAATACGAGTTAAACTCGACTTCCGTTTTATGCGGAGAAGAAACTGTGAACTGGCAATTCCGTAACAGCTCGCACACAACATGAACTGCAACAGTTTGCAATTTAGTGGTAATATATATATGTGTTTCTGATGCTAAAGTCGGTGAAATAAGACCAAGAGAGGTTTTCGATCGCAATCTCAGACAGTACAAGCCTGGAGCCTACCAAAGCACGTAAACTGAGCATTCAGAGTGCTTGTCACAAAGCTAAGCTAAAAGCACCAAAAGTGGTCCTCACAATAGCCGAGGGGTATTGAATACACCGCTCGCAAATTCAGGCTGACCCACTTATGGATAACCACCTTTGGATCGGGCTGACAAAAGCATGTCGATGCAAGGAACATAATGTCTGGCTGGCCGGCTCTCAATTCAGAGCCCGCATATGCCTATCCAGGATCAGTTCGGCGGACAAGTGCCTTGCACGACATAACTGTTATATCCATTACGATAAACGATACCCAGAATGTTCCATAAAATTGTATCATGTTGCTCCGGTTCTGGATACTAGTCTAGCTTATCCTTTGTTACACTTCCACTTTGTTCGATAAGATATTTACCCTGTTACTGCCATTTTGCGTGTTCAATGTTCATGTGTCGTTGTTTTGGCAATTTACGACTCACTAAACTTCGTTTCTTACTGTGTATCTTGTAGGCTTCGATAAACAAATAGACATTTAGGCTGGCCTTGTAGAGAAACTTGAAGGGATTTCTGAGGCTGTATGTAGGCAGTACTTGGAATATCTTTGAATAGATAACTTCCTAAACGCAGACAGTTACGGAGCAAAAGGGATCAAGTACAGATGAAATGGCCCATTTAATATGTAAGTCACCCATTTCTATACACATGCGGATAAGATTGTATCCCTCTTTAGATTGGAACGCGTCAAGAGCATTTTGAAAAGGCTTTCAGAACTTATTTTAATAACATTGTTTCTGTATAAATTACAAAACTTGGATGTTTATTCCTGCCTGAATAGGGACTTAACATAGCGCTTTATTTTCAAATACATGTTACCTCTACATGGGTACATACTAAAATCTTTAACCCACCATACAAGCATAAAGCCCCAGGTTAAAATCTCCAGTACAAAAGGTTTTAAGTTTGCATTCACAAGTTACACAAAAAGCTTCTTGGATAGGCTCTGGAGTAGCAACTCGTTCCGTGTGAAAATCCGACTAAATAAAATGTTTCCTTCAACGACCGAAACATTTGCATAGAATGTCTTATACCGTGACAATGAGCTATAAACTGTAAGTCTTTCTAAGCCAAACAACTCAATTAAGTAGCGGTGAACTGCAATCGAAAACAATTAGTAACAACTTCCGAAAATAGCTTGGCTTGTATAAATATTCATTGTAGCAAGATCACCCCATTTGCCGGTCTGTTGCCATCGTGTAAGTGTGTCCAAGAATGGCACACTAGAGAACGATTAATTCTGCCTCAATCGAGTGTTTCGAAACATTTTGTTAACATTAGGAAGAAAAAAAAACCAACCAAACAAAGGAGAAAATCATTCAAACTAGACTTTAGAAAACCAGTAATCCTATAACTTTGTAAAAGTACCTATAGACAATAAAAATACAGTACTACTTTACAAAGATGGTTTTACGCGGAATTGTTAACTAACGTTGTTAGTTGTTAACTGAACATAATGGTAATTGAGAATGGGACGTCCACTGCTTTTTCCGTGATTTTGTGACGTCACAGGAGTGTGGAGTAGGGATAAAATTGAGACGCGAAAATTATGGTAATTCCTCCCGACATTTACGGAGATCAACATTATGGTAAAAATTAAACCCCCGGAAGTGCTTTTGAGGGTAAAATGAAATACATTTTTAACTTATCACAGGATGAGATAAGAATACTTTTTTCCTTTTAAAATTAGCTCAGCAGCTTATTAGCGGCTATTAGTTTGTGATTAGTTAATGGACAAAAAAAATATCTTAAAAATTATGTAGATTGCTACATCATTTCTTTAGATATATATTTTTCGGCCTTCGTTAGACCACAATCTCACCTGATGATAAGTGAGGATGGGCCGACGATGTATCACAAAAGTCTAGAAGACGTCTATTCACTGTCTTTTTTAACAGACCCAGAGTGTCAGTATTCATGTTCAGTTAGAATATTAAGGTTTGGTCTGTCCTGTGAAATTCCACCACATCTATCCAGCGGTACCTTCTATTAGAGGCACGTGACACTCGTTTGGGTGCTCAATTAAACTACCGTTTAATTTCAACAAAAACTCAACAATTACAATGGTCCTAACCAACAATGAACTCCAAATCCTCATCCAGATCTGTCAGTAGCCCCTGAATACCTCTGATCATTTAAAGTCAGCCATCCGTGCAATTGACGTATTCGAAAAGCGCGTCACTCAAACAGGCCGTTTTAAATCTGCCCAAAGGGGTGTCATTGAAAAATGATTGGTCATATTTTGTTTGGACGGACAGGATGGTGCAGGATTTTAGATATGGAGTGATTTGAATGGTAGAATTATGGGTCTGGTTGATTTTTAGTGCCAGTTATTCGTAGCAGAGCAACAAAATAAATCAATTTATTGATAGGCATGCTTGATTGTGGCTTTTTTATTGTGGCAGGATTTTGTATAAGTTTATGTGTGTCGGTGGGATAGGTTTATACTACCAGAGTAATAATAGTAGGTCACGTAATTGCACTCAATGTTCTGTCCAGGTTGTATAAATTGTGATACTCGTTACCTCGTACATATCCTAGTTAAAACTAACGATCACGTATTATCTCCAACGATCGTAATTTTAATCACTAGAACACTTGAACTAGACACTGAAAAACTTGGCGTATAAACAAGTTTATATAACGTCATGAATAAACAGCATTTTGTTGGAAACAAACTTCATTTTGTCAAACAAACTTCGGTGCGACCGCAGGATTCAACACACTCATTACACAGAAAACTACACGACACAGCAACTTGATAAATAAACGTTGAGTAAACGTTGGCCCCTACCAGGTGTTACTAGAATAGGTATTGCTAGTACGCGAATGTTTTTGTATGGCAAATTATCAGTCATTGGAATCGCCAAACTCGAATTGTTTATGACCTGAGTAGAGGTGTTGGTAGGGCTTGATGTGACAATGACTACCATTCGATTAAGAGAAGAGAAGAGTAGTAGGAACTAAGGTTATAAGGGATTTTTGAAAATATATCGAGGGTTCCTAAGCTATTGCGCAAAATGAATTCAAACCATTACCAGAGCCAAAAAAATTCGCTACTTTACTGAAATTCGAGACCAAACGGTAAAATAATTGCATATGAAACACAACATTTTAAAATTATGAGTACCTTGTTCAACATCAACGTTAAAAAATTACATAAAAACTGATGATGTTATGTTGACTGTATTTTCTTTTTGTGGCATCACCCTACATTAGTTACACGTAGTAAGGATAGAAAAGCAAACTGTTGCAATGCACAGAACAGTTTTTCAATCTCGCTACAAATGACTCAACATTTACAAAGCTTCAAGCTTAGAGGGAAACACAAATGGCCGTGCACAGGTGTTGCTTTATTGAAAAAAAGATACAAATTACCCCTTTCTACGTGATTTGATGCTGGATTGATGCCTCCGTCCTTTACTTGGCAATACTTCGATTGGTTTTACGAGACTGTAAGTTCTTGAACCTTACAGTGGCATTGAAAATTCCGACAAACTCTTATTTATTAATGATGATTTAGACGGTAAAAAATTCAGAGAGAGTTCCTACACAAAGTTATACCCAAATTTATGTAATGAGGCTCCAAGAAATATGAATAACAAGTTAAAAATATAAGCTTACCTAATAAGGAGTTTGGCTTGATGTTATAAATGTCCTTTGCTTGAATTCATGAGTCTTCAAACTTCACACAAAACCTGTAACAAAGAAAAGTTCTTAAGCAACAAGTTCAATGTAAATCATCATCTTTTCACCATAAAACTCGAAGATTTTAGAAACATCTTCGGATAACCATTACTATCATTATAAAACATCGATAAAAAGACTCTCCCTTAGGGCCCTATAAAAACAGACCTTCATAAACAAGCAATATCTTTTATACAACCTCATAATTCGTTTTCTCTACCATTTTTCTGGAAATATGATAGAACACGAATGAATTACGATAAAAGAAGATGGACGACATTCAACTATTGCCAGTAAACTTTTCGTCGGAAAATTACTGACCAAGAAAATGAAGACCCAACAAGCTTCAATCATCTAACCTTGCCTACCGAATATACGACATAACGAGCATCAATTTTACTAAAGAACTGGCAACATTTTGAATCGTTTCCAAATTTTGGGATCCCTTTGGCAAAGTCAAACGTTTCAGCAACCCGCATCGGTTGGTGCTCGACGATAAAACTTTGTCGGGAAACATACTGAATTCCAAAACAAAAAGTACTGAAAAGTCGGCAGATGGCGCAGGTGTCCCGGACGACTCGCACGTCCTCTAATCAAGCGGAAATGTGTGCTCGGACGACCGGACCGGTGGATCCGGCCGCCTGACCTACCCGTCCGGGCTACACCTGAATACGGTCCCCGCTTCAGAATCTGCGAGTTCACATTCGGTCAATTCTAACAGGAAATTTGGATTCCGTCCCAAGCTATCTTTCTGTTTATACGCTTCATTCACCTCACAAAACGGTTTTGAAACTCGAAAGAACAATCGTGTGATAAGAAGCACTCGAATCAATTTAATAAGTTACATCAGCCGCATTAATGTGGTTGGTCAGACAAAGAGCTATTGCTTATCGAAGTGAAAGCAGCTGTCCTACGATCCGGTCCGGTCGGCACTCCGACAGGAGGGAAACGCATCGATATCTAAAGAGATTTAGGTGACATTTTCACAATGCTCCCAACAAGACTAATGGTATGCAGTCCCCTTTTAATTAAGCCTCCATAAATAAACATCAAAAATGTATTTAATATCTCGTGTGTACCTTTTTATGTTAATTAATGGACTCAATCCACTTACGCCTCTGGGTCGCACATTCTTTTATGTTATAAAATAGAAATAAAAGGTTTCAAGATAAGCTCAACCAATTTTTCCCAGCTTTCCCGCCCGTGCCAATGCGCAAAGTGAAGTGGACCATTCTTTTGTTTTCATTCTGGATAACCGCAAGTCGTTCCGTAGAGATCTCCGTAAACCTTTTGACATTCCGCTAAAAGGTTCATTTTGGCTGATTAATGCCGTAATTCCATCGGTTGAGCGAACAAAAAAAGACAGTGGCACCATTTATACGGTGACGGGTAGCGAGTCGGAGAAAAATGAAGGGAATTTATCTGGGCCGTGTATCGCGCCGGGCAGTGGGCATCTATTTTTTTTAATACTACTTTTATACTTTTATAGTTGAAAGTTAGTTTTACTAAAGTGTTACAATTTCGGCAGGGAGGATGTTTTTCAAGCGAATACATGTCCCAGCTGAATTTGTTCTGTAACAGTGCTGATATCACTATGCAAAACGTTGGGGGAAGTTGCGGGTGCATAAATTTCAAATTGGTCAGTTTGATAAATGCCGCGTGTGCTGACTACAAAATTTTGTGTAAGACGTAAACAGTCTAGGAATGTATTGTTTTACAGGTAAATTATTCTGCGAAGGGCTTTATTAATTATTCGGCTAAATTAATAAAATATAGCAGCTCAATCCAAAAATTAATCAAATTCATGATAGCATACTGATGTTTAATAATCAATCATATTTTGACTAGGCACAAAAACAACACAAAATAATTAACCTTTAATAATCACCAGTTTTCCAATTACAATTTATTTCGACATCGTAATTTGGCTCCTGTCAGTGGAAATCACCTCAGTACATACAATAGCCGCCCACCCTATCCGTTACACGTTTAATTTGGTTAGTACATTGTGGCGTGCGCTACGAATGTTGCTGTCGATAGCAGAGTTGTTAGATAAGTGCAGCTTGTTTAGGGGAACGGCTTTATTGCTTTTACAGCCGCATAACCGCGAGGGTAGTTGATATCATAATAGACGGTGGGAACACAAGTCGATCTTTAGGGTTGAAACCGCTGACCAAGCTTCCTGTAACTATGAAAACCCTAAGAGAAGCATCAGCTATATTCATTTTATATAAATTTCAACTAAGAAACAGTGTCAAATTCATGTAATACTTTCGCTAAATCGCTATATTGTTAAAAATTGTGAGCATTTCCGTTCACGCATTGATTCACCGGAAGTACAAGAATTGCAAAAATTTTACAAAATCGTGATCGTACCCAGAAGTCAGAAGCGCTAATTTATTTGAAGCTTAATGGTAAATATGCTCATTCATACAATATTCTGACTTCATCACAGAGGTTAACTAGTCCAAGATCCAGAATATTTATAAATACACCTTGCAGAAATACTGTGACTTTTTCTAGTATTAGAAAAAGTAAACCAGTTCAAGTGAACATTTCACATTAATGAAGTTGCAGCGCAAAGCTAAACACCTGCCACAAAGGCGAGACTGCGCTAGCTAACAATCTGGCTCATTAGCGCGGGAACCTTTGCATAAAATAGAAAAAAATACAGATTAATTTGAGTTCTACCTTACCTACCTACTTCTGTAATATTTTCGCTGCGCTTAACGAGGTAACTCGCGCCAAACAAAGTTATACGACGCAGCGACTTACCCGTTTTCAGAAAGCACACCTTAATTTTCTTTTGAAACTCTTAAAATTTTCCATCGCCTAGGTTCTTGAGAGAACGCTTTGAGGGAACTGTTGCTTATTTAAATCTAGAACATTTCAGTCAACGCTTTTTAAGTTATTTACTTTTCTTACTTTAGGTTCTACTGACGCTCTGTTTAAATCCATCCTATCAAACGGAATAATATCATAAAAATAGCATATCTTAGTCCGAACCGTACTTTACATTTTAAGACGTAATAATTGACTTTACTGGCTCTCGATCGACCATTGATAGTAAGTTCTTCTTTTATTTTTCTTACAGATTTGTCCCAAAGCTGTGTAATAAGTGTTTTGTCACACGTGGGCTGCGCGTGGGCGACGATCTTATTTATTCATATGCTTTGAAGATCGCCTTTGTAAAACTTGTGCATAGACCCCTTCTATGTAGAACAGGCAGTTTTTCATTGATTGTATCGTCGATACAAGCCATTTATAAGATCTTGGTTCTATTTTGTACCTTGATAAGATGGATATAAAACTAAAGATAAATTGTTCATGTTATTTTATGAAAAGGAGTTGTGTGCTTGGGTCTTGAGAAGGTTTGTTTATCTACGGAGAATATATTAGTCCACGTCAAGAAGGTACGCAAAGCTTCACGTATAAACTTATCAACAATATCCTGAGACCTAGCAATTTAGCGTGGGAGGAACAGACAACGAAAGTAATCTATAGTGATCTACACATTGCTAACATAGTTTCTTCTTCTTATTTGCACGTCATGGAATAAAATCCTTTACTTATCCTCATACGTCTCATTCAGTAGCTCACCACAACACCGTGAAGAAACTGTTACAGCAAATTGCCAGGAATCTCATTTGCAGATAAGAAGATAGTTTGTGCAAGCAAGTGGTTTACGAGCGGGCCTTAATGACCAGGTACTAAAGTTTCATGGTACATATACACTTTATCGCGCCCTACGTAGGCCGTTATAGTTTATGTGCCGCACAAAAACATCAGATTTAGTAATAATTAAGGAGAAGATAGACGGAACTTTGCCAAAGTTACATTTTCAAGGATTCGAGTTACATTAGGCCACAAATGTATTGAAGTCATCTGATCAGCAGTAGGTCCGATGAGTTATATGGTACTCTATGTGTAAAGAAGAAGATATAAGCACTGAAGACATAGGAATAGGTAGACGTTTGCCAACTTTATTCGAAGTCCGGGGCTGAAGTTGTCGTAAGACTGAGCTGGTTTCCAAGATATTATTTGACGCATAAAATACTGCTTAAATTCAGAAAAACTCAGCATTGATGCATAACTGATAAAATTCCATGTAATTTAGTCCTAAATAGCCAGCCCAGCTAAATCTGATTTTATTCTAAGAACACCGGTCACATACGAGTTTTCGAGAATCCACAGCTATCTTAATAACACTTGTCTTGAATTCCAAGCCCGTAATTATGTTCTTTGTATACAGGGTACAACAGAATTAAAATTGTTCAATATTTGTTCGATTACAATTACGAAAAACGAAAATATTGTTATAAAACCCCCTACACATTTTCATGAAACATGGGTTAGAACACTCTGAATAAAATTATTTATGACACAAAAAGAACTAAACGAAAATCGGTTCATCCGTTTGGGATCTACGATACCACAGACAGATACACAGACAGACACGTTAAACTTATAACACCCCTCTCTTTTTCCGTCGAGGGTTAAAAAGTCCTGTGTGTTTACGAGTACGAATGAAGCTATTTCTAGACCTGATTATCCTGAGACCTAATTATCGCAGACATTCCAAGTTTTTTTAAACAACATGTGTTGTCAACGAAACAACAAGTGTTGTATCAAGCAAACCTCATAATAATACGGGACCTGTTACAAATATAACCCCTATATCACCATAATTAGGATCACGAGCTAAAACAGCTGACCCGCACACCCTGTAGACCAGTCCTACTAATCACACTCTCTGTTCATTTAATGCCTTGACCAGGTGTGACTCAAATCAGATCGAGATCATAAAAACTCTCAGCTGCTTCCTAAGTTACCTGTTTTTGGTGATTAAACTTTACGACATGTTTTTTACCGGAAATTGTGGCAAGTTTGGTAAACTTATATCGTATATTATTTATGTGTTCTGTTCATGTAAAAGACTATCATGGTAAATCATAATAAGCACGGCCAGAGAGTGGAATGAGCTTCCTGCGTCTGTTTTCCCGTTAGAGTATAATCTTGGTGTCTAAAATCCACTGAAGAAGTTCCTTCTGGGGAAGCGTGCTCCATCTTCACTTAAGTACCTAAGTGAAGATGTGGCCTAAAAAGGCTACATCTTCACTTGTGATATGGTGGCCAAACGCTTGAACATCAAGGAAAATACGGATTCATTTATTTTTGTATAAATAAATGAATCCCTATTTCCCTTCATCACGCGTGAACGGATGGACACATTTCGCTTATTCTTTTTTGTTATGCTTGTTATTTTCAGGAGAAGGTTCTTATGAAAGAAAAAATTAAGAAAGTTGGTAACATAAATTTCCACGAGGGCGAAGCCGCGGGGCGCAGCAAGTTCCCAATAAAAAAGTAGGTAACCTTGTTTAGCAATGCAGTAAGCGTCTTGGGGACGCTTCCGACTGGTATTGATATGAATCAGTTGAGCTACCTGTAGATTTTTTGCAACAGTCTGCAGTTAGCTCGATTGTTTCAATTGTAAATACTAGTTATAATTTGTTTCTATTATCTAATTGTAATTTTCTTTGTGAATAAAGATATACCTTATTTTAAAAAGACTAGATTATTTACAATATTTCCAGATTTTTTGTATCTAGACATTTCGAAAATTTATAGGCTAGGTAGCTAAAATGGAATTACTCTTGGGGCAATCTTTTGGGATATCTTCAGCATATTTTATTCTAAGAAACATAATTAGCATTTATTCAAAAGTGACTCCCTCTTGATTTTAGATTAGTGTCTAACATTCAACTCCGCCAGACAGTTATTAAATTATGGTTATCTCAAAAGAATTGTTTGATGCCCGTTTATTTGTTTTCAAAGGTTGCTGGACTGAAAGCGGGTATGAACGAGCCAGACTGAAATAATTGATACAATTTACTGTGTACCTACCAAATATTTTATTGCCAGACGATCTTTAGATATGGGCGTAATTGTTTTTATCAAAGATAGTTTTTGGTTTAAATTAAACCAATTGTTGAAATCACCACAAAGCCATCGGATATATTTTAGATACGTGACAATTAATAAATAAATAATGCTAGACAGTTGACTAGTGACTAGTAGTACTGGCATCATCTAGCCATAAGCTAAGCAGAGCTTGTGTTATGGGTACTGGATAACTGTTATATGTACTTAAAACATTACATTACATAGATAGATCGTTTATTAATCAGAAAACACCCAGAAAACCTAGAACTAGAATCGGTATATCGTACACACATATGTCCCGAGGGGGGAATCGTTGATGGACCATCAACCGCTATTCTACAGAAGCCGTCAAATCTATTATGATATTATAAAATGTTTTAAATGAAATACATATCAAACTTTTTGTTTTTTTATTTATTTAATACTTAATTAGCATATAAAATATAACACGACCAGCAACATAAAATTCAAAAATGAAAGACCTCATCAAATAACCAACACGTCATTCCTAGATGAATATTAATCATTACGCTCTACCGGCATGCGGCATTTACTATGGGGTTGAAAAAATGCAAAATACACATTTAATTTCCAACCCCTCTGGGGGTGCACCCTATTAATTAATTAGATACCACCTGCTACGCAAAACAGGCTATAGTTGTGCTGTAAAAAATATGGCGGTTACAGTCGCGTGATGGAATTATTGCCCGGTTATGAAGCATTAAATTGTTGGGTTATAAGGTTAGAATGTTGGTAGAACTACTTTTATATGACTATATTATTATCATGAACGTAGTTACGTGTTTTATTGAAAACTAGCTTCAGCCCGCGGTTCCGCGTTTTTTGGAATAAAAAGTAGCCTTTATGTTATTGCAGATCCAGATCTTTAGGTGTGCAAAATATGTTCAGCAAAATTTGATTCGTTCGGTAGTTTTGACGATGTCTTCGGCCAAACATCTTTACGAAGGCACAAACTATCGCCTTTATAATATTAATAGGATAAAAAACTGTAACATAAATTTTCTGCAAAAAACTTACGTAATAGAGATACATAACTATGCTCTCGTGCTTAGAGTTTGCTGCAAATTAGTATGCCAATATATCCGAACGAAAAAAAAGTACATGCCTGGAGTTGAGATAAGGATATGATTGTTACATTATTGAAGAGAGTATCTCAAATCGACAAGTGTTCTTGATTATGTCCAAAAAAGTTAATTTTTATTTAGTTTTTCTAGAAAATTTATATGTAACGGTAACATACTTTGGATGATTTGATTGATTTATGCCCGGTTGTAGTATGCCCTACTGCGGTTGTAGTAGTATGCCCTACTGCGAGATTGTTCATCTTTTAGCAGATGGTAAAAATGTTGAGTAAAGTTTATTTGTCACAACATTAATATTCTACAGCCATGTTTTAGCAAAAACCTCGCTCTTCGCTTTGGATGTTTCATTTTTACTACATGTTACCAAAGTAACCGTTTCAGCAGAAATTCTAAAACCATCCATCACTTTCCAGTCTTGGCAGAATTCAGCAGCAGAAAATATTAATCTCCGTTCAGTAGCTAAACTCTAAACGCTCATAAAAAGAGTTTTTCTAGAAAAGTTATATAGAACGGTAACCTACTTTGGATGATTTGATTGATTTATGCCCGGTTGTACTGCATGATTGCATATTGCCTTTTCCGGTCGGAGCAAGCATTTTCCTTGAAAAATTACCGGGTGCTTGGTAGAGCGAATCTATGGTCTAGTTTGTATGTTTGTGTGGTAGGAACAACTTGGTTTTTTAAAAAAAGAAGAGAGCGTGTGCGTCTGCAATAAACTACTAACCTAACCTAGGTTTTTGTGTTAGAGCAACAAGCTGAGTGGGCAACTTAGGTACCAACCCAATGCTTAGGTACTTGTGTTATTTTATTACTTTTTAGGTATACGTATTATTTATTTATTTATTTTATGGCAAACCACCAGCACATACAAACAAATTAAAAAAATAAATCTAAGCAGGAGGCTAATAAGAGGTTTTCACGGTTAAAATAATAATAGTTACATAAAAAGTGTGAACAATATTAGTGTGAACAGTATTGTGCTAGTATTAATGTTCACTTGTGTTTTCTGTACGTGTTACTAAGACGTAGTCTTTTTATTTTATTAGTAGTGTAGCGTTTAGTAAAATTTTCTTGCTTAAAATTTTTCCTTCTTAAAATTAAATTTTTCTTTCTTTCTTAATACACAAAAAATGTTGTTAAATTATTAAATGTTGTTTTATGTAACATGCACTTAAAGTTGTTTTGACGACGAATTCGTATGCGTTTTCGTTTTAAATTTAGCCTGAGTGATGGAGAAGTTTATCTTGGGATGATGAAAAAACATATTATTTGTATTCAAAAAATATAGGTAGGTATCCAAAACAGGATTGGAATGAAAAAAAATATTAAGGCCTATGAGTATTATGAGATAAAATTCATACATGTTTATAAAAACAGGTTATTTATTAGGTGATAATCGCGGAGCTTACACACGCAAAACAACGACATTGATAAGTTTAAGACCCTGCTTACAATTTAAAAAGCGTATCATCTTATGTCAACAGGGGTAGCGGCGAAATTCTAAAATACGGGTACATTCGCAAGCAAAATCTAGTACTGGTTATTTATTGAGGCACGAAGCGTAATAATGATATGTATATTATTTGGGCAGGGAGGGCGCCTCGCAACGGTAGCATTTGTCAATGCCCGTAGGTGGGCGCGACTATGATCCTTAATATTACTTTATTTTTTGGTTCGTAACAATAACTCGAGCCTACTTATGTATGCTTAAAAGCCGTTTTCTAGAACATTAAGTTGGTTCGTGTGTGGTCTTTAATTCTGATGTTGTATTTTATAGTTTGTTTGCGTTTTGAATTGATCGTTAGTTTTTTATTTCATTGCTGAAATCTGTTTCTTGGAAAAGTTGATTTCTTTAACACAATGTTCGTGAGCCCGCTTTGAAATAGCTTTATCAAAATTCCCTCTGAAATAACCAGCTGGAAGGCGCTCGTTCCGTGGTTTTAAGGTAGGTATTACGGTATAATTGATGACGTTGCTTATGAAACTGACGTCCGCGCCACAAAAAGCCAGCATTAATTCATCAAAGCTGACATTTTTATCCAACGCCTCAGCTTGGTAGTCCTAAGACAATTTAATAAATGTCGGATAAGTGAGCAATAATCCCTAACAGTTATTGACCGGATCATAACCGAAAATCTTCAGTAAGTCGGTGAATGCGCTCACGGGGCGCGACGTGAAAAACGACGTCCATTAAGGAAGTGAATACATTTAAAATAATCGGCTTAGCCGTCCGACGTTGACGTATATTCGTACTTATCTCACGAAGATACCGGCACAGATATCCCGACTAATCCCTTACACAAACATCTGAAAAAGACTCGGCACTCCTTGTATAGCTGATCCGTAATTGAATGGGCCGCAACCAGCGCTTTGACTTGAACAAAAGTACCTAATAATTTATGCCTATAATCTGACGCGCGCTGGCTCACGTTCGTTTTATACCTTTTTGAACCTTTCCTTCGGGATTCTGTTATTAACTGTACCACGCGACAGTCACAATATTACCCGCATCGTTCTTTAACAATTCTTAACAGTCTGGCATGTGTTTTATTTATGTTCCGCTAGATTAACAAAATAAACATTTTCGACGGAAATGCTGATTTATATTATCTTAAAGAAGTAACTTGAACAGAAATAGACGGGAGCTTCCAAAGGACATCGGTTACCTCAAAGTAATCAGGATATCCCCATTAATTTTTAAGGACTTCCTTTGAAGACAGTCGTGTTTACTTCGGAAACAAGCAAACTTTTAATGGACTTACAATTCCGTGACCCCCAAAAATACAAGATCACGAAAGTTCTGTTAACTTGGTTAGTGTCCTCGTTCATTTCTGATCTCAATTTCCCGAAAAATTACCACAGAAAGGAAGTTTATTGCGTTAACTTTATTACATGACAGCTTCTAATATTTCTGTCCTTTTTAGCTCTATTTAATAAACGTGACGATTGGTGACAAACATAATTCCCTGTGTTTGATTAGATTTATCCACTACCGTAAGCATAGATTCGATATTCTCCGTCCCGAACTTCACAGACTACGGAACTCCGATACCCTTTACATTGCACCTCCTATGCAAATTCCATTAATTAACGAATACGCAAATGTATATCATGACGTATACGATATGACTGTATGCTTACAGTATGAGTTTCGACGCAGTTCGATTTGTTTAGTGAAAATTTTATCCAGAACCAAGTCAGAATTGGTAAATAAAGCGACATCTTAATTAATTTGGTGATACCAATGCACATTATGATTATTTTTAACCCCCGACGCAAAAAGAGAGGAGTGTTATAAGTTTAACGTGTCTGTCTGTGTATCTGTCTGTGGTATCGTAGCTCCCAAACGGATGAACCGATTTTCATTTAGTTTTTTTTGTGTCTTTGTTAATTTTATCCCAAATGTTCTAAGCCATGTTTCATGAAAATCTGTCGGGGGTTTTTTAAAATGTTTTTATTTTGTTCTTAAATGGCTCTCTATCCCGTTTCCAACGTTCACGGTCCCGTGCAATGAAATAAACTACTCACTTCAAATATTATAAAGACGTACCTTTGTGAAGATGTGAACAAATTGAACTTTTATGAAGAACATAATTAAACTTGCATAGTAAGTATGCTACTTTTTATCCGGAAGTAGCGCATACAAATACGTGGGCAGACCTATAAATAAATGAAGTTAAAAGAAACATAGCTTCTCTAAGAAACAAAGAAAGCACAAAAGGACACAATAACCACCGGACGCTAAAATAACCATTCCCAATCACTGACACATCCACTTACTAAGGGTAAGTACTAAACTGCCCTGCAATATATTCCATTTAAACGACATTTCAAAACAATTACCCATGCCTTTACAAAGCAAACGGATGGTAGTTATGGAGCCTATAATTTGTGAAGGCTATGAACCTTTGCATAGCAATCTACTAGGGGATTCTGAGTCCAAATATCAGGGGTAAGAAACATTCTAACTCTACTTACGATGCTATCGTTTGGTTTAATAAAGACAAAACTTTTAAATCCAACATGGTTATTAACACTAGAGTCATTTGCAACGGGATATTTACCATGATTTGAGTTTTGAGTTTTCCAATATTTAAAAGAAATAATCTAAGTAAATTTATTCGAAATATTGCAAACCTCAAAACTCAAATCATGGTAAATATCCCGTTGTAAATGACTTTTGATAAAGACACTACCATAAATGTTCACAAATGTTAAATAGCTTATGTTTAAAATGGTGGAAGGAACAAGACTTATTTTACAAGGATTTGTCCACCACACATCTAGAAGGTAGAGTAATAATAATAATGCTGGACAAAACAAATCCTTGTAAAACAAGTCTTCTTTGCACTATTTAAATTTTAGGCACGCCTTAAAAAATTCAGTTTACAAGGCTATGACTATATGGGTATCCAAATCCTAGAACTCTCATCCAGCTATTCTTCTTCTATCAGGCGACTGTATACCGCTGTTGAAATAAGGCCCACCTTCCCTCCTTTCATACATCCCGGTCCAGAGCGTCAGTGGGCCAGATATAATTATGGAAATAGTCATATGATGATGATGTTACAGTACAACAAAATCAGTAGGTAAAGCAGTACATACAGTAGCGTTGAATTCCTCGACTCCGTAATGAGCACTGCGTCTGATAAGCGGTGAGGGCTTGTTTAATGCCCCGCTTCCGTGCTAATTAGAGCTATATGTAGATTACTTACTATTGATTCGAATCTATGTACGGTTACCCTGTTTGTTTCACTATTGTATCGTTCTATTTTTGGTCAGGCGCGTTCGTGTAATCAGATCAAAACACAATAGCTACAAACAAGACGTTCGTAAGGTGCCTTATAGGGATGAATAGTTGTAGCTTTGATACAGTAATGCAATCTTTATGTAACCACTACAATGTTATCGAAGATAAAGTCAGAATAGAAATTTTGTCTTAATTTAAGAGTCAGAAGGTAACTGAATTGTGCAGTGTCACACTTCAAACAATGTAACTAGAAATCAAAACATCTAACAAGACCTTACAAGCGTAACACGAACAAACACAGAGCCATCCAAGATTAATAAAATAATAAAGCTAAAGATGACACTTGTAAGCAAGTGGCTTCGAGTTTTCGACGTAACGACACATCTCATACATGGAATCAAGCAGAGACTCCTATATTTCAAGTAGTTTGACGGGCGTCCTACAAATAATTATGACAGTTCTCATAGGAACAGCGTCTGAAGCACCTGTTGAGAATATTTGAGATCGGATTTAGTGGAATGTCAAGCATTTTATAAAGTCACGATTTAATACGCATATACTTCATGGTAGTAGGTATCAAATCTATGAAAGCATCCAAAAAGCTATCAAATTAGTAGACCCGAAATTTCCTAATGAAATTAGAAAAGGTCCTGTAGAATGTTTAATCTGAAGTGCGTGCTCGAATACAGATCCTCATAAGGTGTCGTAATAAAGAGCCTCTCAGCTCATTTCGATAGGTTCATTAATTGTTATCGCGCTCAGTAGTCAATAACCATAGAGTTTGAAGTAGTGCCGATAAACACAAATCGTTCAGCGGCAGCACTCTACAAAGTAACGCGTCGAATGTGACAAGTTCATCCTCGACACTCCCGCGCATTAGGACGCGCCTCGGCGCCTGCGCACGGCACATGCATCGTTTTAAAACCCTCTTTCCGTCCCGCCGACTCTGACGAATTAAGTTATTAACGAAACGGGCAGCTGCTCTACACAAATCAAAGCGGCTACTCCACTGAAAGCATCGCTGCTCATAGACTTTACGACCTTTTAACGGCCCTTTCATATCCAAGTTTCAGTCACAACGCTCTTAGCGAGGGCGGGAGCGCGATTGTTTCCATGACAAAATAAATTAATGCGGGTGACTCGTAAACGTATTTATTTTACGCTCTGTCTCACGATATCCTCGGTATTGTGCTTTGAAGTTAAACATCGAGCTTTGACGTTTCGACACCTTTGATGTTCTTGCTAGATAGTGACGCTGATACGTTCCCTAATAACGTCACTGTTCCATAAATCATATCTGGTACGTTTGTAGAGGCGGGCGTAAGTTTGTTTTGCGCGTAATATTACCTAATACCGTAACTGCTTTGATGTACCCGCTCCGGCATACTAAGCTCGGGGAGCGCGGTTTCGTACATCGTCAGCAATAATTCCACTTAGCGTAATGTTGCGACGAGCAATATTATCTCCGCGCGTGGCCTCCTCTTGTCATCGCTTTGCTGGAAACATCGTAAAACGGTGCGGTTATAAATTATTTACTGTTCTGAAGCGTGTATTTGTCACCCCGGGCGGAGGTGGGTATTAAGATATTGCTCCGTATTCCTTCGGGCCTCATTACAGGGCGGGGTCCGGGCGCGTCTAATATTTCATCCTTACGGTCCCTGACGAGCCTGCACACTACAGCATCTTCCAAAAACGATACACACAACGAGCAGTTTTTTCATTATCATAAAACTCGTGGCGTGTGCTATTTTTCCGAAAATATTTACTTACTCTTCATTTCATTAAGGGCAAATGCTTCGTGGGAAATTCTGAAGAACGATTCGCTAAAAAGGTTGTTTTGGTGGTAGTTACATTAAGGTAATTGGTGTACGGCTGCGAAACACTTTTATGGGCCATCGCAGCGGTCGTTTGGGGCTGCGCTAGACCAATCATTGTCAGTCTCCGCCGCGGGCCAAATTTAATACGGAATACTATGTTAATGGAACGAATTTAAGTGCCCAACGGATAGATTGCTTCTCGAGATTTATAGAACAACAAACCGGCAAAGCGGTGCTAACATTAACGGATACAAATTTACGAGCCAAGTTCTGTTTGCTTCGATCTCAAATCTAGTTCAAATCAAAGTAATCAGTATCGCTTCAATCTAATATCTAGTTCATATGAAAATAATCAGTATTACATCACTCAAACATCTACTTCAAATCAAATAATCAGGATTGCATCAGTTGAAAAATGACTGTCCCATTTGATTGTTATAATTGCGATTGTGCCCTCCCCATCATAAGGTCTACGGATCAATTTACTCTCACAATGACCTTAATATAGAGTCATCTCGGTGGAATGAATGGGCAGTAATCATTTTCATGCGTTAAAGAAATTCTATGTCGATGTTATCTCGAGCGTGAGCCTTAAAAAGCACATGTGGAGATGCGTATCGCAGCCTCTGTTAATTACTTTTGACACGCGGCATATGATTCAATTATCGCATGATTTATAAGAGTAGTAGGGTCGCATTCGGCGGAAAGACTTGCCATCAGTGTATTTAAGCGTTCATCATCTCATTAATTTCAGATCGCGTTCCCAGCACAGATGGCGAAATCAAGACGGTAGCTTGTTTTTTTAGGGAGACGATGTTAACACGCTACCGAGTGTGTGGCCTGACGCGGAATTCGAAGCACGGCAAAAGTTGCATGAAAAACTGTTACGTTACCCATGATTAGTTCAACATTTAGCGCGGCTGTAAATCTTGGAATTCTTGGGAGGAAATGTCGTTACAAATCTTGCTCGACACTTTTAAAACTATAAATTGTAGTGTATCGCGTGCCGCATCTTGCGCGGGTTGTTCACATAAAAGAGCTTTAATTGCTTAACTCATCCGTCCCGCAGCACATAACTCAGTGAACCGCTTTCACACCAAAGCCTCTCGTACTAGAACCTGTAGTAATAAATACTAATTACCAGCGGAATACACGATAACATCGCCGAAATTCCTAACATTATAGTACCTCATGAGTTGTTGATGTAAAAAACCAGCCGTTCCATACATTGTAAATCTTGCGTGACGCATAATAGTCTTAAGAGTTTTATTTATCGCTTTCGGTCGTTTAAAGTGAACTGTTTAATAAATATTATCAGTTTAGCCGTCAACAAACGTGAGAAGATAGCCGGTGACCTGGTTCGTGATACTTGGCTCATTTCGGGGATTAAACGTGATCGTTTCCGAACGACATTGCCTTCTGTTTGTCGATTCTTGTCTTTACAATAAACATCGCGGGTTGGTTTAGGGATCCTCGCGTTTCTTACGAGCATCTTTTATAATTAGACCCAGTTCGAAATGGCTTTGCTTTCGAGTGTTTTCGAACGACAAAAGGCGGCTTAAAATAGCTTTAAATGGAATCCATTCGTTTAATTCATAATGCTTCAATGACATCTCCAACGAGCAGTATTTAAAAGGTAATGTTTTTTAAATACGCTTCCGGTTCAATAAGATGGAGTGTTCCGTAACATCAAAAAACATGAAGAGGATAAAAAGAGCTTGCACGTGGGACTTTTAAGAACCTGTTCAATAAAAAAGCCCTTACTTTGCAGATTATTTTGATGCCCATTCATTTCAAGTTTCGATAGTAAAATTAAAAGCTTTGGATATTTCCAAATAAAGATAGCTTTATCAAAAAACTGATTCTAGGGTTATCAATAAACGCATTTAATTTGAATAATACCAGCTTATAAAGTTATCACCAACGAATACATTTTCATAATATTTGTTTTGGAATGAGCCATTTCGAACACAACAATGAAGTAACAAACTCGTTAGTGGGACAACATCTTGGCGGGGTTCCCACATTTGCCACCACATGGCTCGCATTGAAACATATCTCCGGCACTGCAGCCTACTTTCAATAAATCCGGATTATCATTTATTTAACATACACCGACACGAATAGACACAGACAAAATGTCTTTTATTTTTTCTGTGGGTAACAAGGTTCAAAATTGAATAAGGTTTGGTGACAAATGTGCAACCGTGGTTCGACATTGTGCTTTCAGTTTTGAGGAAGTGCGTGTTATTGCAGCTTATGTCTCGGAGCCGCCCGCTGAGATATTCGAAGCACCCGTCCGTTTTTTGTGACAGACCAAACCGAGTGCCATAAATAATAGGTAGGGGTTCCCGAAGCGAGCTTTGTAATAAATTCGATGCTCTTTTGGTAGCGAAGTAGCGGCCCATCTACGATTGAATTATGGTGATGCGTTAAGCCGTCCGACTCAGTTGGAATCCCTATTTTTTATTTCCATTTCGCGCTGAGCTTCTGCTTATTGAGTCATTATGTGTTCCCAGAAAGCAACGCTCAGCGTACTACAATAAGCTTGTTTTGCTACAAGCTTATATCGAGTTACTCCTCCCGTCCATTTGTAAAAGACAACGCACAGATGGCGCGGTACATCCGGATAAGTTTACTCTTAAAACAGAAGACATTGAAATCACATGGGACCGTCAATATTTCCTTTCCTAGGTACAAAGGCTATTGTCTGTGGCGGGCGGTTCTAAACTAAGATAGATTAAGGCCAGTGCCTCGGACGCACGACACGAGGCAGTTTACCGAACCATGTTTGGGGACCTATTCTGTTTACCTCTAGCGTAGGCACTGTCCTTGTAATGAAATATGTATAGATATTTCAACACAACATTAAAGACAACTCGGAACTCGAACAAGGTTTGCTCTAGGCAATGGGTTTTCCTCTTTCCTAGATTTTGTAGGAAATCTAATTTGTCATGTAAACTTACGCGAATGTCGTGAATGTGAAGTACATAAATCTAATTTAAGCTAACAGGCGTGTTACTTAATCTGATGTAGAATTCGAGGTGAATTTCAAAGTCGTGTTACGAGACACGTTTTGAACAACAATTTCACGCTGACTACAGACTCAAAATAATTTATGAATCTTTGAAATATGTATCTGACTTTCGAGTTAGATACCTGTCACTGGAAAGTCTTGTTTGGTCGGCGCGGGGCGGCGCGACGCGGTGTAGTGTTACTGAGTAGATAGCGCGCGGTGGCTTGGCTGGAGGAGTGCGTCCGCGCAGCGGAGTGCCTCTCAAGTTACCCCCGGATAAGTCAATCACTAGAAACGTCCACGATTTACCCAAAATAAAAGGAACCGTTCCGATCGCGCGTGTGGCGCTCCTGGTATAATGCGTAGCGACAGCCGACATGTTTTGTGCGAGAAAATAAAATTGATGGAACGGGAACGCTGCAGACCTAAATAGCGCAGTCATTCGTGCTGTAGCTAAACGCCTTTGTCTATTTTATAACCGGCGTCACGTCTCTCCGTTTCGTTTTCCTTTTGTTTTCGTGTAACGTATTAGTTTTTCCGACGAGTATTCGTGTCGCACGGAAATTGCTCTGTCACAAAATGTTTACGGCTAAGCGATTCGCGTCCTTTATGAAAACGACTGCTTGTGTTTTACAGTTTAACTATGAAAGGAAGTAATTGGACAAGTGGTGGTTGATTCGAGCGGTTGTGGGACTCCAATTTCCGCTGAGCGTGCAGTCTTCGGCGAGCAAATAGCTCTTACAAATCAAACAGGGCCGTCTGGTGAATCCACATATCAACTTCGCATTGTTTCTCTCCCGTCATTCGGGGCTAACCAGAGGCGTTTTCGATTATCCGCCCTCCGGAGAACAAAGCCGGTGACCGCAGAGCCGAGTCAATTACATAGTTCAACAACTCAGCCCTTATAACTTTCATGGGCTACCACCGGAATACAGAAAAGGGTATCTGTTTTCAATACTCGGGTCGAGCGATACGATTGACCCTTTCGAGTGTCCGCATTGACTTTTAAATTACTAATCCCGCGGGAGTAAACAGAAAGAGCGCCTCCGGGTGCGCTTGTTTACACGGTCGAGTAGTACTTGCATATCTTCATTAGCCAGCGGCTCGCTTGCTCAACACTCGTGCGGCGCCGCTATCCCTGGGAATTCTCGTTACATTTCCTTACTTTCTCAGCGCGAAATGAATTCAAACGACGACACAAATGAATTTTATCTCTCTAGCGACATCCGAGTGAACAGAATTTACTTAGCGATTAAACAAAACGCTGAATTATGCATACGCACAAAATTGATACGTATCTAAGAAAACATACGCATTAATGAGTCGTACATTCTTTCACATCGCTTTTAGGACGTAACTCTTTTTCCGGAAACAATTCAACTAGTCGGCCGTCTATTTTAGATATATATAAATAGGGGATACTATAGGGGGTTATTAATGTTTATCTAAACATCGGAATAAGAATGCGTTCGGCGGACGAGTGAACGCGCCGGCGGAGGCAGTCGACCGCGGGTTTCCAACTGATGGCTCTATACTTCGCCGTCCTTTTTTCTACGTCAGATACAAACAGTACCCTTTCAACCCGAATGAATTACTTAATTTTTCTATATCGAGCACGGACCCTCGGCGCTACTCGACGTCGAAATAAATGAGCGTTATCCATTGTGTTAAAGGAAGCGCGGTGCCTTGAATTGGGTTCGAGTGGTTTTTTGGTTCATGAGCAGTGAGGGGAGTAATTTTTGGGCAAATATTTGCCAGTTTATGGTTTTGAATGCAATTTCATTATAAGTTAGAATAGCGTGGGGTTTATTGTATTAAAAGTTCACATCAACCCTTTTCGAAATGTTTGAACAGGCTGTGTACCAGATGAAAAATACAGGCGATTCCAATTAATCTTGCTTTCTTCTCAATGATTTTGAATGTATATCAAACTAAAGAAATGTAACAGTGCGGACATTAATAACGAACTTCATCTATAGCTTTTAAAATTCCGACTGCTATTATAATAAAACCGGCACAAATACAGAGTAGCGGTTTAGCGGTCTCCATTGGAATGAAACATTAAATATTATTAATGAGAACGTTACTGTTCGCCGCGATATGAATGTACAATTGTGTGTACAATTGCGAGCATTAGAATGGTCATCTACTCATTTAAAAATCATATAAAATCTATTGTTTTGCTTACATAGACAGGCTTCAATGTCGCATTTTGATAAGATAAAACCTTCAGATGATTTAGTGTTGAAAGTAATACATATTTTGACTGTAATGATGGCTTTGGATTTGGTTTCCGTTGCTAGTAAGTGTACAGAAACGCATTCTCTTTCGCTCTACTGATTATTAATGATACGAAATAGTTAATAACGGCAGGCAGATAGTAAAAAATAAACGATTAAGAGTGTTAAACTACCGTAACCGATCGGAATTCGGTTCGCCAGTTTCTGGTAGGCTATTGTATTCACAATAATAGGTCTATTTATGTTTTGGGTGCTGTTTTTGTTGGAAAAAGTTTAATAATCACCCGTCTACCTGGGAAGGTGTGCCATCCATCACGTGTTATAACGAGAAAATATGATTGTCTGTCTTTATTGCCCTTTCTAGGAATACAAGTCTCGTATAAAATGGAGGCTTACGTCTCTATTTGCAAACATTGTACGATGAAGTTATAAATTAACTTTATATTGCCTTTTGTGTCGTTTGACAATGGCATTTTTATCGAGCATGACACGTTTGATGTCTGCTTCAGCTGCTAGACAGTTGAATAAAACATTTTATGTTTGTACATTTAACATAGCTATGTTTGGAGATGACTGAGGGCTTGTTTCGCCGTAACGGCGTATGTAACTCTTATTGTGGGTGCAGAGTGTATAAATTTGAATGCAAGATTGTTGTGACATGGGAGTGGTAAATTTGTGTATCCAATATGCAGATTAGTGGAAGGATACTCGTCCGCGCCGCCCCACGTTCCGTTCCGAACACACGCACGTTGCTAGAGTGGAAATTATCATTGTTCAATTTGTATGTACGTGATTCCGTGTATCTACCTACTCTCAAAGTTGATGGGACAAGCTGCTAGTATAGGTAGGTACAGGTAGGTATGAAAATAAAAGCTTTATGAAACGTATAGTTAAAAAAACAATGTAGAGCAGTTCTTGTCGAGTATTAACAATATTTTGACATTTTCTAAAGTCAACAAAACTTTGTGAAATCTGAAAGCAAGATGCTTGATGCTGGCAAGTCGCCAGATACGAGATACAAATGAATATTTTAAAGTTTTTAGTGCAACAAAGGCAAATTAGTACGGATTTTTGTTTTATAAATCCGCAGAGTGTTTTTTTTCTAAATAGCCTATTTCGTCACACTGCTGGGCAAAGGCCTCCCCTCACCTTTCGGAGTTATTAGACATGATTAAAAAACATTAGAAGAACTCACCATTCTCGTAGGGAATGTGTATATTTCTTTTTATTTGGGAAATAATCAATTTTTTTATCGTGCAGAGATGCCTTCTTTTGACTAAAATCTCGCCTGATCGTCTCAAACCTCTCTGTGTTGTCTCTTTCGTCTGAAATCTCTTTAAATTATATGTTACAAAACTAGCACTAGGTTTAAATATTGTTAAAACTAGTAATAATAACAGCACTGCGCTGTAACAGCAGCATTCTTCATCATTATTTATTTATTTATATTCAAGAACACTATAAAGATATCTTTGAAACCTGAAGAGCCTCCGTGTGCCATACGCTTAAGTTTACATTACGATTCGCCCCACAATGCCTCAGTGCACAATGTAATCCAGTCTGCCCAAGTCTACCAGTGCACATTAGGATACAAATAAATGTGCATATCATTACATTACACTAACAAGAACTGTGTGTGGTCTGTATTCCAACATCTCAGTATACATTATACACTTTTAATTCCAACACTTTTTTTAAATCGAACACTTTTTACATTTGTGGCAATTAATGGTCTACAAGTCGGGCCGTGTAAGCCATTTAAGTCATTTGGGTTATTAGAT
Organism: Eupithecia subumbrata; assembly: GCA_949316285.1. NCBI lineage: Eukaryota > Metazoa > Arthropoda > Insecta > Lepidoptera > Geometridae > Eupithecia > Eupithecia subumbrata. The sequence goes on along the minus strand of OX438644.1, from coordinate 24,602,598 downwards.
GAAGGCTTGAATTCGAGAACGAAACCTTTAATTAATTAACGGCTATTAACCAAATGATAGTTATTCGGGTCTGCCTCGGGATAGGCCGTGGTATACCGATTCTAATGAAGGTGCTTTGCTGGTTTGATATTGGTTTTTAGGGAACATTTAACGTTTCTAAGGCTAATGATCGACTCAAATGTAGGAAGTTTTACCTACAGCGAAGAACACACGTGGGTAGAAGCTATTTTGCCTTTCAGCATTGGCTGGGCGGAACAAAGTCGGAGCACAACGGAACTTGTGCAATGCTTTCTCGCATATGAATACCTACATACAAGATTTTGCTCTCAACGCTAGTACTTTTCTCCTACGCTCTCAAGCTGAATAGTTCGTTTTTTTCTTGTCTATGGATAAGGACGAGTCATCCAAAACGTCAAAATCATCACATTCATTCGAAAGCTCACCGTACACCCCCACTCGCTTCCACCTGGATCAAAGTTATTCATTTTGTTCTTTTGTAACATGTTAACAATGCTCAGTGGAGCCTAATGTGATGACTTGCGAGAATCGTCGTGATTAGAAGAAGCATTGTTTATTCATTTCTAAGCAGCTGTTCCGAGCTGATCGTTATTCAAACACAGCTACACAGCTGGAGCCTGGAATCTGAGAAATCATTCGCATAAAGAATCATCAGTATTTAATCTCTTTCATGACAAAAAAGTTCGCTCGTGACGTTTTGGGATAACAATTAACTTTCAACTAACTTTCAACGATAAGTCTGCCTTTTTACTGTTTATATTTTTGATTTAGATATAATAGGTATTTTTTCAATTTTGTTATTTTTAAAAACAATTAAGTGCTTATTCGTGCATTCGTTAATAACCAAAAAAAAAATGTTGAAAAAAAATTTTGGATTTGGTGACTACGTGAATTCCAAAATTATAGAAACACCAGCTTCTGCCCGCGTCTTTGCATGCGTATTTTCGATAAAATAAGTAGCCTATTATCTAAGTAAGGCTTTGTTCTTAACGTACCTACGCCAAATTTCATCGTGATCTGTTCAGCCGTTTTGGAGAATTCCTAGGTAACAAAATTCAAATTTCATAAACTTTCGGTTTTAATAGTAGTAGGAAGTATCTTTTTTTTTATTTTTTACTTAGATCGATGAACCAAGGTGATAGGAATGTAGCCAAAGCTTTTGTTTCAAAGCAAAAAAAGCTCAAAAACGAAGCTCAGAAATGTTATTCATAAATCGAATTCCAATTAAATGAGTTTCTAATCTCCGAGAAAAAAATCTCTCACCACAAATTAAGTATCAGATTACACACAAAAATATGCTAATGCGACTATAATGGACCCGAAACAATAAGATATAGTAATAGAATACCAAGGCCCTCCATCAATCATCCGATAAGAAGCAGTCATGCAGAAACCAGGCTACCAGCTACTTACCTGTTATGACCAGAGAAATATACCTATAAGAATTGTTTTTGAGAGAGTGCCAATCGGAATTTCGGCTGAATTTTGATTGTGAGTAACTCGCAAAACCGGCTCTTTTTTGTATAGACTCATGTATGGACGAGGCAGCGGCGACGGCGGCGCCCAGACACGATCATTACGCGATTCTGCGGTTCAAAAAACGTTGTGCTCCGCAACTTGCAACTCTAAAGCAATAAAGCTAAAGCTTACAGATATCACCGGTTTCATGTGTAAATAGTCTAATAATATGATCTTATCTAAAATGGAACTCATCATTTATAGATCTGTCCATCGGCGGCGCTGGCCAAACGTTATTAATAGATTTATATCACGTCATCAAATGAATCTTATACCGCAGCTAATAAGGATATGGTTAAGACAAAATAAATAAAAAGTTTAAGCGCCACTATAAAACTATGTATGTATAATGAAGGCTTGACAAGTGACTTCTTCCGACGTCGATAACGTACCTATAATTCCATCCTATACTCAATATAGATAGGTATTTAAAGGGCACTACACTACAGCATCTCAAGAATGGGGAAAAAAGTTGCTGATGCTATTTTAGCTATCTAAAAAGACAGATGTAAAAGCAAAGATAAGTTTTAATAATAACAAAAACAAAATTAAAAATTTTAAAAACCTCCCGACAGATTTTCATGAAACATGGCTAAGAACACTCGGGATAAAATTATGATACACACAAAAAAAAACTAAACGAAAATCGGTTCCTCCGTTTGGGAGCTACGATACCGCAGACAGATACACAGATAGACACGTTAAACTTATAACAACCCTCTCTTTTTGCGTCCGGGATTATTAAATAACTAGACATTCACGCAGCATCATACCTACAGATCCAAGCTAAGCAGAGCTTATGTTAAGGGGACTTACTCTTATAATCAGAAGAAAGGTCTATATTTTTTCTTGTGTTAATCTCACAAGTGCGAGTAAATTAGTGTAATTCAACCATAATTATGTCCAAATGGTGCAGCTGCTGTTTATTACCTATGCCCTAACGGTCAACCAGTTTCGTCAGCCCGGTAAGTACTTCGAGTAACAAATTATTGCTCTCCACACCACTTATAAAAACACCACATGCAGAGCAGGAAATGTTAGACAAATCATAATCTTTTAGCTACCTTTCCGATCGAATTCATAAGCACAATAAAAATACATATGTCCACGATATTTCTACTGATAAATATTCGGAGATATCAAATAAAGGTTACCTAGATACATAATAAGCTAACAAAGAACGCTTTGTTTGACAGTAATACCACAATTCTTATGCGGAATGGCTTAATCTGAATACTGGTACACTTTCAATATGATAGAGATCTAAACCCACAATCATGGAAAGAAAAATTACCCATTTTCAGTGAAATATTGTTTTAATTTTCATAAAGTCTATGGCGAGTGAATCACGCGCAATAACGGACATGACGTCATTTCCCGCACTGTCAACCTCATGCCATTGGCGGAGGTATTTTACAACGTGCTATCTTAAGTTAAAACACCCTCATGATTGCATGGGGGTTTATGATGCGACGGTGAAATAGTGGTTCTAAATTCCTGCCTAAAACCGTTCGGTTGTAAAGTACTAAAACTAAAACATCAGTCAACATTAACGGACACTAATTCTACAAAAACGAGTGACGATTTCGAAACGTCAACCAAGACATTCCGAGATAGTAGATTAGTAAAACAGATTAGTGAGTAGTTAATAAGTATATGGCAGTAGATAACTGCGTTCAAAGTTTTTTACGTGATAGTATCGACTATCGAGGAATGGAGTGTATTACGCCCCGACAGTACCGAGTCAAGGAGATGAAAGTATGATAAAAAGTTCAATATCATTATACATGAACCAACATGGAGATACTTAACAAGATTGTATGGCTCGTGTGTAGATAATGATTGTATTTTATTAGATCTGTATGTTCTACACGGGTAATTCATGTATCTCGATTTGATAGTCAATTGCAGGTTTTTTTTCTGGTTTTAACGAGACGGCCGTTGCTCGTCCATTTAAAGGTTGATTGATTGAATGATGCGTCGAATTTGATGATGCTCTGTAGTTCTATATCATGAAATTGGTGTATAGCTTACGTTATCTGATTGATCAGATTTGGAAAGCTTTAAGTACTGTTATCCAACACCATTTGAAACAATTCAATACTCGCAAAAATTATATAACAAATAGGTACTTTCATGTTTCTCATAAATAAGCAAATACGCCATAAAAATTACCGAACTAAGTTATAAAAATCGAAAACGAGGAAATGTCAACTCCATTTACGGGCATAGCATTAATAATTTCAACCCACGTCAGACCTATGATTATACCTTTCGGAATATCAAATAGTCTAATAAAATTACTAATAATATGATTTCACCTTTTTAAATTGTCACGCACTTTACAATCATTTACATAACACCTCTACGCGCTGTAGTGGTGCATGTTAATGCGTTGACTCTACGTAACGCACTCTATTGAGTATTCTCCAACACGGCATGAGTTAGGGGAATGACATAATGCATAGGTAATAGGAAAACCTTAACACTAATATTAAAAATTCGAAAGTTTGGATGTTTGTTACTTCTTCACACCGAAACTACTACAGAGATTGAGCTGAAATTTTGCATAGGTGTAGCTTCATTCCTGGAAGCGAACTTATTTTTATCTTTTAAATCAGTTCGCATGGCATAGAAATAACCTTTAAAAGATCCCCTAGTACAATCAAATGATCCTATCCATTAATTGTCTGGTAGAGATCGCTCTTGACCAATAAGACCGCCACTTATCACTTAGTTTTCAAGCTGTTTTGTTGTACTGTTTCTATCGATAAGTGTGCAATAAAGAATTTTCTATCTATCTTAAACGTTTCCATGGAAACAACGCGTGTGACGCCGCGGGTAGTAAATAGTTACAAATAAGTCAACAATGAACCTGGTTTGTTTTAAGAGTAATGTAGGGATAGTTGCCACAGGTAGTATACTGGCGTGGCTGCAAGTAGCCCATACGTAATCTATCAATACTTAGGTACTTGATAAGTCAATTTCAGGAGTTAGCTTTTGACATGTCGCTCGTATCTCAACTGCAGCGTTGAATACCTAAGTTGCCCTAGGTTTAATGGATCTATTTCAGCGGTTACAGACGCTTCGCTGAGCCCTAGGGATCTGCAGAGCACAGCTTGAGTATGGCTGATCTAGTTGATACTAATAATATCACCTTAGCAGATTTGTTAACATTTCATGGCCCAAGACTCATTTAGTCTATGTGCAGCTCCTCGTGTGCCGACGCTCCGGGTCACACCGCCGAGGCTGAGCAGAGAATGCGATATACATATTTATCAAACTAGAACTAGATCTATGAATAGTTATTTGTTCAACAAGTAGGCAAAACAATTTTTTGTTGAACGTGCCTTTTTTTATGAAGGTTGCATTGTTACCAATTCGAATTAATTTTTTCAATATGTTGATTAATATTCTTCATTCCACATGTGAGCCAAACCCGTTTTTTCTCACTGTTTTTTAGCTGCATATTCACCGTTTTCGAGCGAGAGTGGTGAAAAGGTTATTTATCGCGTATGTTTTCAAATCGCGAAACTTTGAAATGTTTTAGACCTAGATTAATTCAGATAAATATTTTACATTTACTTACTCAAATTATTTAAGTGATACTATTAAGGAATGATTAAATATTTTTGAATGGAACGATCGTGAAAGCCGTCGCTCCTCGCAGTATTTTATAAAGTGTTCTAATATAGCTTTCTAGGGAGCTGTTTACGTTCTTTTAACGATGTTACACCCAATGAATCATCTGACAGTTCAAGGGCGGTGGCACGACGGCTAGGTAACTAGTGTTGCAGAAAGATATGGAAGGAACAGTTTTTGCGGCTGTGTAGGCAGATTTTAGATATTTAATAAATATTGCTGGTGTTTTTTGTTATTAGGTATAGTGCGTAACCCCACACTTAGATAAAAAAAAAATTACATTCCCGTACTGAGTAGGATGCGGGTTCAAGTCCCGTCGAAGTCAATTTTTTTTGTTTCTTAGAAGTGATGCTGGACAATCTACAGCGTCCCCTAGCCCCAACTAAGCAGAGCTCGTATTATGGGTACTAGATGACTGACATACTTAATAAAGTACGTAACAAAGATAGATATTTTTTTATAATACATAGAAAAATGCCAAGAACACCCGGAACAAATATTTGCAGATCGTACAAATATTTGTCCCAAGGCGGGAATCGAACCCGCAACCTCCTGTATCGCAGGCGGACCTTCGCCCGCCGCGCCACATCGGTCTTCAAAAGCTGTAATTTGTATGAAAAACAAAAGACGATCGCGACAGCTTTATAAAATTAATTTCATGCCGTTCGTCTAACTTTTTTAATTAAGACCCAGAAATTCCTCCATTATTGTTAAATCCTATCAAATAAAATTAAAAATGAACAAAACATAATAATTCATACCAACTATTCCCACGGCAAAAACTTAGCTATAAACTTTTTATATATCTATTTGGTTTCGTCTCACAGCATTGTGCCTTAGCCCTTACATTTACACAAATATATTCCGCAGGTGTCTTCGTATTTACATACAATTTACAAAGACATTCGTTTTATAAGTCCCTCTTCAAGATCCGGTGTGATCGGTTTCGTAAAGTTTAAGTAGGTAAGTATCCTCAGCATAAGATAAATAAGCAGCTAAGCAGTAAAGCCAACAGAACTGAACCTACTACGAGCTTCGGAAAGTGGAAGTCGCTTGCGAGTTTATAAAAAGAAAGCATTTTTCTGACAAATCCTTTCAATGATTTCCAGAAAAGCAATAAATTTTAGCATGTAAATTAATTTTTGATATTCAAGTTAGTAACTACAAAAAAAAATCCAAAGTGCTTACTCTCAAGTGACGAATAGTCAATTCGTCACCAGAGACTTGAAAATACTGAGAACTTTGCTGCATGTCCAAGCAATAACATCTAGCATAAATGTGACGAATTCTCGAATACATGCCACATTTTTTAAGGCACTTTATCATTATGAAAACATTGATTACCATTATGACCACTTCACACAGCGACGGTTTCCAAATGTTTACTGCCTCGTAAAAATCTCAACGGAAGTTGTCATAAATTTGTAAAGAATTTTCAAGTTATGAGTTGCAAAACACGCATTCAAAGCTATTCTGTTAACAGGTATGAAGCAGCTATAAATATCTTTATAATGTACAAATCGATAGCACCTTTCTAGAAATAGACAAGGCAGTAATTTTAAGTCAGGCCGTTAGGGCAATTTATCGACAATTATAGACTAGACTACAAGTGAATTAAAAATAGGTATTTGAGCTTACTTAACCTAGTTTACGACAGGATAATGTGAGTTTAGCTTTATATCAAAAGCAAAAACATGACTTTATTTCCATGTCTTCTTTAATTTCAAAAAAAATACTTTTTCTAGAGTCAAATTTCTTTTAACACTTTCATTGCCCATGACGCACATGGTCTCCTTGGGCTCCCTGAAGCTGCGACGCGCTCCTCCGGGTCACACCGCAGAGTCTGACCAGCGAATGTGTAAAAGAAATTACAAAAATAATTTTTAAATTCTGTTTTTGAATTATCGGTGATTATGACTAAATAGGAAGCACCGTCCATGACGAAAAGAAGCAGGAAGATCTCAAAAATCGCAAATTCTTTATTTTCGCAATCTATACATTGTCGCTCCACTTTCAACTTCAGGCATTGCAAGAAAAAGGTAAGCTTTATAATCGTAAAGTGGACGATACCGGAAACGTTAGGCAAACAAAGCACATTGAGTTGTTGGCCACCCCGTCCGGGACGCGCCGCCCACGACCAGTCGTGACGCGCACTGCCTTCTGCACTGGGTGCAGGCAGAGTTGAAGCGAGAAGCGATTATACATGGAAAATCATTCTACACGCAGCTTTGCACTGACCATTGATACAAGAAATCAAATAATATCGCAAAAAATTTTGACTTCGACGGGGCTTGAGCCCGCATCCTTCCGTCAGTACCGGAAAGTGCTAACCAACTACACAACGAGGTTCAAGTTCCGATATTATTTGATTTCTTAGAAATTAGCCAGAGCGTGAAGCTTACGCACTATAAAAACAAAAACATTGATACGAGCTATCAACAAAACACACAAACGACAAGTAGAAGCCAGAAGGATTTTTTTCCTAAATCGATGAAACCGCTCGCAAAACTTGCACTTTTAATTTAAAAAAATTGTGTTGAAAATTATTGATAATGTGAGTTAAAACATTTGAGTGAGTGTGCTTACAAGCTTCCACTACATATTTTCACTGTACATTCTGTTACTTCACATTTTGTCAGTTATTTAAAATGTCCTCATAGAATTTTTCACAATTCCAGGTAAAATATAAAAATATTTTAACTAACTAAAAACGCGACCAATTTAATTTACCGGTTTTCATGAAAAGTTTACGAGGAACGTCAATATTTACAATGAACATCTATATTTACAATGAAGCAAAAATTACACGATGCGTGAATTGAGTAACAGTTCAACTGAATTAAACGCAATTCACTTACCGGCTGCACTCGTACCGAACCCTATGCTCACGTAAAGTTTTATATCCACCGCTGATATCTCTCGCGATGCGCTCGGAATATCAATAAGAAGCGCAAACTACAAATGAAATACTCTACTGTAAGCGAATCTTGTTTAGCGAAGGTGTTGTTTTAAACAGCTTTAGAATTTCTGTTTAGTTTATAAATTGATTTTGTTAATAACTTCCTCGCTGCTTACCCACTTTATGAAATCGATACCGTTTAAACTTTGATGTATAAAGTTAAGAACACATAGCTAACAGCTGTGAGCTAGCACGTACATGCGTGCTGTTGACAAGGTTCTCGCTAGCATTAACGCATTCACTGCCCAGCCTCCGCTACACCGGGCCGGAGGAGGACGTCTGCGTCTTAGGCCATGAAAGTGTTAAGCAAGAAACATCCCACGTCACGCAACGTACGCGACGCTTTATGAGATCTGGACGCTTAAATTAGTATGAAAACAGATTGCCTAAATACACTTAGCGTACGCCACGCTATCCATGATTTCTTCATACATTTCGTGGCGAGCCCTTGGCGTGGGCTTAGTCTGTTCCTAAGTTTAGAAACACAAAGTGACGATGACCAGAATTTTCATTGAGCTTAGAGAAAGAAACATCACGAACAAAGAACTTCCGAAGAACCCGAACTAGTTGAACTCTGAACAATGAACTCAAAACCGAAGTCAAGCACGGTATGAAAGTAAATGAATTGACGAAAATTCAATTGATTATAAATTCCAAAAGTTTTTAATTACAGCGTACGGTGACGTTACGATAAACGTGAGGTGAAACCCACGTCAGTTGATTATCTCCTACGGGGCCCATTATATTAGGGGACGCTTTTATTGTGCAGTAAATATTTTATTTGACGATAAGAGAGAATATAGATAAAACAAATTGATCGTGCTGGACTAGAGTTTTTGAAGGTTTAAGTGAGAAGTGGGCGTAAGTTAATTGATCTGGTGAGATTGTGCAAACAGCATTTCACTTACTATCATCGGTGTTCATTTAATATTCTTGTCTCAAATTCAATAGTTAATTGCTTTGATTATTCGACTGTGTGTTTGTATTAAATATGCACGTGTTATGTGCCTTTAACAGAGGTAGTGGGTTCAGTAAACACACTCTACATTTTCGTATTATGCTCTATTTATTTGTATGACAGTTTAAATGTTAGCACTCTTTAGTGAGTTTTCTAAGCTTTTTGGTTTTCTCATGACCGACAGGTATTGGTATGGATCAGTTGAGCTACATCTAGATTGATTGCAATAATCAGCTGTTAGCTCAACTGTTTCAATTCTAAATACTTAATAGTTCTAATTATGGCTTTGAATTATAACTTAAGCAACCCATAAGTATATTTAAACTGACATTTCCAAGTGTGCTTTGTGCTCCTACGGCAAATAAATGACTATGAATTTGTTTAAATTCTTTAATTGTAATTTTTTTTTTCATGGTCATGTTCATTAACCCAGTTTATTCTACTGAAATTTTTTCTCCTCGGCAGAGGCCGACAAAGTGGCTGACAAAACCTGAAGACCTAGAAAAAACTGAAGAAGAACTGAAAAAACCTGAAACCTCAACCTCGACAGCCTGTATTGGTCCACTGCTGGAAGCAGGCGTCCTCTTGATGAGCGCCTTATTGGCTTTTATCACATGGGGGTTTGTGCCCATAATCCTCACGCTGGGCATGCGGGTTGGGGATCGTAGTTCAGTGGTAGAATTGTTCTGCAAGGGGCGCTGCTGCCCGCCCCCGGTGGATATCCCTTAATCGCTTCTTACGACACCCGCGGGAAGAGTTGGGGTGGTGCAAATTTTAAGCCGGCACAACACAGATATTTTACTTTATACTTTGTACTTTTATACTTTACAAAAAACTACTACGGGCAACATCAATTTCCAATAATTGTAAAAACTATGTAAATCGTTACTAAATAAATTACTTTAAAAAATACCTGGTGAATTGGCCCCTTCTAGGTCATAATATATTTATATAATTTAGGAATAAATCAATCAATTACATAAACATGTCGATCTTCATGATACACATTTAATTATGTTTGCAATTGATAGTAAATGTAAATTACATTCGAGATTAATATTCGCATTCCACAATACGCTGACGCGAACATACAAGCGCTACGAAATCAAATATTGTCTCAAACATATTAAACCCAGCATAAAGCTCTAAAATCAATATAATCGTGTTTAACTATGAGGCTAATTTCGTTGGATTTGCCTGTACATTAGTCGCGAGCGTTGCCGAAAGCGATAACCCCTTGAAATTATACAGGGATATATACATTATAATGCCTCTATAGAGATATAAAGTAACCAAACTTTCAGGTGGGGTGTGGAATCGAACACTGAATTCAGGAAAAATATTAAAAAAAAATCCCGCCTTTAGTTTTCGAAAAATAAAATAAATACGGAATTTTCACTACATTACGCAAACGACTGATGCACGTGTATAATTGACACTAAAATATGATTAAAAGGTCTACGTACCTTGTGTACACCTTTTTAGCAGATAAACAATTTTTTACGGGGGGCACCCACGACCGGACACGCGATATCGCAGCAGCGCGCGCGGCGGCGGGCTGCACGTGTTGTAGTTATGTAGGAAGCTAGCCAATTCATTCCAATTTTCCCATTTCTGTTTTCATCTCGTGGTATTCAATATCTGAATAATGCATACGAGCCATTTTTACGCACAAAAAACCGATAAGCGCCGCCGCGACCTTCACCTTGCGCTTGCAATGATGCAACTAAACGGCCATTGACCCTATGATAACATTTCTGTGGTGCGATATGAAAAAATAAAACCTAGTAGTGAATACCTTTTAGTAGGAAGGTGCATGTTTAATGAATGTACGTACTAACTATGCATTTTCGCGATAGAACGAGTGTAAAGACTTAAAATAATTTATTTATTTTTTAATTCCTAGAGGAAAATTGGAATGTATTTGTTGTACGTAGGCTCCATATCTAAGCACGCCGTGCAGCCTGTTCGCTTCCGCTGCAATGATGTCGCGGGTCGATGACCGCGGTGGCCGCTCATTAGGGCACCGTTTAGGTGTTATGGGCTTATAAAAGAGATGAATACAGGTACATAGGCCATTTTTTTTAATTCCGAATAGACACATGTATTATAGTCTATTGCCTAATGTTGTGAAAATTTCGTACCTGATTATTAAATTTTTCGAAAACTAAAGGGCGGGATTTTTTTTCAATATTTTTCCTGAATTCAGTGTTCGATTCTACACCCCACCTGAAAGTTTGGTTACTTATTTTTGTTACACCCTGTATAAACAGGAATATATTACAACTATGTTAATATTGCCTAATAATGTCAGTGTGGGTTTTGCTGAGAATCGGAGCGTTGCTGATTAGTGGAGCGAAACTCCACATTAATTTTTAATTTCACACATACACACTTACAAAGTGCGAGCCAAATGTTTGTTGAGTAGAAATCAAATTCATTTATTTACGGGCTGACTTAACTGGGCGCTTGGCACCAAATTTTTTAAGGTTATCGTTTGCTTGCAAAGTGAAAACGGTTGCGGTTGTGTAACGCGATTTTTTACAGTTTTATGAATGTTTTTAGGCCCTTTTGATTCTGTTGTCAACATAAACACCATCATTATTAAAGAAAGTTGGTTAAACATTTTCAGTTCAAATCTTTCCTGCCATTTTCCCACAGTACGTAGGTACCTTTTATAATCACAGTGTACGCTTATCGCTTATGATTATTGAATGAAACTTCCCCTTTTGTTCGGCACACTTGGCGGATTTTTATTAAGATTTAATTAAGTGCTCCTGTATACATAAGGCGCGTGCGAAGAGATTACACAAATCCTACTCTACCCCCTCTATTGTTCGCTAATAGAAACCAGTATTATGTGCTTTAACCCTAATAGTATGTTATCGAGAGCCTTATGTTTTATTCAGAGGAGATTAGGTGCGCCGTGCTGCGCGCCTTTAAGGATTTTTCATATTATTTTCAATGAGGCTGTCAGTTTTGTAATAGATAACTACGGAGTAGACTAAGTAATGTAACTTAGATTTAGTAGTTAGGTATAAAATCAATAAGTAGCATAAAAAAAATTAGAAAAAAATCTTAAAAATTTCTTAATTTTCGATCATTTTTTTGTTTTTCTCTTTTGAAATCTTGTCAAACTTCACATTATTATATTCTCTGCCTCTACAAAAGAAAATCAGTATTTTTTTTTCTTTTGACTGTATAGACAACAGGCAAATATATGTATATAAACTAGTTATAAAGTCAGATTTCACATTTCAATATGTAACTTTATTTGTTTAGACTTACAGAATAAGTACTTAAACAAGTCAAATTTTATAATATTATCTTTCTCACTCAACGTTATGTTATGATAGTTATGTATTGCACGTTTCTGAGTTTTGATAGCCTACTAAAGCAGTTTCCCGCTGTAACAGTCGTTAAACGGATCCTGCAAGCAACACCTGGGTTCCGCGGAGTCAGGCGAACTTTTTTATTGGCGAGGGGAGCGACTGCTACATTGTCTTCAAAACGCGAATATGGATAAAACTACGTATAAACCAATGAATATCTAGTAAAACATGATGAGTTAGTATGCTATAAAGGTTTTTGGTTTTATAGTGGTCTCATTTTTTGAATTCTAAGTATGAAATGTGTGCACATAATACATATATGAATTTCGTCGTCAATTTTATAAAAATAAATATAAAATAAATAAATATTGCTGGACAATTTACACATCATTATCTAGCCCCAAGCTAAGCAGAGCTTGTGTTATGGGTACTAGATAACTGATAAACATAATACAATAAACTACATAGATAGATATTTTTTATTATACATAGAAAACACCCAGACCAACGGAACAATCTGCAGATCGTACACAAATTTGTTCCGAGGCGGGATTCGAACCCGCAACCTCCTGCGTCGCAGGCGTACCTTCGCCCGCCGCGCCACGGAGGTCGTCAAAAAGTATGAAATGTGTGCATATAAATGAATGTAAGCATTCTTGACAGCATATGCAAAGAATATATCGTAAATATAAGTCAAAAATAAATTATATTTAATTTAGTTCACATAAAAAAGAACGAATTTATAAAATAAATCGGATTCTAACCTGCATTGTGTTATGCAGGGGGGTTACTTAATTCTTACCCTGTGTGTACCTACTACAGTACTATGTTTCAATGTCAATTCATGTCTCTAAAATATCAATTTAATGAGGGAAGTAAATATGAAAGTATGTGGTTAGTGAAAATAATTGGTGGGAGTAAATAAGCTAATTTATTCAATAATAGCAGGAATAGAAGATAATTCAGTACTCCGCGGGACACCGAGAGTTTGGTTAAAACAAAATGATTAAAGTGTCTGTTTTGATTAATTGACATTGGAATTGGATTCGGAAGCAATTCTCGTGCTAATTTATTATTTGTTTAGTTAACGCAATCGGTTCAATTCCAAATAGATCGCTTTAACACAAGATTTATCGCAAAATTATTATAATGAGCACATTTACATGTCGAAGCTGATAAACAAAATTTACATTTTAACTAAGTCTAAATACTCTCACACATATTTTATTACAATTTTGAATAATGAACGGTTAATGCAGTTTATTATTCAAATAATTAGCCAGTCGCCGTTACGTTTAGTCTATTTGCATAGTAAATTAACTTAGGTTCGTGTTTCATAACTGAATCCTAAATTTGTAGGTTTCCGAAGTGAAGTGCTTGTGTTAATGTTTTAATTAGCTTCGCATACTCATTATGTAAGCGCGCTACCGAACTCACCTCTAATATTATTTTGTAAATTTGTTCCTAAAGTGGTGGACAAATTTCGGTGAGCTAACCTAATTGTGGTTCATATTCATCAAGTTATTCGAAATATCTGAGGAGCACGCTCGGTTTGCCTCCTACATTCACCTACGTGAAGCGCACTCTCGTATCTATAACATGAATTAAAAATAATGCGTCTGGTAATATCCGAGGCAGCTACAAAAGGACGAGTCGGCCCGGTCCGGCTCGAATCGATGCCCGCTTGACAGGCAGCTGCAGAATCAAATTATGACCATTTTTATTCCTCGACTGCGGACACCTGCCTGACCCGGCCACGATTGACACCTACCCCATTATACCTCAATCCTCAACAAAAACCCAACAATAGAATCCCATATCGCAGGCGCATGAGAACTTATTATTGGCCCTTTATAAGGCAGGCCATTAATTTTTATACATCTTCATAGAATCCTGACCATTAGCCGAGGCGTGTGGGCAGTGGGCTCGCAGCTAAATAAAACTATTGTTGCGCCAAACAATTCATCGAAGTGAACATCTTCATGAGCCTCGGCTCTCTATTGTTGCTAGAAGCCCCTTCGCCCCGAAGCGACATTTTAGAAGGGAATTTATTGCCAATTTCAGGGAATGTTTACCGAAAAGTAAGTGAATGGTAGGCGAGTGAATTACTTATTGTAATGAAATAAAGGAGGCCAGATTGAAAGCGGCCGATGAAAGCCGACGTCGCTAGGACAAGCCACTGTTTGATGATAATGATTTATGGCAAAAATCGCGATGCGACCTCAAACTTGCAAGCGATAAATGTGTCGACGACGGGCGTATTGTTCGGCGCTTTATAAATAAAAAATAAAGTCATTAAATACACTGCCAAGGCACCCTAAAAACGTTTTATAGGCGTGTACAAAAATGTATACAAACAGCGTTAGTAGAATACAAACAAAGCAAATATCAACGGTGAGAAATTCTCTACGTGCTGTCATAACTGGCGTCGACCGCAGGTGCCAACAAAAACGTGCAGCCGCAAGCAAACCGCAGCCTCGTTCGCGGCAATCAACTCAATAGGTAGAACACCCGTAGATACTATATTTAGTACAAGTAAGAAGGGGATAGAGCCAGCACAAGGTGCATTGCCATCAACACGCGACACAACGCATTACTCCCAACAAATTACTAAGTAAACTCGAAACAAGTTACGAACGAGTTCGTAGAATCTGTCCGATCCGAGCACGCAACTTAATTAGTATCTACATTGTATCCGAAACGTAGTTGGTGATTACCCGAAGTCAGAGATTAAATGCGGTCACAAAATCTTGTGTTCCCGCTGCGTTAATGGTTCAGAAGCGCCGCTTTCCGAAACTGAACCTTCCGGTTATACCGCCATCAAGGAGCTCCGAGTTCGTTAGAGCTCCTGCAATGACTCGCTTAATTCGAGATAATTACGCTCGCAGCAAAACGCAAACGTGGGCCTGATAATTTATCGAAACTAGTCGTCGCCGCGACAGAACGTGCCTCGCGATATTTCCCTTCGTGTACGTAACACTAAGGGCTGAGCGTAGGCAGCGTTTACGTCCTCTTAATAGGACATCGTAAATCAGCCGCAAGCTGTAAAATGTCAGCTAAGTACTAGCTCATTCGATTATAAACTCGTATCCTAATTTGTATGCAAGAAGCGATTCAGCCTTTCCTTTTACAAAGTTAAAATATCCTTTCATATTTCAATAAACAACGTTTCCTTAAAATCACGTGCGCATCAGTCATCCTGTCAAAAAAGCTTCTCTTTAATCAGGAATGAGTGGAGCGGTTAATATTCGCGATCCGACGTACGCGGCACGACTGAAGACATCCTGCCGTTTTAATATTCTTCGCTTAGCAGAGCTCTCTTTATGCGAAACTTTTCCCCTTTAGGGTTTTCAACTTATTGTTTTTTTCGGAGTGTCGTCGTTTAGACATTCTGCCTGTCAGTTCGGAATAATTCAGATTAAATACACCTACCGTGTCGCTGTCGCCCTGTGAATTCTAAGGAGAGGCGCCGCTCTCCCTGGAATTGAAAACGAGTGCGGTTGATGTTTTGTTTTAATACATTCACATTTGCCTTCAAAG
This sequence comes from Eupithecia subumbrata, assembly GCA_949316285.1. Classification (NCBI taxonomy): domain Eukaryota; kingdom Metazoa; phylum Arthropoda; class Insecta; order Lepidoptera; family Geometridae; genus Eupithecia; species Eupithecia subumbrata. The sequence goes on along the minus strand of OX438644.1, from coordinate 24,586,631 downwards.
AGGTTTTATTTGATTTGTTCTCGCTCGACGGGAAAGTTCCTGATCGAAGTTGGTTCGGCTCCAATCGGTTTCAGGCATCACTTTGATTCGAGCTCCACTGAATCTCTCGTAACATCCACTCACTGGTTTGATACAGGTGTAATGTGAAAAGTGGAGTGTAAATCGCGGTACTGCCGGCACTTTATCTCAGTCTACTTATTCGAAACTATGAGAAACGTCCACGTTATTGCTCCTTAGAAATATTACGTCTAGACCAGCGAGAATGTTATGAGAGAAAAACGAATGCATCAGTATGCAAGGAGCTTATGCCAAGTCCGGGGTCGGGCCTATTGTTAGCGTGATCCACCGCGGTAAATCCGCACAAACCACCGCCTATCGCATTCATCTCCTTACTATAATTACAATATAATTACGCCATAAATATTTCTTGCTTTCGCCAAGGCGAAATCACTTTGCAATTAATTAATTTTGCGTCGTTATCGGAATCACCGAAAGCTACGAGGAATTTATCGGGAAATCATAATTATCGTTTCTGTTTTATCTGTTATAGGTTATCGAATAGGCTTTCACGCTCGTGACTGCCGCTCGTGACACGATGGTGTTATTTTTATAGACGACGACAGTGGTGCGTCAACGGTACTGTGCCACCGTCCCTGAGGCAACATTTACTTTAATCTAGTCCTCTTTCTCTACCTAGCGGACACTAAACCCAGAATTCATTCCTTATTCACGCTTTTACCGTTACCTTATGAGCTCTCAGAAAATACGATTCACGGTAAAATATTACAATAAGGAATTTCCTTGACAAAACTTCATAATTAAGTAAACATCCTTTACGAAACATGACGTAGAGTGATTTAATTAAGATGTATCGTTTATACTGAAGCGTGACTTTGGGTTTCAGGGGGACGCCTAAAGCTTTGTGGTGCCACTCCCAAAATATATTTCTTTCCCAAAACCAAACCTGTTTAATAACGATGTGCACGTTGTACTCAACTTCCTGATACTGAGACTTTTGCAAGTAACTTCTTACTTTCAAAAGTCTCATGTTAAAAGTTCACTGTTTCTGTTGCTAAATTCACATGCGTATAAAGGCTTTTATTCGTGAGTAGCGCCAGCCAACATTACGTAGCCCCTCAAAAACACCCGCTACATGCGTATTCCGTAATTTAGATAATGTATCTCCATTATTGTCGGATAGGTAGCTCAACACATTAGTTTCACACAACTCCGGACAGGAGCGCACCTTTAAGTAATTTATTATGCACGAACCAAATAGATAGCATCTTTGAATTAAATTTTCTAGGAAAATTAAAAAGAGCTTGATAATGATAACATTGTAGGTCGGCCATTTCTACGAATCAACGTGTAGCATGCAGAGCTATACCACAGAGCAGAGCTGTACACAGCATTAGGCACTTTTCCTAAAAGCTTTCTACAAAAAAGGTCAGAGAATTTGACTCAATGAATCAAACATTATGTTCGAAAATGTAATCCGTTATTCTCCAATTGGATTCTGTTACGGCTCTCGTTGATTCGGTGTTGTGATATCGCAATTTCTATTAATTCGAAACAACAATAGCGAGGCCCAAAGCCGCGCCACGGTTCCATCTCACACCACTGTTCATTGTTGTTCGTAATTGATTTTTTGTGAGGCGATTCAGATTCTACGATTAGCTTCAATCATAAAACGAGTGTAAGTTAAAAAGGGACGGCAAAATCTAATTTAAACTCCAATGTAAACACCGCGAAATACGGCCGAGACGAACCGTAGACAGAAGAAAAACAAAACTTGCAAGAACGATCACAATTGAAAAATCAAATCTGTAAAGAAAATGAACAAGAGTATATCCCATAAATTACACCTGCCCCGATGAAATATAAAGCGGAGATATTGTTTTAAAAGTAAGTCCCGGGCGTGTGATTACGGCCGGCCGCTAACCCAGACTTGAATTCCGATAGTTTTTGCGCCGGTAAAAACTGATATTCCGTTCGGTCGCGTTCTGGCCGCCGTATATTGAGTTAATGTCGGTCGTGATTGTGAGCCCGTCCTTATTCAACTGGACGGGTGTGAGCGAGACGATGCTTTGTTTCACCGGGGTTGGTTCGAATCGCATTTTATGGTAAGTTGGCGGGCCGGTGCGGGCAGGTGTAGCGATGCACCTGCGGCGCGGTCGAGCGAGATGCGATCGCAAGGACGACGAACCCGCTCGCGGTCCACTCCGCTTCTCGCAGTACCAACCAACCTAGATAACGCACTCCACATAACTCTCAAGAGAATGCTACATAAATTAACTAATGATATGGGTAGAGCAACGAGAGCGGAATAGTCTAGCAACGCCTTACATCACCCGATACGCGCTCCAGATAATAGAATCGCGGCAGCGGTGTCCGTGTTTTGCGGAGAAATGCAAAATTGTATCTGTCCGAAGGTATCTGCATGGATAAATGGTGTTGGTTTAAGGTAGGCGAGATCTAGAATGTGATTGTAAGGACTATGTTCGCTCCTATTTATAACGTTGCCTAGATTAGTGTGGATTGATAAATGCTAAACGCGCTACATTTTGCCGTTGAAAGAGCGTTCCGTATCGCGAACGATGCTTTTAATCGTCGAAAGGCAGAAAGCTCGTATATTTAGAGGGGAATGGTTCAATTCATTTATCAGATACTAAAAAACGCTCCATTGTTGTTGTTCTCTACAGAAGCGTTTGTTATTTCGCTCCGTTTTAATGACTTTATACTTTCAGTTAATCACCATAAATAATGCGGTCAAACTCGACAATGGGACAACGCCATACGAGAATTCTTTCACGCAAGAACTGAAACACCTGAAACGGCGAAAATGTTCGTAGTTAGATTCTTTTACACGTGTTTCGAAATACAATTTTCGGCATTTCGTGTTGTATTGTACCTAATAAGTACATTGTATAATGGTAACCCAACAGAGATTGATGCTTGTTATTGAGTTTCTGGTTGTTTGTTTTGGTTTGAACTTTTGATGAATTATTTTCACCGTTATGCCGACTAACTTTTTATTCATTAATCGATAGCTTTATTTGGCGATATCAGTAGCACAGCGAATGAAGTTTTGAATGCGACGCAAGAGGTTGCGGGTTTTATTACCGTCGCGGGACAAATGTTTGTACGATGCAGATGTTTGCTCCGGGTCTGGGTATCTTTTAAGTAAAATAAAAAATAACAATCTATTCATTTTATGTCTAACAGTTTTCTAGTACCCATTTCACAAATTCTGTTTACTTTAGATCAGATGATACTCTATGGATTTTCCAGCATTATATTCATTTCTACATAGTTCTAGGTACGTATATTAGGTAGATTGCCCCGTACTATTATTAGGTACATACCTCAAATTACTCTCATTAAGTAATGTTATTAGGCACTAAACAGCCATCAATCGTATAGACAATCAACCTGATTGTCAACAATATTAATCCTATAATTGGACAATAGTATTTAATTACAGTAACGGTTGTCACAGTCCAAATACAATCGTTTGTTATCTTTAAAATCAAAAGCACAGAACATAGTTCCGGAAAAAAAGTTTCCGGAATAAAAATCTACCTATTTGTGCAGTGTAGATAGAGGCCTGAGTAGGTGAAGAAACTTTTAAAGAACCTATCACTCAAAATACGTAACAAACCTAACTTTGCCGCAGACAGGGTTGAGTCAAGTTCTACCCCAAGGGAATCGAGACTCATACCACAGCTTACAAACCTACTCTGATCTCGAGATGCCTCAGGGCATATGTACGTCACACTAAAAGTTCTACCACACCATCTAAAATTATATGACGATATTTGGACAATATTTGTGTGTGTTGTTCCATACGACCATTTGGACAATATTTTGGAAACAGCGTTAAAATGTTCATCATTGAAATAAATAACGAATTCTGAACAATCCACACATCACCATTTAGCCCCAAGATAAGCAGAGCTTGTGTTATAAATAAATAAATAATTGCTGGACAATTCACACAGCATTATCTAGCCCCAAGCTAAGCAGAGCTTGTGTTATTAGTACTAGATACCTGATATACTTAATACAATACACTACATAGATAGATATTTTTTATTATACATAGAAAACACCCAAACCCAGATCGTACACAAATTTGTCCCAAGGCAGGAATCGAACCCGCAACCTCTTGTGTCGCAGGCGTACCTTCGCCCGCCGCGCCACATCGGTCGTCAAGACGAACTGTAAGATTGGACTAAATATTTTCGTTGCATGTTGGCGCGAATTATAACCGACAAGTAAGTAGCGTTGGTTATAATATGCACCATTTAGTTAGGCGATGGTAAAGTTCCACCATTTAGGCGATGGTAAAGTACCAGCCGCTATCCTCGGGTAATGCAGATGCTAACACGAATATTACTACAATATTCAAATTTATTATTCATTTGGAAGGCTTACCGTATTGCCGCAAATTCAGTTCAATATTGAGTTGAGCTGGAAGAGGCTTACCTGAAATAAAATTTAATCTCAATTTTAGTAACAAAACTTTAATAGCAGGATTTTGTTGGATTATACCTATTCGAAAAGCTATTTTAACTGGGAAAAGGATAGTTTCAAAAGTTTTAAGAATAGGTACTATGAAAGTTTTTATACCGATAGTGAATAAGGTAAACAAACAGCAAGGCGTAGCAAGTAGAAATAAATCGTGTCTGTTTATTTCTTTGGCATGTTGCTCTTTTTTTCATTCAATACCACTTAACCATACCTAATTTTGATATTAACAATAATTTATTTAAAAGGGCAGAAGCCTTTATTCACAAAGTAAATTACAATCAAATAATGTAAATAAATTAGAACTAGTATTTACAATTGATACAATAATTAGCTATCAACATTTCACTACCCCTGCAGTTAAAAAGGCATCTAAATCTTAGTTTGTATTATATTGTAATAATGCTGGACATTCCACATAGCAATCATATAGCCCCAAGCTAAGCAGAGCTTGTGTTATGGGTACTTGATATGAATAGACATTACAAACAAGTAAAATTAATTATTTAACTCAATGATTTTCCAGCGACTGGCAAAATACAACACCAGCGAGCCCTATCGTTAATCCTTCAGCGTATTGCAATCCTTTAGTTACAATACCAGCGTTTACTTGTTAACCGGTAGCCGGTATATAAATCCGGTACTGTTCGCTAGATCCGGAATATCCGGAGATCGGAAGAGGCGAGTTCGCCCGGATATTGAATATTGATCGCACACCCTTAACCCTGATGTATCGTGGGTCGTTACCAGCCCTATGGGATGTTTAGCGATCATTCAATTGTGTGCGGAAAAACAATAACTGACTTTACGATATTGGACAAAAATACGAGACTTGGGTTAAAATAGGGGGAATTGGGGTTATTGGTTAGAAAATTAAAACAAAGTCATTTGTTGTTTGAGGTGTTGATGAACACTTCTCTCGTTTTATTTTTTAATTAAATAAAATACCTGGTAGGCCGAGATGGCGATGACGATAAATTCATATAACGTCATTTAGTACGGTAATCAAGTCGCCTGTCTAAATAAATAACTAATTGATCAATTGACTGCCTCGTTGGTCTAGCGGTCAGCTTGTTCAACCGCTGATTATGAGGTCCTGGGTTCGAATCCCGGGTCGGGCCAATAGTTGTTACTGGGGTTTTTCTAGCAAGAAAAATTCACAGTAGCAGCCCGGAGTCAGGAAGTTGGCGGTGTTACACCCCCGTGCCTAGGAAAGCACGTTAAGCCGTTGGTCCTGCGCCTGATCTCTCCCCGGTCGTGTCGATCTGTCGTCCCATCGGATTATGAGAATGAGGGAAAAGAGAGTGCACCTGTGTTTGCGCACACTCTTGTGCAGTATAATATGTCCTGCGCATCTGGCTAGTCTCCAATGAGACTGGCCGCCGTGGTCGAAATTCGGCTAGGAGGACATTAATTGATCGATTCACGGTCACCTTTATAACAACAGAAAAGGATATATTATATGTCTAGACACAATGATCTGCCGTATGCAGAATCAAAATTGCAACGTATTTACCCGATAAATTCTAAAAATCTAATAAAACATTGTACGTGGAGAACGCTTTTATACCTTGTTGTACCAAGATTTCCTTTGTAGAGGAATCAAGGTACTTTCGACAATGTGCATCGATTTTACAAAGTTCAAGCAGCTTTTTGATCCTCATTTCATATTAAAATGCCAAGTTAAAATTTCCTGCCGGTTCACATGAAGTATAAGCCAACTATAAACTATTAAAATATAGTTCGTGTACAGTCATGCGGGCAACCTAGGCCTGCAAATCAAGGATGTCACGGTGTTCGGAATTGTACGTAGATAAAGTTAGTGATAAACGTCTAAGTGAATAGTTTTTACCCTCGGAGCAAAAAGAGGGGTGATAGGAGTTTCCTTAGTATTGGTAAAATCCTACTGCTTGTTGCATCCTGACTTTCATACGGATGGACGGGATGGCCGGATCTTAATGCGGTTTTTATTTTTATTTTTAATTGTCGGACTCATTGGTTGTTTAGTACACTAACCCTCGAATACTCAAACGCAACTCAGGTTTAAAAACATCTCAAATGACGAATTTTTCTTTTTACAGTTTTTAATGAAAATGGATCAAAAATTGGTCACTTGAAACGTGCGTGAGTCTGAGTTACATTTGAGTATTTGGGCATTATATTCTTTAAAGCTACCTTATTTCTGTTTAAATAATTGTAAACACATAAATATCAAAAGCACAGTTCGTTTGTCATACACTTACCAGAATAAAAGAACAGCAGATTGAAATCAATGACAAAATTTTAAAGAAAAGCTAAAGTTTATACTTGATATTATAGATCTTACTCCGTTCTTTCGGAGTCAAAGTATTTTCGGAGTCTCAGTTACATCCCTAGTGCAAATAACTTATTCAAACCCATCGGTGTTCATGCCCCTATGCGGACGTGAGTTGTGTGCAAACGAGGTTATATGGGACAACTTTGTTCCAACTTGCAAGAGGTTATACTTTTTTCTATGAATACTTTGATATAAAAATGTGCACTGAACTAAACCACATGCAAGGACACCTGGTTTATATGTATTACTAATGTATTTTGTCTGGTTAGTTTTAACACTTTGGATGTCCACGACACACGTGCTGAATTGGCGGCGCTCCGCCCGCCCCTGTGCGTGACGCACCGCCGCGCCTACTCTGGGCAATGAATATCTTCTCTTATAATTACTTTAACCAAACGCAGTCAGGTAAAAGGAATTTTATTAACAATGTCAGATTTAATTAAAAACCGTAAGTATAACCTTAGAAAAACAAAAGAGCTCCGAAAGAAAAACTTCTGTAACCAAAATTCATTTGTTTCAATAAAACACAACGCGATCCTTAGACCTCTTAAATTAGGAACGTCCATGGCTTCCTTTATAAAAGTGCTGTTGAACAAAAAACAAGAGTTTTCCTTATCAAAAATTAAACAAAACAAGAAAGTGTAGGTACTAGTACCTCGTAACAGGCCCGTCACACGAACAAACCACTTGCTCCGACTGTGAACATAGGGTAGAATACTTGTGTTTAATAAGACACGACAAAAAGTCGCTATGTCCCAAATAGCAAGCAAATCCTTATTCGTAAAAATATCTACTTACGTTTTTTCTTAAGGTTACCTCATCAGCCCTTACCTTATACGTCCACTTCTGAACATAACTCCCCAAACAAGGGGGGTTTTCCCATAATCCCACGCTTGGCAGTTGGATTAATGAACTGCGATCATTTTGATTAAAAAAATACAATGAAAGTAACTGCTGCTGGTCTTTAGGTAATTCGGTATTAATTTAAGCAAGCTTTTACCATTTCCTTGTGCATTGGTAAACGGAATACAAGGGATTTGTTGTTTCTATGGCAACGTATAAAAGTTATTCTGTCCTATGGGAACTGAGGTAAGGTATAAAAAGCCTATGTTTGATTCTAGGCTTAGAGCTACATCTATGCAAAATTTCAGCGCGATCGGTTCAGTCTTTAGGGCATGAACAGGTAACAAACAACCGTCCAAACATCTATACATCCCAACATTCAAACTTTCGCATTTATAATACTACTGTGATATTAAAATAGTAGGTACAGGCTAAATGGTAAATTAAGTAAATTCCACTAAATACATTAACGACTAAAAGTCTCACGCCACACTGAACGGTACACTTTAAATGTAAAATATCAGGTGCCCCAACCGCGATACCCGAAGCGGGGAAATAAAATGTTTATGAATGTAAGAAACAAACTCAAAGTTTTAAGACTCTTGCGGGATTACACGGGAACTGCGTTAGGTCAGCCTCCACCGTACGGTAATGGAACAAAATCGATGCCCTTTCACGCCGCTTTAATTCTGATCGATGAATAATCCGCGGTTTGGAAAAGCTGAGATTTAAGTAGGCACCAACCTAAGCTTTATGGTTTCATTTGGTTTAGTATATCGCATTCACTGCCCTGGCTTGGCGCGTGCGACCCGGATGGGATTGACCATGTGCTTCTTGGGCCTTGAAGTGTTAAAGTCGGGAATGTATAGAAATTTGTTCACCCTGACGTCAGTTGTGTGGTGCTGGCTTAGAATTTACACCACCCCAATTTTTCCTAAGGGATATCAACCGGGAGCGGGCAGCAGCGCTACCTGCAGAACAATTCTACCACCAGCAGTGGGCCAATAAAGGCTGTTGAGATGAGGAGGTGAGGACATCAGTTTGGACTGTTCTCAGTTTTTTATCGCACTGTCATTTTGCGCTTACAAACGTACATGAATAATGTTTATTTATTAACGAATGATACGAAACCATTAAATAGTTAACGATTTTCATATTCACCAGTTAAGTTGGTAAAAAAGTTTTGCATAAATAATGAGAGTGATGTATTTTTTATTTAAAACAGATAAGCTTTGGGATTTACGATAGATTTCACAGATAAGTTCTTTTATAAGAGATCAGATGCAAATCTTTTATATTAGCTTTTTCTCTTTACTTTCGCCGTTTTTATTTACTTTTGCGTTTAAGTTCGACGCTTTTCGGTATTCTTTGAAGATAAATACAATTTGCATTATTTCGAGACTGAATATTTTTACGTTTTTTGTTGGCGAGTTACGTGAGAAATACGAAGCTATTCAGAGCAATATATCAAAGGTTGTGTTGCTCATCGCAATCTAGAACAGTTTTGTATAAATCAAAAGGTTATTAAATAAACGTAACCCGTGATTATTCTGTAAAAACGAACGCTAAGAGGTAATCTACGGGGCCCTCAGGCAATGACTCATAGATTGTAATAATATCTACCACTGGCGGTTGTAATGATCAAAAACAAAAGTGCCTATACGTACGGAATTCCAATTAATCGTAATAATTGGTAGCGGTTGCTATACAGGGTGCAGAGCGCTACTATTTGATATTAGATATAAAGAACCCCGCCATGGTGTAAATATTAGGTATCACAGGATTTTATCTCGATCTTCGTGATGTTTCGTGAAAATTAAGAATCGGTATGTTTACTTCAGAATGAAAAAAAAACACTTTTTTTTCTCGTTTGAATAAAAATGCCTGCCTTTATTTTTAGTCTAACAGAAAGTGTATTTTTTTGTTTCAGCTCATCTTCATTAGCTCTCTTAGTTTTTAATTTAGCAGCTTTTACACCCTTTACATCGAAACACGTTATTTTAACCACACCTGGTGTTCCGTTGATAGCCTAAAGCTACAGACGTTGAGTTCGACCGAGTTCGGCGTAACATTTGGAAACGGCCTAATGAAGGAATGATGGCCTTGTACATGTGTGGAATTTAATTTGGCCGTAGTTGAGAATTGTTCCTCGTTGTTTTGATGTAGCTTTGTTATTATCGAATTTCTACTCGTACACTGATTGGCTAGTTTCTTATACTAACCTTCATAAACTAAAAGTCAACATTCTCAAGCATTTTTTCGGGTATAGATAGTGTAAAGTCCAGATTGATGTCAGAAGAGGGAATCGTGCCCCACTGCCTTTTCATTTTTGGTAGGCTGACTGTGTAGCCTAGAAAACAAGCTTCATTTTGAACGAAGTAATCAAGTAGTAATCAATATCTGATTGCGTTTTTCAGAAGCTACAATTTAACGTACCCCAAGTATATTAGGTAGGGTGGGTAGGGACTATTGAGGCGACTATCCGGACTTTACTCAAAGTATGTAGTAGTAATAGGCACTCGATATTTATCGGATTGTCTTAGATTTTATTGTAGTTATTCTAAGAATAGCTTGAAATATTGTTACCTAAGTTTTTAGATCAATATACCTAGTCTAGTTAAACCTAACATAGGCTTAAAGCCTAGGCACTTCTAACCGATATGTAATGTTATTTTTTACCTGAATAAATAATTCTATTCTATTCTATGTACAATCCTACTAATATTATAAAGCCGAAAGTTTGTGATATGTGAATTTTATTTTATTACCTAAGGTTTCCAAAACTATTGAACCGATCAAGATGAAATTTGGCGTACATTTAGAACATTGCCTGACTTAGATAATAATGCTCTCTCTCTCTTTCCCTTTCCGTCGATATCCTCAGTGCTGAGGGTCGGGACCTTTATGTAGGACCTTGGAATGCACAATGTGTCTCCATCGGGTCGGTCTTCCGCAGCGCGGATAGCGTCGTTCATGCTGGTTTCTAGTGTTGAGCGGATTTGATCACACCAACGCATAGGGCTACGTCCTCGGGATCGTTTTCCGTCGACCTTGCCGGTAACCACGAGTCTTTCCAGATTGTTTCCGTCTTTCCTGGCAATATGTCCGAAAAACTCAAGGACTCTGCGAATACATATGGTGGAGAGTCTGATCTTGATGTTGAGCTCCTTCAGAATGGATACGTTGGTGCGGAACGCAGTCCACGGTATTCGAAGCATTTTACGCCAGCACCACATCTCAAAGGCATCGATACGCGCTCGGTCTAGATAATAATGCTACATTATACCGAAAATACACGTGCGAAGCCGCGGGCAGAAGATAGTTGATAATAAAGAGAGAAAATTCTAATTCAAATTTTGATCAAACTTTCGATCAGATTCAACTTACCTTACTTAGTCAGGTATTTAATTTGCTTCCAGACTACATAGATTTAGCTGCATTTTCTTAAGCAGCGAATCGATTGGAGTTTTTAAACTCTGTGCTTGGTTGAGAGCAGAATTTCCGTTGGTTTGAAAGGAAAAAGTTTAAGTGCCGGGGGATTGTATTGATTGTTGTTAGCGGTAAGTGCTATTTGTATTAACCTGGGCTTTATTGAATTGATTTTTTGTTCGTGTATTATTTCTACTTAATTTTATGTACCCAAGAGCACCTTAATCGGTTCACTGCCCAGCCTCGATGATTAGCTCTACCTGGGCATGTATCTCATGGGCAATTAAAGTGGTAACCACTTTAATTGCCCATGAGATACATCTTCTTTAACATGATGTAGCTTCTTTGTTTAGCTCTTCTTTGACATGTTTTTTGGCTCTTAACATGTTTAGCTCTTCTTTTTTTATCGGAATTATTTGCTAGTGTACCTCTCTCTGTGTCATGGCAATCAATCATTGTTCACTCGGTCTCCCGCGAAACAGGCCTAGCCTAGTGCGGGGATAATAGGAAATCAATGCTCTCACATTATGTATACTAATATTATAAAGAGGAAAGATTTGATTGTTTGTTTGTTTGTATTGAATAGGCTCCGAAATTACTGGACCGATTTGAAAAATTCTTTACCTTTAGAAGCCCACATTTTTCCTGATGAACATAGGCTACTTTTTACCGCGGGAAAATGCTTCATTCCTACGGGAAAACAGGTAATAGGACAACGGGTAGTAAGAATGCAGCTAGTGTCATTCAAATGTAACATCTATTCGTATAGGTAACATTAAGATATTATGTGCTTGCTATTCTTATGTATTTGTACTTTTGGTATTACGTAAACTTATATAATGTTCGGCATGTTTGTAATTTAAACCAATAAAACCTAAGCATCAAATATTCAATTATAAATTAATTATTAAGGGATATTAGGACTTAGCAATTTCTAATTACATGCCTGAATTGTTATAAATTGGCTAGGCTTTAAGTTATAGGATTACGTTTAAACCAATATAGCGTGGTAAATTGTAGCTTTACATGGTAGATAATCTACTTAGAAATTAGTTTTAGAAAATGGATTCTATTATCTTTAGGGCTTGTAATTATTGAAGCCAAGCCCTTATTCCGATAAATATCTCCGTTGCTAGGTAATTGCGACACACCCTATCCATCTATACGGTTTGTGAAAACACACTACCACCTCTTCTCTTTTACGTAAAAGAGAAGAGGTTTAGCAGTGGATGCTCACAGGCCGGTTGTGTATCGGAATTACGTGATTCCGATACACAACTAGTTGAAATTACTAATGTCCATTTGTCTTCTAATTTAGAAAAAAATATCTTTATAAGTAATCTATCGTTTATTAATTTCTTAAAAACACGTCGCTTTGATAAATCAAATTGAAATTTTCAGTGATTTGTGAAATTTATAAGGACGCTATCAATAAAAATTTTATAGGTATTATCAATGAAGGTTAAAATTTATACGACGTATAAAATCCATTACAAAATAGAATAATAATGATTATCAATTCCTAAACGTACCCCTCGATCATTTCACTGAACTGTGTCGTTAATTTGAAAATAGTTGCATAGACTACAAAATACTTTCCAACCCCTACATTATCCGTTCCACATTATCGATGGTCAGGGATCTATCGACATTTATCGACATCTATCGACTAGGGCGGTCGTTGGATCAATTTTCTGTTTACAGCCGGGTGGCCTCAAAGCACGCCGCTTCTCTAATTGGTGGTAATAGTTTAAGGCTGAATTCACACGGAAGATTTAACTACAAAAATGTGGTAGGCGTTAGTTGGTTATATTTTTGTGTCTAGTTGAGGTTGGCCCGCATTGTTAAAGTATCGAGAAAAAGAGTTTTAAGGAAATTGGTTGGTTTGCGTTTTATTTTTTTATGTGTAAGAGCTTGTCTGATATGATTAGAAAAGCTGTAACATTAGTTGTCTAGATTCATAGATAGGTATATTGAGAGAACAAATAGTGTCTCATATAGTAACAAGTTGACTTGAAAAACGTTAACAAATAACACCACCTAGATAAGTAAAACCAATGAATATAAAAGCTAATCTACATTAGGCACTATTCGAGAGGTTATGATTGTAACCTGTCGCAAGATGGCGAGCGATGACGCGTCGTTTTATGTTTTATTTCTAACCCCCGAATACTCGAAAGCAACTCAGGTTAACACGTCTAAGCCAAGATTTTTTGACAGTTTTCTATGAAAATCTGTCAAATATTCGTCTTTAGAGACGTCCTTAAATCTTAGTGGCGTTTGAGTATCGGGGGGTAAGTCGCGCTGCTGTGGGTTGGTCGTAGGTGTGTATCCAGCCTTAAAGCACGCTTATAAACATTCTCCCTGCGGTTTATTAGTACGAAGTAGGCACTTGTATATGTGTAGTGGCGAGAATAACACTGATAAATATTTATGACTCCAAATTGGATTACCCGATTCTGTAATTTCAGGTAATTTATTTGGAGATGTTTTTGGTAGGATTTGAATTTTGAAGCTAATTGATCATAATTGACTTTGAGGTTTTGTGGTCGCCTCCGAATTTCGTTGTCAGAAATAGTTTGGATGTCTAAATATCGTACTGCCAACTTCCATAAAAAGGAGGGTCTCAATTTAGCTGTGTTTTTTCTTATTTGACCAATTGATAACCGATTTTGGTGATTCTTTCACTATTATAAAGAGAATGAACCCGAGGTGGTGCTTTTTTTTACTCGCAGAATATATACTATTTGTCCCTTAGATCAATAAAAAAGTTACTTACAGCGTTGTTTTAAATTTCATAAATTTGAGTCAGATATTAGTTGTACTCAAAAACATCAAAGTTATGTCTTGCCCAGCGTCCCCAAGTGAGTTTCGTCTTGAGAAATAGTCCAACACCACCACCACTTCAAATCACTTAATCAAAATAATTGTCCACCAAAATATTTGATTAGCTTCACTGTTTGCTCAGACGCTTGAAACCTCAATTAAAATGTCTTATACCACTACTTAGCTGAACAAGCATGGAGTAAGCACGAAGGGGTAACTCAATACGTCTAGAGTGCCTACTTGCCGTCAAACAAACGCAACGGTACCGGAAAACAAATAAAACTAGTGTAGAAGCGAAACTCTAGTCTAAAATAAGTACCTACTAATAAGTACTTGTTTAGTTCACACAAGGTTGAACTTTTCAGTTGTGCTGAATCGATCGTGTATTAATTTATCGACACTCTATTTATTTTGTTTCTAAACACGTTTTTTTGTATAATTACCTGCTCGATTTCTTGTTTAGTCTCATCTTACAACTTAATCAAACGTTATTAGCAAAGAAAATTTATATATTGGTTTTGCTTGTGTTGTTCTTGTTACATTTTTTTAATAATTCGAAATGTTGATGCTGATGAGATGTTATTTTGTTATCGTTGATTCGATTCGATTCTGTCTGTTTCGTTTCTAGATATGTTTTTTTTTGTTTTATTCATATAACGACGGCTCCCAAAGTCAACTCGAAAACTAGTTTTCCAATTAAAATTTCCGAGTTGGGAACGAGCGTTGGCAAAAACTTCAATAAGTAAACAAACATTAAAACCTTAATGAACTGTGCACTGCAAATTAATTAAGTTTTAAATGGAAAATAATCCGTAAATGCACTGGGAATTACTTAAACTCATCAAATTTTATTACGTTCTCGGAAAGTGTGACGACCTCCGTGGCGCAGCGGGCAAATGTCCGCCTACGACGCAGGAGGTTGCGGGTTCGAACAAATTTGTGTACGATCTGCAGAAATTTGTTCCGTTGGTCTGGGTGTTTTGTATGTATAATAAAAAAATATCTATCTATGTAGTGTATTGTATTAAGTATATCAGTTATCTAGTACCCATAACACAAGCTCTGCTTAGCTTGGGGCTAGATGTTGCTGTGTGAATTGTCCAACATTATTATTATTATTAAAGTTGTGAAATTTTGTTCTATAAATATTTTTATTTAATTGTACATAGGTATCTGAAGCCTTAACAGGGAAAAACAGCCTTTCGTCTTTCATTATTCCCATAACAAAATAATTAAAATGCGTCAACTGAAAACGCGTGATTATTTGACCCACTAGATATCTATGTATGTACCTACCGATATTTAATTTTATGTTTATGGGCATTGCATTTAATCCGGCATGTTAGATGCATCCAAAATGCCGGCATAGGTCCCCGGTCAACGGAGGAGCGCCCGGAATTTCCACTTGCCGTTGCTTCGACAAATCCTCGAAAGGCCTAAATACTTACACTAGAACAATGCCAGGTCTTGGGATTCTGGCAGGATAAATGTTAGATTTAAGGGCTACTAAATGCACTTTACAAATATGGCAACATAAATTGGTTAAACACTTATGTATTTAATAAACATAAACGATCTGTGTGGCGCGCCGAGCGAAAGTCCGCCTGGGACGCAGGAGGTGGCGGGTTCAATTCCCGCCTCAGGACAAATGTTTGTACGATCTGTAGATATTCGTAGGTGTTCTGGATGTTTTCTATGTATAAACAATATCTATCTATGTAGTGTATTGTATTAATTTAATCAATTATCTAGTGCCCATAACGCAAGCTCTGCTTAGCTTGGGGCTAGATAATGCTGTGTGAATTGCCCAACATTATTCATTGTTTATTTATTTAATTAAATAAAATATCGGCACCTAATCTTAGCAGTTTGTAAATCTGTCAAGATAAGTATATTGATTGAGCACACATGTATAATATGGAACTGGGGATCTATCACAGGCTTTTAAAATCTAATTTAGTAGCTTCGTAAAATAAAAAAAAACTGACTTCAAATTGAAATTCCTTAGTATCTGCACTGTTTCGGTTTGTACATTTCAACAGTTTTTGAAATTTCTGTAGGTTTCAAACTTTTTTAAATATTTTGAAAAAGTCAAAAAATATACCAATATCCCCAAATCTCCGAAATATGCAGGGCGATCCAATCTAAAATGTAGGTTGGTACCTACTATTTATTGCGTAGTTCCCTTTCCACACGGTAGAGGCGCTGTACTTTATTTTTTTTTTGAAAAAGGAGATGTCAACCTCTTGTTACTAACATCAAATAGACTCACCCCCCAGAACGTATCGATCTGGGATTTTATACGCCAGACACAACCTTCAAATCGCCTCCGAGTAAAAGCTTGTTCATTCAGGAGATAATTTTTAGAACCTTAAAGCTTCCATAGAGGAATAAGAAGCTATTAAAAAATAACGTTACAAAAATTGACCTTTTCAACGAAAGCAGCTATTTTAACACCCACCCTAATTTAAATAATGTAGGTATGGTGCTTAAAATAGGGAAAGCTCGGAAAGTAAATTATAAATTTAGATTTCTTTTTAGGGATTTTCAAACAAAAATTAAAGATAAGCACTATAATAAAATTAATTCACTATGAAAGCTTTTACTTGTATTAACGTTAAGTAAAAGGAAAATTGAAAAAAATCTGAATCATGCTCTGGTAATTTGTTGGCGATTTCGTAAAATAATTTCAAAGAAAATATTTTTACATTTCTAAAGGAAAAACGAAACATAAAAGAAAATGTAGAAATAACCTTTATATGGCTAATTTATTTTGACAAAGGTATCCCGTTGACCCTAACGTTATGGGACGGACAGCAGGCATGAATAATTTTGTTTCCATTATACAAGTGACACTGACATTACAATTTTTGACAAAAATCACGGAAAAGGCTTTTATTTCCGTTAAAATTACGTAAAACGTCAAAGTAAGGGTCGGTTTATTAATTAATTATGAACTGGTAGTCAAATCTAATTAGAAGTTTCAAGGGACATTTTGAAAGCTAAGGTTGGGAGAGACTTTTATCTAAGATAAATAATAGATTCAGGCGTTACTTTGCGGAAATCCATTGTATAATATTAGGATGAAACAATATTTAGTAACGTAACGTATACAATATTTAGTCATATGTAGTAACGTAAGTATTTTTCTGCGCGGAATTGTTACTAAATATTGTTTCATCCTAATATTAGACGTTTATCTCCCAAATTTAAGCATTTTTTTCGGACATGCATCTTTTGGACACTTGTTTGCGATTACAAAGCAAAAACTAAATGCAAACGTTAAGGACGGAAACACGGATGTTTCTCGTTTTACGTGATAAAAAACACAGTTGAAGTCACGTAGCCGATGACAATAAATTCAACAAAAAATATCTTTTCACAGCACAAAGCTATTTATTTTTATATAAATCATGCATAAGTTTGAACGTTAGGAAGTGTCACCTTACCATCCGGATATCAGGTAACTCGGAATTCTCAAAATTTATCTTCATCTTTAAAAATGCATTACATCATACAATAGTTTAAGCGCACAGTTTTATTTACGACCCAGAGAGAGGTATTGAATTTTCTCGTCATAAATCAAGATTGGTTTTGCATTCTTACGCTTACAAACTTCTAATATTTTTTTTCTTAAATTACGAAATCATAAACGTAAACTCTTATTCAAAAGTTTTGAATGACACTTTTAACTGAAACGACTATAAAATTGTTATGACGAAGAAACTAATTGTTAAATAATTAACACTTCAACTTATAGTTCTGACCTTTTCATTTCCTTTGTCATGCTTCATTTGACATTTGTTATTTAAAGTGTGACATTTGACATTCAACATCACCCCAGTAAACTGTTATTTAGACTTTATTAGTTGAAATACCAGTATGTTGCTCAGAAATTAAGGTTGATTGTTTCGTGTTGGCGTAAGATTCAATATTTAATGTGGTTTCAAATTTTCTAGCTCGACAAGGAATAAGTATTACGCAAAAGTAATTTACCGCAAACCATTTTCTATGAATCCATGATAAAAACAACTTCGATTCAATTGTATTTTGGGAGCATTTGGGAATATATATTTTTGGGCATTATGTTGATTTATAGCCCGAAATCTCTTATTTTCCCAATTGCTCCAAAATACCAGTGAATAGAAGTTGGTTTTTTACAAATTACTTTTCCACTAGTTTTATTCCTTGAAGAACGCAGAAAAAAATAAAATACTAAAACACTCGCGCCAACACTAAATGATCGACCTTAATGGCTTTTACTGTTATTACCAACGAGTACATTTATAACTTCTTTACAAACTTGAAATGGTTTATCATATAGAAGTGCGATATAACTCTAAGGATTTTGATACTCCGAGTAAACAATACCAGGAAAATGATAAAGCACATTATAACAGAAGAGTTTCATATCTAAGGCAATAAATCACACATAACACTGCTTTGATAGGGCAATATACCAAACGTTCACCGTATCGTAAGTTTGGCGTAGGCATGTCCTGTTCATGAGTTATTGGAGACATTTGTGTTTTATTTTTTAAGACAAATTTTTAGTATAGTTACGTATATGGAATGAAAATTTCATACAGGTAACTGGTTGTCCTTACGGAAAATTATTTCCACATAGACATCTCTAGTTTGGTTGTCGGGGCGGAACAAACCGTTTTAATAGGTATCTCTACAATTAATTAACTTGGTTTTTGTGATACTGTTCATGTCCTAGATTTTACGGTGGCGTCTCGGAAATGAGTTTATGTTGTACTTATACTTTAGTAAACAAAAAGGCTTTTAGGTTTTTAAACTTACAACAAATTTTACGAACGTTAATTTCTATAGCCATCCGTAAAATTTGGGATTTTACGAATTAAAACTAGGCTATTAATTGAAACTATAAAGTATCAATTGATGAGTTTTTTAGAACTTACTGCTGCGCAAAAGATTACAAGATTTTCCTATTTCTAGGAGGAATTTAACCGTCCAAAAGTTACAGATACATTTTTATTTATTTGAACTATTTCTAAAGTTCTCATGATAGAACTGTTTATATGTGTAATAAATTATGTCAAGACATGCATCAAACCGTTATCTTTCTGATTGAATGTGTAATGAGAGCCATCTCCACTTTTACTGATGACTGTAAACTTTAATTAATACTAATGTCGTAAAAGTATTCGTTTACTTAGTTTACATTTTTCCAATGCCATTTAATTAGTAGAATATGACATTTATGGCTTTTCTCAGAGGAATACTATAACGACTGATGATTATTTTCCATTTATACATAGAAAATTAAGAATAAACACGGAGTACCTAATACCAACTATAATTCCAGGTTCCAGGTTGTGGTTGTCTGGTAGAGATCGCTCTTGAGCGATAAGACCGCCAATTGTCACTCATGTTATAGTTTTTTTTTTTTATTGTTTCTTTGTTTTAAGTGTGCAATAAAAGTATTTTCTATCTATCTATTTAATTCCCAAGTTGAAATAGTAAGGGAGGTAAGTAAGTCCTAAGTTGCTTAAGAACATTTACAGTAAAGGGGTAAAGTAAGTCCTGATTGATGCCGTTAAAAAGTATGACGGATAACTTTGTAAGCAAACAAGCATTTCCTTTTAAAACAACGTAAAAGGAAATGAGACGTTATTTTAATCAGAGCAAGGTATAAATTGTAACTGTTTTATGCATCCCACAACCCGGATTGCCTGAAATTGCTCTTTACAAATTAACGTTAAGTGCTTGCCGGCTGGTAAGAGGTTTACTGCGCCAAATTAATAAAAATTCAGTTATCCTGTCATAAACCTCTAGAATTTTAATTACAGAACCTTCTAGTACCACTTTAGAGTAAATAAATAAATAATTATCTGGACATTTTCACATACCATCAGCCTCAGAATAGAAAAGCTAGTTACCTTTGATTTCAAAACGAAAGCTTAACCGTTTTAACGTTTGGAAATGAAATAAATAAAATAAAAAAACCAACAAATTTCAACTATAGTAATACCCTAAAACCTACGACTAAAAACAATAGCAAACTAACAACAACATAAATAAATAAATGAGTTTGCTATCAAATCGTAAAAAGTCCACCTCAAAAGCTCTAACTTTATCAAAAAATACCAACCTTCAATCCAAAAGCAATCGCAGTAAACTCAGTTCATTCACGTTCAAAACAATCGTTCACAAGTCAAGTCCACAGCACGTTCAGATCCAAACACTACGTATGTTAATTACGAGTCCGTAAGTCAGAGTTAGAGGGGTGTAAAAGCGTGCGCTCCGTACGGCGGCCAGGCATACACTGCCGATCGCCGGCTGAAGCAATTCTAAATATACACCCCCCGCATTTACCGCTCACCCTGTATACACCCCGGCGAAACTCGCGCCATGCAATTTCCTACAGGGTGCACAAAAAATGGGACAGCTGCTGAGATGGTACAAGAAAATTGCTTATAGCTAGGTTGATGGGAGTTATTGTTTTTTTGTGTGGAAAATGTGTTTGTTGTTTCTTACAACAATTCTCTGAATATACCGAGATATATTTATGGAATTCTGTTTCTTCTTAATTAAAAAAGTTTGTAGTTTCGAGATTAGCCCATAGATTTAACAATAGTATAACGATATGAAACAAATAGGTACGTATGTATGTAATTCCATGGTGGGCTAAAAAATTGCGTTTTGCAATTTCAGTCATTTAATTTATGCTTACCTGGGACGTACTTAGGTACATCCCGGGTTCTGGTAGTAAATCTTAGAGTAGGTGGGTACTACACAATCTCTAATTAGGGACTCCCAATATCTCGACTTTTCAATTTTGAGGTGGGTATACGTTTTTATAACCTGGCACGATCCCCTTTTGTTTTTCGTATACTGGAGGCCTGGATTTGTGACGTCATGTCAGAGTGAATAATTGTATGAAAAAACAAAAGACAATCCTGCCAACTTTTAAAAGTGTACCTAAGTTACCTAGATATGTACGAGGTATAGGTACGAGTTTTTCCCTGTTCAGCAATTTTGACGTAGACAGTACATGTGGAATTTTCTATAAAATTCGCGTAAGCCCCGTAGCCGTTGTCAAAAGCTGTTTCGTCGGTGAAGTAACGTACGGGATTTAATTGAATTAGTTTAATACGGGATCTTGAGGATTTTTAGGTGGGGTTGGGATAGAAACAGCTGGATACGTTGGATGCAGTATTCTTTGTATTGTTAAGGTTAGAGAAAGGCAGTATTAAGGTAAATAAATGGCTAGTTCCTTCGGATGCAGTGACTCCTGTGATAGGGTAATGTCCTGGGTAAAAAATTGTTCTATTTAGTCCGTCAGTTAGATTCTCAGAAGATATTGGACACAATTTTTTTCTTTTGTCAATCAAACAAAAATTTACAAAAATAAAGCGCGTTAAAGTTGCGGAGTGGGGCTAGTGACGTCACACCTTGCTAAAAAGTGTCGCAAGGTGTGACGTCGGACTTTAACTGGCTAAATCTTCACCATTTTTTTAATTAATCGACAATAGAAAAAATACGTCTCTAATATATTCTGATAATCTAACTGAAGGACTAATTAAACTTTTTTTGGACACTCGCCTATTATGGTCAAACTTCACTTAAACTTCACTTCACTTAAGTTTGTTTAACTATTAATTATGTATGTGAGCAGGTATACTACGAACCTTATTAATAAAAATATAACATTAATAACACAGACACATACACGTTCATCGTTCATAATCTAAGTAAAATAGGTGGCTTGTTAGTAAAAAATTTTTTTTTTGGCGTCAATTTGGCGATCACAATAGGCCGGCCTATCATGGCTGCAGTGACACGAAACCTACCATAGCAAATAAAAATAGAAAACATTTTACTGTGAAGATTTTATTGTATATGCTTCTTAGAGCCAAAAAGGTAAAAAATACATATACACAGGATAAGTTCAATTTAAGACAGCTGTAAAAAGTTATTGGTATATTAGTTCCGATCAATACCATTTAAACAATTTAAAATTTTTATTTTAGGAGCTACGATGACAAATAGTTACACAATGCAAACCTCTTTGTTTATCGGGGGCTAAAAACAACCTGAATTTGCAAAAACTTAACAAAGAGTTAACATAGCCAAAGCCATATTTTCATACAAATTAAAAACGAAAACACGCTTAACATTTTGTTACTCTTTATTATCCAATAAATAACCAATTAAGTTCCAAGCCTCAAGTTTACAAATCAGATATTTTAGCACTTCATAAAAAGCCGTAAACAAAGTATAAAGCTTTATAAGGCCGCCTTTCCACTAGAGCTGTGCGAAGTCGCTAAGCAAGCGGATAACGCTATAAACAATACAGTTTCGTATCTCGTTACTTTGTGTTTCTTTACTGTCATCTAACCAGCTTTGTGATGCTGCCTACATAAAATGCGCATCACATTTTCGTATCACACAGATCAGCAATCACGTATTTTCATTGGAATTGTTGTACTTTTACATTTATTCCATGGAGTTGACAAAGTTTGACAAAGTAAAGCATTGAAATTGACATAAACACGGACAGGACATTAAAAAAATATATTTATCATTAGCAGCGCCTCACGGTTTCACCCGCATAGTTTCCGTTCCCGTGGGAATTTCGGGATAAAATATAGCCTATGTGTTATTCCAGACTATAATCTTTCTCTGTGCAAAATTTCATCCAGATCCATTCAGTAGTTTTTACGTGAAAGAGTAACAAACATCCATCCATCCATACTTACACACTTTCGCGTTTATAATATTAGTAGGATAGGATTTCAGATTTTACGTACATATGTATTTATTGGTCACATATTATACAGACGTAACAAAACAAAAACACTAATACCTACCGGGCGTACTAGATATTACAAAAAGCTTTCCTTAACTTTTTACGTTGATAGATTTGAACTGACCCTTGATATTATAAATATTCACGGGTATTTTCGCGTTTATTTACCTATTTTTCCCGACGTAAGCTAGAATGACGAAAATTAAATAAACGCGATAAATACCCGTGCATATTT
The DNA here is from genome assembly GCA_949316285.1 of Eupithecia subumbrata. NCBI lineage: Eukaryota > Metazoa > Arthropoda > Insecta > Lepidoptera > Geometridae > Eupithecia > Eupithecia subumbrata. The sequence continues at coordinate 24,563,672 of OX438644.1, read as the reverse complement.
ATAATAATGTGTTCTGATCACATAAGTTTAAAAAACTTTAACCCTCAATATTTCCAAAATCTTTGACTAATAAAATATGAAACGTTTACAAGAATAGCGCCATTCGATAAATTTCGCACAGATCTCTCCTATGTAGTTAAGACTAAACAAAAAAGGTTTTACTTGTAACCATAGAGCCATTCGATAAATAACACACATCTCTATGTTGCTCCGCAAACTCGGCGGAAGGCAGCCTACGGCGATAATTCTCCAAAAAGCTCTAATCCGCTACGAGGCGCTACGCCGTAGCTTTTCGTAGCTCTACGCAGTTTTTACGTAGGTCGTTTACCTCTACGAATATTTTTGACTAACGTTTTACGTTTTAAGGTTTCAGAATAGAGTTTTGCAGCTTAAAATCTTGTTATTTTTATAGCGTAGGTAGTAGTAATTTCATTGAACTGCCTACCTTTATACCCTTCATCTTCGCCTTTACTAGTGGCTCTATCTATCACTTTTCTAATATTTTTTTTTTATGTAATAATCAATCGAAATGTTTTAATTCTATTGAAGTCAAATTCTAGATTTCTGTTTTCCTAGCAGACTATTGCTCGCGATTAGATATCTATATGTAACTATAATCAAATTTTCTATTAAATTTTTGTAAGGCCTAATTTCATACTCTGTCAGAACACCTAATTTAGTTAGTCTGCAATAACTTTGCCTTATTATTCCAACAAAAATATCTGATCGCATGATATCGCAGAAAAGTTAGATTGGTACTGAACTTGTTACAACTTCTGCAAAGAAACAAATTAGGACAATTATTCTACGAATTACACCACAAATAGAAAAGCATGTTTTGCTAATACCGATCTACCAATAGCGCTGTAAGAAGTTGAAAATTCGTTCGTCAGTTCAAACAAAATAAACAAATGAAAATTCGCGGAATTTGAGCGATAGTATTTTGTTCAAAAAAGGAATAAGCATTCCAACCTCTTGAAAAAGGGTCATAATTTAACATTTGTTACAATAGAATTACTAATAATTTCGATTGGAGTAGTCGGTGGGCGGGTTAGAAGGGCTACGCTCGGTGAGTAGTCATTTCTCTCCCTTTTCGGCGAAAAGACTGCCAAGTGCAAATATTACTAAAAAAACATCAAGCCAAGTAAGAACTAGACATTTATTTGGGTAGGTATTGTCGTTTTTTTTTGGATGCGTCCAAATTTCTTCCGATGCTACCGCCCTCTTCTGTAACACATTGTAACTAAAGTTCGTGAGAGCCTCAACCATTACGCAGGTAATGCAGGCTGCATTACCCGCGCAATGGTTGACTAGTTCCGTCAGTATTTTCAAGAGGGCGCTGTCCTAACTTGTTTATTATTTTTTGTACCTGTGTCCAAATAAGTGTTTTTACTATTCTATTATACATTTTTACTGAGTGATTTCTAAAATAAATATTTGCTTTGTTTTATTTTAAGATAAATAGCTTTTAGATGAGCATGAAAAAACCTAGACGTATCAAGAGTACATACTCGATTGGTACCTCGTTATCGTTGCATTATCAACGCGGTGCCCAGCTCGGAAACAATGAGATTTTACAAATCAGAATCGAATCTCAGGAATCTAGACCTCTGAAAACAACCACAAATCTAGGTTATAAACCTACCTATTTATGATAGGACCTCTGAGCTGTTTTAAAGCTAAATAATTACCAATGCGAAATTAGGTTATAATTTTACTGCTTTCTATTCTGAACGTCCTTACTTTCCGCGGAAATTGATTATCTATATATATAAAAGAAAGTCGTGTTAGTTACACTATTTATAACTCAAGAACGGCTGAACCGATTTGGCTGAAAATTGGTGGGGAGGCAGCTTAGAACCAGGAGACGGACATAGGCTATGTTTTATCCCGGAATTACCACGGGAACGGGAACTACGCAGGCGAAGCCGCGGGCAGCAGCTAGTAGCTGATAAAATGGTTATTCCCCTAAATCCTAAAGATATCAGTGTTGTGTTTTACAATCATTCAAGGCTTATACAATAATATATGTATAACACTTGACACTAAGGAGGTCTTTTTCAAATGAGTTATTATTTCACAGGTTAATTTTTATAGAGGACTAGCAGCGCCTCGCGGTTTCACCCGCGTAATTTCCGTTCGCGTGAGAATTCTGGGATAAAATATAGCCTATGTGCTATTCCAGACTATAATCTATCTCTGCGCCAAATTTCATCCAGATCTGTTCAGTAGCGTTTGCGTAGCAGTGCCTCGCGATTTCACCCACGTAGGTTCAGTTCCCATAAGAATTCCGGGATAAATATAAGCTATGTGTTATTCCAGACTACAATCTATCTCTTTGCTAAATTTCATCCAGATCCGTTCAGTAATTTTTGCGTGAAAGAGTAACAAACATCCATCCATACATACAAACAAACTTTCGCGTTTATAATATTAGTTGAAGTATTTGCAGTCTCATGTCAATCTACTATCTATAGCAAAAAATACGAGAACCTTGTGAACTGACCATCCAATTCCTATTAGCCAAGATGTTTTCTTTCAAATGAGAACAAATAGAAGGCGGTGGTATTGTCTGGTCGATATCCGTTGAAGGCAGTACACAAAACGCCTATTCACCTGCCGGCTACCTGCTTTGAGGAATTAAGACCCAGTTATAAATAAGGCAGGTGCGTTGTGTTAGCAGGTGAAAAGGATTCCATGACCTTGTGGTTAGTTTGATTTTGACCGTCCAAAAATGATGTAGCTTATTTATAAAATACGAGTTTTATGTAACAGTTTTTAGTCACGCAAATTATGTAGCTTATTTATAAAACACTAGTTAGCACCCGCAGCTTCGCACGCGCTGTTTCCATAAAACGTTTAGAGGTTATTTCTATCCCATGGGAACTGATTTATGGGATAAAAAGTAGCCTATGTCTGATTCCAGGCTAAGAGCTATACTTTTACAAAAATTCAGCTCAATCTGTGCGAGTACTTTTGGTGGGAAGAAGTAACAAACATCGATCTATCCAAACATCCTTTGCATTTTGCAACTTTTGCATTCATTATATTAGTAGTTTTATTTATTAATTTATTTATTTATTAGTGTGACTAGTATCAGACCGCGACTTCACTCACCTGGATAAAACGTAGCCTGTAGCTACAGCTAGTAGGATAGGCTATAGCCTATACTCAAAGCCCGGGAATAATATTGATGATGATGATGCCCTCCTAGCCGAATTTCGGCCACGGCGGCGGCGGCCAGTCTCAGAGACTAGCCAGGTGCGCAGGACATATTATAGTGCACCTGTGTTTGCGCTCACACTTGTGCATTCTCTGTTCCCTCACTCTTACAATCCGATGGAACGGCAGACCGACATGACCGGGGAGAGGTTTTTCGAGGCACGGGGGTGTAACTTTCTAGCTTTGGGCTGCTGTGAATTAATAAGCCTTGGAATAATGCAGGCTAATTTAGATAGGTAGGTAGGTACCGATTAGTTAAATAATAAATAAATAATTAATAAATAATGCTGGACAATTCACACCGCATCACCAAGCTCCAAGCTAAGCAGAGCATGTATTATGGGTAATAGATAACTGATATACTTAATACATTATAGTACATATTAGATAGATATTTTTATAATGAAAGTTTCAAACAATTAAATCTCTTTATAAACTTAAGGTTGAGCGTATTTAAATAAAATGTAGATCGGTATGTAAAATTCAATGTCATGTAAATGTCTACCAGCCATAGGGCTAGTAGACATTTACTTGACATTGACTTTTACGTTTACTTTTGTACTTAGTTATTACAATTTCAACAGGATGATTCCGAAGCAAATTAATACCTACATAAAATAAATAAATAAATAATGCTGTACAATTCACACAGCATCATCTAGCCAAGCTAAGCTGAGATTGTGTTATGGGCCCTAGATGACTGATATACTTAATACAATACATTACATAGATATATATTTTTATTATACATAGAAAATACCCTAAACATCCGGAACAAATATTTGCAGATCATAAATACATTCGAACCCGCAGTAGAATCGAACCCGAAACCTCCAGCGTCACAGTCGGACCTTCGCCCGCCGCGTCACATCGGTCGTCGACAGCAAATGGGGTTATTTGTTGAGCTTCAGTCATTAGAACTAGGCGAGGTACCTCGATCGATATATATTTTTTTCCAAGTAATGAGGTTTACTGAGGCTTAGAATAATCTATGTATACCCATGTACAACTTTTGTGCTATAAAGTATAAACTTTATAGCACAAAAGTTGTACATGGGTAGTGTTGACAACAATTTAGTAGGTAGTGCTAGATTACAAAATTTATAGAAAAACAATTAATAATTCGTGGCTTTACCATTAACATAAATAAATACACATACAAACATAATAAAATATAAGTACTTAGTCACATTATTACTTACAGTGTAGATACAAACACAATAATACATATATATTTTACGTAGGTACCGAATTATTCTTTGTAGGCGTTCGCCTGAATTCTTTGAGAGAATATAGAGAAAACCAATTAAGAAGCTATAACATTGACAAAATACCTACATACTAAATGTTTTTAGAGACTAACTTCTGCATAGAGCAAAATCTTTGAGCAAATACTCACTTAGAGTAATTTAGTACACACTCTGAAATAAGACAATTAGTGAAATAATGTAGAGCTCATTATGAGAATAGTTTTACACCTTACGATTTTATATTCTAATCGACAGGTAATCGAACATGACCTGTCCAGAGTTACCCTGGCTTGTACCTAAGCTACTAAAAATTGACAAGATTCTAAGAAACAAATCTTTGATTATATATTTTTAATGAATGCCTTCTTCTAATCATCGAATGTACGAATCTGGGCAAAGTTAGCAATCTGGCAATCTGGGCAAACCGCCGTGCACCGTCGTCAGCTGACACCATGATTGCGTCATACACGTCGCTAACGGAATTTATAACGCTTACAATTTTAATTAAAACTAGCTGTTACCCGCAACTTCGTTAGCGTAGTAGGTAGGGTACCCAACTAAAGGTAGGGCCTAAGACATTACATGGAAAAAAGCGAATAAATCTGTGACTTCTTACACAGGAAGCATTAAATATTACATTATCCATAGAATGTACCTTTAGCAATTAATTGACTTAATCCGTTTCTTTGCTGGAGAAAAACATTCTGTTAATTTTTTATATTTACAAAACGCATTATGACAACATCACAAATTTAATCACTATTTTGACAAAAATAGACAGACGCATATACGGAATTTTTATCTGTGTTTTATTTTCTTGTTGGACGTGATGGTAAATTATCAAACCCTTTTTAAACCTTTAATCGAGGCGCAAAGCCTTAAGAAAAGTAGCTTATTGGTTTAGTTAGGCTACATTCTAAATGTATCCAAAATTTCATTTTGATCTGTTCAGTAGTTTTGGAGATTTCACATTTCACAAACTTTCGGCATTATAATATTAGTAGGACAAGTTTTGCATATTTTTATGTATGTTAGATTTAAGGTATATATTGATAAGGACCGCAGAACAAGTTAATAAGACCTATACTTGTTCTAATGTTGTCTGAAATAAGTGTATTATTATTATTATTGAAGTTATTTTGTTCTCAACTACCTAGGAACGTGTGAACCTATTTATAGATATGCTCCTCTCAACTTAGGCAAGTAGGCTGAAAATGCGTTTATTCATCACTCTTCTTATACAGTCTCTATAAAATCAAAGACCGGTAAAGAACCAGGCGTTGTCCTTCCACATTCACCCCACACCGTCGGTTCGGACGTTGTAAAAACCCTCGCCAGACTTATTTAGAGTGTGAAGGTTGGACTGAAGTACACCAATGATATTGTTCTTTTAGCCGTAATGTTTGCGCCAATAATCACAGTGTTGTTTTAATTTTGAAAGATATTCCGTCTCCATTAGTTTTTGTCTATTTTGAATATACAGTTTAATGTTTTCATCCTTGTTTCATGATTTTGAATTTTCAGTTGTGTAATACGGGATCGGAATTCGGTTCTCATTTTCTGTAATTCATCACTGATTTGTTACATATATTATTAACTAGATAGTAGTATCACAATCATAATCTGTTCAATATCTGTGTTCGAAGTGGCGCTTATCAATTAATTATCAATACATTTTATGACTTCTTTCAGTATTGTGAAGACATTGTTTTGAAACGCTTGAAAGTTTTTGTTTGTTTTTCTTTTTTATTGAATTTGGGATGTTATGCGAAGGAAATAGATGACAAACATGGTAAGTGATTGTAATATCTTATTTATTAGTTTAATACCTTCAGAAGAGATACCTAATGGGATCTCTTCTTATCTAAAACTGGAATTATTCGATTGCGGTTTATTCCCGTAATCACCTCCAATACTATCTTTGGCATTAACCTTTTAATCATTTTGTTAATCGCATCAACTATGTATTTCTTATGATTCGTTATAATTCTTTCTAATATTAACTACTTTCTCAATTCCATTGTGTTGTCTTTTTGATTTTGAAGCTTCAATGATTTCTTAATGCCTTTGTGATGATGTCATTATTATTTATAATTATAATAGGCGCTAGGTTCTTGATTAGTGGATTAATGATTGCGTTTGCAATGGGGAATCAAATCTTATCAGACAAAATTGGCAATGTTAGAATGTTATTTTATCGCTGCTACATGAATCATGATAAATAGTGGCTTCTACATTCAACCTTCTCAAGTTCAAGATTATAAAATACTATCTATTTGTAAAATTACTAAGTCAATACACCCGGATATTATTTCACGAATCCTATTTATAAGTAATAAAAAGGCGATAATTTGTGCCGGTGTGAAAAGTTTGGGCGAAGACAATGCCAAAAATACTCAATGGATCGGACTGAAATTTTGCACACATAAGATCTAGACCTAGAATAACGTATAGAATACGTTTTGTTCTTAAGAATGCATGCAAAGCCTCTGCAGAAGCTAGAAGGATATATATATTTTCTACACTTAGGGACAAGGCAGGCCCAACGTGTTAGTACTCTACACTAAAGTCATTTATAAAGGGATATTTACCATGATTTGAGTTTTGAGCTTTCCAATATTTCGGCGCAGTTGGATGGCTCAAAACTCAAATCATGGTAAATATCCCGTTATAAATGACTTTAGTGTTGATAACCATGATGGATTTAAAAGTTTTATAGTACTCTACAGTTATTAAGTGCCGGCGCACGACTTAGGCAAATGCGACCATAGACAGGCCCTTACTGAGAGCGTGTTTAGTTTCTGCCTGAATCAATACAATACAATACAATTCTTTATTGATAATCAACCATTACCAATATCCCAAGTCTAACAGCTGCCCTCAAAGCCCGTAGCTGATATCATTAAAGGAGATGTAATAGAAATAGAAATAGAAATAGAAACGTTTATTTGTAACTCAAACACAGACATACAAAATTTAAAACAAAAATGTAATTAGCTGTACCTATTAATGAAACAACAAATCGGATTAGTTTCGGAGATTACCTAACAAACAAAGATAATTCTTTGAGCACTTTCAACGCCTCACAGACTTTTACCAAGAATGTATTGCTAAAATAATGTACCCACACGTCAGGAAATAAATTCTTATATAAAAAATATTTACTTATACATACATATTTGCGTTATAAAGTTGTCTATTAGTTCCATTTCTATCGAATATGAATATTGTATAAATAAAGATCACTATATGAATTTGGAAGCCTATATCCAGCAGTGGGTGAAGTTGGGTGGCGGATGATGATGATGAAACACTATAAAAACAATATCACAATATCTAACCTTACTGCAATTTGATTCAATTCCAGGACAGCGGCGAGCGCTCCTACGGTTCGGTAGTCATCCAGGTGGGGGCTCTGGAACTCCTGGCGAGGTACTCCATGAACTCCGGGAGAGCTACCAGTGTCCTCTCATCCATCCATGAGTTCAGGATGAAAGAGGTCGAGTCTTCTGGTGGGAAGCAGTGGAATTGGAAGTATTTGAGAGTATGTATCGCATGGTGGAGTGTAAATCACTTGTAAACGTACACGTAAAATAATTTAGGCTGCTACATGCAATTTACCATAAACGAAAAGTGAAAACCTAAAACTAACTTTGTATTTAAGATAAATTATTAATTACAACTTGTGTGTATGGTTTGCAAGTATTTACTTCGGCGCTAATTAATGTTTCGAGAAAGACGAGCCAAGTAATTTCCCTTGAGATAAAAATAACTTTCAATGTTCTTAAAGTCATGACATTTTGCCCCCGCAAATCGATAGTTTAGTTAGTTAACAAGTTATGAATGTTATAATTGTGACTGATAATTGCATTTTCAAACAAATTAAGGCCAATTGCGATACAATAACGTCGACAATGTCACCTGTTCCGATTAGTTCAACTATAAGTTCAATCAGTTGAACTAATTGCACCAAAAACTTCCCGTTATATCGACTTTTATATTTTTTTGTAAAAGTTGAACTTTCTGGACAACATTGAGCATATTAGTTCAACTTTTAATTTATCAGTGTTAAATAAAAATAGCTATTCCTACCATCAATTATAAAATTGTATTGCACAATGATAACCACTTTGGAGCAATAACTACTGACCTCTTGGAACAAATATTATAACGTATAACATAACGTAATTATAATAATGGTAATATCCCAATAATAATTCTTGTCCAGAAGCGGGATTCGAAGCAGTGAAATGTATGTGGAAAATACCAATATGTTATCCAACCAAAGCAGCCTCATAAATTCACACCTTTAAGTACCTACTTACAATTTCAGGCGTTGTGTCCGATAAATAAGATTAAATCGGATGGATTAGAGTTTCATAACATTAAATTAATTAGTTTTTGTTTTTATAGTGCGTAAGCCTCACACTAATTTCTAAGAAATCAAATAATATCGCAAAAAAATTTACTTCGACGGGACTTGAACCCGCTTCCTTCCGTTAATGACTAGTTAAGAAAAACAAAACAACTGACCAAAAAAATTACAGATTGATATAATTTTAGCAAATAAATTCGACAAAAATAGGCATTAAGTCACGTGACCGTGAACGCCAATCAGAAAGTGTGACGTCACTTCTTTCAAAACATCATTGTTGGGGTGGACCAAAAAGATCGACACCGGCAACGTGCGGCTCTTATTTGTCCACCAAAAAAATCCGCACGCGCTGGTCACGTTGCCGGTGTACTTTACAATCTCACTATACAGACAGTTATGTTTCGAAAAAGGTGACGTCATCCAAGACGCCATGACAGTCGAGCATTTTCGAATGAAATTGAAATCGTTTTTTATTAAAATGAAAAATATATTTCGTAAATATTAGATTTTTTTTAAATGATAGGTTTTTGGAGTAAAATAGGTATTAAGATTTATTTTTAACCAATTTTTCAAATTTAGTCAACCAGACTATAAGGTACAAAAAAAACAATTGACACATAAACATACATAAAGATACCGCTATTTTTCAGGATCAATTCGATCAAAAAGACCTCGAAGGCCTATACAGGAAATACGATGACAAACTCAAAGAAACGCTGATCCATATTTTCCTGACTCTACTTGTCATCTTCTCTACCATCCACATTATAATAGTTGCTGTTGCCACATATTTGGAGGTAAATATTATGTTACAAGATAAATATGTAGTGTACCTAGTCGATCACGGTAACCCAACGTTTCTTAAGCTAGAACCACTATAGAGTGGTTCTCAATATATAGATATATATATATATACCAAGAGTGGTATATATAGGTGTGGTTATTTGCGACGGAAGCATATCGGTTTCGTAAATGTAGTCTGGTTGGAAAAACATTAATACTCTATGTGGTGGCGTGTCGAGTCTCTGAAATAAAATGTATGACTAAATGATCATGCTATATGTACGAAACAGTTTGTTTCTTACACGTTTTTAACGCTACACAACACAACGGCGCGAATCATAATTTTTTGAAATTAATCTTGTTCCGCGCTGAGGCTTCAGTGTTCAATTGAAAATCAACTCTATGTTTCAGGAAATCCAGTCAACATCAACGTACCTGACTTTTTTGATGTATTTCTTGCGAATCGGTATACCGACAGTGTCGCTCTGGAGACGGCTGTACTACCCTCTAACGGAAAAGTGGTTCTGGATGCCGATTTTTATCACCATTATTATAACGATTGATATTGTTTTTACTGGTAAGTAATATGAGATACCATGTAGGGACCTAATTAAATGAAATGCCTGACAGAAATAAATAATGTATTTCCTCCTCATTCAATGTGTTTGTAGGCATTGCCTTTATTTAGTTGTTTGTGAAGACGAAAATAAAGACTGGTACTTATATAAAGTTTGAAACACTACATTCAAATGAAATTTATTTAATGTTTCCGAACGCAATTTATGTTTCTTGCACACTTAAGGCGCTACCCCGACCCAAAACAGCGCCAACACTTATTTTATCTTATTATTCTGTTAAAAGAAAGAATTTTCAAAAATCGATTGGCCAGTTTGTGAATACTATCATAAGCTTTTTTTTAAAGCTTCTATAAATGTTTTAGTTTGTATGGCAGAGATGCGAAGTTGCTCTTTTTTGCCACCATAGCATTTACATTTTAAAGTATACTAAATAAAACTATTACAGAGGCATTAAAAAAAGCTTATGGTAGGATTCACAAACTGGCCAATCAGTTTTTGAAAATTCCTTCGTTTAACAGAATAATAAGAAAAAATAGGTAGTACCGCTGTTTTGGGTTGGGGTAGCGCCTTAAATGTAACTATGTATTTTGCTGAAATAAATGCTATTTACTTGTCTTTTTTTAACGTTAGACCTGGAAATAATCCTCCACCAAAACTTGAGACTTATGTCGCCAGTAATAAGACTTGACATTACCATTTCATCATTTCAGATGTTGCCGTCAGTATATTCAGCTTTTCCGAGGGCTTCACCCTCCGGCCAGCCTATGCCACACTCTCCCTTCTTGCCATCTACATCTTTCTCCCAATGCGCAACAACTTTCTGGCCATCGTGGTTGGTTTCCTCGCCAGCACCCTCTATGTTCTGATCTTGGCTTTCTACACGTACGATAGTAACGCCCACCTTGGTATCGTGGTAAGAGTATGTACAGTTTGTGTTACTAATATTTGTGATATCATTTATTGCATTCGTGTTCATATTAACCTGGGCCTTAGTTGCGGTATCTTTATGACCATAATTCTTTGATCAAGAATTGATATTGCATTAATATGATTCACCATTAAATAAACTAGAGACAGGAATATTATCACTCTTGCTCAGACATTGCTCAACTTGAGCTAAGCATTGCTCAACTTAAGCTTATTATCTTTATATTTTGAAACTCATTTCATGCAACGAACGCGATTTTTGTATTCGTTCTTCTGTACCAACAGAAGAACAACAAAACAACCACTTAGAAATTGCTCAAGAAGCATTTTATTGTAATTATTACTGAGCATTGGTAGCTGTTATAAGGCGATGATTTCATCAATTATTAATCATTATCATCAGTTCAGTCTGGGAACCCATTGGATAACTGAAAAAGGTTTCATTACTTAAATTTTTTATTACCTATATTTTATTTCAAATTGCTTACTTTGACGCAATACGATTTAGTTTAAAAATGTCCAGAATTTTTATTTCTTATCAATTTAGAAGAATATTTTTAGGTTGCCTCTGATATCATTTACTTAATCGGCGTCAACCTGATGGGCGTTTACTTTCGACTGATGAATGAAATTGTAACGCGAAGATCATTTCTAGACCGCAGGGCTTGCGTTGAAAGCACTCTTCGATTGAAGTTTGTGAAGGATCAAGAAGTAAGTTTTTTCAACATAATAAACTAACTTTGTGTATAATAAAATCACACCGATATTTACTGTTAAGATTCGGCTACTTTTAGGCCCTGCGCGAAGACACTTTTTGTTGCGGCCCACCATCACTTTTTGATCGTCAATGAGTATGTGTTAAATGGGCGCAACTGGACACTAAAGATGTTTACGTATGCGCAGGGAGTGGGTAATTTCGTACTGGTTCTATAGAAATCAAATATTCATCGGTAGCTTGTATCTGACACAAGACACAGAAGTGTCCACGTTTGCGCCCTGCCTAAGTCGCCGGCCGGCCGACCAGTTGATAAAACACTGCCAACAACATTCATACACAGCTGCCAATAACATTCATACACACTGAAATGTCAGACCAACATACGGCGGAGGGTTCCATTAGATTAACTTTTTTTTTGTCTTTAGGAACGTCTCATGATGAGTATTCTTCCTGAACACATTGTGTCAAAAGTTCGACAGGACATTAGAACTATGTTCTTGGGTCTACAGACGCATACCATGAGTCACACTATGAGGCATTTCAAGTGAGTACATTAGTATTTACCTTTTAATCAATAGTAAGGTTTCAATAAGTGTTGAATTCTCATAGAATTTTCAAAGTAATCACCAATTTGCGAAGCGTGATTTTAGTCTAAAAATACGTAAGTTGAGGTTTGATTAAAGGCCTAAGGAATGTTCAAACGCAAACTTATCACTATATCAGTCTAAGCTAGTCTCACTTATGTGAGATAAGTTCATACTTTCAACATCATACTTTCTTCAAACATCATACATTCTCAAAAATACTGCAATTCTTTTGGATCAGATAGAGATCCCGAAAGTCGAAATATTTAAATTAAACTCTACCATTTTTTCTTTGAGTTTTATATTATTGCAGCCAGCTTTACGTCGAAGAACACGAGAACGTAAGCATTCTGTATGCAGATGTGGTGAACTACACTATGATATCAACGACACTGTCCCCTTTGCGGATGGTAGAGCTACTAAACGAGCTCTTTGGACGGTTCGACGAAGCATCCGAGGTACTTTAGGAGACTTTCTTCTTTATAAAGCTTAGAAACACCAGTTCATGGACTACAAAAATCAAAATCAAAATCAAAAACTCTTTATTTCCATAAATACAATAAATGTACACTTAGAAAAGGTCAAATTATAAAACTATACACTGACACGGAAATAAAGTGATATTTTTGATTTCTGTCGCTTCGGTATGTAGACCAAAGTAAAGAAGCGACGAAGAAACCTTTAGCCTGTTAGTTGTTATTCTTCGAGTTGGAGCAAAACCCGTTCCAAGCTTTTTTATCTTCTAGATAATCTGATATTTTATAGTAAGCCTTTTTGCACAGCAAGGTTTTGACAATTTGTTTGAATTTATTTACTGATAATTGTTGCAACTCACTAGGAGTTTTGTTGTAGAAGCGTATACATTGCCCTTTAAAAGATACATTTATCTTGTGTAGCCTAGTTGTGGGCACAGCGAGTTTATGTTTATTTCTGGTATTAAAGTTATGTTTATCACAATTTTTAGGGAACAGATTTTTATTTCTATGAGTGTACAACAAGTTTTCATAAATATATTGACATGGTACTGTCATTATGTTTATTTCTTTGAATTTATCACGCAGGGATTCTCTGGGACCCATATTATAGATTGCACGAACAGCTCTCTTCTGCAGCACAAATACGGTGTTAATATCTGCAGCGTTCCCCCACAGCAGTATGCCATAAGACATAACACTATGGAAGTAGCTGAAATAGACTAGTCTAGAAGTATCAACGTCTGTAAGATGACGGATTTTTTTGACTGCATACGCTGCAGAACTAAGTCTCTTCGATAGCTTATCTATGTGTGGGCCCCATTGAAGTTTACTATCTAAGGTTATTCCTAAGAATACTGTACTGTTTACAATTTCTAACGTTTCTCCTTTTACGTTTACATCAATCTTAACTTCTACTTTATGTGAAACCATCGACTTTGAAATGACCTGCAACATAAATATTATGTGCCTGCCTAACCAACATGAAAAATCATGAACTTCTAATTTAAACCAGCAAAAAAAAGTAAAGGTTTTCTTTAAAATACCTTACCCTTGCAATTGAAAATCTTATCGTTAATCTCTTTGAGGTTCAAGAACCCCGCTGAGAGCTCTACCCTACGTAAAAAGAAACCCTTATAAATTCTAGAATACAAATTCTACGTACTACCCATTTGTTAAATTACCCAAGCTCTCAGAATAACACATACCCGTCTGGAAAGAACACAACCTTGAATGGTACGGAGAAAAAACGTCCCAAAGAAACTCCGCGAACTAAATTAGTTCAACAAACCTAACTAAATAAACTTATTTTCGCAGGAGTATGACGTGCTAAGGATAAAATTTCTGGGGGACTGTTATTATTGCGTCAGTGGAATACCAAAACCTTCCGAGCAACACGCTAAGAACTGTGTCGACTTGGGACTCGAAATGATCAGTATTATAAAGGACGTAAGGTAGGTTTTTATTTACCTACACATCAAATGTCAAAATAGTTCAAAGGTTTGAAAATAATCTTGTTTTATTCTAGAGAAAAGCGGTCTTTGGACATAGATATGAGGATCGGAGTTCATTCTGGCAAAATTCTGAGTGGACTTATCGGAATCAGAAAATGGCAATTTGATATCTGGTCAAAAGATGTTACTATAGCCAATAAAATGGAATCTACAGGAAGAGCAGGGTAAACATTAAATAACAGTTGTTTTTTATTGTAACCTTAATTGAGCCACTTTTAATATTTCTGAAGGAACAAGATAGGTAATGGACCTACGAACGTAGGTATAACAAATTAAGTTATGAATTAGTAGAGTCCTTGCTTTACAAATCTACAAAGTAGGTAAAATAAATATATCTTTATTCACAAAGAAAATTACAATTAAAAAATAGAAATAAATTAGAACTAGTATTTACAATTGAAACAATTGAGCTAACTGAAGACTGTTGCAAACAATCTACAGGTAGTTCAACTGATCCATATGAATACCAGTCGAAAGCATCCCCAAGGCGCTGGCTGACTTACTGCGCTAGATACTCACCAGCTCTCGGGTCACGCGTCGCTTCGATCAGACTCTCAGATATTTTTTTAAGAACCCGAAGAGCCTCGGTTCCCCACGGACCCAGCGTCTCGACTTCAAGGGGAGCAAATGTGAAAGCTCTGTCGAGACCTGGCCCCATAATTAAGTTATAAAATGATAAAAATTTGTTTCAGAAAAGTCCACGTCACGAAGCAAACTCTAGAATTATTATTGAACTACGCAAGGGAATACATAATTGAACCAAATTTCGAATCTCAAAACGATCCGTTTATTATGAAAAATCAACTGGAAACCTACCTGCTCTCTAGGCCGCTACGGGTATGTCGAATAACACTATTAATACACACTAAAATTAAGAGATAAAAGGATGGAATTAACATCCGTATATTACACGCCAAAACAAGGTTCTGAACGGATCGGACTAAAATTTCGCATCAAAAAAGACTAGGCCTGTAATAACATATGATATTTTTAATCCCATACATCAGTTCCCATGGGATAGAAATAACCTAAAAACTTTACCGTAGAACGTTAATTGGATCATGGTTGACTTGCAATGCAAACGTCTACAATCTTTTGGCCACTTTTATTCCACGGAAACAACGAGTGTGAAGCCGCAGGAGTACATATAATTTACGTTTGTAGGTACGATTAGAAGATATTTGTTGCGGGTGTTTTCTATGTACATATATTAAAAAATATCTATCTATGTACCTATGTAATGTATTCAGCTATCTAGTACCCATAACACAAGATTTAATTACTTTGGGGCTAAAATCTAGATAATGCCGTGTGGATTGTCCAGCATTATTTTTATTATTTTGTGTTAAGTAAGAGTCAACTCATATTGGTATAAATAAGCAACATAGGTACCTACCCCTTCTTTGCCACTGTCCTAGCGAACATACCTACTTTTTTAATTTCTTAAATAAATTAAAATTTTGTTCACTAATAAATTTTACAGACGCAAGACTACAGCTACAAACCTTTCAGACGAGCGTCCGTCGGAATCAGCAAGATAATCGTAAAAAACACCAGCGTCAGAGTAAGTCCTTTTAAGCAATCTCCATAAACAATAAAACCAACCACGCAATAATCTATAAATATCCCATTTTCAGTAGCGATCGGAAACTAGAAGCTCGAATATAAGAAGGACCACCACTTGGATGGATGAAAACCTGGTGGAGTACCAACAAATGTTAAAGGCTGCAGATGCACAGATGACCAAGGAAATCGAGGATATGACTAATGGGAAGTACGTAATAAAGAATATTAAAATAGAATAGACGACATCAGTTTTTCAAATATAAACATGGTTTCGACTGGTTCAAAAATAATAACGTATGCTTTTTTTAAAAAAACGGTACTGAATTTTTGACAATGAACTATAAAAATCACTTATTTCCAGGGAACATTTCCAGAAAGAGTCAAAACTGAACCCGTTCACACTGATGTTCAAAAACTGTGAACTTGAGAAGACGTTCCTGCTGCTACCAGATCCGCTTTTCAAGTATTACATAACATGCTGCCTTATCATATTTTTTTTGATATTGATGATCAACGGATTGACCACAAAATGGTAAGATATGCTAAATAATCAGTAATGTAATTTCTTTTAAAGGAATTTCGCGAAATATTTTCTAACCGATCTCCTCTGTTTCAGGCTTGAAGGTTTCAAGTGGTACACATGGATCATATTCGGCGGTCTGCTACTCTCGCTGTTAGTCTTACAGCCATTCATATGGTTCCAATTCCTCTGGACGAAATACAAAGGTTTTGAAGAGCCCCGAAACAAAAACCTGAGAAAGATATACGATATATCGGCGAAGATTATAAAGTCGGCAATGATCAGGACTGCACTTTACGTGATGATAAGTGTAGGGTTGGCGGCTACTTCAGTAGTGAATGTGATAGGGATAGAAGAAGTGGAGCTATCAGCCGGCGTTACTGTTCTTACAAACTGTATTTCATCTTGGGTAGGCAAGAATGACATTCGATTGCCTATTCAATTAAAATTTTGCCTTTGATTGGCAACTATACATGTGATTACTCTCTATTTCAGCATATAACTCAATGCTGGGGCCTCGCTTTGCTGCTAAATTTTCTCTTCAGTAGAGTGTTCTTTATCTTCAAGTGGATTGTCGCCGCTGGAATGACCTGTTTCTACCTTTGGATAGTTTGGGAGATCAAAACGTCTCTTTTTGCTGATGATACAACATGGAATATTGGACTAGACCCAAGAGTTTCACACACTCTTTCTGTCGTCTTTGTAACTATTACATTGTACTGGATTGATAGAACGACGGAGTACAGGAATCGATTAGATCACATCTGGCAATTGCAACTGAGTGAGGAGCAACGAGAAGCGGAAACGATGTTGAAAGTAAATAATATGTTGCTGGAAAATATTTTACCTGCCCACGTTGGTAAGCCTTTTCCTTTAAACAACTTATAAATATACTTGTTGAACATTCTTGTGCTTTTGCTTATTTTGTGTGTTATCTTTATCTTACGCAAAATGAGGACCGATGTGTTTTCATTGTTTCAGTGCAAGTTTACCTGAATTTGAACAGGTCTATAGATGAGCTTTACTATGAGAAGTACGATAACGTAGCTGTGATGTTCGCGTCCTTGACTGACTACAAGCTTGGCGTTGAGTCTGACGCTGATCTCGACGACAAATTCATGCTGAGCATTCTTGACGAAGTCATTTCTGATTTTGATCGGGTACCTAATGAGTTTTCCAATTACCAATTGCAATACAATTTACAGTGATTTATCTAGCCGAGCAACAGAGTTCTCTGAGGCCAACCAAAAGTCTAAGCGAAAAGTAGTGAGAAAATCTAATTAAACACATTTTTTATTTCAGTTGCTCCTATCAGGAACTTCGCTCTACAGGGTCGAAAAAATTAAAATGGCGGGATGGACCTACATGGCCGCTTGCGGACTAGACCCAAGCAGAAGAGACTCCTACGGCTCCTCATCTTACACCTCCAACCGTCGGCAAAACAGTCCTTATACCCGAGCGGTGACTGTCACTATGATAGAGTTTGCAGCGGCAATGATGATGCAGCTTCAGAATTTTAATCGGGGATCCTTTCAAAGTTTTGAGGGTCTTAATTTAAGAGTCGGTGAGAACCTTTCTTAACTAACATACAGCAGAACATACACGAAAGAACATACGGGCAGCAGTATATTACAGCGTAGTACATTACTGCGATGCCATGCCACACACACCGGGATATAAGTTTATGTATGTAGGTATGTATACCCATTGTTCTGTTTTCAGGCATCTCTCACGGAGAAGTAGCGGCAGGAGTTGTGGGGTCGCTGAAACCACTGTACGACATTTGGGGTCACGCCGTCAATATGGCTTCAAGAATGGACTCTACTGGAGATGCGGGAAAGATACAGGCAAGTCTCCCTTATTGAAATACAAGAGCAATCGGTCTTTTCTGCAATGAACTACTACGAAGGTTCCAATAAACCTATTACATGTTAGGCCACATCTTCACTTAAGTGTGGTGCCCAAACACTTGACTCATCATCATCATCATCAGCCGTTGTCGTTCCACTGCTGGTCATAGGCCTCTCCATGTTTATGGCATTCGCCTGCGCCCTGCGCTAGTCTGGGCCAGGTGAAGCCCAGTCAACGCTTGACTATTATCTACCACTTCGATCGACTACTCCCCGCCCACTAACCCTATGACTAATGCATTTATCAATACCAAACCCCCTTTGTTGCCCTCCTCTCATCACGCGAACGATTATTCCCCGCCCGTTAACTCAACGACTGCCACACAAACTCATTCTGAGACACCTCATCCTATCTGTAACTCACTTGTACTTCTTCCTACGGACGAAGATGCTGTTAGTCTGCTAATAAAAAAGTTAAGAGATAGCTGTGCAGTAGGATTGGACCTAATATCATGCAAAATTATTAAAAGATATTCTTCCTTTCTGGCTAGACCTATTGCACATATCTGCAACCTCGCCATTGAAACCGGTTCCTTTCCTAGGTCATTTAAAATCGCTTTGATTAAACCCATTTACAAGGCAGGCAAAAAAGACTGTGTCAACAACTATAGGCCTATTTCTATCCTTCCAGCTTTATCGAAAATCTTAGAAAGGGTTATGAATAACCAGCTTGTCAGCTTTCTGGAAAGTAACAACCTTCTTTCATCATCCCAGTATGGTTTTCGTCGGGGTAAATCGACGAACGATGCAGTTCACGAACTTGTTGATTGTATCGTAACAAACATTGATGAAAAGAGGAAGTGTCTTGCCATATTCCTAGACTTGGCGAAAGCCTTCGACACAGTCTCAATACCCCATCTTATTTTAAAGCTAGAAAATATCGGAGTTAGAGGTCTTCCATTAAAACTCTTTGAAGACTACCTCACTGAGAGAAAACAGAGGGTCAAGATCGATCACTGGGTCAGTGACACAGAAGACGTGGTGTACGGGGTCCCCCAAGGGAGTATACTCGGACCTACACTGTTTCTTGTATACATCAATAGCTTGTGCAACTTGTCTATTGAGAATGGTAAAATCTTCACCTTTGCAGACGATACGGCAATATTTTTCAAAGGCTCCAACTGGACTGATGTATACAAAAAGGCTGAACTTGGGTTGCGTAATGTTGCTAATTGGCTCCAGGCTAACTCCTTAACCCTCAATGTAACAAAATCTAAATACATTGCGTTCGCCCACAGAACCAATCATTTGCCTCCTCCTGAACTAACCATTAGGGCCCACTATTGTTCCCCTGTCGCCTCTGTCTGTTCTTGTCCCACCCTCGAAAGCACTAAGTCTCTGAAGTATTTAGGTATCACGATTGACCAAACGCTTACATTTAGGCCTCATATTGAAATCCTTGTCACCAGATTACGTAAGCTCATTTTCATTTTTAAAACATTAAGACATGTCTCTGATCGTAAAATTATTAAAATGGTCTATTATGCACTATGCCAATCTATTGTTGATTATTGCATAACCTCGTGGGGTGGTGCAGGAAAAACTCATCTTATTTTGCTAGAAAGGGCTCAGAGGGCCATCCTAAAAGTAAGTTCTGGCTACTCCTTTAGTTTTCCCACGTCTGATTTATACAGGGAATGGAATCTCCTTACAGTCAGGCAGTCGTTCCTTCTTCAAACGACGCTTAGGAAACATGCCCAGCTAAAGTATGACCCAAATCTGGTAAATAACAAGCGAAGAAAAGGTACTGTATGTAAGGGTGTCCAATGTCATTCTCGTCTTCCTCAAAGTTTCTTCTTCTTTCTGGGACCTTACATTTACAATAAAATCAATAGTACCTTATCAATATATCCTCTTACGCAACATAAATGTAAAACATCGGTATCCGTTTGGCTAAAAACACTCAACTATGAACAAACAGAATACCTGCTGATCCCTCTAAAATAAAACACATCGCACACATTTTCAATTATTTTTTCTCCCTAAATTCTATTACTACTCTTACCTCATATAAAGTTTTAAGTATGTTCTCACGCAACTTCATTTTCACGAATTTATTATTATGGGCACGGCACACTCCTGTGTAGGTAGGTTTGCGTCTATGTGGGTACAATAAGGATATTATTTTTATTACGTTACAATGAACTCTTTCTTTTAATAATAACATGTATAATATGTGGGATCTTACTTACTTATTTTCTGTTTTGTTTTTTTTAAAGTACCTACCTAGGTCTAATTTATTGTTACTTTCGGAACAAGAAGGTAGTTGTTGCAGTCTCTTTTATGTAGGTACCTCATATTATCTTGCGGAGGAAGGCCCTGGTGACCCGTACCACAGGTTTTTATAAACCTCTCTCGGGCACCAGTCTCTTACAAAACAAGATAACTTGATACAAATTAAGATTAAGCAAAAAATTGTAATTATCTTTTGTAAGAGAGAATAAATACATTATTCAATTCAATTACCAATAAAAACACACATAGTTTTCTCTCACCTCACCTCAACAGCTTATATTGGTCTATTGCTGGACGCAGGCCTCCCCCTGATAGTCCCCATATTGGCTGTTATCTCATGGGGTAATGTCCATAATGCGACGCTGGGCATACGGTTGGGGCTTGCAGTTCGGTGGTAGAATTGTTCTGCAGGAGGCGCTGCTGCCCGTCCCCCGATGGATATCCCTTAGTCGCCTCTTGCGACAAACGCGAGCAGAGTTGGGGTGGTGCAAATTCTAAGCCGGCAACACACTGCAACGGCAGTTTTCTCTATTTGGAAGAGAATTGTGTACTTGTTTGAACTAACCTCTTCACCATCATCATTACGTTGACGTAGTTTTGATCCAATCTTGAATACTTTTCTTCCCTTCTTTTCTATTCTTGGCGATCTGAACTTACCTCGACAACAACAAATAAATAAATAATACTGAACACAATTCACACAGCATCATCTAGCCCCATAAGCTAAGCAGAGCTTGTGTTATGGGTACTAGATAACCGATATACTTATTACATAATACTACATAGATAGATGTTTTATTTTACATATAAAACACCCAAAACATTTATGTCTTTTTTTCTTAGTGACTAAAAGAGCGCTCTTTTTGTTCAGGTCACAGAGAACACAGCAATAATACTGGACGAATGCGACATACTCACCACTTACCGTGGCGAAACTTTCGTCAAAGGAGCCGGCTACATCAAAACCTACTTCGTACCCCTCGACGAGAATTTCAACCTCATAAAAAAACAACAAAGCATGGATTACTACAGAGTCCAAGACAGAGCACGGTACTTTCAAGTCAAAAATACCCTGTTCAATGATTACAATGATACGGATTCCCGAGACTCGCAATTTTCGTATGATGTCCGGAGTTTATCTGAGGATAGTGATAGCGGAAGTTACACGAGAAGAATGACTGAACTGCGTGATGATATTAGTGCTAATAGTGTGTCGTCAGAAAGTGTAAGGGATACTCGGTTCTAAGTAATGCAAGGCAATTATGTGCGAAGTGAGGTAAATTATGATATTAGTGTGAATGTGCGCAAGTTCTGAGTACAATAGTGTAGTGTTAGTTTTTTTTGTGGCTAATATGGTGTTAGTTTGAATTCATGTAAATAGAATTAAAAAGTAAGGTTATTTAAAATTGCGTCTTTTTTCTACTTAAATTACCTAATACTAATAATTAGATACTTCAATATTGAATGCAATTAAAGATTATATTTCTATGTCTTTTCTTATGTCTATTTCATTTTTAATTGAAATAGACATAAATATAATTTACTAGCAGCATTCTTACTAACCGTTGTCCTATTACACGTTTTCCCGTAGGAATTGTACTAGATGTACTTATGTGTACACCAACGTATATGTGTGTGTGTGAATAAATCACTTGTAAGGCGGCCATCTTGTGTTTCACATCATGGTGACAGCGGTGAACCAAAAAATTATCTAAAATCGGAGTAATTACCACGTATTACACAAAAAAAAGCTATAAAACAGTGTTCTACAATATAAATAATAACAGTGTACATCCAAAATAATGGAGCATGCTCGTCCCCCCGCGCAATTGGTGTTGGAAGGCGGGCCGGTATCTCGCGCCGACGCATGGCGGCGATGGCTACGGCAATTCCAAGTTTTCGTAAAAGCATCGGGCGTGCACAAAGAAAAAGGTGATGTGCAAGCCAGTTTACTCATAAATCTAATTGGACCCGACGGATACGATATATACTCCACGTTGAAGTTTACTGCCGACGCAGATAAAGAAGACCCAGACAAATTGATTGCGGCATTCGATGCACATTTCGGCACGAAACCTAACCTAATTATGGTACGATTCAAATTCTTTTCCCGAGTGCAAGAAACCGGGGAGAGCATCGACGAGTACGTTACAGCTCTAAAACTACTAAGTCAAAAATGCGAGTTTCAACAATTGGAAGATGGCCTGGTACGAGACAGAATTGTATGCGGCGTCGCCGACGCAGGCGTACGGGACCGCTTGTTGCGGGCTGACGATCTAACATTAGAAAAAGCTGTGAGAATTTGTCAAGCTAGTGAAAGTTCTATTGATGGAAGTCGGCAGATTGAAGGGATTAAATCTGAGCCCAAAACAGTAGACGCACTGCGAAAATTGAGAGCGTTTCAGCGAGGGGCTGGTCGTGGCGGCGGCGGCTTCGGCGTCGGCAGCGGGACGAGCAGAACTCGTAGCGGCGGCGGCGGCGGCGGGGCGCTGGGCGGCGGCAGCGACCGCATGTCGCGGGCGGCCTCTGGCAGCTCGGGTGGTCCCGGCGGCGGCCGCGGCGGCGGCGGCGGCGGTGGTGGTGTCCCGGGCGGTGGCAGGCATGCACGCGCGGGTGCTTGCGGTGCCTGTACCAACGTTCAGTGTGATGGAGGAGATCAGTGTACGGCAAGAAAAGTGAAGTGTTTTATGTGCGGCAATAAGGGCCATTACAAAGCGATGTGTCCTATGAAAAAATACAACAAGGTCTATGAGGTAAATGAGGACAGTGACTATGATGCTGAGGGTGAGTTGTACTACATAGCTACAATCGAGTGTGTGGACTCCATTGCAAAAACAAATAATGATAAGTGGCATGAATCATTTTTCCTTCCCGAATGTGGGTCAAGTCATGAGTTCAAGTTAGACACAGGCTCCGATCTAAACGTTTTATCGAAGGAAAATTTTGTTAACTTAGGACTTCCTTCGTCTCAGTTATGTGCTGATAATATACGTGCAAAATCATTCTGTGGTAACTTCTTATCTGTATTAGGCTCAACCACCATTATCATAGAACACAAACAGCACCAATACAAACTAAAATTTGTAATATCGGAGGAGGCTTGTCAGAGCATTTTAGGCAAAAATGCATTAGATGAACTTAAATTAATACAAAGAGTTTACTCTTTAAACTTAGATAAATATGACGATCTGTTTAAAGGCTTAGGCAAATTGCCCGGACATTATAAAATACCATTGGAAAACAATGCGACACCTTGCATCTGCCCTGTCAGGAAAATACCTATAGGTGTCCGTGATCAGTTAAAAAAAGAGCTAACCCGGATGGAAGAGTTGGGTGTCATTAGGAAAGTATCACATCCAACCTCTTGGGTGAACGGCATTGTTGTTGTTGCTAAAAAAGATGCCAGTATCAGAGTATGTCTTGATCCGCGGCCTCTTAACAAGGCAATTAGGCGACAGCATTACCCTCTCCCCTCTCTTACAGAAATAGCAACCAAACTTAAAGGTGCGCGGTATTTCAGCAAGTTAGATGCCAAATCGGGATTTTGGATGGTTCAGTTAGACAATGAAAGTGCTGATTTGTGCACTTTTGGGACGCCCTATGGTAGGTACCAGTACTTAAGGTTACCTTATGGCATTAACTCAGCATCAGAAGTGTTTCATGCCAAGGTCAGGCAGTTGTTGGAAGACCTGGAGGGTGTTGACTCCTTCGTCGATGACATCATCGTTTGGGCATCTTCAAGGGAAGAGCATGATGCTCGCCTTGCACGTCTCTTAGACAGGGCACGCACAGTCGGCATAAGGTTTAACCGCGCTAAATGTGAATTCTGTGTTACAGAGATCACCTACTTAGGTCACACATTTAGTGCAGCGGGCATGAAAATACACCAAGCCAAACTTAGGGCCATCACGGAGATGCCCAGTCCCAGCGATAGGCAGGCGTTGGAGAGATTTCTTGGTATGGTTAATTATGTAAGTAAATACATACCTAACTATTCTGAAAAGGTCAGCCCGTTACGTAACCTGCTCAAGAAGGACAGCGAATGGATCTGGGGTCCTTGTGAGGAGCGGGTGGTAAGTTCCCTGAAGAGTGCGCTGTGTAGCGCGCCCGTGCTGGCGCTGTTCGCGGTGCGCGAGCCCGTGTTGCTGTCCGTGGACGCCAGCTCGCGCGCACTGGGCGCCGTGCTGCTGCAGGGCGGGCGGCCTGTCGAGTTCGCGTCGCTCGCGCTCACGGACACGCAGCAACGTTACGCGCAGATTGAAAAAGAAATGCTTGCCATAGTCTTTGCGCTGGAGAGATTCCATCAGTACATTTTCGGTAAGAATGATGTAACCGTGGAAACAGACCACAAACCTCTCGAAGCACTTTTCAAAAAGTCACTCGATTCTGTGCCCGCGAGACTGCAACGCATGATGCTTCGAGTGCAGCGATATGATTTTCAGGTTGTTTATAAACCAGGAAAATACATGTACATCGCTGACACCTTATCTCGGGCCTCCTTGCCCGAAAGCATGCAGACAAACTTAGCTGAAGAAATAGAAGAACAAACATGTTTCCTGCTTCAGAACGTTAGGTTCAGTAGCGACCGACTAAATTTAATAAAAGAATACACGAATATTGACAACGAATCTAGATTATTGATCGATTACATTATTCATGGCTGGCCAAACAATAAGTTTCAAACGGATGAACGCGTGCGACAATATTGGAGTGGTCGGGAATGCTTCGAATACGCGAAAGGGGTAATATTCTACAATAACTTAGTTTTTATTCCTAGCGGATTAAGGACAGAAATGCTATCACGTGTCCACGAAGGGCACCTGGGCATTGACAGGTGTAAGCGACGCGCGCGTGACGTCATGTTCTGGGCGGGTATGTCGCGCGACGTCGAGCAGACGGTGCGCCGGTGTCGCGTGTGCGCCGAGCACGGAGCGCGCCCCGCACGCGAGCCCATGAACCCGCACCCCATCCCACAGGTTCCATGGCAGAAACTGGGCTCTGACATATTTGAATATGCTAAAAGTTTTTATTTAATCATAGTAGACTACCTTACCAACTATGTTGAAGTAAGTCCGCTTAAGGGTATCACATCAAAACAGGTAATCACTGCAATGAAAGATCAATTCGCGAGGCATGGTATTCCTGAGGAACTCATATCAGATAACGGGCCGGCATATGCGTCACGAGAATTTAAGAACTTTGCCCAAGAGTGGGGTTTTAAACACATTACATCTTCTCCAAATTATCCACAGTCAAACGGTCGCAGCGAGCGCGCGGTACGTACTGTTAAAGAATTACTAAAAAAAAGTAATAACTCAAACTCGGATTTTTATTTAGCTTTGCTCAATTATCGAGCAGCGTCTAGAGATGGGGTAGCCAGCCCTGCCCAACTTCTTATGGGTCGAAGGCTAAACACAAGGTTACCGACGCATCCTGATAAATTGAAGCCGGACAGAGATAACACGGCCGACATTAGGAACATATTACGTAACCAAGAAAGAATGCGCCTGCAGTACGACCGACGTGCGCGGGCGCTGATGGAGCTCCGTCCCGGGGACGAAGTGGTGACGGTGGACGGCGCGGCGCGTAGGCGCGCACGCGTCTCCGCACTCGCTCCCGAACCACGATCATATTTTGTCACGGACGAGTCAGGTAAAGTTTTACGTAGGAATAGAAGGCATCTTATCAAACTTCCAGAGCCTATATCTCCCGCGACGTCGTCTAATGAGAGTATATGCGAGGAAGACGCAACGTACGAACAACCATCCGATGCATCCATAAACTCGTATTCGTCCTGTGAGAGTACAGATGATGACTCACCGGATAAGTCTCACAAACAAAGTAGCTTACCTCGAAGGGCGGCTGCAAGGGAGGCTCGAGAAAAATTAAGGCAAATGCGAGAGTAGCACAAATATCACCTTGTCATTATTAATCTTAATTCATATTCTAAATACCTACATAACTAGGTACCTAGAATTCATTCTCATGGTAATGCCTATTTGCTGTAACAAGCTTGCTGACTCATAAAAAATCGTGTAAGAGCATGTAGGGGTAACAAAACTCAGTTATTCCATATAAAATTGCATTTATTAATGTGTTCCATTAAGTTTCTCAATCATTATTGGTAGTGTTACGCAACAATTAAAATGTATTATTAGTTTTTTTTTTTTTTTTTTTCTTTCTCCTATAATCTTAAAGTATTAATAATATGTAACATTAAATAACAAACAATTTCTGTAGAAAGTTAAGTAGGTAGATTGTTTTATTGCATGAGGATTAAAATAAAAGGTTTATGTTTGCATTTTCTCATATCATTCTATCTTTATACGTTTGTGTTTTGTTGAAATAAGATAACTATGTACCTACCAACCAACCTATGTTTAACTTCTCCAGAAGAAAAGAAGGGAATAGGTATAGATAGGTAGGGAATAGGAATACTGCGATTCACATCTCAGCTTAAACCTTAATATTTCTCTTGTGTTAATAATCTTTAGTTTCTAAGGGAAAGATGTACTAGATGTACTTATGTGTACACCAACGTATATGTGTGTGTGTGAATAAATCACTTGTAAGGCGGCCATCTTGTGTTTCACTTCAGGAATGAAGCATTTTTCCGCGGTAAAAAGTAGCCTATGTTCATCAGGAATAGTGTGGGCTTCTAATGGTAACAGAATTTTTCTAATCGGTCCTGTAGTTTCGGAGCCTATTCAATACAAACAAACAATCAAACAATAAAATGTTTCATCTTTATAATATTGGTTTAGATGAATGATAAAGAGGGTTATCCATTAATCTTATCATTCAGATTAAAAAAACAACGCAATGAACAATAAATTTATCAGCAAATTAAATTAAATAAATACCTTATTGATGTTCTTACAATCTACAAAGCAACATGAGTTTTGATACCACTGTGGTAACATTTGAAGATCTGGAATGCTTTATCTTCAGGAGTGGCCCCTTTCTTATTCTTGCAATCTTCTAGCACTTTCTTAGCCTCAGCTTTGTCAACTCCGGTGGGAAGTTTCTCTAGAGCAGTTTCTACGTTCAGTTTTCCATCAGAACTAAGGATCCCTGACTTCTTGAAGAAGCATAGAGTGAATTTCTTTAAATCCTCGCTTTCGTTTATATTACCCTTTTTAGCTTCGGCGATGACTTCGGGTTTGGCGCCTGTTTCTTTTACACATTCTACTGTGTATTGGTTTACTTTTTCTTTCTGTGCTGACGAGAGCTCAACGTTCTGAAAAGAGAAATTATAATTAATTTTCTTAGTCTTTCTCAGAAGTTTTTTACAAGTTAAAAGAGGTAGGTAAGTGGTTTTGTAAATTTGAATGCAAATTTACTAACTACAACTACATAAATTAACTAAGTACATCATCATGCGTTAGGAAAAAAATATAGTAGATAGACAATTTTTACATGACAGTAGAATAGGAAAAGAACAAAACTACAGCATTGAAAAAAGGAGTGGATTTCAGCACATTGGGTATATGAGTCATAACTGTTTCACATACGAGTGAGTACTCATAAACACTCATAGTTTCATAACAGGGTTAAAGATGGAATAAAATACAAGGAAAAATAATACTAACACGAGCACTGATTCCTCCTACAACCAAAAACAAGCATAGCACAAATCCCTTCATTGCACTAGGTTAGTAGATATTAACTGATTTGTAGCTTCACAGAGTATGTAAATTATAACGCAGGACATTCGCTTTTATACAATCGACGTCCGAAGGAAAGCGACTGGCTGGACATACGGCTTTTTGCAAGGAAGATTATGGTACCGTAATTTGCACTTAGATTCAGGGCCCTGACTTTGTAAGACGATATAGAATATATCGTGAGATTATATCTCGTCCAATGCCTTCATGTTCATTTTAAAAATACCTGATTTCAAAAACTGTTCACGGAGTCGGGCCCCGGCATTATTACTAAGGAATAAAATTGGTCGAGAATAAGCCAAATCTTGCTAGACTTGTTTTTGTTTACATAGCTAAAATGTTAACGGCTCTATTTTAAGAACTTTCCTGTCTAAGAGAGTTTCTACATTTAGTGTTTGATTACTAGTCAATGTCGTTTGTAAAAACCCGGTTCAATGTCGTTTGTAAATACCCGGTTCATTGTTGTTTTCTAGTGCCTAAATAGAAACAAATAGGTACTACAGAAATTATACAATTTCAAGAACAATTGTTTTTTTAAATAATAATAATAATAATGATGGACAATTCACACAGCATTATCTAGCCCCAACCTAAGCAGAGCTTGTGTTATGAATATATATAAAGCTCGATTACCACTAACTGACTAACTGACTCATTGACACGATTGTTCTCCCTGATGGTGGATGGGAAGGTATGTTTTTTTTTGCGGAATCGTGTAGAGGGGTCGGGGGTGACTTGGGGAAAATCCCGACTTTTTGAGATTTGCCCCCCCAGAGCCCACCCCTCCGCCGCGAGCTGCTTGCAGCTCGCGCACTTATAAAATACTAGTGGGTACTATATAACTGATATACTTAATACAATACTAGTATTGTATTAAGTAGATAAATATTTTTTATTAAACAAAAAAATGAAAAGAAAATATTTGTTATTACTGCTCAAACATGATTTGTAGGTGGTACACGCCACAAAAATGGTAAGGTAGGGAGGTGTGAGTGACATGATATGATAAATTTATCTACCTATTTAAAAACTCCTTGAAGACGTCAATTCGAGTCTCCCTAATTCTTCAAAACACGTGCCACCCCAAGGGCGGGCGGTTTCTAATCCGCCTAAGCTTGTAATACTTACTTCATGTCGTAAAATCATGCCCAAAATACCTGAATAAGCAAGAAGGGCACGTAAATCGGATGTAGATTAGGCATGTGGTGTTTCATTCTCAGATGATTAGAATGAGCAGTCACGTTTCTGAAAAATCCTACCTACTATGAGATAAATAAATATATCTACGTACCTACTGAAACCCCTACTGACCGAGTGTGCCTAAAACGTAGTCTGACTAATCCGCTTTATGCCTAGACCAATCGAGAGATAGTTGCATTAAGACTCAGGCCTAAAACCTTTAAATTCCATTGACAGACGATGACTCACATAAAAAGTTCAAGTCACTAACAAATATGTAGCTAAGAAATTTATAATAATAAAGATAAAAAAACGAAAGTTTATGCCATTGAGAAGATATTTGGCCGAAGGCAACACCAGAAGCACTGAATAGATCGAGCTGCAATTTTGCACACAAAATCTGGACCTAGAATTACATAGTCCACTTTTGTCCTAAAAACGCGTGCGAAGGCGCGAGCTGTTTTAACTAAGCCTAATACCCGAATTAATAATACCATATTTCATGCAATAAAATATTAACAACCTAATTTCAGCCACTAAGATGCTCTAATCTCTACCTCTTGTCATTTTAGTTATTGATATAAATAGTGAATCCGAACGTCATCGTCAGTCATTAACATTGTCTTCAAGACATGCAAGGCGTTCTTGTCCAAAGCCGAACCGAAATTTAAGAAGTTAATGAAACTAAACACGAGTTCTTTTTATATTTTCCTGAGGAATTAAATCGAAATAATAATAATAATGATAATAAATCAGGAAGTTTCTCTCTCTGCAGCCCTAGTCACAAACCGCTTGAGCCTTCTTTCGCGTTCGGTGATTCATCGTTTTGATATATTTTTTACCGTCGAATAGTTTTATAATATTTTATTTATTATAGTGAAAAATTTATATTATAAACGAGATTTAAGAATAAATGATAGAATAATAATAATAATTTTTTAAGCCTTTATACAAACTAAATATTGACAAACATTACATAATTACATACTATTTACAAAATTACAAAGATCCTATGACTAAGTTCCGATACAACTATCTGTGCAAAATTAGAACACTAGTTTGTTTGCCGTTTGGCAAAGGCCAGCCCCAGCCTTCTCCACTCCTCCCTGTCTTGGGGTCCCATAGAAACCCTACGTGATAAATTCAAAGAAATAAGCATAATGACAGTACGGTACCCTGTCAATATATTTATGAAAACCTGTTGTACACTCATAGAAATATAAATCGGTTCCCTTAAAATAGTGATAAACATAATTTTAATACCAGATATAAACATAAACTCGCTGTGCCCACAACTAGGCTACACAAAATTAATGTATCTTTTTAAAGGGCAATGTATACGCTTCTACAACAAAACTCCTAGTAAGTTGCAAAAATTATCAGTAAATAAATTCAAACAAATTGTCAAAACCTTGCTGTGCAAAAAAGCTTAACAATATTAGATTATCTAGAAGATAAAAAAGCTTGGGACGGGTTTTGCTCCAACTTGAAAAATAACAACTAAAGGTTTCTTCGTCGCTTTACTTTACATACCGAAGCGACAGAAATTAAAAATATCACTTTATTTCCGTGTCAGTGTTTAGTTTTATAATTTGACCTTTTCTAAGTGTACCTTTCTTGTATTTATGGAAATAAAGAGATTTTGATTTTGGGATCTCCTCCTCCACGTCTCTTCTTGCCTGCTCCTTTGACAAGCTCATATGCCCATCGAGTGAAAGGTCTGCCCTTATTCCTTTTCCCTTCTTGGGAAACCATGTTGTTGATTCTTTGCATCATTTATCTGAACCTGTCAGTATGAGGAATTAAATCGAATTAAACACTGATCAAAATGTAGGTACCTTCTTTGGGTCACTTCACAAGTTGGCAGTGACATAACTTGACATAGACAACTGGTTTCCTCGTTGCAGGAAAAGTCACCGTACCTTATTTACCAAGGCCGAACCAATTTACGACTTTATGTTCCTAACTGGTATCTGTAATCTACTTAATACCTAGGCCCGTTTAGAATATGGCCTAATTGGATCAACATCGATTTGACGTCTTCAGGGGGCGGAGGCCCGCCTGCGCTGCACGTGGTCGCGGCTTCGATTCCCGCCTCGGGACAAATTTTTGGACGATCTGCAGATATTGGTTTGGGTGGTTTTTATGTATAACAAAAATATCTATCTATGTACAATTGTGTTAAGTATCTCAGTTATTTAATACCCATAACTCAAACTCTGCTTAGCCTGGGCTAAGCTTGAGTTATGGGTTATATTGGTTATATACTAAATGACTGAATGAATGAATGTGAATTGTTCAGCATTATTCATTCTATCTAACGTAAATACTAACCAGCTTTTACTCGCGGAATTGTTTACGTGGTAGGTACCTTAATAAAAATGTACCTACCCAGGACTTAGCCAAAGCACTCAGAAATAATTACTGTTACCCCCCCCCCCCCCCCCCCCCACGCCCCCGGGCTCCCTGAACCCCCTCCCCCAAACACCAGCTAAATACTACAAAGTATACCTTTCATGAGACCGAATTTCATTTATTGATTGATTTTACCCCCGTTTGGACCCCCTTCTCAAAACCCCTCAACAGATTTGGCCTTACTAAGTTACCAGCATATTTCACATGTCTCATCTATCGACCTATCACACGCAAATCGGATCAACGCGTTGATCCGTTGCAACGGTTAGAGTCATGCTCGAAGTGACTATTATACCATACAGCCAAATCAGCCAAGCTGCGTTATGAAACCACACAATTTTGCTGAAATTCTTAAGACGAAGATGCCATAAGAAATTTAGCTGATTTTACTAATCAATAAAGAAGTATGACACACTTTTGTTACGGCGGACAGTCACCTGTTAATAGATCTATAATACAAACCCACATACAAAAAAAAATATTTAGCATTGGCTCGGGAATCCTCACAAGTGGCAGGGGTGGTAAACATTTTTAGAATTCTGCCAATGACTACCTAAGGCATTAGATACTGATAGAAGATGGATTTTAAAGACCGCATGTATAAAACGAGGCTCATTAGGGGAGGCCCATGTCTAGAATCTAGCCTAAGTCCAGTGGACCAGCATGTGCTGATGATGATAATGAATAAAATAAAATAACCTTTTTCAAGGCTGGTGAAGAGTCGAAAATGCCCATTATTTAAACTTTTGATAGCTACAGAAACAATGATAAAATGGTAACGACTAGCAAAAAAAATGTTGTCAACTTCTGAAAGAAAACAGCGCAGATTACCGATGTAAGGTTTCACCTAGAGCCCTCGGTCCCAATCTACTTAGTTGCCTACTGTAACAGTGTACTAACTAACGTTTTCATGGCCTGAAAGAAAACCAGCGAAGAAAAGTGTGAAAGCTGATTTCTTTTGCCAAAAAAGCGTAAGTCTTTAAAAACCCTATATGTATACAGTTACGAACGTGTCATGTATGACAATTAAGGGTCCGGCGACGGATGAATTTCCCATACAAACGTAATACCAAAATGATTTTTATTTGAGCAAATTTTCACAATGGTCTGTTATTATTTGTATTAAAATAGTATTTATCTAGGTTCCTGCCACAATTTTTTTTCAAAATACCTTTCTGAATCCTAATCGCATTTTTACATCAAAGAATGAATGTTGTCTTAGTAATTGTGTAGATAAGTATTTTGAAAAAATCTTATGTCAGGAACCTACATAAATACTATTCTAACACAAATAATAGCAAACCATGGTGAAAACATTCTCAAATTACAAATCATTTTGGTACTACGTTTGTATGGGAAATTCATCCGTCGCCGGACCCTTAAGTAAAAATAACGCTTTTTAAAGCATACTACTGTCAAAGTTTCTACACTGGGACCTATGGGTTAGCCACACCAAGCGACCGCTAGAGACCCTACGTGTACAGTACAATGATATTTTTAGGATAATGTTGGGACTGCCCCGTTTCTCCAGTGCATCAGGGATGTTTGCAGAATACGAAACGGATGGATTTGCTGCCATTCTCCGTAAAAAGACCGCATCCCTGATGGACTGAGTGCGTGACACCCTAAACTCCATCCTTCAAACTATTTCTGGTAGACCTCTCCCACGTGGTAAGGTTTCGTGAGGAGAGTGATCGTCTAAAATGTTTAGCATTAAGTCAGATAACTAACCCTAATTATAAGTGCTTGTGTATATTTACTAACAAATAATGGATCTATTTGCAGTCCGAAATAAAATATTTTTATTTATTTAGTTGCTTGATGTTGCAAGACAGGGCCAAAAATACCATCGAGTGCAGTATAAAATTAGAAAAACATTTTCAGATAGTAAAACATGGCCGAAAAAAACGAACCAGAGTGCCAGCTCCGCCGTAGAAGGTTGTCAGGCAACCCAAACTTGCACTTAGAAGTTGGTTTCCAAATCACCGAGGGGAACCCAGAAGAAGGGACCCCATCTCCTAGCAAAGCCTATGCGGGAACTTCGAAAAGGAACTCTGCGGCTTTTCTGGATTTTAAGAACAAACAACAGTCGTTTGATATTCAGGTAAAATGCCTCTTTGGGTTATATGATACTTTCACTTGCATTTCAACGCATCAGCTCACGAGCTCATAAAGTATTTTTTAAATCATTTATTTAGGTTTTGTTAAAATGTTTGAACATGCCACCCTTGAAAAATACACAAATTATACCTAATAATAAAAAAGACACAAGAAAAACAATAAAAGAAACAAATTAAACTAAGTCACAATCCCCTATTGCATGGCACAAAACATAAATGGCGTTTTTTAATTGCCGTCTGATACTGCCTAAATAGTTTCCCAGCCTCCTCCGATAGAGGATTAGCTAAGAAGTTGCGGAATAAAAGTGCTATTGCTTGAAATAACAAATGAGGATCTGTTTATCAACTAAGAGCTCTATAGATACATATTAAGTTGTCTGTGACTGAGACAAAATCAGCATATACATAGATCATCGACGGACGCATCGATATATCTTAGCTCAGTTCCTTTGACAACCGAAGCCGGAAAACCCTTAGTTAGATTAATACCTAATGAATTATCCGCAACCTACCACAATGTCGTCGTGTTCGAACCTTGCAATTCTATCGCCTTCATAACATACTTGAGAAAATGGAGGAAAAACATTGAAATATTATGAGCAAACTAGATCTACCTTGACTTTTAATGATCTGGTTTTACTGCCTAAGTAAATATATGGTCTAGATCCTAGATAGGCTAATAGGGACTGTCAGCAGAACAAACATTAAGTTGACTAATCATTACGTCCACAGATATCTACGTATACCTACTAATTGGCGCCATCAAATTTTATGTTTAAAATTCTTATTTAAACAATTTGATGAAGCACTGAAACACTATCCATTGCTGTCGTAGTGGTATTTGCCGGCACAACATAATATAAATAATAATAATAAATAAATAATACTGGACAATACACACAGCATTATCTAGTCCCAAGCTAAGCAGAGCTTATGGTTTTGGGTACTAGATACCTGATACAATTAATAGAATACACTAGATCTTTTTACTATACATAGAAAACACCCGGAACAAGTATCTGCTGATCGTACAAACATTTGTCCCGAGGCGAAAGTGAAACTTACAACCTCCTGCGTCGCAGGCGGACCTTCGCCCGTCGCACCACTGAGGTCGTCGAATATAACAGTTCTTGCGTAAAATTTGATTGATGACAACAATAATGGCGACAACAATTAGGTACAGCAACATTACAACTACATTAGGTACAACAACTCGGGACTTCAAAAACGGTTCTCAATTCGGCTGTATGTTTTTTTAGTGCTACCATATTAGGTAGTTAAGTATTATATATATATATAGAGGTAGCAACCAAATCGACACCACTGAAACATATCTGAATTCAAAATTCTGAAAAGTGCAAATTAATCATTTTAGATAGAAGAATGCGAGGAAGAAGAAATAATGGTGGACAGTGACGATGAAGAACCCGACGAGAATGTTGCGTCGGGCATCAGCCGTGCGGTCACTCCGACGCCGATACAAGACTTCGGTGCAAGCGTCACTCATATGGAAGGTAAATAAATAATGGTGGACAATAACGATGTAGAGCTAGACGAGAATGTTGCGTCAGGAATCAGCCGTGCAGTCACTCCGACACCGATACAAAACTTTGGTGCAAGCGTCACTCATATGGAAGGTAAATACATAATGGTGGACGATAACGATGTAAAGCTAGACGAGAATGTCACGTCGGGCATCAATCACGCGGTCACTCCGACGCCGATACAAGACTTCGGGGCAAATTTCATTCGTATGAAAGGTGAATACCTAATGGTGGACAATAACGATGTAGGGCTCGACGAGAATGTTACGTCGGGCATCAGTCACGCGGTCACTCCGACGCCGCCGATACAAGACTTCGGTGCAAGCGTCACTCATATGAAAGGTAAATAATGGTGGACAGTGACGATGGTGAGCCCGACGAGATTGTTGCTTCGGGCATCAGCCGTGCAGTCATTCCGACGCCAATACAAGACTTTGGCGCTAGCGTCACTCATATGGAAGGTAAATAATAGTGGACAGTGACGATAATTATCGTCCGACTAGAATGTTTCGTAAGGCATCAACCACGCGGTCACCCCGACGCCGATACAAGACTTCAGCGCAAGCGTTATTCATATGAAAGGTGAATAATGGTGGACAGTGACGATGAAGAGTCCGACGAGAATCCTACGTCGGGCATCAGCAGCGCGGTCACTCCGACGCTGACACAAGGCTTGACGGATGCAGCGTCACTTATACGGAAGGTAACTAGAGTGGAAGGCAGGTGGTAGGATAAATAGACGTGTAATTTAAATACAACCGATCGCAAGTGTAGGTACAAGCTAATTTTATAAATCTAAAGCCCTGATGATTTTACTTTCAAACTTGGCTACTTGTTGTGACGCGATGGTATTCTTTTCTGAATACCATCGCGCAACAAACAGGTGAAAAGATAGACACGTTAAACTTATCTTAACCATTTTTTTGGTCGCGGATTAAAATCAGCCAATAGCATGGTTTTGAAATAACGTCACAAGCCTATCACGACATGTATTCGAGATTCTATTGGTAGGTTTTACAAAGCTAAATTCGGGCAAAAAGATTGAAAAATCGACAGCCTTAAAAATGACACATTTTTGTGTTTCTGGGCCAGTATCAATATTCAGTTTATTGGCTTTTCAGATGTGCCATTCTAACCTGCTTTTAAATTTTTCAGGACCCGCATCTAGTGATTTCCTGAGAGTCAAAACGATAGATGCCGATTGCTACACGGACGTATCGGAAGATGAAGAAGACGAAGAATAGATTTAGCGTAAATTAAACATTAACTCTTGAACATTTAGGTTCGTTTTCGAATGGAGTCTATCATTGATTTGGTATGACCATACGAAAAGCGCACCTAAATGACTACAATGAAGACCTATATTACTTTACAGTATCTTTGCTTATAAGAAAACTCACTTCGAATACAATCTCATATGATGAGATCTCAGGTTATGTTTTGAAGCGTATAGATATGTATTTTAAACGGAAATAGAATAATGAAAATAACTATTTATTTATTAAACATTATTGTTTGCAAAAAGTGGAGTTTATATTAAAATTGAGGTACTTATTGGTTACTATTAGGAAACGTTTTCAGTGAAAGCAAAATTTAGATTTCATACGTTTATTATTTTATACTTAATAATAATTTTACACGCAAGTTTAATTTATTCTATTTATAGGTATATTTATTTTTAAAACTGCTTTAAAAACTATTTCTTCTTGAAATTTCCATACTGACTATGAGATGATTTTTATAAGGTTACAACATTGCACAGGAGCAGACCCGTACATAAAATATCCACACTTCATGACTAGTAATATTTCATTTCTTTTTTCCGATTTCACTGAATCTTTTTTATTATTATTTTATAGTTTGGGATAAAGCTAAATATGTTTGTGTTTAATATAAATATTTACACAAGTTTTATGATAGGAAAATGTCTATGTACCGAAAAGTCAAATTCCGGTGGCGCGGGCGAATCCAATTTGTGTCCACCGGCCAATATTTTTAAAACTACGAAATTCGTTTTCGCTACCTTTAGGAGATCCGTTACCTGGAAAAGGAAAAATAACGTCATGTACATAACATAGAGTAGTAAAAGTTCAAAACTACGTGCCTAGAGAAGCTGACCGTAAGAGCGGTTACGCAGTGCAGTCGATCCCAATCCGTGAAAATACGTGAGAATTCGGATATTGCTTATCGCACTACATCCGTTCCGAATTCGTGAAAATACGGAACTAGAGTCTATAAAATCTTGGACCTAATTCGGATATTGCTTACGAAGAAATCCGATCTCTGATCAAAATCCAAGCATTTCAGGGCTTCTACGTTTGGCATATCTACGTCATTCCTACGTTGCTCGGGCATAACTCTGATTCGAATCGGGCACAGTGCGCGCATACATGTTTGTTCATATTGTCATATGTATGTTGCCGTAGTAGTGTTGTACTCCGGTTACTTCGGTCCGTCAATATTCTATTCCAAATTGGAGACTCTCCGATGACGGAAATTGGATCTAGTGCGTGAGCTACCATACAAATGGTTCTATGAACGGATCGTATATTCACGGATTCGGATTGGATGCAGTGCAAAACCGCTCTAAAGAGGTCGGTTCGCGCCTTGATGACAGAGACCCTAGACTGAGATAGGAGACTGACTTATCTGCGTGTGAGACAGAGACAAAAGACTGTCTCTTGTCTCTGTCTCGTACCCAACTTGTGATATTGATTCATCACATTATTTACCTCTTGATCAGGTGTCGTGATTGTTTCCAAGAACGTTCGCGCTTGCTGGAAATGTTTGCAGCCGCTGAGGTAAAGTATCACAGGATTTTCATACCTGCGACAAAAACATGGTTCATATAAAATTATTATCCAGCATTTTTTTTTTTTTTTTTTTTAAATTACCTATTAGCTGATAGGCTTTTTTACAGAATACAAGTCATGTACCAAGTCTCCATTAATACATAAATCAATAATTTCCGTAAACACAATATATGTAGGTACACTTAGAAAATATCAAATTCCTAAATTTCAATGGAAATAAAGTGATATTTTGGATTTCTGTCACATCGTTAAGTCGAATTGGAGCAGAAAAATTTGTGCCATCTATACCTAGCTAGAAAAAGCCACATTGAAATGGCCAAATGTGTTTCAAATATAGCTATACTCACTGCAAAGGCTGAGTCATCTCGCAAAACTCGTGATAGTGCACTTGAGGCGGTGTCAGCACGGACAGGGGCGAGAAGCGATGCTTGTATCGAACCGCTTCGTTGTCAAACTCGGAAGATGGCTGACGGATCTTCCCTTGCAGTTTGAACGCGACTAGTGCCTAGAAAAAATTTAAACAACTTATTTAATTTAAATTTTTAAATGTTTAGTTTAGTAATAAAAACAAAATCAACCCAAACTTCTAAGCCGATAAAAATCGCCTTACAATATGAGAAAAACAGACAAACGCATTTTCAATCGATACAGAGGGGGCCTACTCGGAAAACGCAAAGCGAAGTTTCTGATTCGCCTTCGTGCAAAACCTCCTCTTATGTCACTTAAAGAAAAAGAAACTTCGATTTTCGTTTTTACAAGTACGGACCTAGATTGGAATCCTAGAACAAAAAAATGTAAAATAATTAATTGCCAGCAGCATAACAAACACATGACTTAATGTTCCCTATACTTTTTACATTTGTATGAACACTCTACAGTCTACTTCGTTTGACCTTCTAAGAATGGAACAACTTTTAATGTTTTATTGTACTCAACACACCTTATAATACCAGCCGCAAAAATTCTGCATAATAACCGTACGCGAGAGGCGCTCACGTGCCTCTTAACGCTCTTCTTCTGTTTCGTAGCCGT
The DNA here is from genome assembly GCA_949316285.1 of Eupithecia subumbrata. Lineage (NCBI taxonomy): Eukaryota > Metazoa > Arthropoda > Insecta > Lepidoptera > Geometridae > Eupithecia > Eupithecia subumbrata. The sequence continues at coordinate 24,524,247 of OX438644.1, read as the reverse complement.
ACTTTTCTTACTGTCAAGTTTAGGCTTCCCTGGAAAGATCTTATCTAATCTTATCAGCTACTGGATCCAACTGCTGCGAAAATGTCTCCTTCCCTTCTTCCATACATTTCAGGGCGGTAGGTATATGAATCAGCATCATTGCAGCCTGTTTGCACCCACTGCATGGTATAGGCCCAATTATATCGCCATCCTTTTCGGTCCCTTGCGAGTCATGTACCATGCCCAGTGATTCCTAACTATGATATAGGTTTCACACTAATAATATAAATGGGAAAGTTTGAATGTTTAGTAATTTCGATGATGTTTGTTACCTCTTCACGCCTGGAATCTACCAAGCTACTTTTATCTCACAAGGTTCCATGGGAAAGAAATTACCTTTAAAGGTTTCCATAGAAACGACGCGTGTTGAACCGATGGCAGAAACTTCTACTTAATAAAAATTATGTACCTTATAATACCCGCCGCACATATTCTGCATAACCTGGCACATTAACGCCTCTCTCGCGTACGGTTTCAAGCGTTTCTTATGTTTCCTAGCCCCGCTCTTCTTGCCGTCGGGTTTAGTGCTTTCCCTGGCAAGGCCTTCCGCTCGGCCTAGGGCGGATACCAGCCATCCGTATAGGAACTCGTAGAGATACCTAAAACAAAAGGTTTGTTAGATTTAAGCCTCTAACTGTTTACTTTAGGTCGGTTTTTAGTAGGTCGTCATGGTCATACGTAGCCTTGAGGAATAAGCTTACCCACAGCTGGGTTTTTTAGTGTTATTTACGCCCCTAGATGGCGTTTATAATCGTCTTTAACACGTCCAGTGCCACTGCCTCGCTCTACGTGTTCACGTAATTTTTATTCCAGTGCCGGTGACGCACCCGGCGCGTCAACCGTGAAATGTACGCGGCATCTGGCAAGACATAATGATCGTGGTGGCATTGAAGGTGGTAAAAGCCGCCACACACAGAAACCGTGGCCGGGCCGGAGGTGAAGGCGAGCGGGTTGTTTCATACGAATTTATATGAGAGACTACACATACGCCGCCCGGCGGTGTTTGTATAGTCTCTCATATAAATTCACGCATTACAACCCGGCTTTTAAGAAAGCCTATTAGCTAAAAGCTATTAACTAAAAGACGATTGTCTATTGACTATTTGCATTTTTTTCTAAATAATTTCTTTGGCAAGTTCAGTGATGAGAATCATCCGTATTTGTAACCCGCAAAGATTTTTACTCTAAAGAATATTGCAGCTTTTCTTTTGGTGAGATCCTTTAATTCCCATAGTTGCTCAGTCAAAGGGCTTCATAGACCCGATCCGGTAACATAGACATAGGTGCTAAAGAATACTACAGAATCACACTGATATTATAAATGAAAGTTTGGATGTTTGTTACCACTTCGGGGTCTGTGAGGCAGAGTAGCCCTCGCGTCTTAACACAAGTTTTACTTAGAGCTGATGCATTTTCAACACTAAGGTTTTAGGGTAGAGTACTATACTTAAAGGTAAATTTAATTTTATACATTAAGAGATAACCTAATTAGTTTTAAGTACTCTGTTAACCTGTAGAAACCATAAAGAGGATTAAAAACTCATTACAGCCCGCTAAAAGTTTCCTATAGAAAACACCACCTTTGGGTGCACTTAAAGGTGAACGAAGGCGTCCTTTTCGAATAGATGAGTTGAAAATGATTTTGAATAGATGTAGTTAGGCTACTATTTATCCCGGAAAAACGCTTGCGAAGGTGCGGGCAGAAGCTAGTAGATTATAGTACTATCAATACTTACCAGAAGATATAATGGTACTCATGTACACTGTACAATTCCAGCTCTAGCCCGGAAAGTAGGTAGGCGATCATAACTCGTAGTACGTGGTACAACACCCAAGTTCCGAGGCAAGCGCGTGGTCCGACGCCCGCCGCGCCGCTTATCACTGCGTCTACGCTTTCTGCCTGTGGATTTTAAGTACAATGATTAGAATAGTCGAGTTGAAATGGGGAATTTTGGGCTATATTTTGCTGGTATTTTAATGCTGATTTAGCAAACATTTTCGATACAAAATATAGGGGGTTGAATCAGAACAGGAGTGCAAGTTATCGATAAGAATCGATCAACACCGATATTGTCTCTGGTGTCGATAAAACTCGGTAAGAATGTTTGGTTCTCACCGAATTTTATCGAAGCATCAATACTCTTTAGTTAGAGGACCAACCTTTGTGGGTTTACAAATACGGTCGATAAAGATCGATCAGCACCGAAAAAATCAAATTGGCGGTTATCGATTCTTATCGAGAACCGTGCTCGCGTTCTAGGATCGGCAAGTAATTGCAAGGGCCTATTTAATTCATTATATTTATTTTACTTTAATTAATACGGTTACATTAATTAAAGGACATGGTTTTATACAAAATTATGATTAATTCATTAATCATATTCATTAATAGTAAACAACATAAAGATATAAAACTATGACAAAACCAAGAGAACAGCGAGTATGCTTTAGGATACAGTTTAAGGTTCTCTGATCTTTTGTTATCAAATCATGAAACATAGAAAGGAGATCAATGAATTTAGAAACGAAATACCGGATTTCTTATTTCGTAATGAAATTCAATGAAGTTGCAACCTTACCTCCTCCTGTAAAGACCCAAATTCGTCCAGCAGCATAGCCAATTTATCCCGCTGCCTCGCACGGTTGTGTCCGCAAACTTGTAGCAACACGGCGAAGGGACGCACGCAGCGAGATAGGAAGTTTTCCATGAATTCCCGAGCCTGAAATTATAGCAGATTATGGAAATTTAATCGCAAGTCAGATAGAAATAGTGTTTGAACTTGATAGATATGATTTTTTTTCAAAGTTTCGCTTTTCGGTGTTTTTCTGGCGTTGATGTAAGTACTGTACTCTCACGTTATAGAAAACTAGACAAACATATTTGTTTTGACGGGTCACCAATAAAGGTCCAGAAATGCAGAGGAAATGGAGAGGACAAAGTTATCACACTAATATTCAAATGCGAACGATTCTCACGTCAAAACTACTGAACGATGCGAGCTGAAAATTCGAAGGTTCTAGAACTGGAATTAAAGAGCTGGAATTCAATGGCTACTTTTGATCCGGGAAAAACGCGGGTGTGAAGCCGCTGGAACAAGCTCAGTTTTATCACTTATAGTGCCCATGACTGACATGGAATGGGTAGGCATAAGGCATTTTTTTTTTATTTAGACCATTTCCGACCTGTGGAGCAGCAACCACCGGCGACTTAGGCGTCAAAGCAGGCGAGTTAACGAACCTTTTGATAGCCTCCCTCAATATCTCTATGAACACTTGCTGGGGCCGATTTGACTCCGAGACTGCGCCATAGACGCGCTATTGGCTAGCGATGGACTCAAGTAGAGCAGCTATAGCGCCGAGCGGGAGAGGATGCTAGATTTATTCCATTTCTTACCTGCGGAGCAGCAACCACCGGCGACTTAGGCGTCAAAGCAGGCGGGTTGACGAACCCTTTGATAGCCTCCCTCAGTATCTCTATGAACACTTGCTGCGGCCGATTCGACGCGTTGACTCCGGGGCTCTGCGCCATAGACGCGGTATTGGCTGGCGATGGACTCAAGTAGAGCAGCTGTAGCGCCGAGCGGGAGAGGATGCAAGCCCGACGGCTGAATTCCATGAAGAAATCCTGGAACAAATCGTATATTTGTCATCTGTTTTTATTCATTTATTTGTGAGACCGTAGTACTAGGTACCGTAGTAGATAACTAATGAAGAAAAACAGGTTCAGACTTGACACGTTATTCACACATTATCTATGTGGCGCAGTGAGCAAATATCCGCCTGAGCCGTAATATATTGCGGGTATGCCTCAGTTTCTGCACCAGCTCATCAAAATACTGCAGCGCCTAGGAGCGAGGCTTGATCCGCGTGCAGCGAGGGAACGTCAGCAGTAGGAGGCGTTACTTGTGTCATACTAAAATGCGACCTGTGGCCTAGGGAGTTACAGTCTGTGTAAGACGCAGAAAGTAGCGGGCTCGATTCCAGCCGCGGGACAAATGATCTGCCGATATTTGTGCCAGGTCAGTGTTCTGTGCTGTATCAGAGTTGTGTTTGTCAATACATGTTTCTCTATCTCTATCATCTTGTACCCAAAATAAAAGCACTGCTTAATATGCTAGCTATATAGATAATGCTTTGTGACCAATCCCAGCATTATATTTACCAGAGCTACATGAAAGTTGTTACACGACGTGATCTTCCAAGCGTGCCTCAGTTTCTGCACCAGCTCGTCAAAGTACTGCAGCGCCTCGGAGCGAGGCTTGATCCGCGTGTAGCGAGGGAACGTCGGCGGCAGGAGGCGTTGGTTGATCATCGGTTCGAAGCCCATTGAGTTTGGGGGATCGGCTGTAAAAGGTTAGTTTGATTAATGTACAATATGTATGAACATGCGTTTTTATTTTGTGATATAACAAGAGGCATATTGGTCAATCCATAAAACATGGTTATATTGGCCATGTTGGTGCTGAACCCATCACCGAATTTTGAATCATCTTTTCAATAAACAAATTGCTGAGTATATCCTAGTATTGCTTCTTGTTTATCACAAAATCACTGACGGTCTTGTGTTTCGTGTCATTTGCTTGGTTATTGGAAATAAACCATTAGAAAAAGTGTGAGGATAAAAAATATTAGAAAAAATTGCGCGTGAAACCTTCTCTGATGGAATCCTATCCAATAAAATTTTATAATTATACCATATTAGCGTAAAAAGGCCACCCTCCCACAAACGTATAAAAACAGACTTAACACGTTCTCTGACAGAACGTCATTTCAAGTCCTTTCGGTGATTAAGTGAGGTGACACAACGTAATATCACGTCCTTTTTAGTTCCGATGCTAGTGGGCAGAACGTTTAGCCACGTTTGATTTTAATACAAATATGGGAATTTCATTCTCTGTGTCACATCATATCAAAATATCAAGCGTTTACTGTCACTTGGGACGGTTCAAATATGAGCCTAAGCATAGAGTTGAAAATAATTTGGCTATGGGCTGCTCCCGCGACACAACGTCATTACAAGTCGTATCCCCCCGCACACTGCTATACACCTCAGCCTAGCTGTGTCACCGCAGAGTGACGCGCGTTTGTTACGCGCGCATTTTGCGTGGCAACAATTGTTTTTTTGTGAATTTTGCGGACAAAACGTAAGTAATTGTGTTGATATTATATTTGTTTTATCGTTTGAACCTTGCAACTGTAGGATTTCATAATATCTTGCGAATAAGCTGTTGTTTTCTCAAGAATTTTGAGTAAACATAGGTAAGTTTACAGGTAGAGGCAAACGGCACAGGAGTAAGACTGTAGTAGGTGTACCTGTTGCAAAATCGCTAGTCAACAATCAAATCTCAAACACAGAAGCAAAAACAAGATTGGTTGTTTTAGTTCTAAGTGACTAAGGCTTGTAATATGAAATCTGCTCAGTCATCGATCTATGCTTGAGTAACGCTTTTCTATGGCATAAACGTCGCTCAAGCATTGGTCTATGCTGGACAAGCTTTCATAATACGGGCCTTAGGTTTGTTGGTAGATAGGATTTTCACCAAAAACACTTGTTTTTTAGACGGACGAATTTGAGAAGCGACCACACGTCTATAGACGATGGACGGCTTAACACGTTCTGTCGTGTAGTAGTATACTTTCATGAGGAATAACAACAGAACGTGTGTAGACGTCGTACACTATTGTATAGGAAAATTGCGTGTCAATCTCAGCAGTCCGAGAAAACGGCTTGTTCGCGCGAACGTGTTAAACAATATAAATTGCCAAGACACATAACTTCCAACTTCAAGCACACACAACTTTATTGAAGATTTTTTAGAAGAAAAACCCCCAATGAAAAATCTATCAAAGTCGTCAACCAGTTTCGGCTCTCAATACTCAATATATTTATTTCAATACTCAATATATTCGCTCTCTACGAGACATTCATCAGAACACCAAAATACTCGACTAAGATACTGAGAGTGCCAAGTAACAACGACAGTCCTTCCAGTGTTGTTGCTTCTCCCCTCTCCTCCCCCACTAGCTCGGAGATGAACAACACTGGGGATGGGCAGGGCACGCGAATTGCTTTTTGTTGGATCCTATCAGAGAAGGTTTTACTTGAAATTGTGACTTAACATTTTTACATCCTAACATTTGATTGAAAAAGTTTAAACATTGCAACAACTTGTCAAAGAAAACTTCACGGTGACTTGCACCAATTTGAATCCCTCGACCGTTTTCCCATTTATTTGGGGTAGGCCTTTTTCTCCATTGCGCACGGTTTTGTGCGGTTTCTTTGTCGAGCTGAGTTTCTTTTAGGTCTTTTTCAACCGTCGTCAACCAAGTGGAGGGTGGTCTTCCGCGTCTTCATCTTGTTGTTGGCAAATTCAGGGCATGGGTACAATTCTTTTGCGAAACTTTAGACGCACTTTATGAAAAAAGCAATACAAAATACTTACAGCTCTCACTCCCCACAGGCTGAGTGCCCTTCCCTGCAGTCTTGATAACAACTTTCATCATCTCTGAGCAACCGTTCAACAATGCAACGCAATCAGCACCGGACTGGGAGTCTCTCTTAGTAATCAACAGGAGGGCTTGGTAGAACATTCTCGTGAATCTGATGCGAGCTGCTACGCCGTGCCAGGCGCCACTGATCTGGAATTAGAGCAAGAAATTATATCTTGAGGTAGCCATGAAATTCACTACTGAGCAGACAAGTCTACATTCAATAATGATGAACTCAGTGACGCATCGGGCGAGGTCCGCCTGCGACGCAGGAGCTTGGGAGTTTGATTTCCGCCTTGAGACAAATGTTTGTGTGATCTGCAGATATGTAAAAAATATATTTATCTATGTAATGTATATAATGTCTATCAGTTATCTAGATCCTTAGCACAAGCTCGGCTTACTTTGGCTAGATGATGCTCTGTGGATTGTCCAGCATACAAAATAGATATTTCTTTCCGGTTTCTTTCGACTAGTATCTGGACATCTTTCAAGAAACATTCGTAAGTGCAGAAACAACAAAGAATATAATCTACACTACCAGCACCAAAAGAGAAAGTCCAGAAAAGACAATTGGTATAGCGAAAATTTTGGTGTCCATTGACCATATTGCCGTGTGATGCCGCGGGAAGAGTTGGGTTGGGCTTAGAATTTGCACCACCTCAACTCTTCCCGCGCTTGTCGCAGGAGGCGACTATGGAATATCCATTGGGAAGCGGTCAGCTGAGCCCCCTGCGGTACAAATCCACCACCGAAGTGCGATCCCGAAACCTCATGATCAGCGTGGGATTATGGCACTATCCCCAAATGATGTTGCGCTGCGCTTATCAGGGGCACTATAATATTTCCAGCAGTGTGTTGTTTGTTGATGTGATGTTAATTTTGTCTACCAGGTTTTAATATAAATTTGGCCTAATACGGAATTAAAATGATAGAATCAACAAATAATACCTCATCCCCCACTGCTCTCGCCTTCTTATTGACCTCTTCCTCCTGCTCTTTTAGCATGGCAATACACTTCTGCTCACTGACTTCATGGCTGGCGTCGTAGGTGTTGCCAGTTTGAGGGTTCGAGCCAAGGCGATAACCGTAGCTCATTGGCTGAAAGTCTTCCTCTTCAAATACTTGTGCTCTGGAAAATATTTTAATGACAAGTCACACTAACAACTTAGTGGACAATGAGCAGAGAAGCCCGTAGGTTCCAGGTTCGATTCTCATGCACAAAATTCACCAATTTATTTCAGGTGCTTACAATATTTTAAAAAATAACACTTATTGGTACAGATCAAGATGAAAGATTGCGAAACTTGGTATTTTTCGAAGCTAGGACCAATATCCCAAAGGTATTGCAATAAATATTGTACACACACACACTTATCAGCAGTTATACATCCACTGTAGAATGTGCCTCCCACCAACAAGAGGGATATTTCCTTTATCACTCTTTTTTTATGTGCTCAAAGTGGTTTTCGTGCCACTGTGGCCATGATGGGCATATTCTGATCATCAACCTTGGTAAACATTGAGCAAACACTCGCACTCCGTACTAAGAGAGGGTGCGCTGACATTTGCACTATGAGGTCAAGTGATATAGGAGTGAAAAACTGTGTGACTTCTTTCGGACTAGCACTTATTATTAAAATATGCATTTATATAACAAATAAATAAATAGTGCTGGACAATTGACACAAAATTTTACATACTTTTCCATTGTATTTCATTATTATTGTGTATTTTAAATGTAATTTTATGAGTACTTGCATTACACAATTTTTAGTTTTTTTTTAATTTTTCTATTATTTATAAGCAGAGCTTGTGTTATACTAACAAAACCTTAAATACTCACTTATTAATACACTCTCTAATACAATCCAGCAGTTTGTAGATAGCAATGCAATATGCTTTCAGTGTTGTGTCATGGATTGAATGAGGTTGGTGGAGATAGATGTTAGTGAAGACAGTCTGGGCTAGGGAATGGCCCTCGAGCCAGGAAACTATGCAAGCCATTGTGGCATCAATGATGCCTATTAGCTCACTTGGTTCAAGGTTTTCTATTTTCAGAGTGCCAGCCTGGAAAGCAAATTTAGTTTAGTTTAGATGCATACCGTTAAAATCTTTCAAATCATGGCAAATACCCCGTTTATTGTTAGTGCTTTTAGTGTAGTTCATTTACCTCTACATTGTTTGCAACTGTCTCCAGATGGCCTATCTGCCTGTATTTAGTTGCATCTCTTTTTTTATTCAGCTTATTTCCTCCCTCTGCTGGGCGAAGGCTTTCCCTGCATTTATTAGTTGTAATTTTCTTATAAAGTAAGATTACTCCAATTCAGTCTGCCAGTTCATGACTGTATGAAATTATTGTTACAATTTTCATCTTTATTTTCCTTTCAACTTTACTTTGAAAGTAGGTTTAATTATTTATTGAGAAAATAATGTAAGCTTACTGCAACAGCTTGTTGAAAATTGAGAGGTTTTGCATGACCTCCTCGGTTGCACAACATTCCTGCATCCATCTTCGGGTCCATCATTTCAATTGCCGACATCGCTTCAAACAGACCAAAGAGCTGCCCATCATGAAGCAATTCACCAAGTTCCAGCTCTGAAAATATTACATGTAGGACATTGAGCACTTAGATTTTGGAATATGTATTGTACCTATGTACTGGTACCTGTTCACTGAGGTTTGAAAATAACTAAGTTTTAATTATGTTATTCTAGTTTAAGTAGGCATAACTGCATTGTCAAATAACTTACATGGCAAGTTGTCAAAACATAAGAAGACTGGCTAGAATTGTGACATCTTTTATTAATTTAGAATCTTGCCATCATGCAATGACTGGATCATAATCAGCCTATACATGTGGAATACCACTGCTGGAGTTTGGCCTCCAATAATGAGCATCACAGTGACCATCTCCAGCTTGAAACATCCTGCATCTATCTGCAGTCTTACCCAGGTTTCCATTCCACCTAGCCGAATTACTGAATAATATATGTCTAATAATAGCAGCATCTTTAATATTAGGATAAAACAATATTTAGTAACAATTCCGCACAAAACTTTCTCTGATAAGATCCAACAAAGCATGCTTCGCAAACTGCATGACTTTACGCAAAGTCGAGTATTGTTATATTGTCCTGATGAGGTCTCGTGGAGAGACTAAACTAGTTGATGACTTATGTTTGATGAGTTTCTTCATTGTTTAGTTGGTGTGGTAATTTCTTTTACAAATAAAGTTGTGTTTGTGCTTGAAGTTGGAGGGCATGAGTCTTGGCAATTTTATATTGCTTAAGTCTGTTGTTTACCTTCTCTGATTGCAAGTGGGAGCAATTTGTGGGAGGGCAGGCAGTACATGCGAATTGCACTTTGCTGGATCTTGTCAAAGGTTTTTCGCAGAATTGTTACTACATATCATTTTATCATATTACATAATGGATTTCTGCAAAAAACCACCTGAATCTATTATTTAGCAGTATCTTTATTAAAATCATTTTTATTCCTTACCTTGGATATGCTTAAAGAAGTCAGGTGTTATGTCAACCCAATTGTAGTTGACTTCAGGGGCGGAGCTGATAGGATCCATTCTTCTGCAATATCAATTTAATTTATGATTAAGGCTTGATATCAAAATTAATCCAAGGCCTGATCAGGTCTATACAGTATTTGCTACACAGAGCCAAAGCTTTGAGCCCAGAGTTTTGATTGGATTTCGGCCTCGCATACGCGCGGTTCACGTCGAGTAGGTATATACCCACATGGATTTCGCTATCGCTCTGATTGAAAATACCGCGTAGGTCTGAACAGCCCTTTAACTATCGGCAGATTAATTGTACAAAATGCAACTTATTCTCATGTTTTATGTTATGAAACATAGTAGATTGGAAAAGAAACAACCGGCGGCGGCGCAGGAATTTGTTAGAGGCAGAGTAAATAGAGATCGGTGGTAAATACAACATTGCACAGTACATTTCATTTTAGGTACACTTCGGCTGGTGGAGTGGAAGCAACATAATAGGATCAAATTTCCCTAGAATTCTCCCTGATCGGTAGAAGAGCCACAACAATCAAAATGGAAACAGCCATGCACAAACTACTAACCCATCGCCCTCAAGGTAATCATCGTTATCGTTATCAACCATACTGTACTATTTCTAGAAAAGTTCGTAAGATACCTATGATTTTACCACTATGTATTGTTCACATTCACAAAATTCTGAATGAAAATTGGTGAGAAGAAAAATTTAATTTTCTCGAGCGAGAGACAATAATTTCCAAGGAGGTCCTGCTGTGTGAATGAAGGTCAATGACCGTAAGTGGAAGTCAAAGTCGAGTGACATTGACATGATCATTGTCTCACATGACGTACAGCGTGTAAAAAAAAACGTTAGTAATGCCAACTAAACTTATTTTATTTGTACCAACTGCACTGTAACCCTAGAGGGGTTTGAAGATTTCTTTGAAAGTGACCCTAATTTTTTTTTTATTTTGACATAATCGCCGCGCACTATGAATGTTATATAATTGAATAAAAGACATAAATCAAATAAAAAATATGGTTATAAATATTCCTAAAGGGTTGGGTTTTGAGACACATTTTCACAGATGAAAATAAATACGTATATTTTTTCTTCAAATGTGATTATCTCAGAAACCTGACGCTTTAGAACATTAATGTCATTACTGTCAGTAATTTTTTATTTGTTTTAGTATCCTCTATCCAATTTTTATAGGTACCTACATAACGTTTAACGTGCGCTGATGTTTTCAAAAGAGCTTAGGGCCAAATTCTTCAAACTCCTTTCAATATGCTAAATTATGTTCGAAGAATATTTATTGCAAACAGCAGCAGACTTTTTTAAAACGCGTTCAGAAGGGGTCCGAGGTTTTCCTCTCTACCCCGACTTCTATTCGCAGAGGCAACTGCCTCTGAGTCAATTGGTGAAAGAAGCGGTGTGGCGCCTTTTTGTCAAATAAGTGAGTCTCTTCAATGGTCTTGATTTTTTTATCACATACGGTGGCGGCGGCGGCGCGGCGGCGGCGGCGGCGACCAAACTCTAAGCTGGCAACATAAAACATTTGACATTATCTGAGTACCTACGTTTGGTAGATAGTGATTATGGCGGTAAATGCACAGGCGGAAAATACAAAAATGGTAAGTTTTGTCTCCAACTAAATCCAAACCAAGGATGCACCATATTCTTGGTTTAGATATTTATTTAGAAATTCAAATTTCCTTTCCTTTCGATTTCCGAAAAATTGTAAAACATCAATGTTCATGTGGCTTTTGTTATTCTACGTTTCTGCCTTTTTGTTCCTTGATTTACTTATTATTTACGATGCTCCCAACTCTGGAAACCATTATACAATATAGGTATCAGTTTACACAGCAGTTGGACAGCATCATGCGTGACACAATTTTTATATACCCTACCTTTGGATGCCAGAGCGTGCTCCGGGTCACTTTTTTATTAGGATGGGAGATCTAGGTGACCGCGAAATTTCCAGAGAGTTTCACTCCCCGCTTTATTATCATCTTAGGTACCTATATGGTAGAGACAGGTATACTAAAGGTCATGTTGATAGCATTTTGATGGGGCCTTTAGCCTTTAGTTTGGGATCCCATGTGTCTAGATATTACGTACCCTTGCGCCTTCACATCTTGTAGTGCAGGGACATCGTTAGGTAGGCAAAGGCCGGTTCCGCAGCAACATCAGCGGAGTCCCTTAAACGACGAAAATACGATAACCTTGACCCAGGATAGGACCTTCCTAATTGGAGCCGTTTGGGTCCTGGTGCTCACGCAATTTAAAGATCTTACCAAACTTCTTATAGGTAGAGTCCACAGGTGATTGGAATGCTGGCTACTATTTCGGCCAACGAATTAGCATTGGCATTCAACGTGGCAATGCTGCCAGCATTCTGGGCATTCTGCCAGATGACGACTTATATTTTCTAAGAAATAGATATAGTGCAGGCGTGGTGGCAGTCCAAGACTTTGGGGAGGGGGTCACCCTCGGGGCGGGCCGTAACCAGCGAGCGGAGCGAGCCGCGAAAAATTTACGTTTTTGTCAATTTTTCGTGGTGGCGGGCAAAGTGATTTTGAACGGGGGGTGTCATGGTGTGATGTTGCATGCAATGTTATGGTTCTGTGTATTTTTTGCAGTGTTTTGCATATTGAGCGTAAACATGACATCTCTTCCCTCAACTCCCAACAATACCTAGTAAGTATAAGTTATAGCCAGCGAAGAGAACCTCAAAATTTTTGAGATTTTTTTCTAATGTTTGGGAAAAAGTAAGCAAGAGTCTATGACAAAATAAACGATAGTGAGCGGAGCAAGCCCCGAAAATTTTAAACACTTAGCGGTGGTATTATGGCTGATATTGTAATTTTTTATTGGCTAAATATGTTCACAAATTAATTATTTTACCAACCTCGTATAATCGATTTAATCTATTCGAAGACTTATAAAATCAAATGGAATGGTAGATACTTATCTAAACTGGAAGAAAATAAAATCAGTTGAAGAAAACTACAAAGGTCTACTAGATATTTGTTTACTCAAATATATTTCACACTATTCGTGAAAGGCGACTCAGTGGTTGGGGTTTTCTCCGTTACAGGATCATAAACGTCGAAGTCAAGCTGCGGAGGCTCGCTGGTGGGGTCATTGAGTGGTGTCTGATTGGCTAAGCCGCCGCTGGGCTTGGAAAGGGCGATGCCGCCGGGGCTCATATCCATGCAGTCGAAATGAAGGACCTGAGAAAGGAAATAGACAGGTGAGTAAAATAAGTATATATAGGTAAAATATACTCTATCTCTACATAATGTTGATATGTACATGTCATCGGCTGCTGGCGGATTTTACTTGCTTAGATACTTATAGAATAGGCCCCCGAAGTGTTGTACTTAGGTACACCCCGGTTCTTCACTAGCCCCATCCAGATCCATTGACGTATAGGTGCTACTATGTAATACCTAGGGATTTTACAAAGCCCTTATTGACAAAGAAAATTACAATCAATCAATCTTTGTCCTAATACAGAAAATAAAAAAACTACCTACTTCTATCCTAAAGATAAATACCTACCTACTTAAATGCAGTAGGTATATATAATTTTAATTATTTATTATTTATTTATTTATCAACACTGTTATTGAAGTTACGTTACAAGGCTGAACTGTAGTAGGTGTAGGTAGGTTAGGTACCTATAGTAAAAATAAAAAGTAAGTAGAATTCGCGCAAAACTTTATGAGCTCTGTGAAGTTGGCTTCAACAGCTGAGCGCACCGAACCGTAAATACGTTAAGGGGAAAGATCGGGTGAGAGGGGATCTGTCTGTTAAACGGTTGCCAGCAAGAATTTTGAAGTATTTTTATTTTGTCTAGCACATTTTGTTCTGCACTAATTCATTTTTCAATTCAATATTTTATAGAATACTAGCTGTACCCGCGACTTCGTTCGCGATTGCCTTACCTGCCGACTAATTAAGTTCACATTTAACCATAGTCTCTCATATTATGAAACGCCGCCGTCGTGTAGGGTCTACGGGGGATAGCATATTGTCATCTTCAATCCCATTCTTTATCCACACGACTTTTAGCTACGACTCGGCCAGCGTCAGTGTTAAGAAGTGTCCTACTCGTTTGACTTACTCACAGCTGGGGAATATTCTGCTATACTAATCGCTTCACTATGACAGGGCTAACGTCACAGAATGACACTTTTTGGTATTCCCCCTTGGATGAAAGAAATTATGATGAATGCAGATGGAGAGACGCGCGTCAAGTTTGAAACTACATATTAATTTATCGCGCGCGCACTATCTGGAATTTTATTAATGTAAGGATTCTACGTGATGATTCTGCGACGATTCCATTGTCATACTGAAGCAATTGTTTTGCAGAATTGGGCTCCTGATCCATTTGACTGGACCACCGTAATTTTTTTTCGTTAGTAGGTAGGTACAGTTGGCTGTGTACCACAATAAAAAATATTTTTCTGCGGTCCAGTTAGTTTAAGTGGATCACAATAATTAATTAATTTAATTGTACACGAAGTTTGGTTGGAGTAAGACTCCAACCAAACTTCGCTGGACCAGCTAAACCACCATATATCATGTAAGGCAGGAACCTAACTTATTTTTCCAAGACCCACCACCTTAGTAGGTAGGAACCTAACTAATGGGTGCGTCTTCGAAAAATAAATAGATAGGAACTTACCTACCCTTTATCTACTAATTTTTTTCTTCAATCTACAGATTATTTCATCAATCTACTGATTTTATACTCGACTTTCTACTGATTTAGTCATATTCGATCTTGCATCTCTGTTTCTAACAAAAAGAATGCATGAAATCGGACGACGCGTAGACCCGTCGTGATGCGCGGTTAAAGAATTCTACTTTTTCCTCTCTCCCAGGGGAACCTTACTGAATTCCAGGATAAAATGTATTCCATGTCCTTTCTTGTAGTATGAACTCAAAACGTGCCAAGTTACATTCCAACTCATTACCTATGTAGTTTCGGCGTGATGAGCGGTGAAGGAATTTAACTTTCATCCCCTCTGCCAGGGCAACCTTACTGAATTCCGGGATAAAATGTATCTTTCCTCATAGTACGAACTAAAATCACGCCGAGTTGCATTCGAATTCATTAAGTAGTTCCGTCGTGATACGCGGTTAAAGAATTTTACTTTCATCCTCTCTCCCAAGGGAACCTTACTGAATTCCAGGATAAAATGTATCCCATGTCCTTCCTTGAACTCAAATCGTACCAATTCAGTCCAATTCATTCAGTAGTTTCGGCGTGAACGTGATGCGCGGTGAAGAAATTTTACTTTTATCCCCTCTCCCAGGGGAACCTGACTGAATTCCGGGATAAAAAGTATCCTATGTCCTTCCTCGTGGTATGACCTAAAATCGTACCGAGTTTTATTTCAATACCTTAAGTAGTTCCGTCGTGATGCGCAGTTAAAGAATTTTACTTTCATCCCCTCTCCCAGGGAAACCTGACTGAATTCCGGGATAAAAAGTATCCTATGTCCTTCCTCGTAGTATGACCTAAAATCGTGCCGAGTTTCATTTCAATACCTTCAGTAGTTTCGGCGTGATGCGCGTTTAACAAACAGACAGACAGACAGACAGACAGACAGACAGACATGAATGAAAAAAATTGCAGTTTTGGCTTCAGTATCGATAATAGAGTGCCCTCCAAAAAAAATTTTCAAAATATCTTCAATGTACAGAATTGGACCTGTTACAGTTTTATTATAAGTATAGATAGATATAAAACATAATAAACTTACTCAATGACGGATTATTTAAAACCTAAAATGTTAGAAGAAATTAAACTTTTTATCTAACGCAATTAATGGGTTAATTGCGATAAAAATTTTATATTTATGCTGAATTGAGCTCATAAAGTTTTGCGTGTAATAAATAAATAAATAATGCTGGACAATACACACAGCATTATCTAGCCCCAAGCTAAGCAGAGCTTGTGTTATGGGTACTAGATAACTGATATGCCTAATACAATACACTACATAGATAGATATTTTTTATTATACATAGAAAACACCCAGACCAACGGAACAAATTTCTGCAGATCGTACACAAATTTGTTCCGAGGCGGGAATCGAACCCGCAACCTCCTACGTCGCAGGCGGACCTTCGCCCGCTGCGCCACGGGGGTCGTCACACGGGAGTAATCTACTTCTACTTACCTACTAATTTATTTTGTGTCACAGAGTACCTGTAGGTAAGTAAGTCTACTCTTCTACAAGCATGTAACTTACCAAAATAGGAGCCATATCGAGTCTGGTGTCCAAATCCATGCAGACATGAAGCTTCTGGTCTGCCGCGTTGATGTCAAACAGTCTGACGCACATGTCCATGAGTCCTGGAGGTAGGTAGGGCACCGGGATAGGCACGCAGAATGGAGGGGGGTTGCGTCCTAGAAAACGATGTTGAAAAAGATGTAAGTTAGGTTCCTTATTCCGTGATCCTGGCGCATGAAACTGTGCCGAAATATTGGAAAGCTCAAAACTCAAATCATGGTACCTAAATATCCCGTTGTAAATGACTTTAGAAATAACCACGATGGATTTAATAGTTTTATTGGAAAGTATGAATAGGAAAAATATCCTGGGCCCAGACGTTATTACGTCAGCTACGTACACACACAGCACGACACACAGTCTGTGTGACACAGCAAATACTTACAGCGACGTGAGTAGTTGAGACATTGTATGATGATGCTCGTCATCCCGAAGACGACACATTGCCACGTCAATTTCGGTGACTGGAGCTTAATCGGCCATTAAATATTTTTTAAGAATAGATTCGTACCTACGGCCGACAAAGATGATATGAATGATTTCGGGTGGGCTAGTCAAGTTACTTCTGAGAATTTTTAACACCTCCGCTGCTATCATCAATTTGCCTGCCAAGCGTGGTGTTTATGACAAAACCCACATACAGGTTCCAGCTTAATTTCTTACCTGAATATGAGTTCCTGAAGACTGTCTGGTTGTTCATCATCACCTCCAAATCAATCATGGATTCCTGAGGCTCGTATTTTAAAATGGCGCATGCTGAAAATAATTGCGAAAAAGCGATTATTTAAGTATGATTCTACCTAAGATTAGTAGAACGAAAGTAGGTATATAGACACCATGTTTATAAGAAAAAGGCTAGCCAAGATGACCAGTAGGTATACACTAGCCAAACTCGATGTAGAATGTTCGTAAACAAACCGCCCATACTTCACCTAAAATTAACTCAGTTGCCGCGTCTTTTTATACGCAATTTACTGAAATTACTTACTTGTCGATTTGAGATCCTTCTTTCAATGAATATTGCTTACAATTACAATATACAAATATTTATAAGTACAATTAATGAATATATCCGAAATTCGCAAAGCAGTTTTAGTTAGGTTTCGTGATTTGTTTACAAACATTCTTCATCGAGTTTGGTTGGCTAGTTTAAAGGTAGGTACACTTTGAGTTTTCTGATAGGTATCTTACTTCTCCTATCAAAGTTGAAAGTCTGAATGCGAATGCCTGTACAGCAGGTACACTTCAGCTCCTCGCAATCACATCTTCCGCCCATGAAGGGCAGTCGGAGGAGCCAACCTGGCTTGTACCACGGTCTAGGCATCATTTTCTTGATAGTCTGAAACAATCATCACATCACACATGCATCACCCTAACACAATGATGTTATATATGCGAAACTTTGGACGTTTAAAGTCATAATAAATAACGGGATATTTACCATGATTTGAGTTTTGAATATTGGAAAGCTCAAAACTCAAATCATGGTACATAAATATCCCGTTATTTATGACTTTAGTGTTAATAACCATGATGGATTTAAAAGTTTTATTTTTGGACGTTTGTTATCTCTTCATGCCAAAACTGGTGAACGGATCGGGCTTTGGCAAAATTACATTGTTTTAGTTCCACAATGAAATTTTGCACATACATTATGTAGGTAGTTCTCTCTCGCTTGCAAAGCTACGGGCAGAAGATGGTAAGCCATTTTTTACCACCTTTGCTTACGTAGGTACCTAAGTCTAGCTTACCGGTTGTATTAATATCTTGAGAGTTAGGACCACTTTCTATCCTGGATTTTCATAACTGGAAACAATGTCCTCCTAGCCGAATTTCGACCACGGCGGCCAGTCTCGACTAGCCAGATGCGCTGTATACGCTGCATATTGTAGTTCACAAGTGTGTGGGCAAACACAGCTGCACTCTCTATTCTCTCACTCTCATAATCCGATACAATGCAGGACGGCAGACCGACACGACCGGGGAGAGGTCAAGCGCAGGACCAACGGCTTAACGTGCTTTCCGGGCATGGGGGTGGAACTCCGAATACTTCCCGACTCTGGGCTGCTACTGTTTATTTTTCTTGATAGTAAAATCCCAATAACAACTATTGGCCCGGGATTTGAACCCAGGACCTCATAATCAGCGAATGAACAAGCTGACCGCTAGACCAACGAACGAGGCAGTCATAACTAGGTCTCATAACTAGGCACCTACCTCGTTAGATCCTAGGTCATAATAAACAGAAAAATCTGATACGTCCATTATTTCGTCTCCTTCTTCACCCTTGAATATAGTTCGCGACTCTTTCCATTTCCAACCTGAAACCAAGAACTTTCTTCGTATCTTTATAGATTTTTCGGTATCATAATAAAGGAACCTGTAGGCCTAGCACGGCGATACTTGTCTAGGGTAGATTATAGAAGAATGACATTGCATTGTCATACATTGCGTAAATTATTGAAATTGAAGGAATGACTTTCAAACATATTACGCATTCGACGACGATGTGACGTAATTTTTCTCTATTCTACCCTAGACAACAATTCCCATGCTAGGTACCCTGGGAGCAGAATTAAAGTCAAACAAACAAAACAACACTCACCGGCACAAAACGGCACACAGCAAACAAAAAACGCAAACAAAACCGTTTTCGTTTTCATTTTGGATTAGTTCGATAAACTTCTATGTCACCGGCTCTAGGGACACCATTCAAATGAGCACGGTTATGGCAAACGGCGTCAATACAGGCAAAGGTAGCAGTTAAACTATTTTGTATGCAAGCTATGGCATGTGCGAGCGCAACTGGCGTACGGGACTTTCTAGAGAAACTTCTGCATGTCCGTCGTCCGATCTATGCAGACGTTCCGCCAGTTTTCGTTTGCCATCTCTGTTTTTCCAGTTAATTGAAATCGTGTGTAATTTCACTAAGGCCTTTGATAAGATAAGATGAATCCCTACATGACCTAGTTAGATTTCGATTCGAGATTGGGGTCAAAAAAGTATCTATCTACATTTTGGGTAATCTCTTGATTCAAAAACCTTGCTAAAGCCTTTACAAAAGAAAACAAAATCTACAATAAATAATAAATTTATTACGCCAGTTTTATTGCTAATTTATTTAAAATACTGTTTTGCTATCTATCTTATCTTCGGTCATCATCATCATCCTCGTCCTCATCATCATCATCAAACAAATCACCTATTAACGAGCGAACGACGTTTTCGTCGTAGTCTTCAATGTCGTCTCCAGAATCAACGACCGCATCAACACCTCCTTGAGGGTTTGCTATGGGCAGGCCACCACCTTCGTCAGGGCCAACCATGGCTACACCGTTTGCTCCCATTCTGAAATCAAATGACGTTTCAGAATCTCAATATTTATACTTCTTCACTGAATAATGAAAGCTCTATCAGAGTCATTTTTATGATTAGGTAACCATACTTTTGTAATATTTTTTAATATGTCCATAAAGTAGGACTTATTCCTTCTGCATTAATTTGGCCATGGTTCAGACTTTGCTAGCCAACTAGCCGTTGAGCCGGCTTTTCATAAAACAAAACAACGGGTTACATTATTCTCATAACTTATTTTCAAAACTAAATTTCTAAGGGAATGTTTTTCAGTTCCATTCCAGAGGCAGGCAAGAACTATAAATATGCTTCGACCCAGTGTTTGACCTCTGTCAGTGGGCAGAAAAACATTTTCTACTTCATAAATATGCATTTACCTCAAGCAGTCAAATGCAAAATTGAAGAGCTCGAACTGGCGCCATTTCCCTTCCATTGCCAGGCAAAAGTGAAAGTTTCTTCCCGGGAAAAAAACATTGTAGAATCTAGCGCAGACTTTCAAGTTGTTAAATCTTGGTGGGCTTATGCAAATTGGTCTTGGATTTTTTCCTGAAAATTTATGAAAGTATAAAATAAAAAAACCTGATTGATAAATTTATTCACGTTCCGTTCTTGACTCCGTACTAGCCCGTGGAGAAAAGGCAAGAAAATTTTAATATGATAGGTGATGGATAGTCGAAGCTAGAGCATAGTGGATGACAACCAAGAAATCTGATCCCACCACTATGGTGAAACTAGCTGAGAAGAGAGATGAGTATATAATATAAGCAACCAACCTGACATAGAGTTTTCGTACAGAACCCTGTCATTCAAGGACATCGCAACATCGAAAGCGAAATCCCCAGGATGGTACATAACTTTCATACACGCCTTCTGATTTAATAGATCCATGACATATCCTGTACAGCATTTACAAATTCCGTTGGCACAGGAACATCTTCTATTAGATGAGGTACTGGGCGTGGTGCTGACATTCTGAGCTGTGCTCTGTCTCGCTAATTCTGGAGGGGAATTGTTTTTGGTCCGAGCTAGTAGCAACAAGATTTTGTCCGGTACTTTGATGTCGTCTGGTAAATAGGATGGTCGGGTTGTATTTGCCACTTCAAGAGTTGCTGCAATAATTAACAAAGTTATTGATAGTTCCCTTTTTTAATTCGTATTAACTTAAAATTTTCGACTACAGTTCTACTAACTTAAAATTCGTACTTAACTTTTAAAAAATCTATGAAATATTCATGTAAAATATTCTGTTTAGTAAAAAGATACATTGTATGTAAATGTAAACGCAATTTCTAAAACTCAAAGTACTAAAGATGAACCTTACCTGCATTTGCTCCAGCCAACAAAACCACAACAAAAGTCGGTAACAACATTACGATCAAAGACCAACATGGAGCTTTACGTTTGACGTCTGAATACATACTTATCGACAGTCCAATTTGCGTGCACACTATAAAACCGGTTCAGTGGCGGCAAGCAGGGAAAGATTCGCTAATCTCCTTGCATTCCGACTTTCACGTTACGTGAGGCGGTTTCCAAGATTAAGAGGAAAAGAGATTATATTTGCACATCATTTTATTTCTAAACTTACAACATAGAATAAATATGGTTAATAAGTTAGGCTACGTACAATAAATAATGATCAAATGACTAGAATTTTCAGTTATGTATAGCTTCTTCCATCTATAAAGTCTCCAATAGCATCTCCGATCGCGTCTAGAGGCCCTCCATCGTCCCCGTCATCATTTCCACCTCCAAATATTCCGTCGCCGTCATCTCCGAATATACCACCATCGCCTCCTCCGAAAATACCGTCTCCACCTCCAAGTAATCCTTGTCCATTTTCACCGAGTAATCCACCTCCTTGATTTAAAACGGTTTCGGCAGCCGTTTGGGCAAACCCTCCTTCTTCTTGGCCTCCATTGCCAAATAAATTTACTGGTTTAGGGCCCGATGACACTTTCTTTTTGGGTTTTTGTCCAGTCTTGATGCCCGATTGTCCAAAGCTAAAAACATTGTGCTATATTATTGTTCAATAGTCAAGATAATCGTGTGAAAATTAAACTAACACACCTAGTACTGACCTAAAGCATTTGAATGATGCCGAATAAACTGGAAAACCACCTATGTCAGCATTAATATCCAAACAAGCATGTGCGTTTCTATTTCTGACACTGATGTTCGATATTTCCGCACATACTCGTACAAAAGGCGCTCTTCTAGGATTGAAGCAAATCGGAGGGGGATCACTGGCTGTAATACAAGTTTTTCATTTATTACAGCAGATGGTTTTTTTCTGTCATGGTTCAGATATCCTACGATAGGATATCAGAATATCCTACGATGTATTGCCAATTTTGTTCCTCCTTAAATTTGTAATTTCACTTACCTGAAACTCTTTGCCGCACAACGGTGTTATTATTCATACTCAGACGCACATCAAAAACAAAGTCTTCCGGAATGAATGTCATGTTGCCACATGCCTTCATCCTGAACCTCTCCATTATAGCGCCTGTGCAACACCCACATTGTCCATTCAGACAAGAACAAGGGAACCTTACTACTTGTCCTGGTACATCTTGTTGGACTATTTCATCTTGTACCACTGTTTCGGCTGGATTTGCAACCGGTGCGCTGGGTATCACATCCTCTACCGCAGGGTTTGTTACAGGGCTTATTTCAGGAATAACATCGTCTGTGACCATTGTAGCGTCAACTATTACGTTCTCTGCTTCTTCTTCTTCGATTCCATCTTCGTCGATGCCACCGTTATCTTGTACATTTACAGGAACTACTATGGTCACTGGAGATTTCAGAACTGGTGTTGGATGTAGAGCTTGTTTCCAAACTGAGTGTGGTACTTTGAATTTTACCACTTCGTAATGATCATTTGCTACAAAAAATATGCTTATTGAATGCTAAATATTTAAAAAGTATGTTATCTAAACAAATATTTGTGAGTTTTCAGAACACTTACCGTTGACCGACTTTGACTTTATTATGAACAAGTAAACCAACAATAAAAAGTTTAACTTGACTAACGAACCCATTTTCTATCAGGCACCTACAATAGTACACTGTTCACCTATCAGTTCAATTCGTTACTGTGGGTTCTTACTTTCGGTATATAACAAGGCAGCTACACTGTGATGTTTATTTAAGACACACAGTCATCAAGAACAAGTTTTAAATGTTAATGCCAAACCAGAGAAAGTTTTAACTTAAAATTGCCTGCGTTCACTTTCAATATTGAATGAGCGTGGTCTGCATTGATACTATTTTAAATCGAATTTAAATATCCATCGATTATGCATTGCAACTTATGTTGCTCAACCACTTGTGCATTGAATCATTCATTCTTACAGGTAATTTTTATTACTATAGGTACTACCTACTTACAAAATAGCTAGTTTCTATTACATAAGATCAAAAACTGATGCTTCGTTATAATTATGGTCCCATAGCTATGTAACTATCTATACAAACCTACTACCGACGCAACGGTAAAACTAACACATTTGATTTGACCTTAGATCGATACCCAACAAGATTTTTTTTTTATTATTTCTATCTAGCTTCTGCCCGCAGTATCACACGTGGTATTCGGGGATAAAAAGTATGCCCTTCCCCGGAATATCTTCTAGGTCCATGCCAAATTTCATAAAGAGCCGTTGTTTAGTTGTGAGTTGTGACATACAAAGAAACATAATTAATTTCGCTTTTTTCATATTAGTATGGATTTTATGACAAATGTATTTAAACTAATTAAACCCAACCGGGTTTCTCTTTTCGCATTAACTTCGATACTCTGATTAAGTGTCTTAGTTCAGTTTAAGCGTATAAGTTACTAGCTTCTGCCGGCGGCTTCGGACGCGTATTTTCGGTGTAATAAGTAGCCTATTATCTAAGTCAAGCTTTAGTCTAAACGTATACCAAATTTTATATAAAATTTGGTATACGTTGGTATAATTTGGTGTGCAATTTTTGTTACCTAGGATCTCCAAAACTACTAAGTTTTGGAGATCCTAGGTAAGAAAAATTGCACAATTCACAAACTATCACATTTATAACATAAGTAGGATCGTAAATCGTCACACAAATCTCAACCATATCCTTCAGTAGAACATAATTAGATAGGTAGCTTTGTGTTAATTCAGATCTCGTTAAAACTAAGCTAATCGAAAAGGAATGAAAGCGATGCTATCCTTTTTAATTCGATCGTTCTAAAAGGGACAGCAACATTTTTAGTGCTGTCAAATTAGTTTAGTTTGGGCTATTTCTGAATTGTACCATTAATTTCTGAGGAGAATTTCTGACCATGTCCACGTTCCTGAGATGAGAACGTTCTTTATGAAGGTATATTTTTCCCTTTCCGTCATAAATATGCATTTCTGTCAAACAGGGGAGAAATTAAAAAAAAAATATAGCATAAAGAATTTTTATTTAAGGGTCAATCAGTCGCAGGGCTAAATAAACGTAACAAAAGTCTATTTACACTTATTAGCTAGAAAATAAATTAAGAATGAATAAATACTATTTCTACATATAAACTAGCGTGCGCTGACGTCATACATGTGCCCAATCACCACGCATCATTTTGTTTTGTCTGCCTCTTTTCTTGCCTTTGTTTTTATGATCTCTTCTAGCTAAAAGAAGTGCATCTCCCATTGTGTTCATAACTTCATCATATTGGCTGTATTCATCGGCACTAGAGTTTTCACTATCCCCTATTATTCTTTTACTATCGAATAAGCCAATTTGTTCTCCGATAGTTTCACCGATTTCAGTTAAATCAAGAACATCCAGGTCGGGTATTTCTAGACCATTATTGTCTTTCTTTCTAGCTTGTTCTCCTAGTTGGGAAAATCCTTCATTGGGCATTTCTACTGGTACTGGGTGATTATAAAAGTATGCTCTAGTTTCTTCAGGTGTTTTTTCTATTTCATCTTTTTCCTCTGTAGAGTCAAGAGTATGTACAATTTGAATCATATCATCGTCAACTGATTCCTCTGGTGCTGAAGTTTCCATGGGCAAAGTTGTAGGTGCCTTTGGTGTTATCATCTCAACCTTCTGGTAGGTAACAGTATTCTCATCTGGTTTGGTTGCCATACCAGCATCTTTAGGTTCATTATTCAGAGGTACAACGGGCATAGAAGATAACTGACCCGTGATATGTGCTAGAGACATTTCTAAGCCAGTATGTTCGAAGTCTGTTACGCTTTTGGCTGTTGTCGATGGATGTGGTGGCCTAACAGCAACGATCGGTTCAAATGTGTTATCACTACCAGCATCGTCTTGATCATTTTCAATTTTTATTTTGGCTGTCACTGAAGCCATTTCTGGTGTCGCTACGGTAGTAGTAGTAGTAGTAGTAGTGGTGGTGGTGGTCGACATTGGCGCAGTTGCAATTGATGATGGAGTTACTTCAACTTTTTGAACAGTGGTTGAGGTCCTGTTTGGGCGGGTTGGTCTCCTAGAAGGTCTACGAGTGGGCCTTTTGTTTACTGCTTCTATTTTTACACTGGTAGTTCGGATAGGTCTTAAAGTGGTGGTGGTTCTAGACGGCCTTCTAGAAGAAGGTCGTCGCGTTCGTGTCGGACGTCTTGTCGTAGTGGTTGTAGAAAGAGCAGGGGCTTGTTTCTTTTTATTGTTATTCTTTTGATTCTTTTTCTTGTTACCTTTCTTTCCACCCGATGAACCAAATATGCCTAGTATGTCTGTATCTTCGAGTAGACTGAATCCAGTGTAGTCTGAGCCCTCAACGTCATTGACAGCCGCAAGTTCGCCTGAAAATTTTGATTCAATTGTGAATTGTGTGTATTATCTTGGAAATCATTCAATATTGTATCCATATGGTATCGGTAACACAAATCTACTTTCTTGGGGGTCGACGATCGGGCGTGATCTCTCTTGGATCTCTACACTAGGATACCCTGTGCTTGAGTGTGTAGAGTGTGTAGAGTCAAAAATAAGTATGGTTCTAGTTTAAAGTGACATTATGTAGATGATACCAAAGTAATGTTTGGAACATGCTTAGGTGACTTTGAAATCTTGCTTATTTCTTCAGTTCCGTGACGTACCTACTA
The DNA here is from genome assembly GCA_949316285.1 of Eupithecia subumbrata. Classification (NCBI taxonomy): domain Eukaryota; kingdom Metazoa; phylum Arthropoda; class Insecta; order Lepidoptera; family Geometridae; genus Eupithecia; species Eupithecia subumbrata. The sequence goes on along the minus strand of OX438644.1, from coordinate 24,498,443 downwards.
TTATAGTTATTATGTGGCTCTGTTCAGTTCTGGTGACAATAAATTAAAATTCCTACATACACAATTTTTTATACCACCTACTTATTTACCTACAGTATGATAAGACGGCCTCCGTCTCATCATAGTCTTTATCAAGAAGCAATGAATGTAGGATATTTTTGCAACCAACCAGAATTTTTTCATTCTAATAATATTGAGGCTGTACATTATATGTACATACTCGTTGAATAAAATAACTTACTCTCTTCATCATCATCATCGCCACCGAATCCATAATCATCTTCGTCATCATCATCATCATCATCATCGTCGTCGTCGTCATCCTTGTCCCCCTTCTCATCTGGGATTAAGGGGAGTGGATCAGCGGGTTCTGACGTGACGCCTTTGGATCCGAACTTGAAGCAAGATACTCGCACTGCAGCTTCCACGGTGCTCTTGGATTGCAGTTCTAAGCCGAGGCAGGCCCGGAAGTCCTCGCCCGTTCTAGCGATATTGTACACTCGCCCGCAGAATTTCGATAGGCCACCGGGGAGCGGCATGCACACTGGACTTGGCTTCTTACCTGAAAAGCAACACATTTTATTAAAAAAAACACAAATTTTATTAGTTCTCTGATATAGCTTAAAGTGTCAGTCAGTGTTTCAACTTTCGATCACGGTATTGCCGGATGGTTTTTATTACATCAGATCTGGTTCAATTCCCGCCTCAGGACAAATGTTTGTACGATCTGCAGATTCGAGTGTTCTGGTTGTTTTCTATGTCACATAAAAATATCTATTTATGACGCGTGACCCGAGAGCTGGTGAGTATCTGTCGCAGCGCATCAGCATTTCCGTACAACGGGGCAATGCAGTCAGCGTCTTCGGGACGCTTCCGACTGGTATTGATATGGATCAGTTGAGCTACCTGTAGATTGTTTGCAACAGTCTGCAGTTAGCTCAATTGTTAATTGTTACTACTAGTTCTAATTTATTTGTACTATTTGATTGTTATTTTCTTTGTCAATAAAGATATAAGTCTATTTATGTACCTATGTAATACATTCAGAGTTATCTAGTACCCATAATACAAGCTCAGCTTACTTTGTGGCTAGATGTTGCTGTGTGGATGGTCCATTCCAGCATTATTTTTTAATATTTATTTTTTCATAATTATTCATTATAAGCTCTGCTTTATTTGGGAAGGTATTACTTAATAATTCTGTGTCGAATGGCTGGCATTATTTATCAAATATATTAATTTAAAAAATTGCTCTATCTTTGATAGAACTAGAGTATAAACGACAACTATTCAAACAAAAACTTTTTGGAATTTGATTAAAGCTAAGTGCAATGATTAAGGTAATAATAAAACCCGCATTTACCTTAAAGTTATTATTACAATAAATAACCATGGAAACTAGCTGTTCGTGGTTATTGGTAGTGAATTTCACGTGAGTTTTTATAAAAGTTAATGAAAAAAAATACAAGTGTCTATTGGATTAATATCATATTTTGTATAAATATTCATTGGTAGTGATCATTTCGGTATGTAGTGTAGGTGTTTGAGAGGGAAATCCAAGCATTCGATTTGTAAATTAAAGGTTCCACAGATAAGAAAGTCAAAACTCACTTGAAAGAGTCCGGTTGGAGATGACCTTCTTTCCGAAGCTGAGAGACACTGCCATCTTGTCTCCTTCTAAGTACGCCAGTGATGCACATCCTGAAAAAAGAAAATGTGTTTTTAACAAACAGACTTTTATCCACATCGGCTGTTATTGTATTGTTGTAGAGTTATGTATTGTATTGTTCATGACACCTACGGGATGTACCTACGACAATTATGCCAAACAGCATTTATCGCTGGATTAATTGCAATGTAATCTTGCATTTACTTCTAAATCCCCATCGGTTCCCTAAGATCACAAAACCATTTAGCATGGCCTTGAGATCAAAAAGACAATGTTCTATTATGTTCGTTGTATGTTACTGTATGTTAGCTTACTCGAATTTCTCTGAACATAACATCCGGTTAAGCTTTCCAAACTTTCAACCGTATGTTCATTTTGCAGTGAAATATCGTGTACCTAAATTACAAAACGTAAAACCTTAACTGCATTTTGAAATGTATTTATTGACCGTTGCAGTGAACACATTCACATATTATTTATTATTACCCAAGGAATGCAGGCAGAGGACGGTCCGGTTCCGTCAAATATCTTTTAACATAATAACCATTTCATATTAAAGATAACCAATGCCGGTATATTGCTTTCTACATCATCATCTATAGCTTGATTTAGCCCACTGCTCGAACCCATCGTTTGACAATGACTAACGATGTCATTTCTTATCATTCTTTATTAGGTATCTACGTCCAACTTTTCCAATAACGGTTTAACGATCCAAGGTCCAAGATCAAGGATTCAAGGACCTCTAAGATAGACAGAAATAAAAGAAGGAAATGATGGTCTTTGCCACCCCGCCATCCTGCAGTGGGTGGAAAAGCGATGGCTAACCTCACCAATAAACATTTGAACGTGAACTTAGGCAGAAGCTATCTAAATAATTATCTCGGTTTCCGCTCAGTTTATGTTTTTATGCATTTTGTGTAGGACGAATTTATATTTTTATGCATTTTGTGTAAGATTTGTGTACTTATAAAATTGTGTGCAAAAAAGTATTAAATAAATAATAAAAAAGGTACTCACCAGGTCCGTTCAAATTGACCAACGGCAGTGCGAAGTCCCTGCAGCAGTTACAATAGGCTTCTGCGCATTTGCAGTACTTGTTGATGTCATTGTCTTCAACCTTGTCCAGATCAGCGCTCTCAGATTTGTTCTGGATGCTGTTCTTGTGTTTTTTGTGGTGCTCTTGAAAAGATACAATACACATAGATGTACATTACATTTTATGCATTTGCTCCCCTAGGAGTTGAAAGTCCCTAGATCCGTAGGCTTTCCGGGTTTTTATAAATTTCTGAGCGTATGATCGAAGCAACGCGTAACCCGAGAGCTGGTGAGTATCTGGCGCAGCACATCAGTATTGCCATACAGCGGGGCAATGCAGCCAGCGTCTTGGGGACGCTTCCGACTGATATTGATATGAATCAGTTGAGTTACCTCTAGATTGTATGCAACTGTCTGCAGTTAGCTCAATTGTTTCAATTGTAAATACTCGTTCTTCTTGGTTTCTATTCTTTGATAGTAACTTTCTTTGTTAATAAAGAATTACACTAAATGCAGGTCATATAAGTATTCAGAACGAGATCGGAACTTAAATTTGCAAGTTACTTAGCATACTAAATGACTCCAGTTTTAGCATACTAAATGACACTGTATTTTATTTAAGCAATCGTACGTTCAAATTCTGAGTTATTTATTTACGACTGTTCCTGATTGAATAAATTTGTTTGTAAAAGCAAAATTTATTGATTTAATACTATGTTCGTTTCTGAATCTTGATATCACCAACTGTCACGCAATTCGAGTTTAATTAATCACATATATCAGCTTACTTTCACATACCTAACTTGATTTCATAATTTATGTGTCAAGTTTCTAAAAACACGATAAGCTTTATTACCATGTTTTTAAACTATCGTTCTTCTCTTGTTATTTTCCTACTTTAAAAGGGGGTTGACACAACGCGTCCTTTTCTTCCAGTCTCCTATCACATGTCAGTCCTCATGGGTGATATCCGGAAGTTCTGGCTCGATTAAACATTATTTCTTTGACGGGCTATGCGGTTACATAGCATCGTCAGAGCAGAAGCTACTAATTTATAAAACAGTGGTAGATAAGTAAACTTATTACATAGTACAGTTATCTATCATTAAAATTTCATGATACTCACTGACGCTCTTGGAGGCTGCGAATGCCAAAAGCACGAATATCATCAGAAGCTCGAAAACTAGGGAGAGCTTCATCTTGAAGCGTTACTCCCGTCTGTAAAAGATACAAAAAACCTCTTAGTAACAAGTTTCTTAAATCCATGTAAAATATTAGATAGGTAGGTGAAAACCTTCTTGATAAAATGTTCGAAACAGAAAATGAACAGCACTTAATTATACCTAGATTTTCTTTATAAGACAAAATAGTGAGCTTTGCTATATTTCAAACGTTCATTTGTAACCAAATTGATAATATTATTTCCAAGCTTAGTTTTTTAGCAATTTTGAATTGCTTGCAATTACTTGAATTTTAATTGAAAGTATATAAAACTATCTAAGTCCACAACACGCTAGAAACGCAAGCGCGTTGAAGTCTTTTGTATGCAGAGTGGACTAACTTTCATAGCAAAATGCTACGAAATCCGTAACGTACAAATTTTGATTTTACAAAACATTTTAGTACCTACATAAAATTTACAATTATTTCTAACTAAAAGATTTTATAAATTAGTAGTTACGGTATTAAAAATTAAAACTGCCTAAAAATAATTAACTCACCCCTTGTGTGAAACTTCTATAAAATCACGTGTAAAATAACACACTGCAAAACCGCCTTCAGTCACTATTCCCTGAAATATATCGGTATATTATCAACAATGCAGGAATCGTGCCGACAGGCTATAACAATAACAGACGATGGTAGCAAACCAACTGCTCTCTACCTCGACAACTCCCGCCAAGAGAAAAGTTTAGGCGTAGAAGCGGTAGTTGTTACAACGTCTTATAGTTTCTCTTCATGCATTCATACATTGATATTTTTTGTGTTAAAAGCGACATTGCCGGTTTTTGACTTCGAATGTTCATAAGAAGATATCTTGAGGTCCTCTGTTTCATAGATTTTCTAGGACAAATATAGAAACAACGAAGAAAGAAAACCCAGAACTTCCGTTGTAAAAGTCTCGCACCCACGGCACAATAACTCATAAGTGGAGGATTATACAGCTCAGTTTACAATGAAACTTGATTGTAGTGGCAAGAGTAACAGTGACGACACAAAACGAGAAAGGAAAACTAGTACTGCCTCTCTTTCACACCTCAGGAAACAGTGAGGGATGGGTGAAAGCCAAGACTCAGTTGGCCGCCTATGTAGAATTTAGTGTCAATGATGAGCGCGCATAGCTAATGCATTGTATGGATCATTTGACGGTATGCAACGAAATTGTATGATTAACCTTCATACATAATGTTTAGATTAGGTTTTATTTGACGATTAAATGACCGGTCTTAAATGGGTTAAAACGAAGTGAAAATAAAAATATTGAGTAGAAAAGATTTTGACCAAACACAACAATTGCTATCCAGAGCTTACGGATTCAGACCCTTTCATTTTCCTCTTACCTACTTACCATCACGAAAAATCAATGAAGTATATGGATCAGTTGAGGTTCTTGCAGATTGTTTGCAACAATCTATAGTAGCTCAATTGTTTCAATTGTAAATACTAGTTCTAATTTATTTCTATTATTTGATTGTAATTTTCTTTGTGAATAAAATGTATCAGTCATGAAGTGTTTATTATAGTTACTCAAGTTATCGCAAAATACTTAAAAAAACACTTACATTTCATATCAAGGCGGTGAAAACAGGAACTGACAAAATCAATCAAAGCGTTACCGCACAAAAAGTAAACAGTGTACTAATAAATGCATTACAGAACCGTACATTGTAGGCAATCGATCGAATAGTAGCATACCTAACATAAAAATAAATACCATTCGAAAATCTAAAAATTATTTTGATGTTTTCATGGTTTCGGGTGCAATAAGATATTAGATATTTATATACCTTCTATGGTCCATATAACACAAGTTCTACATAATTGTGTACAAGTATATTCTAGGCTAGATGATACTCTATGAATTGTCTGGCATTTGTTTTTCTAAAATGTATTTCGTACGCTTTTGCAATTCGCTACAATATTCGATCCATAGGAGATCTATTCATTCTCTGATGTCTAGATAATGCCTTCCGACCCTTCATTACCTATAACATTACCAATGCACATTTACTTTATGTAACTATCTAGCATAGAATGCGATAACTTCTTGGAATAGAAATTGGATTCAGCTTAATGCATTTCTTTTCATCGAATATTCTAGATGGACTGAGAACATTGATCTCAGAATTAGTGCGGCTGTCTAGTATTGGCTGATTCATGCCATAATTTCGTCTGTGCATTGGGGTCTTATGTTTTATAGCAAAATGAAACTTATTGCTTAGTATCACTGTACGTAGTATTTAGGCCATTTACATTTAAAAAACTCAATTTGTTTGTTTGTGTTTTTCTTTCAAAACATTATTAGCAGAGCGCGTTTATCTCTTTTATTCTTCTGTTTAGTAGGGATTTGTCTTATTTTAGCTTGTCAATACACCTTATTTAAAGCCCTACTAGTTTCTGCCTGCAGTGGAAACTTGTAATTTCTAAGGTTTTTGTTATTAAATATTATAGTGCGTAAGCCCTCACAATCAGGGTAATTTATTTGATTTCTTATAATTTATATCCTGTGGGAATTGATTTATTAGATAAAAACCTAGCTTTTGTGCTAATTCAGGTTACCAACATCTATACAAAATTCCCCTGCTCCGTCAGGCCGATCCGTTCAGTAGTTTTGGCGCGAAGAAGTAACATCCAGAAGTATCCATCCACACTCTCGCAATTATAATATTATTGTGTCATTTTATCCTCTAGTAGTAGTTTTGATTTAAAAATATCTATCTATGTAATGTATTGTATTATGACGTATATCATTCATCTACTACCCATAACACAAGCTCTGCTTAGCTTGGGGCTAGATGATGCTGTGTGGATTGTCCAGCATTATTTATTATTATTATTTACAAAGCCAATTCAAACAATCGCGACTATAAACTGGTCCGTCAGAGTTGAATACCCAAACTATGTGTAGGCAGGCGACATGGTCACTTTCTACAAGAGAAAGTGGTCGGGATACGCTGGTGACTACATCTTTGTTTATTTTGGGGGTAATACTCGGCGGATGTTAGCACAGAAGACAAGGAAAATGTATTATGAAATATCGCTTCTTATGGTGCAAAATAAAAGTTCAACTCCGGGCAATACACGCAAAAATCTTTCTAATATTATAAAGCCGAAAGTTTTTGCAATCTGATTTTTGTCACCTACCTAGGATCTCCAAAACTAATGAACAGATCAAGATAAATATTTGGCGTACGCTTAAAGCAAAACCTAATTTAGATGATAGATTACTTATTATGCCGAAAATACGAGTGCGAAGCCGCGGGCAGAATAATAATAATAATAAATGTTTATTCACAAAAGGTAGGTTTACAAAGTTGGTACTTATAGACTATTTTAATTAATATCCTGATATATCTTTGTAGTACAAACATACTTGTGTTAAACCTATCGTAAGAAGCAAGTGTTATATACATTTATGGCAGTTTTTTCTGGCAAAAGAGCGTTGTACAAATAGAAATGAATATGTAGGAAATAGACCACCTAAAACTGTAAACTTTTTACGGGCTACTAGGTTTTTTTTTTGCTAAGTACTATTATGAATACCCAGTACATAGTAAATTATTTATTTACCTCAATTTGAGTTTGTAAGTGAATCCTAAAAAGCTCTTATATGGATGTAGAATAAATAGACAAAAGTGCTTATCATACCTATAATTCTTACTATTTTTATTCTTACATCGCGAGGAAATGGCCAATGGCTCCTTATACAAGTTTATTAGTAAGTATAAGTGGTGGTAAATTACATAGTTAGCGATTAGCTTCTTGTATTAACGGTTCAGTAAGAACGCTGTCGTGTTACAAAAAGTATCGGTTATTGCTTGCGTCGTAAATTAATACGTTAGCACGCACATTAAATTGTAGCCAATTTACTTTACGATTCTACGATTCAATATATTTTATGACAACAAATTGATATGAAAACTTCACAAAAACTGAATAAAAGAAAATAACAAGCTAACAGCAAGATAATCACTAAAACCAAAAATACAAAGCGTTATTGCACAAGCGCAGTAAAAAGTTTAAATTTGACTTCGAAAACGGACGACGGACAAATGAAATGATTAATGAAAGTTTCATAAACAAAAAATAGTTTCGAGTGTCTGCTAGTTGCTCCGATGCTCCATCATCTATCTATGATGATGTCAAAAAATATTTTACACTAATGTTTACTTGATTTCCCTTTGTTTACAAAAAATATGTAGGATTTTAGAGCCGAGTAGATATAGTATAAAAAATTGAATAGAAAAAACTTTAATAAAACTTTAATAAAACTAATTTAAAAAACTTAAAACTAAACGAAAATAAATAAAAAATAAAATAAAAATATTTTATTTCGGACAACCAAGAGATCCATAATTTATCAGTAAATATACACAAGCACTTAATATTAGGGCTAGTTATTTGACTTAATACTATATGGATGGATCAGTTGAGCTATGTACCTGTAGATTACTTGCAACAATCTGCAGTTAGCTCAATTGTTCCAATTGTAAATATTAGTTGTAATTTATTTCTATAATTTGATAGTAATTTTCTTTGTGAATAATGACCCATATTAAAAAAAAAAAACTTAATATGAAACATTTTAGTAGATCACTCTCCTCACGAAACCATGCCACGTGGGAGAGTTGTATCTGCCAGCAATAGTTTGAAGGATGGTGTTGCATTAGAAAATTTTATTAATTTGCGGACGTATGAGCAGAGGCCTTTTCGTTCCTGGGCTAGTCATTGAATTATTTTGTCTGACTCTGTCTTATCCCATTCATTTTATTCCTTGACCAATGTTCAATCTTTACAAAAATTAATCTGAACCTCATGTAAAAGATTCTTCCGCAGAGCATGGATCAACCAAAAGTTGAACAGATCGATTTTCCTCATCGATTGTTTCTTGAATCGAGTTATGGACCAGAGAGATCAACGACCACGATCTGTGTCAGTGGTACACTGCACTTGACCACGTATAGACATGCATCGCACCGGACCAATGCAACTTTCTATTTTTTTTTACGAGAAACAGGAAAATAATAGGAATTGAATCAATAAAAAGTTTACTGAGACAACAGGTCTCAAGATTCAAGATAAAAAGTTATAGTAAGATAAATTTTAACAGATTTTGTGGTGTTCCAACAAATTTACTTACCAAAATTACTTATTACTTAGTGTTCGCCTTTTTTACACAGATTGTTTGTTTAAAAATTAATTTGATGTTAAGATTACCTTTTCGGTCCGTTCTATGTATAATAAAATATATCTATCTGTGTAGTACGAGTAGGTTTAATGTCTTAAATATATTATTTATCCAGTATGAATTGTCGAGTATTATTTATTTAAATTAAAAAAAATTTACGACCTCCGTGGCGCAGCGGGCGAAGGTCCGCCTGCGACGCAGGAGGTTGCGGGTTCGAATCCCGCCTCGGAACAAATTTGTGTACGATCTGCAGAAATTTGTTCCGTTGGCCTGGGTGTTTTCTATGTATAATAAAAAAAATATCTATCTATGTAGTGTATTGTATTAAGTATATCAGTTATCTAGTACCCATAACACAAGCTCTGCTTAGCTTGGGGCTAGATAATGCTGTGAATTGTCCAGCATTATTATTATTATTATTAAATCAATATAAAAAACTAAACTCTCACTGACTCTACCTACCCGTATACGTTCTTCTTTTTGTTCTTGTAAAAAAAATACGAAATTTGGTGTTTGCATTCAATGCAGTAAAAATCAGACGCTACCAATGCAGTTAATGCATAGCATAGCTTAAACATAAATATTGCCTAACAAACGTACTGAATTAACATTTGTAAACATAAAACTCTCCAAACACCGAGTGAAATCCGATCATTATTTGATTTACGGTAAAAGCATATTATGATTTATAGTAAAAGCACAGCTTTCTCGATGCATCCCACCGATGCATATCATCACATTGCGTTACGCTTTATTTAAGTTTCACCTTCTATTGTGAGCGAGGTGAAACCAAGATGTCTGCGCTGAGCTGAGGGAAGGAGCAGTGTTCCGACGGCGGCGGTGTCGATCGCCTCTTTACACACAATCTCGACGTACCTTTAAAATTCATAAGTCTACAGCGTTCATTTAAATTCATAATTCGAATTCATAAAACCTCTTTTCTTGTAGTATTTTTTTTTTTACATTCAGCCAGTGACCGGTGACATGACGGTAAAACTAACGCTTTCGCTGCTCGTCGCAGTACTTGCGGTTGGGTTTGCTGCTAATATTTTAGGTGAGTTTATTGCTTTAGCAAACAAGGTGGTACGAGGTACTTAGTGGTGTTGTTTGAAAGTACTTAGAAAGTGTTTGCTGTTGGAAATCCCTTTATGGCGGTCTATTTGTTGTGTAATGGATGGACCCAGGCGTTGTTGATTGGGCGAAGTGAATGAGGCTTTGGTTTAATTATATGTCGTAAAATTATGATTGCTTACTTTTTATTTTCTTCTGCAAGTTCTACTTAAAGATGTTTCCAGAGAAATATGAGTTTGGAACTAGATATTTTATGCTTATAATGAATGTACATACTTGCTGAATAATCTTTGGTAGAGTCAATAATATTGAAATCATTGTCAGAATTCAAAGAGCAGCAGTAATTTATAAGTGAGATATTAATATACTTGGTTGTTTTTCTATATGAATGCAACAATTAACCCAAAAAATCAACCAAAACCCAAAAGCGTACAAAATAACAAATAAAGCTTAACGGCTCGGCCCTACAAAATTTAAGTCCTACTTTATGATGCTTTATTTAATTTAATTAAAAAAAAATACAACGATAGTCAAAGAAAATCATCACGTAACAAAACAATCGCCTCAAGTACAATATCGTGATCTCAATCTGTTGCATATCCGAACGTAACTTACATAACAAAGAACATTGACCGGTACAACATTAGTAGGTAACTGCCAGTGAAAGTTGGCTGGATGAAAGCGCACGCTTGGACGCAAAAACAACCTGTTGCTAATGTCTTGATGTATGTTATCAGTGTTTTATTTCGCTTGTGCGGAATATTTATTTTTTGGTGAATAAATTTCATACCACATGAATGTCAAAACTTTTTTATATCTAGAAAATGAATTGGGATCTTAATATTTTTCATAGTTTAAATAACTTATCCTTATTGTTACTCTTATAGAAAGCTATAGGTCCAAACCGACCCAATAAATAAATGTATCCTTTTATAACATTTCCAGTAATTACCTGCCCACTTCAACATGATAAATCTTACCACCAGAATATCATTAAATCCACCTATGTGGCTTGGATATAATTTGACAACTCTAAAAGTCGTCATATTTTTCGTTCATATTCATACGCCCCTAAGGATACAGATACATAGATACCCTAGATACATACAGTGAATCTAATATCTACTTATCGAAAAGACTTGAGATTGTATACCTGACATCTTTATGAATAAAGAAATTTATATTTGTATTCGAAAAGAAAGGCACAAAACATTTTGACCGCTCTAAAAATTGATCTTTTAGAGCGGTGTCTTCTAAAACCACATTTTAGAAAAATGCAACACTAAAATCGTCACATTCATAAACACTTGAACACGTCACGTTCATATGCGTATTTTTTTCCCAGATTTCTTCAACTTCGACGATAGTAAGAAGTTGATCGAGGTGCCTCCTGAGACGCGGGAACAGCCGAACCGTAACTGCCTGTGCAAAGGGCCTGCTTGCGTCTGCTGCGTTAACTTCAACATTACTATTGTGGAGCTGGGAGGACCAGGTAATAAACTTCAATACTCATATCTTTTAAGGTTTTGGTGCCTTTTAAATCCGGATCGGTTGGCCGTGTATTCGCGACGTAAGAATATCGAGCTGCCTAACTCAGCTCGTGGTTGTTAGAGCCAAGAGAATCTACCAGAGAAAGGGCAGCAACCTCCTTCTTTGTATTTTTAACAGTTCTACTGTTATCTATCTCCTATCCGCCTGCCAAGCATATATGTACATCATACTTACACTACCGATTTATAGGAAATCAGGGATCGAACTCCTAAAATCGAAAAACGAAGGTTCTGATCCGTTATCGTGCAAATGCTAAGTATCAAAATATGATTATGCAATGACATTAAAGTACAAAAAGAAAACAGTAACTTTTATTTTCGTTTTCCGAGTAGGTGTACTCAGGTGATTATGGGAAAACCCCTCTTGTTTGGTGGATTCTCCTTCAGCAGTGAACGCAAAGGTGCTGATAGGCCTTTGGTGCCCCTAGAATCCGGACGAAACCCTTATATTTTCGTTATGTCTGCCTATCTGTTTGTCCGTCTGTCCCAGTCATTTTTCTTCATAGATAAATAATAAAAAGATCACTAATGCAATAAATTAATAATGGAAGATGCATTTCAATTAAATGTAACTTTCGACGAGATTGGAAGGTATTTTTTTGTTTGCGTTGCGTGCGTTAATACGAGTCCTAATATATTTCTATTATTTGATTGTAATTTTCTCTGTGAGTTTAGGTTTAACCAGGAAAAAAACCTTCTAAAATAAATATATCTCATTCCAGGATGTGTCCACATGAAATACGTGTCGCCAGAAGAAGGCTTCTCAGTCAAGGTGTCCTACGGCAAAAACCTCATCCACAACTCCAAAATCCAAGGTAAATACAAACCAATTCTATAGTAAATACAGTCTAAATTACAATGTAGGTTCTAACGTAGAAACTTTGTGTTTTGTATTTTATTACCGTCGCTCGATCGAAGTGAAACTCAATAAAGCATGTTGAATTTCTAAAGAAAGTTGCTCGGCAGTTAGGTATAGTAAGTAATAGGTATAATTATTTAGGTAGGTTATTAAGTTTTCTAGAAGGTTTTGATGTTTCCATATTAAACAAAACCTACTTAGAAATGGGGAAGACGTGAGAGGTTATAATCACATCACACTAATATTATAAATGTGAAAGTTTGATGATTCAAGATTATATTCATAAATATAAATTTAAACGTCAAATAAAATTATATAACATACTTCGATACAAGTAAATTAATTATAACTTATTGTATGTGTTGTATGGATGGATGGATGTTTGTTACCTCTTCACGCCAAAACGACTGCACCGATTGGCATCTTAATGGTATTTATCTCATGGGGTAAACCCCACATAAATGCCAATAAGGTGCCCTTAAACTGATAATCCCTACCTTTCTTTAATTACTACCAATTGACGACCTCCGTGGCGCAGCGGGCGAAGGTCCGCCTGCGACGCAGGAGGTTGGGGATTCGATTCCCGCCTCGGAACAAATTTGTGTACGATCTGCAGAAATTTGTTCCGTTGGTCCAGACCAACGGAACAAATTTCTGCAGATCGTAGATATTTATATACTACACACACCTGGGTGTTTTCTATGTATAATAAAAATATCTATCTATGTAGTATATTGTATTAAGTATATCAGTTATCTAGTACCCACCCATAACACAAGCTCTGCTTAGCTTGGGGCTAGATAATGGTGTGTGAATTGTCCAGCATTATTTATTTAATATCATACAATTTCAGGAGCAAATCCCCCACCAATATGCCTGGAGGTATTCGGTCGCTTTGCCCATGTTTGCGCTAAGTTCCACGACCTAGCGCCAACATCCGACGGGCTGAGAGGCTGCTTAGAACTGCAGCCGAAGCTGTTAGGGGAGACTCAACTGGACTTCCCTATTGGATGCTTCAAGTCCACCGCTGGGGGTATGGAGATGGAAGACCCGCCCGCGGTGGTGCCAGAAACGTGAGTAGAAAATAATCTAAGGCCGATTTTTGAAGGGTTGCAAAGCTTTTTGGAACTACAGCCAAAGTTGTTTGTAGTGACTGAACTAAACTAAGTCCTTATTTTGAAATGTATGTACATTAAAGATGCGCGACTGTGAATGATTTCATTCGAATTATTCGACTTCACAAATCATTCGAACCATTCGAATGACTAGGGCAAATTAGTAACTAATTTAGTTAGTAATGGCGAGTGGCGTCGAATAAAGAATTGATTTCGCGTCGACTGCCCGACTCGCCATTTCTAACCAAATTAGTAACTAATATGGTTAGTATTGGCAACTGCTCGAGTCGGGAGTCGAACTCAATTCGTTATTCGAGGCCTCTCGCCATTACTAACCAAATTAGTAACTAATTGATTAGAAATGGTGACTGCCTGAGTCGGGCAGTCGAACTTAAATCGTTATTCGACGTCTCGATCAATTCGTAGAAGCATTAATTACTAATTAGTAGTTGTCATTCGGCTTTGAAGATTAGAATATTACTAATATTCAAGTCGAATGAGTAAATTAGTAGGTGTAGATTATTCGACTAGCTAGATCATTCGCAGTCGCGCATCTTTAATGTACATCCAGTTAATGAAATATGTACAGTCAGTTATATGTAGGTGGGCACTGCATGCTAAATAGTAGATTTACAGAAGAACTAAGGTAACAAACAAGAAATAAATTACTTGGGTAACATATAATAAAAAAATTAATGTAATTCTCTACTTCCCTAAAGATGAAAGATCCTACTTAAATCAGCGTGTAATAAACGGATAACTTAAAAAAAAATCGAAAACTTTCGAATATGTTACTTCGGAACTCGTCATCAGAATATTTTAACGGGTGCACCGATTTTTATCAACCAAACCTAAAAACATTCTCGGTTTGATTTACCTTTCAAAAAACCTATTGTTTCGGCTACTTGTCGGGTGTGGTCAAAATTAAAGATTTCAGAGACTTTAGATATTTGTAATATAATATATGTTACATTGAGTGATGAGAAATAACAATGACGAGGTGACAAGAAGCAGCCTAAGACTTGGAGCTGGTGCTTCCAAGGCCGGGGGCATGTCGCGGCGTATCCGAACGACCGGCACCGGAACAGTGCGGTGTTTCCGAACGAACTTTATGATTTTTCAATATGGCGACAACCTTTCCAAGCAATCACATCGTCATTGTTGTTTTTCATCACTCAATGTAAAACTTATTTATTACAATTATCTAAAGTCTCCGAAATCTTTAATTTTGACCACACCCGACAAGTAGCCGAAACATTGGTCCTTCAGAGCCGACTACAACGGACCTACGCACGCACAACCAGTGTCGGTGCCAACGGTCATTTCGAAGACAAAGAAGATTTCCAAGAGACACAAAGAGCGCTGTCCTGAGGCACACAACCGATCACTACGAAGACGGTACGGCCAGCCCTCTATCCTATCCAGAAACCCTATCCCTACTTGTTTTAATATCCGTGGTAAACTGTTTCAGTGTTTGAGCCGCAGTGAGTTTCCTCGTTTGCAAGTGTCTAGCAGTGTGTGCCGTTGCCAGCATCAGCTGCCGCTTACAAAACGTGAGTACTCCGCCTTTCACTAAACCTCCAGGATGACAGACAAGAGTAGGTCCCCTTCTCCAATATGTAAAATAACCGTTACGAGTGATGACGCCACAAACATACTTTTACGCGATCTGGTTAAAAAACGCTCTATTGTCAAAAGCCGTCTTACACGCTTCTCTAACTATCTAAATGCAATAAATACCAATGAAATTTTGCCCGAAAAAACACGCGTTGAACTTAGAATACGTATAAAAGGAATAGAGAGTTTATTTAGCGAATTCAACAATCTTCAGTCACAATTAGAAGAAAATGTTTTAGCTGTAGATATTGAAGAACAAATTAATCAACGCGATGCATTTGAAGATACATATTACGAAACTCTGGCTAGGGCAGAATGTATGCTTGCTAGTGGAGATGTTACCGTGAGTTCCAAGAAGGCACCCAGTGAGTTTTGTAACGTAAAATTGCCAACAATCACCATACCTACCTTCGATGGTTCATACGAGCGGTGGCTAGAATTTAGGGACACCTTTCAGTCGCTTATTCATAACGCAGATCACATCACCGCAATCCAAAAGTTCCACTACCTAAAATCGTCACTAAAGGGGAGTGCAGCGTTGGTAATCGAGTCGATTGAGTTTTCAGCTGCGAACTACGATGTAGCATGGGAACTACTGCTCACTAGGTACGACAATAGCAGACTGTTGGTTCATAACCACGTCAAATCTTTATTCAACATCCCATCGTTGACAAAAGAGGCACCAGATTCATTGCGAACACTTATCGACACAGTTTTAAAGAATTTACGAGCTTTAAAACTGCTAGGTGAACCCGTGGATCATTGGGACACTCTAATTATACACATTATTATCACCAAATTAGATAAAACTACTGAACGCGAGTGGGAACAACATAAGTCCCTATTTCTAAAAAAAACTGGTGACTCCAAGTCAACGATGAAGGTTGAAGTCTTACTAGACTTCTTGAGAGACAGGGCTGATATGTTGGAAACGTTACTAGTGTCACACGCAAGCACTAGCTACCCAAAACAAAACATAAATACACGCAGTAGTAATAAAGTGCACTGTAACGTTTCTACCAACAATCCGTCCGGTCAATCAAAGAAGTCACTGTGTTCACTTTGCACCAAATCAAATCATCCACTTTACGCATGCCAAACCTTTCTCGGTTTAGATAAGAAGGCTCGGCTAGAACACATACAAGAAAAACATTTGTGCGAGAACTGCTTGCGCGCTGGGCACGCACTGACTGACTGTCGATTCGGCCCGTGTAGGAAGTGCACCAAAAAGCACAATTCGCTAATTTGCGACGGCGAAGTCAGTGCAGGTGTCACTCCTCCGGGCCCAACTGATAACGTGAAGTCAGTGTCTATGCACGCGTCCCTCCCCGCGCCGCAGTTCACCCCCGCACAACCCGAACCTTCAATCAAAACATCAGGTACACACACTGACGTTCTATGCGCTAATTATCAATGTGTGCAACCAGTCCTGTTATCTACGGCCGTAGTGGAGGTCAAAGATAGGTATAATAATTACCACACTGCGCGCGCGCTCCTTGATTCGGGTTCGGAGCGTTGCATCATTACTCAATCATTATGCGATAAATTAGGCATTCAATTAATACAGTCCACTCAAGAAATACGAGGGGTAGGAAACTCGATCTCGCAATCAACAAAAATATGCGAAGTTGATGTAAGATCGTGTACTAGCTCCTACATTATGCGATTGCAATGTTTTGTGTTAAAACGCATTGCATCATCATTGCCAGCGATACCCGAAAAATATGCGAAGTTCGGCATCCCTGGTAATCTTCAATTAGCTGATCCCTATTTTCATGAATCTCGAACATGCGATATCCTGTTAGGCGCGGATATATTTTGGGATTTATTATGCGAGGGAAGAATGCGTTTACCTAAAGGTCCCTTCCTACAAAACACACAGTTAGGGTGGGTCGTATCGGGTCCTTTAAATTTAAAATGTAAGAATAATTACATTCAATGTAATTTCTCACAAACGGCCGATGTACAAGCATATACGTTCTGGGATCTTGGGGTGAAGCCTACGCTTTGTGATGCGCACTCAGAGGAAGAGGAGGGGTACAAGGAATATTCCGTCATAACTACGATGCGCAATAATGACGGAAGGTTCCGCGTAAGTACTTCTTCCAAATCCTCAACACAAAGTTTAGGTCAAACGCGTACTCAAGCCCTAAATCGATTTCTAGCATTGGAGAAACGATCACATCTCGATTCAGTCGGGCGCGAGTTAGCGCGAGTACCACAGCACGCTATAGGTAGCGAGGCTATTTATAGACACCTGCATAATTATACCGATTCGTCGCAAGCGGTGCACGGGGCAGCCGCTTATCTCCGCACCGCTAAAGATAATAACATCGAGGCTAGTGTTAGGCTTTCGCGCGGAGCTAGCTCACTGGGCCTAGCTTCGTCGACGCTGTGGTGGGAAGGACCCTTTTTACGTGGGTTCGATTATAGTTTTCATTATTTAACTTCTGATAAAAATCCATCTACGATGCGGGATAAATTGTCAGAGGTTAAATCAAATAAAGCGAACATTTTACAAAGCGAAAAAAGCAACGAGATATTTCCTGCCGGGTTTTCTGAGTTCAAACGTGTGAGACGCTCCTTTGCGTATGTACTTCGATTTGTTTATAATACGCGAAATAGACATAATCGCAAGTCGGGTTCGCTCACAGTGAACGAACTGAGAGAATCTGAGCTGAGGTTAGTAACTTTTAGTGAGGAATATGGTTTTATTTATTCAAATCAATCAATAAAAAAGACATCGAAACTTTGTAAACAAAAATATTCCTCGGTAGAAGTAAAATAATGCGTGCCGGCAGCGGCAGGTTAGCGAATTCATACTTAGCCGTACTTAGTGCAAAATATCGGTTTTTAGTTTTGTTAATGCGACACGAGCGCCGATTTCTGCTTCACGTCTCTCTTCAGGCTCTTCTACACGACATTTATCGACGTTGTTGGTGGCCTTTTGGGGAGCGGAATCTCGCGCAAGAGATTTTGAATAGGTGCATTTTGTGTAAGCGACTGAAAGGTAAAACTTTGAACCTCTTTGTTAGTTTAGCGCAACCAAAAGTTGGTTTTATATTCGTCAGCTCGTTTGTCAGTTTCGTGAGGCATCTGATGCACTTGGAGCTTGTTACCGACTTATCCGAGAAATCATACATTCTCACCCTAAAAATATTCACTTCGCGGCACGGTAAACCTCATACAATACATTCGGACAATGGCACAAATTTCGTTGGTACCTGTAAAGAATTAAAACGTTTTATGCAAGTTTGTTCCCTTGACATAACTGAATTCGCAGTTAGTCAATCCATTAATTTTAAATTCATTCCCCCCTACTCATCACATTTTGGAGGTTTATGGGAAAGTGGAGTAAAATCGTGTAAACTCATCATATCACGCATTGTCGGCAACGCACATTTGACATTCGAGGAGTTTACCACGGTTTTAACTCAAGTAGAATCCTTCCTACATTCCCGTCCTTTATCCCCACTCTCGTCTGATCCCTGCGACTTTCTTCCTCTCACTCCAGATAACTTCCTTGTTAGCCGACCGCTCACTTCGCCGGTATACCAGGACATGCGAGGCGACCCTGGGACATTTCACAATCGGTTGCAGCGGGTGGAGCTAACCAAGAACAGCTTCTGGTCTCAATGGGCAAGGAGTGTATCGCAGAGACAAGATGCAATTGGAGAGGCATCGTCAACAGCCTTGAGCCAAACACTCTCGTGGTCATCAAGGACGACAAACTTCCCCCCACTAAAGTGGTTCCTCGGAAGAATAGTTAACACCATCACAGGATATGGTGGCATATCACGAGCAGCTGACATTCAGACGGCGCCGGGCATTGTGAGGCGCAGTTACCCGAAGAGATGTCCACTAGTCAAGGAGGAGGATCCATCGACGCGGTGACAAGAAGCAGCCTAAGACTTGGAGCTGGTGCTTCCAAGGCCGGGGGCATGTCGCGGCGTATCCGAACGACCGGCACCGGAACAGTGCGGTGTTTCCGAACGAACTTTATGATTTTTCAATATGGCGACAACCTTTCCAAGCAATCACATCGTCATTGTTGTTTTTCATCACTCAATGTAAAACTTATTTATTACAATTATCTAAAGTCTCCGAAATCTTTAATTTTGACCACACCCGACAAGTAGCCGAAACATCATGCAAATAAATACTATCATATCATTTCAACAGAACATTATCAAGATTGGTTCTTTCGGTTCGCAGGCCTCCCATAAGCTAAGGCTTATTGGCTTTTATCTCATGTGGGGTATTGCCCATAATCTCCACGCTGGGCATGCGGCTTGGGATCGCAGTTTAGTGGTAGAATCTGCAGGGGGTGCTTTTGCCCGCCCCAGGTGGATATCCCTTACTCGCCTCTTACGACACCCGCGGGAAGAGTTGGGTTGGTTCAAATTCTCAGCCAGCACCACACAGCTGACATACACAGAAAGACAAATTAAAAGTTCAAACACATCTGTTTGTATCATGGGTTGAAAAATAATGTTATAAGTAATGTAAACACAATAAAAAACACAATTTCTCTTTCCAGAACGACGGAACACGAAGAAGAAGAAGAAACTGAGGAAGAAGTAGACGACAAAGATACATTCGATGTAGAAAGTTTCCTCCAAGGCGTCTACCAAACTGCTGAGCAAGGGGTAGCAATACTGAGTACACTGCTAGATATACCCAGGAACGGAACCAAAACAACCACTACTACTCCTAAACCGCAAGAGGCGAGAGGACGGAGCTTGAAGCATCCCAACCAACTGTGATAATTCTAAATTTAAATTATTTAAGCGAAAACTTCAGTAACCGTCACGCTCGGATCGGTTACGCTTAATCTGGGGTAAACTAAGCTCCAGTATAGTTTCCTGTACTATCATGTCATGAGCTCACACTCTTTTTTTCAACCCTTAGGGCCACTGGCAAATCTCTTTCAACGTAACGTCAAATAAAAATAAATTAGACCATGCAATCGACTTGGCTGGGCCACTGAAAGAGTACCTAGTAATTGTATTCACTCATAAATTAAACTGAGTTTTAAGCGTTACTTTAAGAAGGTCTGGATCTCTTGGCAAATAATAAATATGTAGGTAAATGGAGGAATTTGACTTGTCCTAATAACTCGCTATCTTAAACCGTCTATTGACATAACTTTTTCGGTGATCTAAGCTCGTTATCATCAAGGTAAAAGAAAAATAATAAGTAAGACAGTGACTGACTAAGGAAAGTGTTAAGATGATTAAATCGTTTGAACCTGTCTAATTAAAATACAGTTATTTTGAATTTCGGTAGATTGATATTAAAAGGCTGCATTTTCGGCCGACTGCGGGAATTAATTTTGGGATTTTTTTAATTTCCTGTAAAAGTGGGTAAGTAAATATTACATAGAAAACTGTTGAAAACCCGCTATTGTCCCACAGCCTACCGAAATTGCACCCTAAGTACAAAATAGCATATTAATGAAAATTGCTTGCCGATTTAACTTTTTTTAGATTTTAAATGAAAGAGAAATCCTATTATTCGCTTTAATCAGTGTATTGCTAGTTGTAAGAAATAAATAATTTTAAATTATCAGTTGTTTCATTTCATTTGTGTTGGTATATTCATATGAGAATTGAAATTAGGCTGCTAAATTTATATTTTTATTGATTTAAAAATATAATTTTCAAACTCGCGTGTGACCTATTTTATTTCATAAATAAGGTAAACAAAGGAATATTCAAAAATCCATTGGCCAGTTTGTAATATAATCATAAGCTTTTGATCAAAGATGTCGTATTTGCTCATTTTGGCACCAAACTCTGTTTTCGTATCTCTGTCTTTATTTTACAAAATAAAACTATGAAAGAGGCATTCAAAATTGATTATGATAGGTATCACAAACTAGCGGATGGATTTTTGAAAATGCTATTGTTTAATGTAATAATAATTAAGATAACAGGTGGCGCTAGTGTGAGTCGGGGTAGCGCCATTGGTTAGTTATAAAATTTTTAAACAGCGTGGGTACATTACATGTTTAACAGAACACGAATAGGAAGACAAAGTCTTTATTTTTTTCTTCTAAAACTGAATAAATCAAAACACAGAAATCGTAGAACAAAAGTTCACCTCCTCGGAGTCCAGAATCACCCCCTTTCGGCTTAGTACACATGTTACGTGGCAATGCCAACCTGTTTAGGTATTAAGGGTAAGTAATATAAGATGAAAACTTTGCTAGAAAACTAAACAAGAGTCAAATCCAGCTCAAAGGAGTCAACTTAATGACGTCTACTCTCTTGGTTTTGCTTTCGTCGAAAAAGGTAAACAAAGAACTCTTTGTTGACCGTTTTCGACTTCAGAATGTAAGAGACATAAAATGTACAAGAACAAAATATAAAATTTTATAAAACCTACAGATTTTCATGAAACATGGCAGAAAACTCGGGATAAAATTATCTATGACTCAAAAAAAAAACTAAACGAAAATCGGTTCATCCGTTTGAGAGCTAAGATACCACAGACAGATACACAGACAGACACGCTAAACTTATAACACCCCTCTCATTTTGCGCCGGGGGTTAACAAAATAAGAATATCTATACTGAAGATTATATTTTACCTAAACCTACGAAAAAACTACCTGTGTTAAAAAAAATTGTAGAATGAACATAATCAATTGGAAGTAAATTTTGATTATTATCAAAATAACTGAAAACAGGTAGCAGGATATCTTATCGTGATAACGTCGATAATTTTTGTTAAGCTAATGAGACGCACCTTTATTTCCAAGTGTGGAATTTCCCACTTCTCACACAATATTTGTATTAAGATTATTTGCATATTATTACAAAAAATGTTTACCTCTACAAAAAGGTAATCAACAATGACGGTGGCTAACGAAGAAGGCCGCTAGGGATTTTTTGATACTATGTAAGTCCAAGACACACAAAGCGGAGAAGCCGAAGAACGCCTGAGGTTAACAGACAACCCATCGTTTTGCCATATGTGAAAGGGATGATGGATAAAATTGAACATATCCTGAAAAGGTTTTCAATGAATTCGGTTCTCACCCCCCACACAAAAGTTTCTCAGCAACGACGAACACCAAAAGATGTCATACCTCTACAAATGCCAGGCGTCTACAAGGTTGACTGTAGCTGTGGCCGCTCATACATAAGGCAAACTAAACGAACCATTGCCGAAAGGGTTAAAGAGCACATAGCAACGGTCAAAAATAGGCAAACGATCAAGTCGGCAATTGCGGATCACCTGCTAGACTCAGGAAGTAACCACTGGATTGAACTACATGACCCAAAAGTTCTATCCCGTGAACGCCACTACTACGAAAGGATGGTTCGAGAGGCGATTGAGATCAAGAAACACCCGAATTTTAATCGTGAAGATGGTTTTCGTTTCTCTTCCTCCAGGAATCCTGTAATTAATATGTGTGCGTCGTAATGCCGTAATCCGACTGTACTGAAATCGGACACGGTCAGTGTAGTGTGTCGTAATGTGAACTTGGACATTCCTGAATCTGAAGACGAATTGAGGGTAGTCGTGGATACTGCCGTCAATTCTCGGCTGTAACATTCTACCATGGGCTGTAACTCCGAGTACATCTAGTCGCCCCGTGACCACGATCGCTGTAACGCGGTAGAAACGTAGGGGAAATGATAACAAAAAGTACGCGATAAATACCCGATTAAACCATTAACTATGTTAACAAATCGCGAAAGTTGAAAAAGGACGAAATACCATAGCAAAACGGGTTCGTGGGTTAGGCCCCCGGTGTGTGACGCCCCCGTGGTGGAGGCACGCGATTTCGTTTTAGTGCGATTAAAATTATTAGTTGAATATTTTTATCCAAAGTACAGTGAGATAGAAAAGTGTAATCCAAATTATGGAAATGATTATAAGTGTCTACATGAAGTGATTCAAAGTCTTAGTTTTTAATATAAATCTTTATTAATAATGTTGGCGAAACAACAATTTGCTTGTCTAATAATAACACAAGTCAAGTTACAATTAGAAAATGATATTAATGATATACCTATTATGTATTTGCTTAATATAATTTTGAATACTAAATAAATGATATGGGTATACTTAAACATTTACAACATTGCTAACAAAATAATTAAACATTAAAATACAGGATGGAACTTTGTAATGCCACCTGGAGGGAAAGTACTCTTAATTCCGGAGATAGAACATTTTGCTCAAAAAAAACATTCCTTTATTTATGAAAAGAAAGAAAACTGCATTCAAAGATTTTCGAAAATACTCTTTCTACACCCGGGAATCGAACCGACTAAAATCGGTAAAAATTACACCCTGTACTTTTATTGCATCTATCGTTAGGGCCAATTATAATGACGAAATTTCTCTAACAAACTTGATAAAATTAATGAATGGAAAACCATGAAATCTGGACTTATAAATTCAATGGGTCAATTAATGCACTTTAAATCAAAGATCTCTCTGTTTACTTATGTAAGTATTTAATAATTATTATTGAAGTAATTTAGCGACAATCGACAATGGGCGATAATTTACAAAAATAATAATTTAAAAAATATCTATCCATGTAGTGTATTGTATTAAGTATATCAGTTATCTAGTACCCATAACACAAGCTCTGCTTAGCTTGGGGCTAGATAATGCTGTGTGAATTGTCCAGCATTATTTATTTATTTATTTATTTATTTACCCTAGTGATCGATGCACTATAAGTACAGGGTGTAATTTTTACAGATTTTAGTCGTTCAATTCCTGGGTGTAGCAAGCGAATTTTCGAAAATCTTTGAATGCAGTTTTCTTTCTGTTCAAAAATAAAGGACACAATATGTCCACACACTGGATTTTTTATTATTTCTGTAGAGATTATAAGCAAATCCGACATGTAATAACGTTCTTCCACCTAGTCTATTTGAAATTAATTTGTAATTATTTTGTACTAAGCCCTGCGACGGACCTGGACTTGCCATTTTGAGATGACATGGCCGACTAAACTTTCTTATCAGTAACATTTTGCAACAATAACTTGACTTCTGCGAGAAAGGGGTAGATATAGTGTCCACTGCTCTATTAGCATTGTCAATTAGTCCGTTTACCTGAAATCTATTGTTTTCAATTCTTTGCGCGAAAGAGATAGATAAGAAAGCGATCTGGTTTTTGTCAAAAACCATTTTGGTCAGACGACTCGTTTGAAAAGGTACAAAATAATATATTTTAAGAAAATAAACTGTAACAACAATCTTAAAATAATATCAATTATTTGTTAGTTATAAAATACCTACATAATCAGATAATTACACCTATAACGCTTCATACTCATAATAATCATAAACATGAAATTTTACAGTGAAATTTAATTAGGTAGGTACTTATTTAGTTCTAAAACACTTTTTCGTCGACTGTATCTGGTGCAAATGAATTTTATTCTGACGAAATCGGCTATTATAATTTAATTGAAAATCGGATGCCTCCACCACGGGGGCGTCACACACCGGGGGCCTAACCCACGAACCCAGCAAAACATCCTTTGCAGAGGTTAGATCGACTGACACAGAAGGTGAACGGACTAAGGATACTTTCATTGCTACCAGCCAGGTAATATAATGCTCCAGTATTTTGTCCATTTCCATTCACCCTGGAGTCTCTATTCACCCCGTTTTGCGGTACCTAACAGCTTCCGTTTGTTGTAAAAATCTTATTGGATTAGATAAAAAAAAATGAAGGCAAAGTAAATAATAATAAATAGGGCCCTGACTCTGATATACCATAATCGATCTCAGTCGTACAAAACTTAATCTAATTGAGAATATGTATTTATGACGATTATAGACATGATAATGTAGGTAAGATAGTGCCCTAAATACCCAGAGTTGAGGCCTAGATATCAGTCTGGCACATTTATAGCAGGATATTATTGATCCATGGATTAATGACTGTTACAAGAAATGAATAATCTTTGATAACTATTGTCAATATAAGGCCATGCATTTGGAAAACACTTAGTTTTGCGAATCAAAATGTTCGCTGTGAAGTGCTTACTCGTTGCGATGGCTGCTGTTGCAGGTAGAGAATCCAGATTTACTCTTAATACTTTTAGTGCCACATATGTGCGTCATGTCATCCCGCCGTAGATGACCACCACCAGCCTCCTCGGGGCCTATTACTCGGAAAGGGAAAATCGACGCTTCATTTTCGTTGTCGTGCTAAACCAACTCTTATGTCGCTTGCTTAAGATTAGCGTTTGCACGAAACTAATCAGAAACTTCGATTTCGTTTTTAAGAGTATGGCCCAGTGCCTGTGGGTAGCACCGCTCTCCGAGGCCAGCTGAGTGGGCAAAAGCTGCAGGGAAAAGACGTCGGAATTTGCCCCTCGATAATTGGATATGAAAGTTAGAATCGAAACCCCGAAGGATCTCGTTCTCTCATATAATTCTTATTTCAATTATTGTGGCCCAGGATGCGGGTACAAGACTAATGTTTGTATGATCTGCAAATACTTATTTGTTTAATTTCTTGGTGTTTCATCATCATCGTCGGTACCCCTTAGATAAAGATTTGCTTACTTCAGGGGCTTAATAGGTAGGATGTTCATTAGTTTACCTACCTGGGTCCCTAAATGAAAATTTGGTACGACATGGGTAATTTATTTAAAATATTATTTTTCAGCCAATGCCTTCTCATTGGGATCAACGGACGTTGTATTCCATTTATTAACAAGGTACCTATGATTTTTTATCCTCATGCTTAAATCAAACCAAAGCCGGGCATTTTTTGGTAAAGTTAATCTACACAGTAATTTTGGTGTTATAATAACCTAGATTCACAAAAAACTTAACTAGTCAATTATCATTCATTTATCACGTGGGTTTCGGAAAAATCACAAAATGTCACAGGGGTGTAGTAAGATATCACGTGTATTATAAATAAATAAATAAATAAATAAATAAATAATGCTGGACAATTCACACAGCATTATCTAGCCCCAAGCTAAGCAGAGCTTGTGTTATGGGTACTAGATAACTGATATACTTAATACAATACACTACATAGATAGATATTTTTTATTATACATAGAAAACACCCAGACCAACGAAACAAATTTCTGCAGATCGTACACAAATTTGTTCCGAGGCATTATTTTTTTCATACATCGCGCGCGCACACACACACACTTAATTTTACAAAATTGAAATAGATTATACCTACTCGTAGGTATTTCGATTATTTGATACTTGATTGTATCTACAAAATACACGTGATTTTAAATAAATAAATAAAAATGAAATAAAATCGCTTTATTTCGGAAAACCATGGATCCATAATGGGTTAGTTAGTTTTTATAAGCACACAAAAATATAAAAATGAAAAGAGCGTTTTAGTACAACCTTAAAAATACTGAATACCTAATCAATTAGAATTATATAGATAAGCAACCCTCCGTTCCCGGAGTTATCATCTTAGTAAAGAGAGATGTCTCTTTACTATGATGATCAGCCGGGATCACTCTGCGAACCAAGCTTACACATCGGTGATGATGATGAGGACCTATCCGCAATGGTTTTCAGGACGCGGTTGTGGCTGTCCCCCACTCTGCGGATCGGGGATCCAGTTTTTTGGCGAATGATGGCTTCGAAGCCATCCATTTCATTTTGGGTGGGGAGTCTAAAGCCGGCTTTTCACTATGGGATATAATATAAATTACATCTTGAGCTATATATTACATCCCGCGATTGCTGTTCACACTGTGAGATATATATTTTGGAACACACATGATCATTTTACACGTCTGCACACGAACGCCAACATTAAAACAGAGGGCGAGGCAGGGGGAGGCGCGGTGTAGTCCGGGACGTGAGGTAAAATATACACCTTCAAATGACCTTCAAATATCGCTCACTCGGTCGAAAAAGTATTTATAGTTTGGGATGTAATATATATTATAGCACAGTGTGAAGGTCTCGTACAAAATATATGGCGAGCGATAAAATTATAATATTTTATCGCTCGCCATATATTTTGTCTCAAGATGTAATATATATTATATTATATCCCATAGTGAAAAGCCGGCTTAAAACTTCACCACGTAATAATAGCGCTAGGTACAACTTGTAATTGGTGATTTCCAGGTACAATCCCAACTTGAGCCAACCGATATTGCCCACACCGGGCTCCATCATGGCAGCCGACCTCTTCTCGCCTAATCGAGACACCGTCATAACAATCCACAGTTTCAATGACAATGTTGGAGGCAACTCCAACGCTTTCTTGATTCCCGGTAAGCTTTAATTGGTGTAAAAAGCACACCAGCAGTGGTATTTTAATTAATTCCGCGAATCTGTTGACTAATGGCTATGGCAATGAGGAGGAC
Organism: Eupithecia subumbrata; assembly: GCA_949316285.1. Lineage (NCBI taxonomy): Eukaryota > Metazoa > Arthropoda > Insecta > Lepidoptera > Geometridae > Eupithecia > Eupithecia subumbrata. The sequence goes on along the minus strand of OX438644.1, from coordinate 24,470,754 downwards.
CTCCTTATTTCGATCATCAACCCGAGACGAAAACAAAATAGCGTTTTAAGATCCGTCGAATTCGATTCGGAAACGAATCGAATGAATTAAAACACCCCTGCTGTTTACTTAAGTAGGTACCGAACGTATTAGCCATACTTCTTTACATAGTATAAAACAAAGTCGCTTCCCGCTGTCTGTCTGTCTGTCTGTCTGTCAGACTGTCTGTCTGTCCCTATGTATGCTTAGATCTTTAAAACTACGCAACAGATTTTGATGCGGTTTTTTTAATAGATAAAGTGATTCAAGAGGAAGTTTTATATGCATAATTACATGCATCATATAGCAGAGAAACACTTATAATTTTAGAGGTTTCTAATGTGATGTCGTAAATAAACACATTTTTTGACTGGCTTACATTGCAAACGCTGGCTGAACCCTACGAGATAGATCAAAATAATGTACTACTGTATTGTACACCAAAAAAGGTCTACAAAAAAGTCCGGGATTGTATGTCTATCTCTAAGGGATAACCCACAATAATCATTTTTTATCCTTTAGTTTTTACGAGAAATAATGGCTTATTTACGAAGCGATTTCAAGAACTACAGCATTAATCCTTATCCAATTAAGTACCTTAAATGCATTGTGTATATATTATAGATCAATATGGCTCTTTACAGCATGTAATTTAAAAGTATATTTTCGAAGATATTACAGATTTAAAATGCAGGGACATAGCGGTTGCGGCGGTACCGGCCGTACCGGCCGGGGGACCGATTCTGTAGTATATTTAGTATCAGCATTGCAACCGTGCTAAGCCGGGGCGGGTCGCTAGTAATATAATAATGCAACATTTATCTAACCTGTGCACATTTTTATCTAAATAAAAAAATGTACCTGCTCAAAAATAAGCTGCCTAGTGTCCGTATCTCTTCATTATCTACGCAACGTATCACCGTATCACCAGGCCAAACCGCTTCTGATTTAGATTTTAAGAAGGTGACCACGGTGATCATATTTCCGTGGTCAAGCGAGTAACAGTTCCTATAATTTGACGACCTCCGTGGCGCAGCGGGCGAAGGTCCGCCTGCGACGCAGGAGGTTGCGGGTTCGATTCCCGCCTCGGAACAAATTTGTGTACGATCTGCAGAAATTTGTTCCGTTGGTCTGGGTGTTTTCTATGTATAAAAAAAAATATATCTATCCATGTAGTGTGTATGTATTTGTATTAAGTATATCAGTTATCTAGTACCCATAACACAAGCTCTGCTTAGCTTGGGGCTAGATAATGCTGTGTAAATTGTCCAGCATTATTATTATTAGTATTATAATTCTGTCTTGTGGATATCTAAATCTAAGTGCATTTTGTAAGCCTAAAAAAATAATTTTATTGTCTTCTTACTTCTGATATCAGTGACGTGTGGCTGATTTTGGAGTGCTTTCCCGAATTTTTCTACCCAACATTATTTTTCTCCATTCAACCCAAAACGATGCTCTGTTCTACCCAATCCATAAATCTAAGTCACAGTGTATTCTGAATTGTCTGTACTGACACCGTAATATTTATAAATAAAACGTTAAGTGCGAGTCGGACTTGCGCACTAAGGGTTCCGTTTAATTGTAAGACCTTGTTTCTTGCCAAATATCATGATTCTAGGTCGAACAGAGTACCTACCTACTTGGTACTCTGTATGTTTTGGTCGAGACAGAGAATTAAAATTTATAATTTTTTGTTAATGAAGAGGTCATTCTTACGCAAGGAATAAATCAACTTGCCTACTCATTGTCAACTCAAAAGATCGCCTGTTGTTTATATTATTACCAATCTGAGAATGTTTAGCTTAGACACGCCAAAGACTAAATAAAACGTCAAGTGCACGCCAGACTTGCGCACCAAGGATTCCGTATAATTGTAAGATCTTGTTTCATAACAAATATTATGATTCTATGACATAGGAAGGGTCCTGTAGTTTTGGTCCACGGCGGCGAGAATAAAAAAAAACTTTTTTGTAAATAAACTAAAAATAATTCCCTTCATTCGTGCTCTATGGCCTTATTTCTTACCAAATTTTATGATACTAGGTCATTGGGAAGTACTTACCCTATAGGTTTTGTGTGCATGTGATTCCCTTGGAAATTTCAAAATATTTGGACATAAATAAATAATTTATATCGAGGCTCCAAGAGGTTACGGACTTGAGTATTTGATGTTTATTTCGACTCGATACCACCACGCGTTCCTGAAAAAGGGGGTTAACAGACGTACAGACAGACAGACGGACAATGAAGTGATCCTATAGGGGTTTCTTTTTTCTAACTCTAAAATAGAATAAGCGGTTTCTACAAATTTTACATAAAAATCTTAGACTTGTTTAGTCTAACAACAATTTAATCTAATAACCTAAAAATTATTTCACAAATACTGGTTATAACCAATTAATACAAATCAATGGCAATTTGGACCTACATAGTAACAGAGTATTTTACCAAGGTTGACCTTACGACACGGCTCGAGCAAAAGTGGACTACAGACAGGTATCGCGCTGCTTTTATACAATTGCTACCATGATAAATTTCAAAATAATGTTTCCCTCTGATTATAGAGTATAATTTATGTTTTAGTTTTAAGGTGACACTTTAGCAATAAGCTTGTACATCTTATGCATTTCTTCCAGCCTTACTCAATGAAGACGTGAACGTGCTCGCTGTGGACTGGAGCCCTGGCTCGCAAATGTACTCCAACGCGCTTGGCCACGCACCGCAAGTAGGAAGAGTCATTGCCGAATTCATCAACATTCTGCAGAACAGCTTCGGCTACTTTCCTACTCGAATTAGGCTCGTGGGAGTCGGAATGGGCGCTCATATCGCGGGTATTGCAGCGAGAAACATTGACAACTTTCAGAACGTCAAAATTCCTAAGATTACTGGTAAGTCAAATGCACAGATCAGGGAAATTAACCTTCAAACTCCTCCCGGGAAAGCGTGCTCCATCTCCATTTTCGAGTCCCACATCTGTAGTATAGAGTAGAGAGACCTAGGTACAAATAAAAGTAGGTACTATAGGGGTCAGAAGTGGTGATCTAGTTTCTAAAGACATTGTCTTGCAGCGACATTTGTGCACCATAATATCTCCTGCGCATCTGGCTTGTCTCCGATGAGACTGGACGCTGTGGTCGAAATTCGGCTATAGTTAGACCGAAACCGCTGTACCATTCCTTAAGGCTGGGTAGGCCAGCAGATGCCGCATTTTTGTGATTTTTAAAACCATCTGACACTTAGAAAATAGTGTTTAAAATTGTGAAAAAAAAGATATCTATTACCTAAGGATCTAGTCTAGTCAAAGTCGCAATCAGTTACAAGATCTAATGAAGTTCACTCGATAGAAAATAATCCCAAAGTTACCCCTTTTTCTAACGTTTTTTCAATACTATGACTAGCGAACTACTGACTTCACCCTTTTTTTTTGTACTCAACTAAGAACACTTAATATTTCTAAACAAATTCGCAGAGTTTGACTTGATAAAATGATTTTCTTAATCACCATGTTTAAATAACTACAAAACACACGAGCGCGGCGGCTTAGCAGGCGCGCATTTTCCCTTACGTCTACTGCTGCAGGACTACCTGGCCTTAAGAAAGTGCGGCGAGGTGGGGGCCGAGGAAAAACGAGCAAGATATTCTGACATACATAGATTCTGCTTCAACTTCATCTTCCGTTTCGCCATCGGAACTTGAACTCCCATTTTCTTTCTTGACAATATCACGTTCTAGTCATTTGTATACCTAGTCATTATTCCTGATAGACCTAAGTCGCCAAAAGCAATCAGAGTCATTCTGCAAATTTATTATTAATCGATCGATCACTTTTATATTCAATGATTCGCATCACTTTTATATTCAAAGCTTTCTCTGTCTGCTTTTCTATTCTTAAAATATTCGGCAATTTTAAAAATGACGGTCTAGACATCACGAGATAGCGCTCGACCCATCTTTGGATATATGTATGTATATCTCATGTGCGTCTGACATAGACAGTCCGGTACAAAAGCTACCAACCGCCGTGAGCGTTGACGGCAGACTGATGGATGGATCAGAGCGGCTGATGCTTCCCCCCCGTCTCGCCGCGCGCATACCTCAGGCGCGGTACGGTTTTGGTCAAACTATAGGACATTTTTTTATTTAGCCATAAGTAAAACCTACATAAGCGTTTACAATTCCAGCTATCGACCCTTCACTCGTCGGCTGGACCCACCACCCCGAGATACTGAACGCCAATGACGCTGACGTAGTGGAGGTTCTCCACGCGACCGCTGGAAGCTTGGGCTACGACAGGCCTTTGGGAACCATCGACTTCTACGCCAACGGTGGCAGCGCTCAGACCGGTTGCGGCAATGACATCGATTGCTCTCATACATATGCATACGCGTTCTACGCGGAGTCCATCACCCCAGGCAGCCGTCCATTCATGGGTGTTCAGTGTGAAGACTACACTCAAGCCATGGCTCAGCAGTGCTCTAATGACGAAGGCAACAGTCGTGCTCCTTTCGGGGGATACGCTGATAAAACTGGGTGAGTCCTTTAAAATATATATAGTTACGGTAATTTGGTGACTCAATGTGTTGCATAATACGAGAGACTAAACCAAAATAGTTATTTGTTATACAAGAGTGCAAATTTGCTTATTAACCGCGTGCTCAATTTTGATGACTGACCAAGCTTAGGTTCTAAAATTGAATCACGAGCGTAGCGAGTGATCATTAATTAGAATCTTGAGCGTTAGCGAGAGGATCAAAAGAGCACGAGGTAAAAAATCTTTGCACTCGAGTGCAACATGTAACTTTTCATCCCACCTTAGCGAGGAAATGACTAAATGCAAAAAAAGAAAATGGCGCGCGCAATGCAAATTAAATAAAAGTACACCAAGAAGGTTCCAAGTCCGAGTTTTTAACAAATTAAAAAAGGTTGTATGATAAATTCGGCACCATGGAGGTAGAAGTAAATAGGTTTAATGATGTTTTGAATTCACAAAGTTAGTGCACACGATGTTCTATATTCAATTTTACTTTAACCTCTAGCTAGCGGATAAAAACGGCTTTTGCACTAAGATTGAAGAGCAAAAATACTCTTTCCGAGATGGGGGGATGAAAAGTTAATTTACATTTATACGTCACGTTACATTTTATACGAGGTTATTTTACTCCCGAGCGCACCGAGAGAGGATGATAAGTGTTTTGGCTATATTTATACACTCTTTGTACTTTTCACTTCGATTGCGAGAAAATAAAACAATCAAAACTTACCTTCTAGAAAAGAATGCGCTCGTTTTACACTTCTCTACTTCACGAATTTGTCATAAGCCCTTATGTATAATTTCACATTCTCAATTCGTTGAAATTGGTACCTAAGTCACGTTCACCTTCAATTCAATTTGTTCGAAACAAAAAGAGTTTTCGCGCTAATACCAAGCAAGAGAAGTGAACGATTTATTTATCCATCGTATATTTTTACTTCTGTTTGCCGTACATATGTACATATATTTTATTTTAACCTTATTATTAATAAGTTTAATATATAAAAAACTTTTTCTAAAAACAAGCTTTTCATGCATTGTCATTCAAACTAAACGTGTACCTATACAAAATTTCAGCTCAATCATATATAATACATATTCTGCAATTTAGAGTCAGTATTTGGTTTTTATACAAAAACATCTAATTATTACCCGACTATTCAATACGCAGCAGAAATTTATCAGTTATTTTCTTATATTTTATTAACGAAGCAGTCTTTAACTGATGTCCAAAGTACCAGGAGAGTAGAAGTTAATTGGAAATACCTTTTTATTTCAGTGTCAATGGTGTCTACTGGTTCCCAACTAACCCCATTCCACCATTCGCAATGGGCTAATGAAATAAACTTCAGTCCACAATATTTTTAGTTGAAATAAATATTTTAAATAAATCAAGTGTTATTTTTATGATATTCTTTCCTCTAAATTTTATCAAAAGTTGGTAAGTATAATTACTTAATTAGCCAGTAGTAAGTAAAAAAATATTACAAACTAATTCTGCAGGAAAAGTTGCTGTTTTATACTTCGAAGACGTGTAGGTGTGTGGCTGTCGCTGTGTGATGCCGGCTTAGACTTTGCACCACCCCAAATCTTCCCACGGGTGTCGTAAGAGGCGACTAAGGGATATACACCGGGGGCGGGCAGCAGCGCCCACTGCAAAACAATTCTACCACCGAACTGCGATCCCCAACCCGCATGGCCAGCGTGGAGATTATGGGTATTACCCCCATGTGATAAAAGCCAATCAGGCGATTATAAAGGGGAGGCCTGCGTCCAGTAGTGGACCAATACAGGCTGTTGAGGTTGAGGTTGAGGAGACCTGTAGGTACTCTTAGACGTACCCATAGTTCATCTTGGGCCATGAAAGTCTCAAACGGAAGACGTCCATACGTTTTCCGTCTCATGAAACTGCGGCGCGCCCCTTCTGAGACTGGGCAGCAACTCATAACAACACATCACATCACACTATATCCTACTAATATTATAAACGCGAAAGTTTGTAAGTATGGATGGATGGATGTTTGTTACTCTTTCACGTAAAAACTACAGAACGGATCTGGATGAAATTTGACACAGAGATAGGTTATAGTTTGGAATAACAAATAGGCTATATGTATTTTATCTCAGAATTCACAGGGGATCGGGAACTACGCGGGTAGGCGCTGCTACGCAAAAACTACAGAACGGCCACAGAGATTTTTTTTTTTTTTTTTGTATTTTATCCCGGAATTCTTACGGGAACGGGAATGACGCAGGCGAAACCGCGAGGAGCTGCTAGTAATATTATAAATATGCGATATGGTTCTGCTGAGCGCCTCGATCTGCGGGTTGAGGGAGCTCATGAAAATCTGTGAGGAATACGCCTGTGGTCACGGACTGGTGTATAACTCAAAAAAGAGTCAGTTCATGGTCTTTGAGGCCGGTAGAAAGAGGCTGGAAAACGTCCCACCCGTTCGACTGAACGGTGTTGATTTAGAGAGGGTGTACTCTTTTAAGTACTTAGGTCACATAGTCACTACCGACCTCAAAGACAATGATGACATCGAACGGGAGCGGAGGGCGCTGTCGGTGCGGGCGAATATGGTTGCCAGGAGGTTTGCGCGTAGCTCAGAGAAGGTGAAGTTAACGCTCTTTAGAGCGTACTGCACCTCTCTGTATACGTGCAGCCTGTGGGCGAAGTATACGCTCGCGACGTACAGCGCCATCCGCGTCCAGTACAACAATGCGTTCAGAGCGGTGTTGGGGCTGCCCCGCTACTGTAGCGCATCAGGGATGTTTGCGGCGGCGCGGGTTGACTGTTTCGAGACATTTTAGACATTAACTATTGGTAGTAGTTGTATTATAGTTTACCTACGTACCTTAAAGATGCTGGACATCCTTGATACCAAAATGTAATAGAAAAGGATCCGTCAAGTGCGAGTGTAACTCGTTCGCCGAGGGTTTCGATCGTTTGTCAAATAGACAAATACGTACTAAAGGTACCAGTTAAAGACTTCGCTATTTAATGTTCACCTAAAAATAGTAGGTACCAAACTACTGTCTAGGTAGATCGTTCTGCATACTTCGGAGATTAGGTAAATTTTTTGACTTTTTCCAAAATTTCGTAGTACAAACCAATACCTTTCATTTCATAGCCCACTCGGTGAGGTAGCCCCACCCCTTTTGAAAATTATTCCCCCTTTTTGAGCATTTTTCAAAAAATGACCTTTTTACAGACTTCTCTATATTTTTCCTGTAAAATATAGATTCATATGTACAAACCCACATTTCAGATGGATCGCTCTGCAATCTTTGAAGATAGGGCCCCCTCTATCTGAAAGATGGATTTTCAAAATATTTCAAAAAGAATGAAGCCTACAGAAATTTCAAAAACTATTTTGAAATGTACAAACCGACACCTTTCTTTAATACCCCACATGACCCTATATAATAAGATAGCTTTTAAAATTTCGACATCACAATTTGTATGGAAAATGTTCACTTTCATTTATTTTTCTTAAGTCTGTACATGTGCACGAAATGTATTATTATTTTAAACTTCAAGTTGATAGCTGCGGTAGTTGTTGAGTTATTAAAGAGGGAAAAAGGAAAAACAAAGCCGGTATGGTCCCGCCATATGGGTTTCGAAACCGATCTCAAAACCCTAAAAACTAGACTTCCAATCTAAGCAAGGTTCGCATAGGTTTCAAATAAGTAACTATATATTTGATTTCAAGACATGTATATTCGTAATCCGTAAGAAGGTACCTTTTAGAAAGGCCAGGATGCAGAAGTTCTTAAGGCGTATAGTCCATTTCTGTAACAAAATAACATATATTTTTAAAACCTAATTAATTAATAAGAATACATTTTAAATCGGTGTTGGCATAATCTGACAGCTACACGTCACAATCTTTTCAGGTTTGATTAACGAGTTGATTATGTAGAAGATAATCGAATATTTCCTTTAAGATTGTGAGTACCTACTTATAACCATTAGGTCCCTAAGAAATGATCTGATGATTGTGCTGGCAGTAAAATCTTATGGCTAATATTACCCATAAGATCTTTGTTCCTAGCACAATATATTTGAAAATTTTATAATTGATGAGCCTTTATAGGCTCATCAATCATAAAGAGCTTATTTTGGAACGGTGCAATCTGCGGTAACGCGACCATCCACGAGATAAAAGCCATTAAGGCGCATATCAGGGGGAGGCCTGCGTCCAGTAGTGGACCAAAACAGGCTGTTGAGGAGGTCCACCTACCTCAGTCATAGTCGGACCGGCGGCGGCGCGGCGGCGTGGCGTTCGTGTTACACGTGCTTGCTACGGCGTAGGTACATAAAAATGCCCTTCGGTTTTTTATTAAAATTGTTGCACGAGATTGGAAATGTAACAGTGAGCGAGTGTTTGCGTGTAATTTGGAACACAAGACAGTTGTTGAGTAAGCGCTGGGAGAACGTACCATATCTACAGATTTTACCATCTATGATTCAAATTAATAAAGTTCTTCAAGTTATTAACTCACCCGCGCTTTGTAACTATCCCGTTTCCCATATTCAAAGCAGCTCCGGTGCAGGATGATCCTCCTGCTTCGGCCACGCTTGAGCATTGTCTGCCAACAAAGTGGTTGAATTGCACAGAGGCGGCGAAGAGCTCGGTGGAACGACCATGGGAGCAAGTGCTGATCCAACAGCCAGGCTGTGGGTTCCTTCCACCGTTGGGGTAGAAGTCAGTGTTGCCAACAGGGTTCAGTATACCGAGAAGTCCACCGTCAGTGTGGATGGCTTCAACGTACTGCCCATCGTTGGGGTTCAGACGGAGCGAGTTGCTAGACCAACCAGGGCCAGCAGGGTCCAATCCTGGGGATAAGTGGTTGCAACTTTAATAAACTCTATCGTTAAATTGATGATAGCTAAGTCTTTCAGTCAAGGAATGTTGTTGTTTTTCTTCAGTATTATTTTCTCAATCATTTTAATAATAAATCAATGTACAATGTTTGTGAACAACTCTCAACACAAAAATCCAAAATTCTCTTTTTGGCGTTGTGTTCAAAAATCTATTTTCAGCGTTATGCATTGTAGGGATGAGCTCAAATTGACAAGTTGTTCAAATTCTGTCCCAAAATCGACAACAAGAAATTGAGTTTTAGTTAAGTATGATTACAAACATTGTATACCTATTCCGTTTGACCAGAGTATATCTATTCTATACATACCAGTGACTCTCGCAGGACGACCACCAGCAGTGCGCCCAGCGTTACCAACAATATGAGCGCCAAGGCTAAAGCCCACCAGATGCACTTGGTTCCAATTGCCTCCAGCTGTGTTTATGAGCCAAACTAAGAAATTGCCCAAGAACTGGCCGACACCAGGGGCACCAGCCGCTGCAGAGACGTAGTTGGAGTTAGCTAAGGCACTCCAGTCAACAACAATAACGTTTGCGTCCATCACGGCTAGGAAAGCAGCAGTGATCAGAGGATTCATGACAGTGTTTCCGTTGTTGTTCCACCCGTGGACGATGACCTTAAGAGGTCTACTGGCGATATACCCAGAAGCCCAGATACTATTGGCATCTCCGTGAGTAATCACTCTAGGGGTGGTGGGATTGTCCCTGCGTATAATAATACAAAGTTAGTTCTGATCAAATATGAAACCTATTTTCACAATTATAAAATGCAAACAGTCCGGATATACCTGCTGAATAGCCAGTATTGGTTGTTAGCTCCGTTTCTGGTCATCAACAGTTTGTGATCGACCGGTTCCTGCAAGTCTACCAGGATGGGGTTGCCTTCGCCATCGGGCATCCAGATATATTGGCTTTCGCCTTCCACATAGTGACTATTGTCACCTGGTACTTCTGGCACACTCTCGCTCGCACATACTGCAATTTAAGACGCTAGTAGAAATACATTTATTTAACACAAACATTTTTATTAAAAATTCTGATAGCTGCTCAAGAACGACAAAAAGGTTTCGGGTTATTAATAAATTAGAAAATCTTACAAGCTATTAAGCCAATGAGCACGATAAGGAACTTCATTTTGTCTTACGAATTGCCCAGAAATGTTGTTTGTGACCGAAAACTTTAATTTTTATACCAAAACACAACTTATCGCTAAATCCTGTAATCTCGGTTCGATCACATTTAACAATAAGGTACCTAAGTAGCGTAATATATTAATTAGTATCGAATTCATAAATCTTAATTTTTCCTGAGTAGTAATTAGCCAGCGCAGTACCGGTCATTGTGGTTATTTTAACTCCATGTCCAAAAAATTGTCTGTCCAGCAGTGGACGCCACAGATGATGATGATGATTCATTCGATAAGTTATAAGGTAGGTAAGAACTTCAGAGCTATTCAGCCTCTCCGCTACCGACTGATCGACACAGAATATGACACAAATTCACGTGAAATTCAAATATTTTAGCGGTTTTAAATATTTTCTGACTTTTGCAAGGAACTAAACTACCAGAATAGTAGTTTTCCACAAATCGTGGATCATTTTCCATGAACCCATGTTTCAATAATGTATGATATAATGTAGCTTTTGGTAATATGTTGATTTATAGTCATAAAAAGAGCACTAAAGCAAAAAAAAAAATATTTCATAGAAAACGTTTTATTATTTATGGAAAACTACTTTTCTGGTAGTTTAGTTATTTGCAAAAGTCAGAAAATATTTAAAACCTAGTAGGTACTTGGCCTAAGTCATTATTGACTTCGACTTGGTATCTACAAGTTAAGCCGCTGCGCCACCGCTGCGCACGTGTTCGCTTTGAAATAAAATGTATGTGATAGCTGCCACTCAAATATGTGAAAAACCACGAACTCGCGAACACGTGATTACGAGATAAATGATGCAGCTTAAAGTTGTCAACGCTATACACGTGGTACACGCAAGCGTAGCTTCTCTGCGGGAAGTGGGACGTCAAAACTGTGCTGCGCTACAGTTGTACATGGAGTTAATTTTAATGTAAGTACATATAGTGTGTGCTGCAGTTGAAACGTAGACCCACGTTGTCAAGCTAACGGACCCACGCAGCTAAGCTCCGCCGCGTGGCCGTGCACAACGCGCGCGTGCGTGAGGCAGCGGCTTTAAGATAACTATAGCAATGAAATATTTATCTAATTGATAAGTTGTTGTTCTTGGTATAAGTACCTGATGAGCTCATGAAGATCTATCTAAATAAACTCAACGAGTGCGATAAAAATAACCATTGCTCAATCTGAATTTCAGCCACTTACCCTTTGCACAAAACTCTTATTTTGTATAAAAAATGAATGTACACTTAGAAAAGGTCAATTAGTGTACTTTCTATTTATTTTACTAAGACCATAAAACATGTATATTGTGTGAAGGAGTCCTAAGATATGCTATGCAGCTATGGAAAATTACGACTGTATGATATTCTGAATTACATTTATATTTATTTAAGTAATTGTAATAGTTGAGGGCTTCTCATATTTAATATTTTTATGGGTTACACAAAATATAGCCGTCATAAAAGATTTATTGATTAAACCTTGGTCCTCACTTGTTTTTTATAGCACTAATAAACTCATAAACATAAGTAAGAAAGTAGATAGGTACTTACTTATACAGAGTGTTCAGCAGACCGTATGCCGTATGGCAGAGATGGCACGCGGTGGCACGCGACACAATATTTTGGGCACAAACTGAATCAAAACGGTTTACATGTTTATTTCAAATTATGAAGGACCTACCTTCTACCTGAGATGAACAACATTCAAAACTTTTATAGTCCAGTCAACAAGTTCATTGAGGTGGACGAAAAAAGTTTTTTAGTTTTAACCCCCGACGCGACGCAAAAAGAGAGGGGTATAAGTTTAACGTGTCTGTCTGTGTATCTGTGTATCTGTCTGTGGTATCGTAGCTCCAAAACGGATGGACCGATTTTCGTTTAGTTTTTTTTTTGTGTCATAGATAACTTTATCCCGAGTTTTCTTAGCCATGTTTCAGGAATCCCTCAGGGGGTTTTTTAAATTTTGTTCTTGTTCATTAATAAATCAAAAACCATCCATTTTATTTTGTTAATAAGAATTGCTACTTCTTGTGTGGTAATAAATCTTCGAGAGACATTTTTCTATACGTCATTCGGAATCGAATGAGCTATCGCACATATTTTTAGAAGCTTGATCAATGATCATGAATTAACACCTTTATTTAACTTGTTGTTTGGGCTATGAGAAACCGTTCGGTAGATGACCCCAGTTCAGCGTGCATTCTGCTAAAAGTAAAATCTTAACACCCTAACATAAGTTATTTGTCATCTAAACTGCAACATCAGAAATCACAAATACGTTACTTTAATTTAAATTACACGTATACTGTGCAAAATTTATTTTTTGGCAGTAATATAAGAGTTGGAGTTGTTAGTATTTTGTATTTTTATTTTCCCAATAACCACTAAGTCAAAATAATTGACGGCATGTTTATGGACGCATAAATATTTTTAGAGAAATTGGCTTGTTTATTAAAAAACGTTCGGCACCCCTGCCATATGGCAACTAAGGGTAGGTGAACCCAAATCCAAAAGCTTGGCGGCTTCATAACGTTAAGGTTTTTTTTATTTCTTTCGAGGCACGCGGTCTGCCGAACACTCTGTATATCCAGAGGAGATAAAAAGTGTTGACTTAACAGATTAACTGTTAAAAATATCCACTACAACCAATTTAATGTTTGAAAGTCTAGTTCATTAAGATTACTGACGCTGCCTGTAAGAGTACTATAACATTCCTTAGGCCGTTTTCTGATTAGTCGGCAAGGTTACGGTACGACATCAGCATGCTCGGATATGTGACATGTAGGTACATAAACTCGTTCACATGAACATGAGCGCAATACGGCATAGCGAGCGCGGGGAATTCGATTCCTGTTGGAAAAAGTCTATGTACTTTTTTCTATAATTATATTTATTATTCTCAGCAAAAGGAGGCTAATATCTAATAAAAACGACTGACGTGACGTCTTCAGTCCGATAGTACCTCGATAATACTGCGTCACCACCGCCGCCCTCGAACGATCGTGCCTAAACAGCAGGGCTATTTAGACTCACCGCTACCGAGTCGTCGACACAGAATCCCACACAGATTCGCGCGAAATTCAAATATTTTAGAGGTTGTTAATATTTTCTGAGTTCTGTAAGGAACTTAACTCCCAGAAAAGTAGTTTATCACAAATCGTAGAGAATCTTTTATGAACCTATGTAACAATAAAGTGTGATATAATGTTTTTTTCGGTATTATGTTGATTTTAAGTTCTAAAACTCTAATATTATTAATTGCTCCAAAAGTAGCACTAAATCCAAATTTCTTAAAACATGGGTTCATAGAAAATGTTTTATGATTTATGGAAAACTACTTTTCCTCTAGTTTAATTACTTGCAGAACGCAGAAAATATTAAAAACAAAATTTCGCGCGAATCTGTGTCACATTCTGTGTCGATGACTTTGTAGCGAAGAGTCTGAATAGCCCTGCAGGTAACATGTGAAAGCGATTGCACGGTACGCGTGACGTTTTGACGGCAACCGTATGCATATGAAAAGCGCCTTAGGTTCGAGTGATGAAAATACTTTAATTTGTTTCGTCCGGCTCGGTAATTTTGGATGACGCGTGTAGTACCGAATCTGTACTGCACGCGTCATCCAACATTTTACCACGCTTGCCGCCTAATCATTAACGCTCCATAGAAATAGCTCCAATAGCTCTGCTTAGCTCGGGGCTAGATGATGCTGTGTGGATTGTCCAGCAATATTTATTTATTTATTTCGTAAAACCGGGTACTGACCGCCCTGTAACGCCAATCAGTACCTGGCTTAAGAGTCGACTAAGAGAATCTACCAGAGGAAGGTCATCAGCCTCTTCTTTTGTGTATACAATCCGCCTGCCATCCAAGGTGAGTATAACGGTGTAGCGCTTTTTCGCACCACCAGCTAACCTCTTGTCTGGGGGAGGTATTTTCAGCAGTAATGCTGATGAGGTACCTATTTAGAGTTTCGTCAACTCATTCTGAATGGTGCGAAATGTTTAGTATGAACTGACAAACTCAGTAGGCAGTAAATTTTAATGATGATTTTATCAAAAAAAAAGGTACCTACACCAACAGGTATTACGTTTCTGGGCGTATACGTTGGTTAAGCTTGGGTGGTATTTGATTGATCAGTATCAGCCACAAACTTATCTTATTATTTGTCGTCGAAATCTGTAAGTACAGATAAGTAGATATTTTATTGATCAAAATCCACGTCACAAATCGTACGACTGCTTTTCTATCAATAAACATCAATTAATTAAATTAGATTTGTTGATAACATTCATGTAAGTCGGTGTAGGTATAGATAATGTGCGCTTATCTTCTGAAAAACCCATCGTGCCTGTGTGTGATCCAACATCAAGCCACAAGTGAAAAGAACTCATAACGGTTTTTAGGGTTTCGAAGTTCGGTTTCGAAACCCTTATGGTATCGCTTTGTCTGTCCTTTTTTCCCTCCTTAATAACTCAAAAACTACTGCAGCTATCAGCTAGAAATTTAAAATAATAATACATTTCGTGCGCTTGTACAGATTTAAAGAACAATAAATGAAAATAAATGAAAAATTAAAATGAATATTTTCCATACAATATGTGATGCCGAAATTTTAAAAGATACTTACAGGGTCATATGGGGTATCAATGAAAGGTATCATTTTGTACATTTCAAAATAGTTTTTGAAATTTTGTAGGTTTCATACTTTTTTTTCCAACCCCCCCCCCCCCCCCCCCCTCTCTGATCAATAATGACCAATGTAAATTCAGCTTCTTATTTATGAAAATGATGGTAAATAAATATAAAAATGTATGCGAAGCATCTAAAATCACTCACAACAATAATTTTAAATAAGCTTAATATTATGGGACTAGCACCGCGGCGCTAGAGACCGTAGAAGGCCCAGAAACGCGCCATTAGCTCCACCTGTGTAGTTGCTTAGCACATTCCCGTACTGTACCGTCGAAGTCGAAAATTTTTGCGATATTATTTGATTTCTTAGAAACTCATAACGGTTTAGGTACCTACCTATAGTTAGGTACAAGATCTACAGCCTGTATTGGTCCACACTAAAGCTAGACGCAGGCCTCCCTCTGATAAGCGCCTTATTGGCCTTTGTCGGGGTGGTGCCCATAATCCGCTGGGCGGTGCGGGTTGGGGATCGCAGTTCGGTGGTAGAATAGTTCTTCAAGAGGCACTGCTACCCGTCTACCAGTGGATATCCCTTAGTCGACGCATACGACGCGGGAAGAGTTGGAGTGGTTAAATTTTTTTGTGATACAAAGTCTTATTAGAAAATCTCAAAAACGTCCCAAAGATTTTGGACTGCTCAGGGGTCCTTATTCTGCTAATGAAATCGCTTCACTATAACAATGGTATCGTCACAGAATGACACATTTTGTCATTCTACCTTTATCCTTTATCTACCTAATAAATTACTACTAACTAATTTAAAAAAGACAGCACTCATACACGTGCAGCTTAAAACAGTAAAAATGGTACCATGGAATGTTGTTCGTTTACTAAGACAGATTTTTTAAGGCAATAAAGAATAATATTTAATTTTATGACAATTTTTTGCAACATTTTTGAAGCCCTATATATGTATTGGAATTCTAAGAATGGTACACGTGTAACAACAATGCATCCGCATGTTCCAACGCAGCGGTTCTTAATCGGTGGACCACTGGTGGTCCCTGAATCATCCGAAGTGGGCCGCGGCGCCATGCGCCATCATTACCCCCCGAAATGTACCATCCAACACCTGGATGAATGTTATTTTTTGGGGATCTAAATTTTATAACATACTATGTTTTTCTGTCATATTGAATATGGTCTTCAACCGCGATAAAAAAGTTGCGGCTCGCTCGGCTCGCCGATATTACTGATGTTTCTGGTGAGGCCTGTTGTGTTTAATTCAACTCGAAAGCCACAAGCATTTTTTCCGTGGTGTGACCAGGTCCGTTTCAGTTTGCCAACTACCGTAAAAAATGAACACATCTGACAAATTTAACTAATGAATTTTTTTCGACGCAAAGTCCACTCGTCAATAGCAAGGTATTGTTGCCAGCTTGACCCTAGTTTGAGGTCACATTGCCCACCACTTCGCCGATGATATTGTTTTCAACATTTCCTTCGTCTATGACGAACAACGTTGCCCTTTACCTCTTACTGAAAAAACACTGATATATTTACATTACCTATGTAGTAGGTATCGTTATGGCCAAGGGCCCTATTCTGAGTCGATTGAGAGAGAAGCGATTGGGATTCTGACCAATCGCTTCACTATGACGATGGTGTCATCATCACAGAAAGACAAGTTTTGATATTCTACCTACCACGAAAGAACCTACAGATGAAAGGATGCACATCAAAAGCGTCAAGGTTGAAACCATTCTATCAATATCTCCGTGCAAATAGAACCGCACGCCCTATCTTAGTTCTTTTTATTATCTTTTATCTCGAGTTTTGTTTATCCAACGTGACGATTCTGCCACGATACCATTGTCATAGTGAAGCGATTGGATAGCAGAATTGGCCCCCATAACGACCTGCGTAAGACTGCAGGGAGATAGATCTGGATGCGGCAAGCTAAACACAAGGCGCTATGGCAGTCATTAGGGGAGGCCTTTGTCCAGCAGTGGACTTGTATAGGTTGATGATGATGAGGTAGGTATAGTTTTGGCTTCAGAATGTTTATCTAGTTTTCCCTGTTTGCCACGTAACATTACAGGGTGCCACGTAACATGAGTGTACTAAGCCGAAAGAAAGTAATTCTGGACCCCGAGGGGATCAACTAGTGATAACGATGTACATATATAACTCATGATTTTTTTACATACATTTTTCTTCCTGTTTGTGTTCTTTTACACGCACACTTGCATTATTTAACACTATAAAATATATCCCAAGTGTTTTTTTGCTTGTTTTTCAGCAAAACCAGTGATTTGTCATGAAATTTTTAAAAAAATTTGTATATCCTCTCAAAACAACAGTAATAAGGTAAATAAATATAAAATAATAATAAGGTAAAAAAATGAAAAAATAAAGGTAAGAATAGTGTACACGTAAAAGAACACGAATATGAAGAAAAAAACAACTAAGAAATCTTCTTTTGTAGACCAAAACGTGATCCTCTGGGGTTCCAGAATCACCCCCTTTCGGTTTAGTTCACATCTTTCGAGGCAACTTGTATTTCTAACTCCTATTGCCATCTAGACAAAAACAAAAAAATAGTTTTAATAATTAAATCGGCTTATCGCTAGAGATAATCAATAAATAGTTGGTAGGTACGCAATGTATAAATACAAGTTGCTAATACTTATCGATTAGTATGACAACCATCCCGTTTGAAAAATGAAGTTCGTTTTACCTCTTTTGATCGCTATAGCAGGTATGTGCCTTTTAATAGATTCGTTTTAGGAGGCTGCATATCATTTCCCACTTCTGGGCGAAGGCCATTTCTAGCCACTTCTTATGTCCTAATGAGGAAAGAATTTTTTTTAAAGAAGAATATCAATTAGATACCTTCCTCATAGGTATATTAGTTTTATGCGTAAACCTTTTAAATAAAGCAAAACATAAATAAGTAAATTACATTCAAAATATTTTTTAAATTACGCTATCTGAACACATTTGTGTGTAAACCTGTTGAAACGTCGGAAAAATTAGGTAAATAAATGCGATAAATACTGGTTAAATAATACTAATAATAATTCTTCTTCTTTAGTTGTTTCTTTATACCGAGAAGGAAACCTTATTAGCGTGATCTGAAAACCTTACCTCGTCTCTAAATGTCAAATAATTTCTCCACAGTCTGTACTGCGGGCGTGATTGAAGACCCAACCAAGGGTTATCAAGAGGGTGATAGGTTCTTCTATTTCCCTGGAGACGGCGATGGCATCCTTCATCTTGTCGATGCTGAAGAACCTGTCGATACGGTCTTCATTGAACAGTATACCAGGAACCCGGATAATAACGCCTATTGGCTGTTTACCAGGTATGCCACATCTTATGAACTGTGTGTGTAAATAAATTTCAACAGCTGGAGCGATCCTCTTTAGTTTTTCGATGGCCTGGATCTGTGACGTCAGCGTAGATATCTAGTATGCAGTAGACGATCGCTTTTATAAATTCTAAATTACAAATATATTAATTAGCAAGTACACTTTTAACTAGGTACCTACTTATTATTTAAAACTACTTTTATTTTTTGATAGGTACACTGAAGTTTAATCAATTTTGGATTAACCACGAATTTTATTTGTGTTGGAAGAACTCAAACGTATTTTCCCTTAACGAGGGATGAATCTCGAAAATCGTAGTTAGACATTATCATATGATAATGAATTCGTCAAACTACTACAGTCTTTATAGTAAAATCATCATAATCACTTGGCATGCGTATTGGTGAACACAGTGAAGGTGTTCAAAAGACACAAAACCTACTAATGTAGATAGACCACACAACTGGCGAACCATGTCACAGTAACAAACGCCAAGTGTGGTTTACCTATAGGTACCGAGCGTCTATTGTAAGCTTAGAGCATTAAAGGTTTAATCTTAATGCTCTAATATTGTAAGATAAAGGTTGGTTAAAAAAAATCATATTATTCATTTGTTTTTCAGGAATAATCCGAATGATGCTCAATTTCTTATCTTCGGTGATGAGCAAAGTGTCTACCGTTCATTCTTCGACAACTCAAAAATAACCGTGTTTCTTGCCCACGGATGGAACGGTGACGGTAGCAACACCATGAACAAAATGCTTACACAAGGTAACTTATCATTTGCTCCTCATATCCAAGTAGCATCGATTACTGCCATCGATGGTTCTTTCATGTTACTCAGGGCTTTAACTTTAAACTAAACGTGGGGATCGGATGGCGCCGCCGCCGGATCGTAGAATCAAATTCAACAGCCAGCATACCCAAGCAGGTATTTATCCGAATGGCACCGTTTTGTAAGGCCATTTTACAAGCACGCAAATTCTACGATCCGGCAGTAACAGCTACATAATTAAAAAATGCTATAGAAATTGCCGGTAAAACTTTTTTTACCACACCACTGCTCAGCAGAAAAGCTCTATAGAGATGAAATACCTAAAGGTATCTGTAGTCTAGTCAATTTTCTTTAGTAATAAATTTAGAGTGCTTTGGGTGTTTTCTATGGATAAAAAATATACTTAAACTCGTAAGTAGTATTAAGTGTATCAGTTATCTACCCAAGCTCTGCTTAGCTTGTGCTAGATGATGCTGTGTGAATAGTCTAGCATTATTAAAAAACAGACGTGTTATTATTTATCAATTTCATTTATGTTTTCCTAAATTTAGCTTTCCTCGAAGACGGTGATGTAAACGTGATAGTCCTAGACTGGAGCCGCCTGGCCAACAGGGGCTACACTACTGCCAAGAATGGAGTAGGAGCAGTTGGCAGAGGTCTTGGACAGTTCGTCGCCTGGCTGACCAACTTCGGAGTGCCCTATGAAAGAATTCACCTCGTTGGATTCAGCCTTGGAGGACATCTTGTGGGCAATGCGGGAAAGGAGACTGGTGGTCGCATTCAGAGGATTACAGGTTAGTTTACAGGCTACTATTACAAACCTATCACTTGACATTTCCTACCGTGTATGTAATTTTTTTTATTCTGGGCTCGCATCTTTTTGCATTTGCCTTTTTTTTCATTTGAATGCGGAAAATGTTAATAGCACGTTCTTATGTGATCATGTATTTTAGTTAGTTCTAGCTGAAGCATCGATTTAACACTTACCTACAAGGTTTCCTGGAAGAGATCGCTTCTTAGCGATAAGGCTGCCCATTGTACTTGTGCCTTATTTAATGTCTCTTTTATTGTATTTTTGTTGGTGTACAATAAAGTATTTTTGTATTGTATTGTATTGTACCTATTGTACAAGAACCTGACTTATCTTACTGTTGAGTATACTGCTCCACATATTAAACGTTATCGTTTAAATTAAATGGTATCATTCAATAAAAATGGTGAATAGGGAGAATTTCGGAGAATTCATTGAATTTAATCAAGAAAATGATCACTTAGAAAGTTGACGTAAATTATACCTAACTAGATGTCGCTAGTAAACGTTGACGAGCTCTAGATCGATCTGAATAGTAATTATAGTTTGTAATATTAATAATAGTAATTATAGTGGGTATTTAGTTAGTTTCTCCCATCCATTAAATAAATACCGAAAGGTCATTTTTGGTTATATAAGTAGTTTTTTGCTTCTGATGTCAATGTTTGGTTTTCTCTTTATCAAACAGGAATTACTTTTGGGAAAATGTAATGCACTTGTGCTTGTCTAACTTGGCTTCTATGGGAAATATCGCCAATATTCCAAGACAGAAAAATTCACTTTTTTTTTACTGAGCCCCAATATTTATGTAACTCAATTTCACAAAATTTGTCACTTGTGCTTTTTCTCCTACAGAGGGCAGCATAAGAATATTACAATCAAATAATAGAAACAAATTAGAACTAGGATTAACAATTGAGCTAACTGCAGACTATTGCACACAATCTACAGGTGATCCATATTAATACCAGTCGGAAGCGTCCCTAAGACTTAGACGCTGGCTGCATTACCCCGCTTATTTCCAACTTTTATGTAGTCGGGTTGTACTTTTTAACTTCATTTAATTAGATACTAGTTTATGCCAGCGGCTTCGCACGCGTAGTTTATATGGAAACGTTTAAAGGTGATTTCTATCCCATGGGAACTGATTTATGGGATAAAAAGTTGCTAAAAAGCTTCCGTTTAATTCCAGGATTAGAATTACCTGTATTTCAGCCCGATTCGTTCAGTAGTTTTGGTGTAAAGAGGTAACAAACATCCATCCAAACTTTCGCATTTATAATAGGTATTAGTGCGATGTGATTAGTGTGACTATCGTTTTAGAATGATTGGGAATCATTTATTCGGGTTTATCATTAGGTATTTGTTTCAGTTATCTAATAGCGATCTGAAAAGCGTCATTTCCTAAAAATCTAATATTATCAACATTATCAACAATATCAAAACTATAATAGATAAGCCTTTAGCAAGAAAATCGTATCGTAAGTAGATACTTACCTATATTAAGTTACTAACCTACAAAAACGTGACAAATAGCTTGTTTTATAATAAACCTACAAGTTCGAGACGTGTCATGTTTGATTGGAAAATAAACAAATTCGATAATTTTCATGTTGGAAATCGCGGGCATAAACTTTAGCTTTAACTTTAGGTTTGTGATAAATAATATATTAAACCTAGCAGGCATAAAATTATAACAGTTATCTTGGAACCTTTCTGATGTAGCTGTACTAACTTCACTAATTACAGTAGTACTAACCTGGTCTTGTTATTTGCTGGAATTGAATAGCTTCACAGTTAACTATACAAAATACAAAAATACAAATAATTTATTTAGAATAGGGTGCATAATAGACAATTTACGAATGAACGATGAGATAGCAAAAGTTTAAAACTGTGGAGCTGCCTCATCGCCCGCCTCCTTGGCACAACATAAATAAGTTATAGGAGTACATACTATATTTTAATCGACATTCTCAGACAGCAAATACAGTTGTACCAGTAAAAAACTCGCTCTCCAATTAAATAAAACCTCCTGTATTCCAGCTTTAGACCCCGCTGGTCCGCTCTACTCCTCTAGCAGCAGCGACAGAGTCACGCCTTCCGACGGTCGCTACGTTGAAGTCATGCATACCAACACCAACCTCTACGGCTACTCCAACGTCTGCGGCGACGCTGACTTCTACCCCAATGGTGGAGGCAGCATGCCCGGCTGCTGGCTCAACACCTGCTCACATAGCATAGCCTATGAATACTTTGCCAGCTCGGTCAGAAACAATCATCTGCTTGCGAATGAATGTGATAGTCAGAGGGATGCTGAAAGGAATAGGTGCAATGGTGCGCTCCATCCTATGGGCAATAGTGATATCCAGAAGTCAAGGTATGCATCCATTAATAATAAATAAATAAATAATGCTAGACAATCCACACAGCACCATCTAGCCCCAAAGTAAGCTATTCAAAGCTTGTGTTATGGGTACTAGATAACTGATATACTTAATACAATATACTACATAGATAGATATTTTTTATAATACATAGAAAACACCCAGACCAACGGAACAAATTTCTGCAGATCGTACACAAATTTGTTCCGAGGCGGGAAACGAACCCGCAACCTCCTGCGTCGCAGGCGGACTTCGCCCGCTGCGCCACGGAGGTCGTCAATAATATACAGTCAATAAATATACAGGTTGGATTTTTGGGGCCGTAACTGGTATAAAAAGTTTTTTTGCAATTTCTGACTTTTTTAGTACTCCAACCTCAGTTGGTTCGATAGAAGTTTTTGATCAGTATGTATAAGAAACAGGATCGATTGGTATCAAAAAAGTTTGGGAGGAAAATGCAATTTTTTTTCGTTTACCTACTGTACAATTTTTGAGAAAATCTTAGAATGAGGATGTAATTTTCTCTAAAAAATATGGATGGTCTTCTGAGACCATCCTGTAGCTACACCCGTTAGGGTAGCTCCCCTTACAGCCCCATCCAATAAATAATCATTATATAATAAACAAAAGAATTAAGTATTTGTAGTCTTATGTATAGTAAAATTATTTTACCTTAGTTATAACCTCTGTGTACTCGTATAACGGTGTATATCGGTAGAGAGTGAAATAAGGATTTATATGGGGAAGTGGATTTAGCACCCCTAAGTAACAGAGCACAAAAATTGTACCGATCTACTTAGATTTTCACATACTAGAATTTCAATAGAATATTTTTTTATTGTTACAGGCCTGGAGTTTATAGAGTCAACACTGCCAGAAGCTACCCCTTCTAAAGACAAACCTACCAAATGAATGCTACACTGAATTTTTTGTAACTTTATGGGAATTTTAACCTAAAAGTAAACAATAACTGTTTAACAATTTTATTTGTTTTATTTCAAGTAATTCTCTTGATCCTTAGTTCTCCTAGTCCTATTTGCGCTACCTGAAAAATAAATCAACATTATTTTGATACTTACATAAATACTCACACCTAAACTACCTCACTCAAACGGAGAATTAATTCAAAGTTTAAAGTAAACTAGTCTGAGGTTTTTAATATTGTGTAAAATTCACTGGATACGAAAATACATAAAAAAATAAACATACAGCCGAATTGAGAAACTCCTTCTTTTATGATGTTGTTTAAAAAGTACCAGAAAGTCCAAAGATTTTCAGAACTTACAGAGTCATTATCTGGCACCCATCTCCTGACGAAAGGCGCTAAAAACTTCTTATTCCCATGGTGAGAAGAATGCTTCAGTTTCATAAGACAAGCCATGGCACAAGCTATGGTGACCGTGACCAGGCAGCCGAAAGTAGTAAGCCATAAGTAGGATATCCGGTAGAGGTAGAATACTTCACTGTGAATGAAAATTACAGTTTCAAGGTAAAATTATTTTGAGGCAACCCCCAAATAAATCCTACTAAAAATATAAAGCCCAAAGTTTGTGAAATGTGATTTTTGTTACCTAGGATCTCCAAAACTACTCAGATCAAGATAAAATTTGGCGTACATTTAGAACATAGCCTAACTTAGATAGGCCAGAAGCTTGTAATATACATAAAAAATATGGGAAATAGTGGAAATTAACGGAGTAATTGACTCCAAAAAATTAATGAAATCGTAGATATTCATAAAATTTTGCATGCGCTATAGCATTAGGTACTTGAATTCAAATAATATGAATTCATAAAATACGCTTTGGTTTCCTGTTTTTGAAAAGTCAAGTAATGTACATTTCTCTCATAGCAAATAATAACCAATTCTAAATTTCATTGCGGGTGTGTATACAGATTACCTTTTATCATCGTTCGCAAAAGGTTCCGTGGAGTTGAACGTATAATTGCAGTTGTCTATAAACCTCGGTTTCTCTGTAAACCTTAGTGTGCCCCTTGCTTGGGCCAGCTGAGATTGAGCAGCCAACCACCACGATGACATGAGTCCTATGATACCACCGGACAATGCACTCTACAAATAGGAAAAATGTTAAGGTGAGTACTGACCAGTGTTACGGTGCGTAATATACCATTACCGTATCATGCTCGCTACAAATTTTGTAGCGAGAATGATACGTTAAACTGTGTGCTAAAATTCGTCTCGTTGCTCGTTGCGAGCGCCTTCTTTCCCCGTACTGACTGCACGCTCGCTGTGTAACACGTTACATTACGCCACGTAACACAGTCAGTATCTGACTTTAAGGCAGGTTTACACAGGGTCAGTGCACAAGTCAGTAACGGCGTCTGTGCCGACGCCAACACTGACTGTAACTGTTTACATGGAGTCAGTCAGTACTTGTGGTAAGTTTTTCATGGTGAGCACACGTGTGTGAAGTCAGTGGGAAAGACAAACGAATTCGCGAAAACAGCAGAAACAACGATTGAATTACTTGATGTTTTTTTTATTCAATTTTGCTGTTGATTGAGTCAGCGGAATTGTTAAAAAATGAATTAACTAAAAATAAACTAATTTGGATAACTAAAGTCATTTATAACGGGATATTTACCATGATTTGAGTTTTTTAATTTGGATAAGAAAATGGATTGACATCAGAAACGAAACTGGTAGCAATGGAGATTTAAAGATCCTGCGGAACAAGCTGGCTCATTTTCATTCACCAGCGAGACGCGATGTCACCCTACAACGCAGCGACAGTCACTGACCAAGCACTGACTTGACTATTTACAGGGGGTTTTTACCGCTGGCGCGGTAGGGCGCGCGTTACGGGGGCGCCGACTGACCTCAAAATATTCGTGTGCGAATGCACAAGTCAGCGCTGACTTCCCACCGCTGCACTGACTTTAAATCAATTTCCGCTGACTTGTCTCGAATTCGGAGCCAGTCACTGACCCTGTCTAAACCTGCCTTTAGGTTGGTGTTTCCAGCCCAATGGCTGTTCGTTTGTTTTTTACCATTTCATTTCAAATCGCCTACGATTTGAAATGAAATGATAACCTAAAGGCAGGTTTAGACAGGTGAGTGCATCGTTATTCATTTTAAAAAAGTATTGCTGTTCGTTTGTTTTTTATCATTTCATTTCAAATCGCACAAACGAACAGCAATTGGGCTGGAAAACACCAACCTAAAGGCAGGTTTAGACAGGTGAGTGCATCGTTATTCATTTTAAAAAAGTTTTTTGAACTTTGGATACTTACAGTAGAGTCCATGAAAGGTAACAGTAACCCCATCAAAAAAACGCCAGTCAGAGGGCCCAAAGACGCTGAGGAGAGGCTCATAGCTAACTGTAATACTGATCCCAGCTTTTGTACAACAAAAACCAGTGCTGGAAAAAAGCAAGATAATATTTAGCATGTATCGCGGATATGTACTCGCGGAAAGACGCCCTCCGTCACAAGGTCCTAAAAGAAAATGGATCTAAAGGCAACATGTCCTAGTATCTAGATGGCCTATAAGTGATGGAGACTCGCACAGGGCTCATTGAGTTCGTCTGCAAAAGAGCAGGCATATCCTCAGCAACATCGGCTATCAACGGGCAACGATGATGATTTTATCTGGCCATGGCAAGGCAAGGAGGAAATGCTTCTCTACTAAAAATTTTTAATCCACTCAAATTAAAAAAAAAATTTAACTTATACAAATCTTACCCATACTAATAAGTCCGAGTATAACCACAACGGCTCGAACGAGTATCACAGTGTGGGTTGGTGTCAACTCCTTGAAGAATGGCTTCCAAAAATCTTCGAGAACGACTGCAGCCATTGAGTTTAAACCAGTGGATAAAGAACTACAAAATAATACAAAAGAAGTAGTTATAGAGTTTGTAACATCGACGGTTTTGTAATTAACTATGGGATTTTTTATCCCTTAAATTTTTATCAGTACGAATTATTTATAGTTAATCTTTTTGTAGATATTCATAGCCAAAAGGAACAAAGGAACATTTGGTAATCAAAAAGCTTTAGCCATTATTCCGTACCAGCATCCAAAAGCATTCAAAAAAACTCAAATTTACCTTAAAGCAGCGCTAAATACACCTGCCACAAAAATCCCGGACAAGCCACTCCAGTCTCCCAAAACGTCTGTCACCAACAAAGGCAGGATTTGGTCCTTAGCTATCGCCAGTTTGGAGGTCAACGGGTCACAGTCGTGGTACCTAGCGACGGCTACTAGACCGCTGTATGCACAGACCGCCACTATTGGGAGCAAGCCTAGAAGGAATCCCCAAACGGCCCTAGAAACAGACAGTTTTACTAAAAAAAGTGAATACTAATGTCTTTCTAGCCGAATTTCGACCACGGCGGCAAGTCTCATCGCAGACTCATAATCAGCGGTTGAACAAGCTGACCGCTAGACCAACGAGGTAAACAAAAAAAGTTAGAAATCTGTTGAGCGCATGTTTAGCAAAAACGTACCACAAAACTGCGTGTTACAACGGCTTACAGTTACATAGACACGGCTTAGACATAGTTTAACTTTTGTCAAACCCATGTCAAACTATTTAGACACTGTTTAGCTAAACGCTTGTTAGGCCAGTGTTTACGTTGGTTTTTGTAGTACCCCTGAGATAATCACAGTTTATGTCAAAATTATTTCGGCTCTGATGTTATGTGGTTGAAAATCCCTCGCCTTGTGGTTCTTCTGGAGATCGGCGCTGTTTTTTATCATGGCCTGATAAGTTGTTGTGATTGCAAAAATTCTACAATTTTGGATCTTTTCTGTGCCCTACCAACAGATTATGTTTCACTAAGTCTGATTCCAGCCTTCGTAAGAATTTGTAGTACAGTATAGCTAACTGAGGAAATGTATATTTTTTATATTTACCGTTTGGATTGTTTTAAATCAGATAGAGAGAGAAATCTTTGCATCATCGCTTGGTTGACAGCTACATTTCCAACCCAGTAAAATGCTGAACCGATTGATACGGACCAAATAGAATGTCTCTCTGTTAGATCAAATCTGAAACTGAAAAAAAAGTAAATTGACAAAAAGATGATGAGATGAGAATGAAGAAACAAAAAGGTAATATTGTTTACCTTTTTGTTTCTTCATTCTCATGTTTGATGGATGTTTGTTACCTCTAGCCTCTTTACGCCATAACGACTGAACGAATCGAGGTGAAATTTTGCATAGATTGAGCTCTAAGCCTTGGATCAAACCTAGGCTACTTTTTATCCCATAAATCAGTTCCGGCCTTTAAACGTTTCCATTTAAACAACGCGTGCAAAGCCGCGGTTGAAACTAGTTACTTAAAAAAACAGTTTTATCACAAAAGTACACAATAAGTATGTGTATAAAAATATGCACAGACGAATGACTACTAACCATGGTGTCTCTATTCTTTGGCTCTCCCAATTTACTCGAAAGACCTCTGCGAGACCGCCAACCATATAGGTCCCTTTGACGATGACTAAAACCATGGCGCCAAACATTATTATTGTTTGTATAACGTCTGTCCAAACGACTGCTTTTAAACCTCCCTGAAATTAGCAATTTCGTATAAAAACAAAAGCAGTAGGCCTCTAATAAAAATAGTACAAAGAAAAAAAAAAGAGAGTTGAAAAAATTAACGAAAATAATGGTTCGCAAAAACATTAAAATACTAACCAATGACGTATAAAATATGCAAACAAAGCATACCAATGGAGTCACAATGTGAATATTGACACCAGTCACTGAAAAAGAGTAAGTTTTTATATCATAAAACGTTTATAGAGATTTATTTAAATTTAGTAAAATATTACCTTGGTTGAAGGCTAAAGCAGGTACATAAATCACTATGGGTAACCATGCCATCTGCAATGAGAAAAAAATTACCTATACAATAAGTTAAAAATAACGATTATAAATATTTATTACTACACAAGAAAATCTTACCAGATAAACGCTAAAAATAACTGATCCAAACACTCTCATCCGCTTGTCATAACGAAGTTCCAAATACTGAAAAAATTTTTTTTTTTACTGTAAGTAGAAAAGCAAACGGGAAATACCCAACAAACTTAATAAACAATTAAAATACCATTAATAACTGTTATATTACCTCGTAAGCTGAAGTGAGTTGCAAATCGTAGAGCACAGGCAGAAATACGAAGTGCAGTATTATGGACATTACGAATGTGCCAATAAAAGAGTACAGGTACGCCGTTCCATAGACATACATTTCTGTTGGCGTTCCTAACAATGTTATACCTGAAATAAAACTGAAACAAAAAGTTATTTCATAGACCATTGTGAGCGAAAATGTAAGCTAATGCCCTAATATTATTCCCTGTTCTGAGTTGCTAGTGACATTTAAAAACACTACCTACCTACTCATAGTAAGTAAGAAACTTGCTTGCGGATACAAGAAAGAGAGCAAAATACGCCAAATAAATATACATATAATACTACAAAAACCAACATCTACTAACATTTGTTAATTAGGTACCTACTCCAAGTCAAAATAACTGTTCAGTCGAAAAATCCCTGAAGTCGAATTCAAACCTTTATAGACACATTCTTTGTCTGCTTTTAGTTTCCTCTATAACAAATGGGGGCATTAACAAAAAAGAATTGTGGTAGTATTTATTTGAATAGCTGTTGATCAATTCGTCTGCAAATGGAATAATAACTTACCTTGCAACTAATGAGAAACATACAGGCACCAACTTCATGTTTCTGCCACCCATGAGATAATCCTGAGTTGATCTTTGTTTCTTCACACATCCGAAGTAAATTCCAATTCCTCCACAAATAGCAAGCATGAATACAAAGAATACGTAGTCAATCACGGTGAAATGCTGCATCGAAGCTCTTACTTCAGCAACTGTTAACTTTTCTTCTGTCATTTTAAAGTTCAAAATGTCAACTTGCTTTTTATTAATCATTCACTTTATTTACAATGGTTTCAATAGTAAGTACTAGTTCTAATTTTCTTCTTTTCTTTCATTGTAATTTATCACTCGGTTTTCTTTTGTTTATTGCAATTGTATGAAGTCTTCATTTGACTTTCGTTTTGTTTTCTTCAATCACTTATAGGATTTTGCTATTATTTTTATTTTTGATATTTATTTTATTCTATTTACATTATGTAGGTGTTAAACAGAACTACGCCAATTCTTGTATTTTCACAATCGTGTAGGTAAGCCGATGGCAACTGAGTGTATTACGACCATAAAATACAATTGCCTTCTGCGATTTTCTTACATCAACGTCTCTTGTCCTGTCGGGCTATTTCTGGCACAAATAGCCAACTTCCTTTCGATAGCCGAGGTCAATTGACGTTGTTGCTATAAAAGATTCATTTCATTTCTAAATGGCTTTGCCATTGCAGTTTCCTACCGGGCAAAGGTCCAAAATTCTACATGAACCCGATCATACCAACGCAATATTGGGATCAAGTGTGCCAAAATATCACCACACATACGTCAACTGCTGACCTCCCCGAAACGAGGGAGTTTTTGCTATAATCACCACGCTTGGCAGGCAGGTTGCTGATCGCAGTGCAGTTACGAAAATACACAGAAGAAAGCTGCTGCCCGACCTCTGGTGGGTTCCCTTGGTCGGCTCTTACGACATCCACGAGCTGGATTTGGGGGGTCATCTCTTACAGGCATCGAGTGTACCTCAATCTCAATAGCCTGTATTGGTCCAAACCGCTGGACGCAGGCCTTACCCTGATAAGCGACTTATTGGATTTTATCTCATGAGGGGTAATGCCCATAATCTCCACACTTGGCATGCGGGTTGGTGATCGCAGTTCGGTGGTAAAATTGTTCTGCAGGGGATATCCCTTAGTTGCCTCTTACGGCACCCGCGGGAAGAGTTTGAGTGGTGCAAATCCTAAGCCGGCACCACACAGCTACCGATTGTACCAATTCTACTAAATGTCTTTTTCTTTTTTTTTTCGTCAAGAGGTAGCACTGTTGGTTTTTACCTAGACGAACTTCCCACCTTCCTTTTACGGTATACCAACCTATCCCTTCTACTTGTCCCATTTTAAATCGCATTTCAAATACGACACAAACCCATAGCGTAGAGTATTTTTTTCTTTTTTTCCTATTTTTTTTTTCCTTTTTTTTTTCCTAAATTCTATTCTCACATCGCAGACTAACTTGGCAAATGTTTTGGGAGTTTCTTATGAAAACACTTACTTTTTTTAATGTTTTATTAAATGAATAAATCTGATTTTCGCTTAAGAACTATACTTTATCCAAATGACGGGGTCATTTGAATTGAACTGCGATAAAAACATTTGAATCAGCTAATATCTTCGCAGTCGCTCAGAGGTTTCAAGTTTATTGAAGTAGAGTCGATGTGGCAGGCTTCCTACGAAAAAAAACTTGTTAAAATGCTACAATATACGTGTACAAAAAACATTAAATAATTCTTCGAACGCAAAAGATAACGTTTTCATTAGTAGGCAAAGTTTAATTTGGAACCGAAACGTAAAATTTACCCCTTAATTGTGATCCTTGAATTAATTTCCAAATTATTTTAAACTAGATTCTGCCCGCGGCTTCGCACGCTCTGTTTGTATGGAAACGTTTTAAGGTTATTTCTATCCTATGGGAAATGATTTATGGGATAAAAAATAGCCTAAGTTTTATTCCAGGCCTAGAACTCGTTCAGTAGTTTTGCGTACATCCACTAATGCAAACTTTCGCATTTATAATATTAGTGATAAGTGTGATATTATTTCCAACTTATTCAAATTTCCGGAATGATTCTTTCATAAAATAAAAGCCAAAAATAGATTAAAACTCTAGTGGGTCGAAAATTTGCTCTACCTTTATTTTTTTCAATCGCCGCTCGCATACCTTTTACATGTAGGACGTTGATAGTACTATTACGCTCTAGACTAGAGCATGATAGTACTCTGTGGAAGTTTAATATTTATTTTATAGCCTTTTGCCCTCAAAAGCGTTGATTTGAGTCTCGTCAGTAAGATGCGGAGATTCTTTATACAGTCTCCTCAACTGCCATATTGGCCCCAATAAACTAGAGGCGGGCGATACATGGAGTCCTTCGAGCGTAGAGCACCCATCCGACCATAGTACCACAGATATTAACCTTATTACGAACCTTTTGCGCATAGGATTTTCTGACTTTGACTTCTGTGGCTGTTAGCCCTTGTATTAAACATTCACCTGCTATGGTATTATGAAAGCTTGCTCTGCTATGCTAGAGTAATGCTTTTGTATGGAATAATTGTCACATAAGCATAGATTTATGAAATTATGACTCAGTAACCTTTCATAATACAGACCAACTGACAATCGGCTTACTGACAATATTAAATTTTAGTTGTAAATATAAATCGATTGTTATTTGATTGTAAATATGTATAAATTTGGCGATGTGGTCGCTCAGCGACAAAGCCTTTTGTGTGTGGTGAAATAAAAAAAATACTTACATTTTTGCTTCCAAAAGCGTTGATATAAGTCTCATCAGTAGGATGAGGTGGTTCTTTATACAGTCTCCTCAACTGCGGGGCCAATAGATTAGGGGCGGGCGGTACATGGGAGTTCGACCTTCGAGCGTAGAGCAACCACCCGACCAACCCGCCCACGCAGACCGTAACGCAAGTGCCGCAGAGCGTGTACCACATGTATGAGACTCGGAGTAACGGGTTCGCTTCCGGGCTGTTGACAACATCGATATTTTTAAAGATATAGGTACTAAGAAGATAGTTATTAATAAGCACTACTATTTTGCTGTGCTAGTGATTTTTTCAATGACCTTTGATAATTGAATCTAATGCAGTTTATTTATACGAGAAAATAAATAAGGTAAAGAGAGAATAAAAGTACGTAATCTGTTCCAGATTTTTTTGTTTTTTATGAGTTAGTCTGACGAAAGAATAGTTTTGCTGAGTTACTTTCTGGAGTTTTAGTTACATACAGAAACCTATTTAATAAGCATATATAACTCAAAAGCAGAATAAAAATTATTTTTTAAATAAAATTGGACCAATAATGTTTGCATATTTGACAACTATTAGTTGTGGTACTAGTAATAAATCGCTCTTTCGTCCTAATAATAAAATTGCCCCCCTTTTTTGACCGCGCGGAGCATGTAAAATTAGGTTTATTTAGAGGAGGCCAAAAAACTAACATTATCTACAGTGCCATCTGTATTTTTATGAACGCAAAAATGCATAGAAGCTATCTATCAAACGGAAAACTCAATAATATGATCTAAGACATTATGAATATAATATAATATGAGATTTACTTAGTTCGTAGTTGAGAATGAAGCCCAGGACCAGAATTACATACGTAGTAATGGCTTACGGTATTTATTTTCTCTTCTAAGGTTCCTTACTATATTCTACTGAGCAGGTTTCTACTTTATGAGTAAACTTCAAAAATCCCACAAAAGTATTCGTATATCA
Source organism: Eupithecia subumbrata (assembly GCA_949316285.1). Taxonomy (NCBI): domain Eukaryota; kingdom Metazoa; phylum Arthropoda; class Insecta; order Lepidoptera; family Geometridae; genus Eupithecia; species Eupithecia subumbrata. The sequence goes on along the minus strand of OX438644.1, from coordinate 24,437,755 downwards.
TAAAGAAACATCGCACCTTATTTCCTCTCATTACTATTATTGTATTCCATATTCTCATAGAATAGTTTCTTTCACGATTGTAATCGCTAAAAATAACCTACAACTACATACGCCATATTAATTCGTGGCTTCACCTTGAACATTCCTCATACAAACTATGTCATGGGCTGTGGCCGCACATCGACGTCAGCCCTTGCCGGTTGTGTTCCGTTATTTCGAACCTTCAAGAATCGTCCCAGTGGCGCAGAGGATAGCGCGTTGGACTTCTAATCCAAAGGTCGTGGGTTCGATCCCCACCTGGGATGTGTGACAGTTTTTTTGTAATTTTAGTCAACCAAAATTTTATGGAGCTGAGATAGATAATATTTTATGTATTTTTCTCGTTGCATAATTCTATGTGAACATTTTATGTAAATTCCTCTTATAGATAGCCTCATACAGATAACTTCTATTTGATTTTATAGTGTTTACCCGTAATAGAAAAAAAAATCTAAGAATTTATGTAAACAAAAATTAACAAACTACTTAAGAAACTTGTACTTTTGTTTTTTCTTCAATAAACGTACATTTATTTAGCACGTAGAAAATTACAATAATATAATAAAAATAAGAAACCAATAATTATTTTCCATTGATTTTATAAAACTCACATAATATCATCCAAACTGTCAGCCACCGGAATCGTGTAGTTGTAAGTACAGCCTACCGTAGTCAACGGTTTGTGTTCGTGAGAGATGGAGCCACTTGCTATGGCCATTTGTGCAGAAAGACACCAGATAGACATGAGGGCAACACCGGTTACTCCGCCTACGAGGGCAGCCTGTGACGGAAGCAACAAAAATATTAGACTTTAGCAAGATTTTAGTATAATCACACTAATATTATAAACTAGTTTATGCCCGCGGCTTCGCACGCGTTGTTTCTATGGATGGATGGATGTTTGTTACCTCTTCACGCCAAAACTACTGAACGGATCCGGCAGAAATTTTGCATACAGGTAATTCTAATCCTGGAATAAAACATAGGCTACTTCTTAATCCATAAATCAGTTCCCAGAGGATAGAAATCACCTTTAAGCGTTTCCATACAAACAACGCGTGCGAAACCGCGGGCATGAACTAGTTTATAATATTAGTGTGACGCAAAAGTTTGGATGTTTAGATGTATGGATTGATGGATGTTTGTTAACTCTTCACGCCAAAACGACAGAACCGATCAGGCTGAATTTTGCATATTTTGCAATTTTGCATACAGGTAATTTTAAACCTGGAATCAAACAAAAGCTACTTTTTATCCCTTAAATCAGTTCCCATGGGATAAAAATCACCTTTAAACGTTTCCATAGATACAACTTATGCGAAGCCGCGGTCAGAAACTAGTCACTTCTTAAAGAATATTTGAAAATGATAAATTATTAGTAATACAATTTACAGATGTAAGTATGTATGTTGTCATTTGACCCTAAAAAGATAGAATAGATAAGTTATTATTTATTATTATTTGAGTTTAGAGAGAAATGTCGCCAAACTTCTGATGATAAAGTAAAAAAAATATTAATTAAACTCGCGGGCGGCGTACTTTGCCGTCGTAGGCACTTGCTAAGCTTACTACGCCGTAGCTTGCCGTAGCAATTGTGCTACGCGGAAGCTACACCCCAGCGATTGCGCTACGGCGTAGCTTCCGCGTAGCACTTTAATTGCATTATTATTGCTACTTGCATAATTAGAAGTGCTAATTTTTGATAAGTTTATAGACTGTTTGGCTACATGTGGTATACCGTTGTAATAAGCGATGTTTAGAGAAGTTTTTAAAAGTATTTGAACTTCTCGATCGCTATTAATTTTTTTTTTTAAACGATGCAAAGTTGTCCTTCTTGATTATTTTTTTTACTTTTTTTAACTTTGAGAGCTTATAACTAATTATTTACACGTTCTTTCAAATAAATAATGCCTTCAAAAGACGAAAGATACATCTGAGACCAAAAGCAATTAACAAATTTACTAGAAAACACGTTTCAAAAAAAAGTTCTAGGGGTAGAGAGGTAAAATTTCGGAAAATCTTAAAAAAATACAAAAAACATGATTAAAAAAAATTTAAAACAGTTAGGGTCTTTTCCTTCAATTTGTATTTCACAAATAGGTCCACCTACACACCCACCGAGTTTGTCTAACCCTCCACCAAACACCCTGTATTTTACTTTTCATTGTCGGTTACGTTACGTTCCTTTTTGGCGATTGCTATGTCTAAAAGAGAAGGTTCACGAAAATTACTTCATAATTATAAAACAAAGTCCGCCCCGCGTCTGTCTGTCTGTCTTAAACTCAAAAACTACCAAACGGGTTTTCATGCGGTTTTCACTACTACAAAGTTGTTCATGAAAAAGATTTAGATGTGAAATTCATTAGGTGATATGGGCCTCTTCCGTATTCGGAACAATAATAATTAATTATTAAAAAAGAACCATAATTATGCAAATCGCATGTGCGCGTATTTATTGATGATTTTTCTCGAAGGTGTAGTATAAAGCACTAGTATCACTCGGGAGAAGGTGCGATTCCTACCTCGAGTGTTTTAAGGCTCAAATGATACACTCGATAGGAATTGGGCACTTTTTAGCCTAGATTTAGAATGTACTATTATTGAAAATAGTTATTTGTTCAACAAGTGGGCAAGACGATTGTTTGTTGAGCGTGCCAATATAAAATCCCCAGCTAGCGAAGCAGTCTAGAATAGAGTCACAACCGTAGCGAGTGGTTCTAAAGTAGACTGCTGAGGTATCAAGGGATTTAAAAGGCACGTAACGAAAAATATTTGCCCTCGAGTTAAACATACAATTTTTCACCAGCGAGAAAATATTTTGTAATTTATAAAAGAGGTCGAATTTCAGAAACTCTTTTTGATCAACAACCTTGGAGGGTAAAATATTTTTTTCAGTGAAGGTTGCATTGTTCCGAATTCAAATTACTTTTTTCAACAAGTTGAATAATATTCTTTATTCCGCATGTGAGCAAAACCCGATTTTGCTCACTGTTTTCGAGCAGTAAAGTCGTCGTTTTAAAGCGAGAGTGATGTAAAGATTATTACACCGTTGGTCCCCAAACTAGAATAAACCTGTATCTTGGGAACAAGTAAATGAGTAGATACAGTTACATGAACAATGTAACTATTAAAGAATGACTCCTCGTAAATAGGTTGATTATAGATATATAAATACTACTTAAACTAACAATCCACCCCGGTTTCATGCGGGTAGCAGATCAGTATTTTAATTTTTGTCGTAACAATTAAAATTAAAATTAAAATACTGCTCTGCTACCCACATGAAACCGGGGTGGATTGTTAGTTTAAGTAGTATTTATAGAGATAAAATATAAAGTGGTATTTTACCGTCGCATCCACCCATGGCATGAAAATCCCCATAGAAAACATGCCAAGTTGAGGTCCCATTGTCATCGACTCCAATGTCATTGTCAACTGCAGTATCGTGCCCATTTTCTCAACGATGAACACCAATCCTGAAAACAATGTTTTTTACAGTATTTATATACAAAAAATACCATATAAGTAAGTTCATGGTACGCCTATTTTATACAGTTTTATTTCTAAGTGTGGGGTCTGTTCGGTTAAGTGTAAATAAAAAAAAATAACCGACTTCGAAAAAAGGATGAGTTTCTATGTTTGAATATTATGTATGTTGTTAGGGTTTCGAAGATCGAAGATCGGTTTCGAAACCCTTATGGTCTCGCTTTGTCTGTCCTTATTTCCCTCCTTAATAGCTCAGTAAGTACTGCAGCTATCAACTTGAAATTTAAAATAATAATACATTTCGTGCGCCTGTACCGATTTCAAGAAAAATAAATGAAAAATTAAGTTGAAAAATTAAAATGATTGTGATGCCGCAATTGAAAAGAAACCTACATGGTCATGTGGGGTATCAAATGAAAGGTATCAGTTTGTAAATTTCAAAATAGTTTTTAAATTTTTTGTAGGTTTCATACTTTTAAAAATATTTCGAAAATGTCGAAAAATTGACCATTACAAACTTTAACCGAAGCATGCAGAGAGATCCATCTGAAATGTAGATTGGTACCTACTGTTTTTAGGTATTCATTAAATTGCGAAGTCTCTAAACGGTACTTTTGGTACATATTTGTTGACAAACGTTCGAAACCCTCGCCGCGCGAGTTACACTTGCACTTGACGGATCTTGTTTATGTATGTTCATCGATTACTCCGTCATTTATGGATTAATTTGGATGGTTTATTTGCAGTTGTATAGAAGATGACAGAGAACGAAAGTTATCGACATAGCAGAATTAGCAAGCTGAAGTGGCAATGGGCCGGCCATATCTCGCGAAGAACCGACAACCGACAACCAGAAGACTGGGCGCTATGGCGCTCATTAGTGCCTATGTCCAGCAGCGGACTAATATATGCTGATGATGATGATGATGATACCATAGACCTAAAATATAAATAAATTGTACTATTTACCTACACATAGCGTTCCCAGTAGGATGACCACTCCTCGCAGCAACCAGGTGGTCTGCTTCTCGCTCAGTTCCTTCTTGAAAAACGGCTTGTAGAAGTCTTCTAGAACCACTGCCGACATGGAGTTTAGACTCGTTGAAAGAGAACTGAAATATTTATAAAAGTCGGTGAAATATGTATAAAAGTTACATTCTAAGCTCATGGTGGGCGAAGCCTCGAGCAGAAACTAGTCTAATGCGACCAACCTCTTTGGTGCAGTGGGCGAAGGTCCGCATGCGACGCACGAGGACGCGGGTTCGATACCCGCCTCTGGACAAATATTTGTACGATCTGCAGATATTTGCTCAGGATGTTCTGGTTGTTTTGTTTTGCTATGTATAATAAAAGATATCTATGTAGTATAATGTATTAAGTATATCAGTTATCTAGTAGGTACCCATAACACAAGCTCTGCTAGCTTGAACCTCTGCTAGCTTGAAGCTCTAGAATATGATACTGTGTGAATTGTCCAGCATTATTTATCTCGTTTTAGTGCAATTTTACGAACTATGTGTTTTAATAAGAGATACAGATTGCAGGTATACTTACCTCAGAGCAGCACTAAAGATGCCAGCTACGAAGACCCCCGGAAGACCGGGAATATCTCCTAACACATCCATGACTAGCAACGGTAAGAGCTGGTCTTTTGCTTTTGCCAACTGAAAAATATATCGTTCTTTTTAAATACCTTCTGTCTTCATTCCTTACAAAACTATGGCACAGAACCACAAATAATAAGTATTTTACACTATACACTAATACTATAAAAGTTTGGATGTGTATAACCTCTTCACGCAGAACAAATAAAAAAATCTGAACGGAGTAAAACATAGGCTACTTTTTTTCCCGGAAAAACGCGTGCGAAGCTAGGGGCAGAAGCTAGTAGACCATAAAAGTCTTTCTCAGCGTCACCAACATATGTTTGATTTAGAAAAACTTTGACTTACTTTTGTCTGTAAAGGGTCGCAGTCATAAAAACGAGCGTAAATCAACAATCCACAGTACAAGCAGAAACAGTAGAGTGTGCACAATCCAATGCAAAACAAAAACACAGCGCTGAAAATAACAAAATACGTATAAAGAAACAAATCAATCAAAGCACTCATCGCATTGCAGCTCAAAAAACAAATGAAATTAGAGTAGAGTACCAAAATGCCTTTCAGTGTTTAAATTTAGAACTTGAAATCGAACACTAGTTTTTACTCTAATTCAAAACCAAAAGTCGCCAGTTCCACAGGTATGCACATTTTACCTTTTTAAAAACTAAAAAGGTTGAATTAGGAATTCAAAACGGTTACATTACATGCATGCCTGTGTAAACTTACGTTTTAGCCGCTTTCAGAGTAGGTAGAGCAAGATAACGTTGTATCATGGTTTGGTTAACGGAATTTGTTTGGACCCAGTAGACCACACCACCGATTAGTAAACTCCACATCGTATGTCGGGTCATCGGGTTTGGATCCCAGCTGTGGAAAAAATACTATTTAGTAGAGTACCTAGGTACCTAGAATATAGAAAAACGCATAGTTTGAGACTCTTATCGTCGTCCGTAGCGTCTTCGTAGCACTGAGCTACGAAGACGCTACGGACGACGATCTACGAATAGATAAAAACCGTTACAATCAGGTACCTATACTCCTTCCACTTTATTTTCGTTAAGTTAATGAAAGAATATAATTTTTAATACACACGTAACCTGTCAGATCGATAAACATCGAAGCTCTCGTTAATCCCGATATTTTTCGAGGCGATAGATTCGCATCAGTATAGCATTCTGTCATTCAGTCAAAGAAAATAAATGCGTCAACGGAGCATACTTAAGTTAGTCGCATTCGATGTTCACAGTAACGTCAGTAACATAACTATTAATAATGTCCTCCTAGCCGAATTTCAACCACGGCGACCAGTCTCATCGGAGACTAGCCAGATGCACAGGAAATATGTGCACAAGTGTGTGAGCAAACACAGGTGCACTCTCTATTCCCTCTCTCTCATAATCCGATAGGACGACAGATCGACATGACCGGGGAAAGGTCAGGCGCAGGACCAATGGCTTAACGTGCTTTCCGCGGCACAGGGTTGTAATGTAACACTGCCAACTTCCTGACTCCGGGCTGCTACTGAGAATGTTCCTTGCCAGAAAAACCCCAATAATAACAATTGGCCCGACCTGGGATTCGAACCCAGGACCATAATCAGCCGTTGAAAAAGCTGACCGCTAGACCAAATAATATACAATGTGTATTTTCGAACCTTGATCAAACGAAATGTGCGGATACACGACATAAATTTATCGATAAATATCGGATAAAAAAAATTTATATGTTGGCTATTTAAAAAAAAAAGCCGATTGAATAATTTTTTTAATGAAAACTACTTCGTCTGGTTTCTTCTTCGTTTCTGTTTGAGTAAACGGTGTATTGTATTCAAAGTAGTCTCATTTGAAAGCTAGATAGTTTACCTAGCTAAGAAAATAAAAATAAAATACAATTTCGGTACATAAGCCTATTAAAAATAATTTAGTTTGTAGAAATTTAACAAAAAAATCGATTTTTATTTTATCTTTGATCTGTAACTTTAAAACTGGATTATTGAGGTGTACTTTTTTGCATGTTGTATTAAACTTCATAATTTATACTACAAATCCTCCAAAAAGTATGGATCTACTTCTTTTCGTTGTCATGTTATTTGCCATTTGAATTAGTTACTTTCTGCCTTGTACAAAGATCAACAGGAATCTACATTCTGCACGCTTTGAAAATGGAAGTGTTAAACCTTCCTTTTTCAAAAAATTTCACAGCACATTTCAAATTGGTTTTTAGTATCTCAGTTTATTCTTGTATCGATTCCTGAATACGCTAAATTATTTTTATCGTAATGACTTCTACGTTGGATGCGTTGTCTGCTCGCGAATTAGCGGATATCCATTATGTTTATGGATTCTTCCATCAAGGTTAACAGGTCAAGCTTATTTATCATTTCTCCAAGAAGATTTTCCAGGCTTCATGGAAGACGTTGATTTAGAAACAAGAAGCCGGATGTGGTTCCAGCATGATGGCGCTCCAGCCAATGCAACTTACTCAGAGAGATGGATCGGACGAGGCGGACCAGTGGCGTGGCCGGCGCGAAGCCCAGATATGACGCCACTCGATTTTTACTTCTGGGGTCACATGAAGCAGCTGGTTTACAGTACTCCCATTTAAAGCAGAGAAGAGCTATTGCAAAAAGTAATTGCCGCGGCGAATCAAATAAGAAACGATCGCGATGTACTAAAAAGAACGTCGCGCAGTGTGGCTTTACGTGCAACGATATGCATTGAGGAAAATGGTGGACATTTTGAACAATCAATAAACTAATTGATAGCAATAACTAAAAATTTTGTTTTACTTTATCTTATCTTCATCCACCGTTATTATCCCACTGTTGGGCAAAGGCCTCGTTCCGTTTCAACTTATCTTGCCTTGTTTTATTACATAATTTTGTTGTCTGTTGATCTTTGTACAAGGCAGAAAGTACCTAATTCAAATGGCGAATAACATGACAACGAAAAGAAGTTGACCCATACTTTTTGGAGGATTTGTAGAATAAATTATGAAGTTTAATACAACATGCAAAAAAGTACACCTCAATAATCCAGTTTTAAAGTTACAGATCAAAGATAAAATAAAAATCGATTTTTTTGTAAAATTTCTACGAACGAAATTATTTTTACTAGGCTTTATGTACCGAAATTGTATTTTTTTTTAATTTCTTAGTTAGGTAAACTATCTACCTTTCAAATGAGACTACTTTGAATAAAATACACTGTTTAATCAAACAGAAACGAAGAAAAAACCAGACGAAGTAGTTTTCATTAAAAAAAATATTAAATCGGCTTTTTTTTTTAAATAACCAACATATAATTTTTTTTATTCGATATTTATCGATAAATTTATGTCGTGTATCCGCACATTTCGTTTGATCAAGGTTCGAAAATACACATATAGATAAGTACCTTATTTTTCTCAGAAACATCATCGTACCTTCAACAGTGCCCTTCAAGTAATTCCATGACGACCTCGTGGACAATTATCTCATTCAAATGTACTCGATCTTCATTAAAGTGCAATCTTACAATAACTATGCTAAACAAGTCGGTTCCGCTAATGGTAATACCGAAACACCTACATTTTGTCTGTGCCTCTGGACCAGAATAGAATAAACAAGACTTATTAGGGACTCTCCTCAAGGACTTCACACATTGTTGTTCATTCATTCATTCATATCATTTATTGTGACTTTATGCATAAGTACAGGTATTGTTCTTAGAATAGAATAGAATAGAATCGTTTATTCACAGAATACATGTCAAATATTACAATGCTGTTGTTGTATCAGTGTGGTATAGGGCTTGCAAATATTCGAAAATTTTGATATTCGAATATTCGATTTTTTTTCGGGTACTATTCGAATATTCGAATATTATTCGAATAATAGTAAAACAACTATATTTTTATTATAATCACATCTTCTTTTATTTTTTATGTGTTATTTGCATGAACAAACTTAAAATATCAAATTAACAAAAGGTTGTAACGAAACATTGGCGATTTACACGAACACTCAACCACAAATTCTTGAAAAAACATTCTTCTTAATTAGGTGAATAGGTATTTTAACAATATCTACAATAAAATTTAATACAATAACAAGTACATAAACACGGTAAGTAACTAGGGTTGCCACCCGTACTTTTTAATAAAGTATTGTAGGGTAGTCGGACCAAAAGATGACCACCCCCCAGTAGATGACCGAAACGCACATTTTCTTGAATTATAAGAATTGAGTGGTACTCCCTTTATTGGCGTATTTTTTTCTTTAGAAGCGGCATTACTGTTCCCTCTTTTAAAAATTAATCCATCGTCATTGGACCCTCAGTCACGCTCCAGGACCTCATTTAGTGCAGACTTGTTTCGGCCATCGCCATTTTGTATGGAGAACGAGCTAAGGTGAGTAAACCAGTTTCTTAAGCTTATGAGTGGATGGCCGATTACTTGATATAATTAGGCCCTATTAATGTGTTCCCCTGCATTTATGACTATTATCTCAAGTAGAAAACCAAAGAAAATAAGTAATTTTTAATAAGGTTTTCGAGAAATTTGCTGTTCAATTACTGGTCTAAAAAAGATACATAAAATCCTATTTGTGACCGAGCGGTCAGAATTAGCTCCGACCTGCAAATTTTGTTTTGATATTGTAGATTGTATCTTTGATTTTTTATTGATTTTTTACGTTTTTCTTAATGGTTTTGGATACATAATTTTATAAACCAAAACATGACCGGAGGTTAATTACAGAAAAATCTTTGTTTTGGGCTGTTAGTTTTTAGCTGGTCATTTATTGTTCCAAACGCTCTATTTGTTACCGAAGAAATTTGTTCGTTCATAATTTGGACCTCAAAACCTAATAGTGACCGGCTGATTTTGACTGTTGCAATAAAACTGTTGTGGAATTCTATTAGGGTTCTTCGTAATGAAAATTAAACCAATTTCGTTGGCCTTACAAACTGTTGTCATCATTACATTACTTGTTATTATAGTTTTTCTTATTTTCGTTATTATTGTTTTAAATAAAATAAATTACAATAAATTACATTTTAAATTAAATGTTAAATTGATTGTTATTTTGTTATTGTTTTAGACTGATTGTTATTTGTTTAGACTGATTATTATATGTGTAGACTAATTGTTATTTGTTTATCAAGCAATTGAAATTATGATAAGTACCTTATTATACTATATTAATTATATGCAGACAAAAATACGGAACACCACTTCTTTAAAATAAAGTCTCTTGTTATGAAGAATTTCGCCTTTTTTTGTCGGTCATAAATAGGGCCGATTTCGGTCAGAATTAGTTCCAAACCGGTCACAATTAGGGCCAAAGTATTTTTTTTTATATTTTTACAATTTTAACTTATTTACAAATAGTTCAGAGTAAAAACAGTTTATCTAGTTGATCCACCAAATATCTACCTACGTATACAAACAAAAACATAGAATATTCCTTGAATAGGAGTTGAGATAATAAATAAAACAACTTGAATTCCGCTTAATCAGTCATCTATTGGTCCAACCACCCTACCTACTTTATTACTTGCTAACGTACTCTATACTTTATGAGCACAATAAAGTATGCGAAAATACTTTATTTGTTCGTTTCACGTTACTACGAGGTATTTTTTTTTAGAAAGAGAGCACAAATAACTCAGCTGCAAAAGTCTTCAAAATGAACGCGGTCTCTCCGCATGGTGTTGCCTTAGCATGCTTGTCATTTTGGACAACAGCGGCTGTAAAGCCTGAAAATTATGTGTTGCTCACTACGCACACTTTGTAGCCCTTTCAGTTTGCCATTATCACGCATGGTCATGGTTTTCTTGCCATTTTTGCCAATTGCCACTTAAGTCTGAAAATTTTCGCAGCTCTCTCCGCTCGCCGTTATATCTTTAGAGTTTGGTTCTTTGCCATTGAGGATAAGTACCGTTTTAATACTAAGTATTACTAATCTCTTACCAGGTAAATTAGACTCAATTTTCTCAAAAAAAAGGTGGAGACCCTATAAGTAACGGTAACACCGCGAGGGATAGACGGGATAGACAGGTCCGTACTTCTAAAAACGAAATCAAATTTTGATTCGTTTTTGTGCTATCGCTTATCTTATGCAAGCGACATAAAAGTTGCTTTTGCACGACAACGAAAATTAAACTTCGATTTCCTTTTTCCGAAATAAGCATAGGTACGCGAATGCACTATGCAGTCGCAAGCGGCACTCCCGAGTGTTTCCGAACCCTATAACTTTGCCATTTTGTTAGTTTTTGATTTAATCGAATATTCGAATATTGCAATTTCAGTATTCGAATATTCGAACCAATATAATATTCGAATTATTCGAATATTCGAATATTCGAATGCAAGCCCTAGTGTGGTATCAATGTAATACTACCAGTAATCTTGTACTGGTGTGTGAATTTTAATAAACCTACCTATTAAAATAATAACAATAATTAAGAATTAAATCAAAAATGTCTGATCGGCCCAAAATTAAAATATTCCTCCACGCTATAAAAACAGTGAGTCAGTAACCATTTATTGAGTCTATTTTTAAACAATGGCAATGGCAAGTCCTTTAATTCCATTGGTAACTTATTAAATATCTTAATTGCCATGCAAAACGAATTTCGTGCGAAAAGCGTAGAGTGTTGATTTGGCATAAAAAAGGTCTTAGGTCTAGGTGTCCAGTTTTCCCCTCAAGGAGGATTTCAAGGGGAAAAACTGGAACAACCCGTCTTAGTGCGTACACAATACATAACTGTCAGGGCTCTACAATTATTTTGCGTTCGCTTTTGTTAGATTGATAGATACTCATATTTATGGAACTAGATAATTTAGGAATGTCATTTTTAAAATAAGTAGTAATTAAAAAGGCAACAATAAATAATAATTGAATAAGATCAGGTTTTCAATTTAATAGAACGATCGCAAATTAACGTCAGATTTGGAATAGTCAAATTATGTGAATTTAATTTAGGTACTCATGTCTAGGCAGTACCTAATAAAAAAGTGTCACAAAAGGTAGGCATGCTTTTTATGTAGGCACTAATATGTTCTCGCTATGATCATATCTAGTAGGTTCTAGGGGCAATGCAACCAGCGTCTTGGAGACGCTTGCGACTGGTAGGTATTGATATGCATCAGTTGAGCTACCTGTAGATTGTTTGCAACAGTCTCCAGTTAGCTAAATTGTTTCAATTGTAAATACTAGTTCTGATTTGTTTCTATTATTTGATTGTAATTTTCTATGTTAAAGATTTATTCATTAGTAGGTAGGAACTCTATCATCAACAACAACCCATAATAGTCCACGACTGGGCATAGACCTTCACTAATGAGCGCCATAGCGCTCTTCAGCTTGACGCATCCAGTATCTGCTAGGCCATCACACCACCTGGCCAGAGCGCGTACACTACGTTTGCCGAATCATGGTCACCAATCAAGAACACGTTTACCCCACCGGTTCTCGGTTCTTCATGAGACTAGACTGAAAATGCCCCGAACCTTCAAGTTGCAAAAACAATGTTGGGAACTGCTTACTTAGGAGGCTCTATCCTGCCACTGTCCATGTTCCTCTGCCAAACCACGCCGAAACCGCCCACGTCTATCGTTCCCTTTATGGCAACTAGGGCCATGGCTCCAAACATGGACGTTATTTGGATCACGTCAGTCCATACTACTGCTTGGAGGCCTCCCTGAAATATAAAATCAAGTTGATGCCGTAAACGCTATATAAACGATAATAAGCTTGAAGGAAGCTCAACTGTACAACTTGGAGATTAAATTGGTTACGACTATTTGTAACACAATAATCAATCACCCTAATATTATTAATGCGAAAGTTTGGATCTTTAGATGTAGGTATGGATGTTTTATGAATAATCGATTCTCGGGCATTTACATTGTTTCTATTTGTACTTTAACTGAGTAAAATGTTGCTTGATTTAAATTTAAACAAATAACCATTTATTATTTAAGATAGTCGCGGTCACCCTCTAGCACAGGTTTTATATTACCTACTTAAAAGACGGTTGCATACCACTGAAATGTATTAGAGTAAGTAAAAGAAGTAAACTATTTTGAAAAACGCGCACCAAGCCGTGGGTAGACACTAGTGGTCAATAACGATGATACCTAACTGAAGTTGAATTTTTAATTTATTTATTTAGAATGAACAAATAAGTACCTACATAATGTAGCTAAAATACAATGAAACACTGGAAAGCGCATAAGTTAAAATAAATAAATAAATAATGCTGGACAATTCACACAGCATTATCTAGCCCCAAGCTAAGCAGAGCTTGTGTTATGGGTACTAGTTAACTGATATACCTAATACAATACACTACATAGATAGAATTTTTTTATTATACATAGAAAACACCCAGACCAACGTAAAAAACTTCTGTAGATCGTACACAAATTTGTTCCGAGGCGGGAATCGAACCCGCAACCTCCTGCTTCGCAGGCGGACCTTCGCCCGCTGCGCCACAGAGGTCGTCGTAAAAATTGTGTCACACCTCCCAGCAGCGCCCAAACTCAGGATTATGGTTAAAGCCCAATTCACCTAACAGAAAGCATAGTATATTAGGTACCTATCATTATAGTTTTCAGTTTAACATTTTGGTAAGTAACTGCTTATATCATTTTTATTTGGCAAAATCGGGCTCTAGGAGATCTGACGTGCACTATAATTTAAGAATGATTTATAAACTTACGGCACTTGTGTAAAATATGCAGACAAGGCAGACGATTGGTGTGATTATGTGTATGTCGACACCGGTCACTGAAAACAAAGAACAATGGAAGAGTCTCAGGGTAGAGTTTGCACCCGCTTCCTCACCTCACTTCAACAGCCTAGGTATATTGGCCACTGCTGGACGCAGGCCTCCCCCTGCGCCTTATTGGCTTTTATATCTGGGCATCCGGGTTTGGGATCGCAGTTCGGTGGTAGAATTGTTCTTTAGCAGGCGCTACTGCCCGCCGGTGGATATCCCTTAGTCGCCTCTTACGACACCCGCGCGGGAAGAATTGGGGTGGTGCAAATTATGCATACCCCCTTACCACGTGTAGCTTAATAATTTTGCAGTGGTGGATGGGTAGCTAGGAAGGTCGTAGGTGAACATACCTTGATTGAAAGCTAAAGCTGGAACGTAAATTACGATCGGTAGCCACCCTATCTGAAAAAGATTAATAAATCCTAGAGTCATAGCAAACGCCGCCGTAAACCTACACAAAAAGGCATTGATTAACTCACCAATGAAAAAGCAAACAGAATTGATCCAAAAAGTCTGACTCGGTTGTCGAATCTCATTGATAAGTACTGAAAAACAAAAAAAAAGCTGTAATAAATAATAATAAATGTTTTAATGGCAGAAGCCTTCACAAAAAAAAATTCAATAAAATAATACAAATTAATTAGAACCAGTATTTACAATTGAAACAATTGAGCTAACTGCAGACTGTTGCAAACAATCTACAGGTAGCTCAACTGATCCATATAATAAGTAAATAACATATTAGGTAGGTACCTATTTAACAAAGAACTCGAACTCAGAATGTTGCAATGCCCTTACCAGGATTCATAGGTTTATTTAGGTAGATATTACCTCAAAAGTGTAAGACTTTGTACTGGATATGTATGAAAGCAATAAATAACCGTTACGTAGGGCTCTACCGCAACCTTTACATTTGTTTGAGGTAGGTAGGTGTGTCGATAACTTTGGTTCCGTATTACACACGACCATAGCTCTTTCCATCGCTCGCTGAGCAACTAGCCTTAGGCACTGACCATTTTTGTGGTCAGTAAGGTTACCTTAGAACTTACCTTAGAAAACTTTCATCGTGGTTTTTAGGACTGAAGTCAACAACGGGATATTTACCATGATTTAAGTTTCGAGCTTTCCAATATTTCGGCACAATTTCATGCGCTATGCAACTACGAGTGAGTTATGGGCAGACTGATCTACCCTTATTTTTTGTCTTTTGCTACTTCAGTTATTCCGTGATCATGGTGCATGAAACTGTGGCGTAATATTAGAAAGCTGAAAACAAAATTTACTGTTGTAAATGACTTTAGAACTTACCTCATAATTGGAAGTAAGTTTGAGATCGTGGAAAACTGGCAGGTAGAATTGTGTGATTATTACCGACATGATGCAAATCGCTATCAGAGAATAAGCATATTGTGTTCCATACATGTAAACCTCCGTTGGTGTGCCTAGCAGTGTTATACCGGATATAAAGCTGAAAATAATGCCAACAGATATAATTATTTGAATATCATGACGCTCTTTCTTTCAAACCCAATTATTTTCCTTTTTTCAGGAAGAGAAGTATTGTTTGGCTGCGGTAAAGAACTCTGAAAAACTTCCTACCCGGAAGGTAATAATAACAAATTCTTTGAGGACCAAGGTAGGAACCTAATGGTTCTAGGTTCATTTCTTTCTCAGCTGAAACTTACTTTGTTCCTTATCATTTTGTCATTCCCGCACACTTTATAAGTTTAGCCTAATCTCGTAGAGTAGTATTGTTCTGTGAACCTAATTGACCTATTAGAACCTCAACTAAGTTCTAATAGTTACCATGCTGTTTTTGGAAGCTCCTACCTAGGACATTATCTATCCACTTACGTAAATAAAAGCTACAACGGCCCATTTTAAGCTCTAAGAAAAAGCTCACCTGGCAACAAGTGACATAGAAACAGGAACAACCTTCATATTCCTTCCCCCAAGCAGATAATCAGCTTGCGTTGACTGTTTCTTCATGAACCCCCAGTAGATACCCACCACCGCACTTATGGCTAGCATGAACACAAACACCACGTAATCCACCCAAGAAAACCTCTGCATTTGATGCACCATCTCGCTCACGTCCGAACCGCTCATGTTGAAATCTGAATCTACTTATTTCAAATAGAATAAGTAGAATCGAAAATAACTGCTTAGCAAATTGGTAAATTTTAGACGATTTTCCGTTACCGCGTAAATCTATGTCTAGATCAAACAAGCACCCAACGGTTGCCAGTGACCTCACTGAGACATGTTAGAGTCAATCTGGTACATGGAAGCAATTACGATAACTCGCAATTTAGCAGAGGATGTTGCGAGATCCCCCTCGAGGTAGGAGCGAATCAGGAACAATCGCAGTAGGTACCTAGGTACACTTGAATATTATTAGAGGTCATCATTTTAGGGACGTAGGAAGTACGTAAGTGGATACGTACTTATCTAGCCGTATACTCTTGTAAAGCCTGATCAGGCCGATTTGCCGTCGCCATTTTCCTTGACTTTTCCGCGAGTGGGAGGAGTTACGCTTATTTATTCTCAGGTGTCGATTTTATTCATATACTAGCTGTACCCGCGACTTCGTTCGCGATTGCCTTACCTGCCGACTAATTAAGTTCACATTTAACCATAGTCTCTCATATAATGAAACGCCGCCGTGCAAAAAATCGTGTAGGGTCTACGGGGGATAGCATATTGTCATCTTCAATCCCATTCTTTATCCACACGACTTTTAGCTACGACTCGGCCAGCGTCAGTGTTAAGAAGTGTCCTACTCGTTTGACTTACTCACAGCTGGGGCCCTATTCTGCTATACTAATCGCTTCACTATGACAGGGCTATCGTCACAGAATGACACGTTTTGGTATTCCACCTTGGATGAAAGAAATTATGATGAATGCAGATGGAGAGACGCGCGTCAAGTTTGAAACTACATATTAATTTATCTCGCGCGCACTATCTGGAGTTTTATTAATCTAAGGATTCTACGTGATGATTCTGCGAAGATTCCATTGTAATACTGAAGCAATTGTTTTGCAGAATTGGGCTCCTGATCCATTTGACTGGACCACCGTAATTTTTTTTCGTTAGTAGGTAGGTACAGTTACAGGTACAGGTACAGGCTGTGTACCACAATAAAAATATTTTTCTGCGGTCCAGTTAGTTTAAATGGACCACAATAATTAATTAATTTAGTACCGTTAACTGGACCAGCTAAACCACCATATATCATGTAAGGCAGGAACCTAACTTATTTTTCTAAATAGATAGGAACTTACCTACCCTTTATCTACTAATTTTTTTCTTCAATCTACAGATTATTTCATCGATCTACTGATTTTCTACTCGACTTTCTACTGATTTAGTCATATTCGATCTTGCAACACTGTTTCTAACAAAAAGAATGCATGAAATCGGACGACGCGTAGACCCGTCGTGATGCGCGGTTAAAGAATTCTACTTTTTCCTCTCTCCCAGGGGAACCTTACTGAATTCCAGGATAAAATGTATTCCATGACCTTTCTTGTAGTATGAACTCAAAACGTGCCAAGTTACATTCCAACTCATTACCTATGTAGTTTCGGCGTGATGAGCGGTGAAGGAATTTAACTTTCATCCCCTCTGCCAGGGCAACCTTACTGAATTCCGGGATAAAATGTATCTTTCCTCATAGTACGAACTAAAATCACGCCGAGTTGCATTCGAATTCATTAAGTAGTTCCGTCGTGATGCGCGGTTAAAGAATTTTACTTTCATCCTCTCTCCAAGGGGAACCTTACTGAATTCCAGGATAAAATGTATCCCATGTCCTTCCTTGAACTCAAATCGTACCAATTCAGTCCAACTCATTCAGTAGTTTCGGCGTGATGCGCAGTGAAGGAATTTTACTTTCATCCCTTCTCCCAGGGGAACCTTACTAAATTCTGGGATAAAATGTATCTTTCCTCGTAGTATGAACTCATATTATGCCGAGTTCCATTCGAATTCATTAAGTTGTTCCGTCGTGATGGGCGGTTAAAGAATTTTACTTCCATCCTCTCTCCCAGGGGAAAATTACTGAATTCCGGGATGAAATGTATCCCATGTTCTTCCTTGTAGATAGTATGAAATCAAATCGTGCTAGGTTTCATTCCAACTCATTTAGCACTTTCGGCGTCATGCGCGGTGAAGAAATTTTACTTGTATCCCCTCTCCCAGGGGAACCTGACTGAATTCCGGGATAAAAAGTATCCTATGTCCTTTCTCGTGGTATGACCTAAAATCGTACTGAGTTTTATTTCAATACCTTTAGTAGTTCCGTCGTGATGCGCAGTTAAAGAATTTTACTTTCATCCCCTCTCCCAGGGAAACCTGACTGAATTCCGGGATAAAAAGTATCCTATGTCCTTCCTCGTAGTATGACCTAAAATCGTGCCGAATTTCATTTCAATACCTTCAGTAGTTTCGGCGTGATGCGCGTTTAACAAACAGACAGACAGACAGACAGACAGACAGACAGACATGAATGAAAAAAATTGCAGTTTCGGCTTCAGTATCGATAATAGAGTGCCCTCCAAAAAAAATTTTGAAAATATCTTCAATGTACAGAATTGAACCTGTTACAGTTTTATTATAAGTATAGATAGATATAAATCTACACGTCAAATAAAATTACATCACATACCTAGTCTACTTCGTTACAATTAAGTAAATTAATATAAACTTATTTTCGAATTATATAAGTTCACTTTAACTATATATTTTTTTTTCACTAGGTATAATTAATCGTATCCGCTATAAACCTATTATAGGTTATTCACTTAACATTTTATATTTACCAGGCACGGGGATGGTATTCTACAGTGCAGGTAACTCTACAAATTCACCGAAGCTGTAGTAGAACATTCTCTCCAGTAGCCATGTTTTAAGTCCTTGCTTGAATATTTTGGAGGAAGCGGCATCTCTTATTTTTCCAGGTAACCGGTTGTAAGTACACCGCGGGGCCCATTATGTAAACAGATCTCTTCGACTTTCACACTTTGTGTGATACACACTTGTGCGCGGGTGTTAGTAGTCCGTAGTGGTAGGTAATTGTTGCTACGGAGCACGGTTCGGGTTAACTCCACGACTATCGCTGGAACAGGTCTAGATTATTATGGGTGAAAAGCGCTACCTGGTAAATGAGCTCGCTTGGTAGCGACATTATTTTCAGCTGTGCGAAGTATTTCCGGCAGGATACATCATCCGAGGCACCCATGGCGCGGACGGCCCTCTTCTGCATCACGAAGGTGCGCTCAGTACGTGACTATAATAATGGACAGTCGCAAAATAGCACGAGCGGACTGCGTCCCGAGACGCGGTGTTAGCAAGCCTTCGTAATGCGAAGCAGGCTCGTCACAGTTTTTTGCACAAGCAGTCGATGTGGATGTTCCAAAGCAGTGAGCTGGTATATTATGAATCCCAGTAGCCTGGTATTCTGGACCTGTGGCAGTAGTGGTGTCTGTCCTGCAGATATTTTTAGTTTCCGGAGTACCCCCATTCAATCAAAAGTTCATGTTCTTAACATATTTTTTCTCTGTTATGGGTGAGGCCGTTCGCACTGAATCATTTCTCCAGGTTCGCAACTACCGAATCCAGTGTTTGCTCTAGCTGGATTTCCGTGGGTGCAGTGACAACAGTGACAAATGTAACAGAGGGGTGGATCATCGTTGGCTGGTGGGTTTAATTAAGTACATTTTTCAACATGGTGGCTTAGTTAGTACTAACTAGTAATTTTTAGGGTTTATTATTCATAAAAGCTAGTAGTTTTTTAAGATAGCTTGTAGAAAATAATAATGTGTGAAATATATTTTCAAGAACCATAGAAAGCTAATGTAAATATTAGAATTTGAAAAATAAACTAAAATGTTTATTACCAAATACTCTCGTTTGAGCTCTCTTTCTTCGTTTAAGGTGCACTTTCAAGGCATCGCGCTCTGCGCGCAAGAAGCGTCAGTCAGCGCTTAAAGCATAAAAAGTTTAAGTTAAGTTTAAATCTTGCCGCCACCGCCGCCGCCGCGCAGCGCGCCGGCCGCGTTTTTTTTTTCGTCATGTCTAACGTCAATCACTGTCTTACGTCAAATTTAAGAATGTTAATGTCAAGCCACACGAATCAATCAAAACAAAAACGGAGTCGTAGCCGTCGTAGGTCGTCGGTCGTAGCGAAAAGCTAGCGGCGGCGGCGCCATGCGCCATTATGATTATGAAAGAAGTTGAAGTTGAAAATAAAAACAAAACAAAAATCAAAAATCTGACTGAAAAGTAAATCTGCGGGCGGAGTGTGAATTGCTATTAAATTTCAGCATTTCCCTGAATAAAAAATAAAAGGAAGTCTAGTATGGCAGGTATTTTGCTGAGTCCTTCGGAAAAACTATTTATCGTCCATGGAGTACAGGCAAGTATTAATATCTACTTAACCCTTAAAAGTTGTTCAAAAGTTTCACATACATAGATATATAATTGTTATTCACGATATAGTATTTATAATTATAATACTTTATTTAATCCTCCAATAGCTCCAATAAATATGTTTAAAATAATACTAAAAATTCAAAAAATAAAGTTCCTTAATACCTAGGTAGTTCAAGTTCCCATCTCTGAATTTACAGATAATCCTGTAAAAATCCAGTATTTGTTCCGTCGACCTACATAGATAGTTAGGAGTTGAAAATAAATAACTAGGTAGAAAAAAAATATAATTACCATAATCCTTTTCCTCATTCACAAACTTTCAATTTCTTCAGGGTGATTTACGTTCAGACGGCAGGTCAAACATAGACTATAGACCTATGGAATTAGAATCAGATGTTGTCAGCCATGCAAGCGGTTCCTCGAGACTCCGACTGGCCAATACTGATATTCTTGTGGGAGTTAAAACAGAGATAGACATTCCAACGCCAAATAACCCAGGATGGGGAAAGATTGAATTCTTTGTTGATTGGTTAGTAATTTAGGTTGCAATTGGGATTGTGCATGCTGTCCAATTCTTGACACAATTGATGTGCTATATAACTACACATTTTTCAGTTCTGCTAATGCCGCACCAGCCTTTGAGGGCAGAGGTGGCGAAAGACTGGCAAGCAGCATATCAAACTTGATGCTGAGAGCTTACCACTCTTCACAAGCTTTTGACCTAAAGCAGCTCTGCATACTAGAAGGGAAACAATGTTGGAAACTCTTTGTTGACATACTGGTATGTTTATGCATGTTTAAAAATAACTTTAAGACAGGCATGTGTTATTTATTGTATGTGGACATGATCATCAGCCTTTTTCCTGTAATGTGCTACCATTTACCAATTTATCTATTATTTCCAGATCTTAGAATGTGGTGGCAATCTGTTTGATGCTGTATCATTAGCTGTGAAAGCTGCACTATTCAACACCAGAATTCCAATTGTAAAAGCAGTGATGATGGATGGAGGGAATGTTGACTTGCAACTATCAGATGATCCCTATGATAATAAACTTCTGGAAGCAGGAACGGCTCCTTTACTGGTAAATGTTTGACTGCTTTAGACCTTTCCAAATGTTTTTTTTCCAATATAGTGAAGAAACACAGCAGTAAAACAAGACTCAAAAACATTTTGTTTTCAGGTAACATTATGCAAAATAGGTTCCAAATGTGTCGTAGATCCCTCAGCAGAAGAAGAAAGCTGTAGTGTTATATCTCTTGTAGTTGGTATCACTGGCAATCCAGTCTACTACTGCAAACCTGAGGATGCTTATAAACACGCAAACTTAGAAGGAAAATTCAGCACTATAGGCATGAATGGATCAGGCAGCTTGGCTCCCAAGACATTGAAAGATGCTATCAGTCTAGGAATGTAAGTAGACTTTTCTTGCTTCTTTGACTGAATACTCCCAACGCAAATCAGATTTCTGATTACTTTCAGCGCCCATTGAATGTTAAATAGGTGAATGCCTTTTAAGCATGTCTCAAGTGAGTTATTTTTTGGTTTAGCTTGATGGTTCCACAAGCTGCTGGTTCTGCATTGATAGTGGAAACCAACAGTCCTAATAAAGTTTTCAATGAAAATCCATAAAAAAAAATCGTTTTGGGGATTTCTTTGTTTTGCAATACGAGTAAGAAGAGCTTCGAGTTCAGTTGGTCGAATCCCTGATACTCTCTAGACTCAATTACGTAGACACAGTCTGCTGGGCCATACACAAAGCCTAATTCAGAGAGTACAAAACGCATGCGCTCGCTTCTGTTTCAAAATCCCCCCCCCCCCCGGACTCACGTCACTCCCTTTCTAAACCAAAACTCTATAGGTACCTACTCACTCAGAATAAATAATGCTGGACAATTCATTCAGCAGCGTTATCTAGCCCCAAGAAGCTAAGCAGAGCTTGTGTTATGGGTACTAGATAACTGATATACTTAATACAATACACTATAAGATACCTAGATATTTTTTTATTATACATAGAAAACAGCCAGAACACCCTGAACAAATATCTGCGAGAATGAAAGCGCGTCAATGTTCCACCTCGCTTGGTTACTTTTTGGCGTGATTGAGTACCATACGCCTGTGTAAGTACTTATACTTGGCTCAGTTGGGTGTCTAAAACGAGATCTTTAGGTAGGTATGTAAAAGCAGCCGTCGACGCCACGTCATCACTCAGCAGCTTTTAGAGGCAGCTTTACGGGATCTTCAGTGTTTTCACATATTCATCTTATAACACCAGAAAAGCACTGAAGATCTCAGAAATGAAATATAAATTTTGTAGTGTGAAAGCTTTACTCACGTGCTCTACCACGACTGCTCTCTCTCTATTCTAAAGCCACAGGAGATGCCCAGTAGTAGCTCTAGAATAGAGAGATCTTGGATGGAGTTCATGGATCTTAATAATAATGATAATGATAAGCCGTACGTCTCTCGCTAAAGCAACATCATTGTTTGTTTGCTCCGTGGTTAAAATTTGAAAAAGTGGAAAAAAGTGACGTGACTCTGTTGTGAACTTATGCAATTTGTGGCCAGTGATAACACCTTTCTGGTAACAGTTACTTTGTTTTAATTGACCCAGTGGTTCCAAAGTTATAAGCAAAAACATTTAAAAATATTTTGCCAACCGTCCGGTAACTGACCTAGGACAACTCGCGCTCAGCGCTCTTGCACCGAGCCCCGTGCAGTGAGTCACTGCACTGACCGCGTTGTCTACCTACTGTTGACAGTGACAGCTTCCAAACCAGCTACAAAATCAAAGTCGACGGTATCGAAGAAACTAAACACCGCAGCTCCAGTGGCGCCACCACGTCCAGGCAAGGACATTAATACCAAGGTGACGCGGCCCCGCGGAAGTGAAACAGTCCGGACGGGATCCCTGCCTATATTATGAGAGACTGTCGGATGCCTCTGGCCGAACCGCTCGCTTATATTTATAATCGTTGCCTAGAGGAGTCAATTTTCCAAAACGATGGAAGATAACAAGAGTTATTCCTATACCTAAGGGTTCCGGAGCAGATGTGACCGAATTCAGACCGGTGGCCATCCTGTCGACGGCGGCAAAGGTCTTCGAGTCGGCTGTGCAGCGCGGCATGCAGGAGCAGGTGTCGGCACGGCTATCCGACGCGCAGCACGGTTTCCGGCCGGCTCGTAGCACCTCCAGTAACCTCCTTGACTCAATGAACTTTATGCTACCGCATGTGGACGCCGGGGTGCAAGTCGACGCCGCCTACTTCGACTTCAAAAAAGCATTCGACTTGGTCGATAACGACATACTGCTTCAGAAGTTGGCGACGATCGGCTGCACAACCAAACTGCTGCAGTTCTTCGCGAGTTACATGAAGAACCGGCAGCAGTATGTCGACTACGCGGGATGCAAATCGGAGCCTTACTCTACCTTAACTGGAGTGAGTCAGGGAAGCAATCTGGGGCCGCTAGAGTTCATAATCATGATCAACGATCTCCCAACAGTCGTCAAGGATGCGAAATGCTTATTGTTTGCAGATGACCTTAAGTTACTCTTACCAATTAAAGACGAAGAGGATTGTGAACGCCTTCAACGGGACGTGGACAGAGTGGTAGAGTGGACTGGTATGAACGAACTACAGTTCAACGTAAGTAAGTGCTCTATAATAACGTTTAGTAGAGCTAAGACACCACTCCACCACAATTACCAGTTGAAGGGTTCACAGTTGAAGAGAGTCGATTCGGTGAGGGATTTAGGGGTTCGTCTCGACGATAAGCTGCATTTCCGTGAACATGTGGTTAACATCTGCAAGAAGGCATTCAAGACCCTAGGATTTGTACTCCGTCAGACGAACAACTTTACAAATATGAATGCAATAAAGACTCTATACGACGCATTGGTGAGAAGCCATTTAGAGTTTAATGCTGCGGTATGGGCACCACACGAAGCCAAGTACAGTCAAATGGTGGAGCGCATTCAAAATAAATTCACCAGATTTCTGTACTTGAAGACCTACGGCATCTATCCATTCTTCCCGCTGATGTATCCAACCTTGTTTGTTATAGGCATGGTTGGATACAACAAGCTGGAGGTGAGGAGAGATGCAGCGCTTGCTCTGTATTTGATAAAGATATTTCGTGGGATGATCGCTAACCCAGGCATTTTAGAAGAAATGCGGCTAAATGTGCCCGATGAGTTTGTGAGCTGACGGAGACGACTCGCCCTACTGGCTGTACCAAGAGGAAGGACCAACCTCCTGAATAAGGCACCTCTAACGCGTTGCATCCACACGCTGAATCTAGTAGCGGAGAGAGTCGACCTTTTCTACTGCTCCCTGAGCGAATGTCATAGAACTCTGTTATGTATTCTATGCTATTCTAATTAAATTGACATATGTTTATTTGAATTTATTTGACATTTATGACTGACTAATTTTTTATTAGGACATTAGGTAATTGGAATTTATTAATTGTTTTTATGTTATGTTATTTGACATTATATATTGATGGACGAATTTTAATTTTTTATTAGGTTTGTAATTATGTAATTTGTAGTGTTTTATTGTGTAATTTTAATTTTTAGTTTAAGTTTTTAGTATCTAATGCTAATTTATGCTCAGATTGTTTCCATTGTTTTTTCTATATTTTTTACACTATTGCATTAGGAACCTAGCCCTGTAAAAATAGCGTAATTACTTTTTATAAATAAATAAAAAAAAAAAATATCTTGATAATTACCTACTTTTTGTTGTGTAGATTTTCTAGTTATTTTTCATTAAAAGTGTTAAGTAATTGTTTGTTTTAGTTTTGGGTGTTCCAAACAAGTTATTGTGGGTAAACAGTGTACCTAGTGTAAAAATGTAACTGCTTCTTTTCGTATTCTTTATGTACTGTGTTAGTGTAGGTACGTGACGTGTTGGTTTTGTTTCCGACGAAAGATCAGCGTTGTGATTTATTTATTTATTTAATTACTAGCTGTACCCGCGACTTCGTTCGCGATTGACATACCTGGCGACTAATTAGGTTCACATTTAACCACAGTTTCTCTCATGTTATGAAACGCCGTGCAAAAAAACTTCGATGCCCAGAATTGGACCTGTTACACTTCTAACATAAGTATCTTTATTTAGGTACCTAGTTAAATTGTGTATAAATCGTGTAGAGTCTACAGGGGATAGTATGTTGTCATCTTCAATCCCATTCTTTATCCACACGACTTTTAGCTACGACTCGGCCAGCGTCAGTGTTAAGAAGTGTCATACTCGTTTCACTTCTTACTTATGGTTCCGTTCAGCTGGGGCCATAATCTGCTAAACTAATCGCTTCACTATGACAGAGGTATCGTCAAAAAATGACACGTTTTGGTATTCTACCTTAGATGAAAGAAATTATGATGAATGCAGATGGAGAGATGCGCGTCAAAGTGTCAAGTTTTAAACTATTAATTTATCTCGCACGCACTATCTGGAGTTTTATTAATCTATAAGGATTCTATGTGATGATTCTGCGACGATTCCATTGTCATATTGAAGCCATTTTATTACAGAATTGGGCTCCTGATCCATTTGACTGGACCACCGTAATTTCTTTTTCGTTAGTAGGTTGGCTCAGTTGGTCGTTAGTCTAGTTAGTTTAATTGGACCACTTACTCCAACCAAACTCTGGTGGTAGAGTTAACTGTACCAGCTAAACCACCAAATATCATGTCCATGAATATCGCATGGACCATCTGCACATTTTACCTACTTTGCCTGAAAAAGGCATTGACGCACTCATTAGTTAGGTTCCTACCTACTTAGGTAGGAACTTTACTAATGGGTGCGTCTTGGAAAAATATATAGATAGGAACTTGCCTACCCTTTATCTACCGATATTTTTCTTCAATCTACAGATTATTTCTTCAATCTATTAATTTTCTACTTGACTGTCTACTGATTTAGTCAAATTCGATCTTGCAACAAACTTACTAACAAAAAGAATGCATGAAATCGGACGACGCGTTAATGAATTCTTAATAAGAACAAATTTTGACTTTTATCCCCTCTCCCAAGTGCCTACTGATATCCCAGATAAAATGCACCCTATGTTCCCTCGTAGTATGAGCTCAAATCATGCCAAGTTTCACTTGAATTCATTCAGTAGCATATTTTTACTTTCATCCACCCTCCCAAGGGAACAGCACTGATTCCGGGATAAATCGTATTGCTCATTTGAATACATTCTGTACTTTCGGCGTGATGCGCGACCCAGGAATTTAACTTTTATCCCCCTCCACGGGGAACCTTACTGAATTCCGGTATAAAATGTATCTTTCCCCGCAGTATGAAATGAACTCAAATCGTGCCGACTTCCATTCGAATTCATTCAGTAGTTCCGTCGTGATGCGCGGTTAAAGAATTTTACTTTTTCCTCTCTCCCAGGGGAACCTTACTGAATTCCAAGTTAACATGTATTCCATGTCCTTCCTTGTAGTATGAACTCAAATCGTGCCAGGTTTCATTCCAACTCATTCCGCAGTTTCGGCGTGATGCGCGGTGAAGGAATCTTACTTTCATCCCCTCTTCCAGGGGAACCTTACTGAATTCCGGGATAAAATTTATCTTTCCTCATAGTATTAACTAAAATCATGCCGACTTGCATACGAATTCATCAAGAAGTTCCGTCGTGATACGCGGTTAAAGAATTTTACTTTCATCCTCTCTCCCAGGGGAACCTTACTGAATTCCGGGATAAAATGTATCCCATGTCCTTTCTTGTATTATGAACTCAAATCGTACTAGGTAATTCAGTCCCAACTCATTCAGCAGTTTCGGCGTGATGCACGGTGAAAGAATTTTACTTCCATCCCTTCTCCCAGGGGAACCTTATTTTGGGATAAAATGTATCTTTCCTCGTAGTATGAACTCAAATTATGCCGAGTTCTATTCGAATTCATTCAGTAGTTCCGTCGTGATGCGCAGTTAAAGAATTTTACTTTCATCCCCTCTCCCAGGGGAACCTGACTGAATTCCGGGATCAAATGTAGGTATCCCATGTCCTTCCTTGTAGTATAAAATCAAATCATGCAAGGTTTCATTCCAATTCATTCAGCAGTTTCGGCGTCATGCGTGGTGAAGAAATTTTACTTTCATCCCCTCTCCCAGGGGAACCTGACTGAATTCCGGGATAAAAAGTATCCTATGTCCTTCCTCGTAGTATGACCTAAAATCTTGCCGATTTTCATTTCGATACCTTCAGTAGTTTCGACGTGATGCGCGTTTAAGAAACAGACAGACAGACAGCCAGACAGACATGAATGAAAAAAATTACAGTTTTGGCTTCAGAATCGATAATAGAGTGCCCTCCAAAAAAAATTTTCAAAATATCTTCAATGTACAGAATTAGACCTGTTACAGTTTTATTATAAGTATAGATAATAAGGCAATGCCAACAATACACATAATAAAACGTTCTTTTATAACAATTAGGTATAAAGTTTCTTAAAGAATGTGTGCTTCTAACAGGCATGCACAACATTGATTATTGATAACTATGCGCAATGGCTATCTTATCATAATGCTTAGTCGGACGCCATTCTATAGTACTTGTTTTCTGATGACATTGCTAATCGAGTTATTTAAGAAATGCAATGAGAAATACTTAGTGAATTTTTGTAAAAGCCATAAATAAAGATTTTCTTATTCTTCTTCTGGCGTTAGGTAAGCTCCTACATTCTATGAAGGCTAGGATAATGAGTGCTACCTTTGTTTCAGAATCGCTGTGAAGTCGTTGGATGCAGCATTAGGCGAAGCACTTTTACGGGAAAGAGCAGAAAATATCACTTTGAAAAAACATTCCTATGGGTTTTTGAAATGAAACACATGGTTGTATTTTTCTGATGCTTTTATTGACACAAACTACGAATAAACATTATAGATGAAAGTCTTCATTCAATTTTGACACCCCAATCCGATAAATCCCTGTTTCAAATCTTTCAATAATTCGTCATCTTATAAACTAAAAGATCTGTCCACACTTACAACCAGGCATCTAATTATTTGAGTAGATTACGGTGTTCATAAATTGATTGATAATAAATGAGCTAGCTTCTGTGTGGACAAGACCTTGGATATGTTATATGCTAAACACCAAGAAATCATGAAGCATGAAATTACATTAAATCATCAAAAATTCGAATGAAATAAGTATCCAAATACAATTTTTAAACTTAATTAAAAGCAATCTTGGTTAACAAACCATATCACAGAAATACATAAAAACTTTAACTTAACTGTTAAAAAAATCATCATACAAGTAATTATAAGTATAAAATGTTGGATTGAGACAAAAAACATAAGAATAATGCATATGTGTAAGTACTAACAACATCGAAAACACAGATAACGCTATTCGTTTAAATAATCTGTGTTTGTCTTACATCAGTAGTCATAATAGTAATAATAGTGAATATAATAGTAATAATAGTGAATATAATAGTAATAATAGTGATTATATTGAACACTAATGAATTTATTGAATCGTTACACATGTAGACTTGCTGAGAGAGACTTTGTCTTGATAGGCATTATCTATGCCTCAGGATATTAGATAGGCGTCTGCGTATATACGATCAAGGGAAACTTGCTAAGACATGCGTCAATTACAACTTTGGCCGCGCACTTATGCAATAACGCTTGTAGGTAATGCAGTAGAACCTCAAACATCATAACGGAGATCTGGATATCTACATGTGTCACGAGTCATAAAAACACCGAGATAATGAAAAGAACCATGGAGGGTTCATATTACATGTTTAAAATCTACGACACCCAGATAATGAGAATAACCATGAGGTTTAATCTTAAAATACATGTTTAAGTCTACCACACCGATATAATGAAAAGAACCATGGAGGGTTCATAGTATACTATGTTTCAACTACAACACGAAGACAATGAAAAGAACCATGGAGGGTTCATATTACATGTTTAAAATCTACGACGACATCCAGATAATGAAAAATACCATGAGGTTTAATCTTAAAATACATGTTTAAGTCTACCACACCGAGATAATCAAAAGAACCATGAAGGGTTCATTCATAGTATACATGTTTCTAAAGTCTACCACACCAATATAATGAAAAGAACCATGGAAGGTTCGTTTATGTTTATTGTATATTATAAGCTACAAACGAGTAGATTCTATTCTAATCTCAATCCAAAATGAAAAAAAAGAGAAGATTTAAAGTTATGAATGCAAGTTAAATTCAATGTAATAATTATTTTCAACAAGCTTTGAGAGACTATCTTACGCCTGTAGATTACTTATCAAGGCGGTCGCAATGATGTATGTACTTGGCGACGACGTTAGTTTGTCTAACAAGTAGATATTCTGAATTTTTACATTATTTTTAACTGGAATGACCGGCAAGAAAGGTTTTAGGCAAGCCATAAGATACTAACGTATTTATTTCACGTTATCTGGACCCTTTATTTAGGCCTTTAGTAGAACCCCGCCCATTGGTGTCACCTATAAGGTGTTATGGAGATACTTTACAAGTCAATGATACTTGGAATGGCAACAAGTACCCATGGCGCGCTATTAATGAACTGCTTTTGTTTTTGGATCCATGAGACCGACTATGTACACTTGCGTCGAACGCAACGCCTACGATCAATGCGTCCTCGCTTATAGAGCGACCACCCATTGGTCGTTGGCGTTGCGTTTCCAAAGCACGCGCTTCAGAACGCCTGTGTACCTTCACTAACTCCAGCACAGAAATGATCAACTCAGAAAGGAGGTGAAAAAGAGGCTATGGCTTGCCTTATCGTCTGGATTTACTTGCCACGAGCATTGGGTGCGTTAGAGCCCTTAACAGGAGCAATCAGGTCAAGTACGATAGCAATGTTTCCGTCGTGGTGGTCAAGGAGCTGGGTAAGCCACCCAGATTCGTTGGAGAAACCCATCATCTCCATCTGTTGAAGGGCAGCTTCGACGTGAGGGGCTGAAACATCATTAAAAAACCACTAAAATATACTAAACTAAAATAGGAATTGTGAGGAGGTAGTGATACAGAATTATATAAGGTTTATTTATAAATTAAGGGTGTGTTACAAATATAGACCACAGAATAAGGCAGCAATGGATGTTGTGTAGATATTAAAACAACAAGCTATTTGTGTGCTAATAATATAGACGACTATTTTATGGGTATGTAAAGCCCCAATTTTTTTTTACTATAATGTCGCCAATGTAATAGTGGGTACACCGGTTTTCTAGGTAGGTAAAATTTTAAATAAAGTTATTCCTGATGCAAATGTCTGAATTGATATCATTTTATCGTATGATGACGCATAGACAAACACAGCTGTTTGTTAAGTATAAGGTCAATAAATGTAGATTACTTTATTATTGAACGATGTATTGAACGGACAGAAATCAAACGATGACTAAATGTGAATACTCTGGAGCGTGAGCACGGATCTCGATAAGGATTATACACCAACAGTGTGCGAAGCCGCGGGCAGTAGATAGCTTGCAAAATAATGATGTGTTTACCGATTTGCATACGTAGGTCTGCGGCAATGGCTGCGGAGGCAGAAGTGGCTCTCTTCACTTCCTGCTCTGTCAGCTTCGTAGTATTTGTAGGCGCAGCCTGGGCGGGGGCAGTCGCGGCGGGGGTAGTCGCGGCGCGGGCAGTCGCGGCGCGGGCAGTCGCGGCGCGGGCAGTCGCGGCGCGGGCAGTCGCGGCGGGGGCAGTCGGGGCGCGGGCAGCCGGGGCGGGGGGAGCAGAGGCCGAAGCGGGGGTGACGTCAGTTTCTTTGGGGTCAAAAACTGTTAAAAACATATTCACGTTTTTATTACTGATGAATCCATGACCCATGATACCATCCATTCTTAAATCCATTAGTGTTAAAAATGCTAATGTCTGTTACATTTTTATGCCTACACAGCTGAACGGATTTTAGTGAAATTTTGCAATGCGATAGATGGACGGGGAAGTACTTTTTACCCCAAAAAAATATTATGTAAACTTAAAAGGATTGTTATTTCAGAGTTCATAAAGACACTAGAGAAAAATATCGGTTTGTCAATTGTTAAAAAAAGGTGGATATGGTACGTACCAGCTGTAGCAGTATTCAATGGGGGGTAGAGCGAGGCTTGTTGACGAATTGGCTCCTGGACTTCCATAGGGCCCTCCTCTTCCTCGGCCGCGGCATCGGGGTTCTCATCTGGTGGGCAAAAAGGATACAAATGTTTACATCTGTTAGATTGATAACGCGGCAGTTTCAGGCGATTCTTGAAAACACGTTGTTGGTTGGTTTAGCTACTAAACAGCAGCTAAACAAACAAACGTGTGTTAGGTCAGTAAACAGTTATAGTTTACTTATTAGTATATTATTTTTAGCTGTTGTTTGTGAACCCTTAGTGAATTTTATGCACGCCTGTTAGAAGCACAAATTCTAAGAAACTAAGAAACTTTAAAGTTGTGTTCATTGTATATCTTTGGCATTGCCTTTTAAAATAACTAAATAAATAAACTATTACCTAATGCTGGACAATCTAGTTACATCTAGAAGGCTTAGTAATTCGTAATGTATAATGGTTATTATTTTCTATAGTTAGTATCTACTTACCTAAACTGATGAGGTGGTTAATTTGGAATACGACAAACGCGTAACTCCTATAGAGCGTTACAACAATTTACCTTTCAGTAGAGTTTCCGCATCGACAACGGTCCAACCTTCGGCCTTTTCGTATCCATTGCCCTCGGAGCATGAGCTAGCATTGGAGGACATCTCACATTTGTTGACAGCATTAGCCAGTTCAGAGATGTCGAAACTAGCAGATTCCGGGGTACCTTGCCCGGTTATAGTGATCTGGGCCATCTTGGCGGAATCAGACAATGCTGCTTGGGTAGGAGCTTGTTCTGGGTTACCGACACCTTGGTAGGTATTTGGAGATTTTTGCGGTTCAGGGTCGGCTTCGGGTTTCTTCGCCTCTTGGCGAGGGGACGGTCCAGCCTCTGCGATGTCTTTTTCATCTTGAGTCAGATTGGAGGCGCCATTTTTCAAATCCATTTCAGGAGCGAAAGCATGAGCTGCTGGGTCTAAAGAAGCAAAAAACTTTACAGCCTGGTTTGTGGTGTCAGCGATGTTATTTTCGCGCATATACTTGCAGGCACGTTGGAGTGCCGTCAGACGCTCGCCGGACAATGACCACGGGTTGTGGGCGATTCCATGATCAGTTGGAACATTCATGTCGGTTTCACCAGATCGAGGCTCTGTGGATGTCGCCGCCTCAGTAGTTGCAGTTTCAGTTGCAGGGCAATAAGACATGTTTCCAGCTATGTTAGCAAACTCCTCCATGTACTTGTTGAAGGCATCCATCCAGCCTATGGAGGTACGAGGCTGGGAATCTGGTTTACCTTGAGTGTTGGGCTCGGCGGATTGCCTGCGTTCGCGGCGCAGCTTCTTGTTTTCTTCGATAGCGCTCAAAGCAACGCTCTTCAGAAAACGACGGGACTTTTTAATCGTTGCCTTGAGGAGGGGTACCTGTGAAATATGTATAAAATTATTTAAACTTCTCGAATATTTTTTTATTTTGTAAAAAATATAGACAACCATTCTTTGCATGGATTCCATTCTTGTACTTGATACTTTGAGGATAATACAGGGTTTAAGTGGCTCAAGTAGAGGGATCAAACAGTTGCTTTACTTACCGACATTATAGGAAAAGGCACACGTACTACGCAGTGCTCTGAATGCTTCCCTGCAGTCTCACACTTGGCACAAAGGTCGTAGTTGTCACAGGAGATACATTTATAGCGATGGCCGATGACAGCTTGATCGCACCCATCGCAAGTTACCCCTCTATGAAGGCCGCCAGGAATTCCACCTAAAAGCGTAATATTTAATAAATACAATAGGTCTAGGATTTAATAAATACAAAACGCCGTTATATCCACAACTCTGTCCAAAATCAAGACCCTTCTAAAGTTTGGAAGTTTCTTCGAACACTAGGGGTTGGCAAATCACCTAACGACACACTTCCTAAAGATATAGATGTTGATTCCTTAAATCGACACTTCTCCTCGTCTTCCCAATTTGATGGGACAACTAAATCTAACACTCTGCAGGCTCTTTCTCAGTTACCAACCCCTGTGACTTCACCCTTTTTTCTAAGTCAGTTCTCCGATTGTGATGTTAGGAGAAGCGTCATGTCGATCACATCAAATGCAGTCGGCGGCGATGACAGCATAAATCGTAATATGCTGCTGCCCATTCTCGATGATGTTATTCACGTACTTGTCCACATCCTTAACCACTCCATTACCACCAGCACTTTCCCAAGCATTTGGAAAAATGCTCAGATTATTCCTCTCCCTAAAAAATCCAGACCCTCCTGTTTTTCCGATTTCCGACCTATTTCTATTCTCCCTTTTCTCTCTAAGGTGCTAGAGCGTCTGGTACACAATCAACTCAGCCGATTTCTCTCTAGCAACTCCCTCTTGAATCCTCTGCAATCTGGTTTCCGTCATGGTCACAGCACTATGACAGCCCTCACCAAAATTACGGATGACATTCGCCGGGGCATGGACGGTGGGCTGGTGACTGTATTGTCGTTGCTTGATTTTAGTAACGCTTTCAACAATGTCGACTTTGACATTCTTCTTGCTGTGCTTCGTTCTCTCAACATATCTCCAATGGTTACTGACTGGTTTCATAGTTATCTGTTTGGTCGCCGGCAACGCATCCGCCTTGATGATGAATTTTCATCTTGGTGCGATGTTACCGCTGGTGTTCCACAGGGCGGCGTACTTTCTCCTCTTCTTTTTGCAATTTTTATTAACTCTATATCCGAATCTTTGTCCAGTTCTTACCACCTATACGCTGATGATCTCCAGATTTACCAACAAGCTCCAATTTTAGGCCTTACGTCCGCTATTAACAATATAAATGATGATCTTTCGCGTATCCTTGCGTGGAGTAAAGCACATGGTCTTTTGGTGAACCCCAGAAAGACGCAAGTCATCGTTGTAGGCAGCTCAAGGACGATATCTAAGATTGATATAACGGCCTTATGCCCTATATATTTTGATGGTGTGTCAATTCCAATTAGTAAATCCGTCAAAAACCTGGGTCTGATTCTTGACAATGAGTTGTCCTGGGGTCCGCAATTGGCTGAACTTAGCCGAAAAATGTTCGCATCGGCTGGCTCACTGCGGCGACTGCGAAATTTCCTCCCGACCTCCACTAAGGTGACACTTGCCCAGTCCCTTTTGCTCCCCATTCTCGATTACGCCGACGCTTGCTATCCGGACCTCACTGAAGACCAATTAAACAAGCTTGAGCGCCTCCAAAATTTCAGCATCAGGTTCATATTTGGCCTTCGCAAATATGATCACGTTTCAGAATATCGCGCTAAACTCAAGTGGTTGCCCATTCGACTTCGCAGGAATACTCACATACTATCTCTCTTGTACAGTATATTGTTCTATCCTCCTATCCCTTCCTATCTCAAGGAGCGCTTTGAATTCCTTTCTGACTCTCACTCTCTCTCTTTGCGTTCCTCTGAAACACTCGTCTTAAAAGTTCCTGCCCACACTACCACTTTCTACGACAAATCTTTCACTGTACAAGCTACCCGTCTATGGAATGCTCTCCCCCTGGACATCAGACGTGCCAAATCACTTCCTATCTTTAAAAAACTGCTTCATCAGCATTATCTATCCTTGCAAAGTTAGATAACTTTATTCTATGTTTATGTAAGTTTATTATATTGTTTGTAGGTTATAAATGTAGGTATTATAGTATGTAGTGTAAGTATTATTTTATTTTTTATTGATATTTTTCGCGTGCCACCGTCTATTTTGTTCTTACATGTCCAGTCCATCCCAAGGTTGCCTGGAAGAGATCGCTCATAGCGATAAGGCCGCCTTTGTACTTCGTCTACTCTTAGCATTTATTTCTGTATTGTTATCTGTCTTTGTGTGGTACAATAAAGTATTATCTATCTATCTATCTATCTAGGTATACTTTGGGTCGGTGATCCACATGAGTAAGTTAGTATATTTTCCCATGCTGCATGATCGTAGGCAGACTCGAGAATCTATAAATATGGTTGTCAGACTTACCTTGGTTGGTACCTGATGTACCAGCGACTGCGGGTGATTCTCTGGCTTCGGATGGTTTTTGAGCTCTGGAATTATTTTCGCAACGAACTACCAGCTTAAGCACACCATCTTGGCCTTCCGATTGCATTGTCCTGACCTCGGCGTCAGAAGACATAAGCACCTCATCGCCGTCTTCATCTGTTGATAAAGCTACGCTAGAGTATTTACCAAGTTATCAATATTTAATTGTCAAGTTTTACAGAACTCCTAAGATGTTATTTGATAGATAGGAATGTTAAAGTAGGTAGGTAGGTACTTAGACCTAAGAGTTTGGATCCAACCACTTATAAACAAGATGGCGGACGGCCAAAAGCCAGCTTGTACAATAGAAACACATTCCAGGATGCGCGCGCAACTTATCTGCGTAACAACCAGCCAATCGCGTTCTGTTACGCAATACCCCATCCGTCCGCCATTTTATAATCAACACAAAATGGCGGAAGCTTGGAAAGGATTTGCGAACGGATCGAAGCGAAGGAACGAGTACTGGTTACGTTATTCAAATAAGGTTATCAACTTTCCGGGAAGCTAGATGGATTGTTTAGCGATCCCAACACACGAAATCATCCAACACGAACAGCATCCATCACTAGGTAGAACCTAGGGGGGGGGGGGGGGGGGGGGTCCCACCCTGCTGTTCTCCCCAGTGCACTAAAATGTTTAAACTGACAAAATATTAATTTCACATACCTTTCCAAGCGATGGAGAACTTCTGCGATTTCAGCTGATATATTTCGCGCACCATAGACTGCAGTGGTGCAAATTTATAGGATTCAATCTCCGACAGGTAAAATCGTCGCACTTCAGGCTTTGGGTCATTCCCGTAGTATAGATATGATTTATATGATGCGCCTGTCTCCATAGCTGCAAAATAATGACAAACTTAGGTTCTTGCTCCATGCTCGTTAATTTCACAAAGTAGGTAAACTTATTGAAATTACTTCGTTCGTAAATGCATATTTTCACATAGCGTTTAAACATTTTAAAATAGGATAGGACATATACACCCAACGATAAGACCGGTATAACAAAAAGAAAAAGAAAATACGTTAATTGAAATTGTAACTCTGTAAAAAAGTCTGTCATTGTTTAACCGTTCCCGGAACTGAATTTAAGAGTGCACCAGTGGCAAAGTGCAACAGCCAGGGTGGTTGTGAAGGAACTGATGCAATGGGAGGACGTCGCGCTTGCGCGGTGAGGCTGGAAGCTTCGCGAGCCCAGGTTCCTTTGTTCGAGCGCTGGGTCTAGATATCCTACGCAGACGCGATACTATTGATTTTAAAACGGCGGCTGTAAGGTAGAGGTACCTAGCTTTCTATGTAGCCTGTTATGTAAGAGTATCAAGTAGGTCATACAGAGTGGGAGGGGAAGATACAGTCGAACGGTTAAAATATCTTCTGACTGAGATTATGAGATTTTTACGTAAGAAAGGCGACCCGCGGTGGGAGAATTAATATATTAAAGAGTAGGCATACCTAACAGTGGGTGCAAATGGGCTTATATGATAATGTGATTGATGATGATAGATGATAGATGAATGAAATAATGAATATCTGTAAAGTATAAACAAGGTAGGCAAGGCTTATTTAATGGGAAAGAGCCACACTATCACAAAACAAAATACAAATAATATAAGCAGTTCAATGGCAAAGATAAATAAACACTAGATAAATCAGCGGCAACTAAAAACTCATAAAACCAACAGAAAATATCAATCACAAGCAATTCAAAAATATGATTCCAAAATTCGGCAGGAGCTGAAGATATAAAACAAACTGAAAAGATAAACAAAAACAAACCAAGCTTAGAAAATAAATAAATATGTCATAAAATTCCGACCTCGTGCAACAAGTACACGATTGTGAACTGCCAAGAAAACTTATGAACAAGAGAGGTAGGTACCTGCACCTAGGTACCTTAAAGGGTGAGAATGGCGCCCGAAAACTTAACGAGTTGTATTAATATAACGAATAGTAAATATGATACGAAGGATAACAATCAGAAATAAAGTCGTCTAAAAGTACCTACTACCATCATTATTTTCTTCTCGTTTAAGGTAAATTAATATAACTCTCAATATTGGGTCGTGGAAAATATTACTGCATTGCCGGAGGCTTGGGTCGGGAGGGGTTCCCATAGCAACCACCCCTCCTATAGAATGTTCTGGATTGGGGGATATTGCGCAACTGACGTGGGCGTCCCTACGCCATTACCGTGCCTCTCGCTCTGTTTAGTATTATTGGTAGGTACAGGTACGTAAATATATTCATACATTTTACATAGGTCAGAGAATCACGCATAATAAGTCCATGTACCTACCTAAATAACGTGGTATAACCACCAGATATACACTTCCCCTATTAAACAGTCCTGATGTTGCGGCCATTTCTGAAATAAGAGTCAATTTAATTTTAATTTATTATGTAAGTATTATTTGCTAGTAATAGTTACTAAAAATAATGTTGGGTATCACCGGTCATTGACAATACCGGTCATAAAACTATCGTACAAAATAGGTACTTCGTTTACGAGCCCTCACACATGCAAAAAGGAAGGAGTGATTGATCCCTCTTATGCTGAAATATCGGGATATGACTCCCCTCGAAGATTACCTATGTATGTGATCGATTTGTGCCGTTAAACTGACCGACTATTGGTACCTATACCTACCAACCTGCTGAGTGGTATTTAAGTGGCCCGCTATGTCGGGCAATGCCGGTCAAACCACTTTTGATTAAAATATCTATTGAGCCATTTGTTTTATAAAAAATCTCATATATGTTAGAACAATAGTAAAAATTATATCTTCTTAATAGTATTTCAACAAAAAGTAGATCTTTCAGCAGTTACAGCCGTATTAGTAAACTCCGAATAACGAGTGCGTAACTTTACTACACCGCTATTCCTCATTTTAGGTAGAAGTTGTATTAATAAACAGGGCACAAGGAAGGAATAGGCTATTCCCGAGGTTAATTTCGTCTCGGAGTCAATCTTTATTCCGACACGTTCAGGCAGGTTTCCTAGTTTGACAACCATACCTGTTAGTTTTGCCCCATAAATAAAGAGATGTTATTCCGGGTAAAAAGCCGCCGAGCTATTCTGTCGGTCTGCCGAGCCCCTCAACCATTGGTCCACTGCTAAACACAGGCCTCCGTCTGATAAGCGCTTATTGGCTTTTATCACATCAAAAAACACTTTCGTGTTGAATATTATTTTTTTAGAATGGCTTGAGCCTATACTCAAGCCATTTGTGCATAAGCCATTTGTAACATAACAAATAACGATCAAGAATTATTAACGTATGAAATAGTACTAATAAAAACTAAATAGCAATCAATAATTAATGAATTAGGTACGTGTGGTGGAACGGAACACTCCTAGGTTTGCGAATCCGCGTCACACTTTGCCGGATTTATTCGCAAAGCGCTCTCTCTCACTCATCCGACATTTAATCTAGGTATAGATAATAGATAGATACGCACCTTCTGGGGTTCTGTAGTGCTGAGCCCTGAGGGCCTGGGCCCAGTAGCCTTGAGCCGTTGCTCTCTGGCCCATGTAACCCAGAGCCGTGGCACCCTGAGCCCGGGCGCCCTGACCCGTGGCGCCTTGAGCCGTTGCTCTCTGGCCCATGTAACCCAGAGCCGTGGCACCCTGAGCCCGGGCGCCCTGACCCGTGGCGCCTTGAGCCGTTGCTCTCTGGCCCATGTAACTCAGAGCCGTTGCTCCCTGGCCCATGTAATCCGGAGCCGTTGCTCTCTGGGTTATGTAACCCAGAATCGAGGCTGTCTGAGTCTGGACTCTCCGAGACGTGGCATCCAGAGCCGGGGCACCTTGAGCCGTGACGCGCTGAGCCGTGGCACCCTGAGCTGTGGCGCCTTGAACCGTGGCGCCCTGAACCGTGGCACCCTGAGCCGGGGCACCTTGAGCCGTGACGCCCTGAGCCGTGGCACCCTGAGCCGTGGCGCCCTGAACCGTGGCGCCCTGAACCGTGGCGCCCTGAGCCGTGGCGCCCTGAACCGTGGCGCCCTGAACCGTGGCGCCCTGAGTCGTGGTTCCCTGAGACGTGGCGCCCTGAACCGTGGCGCCCTGAACCGTGGCGCCCTGAGTCGTGGTTCCCTGAGACGTGGCGCCCTGAGCCATGGCATCCTGAGCAGTGGCGGCGCCTTGGTTCAAGGAGTAGTGAGCTGTGTTGCAGTTACAATATTGGCAACGTTCTATATTCGAAGTACGCATCCTCGCGTTTGATGCAGAGCTATTGGGATTTCCGTTCATAAGGAGAAGAATATCTCTTGTATACGTGTCCCAGGCATCCGCCGCAAGCTTATCCCAAAGCATCCTGTCGGACGGTGTCATCACGTTCCAATATTCAGCACTCTGCTTGTGGGCTTCCAGGTTATCTAGTCCAGGATTGTGTTGCTTTATGTGTTGAATAAAAAAATCATAGCCGCCAAGAAAAGGCAGCTTCGGTCTGAGCGGGGGCGGGGCCATCGGCGGGGCCGCTGGGGTCGGTGCTGACATCCTGATCTTTCTGGTTCTGGTGGCAAATACATCAATAACTTACCTTGTGTGGGTGGTGTGGTGGTTCGATTTACAACGAAAGAAAAGAAATATTAAAGTACATTAAAAGGGAATTCGAAGTTCGGCGATATTTGGAATCTTAGAATTTTTAGTTTTGGGTGAGAATATTCTTTTATCTAGCAATAATTACAAGGAATTTAATTATTTTTCTAGCAAAATTAAAGTAGTGACAAGATAACACATGAGACAGAGTTCATCAAAAAATTAAGCAGTGACCCAAAACGGCCAAAGTTAGAACGTGACAATTAGACAGCTTTTTCCACTTACTAATTGTTTTATTTAATACTAGCTGTACCCGCGACTTCGTTCGCGATTGACATACCTGGCGACTAATTAGGTTCACATTTAACCACAGTTTCTCTCATGTTATGAAACGCCGTGCAAAAAAACTTCGATGCCCAGAATTGGACCTGTTATAACATAAGTATCTTTATTTAGGTACCTAGTTAAATTGTGTATAAATCGTGTAGAGTCTACGGGAGATAGTATGTTGTCATCTTCAATCCCATAGAATGAGCTCAAATCATGCCAAGTTTCATTTGAATTCATTCAGTAGCATATTTTTACTTTCATCCACCCTCCCAAGGGAACAGCACTGATTCCGGGATAAATTGTGTTGCTCATTTGAATACATTCTGTACTTTCGGCGTGATGCGCGACCCAGGAATTAAACTTGTATCCCCCTCCACGAGGAACCTTACTGAATTCCGGTATAAAATGTATCTTTCCCCGTAGTATGAACTCAAATCGTGCCGACTTCCATTCGAATTCATTCAGTAGTTCCGTCGTGATGCGCGGTTAAAGAATTTTACCTTTTCCTCTCTCCCAGGGGAACCTTACTGTATTCCAAGATAACATGTATTCCATGTCCTTCCTTGTAGTATGAACTCAAATCGTGCCAGGTTTAACTCATTCCGCTGACTGAATTCCGGGATCAAATGTATCCCATGTCCTTCCTTGTAGTATGAAATCAAATCATGCAAGGTTTCATTCCAATTCATTCAGCAATTTCGGCGTCATGCGCGGTGAAGAAATTTTACTTTCATCCCCTCTCCCAGGGGAACCTGATTGAATTCCGGGATAAAAAGTATCCTATGTCCTTCCTCGTAGTATGACCAAAAAACATGCCGAGTTTCATTTCAATACCTTCAGTAGTTTCGACGTGATGCGCGTTTAAGAAACAGACAGACAGACAGACAGACATGAATGAAAAAAATTACAGTTTCGGCTTCAGTTTCGATAACAGAGTGCCCTCCAAAAAAAATTTTCAAAATATCTTCAATGTACAGAATTGGACCTGTTACAGTTTTATTATAAGTATAGATATAGATTATTTCAGTCAGCCTGTTAGCATTCCCATGCAACGAGTCAATACTGCAAGCATTCTGGGCAATCTGCCTTCTGGTGACGGTTATTAATTTTATTCGTGACCGTGCTTAGATTTTTATTAAATAGATATGAGCGTAATATACTAGTTTTAATTGTTTGATTGTCAATGTAGTGGCAGTAAATATATGGTAAAAAGTTTTTTTTTTAATAATGGAGAATAACCTAACGTCGGCTACCACTGTTTTTTTTTTCAAAGTTATCGCGTACGATAAAATTTGTAAGCGGGAGTCTGCTAGTGATGGACCTCTATTACGAATTGTGAAAAAGACTGTTACACAAATTCTAATACAGAAACATGGACCCTCGGGCTCAGAAGCGAATGCTCTACGTTCACCGAAAAGAGGAAGGAAAGCCAAGAAATGATGTTGATAATTGTGATGCCACAAAGTCGAAAAGTCGTAAAGAAGGCTTATTTTCTGACGGTAAGTCGTCACTGACCAAGATTTTAAAATCGATTGGCATCAGATGTAAAAAATCCGACAAGCGAAAAATCCTGACAGAACGCTACCATATTATTTTAAAGAGTGACATTTTTACTACATGTAAATAAAATCATCATCATCATCATCAGCCTGTCCACTCACGCTCATCCACTGTTGGACATAGGCCTCACCAAATGAGCGCCATAGCGCCCTGTCTTCACCTTGCCGCATCCAGCATCTGCCTGCAGTCTTTCGCAGATCGTCATCCCACCTGGCCGGAGGGCGTCCTACACTACGTTTGCCGAGTCGTGGTCTTCACTCAAGAACACGTTTGCCCCAGCGGTTGTCGGTTCTTCGCGAGATATGTCGTAAATAAAATCATACATTGGGACAATGTTGTATTTTTTTTTCACCCCACATAAAAGACTTCGTCTCTGAGCGACCACATCGCATTTGAAAATTTGGAAGTAGTTTTAAACCCGAAACACTTCGATAGCGCGCTCTGGTGGCGACGACGGTTAGTTAAATTCGAGTATTATTTAGTTTGTAGACATTTTTTGTTTTTTATGCTGGACAATTCACACAGCATTATCTAGCCCCAAGCTAAGCAGAGCTTGTGTTATGGGTACTAGATAACTGATATACATAATACAATACACTACAAAGATAGATATTTTTTATTATACATAGAAAACACTCAGACCAACGGAACAAATTTCTGCAGATCGTACACAAATTTGTTCTGAGGCGGGATTCGAACCCGCAACCTCCTGCGTCGCAGGCGGACCTTCGCCCGCTGCGCCACGGAGGTCGTCAAATGTATAATGTAATGTATATTATGTATGAACCACGAAATACGAAGTTTCGGTTGACGGTTCGTGTGCTTGGTGTCTTTTATTCTATATGCATGTAAATCGTGTGATGTGGGTAACCTAACTTTCTATGTTATTTATTATTCATATAGCTTAGCAATATATACGTGAGGTTATAATCAAATTTACAATAGTTGTCATATTCATACGTGATTCTTTCTTCCGCATTGTCTTCTTAAACTTTAATAAATATAACCAGTTGCGAATTATCATTGTTGGGAGTTGTCATTTACCGGTACCTCGGAACGAACTTCGCACGAAACAAACAACCATACTGAACGTGCAAACGTGCATCGCTTCGGACGCGTCACTAAAATGACACCTTTTTGGGTTCGAATCGGATCAGTTAAACTTCGTTTTATGCGATCCGCAATCCGTCAACTTTGTATTTTGTTTTTCAAACAAAAGTAGACCTCTTGTCTGAGCCTATTGCCATGGAAACCATAAGGGTACCAGCGATTGTGAAAATTTTCATGTGATGATGTTCAAGGCTAGGTGCCTGATATGGTGGTAATACAGATTGTTGACCTGTCTGTCTCCTTCACGAAATCATAAAAAGGTCTGGGTGTTTTCTATGTATAATAAAAAATATCTATCTATGTACTGTATTGTATTAAGTATATCAGTTATCTAGTACCCATAACACAAGCTCTGCTTAGCTTGGGGCTAGATAATGCTGTGTGAATTGTCCAGCATTATTTAGGGTTATTCAATTCTTTGTAAACGTATTATTATTATATTACGCATAAAATTTTATCCAATTGTTTTGAATTTAAAAACGTTTTTGATACTTAAATTATTATGTTACACACACACAATTCATGTTTTTTCAGTCATTTTCATGTAATTTGGTAATCCTAACTATAATATTATTCATTAATTAATCAAA
The DNA here is from genome assembly GCA_949316285.1 of Eupithecia subumbrata. Taxonomy (NCBI): domain Eukaryota; kingdom Metazoa; phylum Arthropoda; class Insecta; order Lepidoptera; family Geometridae; genus Eupithecia; species Eupithecia subumbrata. The sequence goes on along the minus strand of OX438644.1, from coordinate 24,394,109 downwards.
ATATCGCCGGTTCAAATTTACTCTGGTATTTTAGAATATTAAGTACCTATACGCGTTTTCATTGAAAACGTAAAAAGTCAGTAATTATGATTTCGTATTTTTTTGGGTTGTGTTGTTTGTGTTGCTTCCTAGTACCTACGCTTGTACTACGATACTCTAGCGACACCGGTATCGCTTTACGTTTGTATGGAAAGCGACAGAATAGCGATGATTTTACTTCTACTGTGGAGGAGGTGGTGAACGACCTGTATTGCCACCTTATTTGGCATTTGGTATAGGCGCAAACGGACCACCGACCACACCCCGGTGGCGAGCGACAAGCTGTTTACACGCTTTTTCATACATTTTGCATGAACTCGCCGCACACGCGTCGCCGGGGCGGCGCACAGTGGTTCGAATGTATGGAAGGGGTCGGACATAGGAATATATTTTTTTTTTTTGTCAAAATATGAAAATGAATTGATGCTATCGTGTTCTACTAATGATTCTCTATTAATGTCTTTCTCACCATTTTTGCTGTTAGTGCCACGTTTATTGAATAAATTGAGAAAACGTTGCTTTTTTTCATTGTTTTGTATGGAAACGAATATTAGAAAATTCATATCTTCACATTGCCGTATGTTTTTGGGATGCGGTTTTTTTTATATTTATCTACTCGTACATAGCTTCAATAACTACCTTGACACATGGCACGCGCAACGCACAACAGAAAAGATATAGGGTGTTATATTTTAAGTAACGAAATCATAACATTTTGGTACTGATTTTCGAAATCTACTCATACACATGAGTAGACATGAGTAGATTACGAAAATCAGTACCAACTTCAATTACCTACAGACAGATGGCGTGTGCGATGCATAACAGCAAGGCTACCAGGCTATTAAGCACATAACGTAACGCGCGTTATCAGCATTATTACACACGAAAAGGCGTTATTCTCTTCTCTCTCAAAGAAAATAACACATTTTTTGCGTTATTCACGCTAAAATTAACTTGATAACGCGAGTTACGTCATGTTGTAAATACCTCGGTAGCCTTGCAGAACAAGATAAAGGGTGTTATATTTTTAAGAGAAGAGAATAACGCCTTTTCACGTGTAATAATGCTGATAACGCGCGTTACGTAATGTGCTTAATAGCCTGGTAGCTTTGCTGTTACGTATCGCACACGCCATCTGTCTGTAGGTAATTGAAGTTGGTACTGATTTTCGAAATCTACTCATACACATGATGAATGTTATGATTTCGTTACTTAAAATATAACACCCTATATCTTTTCTGTTGTGCGTTGCGCGTGCCATGTGTCAAGGTAGTTATTGAAGCTATGTACGAGTAGATAAATATAAAAAAAACCGCATCCCAAAAACATACGGCAATGTGAAGATATGAATTTTCTAATATTCGTTTCCATACAAAACAATGAAAAAAAGCAACGTTTTCTCAATTTATTCAATAAACGTGGCACTTACAGCAAAAATGGTGAGAGAGACATTAATAGAGAATCATTAGTAGAACACGATAGCATCAATTAATTTTCATATTTTGACAAAAAAAAAATTATGTTCCTATGTCCGACCCCTTCCATACATTCGAACCACTGTGCGGCGGCGGCGGCACCCACTCGCTACAGAGCAGCAGTGTCAGTGAATGGCCACTTGACGCCGCCGCGCCCCACGTAAGGGCTCATATATACGGACGGCACGTTGCTGACGACGGCAATTTTTGCGAGATCAGAAATGCGAGATTACACATGCGAGATCGGCGGGATTTGTTGGACTGAAAAAAATATGGATATCCTAGAAAAAAATACACGAAAGGCCTTCTGGATACATATTTATTCGTGCAGGCCTTATTTTTGGCCAAAAAGCCTTTGGCAATGGAATCACTAGTAAAATGAACTCAGACTAAACTGAATAAACGTAATTTTAGATTATACTCCGTCCACGCATTTATTTTCTTTCGTTTATTTCTTTCTTAGTAAAACGAAATTTCATCAATAAAAAAAAACACATTAGAATTTTTATTCACGTTAAACCGAAAGTGATCAACGTCTAGTTACGCTATATAGAAGATAGGTACCCCTCGAGTCCACGCATTTGATCATACGTTGAAAAAGAGGAAAAGATACGATTTTTCCAGTCCCACAAATCACGCGGATCCGCGGGATTGATGTCTTCGATCCCGCAGGTTTACGGGGTTGAGATTTTAATGCGGGATTGAATTCCCTACTAGCCATGACCCACGTTGCCTAAAACTAAATACGCTACTGCCCGCCCCCGCCCACCCTCACTCAGTAAAACGCTTGGCGTCCTACGCATCACACGCACGTATATAATGTGGACGCTTCCGAACACCACCGATGGCTGTCGGCGCTTCTGCGATTGCTGCAATTGTGGCGGTAGCGCGCGACAGCCAACGGCACCGGTGGCATGGCGGTGGCCGGTGCGGTGGTCTGTTTGCGGCAAGCCTAATATACGTTTTACGGCGCACATATAAATTCCTCAAAAATGAAACTGGGATCACCTCAAAATCATATTTTAAATAACCATCAAAATCTATTAAGAATTGGCGAAGCTATTGATAAAATTGTTGTAGCTAGTCGAGTTTTTTGTGTTGTTTTTTAAGCTTGACGAAATACGAGTACTAATCCTTCGAGAATGAAATTTTTATGGGGATCGGATCGGGATTATCTCTAAATATAAAAGAGAAAACTGACTCATCAAGAGATCTCTGAAACTACAAGGGCTACGAAGCTGAAATTTTGCATGGAGGTTCCTTTCAGGACGTAGGCACCCGCTAAAAACGGATGTTTGGAAATTCGTATTCTAATATTCTCGAAGGTCAAAGGTCATTTTTATAATAACTTCAGAACCTGTTAACTGTTAACTGTTGGCTCTTCAAAATTTGTAGCGTAGAAAGATGACTGGCAAATAAACAGACACGTGTTTCAGGGTTTTTTGTATTTCACTCCCTAAAGGTCAATAGTGTGGAGTCAAAGTTAGGCGACTCACCGACATAAATATCACGAAATCTAAGGAACTAGAAGAGATACGAAGCTGAAAATTTTCATGGAGGTTTATATTAAGACGTAGGCCTAGGCAGGCACCCGTTAAAAACGGAATTTTCGGAATTCGTATTTTAAGGGAGTAAAAGGTCATTTTTATAATAACTTTTAGAAATTAGGCACTCGCTTTTTTTACAAAGCATTAATAGAAGGATGAAATGGGATTTATAGGTTTACTCATAATAACTTTATAATTGTAAAGGATTGGTTGTAAAACTTAGGCGTTGATGATTTACATGGAAACCAACATAACTTGGGGTATAAAATTACTAAAGTCCACGCGAATGGAATCGCCTCGGGTCAGCTAGTTCTCTATACAATAGTGAACGAATCAGCAGAGACGTCAAGTAACATTTAAAAAAACAGAGCCAAATTGAGGACCTTTTTTGAAGTCTGTTAAAAGTTGTTGCAAAACTTGATTCTCAACCTAGAAAAATCAACATGCTTATTATCCATTCACTTCAAAAGATTCAGGTGAAGGGAATCATTTAACACTGTTTAATATTTGACTATAATAATTAGGTAGGTAGGTCTAAGTAGTTAGGACACAAGTCAAATTTAAAATTTTACGGAATTCCTTTTTCAATAAATACAATTAAAATAAATTAAAATAAAGTCCCAACCACTGGGAAATGAGTCCTTGAGTGGAGAACGCGACTCGGCAAACGTAGTTTAAGATGACCAGTAGGCCTAGCACGGCGATAGTTGTCTGGGGTAGAATAGAGAAGAATGACATCGCATTGTCATACATTGCGTAAATCATTGAAGTTGAAGGAATGAGTTTCGTACATATTACGCATTCGATGACGATGTGACATAATTTTTCTTTATTCTACCCTAGACAACAAATCCGTGCTAGATACCCTGGTGGGATGACGACCTGCGAAAGACTGCAGTCAGATGCTGGATGCGGCAAGCTGAAGACAGGGCGGTATGGCAATCATTTTGGCAGGATAGGTCTATGTCCTCTCACTTTACTGGTTTTATTTTTTACTTATTTGAATGAGGATCGCAACCGTTTGAAAATCATAATATTTTCGATGGTTTATTGTAGTTAAACAAACATTTCACCTTACTGCCAAGCTAAGATACCTGTCAAATGTAGCCTAGTAGTAATAGCTTGTCTCTAATCACATTTTTAAGGTTCTAACGAAAGATATTTCTCATTTTAATAAAATTGTTTTCATGGAGTTTTTAGGTGTCGTACTTCTTCCAGTACTCAAATATTGAAATAATTAAGTATTAGAATGTAACACTTATTCAGGACCTTGGGGAGTAAGCTGGATTCATGATATCTTAATATTTTTTAAGCATTTTTGTCACAGGGTATATTTTGGAACAGCATTTGGGGCTGATTGGATTGGACGGGGCAGTAAGGGGAGGTACCTTAACTGGGGCGGTGGTGTAGAAAACTAATCTTAATTTTCCTGTATTTTCAGGCATTAAAAAATATTTTTGAGTAAAATGCCAATTTTCTTGCTAACTGAACATTTATTGAAAATCTGAGAATGGGGATGAAAGCTTCTCTAAAAAATATGAAGTCTCCTACGACCATTTTCCTACAGCTGCATTGGTTAAGCTTTCTGCCCCGTTCAAAAAATCCACGCAGTATAGGTATTCCGCTGTGTTTGTAGGTATTTATAAATAAATAACACTGGATAATCCACATAGCATCATCTAGCCCCCAATCAAAGCTATTTTATGTATGCATTGATAAAGAGCAAATTAATGTAGTATAGTACAACATACAACAAACTGCCTACATCTGACTTTCTAAATGAGTACAAACTCAGAGTACCTACCTATTCAAGTCGCGAGTGAAACAGTTTCTTCCTGTAAATCCATTCGTTTGATGAACTCGAACCCGCAAGCTTGAGGTATTAGATTCTCTAATTAAATAATCCATTTGCATCTTTGACGGCTTATTATTAAACACGCAATGGCTCAAAACTGTTAAAACTCTATAACAGTAAAAGCTCCAGCGTCTGCTAAAGGGAGGCAGGTGAGTTTGGTGCATGGGGGTGATTTCTCCCCCAGCAAACACCTTCCCCATCCTCCATGCATCCCCGTCCTCCTCCGACTAACTAACTCCCACAGGATTGGTCAACACCATTTTTCATTACGAATCAGCACTATATTTTTGTCGCGTCGTCATTCGTCATAGTAATTGTTGGTGTGGTCACCTCAGAAATACCTATCCAACGATGTTCAAACGTAGCTATTAGATTGGGGTAGGGTAGGTATGCTATACCAAAAGCACTCTCATTCGCTACAACAATCTTTACTAATTACAACTAACTAAACACAGAATTATATTATTTGCTTTCTGACAAAGAATGGATACACCGCAATCAGCTTGCATAATGCGTTGGTCGACAGACTCAGGACGCGCACTAAACCTTTAAATCCAAGAATCTAATTTCCAGACACAATTTGATTGATTGCTGCACAAAATTAGATTAACAAAATACTGATGTGTGTCTGATAAGTATGGCAATCCATGCTGCACCCCAACTCTCCCCAACCCCTTTCAACAGACCATGCAGACGGCAGCCATTGCTGGTATCTAATAATAGCATCAAGTTATTGATTTTGACTCCTCTATGGTGCTTTATGACATTAAATTGAATGCTTGTGATGAACATCAAAATTTTGAAAATAATTTTGAGAAGTTTTTGACTACCTACTTCCTGTGCTGCTTCTAGTCTATGAGCCTAGTTGGCTGAGTAGGACTTCGAAAAGAGGAGGAGGTTATAATGGTCGGCCGTATGTTTTTTTTTATTTATTTAAATGTTCTTCGATTTCTCCGTGAATTGAGGACCCATTTTAGAAAATTCCTTCGCCATTGTATACTTATTGATCCCGAGGTGGTCCCAAAAAAAAAATCTGAGGGATTAGTATTTCTCCTGCAAAAGTTTTAAACAACCTTTGGAAGTTGGTTTGTAGTTTTTTCAAAACAATCAAATAATTATTGTTTAGACAGTTGTAGGTTTGAGCTTGTGAGCATGTTTTTTTTTATTAATTGGACACTGAAAGACATCAAAAAGGCCATGAGTAGCACCTGTCACAGATTAGGGCAGGACCAAAGGCATTATTATTTTATAAGGTGATGTGGAACAAATCACTTTTCAAACATGTATCAGACATAATCGCTCTTATTTGTTAAATAAATAATGAATTCTTTACAATTTCAAATTATTTCATATAGAATATGAAACTGTACCATTCTCATAATAGTACTTCATCTCATGTTATATCTTGTCAGAAAAAAATGCTGTCCAAAAACATTGCCTTTTTCAATACTTTCCATCTGACTTGATTTACAGGTGACTGACAATGCTGAGATTAAAATACTTGAATCGGCCATTTGCATTTTGGTGCTGTGTGAGATTAAAATACATGAATCGGCCATTTGCATTTTGGTGCTGTGTGAGATTAAAATACATGAATCGGCCATTTGCATTTTGGTGCTGTGTGGAGGCAAGAGCCTTTTTCTGGAATTGATTTCTTCTTGATTTGAGATGATGATCTTTTTGATTTTGACTGGATCGATTTTGTCAAGCCATAATACCTCTCACACGTGGCTAGCACAACAATTATAATTACTATGATTTTCCCACAAATCTCATGAATTGGTACATGATAGGTAATACAAAGATATTACTTTTAAATCCATCATGGTTATTAACACTAAAGTCATAAATAACGTGATCATGGCGCATGAAACTGTGCCGAAATATTGGAAAACTCAAAATTCAAATCATGGTAAATATCCCATTATTTATGACTTTAATACAAAGATATTGTTTTCGAGTTGCTGCCGACCGCATGTTACAATATGGATTCATTTACAATTTCCAAATATGAGGGATTCTTTTCATACACTTTAGAAAAATATGTTTTTTTTGTAGTTTTTGAGCTGTGTGAGTCATAGCACCATATTCCTACACATAACATTTACCCATTAGTATAAAAAAACTCATGACTGGTGAAATGAGACCTAATATCACTCAAAATTAAATTAACCAAGGAAGATGTGTGCCAAATGTCGAAAGATTCTTCGGAAAGAGGCAGATAATACTGAAGATTGAACACTTAATTGTCTAAATAGCATTACCTATGTTTATATTATACAGAAACAGAACTATAAAGAGAAGTGCATCTTAGTCACCCACCATATGAATTAAAATAACATAATTTATTAAACTACAACAAACTGAGAGGATGAGGGTGTATTAAGTTTATTTACACAACATAACAGGTGGGCCATCAGCTTATCCTATCAATTAGCATTCAGTAGTAGTGTAAAAAATCTATTTAATTCTGTTCAAGGTATGTATCTCGCACCACAGACTCGAGACTGCATCCACGGAGAATGCCATGAAATATGCTGTGATACACTGCATGGCCACATAGGTAGCCAGACAAACGATGGTATTGAAGAATCTTCAACCCTGAAAAGGCATCAAACCCAACCACACTTACAGAAAAGCTGAAATGTAGATGACCATCACAAAGTCCTGCTCCAGTACTTCAGCGAGTTGGGCTAGTAACGACCTGGTTAAGCTAGGGGACAATGGGCAATACCTACACTTCCATGTGAGATACAACTTCATGAAGACAGCATGAGGCAATGATTTGGTATTAGATGCTTCAATTATTTTAGCCAGTGAAGTGGTTCTTTTGGGATGGACCAAACGACGCAAAACAGTTTAAAAAATAAGATGCAGGCATGCAAAGGCCATGAAAGCCCACGAAGAAATTTCAAAACAACCTGCATGATTCGACCTTATTGTATTTCATGATAGTGTCTCAATAAATAAAACTTAAAAACACCGTAAGTATTTTACAACCCCTACAGCGATTTCTATTGTTGGCTGCCATTTTGATCTTGTAGAACCCAGAACTCCGCGGATCGTAAATTATTTGCTTGAAAGAGTTTACCATGATTCGAAAGATTATGAACAGTCCTGTGTAGAAATAATATGTAAAAAACTTACCAGTGGCTTCTAAATCTGGTTTGGCAGAAAATTATAACTCGTTCGTACTTCCAACAACTCCCAAGCACAAAGAGAGAGACTCGTCGACCGTCGTAAGTAGGTTCTACTGTACTGGTGCGCGCGCAGCTTTCCGTTTTATGATATTATGTTTACGTGAAGTCTAGAATGTTACCGTGAGCTGTGTGTGACTCACCCACAACGCGATCGATTTTTAAGTTGAAAGGAAGCTGCTTTGTTGTGCAATACGAGCAAACAAAACAACCAAGCTTGTTCCAGTGTTTCCAACTGTACCATCATCCCAGTAGCTAGATCTTTTGCAGAAAGTGGCCAGATCACCAGTGTGACCAGATTCAGTACAGCCGGTTTTTCACTATGGGGATATAATACAGGGTGTAAGGGTAAACAGTCTTATCCTTGAAACCAGAAGTTCAGAATCATGAGCAGAGTCCAAAACCGATGAAAAAACTAAACTTTTTTTTACTTAATTTTGAAAAAATTATCCTCATACATTATAAAAGCATTTCACCCTACATTTATACCTACACCGCCTGCTTTGTCGGTTTTAAACAAAGACCCGCTCGCGCGCCGACTTAAAGGCGCCGCCTACCTACATACCTACGCCGCGTCCGCGCCGCTCGCCTGCTTTGTCGGCGCGCTCGTCAGTCGCGGCCCGTCTGCTAGTTAGTGAGCACGTCACGACGCGTTCCGTGCTAATTTGTGATGTGCCGATTTGTTCGCGTATTGTGTTAAGTAGAGAAGTGACGATGTCGTTCACAAATGAACAGTGGACTGAAATGGTGCGACTTTATGCCATCGCTGGTGACAACATGAACTTGGCTCGTACGATGTACGCAGAGCGGTTCCCAGAACAACGTGTGCCAAGCCGGGAAACGATCCTAGCGGCTACACAAAGGCTACGTGCCTACGGCCAGTTCACCGTGCCTAGTCATGCACAAGGTAAAAGCCAAAAGTACCTACTTACGTTAGCCTACTTACTGGCAAATGTGTTAGAGTAGCTATTTTTGCCTGTCCTAAGCCAGGAAAAGTATGAAGGGAAAGTTCCATCACAAGTTGTAGGTACCTACAATTCGAGTGGTTCGATACCTACACCACCGGCCGGCTACAGGCGAGAGCGGGCGGCGCGGCGTGATAAGGTCACTAGGGTGTCCATGAAATCACGTAGGATAGCAGAGAAATGAATTATGAAATTCCATCGAAACTAATTGACTTTTATTTTTAAAAATAACTTGTATCGTCTTATTTTAGGGGTGTACATACGTGGTTTCAAGGATAAGACTGTTTACCCTAACACCCTGTATAATGTTACATGTTGAGCTATATATTACATCCCGCGATTGCTGTTCACACTGTAAGATATATATTTTGGGACACACATGATCAGTTGACGCGGCCGCACACGAACGCCAACATTCAAACTGAGGGCGAGGCAGGGGGAGGCGCGGTGTCCGGAGACGTGAGGAATATACACCTTCAAACGACGATTAGTACATTTAGTACCTCGCTCACCAACATTTTTGAGTCATACAAATCACCTATTGTACCTTTATCAAGCTAAATAAATTACATCTAGGTATTATTGCAAATATTATAGTCCAGATAAATTCGATGCGAAATATTCGTAAACAAACCACCTATTACACCTTAGGTAACCTAAAATTTGATTTACCGTCTTCGTTCGTGGTCGTGTTTTTTGTACGCAATGGACGTAGTGTTTTTTATGCTAGCAACTTACCAAAATAAGTAAGCTACACAGTTGGATATATATGATACCCTAGACAAATGTGACGGCTTTGAGAACTTTAAAATTTTGCAGCATCACAGATATTATAATACTATACTAGTAGGCAGCATTATAATGTTAGAACGTATACCTCGACCAAGCTAAGTTTGCACCTCGCTGGAATGCGGCGCCCCGCCCGCGAGGTGCAAACTTAGCTTGGTCGAGTTGTAAAGAACGAATTATATCTCCATCTCTTTTGCACTACAGTGGAGTATCGCTGTATGTCTTTGTTTTTCCTATTCTGTGTTTGTTTTGCAATTCAGTCGGTCAGGTCACACACAGAGGAATAGTGAACTAAAGGAAACATGTACTAGTATGATACTACTGAACTAGAGATCAAAATGCATATCTCCGTCTCTTTTAGTACCGCGGATTTATGCGCTGTCTATCTTTGTCCTTCGTTAATTATTCCAAATAGTTCTTTTTCTTCATGTTATCAGATTTTAAACTTTATGACATAGAAAATAGGGTATTTTTAGTATAGTGGTTCCGAGATTTCGTGACTGAAGAGCAAATCAACTAGAGAACTACTAGGAACGAGTTATGCTGAATAGTTCATACTCGTTCTCTAGTGGGAACTAATTCATTTTAGTTCATTATTCCTGAACTACACAAGACTAGTGGGGAGGCTTTAGTCCATGAGATCTAGCTACTGAGATGATGGTACAGTTGGCAACACTGATGTAAATTTCATGAGATGAGCTTCGCAATGTCACGCAATGTGTCATTTAGTTATATGTTGTCGTCATTTTAAGGGCATATTTGATTTTCAATTTCTTTCTTTAAATGCGCGAGATATTTTCGTGGCAGAATTGTGTCGACCAGACCAGACTCGTAGAGTAGAATTGTATAGAGTATAATGTTCCTTGAGAATTGTTCTGTGGACCAGACGCAGAGCCATTAACCAAGAATTGAGATATTTTCTATACCTAATTTTATTTAATTTTATCTGCGTTCTACAGGATTTAAACTTTTTAGCGGGAAAGTCTTCGCCAGAAATCTTAAACCATTTTAAAAATATTATCCATGCGCGAACCCATGATAAATCTGTGGATAAACTAACTTAGGTTCAATGCACAGGATGTGATATGGATGCTAACAAATAAATAATACCTACCTATTAAATAAATAAGTAATGCTGGACAATCCACACACCATTATCTAGCCCCGCTAAGCAGAGCTTGTGTTATGGGTGGGTACTAGTATTTTACTAGATAACTGATAAGTATACAATACATTATATGATAGATATTTTATAGTAAATGTAGGTACCTACTAGACATGTGCGCCGATGCTCATTTGACCGGCGGCGGCGTCTGGCGTCCAATTTGTCGGCGGCGGCGGCGTCATCGGCGTAATCGGCGTGGATGTGAAATTAAGTAAAAGACGCCTTAATCCTTATTAAACTTTTTATTCATTAATTATATGACAGACTTACCTATTTGTCTTAAAACAATTATAAAATCAAAATTTCAATAACAAATAAACCTCTATGGCAACAATCAAATCACATATTAATATTACAAAAAAGCAGGGAAAAGACAAAGTTATTTTTAGATGACGAATAGAGGGTTTTCACTAGGGTTGGCACTTTTTTTTTCGAGCAAATAGAGTACATTTACCTGGTACGGGGGTTAAAAAAAAGTACGCCATGTAAAAATTGAGTATACCTACGTACTAATTTATTTTCATGTATTTTAAAATTAAGAGCAGTTTACCAAAACGACAAACAAATAAACCTAAAAGATATTACGGCGAGCGATGCGAGCCGCGAAAATTTCGTTTACTAAGTAAAATAAATAAATTTCGTTTCCATACTATTTACTTGTCTACATTGACTTTTTCAATGTCTCTTTCTTTCAGGAACAAACTCATATGTATGAGCCGTTTCGATAGGCGTTATGGTCCGTAAAATTTCCGCAGGTATAAAAAAATATCTGAAACGGAGCAAAAAGATCAGCAACACTGGTCGCATCGAAAATAAATAAAGTTGATTATTTCCATGTGATGTTTTATCTTGCGTTCAAACGCAATGCGTATTGTAGAATAACACGATGCGATCTGTTACACTCAAAAACTTCAACTTTAACGTTTAGTACAGTGAACATTAAAATAAAAACTTGAAAAGCCAAATTAAGTATTTTGGCGTACTTTATTATGGTCATAAAGTATAAAGTACGTAAGCCCGAAATAAAGTACAATACTTTATTATATAGTACGGGTGGCAACCCTAGTTTTCACAGCAAAATGTTTGATTTCGATCTTTTGTATCGAACTCCGATCTATGTCGTTGTCTGACATAGTGCACAGTTTGTCATTTAAAAACAGATAGGTACCCTCCGAAACCTCCGAAAACTTTAAATTCTCACTAGTTGTGTGCCAGACTGACAAGTGAAAAGAGAAATGCAAATGGCGCCGACGAAACTGGAGGCAAACAGTGTTGCCAGATAGCGAAATAAAAAAATACTACTTTTTGCAAATAAAATATAAGAAATTTGTTAAATAAAGTGATTTATTTAATGTAGAATATTGTTTGTTTGTAGACGCCGATGACGCCGATGAAAAATTCGGCGGCGTCGGCGTGGCTAAAATGATCGGCGGCGTGCGCCACGCCGATCGGCGCACACGTCTAGTACCTACCTAGAAAACATCCAGAACAAACATTTGTCCCGAGGCGAGAATCGAACCCGCAACCTCCTGCGTCGCAGACGGACCTTCACCCGCTGCGCCACAGAGGTCGAAAAAAAATATGGATGCTAACGCAATGGTACCTACAATACAATGGACATGATCTAAGAAAACCATTGAACTACTAATAATAATGTCCTCTTAGCCGAATTTCGACTACGGCGGCCAGTCTCTCGGAGACTAGCCAGATGCGCAGGACATATTATAGTGCACAAGTGTGTGCGCAAACACAGGTACACTCTCTGTTCCCTCACTCTCATAATCCGATGGGACGACAGATCAACACGATCGGGGAGAGGTTAGGCGCAGGACCAACGGCTTAACGTGCTTTCCGAGGCACATTGAACTACTATAACTCACTGAAGAAAACACATATTATTATTAATGCATGGTGCATTGGGATACTTATGGATGAGATCGCATATACGCACGGCAGTGTTTCGGAAATACCTATTAGATATTTTTTTCAGCCGTTACTGTCCCACTACTGGGCAAAAGCCTCGGAATGCGTAGAAATAATGTTTCTAACTCTCTGCTCGCTGTTAGCGAGACGGCTCGCTCAATATTCTGCTCGTCATGCGAAAATCTCTTTCAATTAAAAATATGTACCTACCAGTTTCTTGGTGGACATCATCACAGGTCACTGTGAACTGAACCATCATCTTCTTAAAACTGGAGCCACAGACAGTAGTCTGTGTCGTGGCTGCTTCCAGGAAGAAGAGACTGTGGAACATGTACCTAGTGGCACACTGCACAGCCACAGAGGACGTCAGACGGGAAAAGGGACTGAAGACTCTTATAGAGGAATCAAACCCGTCCACGCCTACAGAAAAGCTGAAACGAAGCTGTCAATCGCCAAAGGTCCTGCTCCGATACTTTCAGGAGCTGGGCTGGTTAGGGCCTGGTTAGGCAGGGGGACAATGCACAATACACTCCTATGCGAGATGTCAGTGCTGATCCCGGTTCCCCCATTCAGAATTAGAATTAGAATTAGATGTACCAGATCTCTGAAAGTGGAGATATTCTAAAGCTCCCTTTGCATTTTTTGTAGGAAATACCTGCACCTTTAATCAAAAACCCCCCACGACAAAAATATCTTTAAAATCGTAGAATCTGTACCTACACTAAGTTTCGTACCGATCGGTTGCAAAATACGACCTGCAGTGTAGAGGAGTACGGACCAACAGAAACGCAAATTGTGCTAGACTTGATGCAGAGACGCTTCGCTTACTTCGTTCACTCGGGTTCATTTATTTAATAATAATGTATTATTTATAACCTAATTATTGTATAATACTATACTATAGGGGTTCATGCCTGAAAATATTTCCTTTCACTCTTCATTCTTCTATTCTGTTACCAACCCTATGTAGGTGAATGTTAATTTAGATATACATGCATCGAAACATTACAAATACATTATTTCCCTGTGACATTAGCATTACACCTACCTAACGCAGGTGTGACATCATGTGTAGGATAGGAAGTACATAGTTATATCAAAGAAATAAAATTTTATGAACATAGACAAAACACTTTATTTTAATAAACAACATAACTACCAACAGGTATACATCATTCACTTAGTAGGTAAGTACATAACTAAAACTAGGTCTTTAAAATAATAATTATGATAAGTTTTACTAAATCAATCTTGATGCTCTTTTTCTATTGATTTTTTAGTTGGTACAGTATTCATATATTTATCTTCATCTACAAACTTAGGTGGACCACCCAACTGGACTGTTTCCGGAATGTTCAATTCTTCATTTAGTTTCTTTGCCAAGAAATATATTTCAGCCAGAGCTATGACTAAAGCGCACATAACGCCTAAGAGTAGCCTAAATCCAAAGTCCAGGTTGCCCACCATCCATTCTACACCTCTGAAGCCAAAAAGGAATCCGGCAAAAATGGAAAGGATGAATTGACCAATTGCTATCAGCTGGCGATTCAGTTGTTTCACTGTAAAAAATAAATTCTTATCATTACCAACGCATGATGACTTGATATTATTATTTCATGTAAAATAAATTATTAGCACACAGATTGCCCCTATTGGTGGTGTTTGGATAGTTTCATCAGCAAGTTTAGCATGATGCTTGGTGTGAATGTACAATAAATAAATAAATAAATAAATAATGCTGGACAATTCACACAGCATTATCTAGCCCCAAGCTAAGCAGAGCTTGTGTTATGGGTACTAGATAACTGATATACTTAATACAATACACTACATAGATAGATATATTTTTTTTATACATAGAAAACGCCCAGACCAACAGAACAAATTTCTGCAGATCGTACACAAATTTGTTCCGAGGCGGGAATCGAACCCGCAACCTCCTGCGTCACAGGCGGACCTTCGCCCGCTGCGCCACGGAGGTCGGCTAGAATAAAATATTTTTGTACCTATTTGGTGGTAAAAAAGGGATGATAAAAGCTGTGCTTACTTTGGTAGGCAATGCTGTCTTCAGGAAACTTCAGCCGTACATTATCTACAGTTTTCGTCATCTTTCTATATTCTCTTGCCTCTTGCTGTTTTCTCAATTTGACACATCTGGCTTCCAATATAGGGTTTCTCTTGATCACTTTGTTTTCAGGTACCTCAATATTTGCACCAGCTAGCAATTCATGTAAATATGGTACATCTATGTTATTGCTTTTTTGGCTTTGAAGGTAATTGTAAAGCCAATCAATATCTGGTGTAGTTAGGTAAGGTATTTGTTGTATAATCTCTTCAACTTGTTTAACTTCTTCAGGTTGTTCTCCTTCCTCATGCCAGTCTAGGTCTGAGGTATCGCGGAATGGTATTTTCTTCTTGTCCTCATCTTTTGTTTCTAAGGACTCGTCATCATTGGTGTGTTTTGTACAAGTTTCTATCAGTTTTGGGTCTACTTCTTTAGTTACATTTGGGCTATCTTTAATAACTTCAGGGTTATCTACAACTTCATTCATCACAGCTGCTCTGATGTTTTTAAGATTTACCAAATCATCTAAGGTGATTTGTGTGTTGACTGGATTGAAGTTAGATGTTTCATTGCCATCTTTACCAATTACTTTCAAAATATTATAGGGAATGTCATCCTCGTCTAATATATTTTGTAGAAAAGCAAGTAAGTTTTTTGTTGGGAATATTTTGAGATGAGTGTTGACAAGAGAGCCTTTTTGGTCCATGTTTCAATTATCAGCAATGTTCAGTTTATGGTTAAGATCCGCATATAAATCCCTCAATTCTTCTTCTTTTTCCTCAAAAGCGTTGTCAATTCTTTGGCACCTAAAGTTCATGTCATCAATGAACTGATCCCATTCTTTCTGCCTCTTTTCTTTGTTTTCTTCACGTTTTTTACGAAATATCTGAAAATTCAACAAACCTATAATTAATTACAACTGTTGTAACATGAAGCAATTGCAGGTTAGGCATAATTAGATTCACAATAATGTTTGAGATAAAAGATTTTACCTCCTTTGTATCCAAACAGTATGCCTCAACTTCTTCAAATAGCTGTATGGCTTGATCTAGTTTCTCTTTCAAAACAGGGATTCCAACTTCACCACTCTTTTTTATTGAAATCAGCTCTATGTCTTTGACTTCTGAAAATTTTTCAAGAATCGCAAACAAGTTTTCAACTTCACGATCACCTCTTTTTTCCTGTAAGAGATAAATTACATATATTAATACTGTCTCAATGGTAGGAGTTTTTTATGAATGATAGAAGTAAATTTTTCTGTTTTTATAAGTTATAATCTTAGATCAGGTATCCGATGCCTAGTGCCTCCTCCATAGATACCTATAACCTTACAAAAATGACATTGGAATATAGGTATCTCAGACTTGTTTTGATGCACAGTTTGAGCAGACTTGTTACAAGTTCTTTGAATAACAAGAGACGGCTATGATGGTGAGCAAAACGAGCAAATTCGCATCTCTGCATCCACTATACAAATTAAAACTTTTAAAGAGGCATTGAAATAAGCTTAAGATAGGTATCACAAACTGCAAAATGGATTTTTGAAAATTCCTTTTTTTATCAAAATCATAAAATAAAATAGGTGGTGGCACTGATTTGGGTTGGGTATGCACCATAATAGCACATTAAAGTGGTAAAAATGCATTACAACTTTACTGGAAATAGGAAATCCCGGCCTTTTTGTATCACATGACATGACATGTGATTTTTGCAATTTTGCTTGACATGATTCTTGTCCGAGCATTAAGACAGAGATAGAGGAAATGGATACCCAAACTGTCAAATAGTATCTCTTTTGGAACAGACAGTTTCAGGGTGCCCAGTGAATCTATGGGGAGGGGGGCGGCGGATATCATGATTGATGGTTTTATAGGATAAATGGCAGCAAACTTTTATGCCCAGTTTAAGGGACTGATAAGCTGTTCAGACAGAAGCTTTTAAGAAAGCATGTAAATAGTATGATAGATAAGATGAATGGGTGATTTTGAAATTACCTCAAATTCTTTCAGCATGTACTTTATTTCGCCATTTAGGAAAGGACGGTGGTCGAACAGCCGCGACCAGATTTCTCCGATTTCTGAAATTTAATGTTATTTACATCAAAATTTGATCAGGAACAGTTCAATTGCTTTAAGCTTTGATAAAAGCCGGTCAGCCAGCTGTACAAAGCTAGTAGACAGGACAGATCTTCTACCTGATCACAACAGAATCCAGGTCAACTTCAGAACAGTTGTTGATTACTATAATATTGATGGAATTCTTCGCTATTCACAACCTATGTTGTGATTAAATGAGATATAGTCTGTGTATGGCCCAAAATTTCTAATTCAGGTTGTAATTCAACATAAAGTAGGGACACGAAAAATTAGAATTATTTTCGAAAAACAAAAATGACACAAACCTCGTGACAGCTCCGTCATGATTTATTTAATTTTTTCATTCTATCCTTCAATCAATCTTTTCATTCTGTCCGTTTCACATCACCGTTTGTTCACACGTTTCAATTCATTTATGGCAACACAGATTAAATATAACCTTTCTACATATTTTTTTTTTTTTTTTGAATTATGTATTTATTCTCTCTTACAAAAGATAATTACAATTTTATGCTTAGTCTTAATTTGTTTCAAGTTATCTTGTTTTGTAAGAGACTGGTGCCCGAGAGAGGTTTATAAAAACCTGTGGTACGGGTCACCAGGGCCTTCCTCCGCAAGATAAGTTGGGGTACCTAAATAAAATAGACTGTAACAACTACCTTCTTGAAAGTAACAATAAATTAGACCTAGGTAATATAAAAAAAAACAGAAAATAAGGAAGTAAGATCCCACTTATACATGTTATTATTAAAAGAAAGATTTAATTGAAACGTAATAAAAATAATGTCCTTATTGTACCCACATAGACAAACCTACCTACACAGGAGTGTGCCGTGCTCATAATAATAAATTCGTGAAAACGAAGTTGCGTGAGAACATACCTAAAACTGTATATGAGGTAAGAGTGAATAGAATTTAGGGAGAGAAAAATAATTAAAAAGCGATGTGTTTTATTTTAGAGGGATCAGCAGGTTTTCTGTTTGTTCATAGTTGAGTGTTTTTAGCCAATCGGATACCGATGTTTTACATTTTATGTTGCGTAAGAGGATATATTGATAGGGTACTATTGATTTTATTGTAGATGTAAGGTCCCAGAAAGAAGAAGAAACTTTGAGGAAGACGAGAATGACATTGGATACCCTTACATACAGTACCTTTTCTTCGCTTGTTATTTACCAATGTATGGCAACACAGATTAAATATAACATACATAGCATACTCTTTCTACGTATGGCAATAATGCTAATGGCTAAACTAAAGCTCTTTTTAGACGATACAATATTTTGTCGGCGAGGATTTTTCTGTGTAAAAAGAAAACAATATTTTTAAGTGAAAAGCATGAATCTTTAGGGTAAACTGGATCGCGCACGAACAAATTGCATTCATTCAAAAGTACCCTGAAATGTCGTGACGTTAAGGCTCACTTTTTTTGTAACATCTCGGAGAGAGTGAGGGGCTTGAGAGTAGTAATTTGTCCTTGTCTAGCACGTTGCAACATGGTATAAGGTGTCCATGAATCAATACGATGTCACAGTCACATGCGTAGAAAGAGTTTGCTATATTTAATTATATAAAATGCTATATTTCGTTATATTTAATCTGTGGTCACAGGGCTTTTGAACAAAGATTCTGATAAACTTTCTTCTGGAATAGGGATGTACTTTTTAAAAAGCTGTCCAATTTACGCAGCAACATTACCACCGTAAGAATAGAATGTTAAGCACATGTTTTCAAACCTTTGGCGTA
This sequence comes from Eupithecia subumbrata, assembly GCA_949316285.1. Lineage (NCBI taxonomy): Eukaryota > Metazoa > Arthropoda > Insecta > Lepidoptera > Geometridae > Eupithecia > Eupithecia subumbrata. Next base: position 24,375,244 of record OX438644.1, on the reverse strand, counting down.
GGTACTGTAAAAGTAGTACGTGGCTAGCAGCCAGTAAATACTACTACAACCTAGAACATAATTATCAATTTGTAATTTTGAGAAGTGTATTATTGTTTGAGAGATGTAACGGCTTAGGCTAAGTTCCTGTAATGTTATATCTCCCAAAATACCAAGTAATATTATTGTTAAGTAACTGGTTGAAGCAACAAGACTATAAACAAAATAGAAACCTTTCTTAAACCAATGTCATGATTATTTTGCAGAGCTGTTACAACTATGATTATTATTTATAATAATTAAGATTAATAATAAGCTCTAATTAATAGACCAAATTTGACCAACACATACATACACTCACACAAACACACCACGCGCGCATGCACATATACAACACACACACATACCTATCACAAAAGACAGTATAGTTTTTAGTTTTTTAATCTTTTTTTTTACTACTTTGTACCTACCTATATTAGTTCCTATTACTCACCTTCTATAGTATACCTAGCTATAAGTTCATAATCAGTTATATTAAAAAGTTCACCTTTTTTATTTTAATTCCACCTATCTCGAATACAAGTCAAGTCGACTAAGACAGGTACTTACTGAAAACACGGGTACTGTTCGAGTCCGTGGAGTGAAGCCCTGGTGACCTGTAATACAGGTTTTGCTAAACCTACATCAGGCACCAGTCTTCACAATACAGGTTCGATCTTTATAGTATACCAAATGGCTCTAACTTGTCTACTTTAAGAGAACCTTTGTGAAGAAAAATTAATGATTATTATTATTATTATATCCTTATGGTCAAATAAATAAATAAAAATAAATCCTTGTTATCAAGTTATTGAGTTATTTTACAATATTATTTTCCACAAGAACAAGTTTCTATTACCACAGTTCGATCAAATATTCCGCGGCCTCCCCCGTAGATACCTAGAACCTTATAAAAATGACACTCAAAATTGTCTACGACTTGTTTTGGCGAGCGGAGCGAGCCTCAAAAATTTAAAAGACTTTTTAGCGCCTATTGGGACATTTGAGAAAAAAAAGAAAATACTTTCATATAAAATAGGCGAATGGAGCGAGCCTCGACATAGTCAAATATATTATATAGGTACATTAGTAAATTATTTTCAGGTAAGTACCACTTACAAAATAAAATAAAATAAATTCGACTCCACTAATCTCTTGTTCAGTATGCACAAAACTTGTCAGGCTCTGCGCAAACTGTCTGCGTCAAAACAAGTCGTAGACAATTTTGAGTGTCATTTTTGTCGTTATTTCTTTCGCTTTCTATAGCTATTTCTTATATCGTTTTCTCTCACCAACTTCTAAATGCCAATCCCACTCTCTAAGGTAGCATTTCTCATACTCTTTTAGCGATACAACAATTTTTGGACATCGAATTATTTGACGGAGTTCTAAAATAAGTTCGTTACATTTATGAAAAAAAAAGTGGAGTGGAATTCGAAAATTTTAAGGACTTTTAGTGACCATTGGGAAATAAGTAAAAGAAAAGACCAAAAATGTAAAATAGGCGAGCGGAGCGAGCCTATAATTAATAAAGATTTTCGCGCCGCTTGCGCGTGACTCGATGATTCATTTTGTAAAAATGCCAATAAAACTTGATTTTTTGTTTAGTTGTGATTTTAACCCTTTCTCCGAACTTTGTCAAAATGCCCCCCCCCCAAATGAAATTCTGGATCCGCCCCTGCTCGACTGCAAAAAACAGCTAGCTTAGTACTGCCTTGGTACTGCCGGAGAGGTAAAACCTGAATGGGACATCTTTTTGTCGCAGCTAGAATCTAAAATGTATATTTTCCCGGCCCAGAAAGATATCTGCCGCATATTAATGTAAATATTAGTAATGTATATTTGTACCATCCAGTGTAAAGTAAATCACTTTAAACGGAAGTGATAAATCTGTCCATGATTCGTTTCGTGAATCATTCACATGAAGTGAGTTTTTCTGCGTTCGTTCATTCGGAATCATTCAATCTTTTCAGTCAGCAGTTTGGTCGCGGTTTGAGTGGTTGTATCTGATCTGAGTGACGTGTTGTGAGTTGGCGAAAATCAGATGCGACGTTGTTTTTGTTATTTGCTCAAAGGTGTTTTTGACAACATGATTAGTTGGTGTTTTGTTTATCGTTAAAACAGTAATGCGTTTTCTGTGTACTCTATACGAATGTGAAGTCCGGGAATAATTTTGTGAATAAATTGTAATTTGTCACCATTCACCATGCCGGGTGTTGTCGGAATCGGCGAATTCATCGAGGAAACTCGAGAGGATTACAACTCGCCCACAACGTCTACGTTTGTGTCTCGCATGCCACAATTTCGGCAAACTATCAGCGCTTTAGAAGAGGTAATTGGATAGAAATGAATATAATATCTATCTCCAACGAAAATTATTTAATCCCGCAACATAAAATTATCACACTATCATACATATTTTTTTATGGGTATAGACACTGTATACCTACTGTCACCCATGTTTATGCACGAGCAAAGAATATTACATAATAAATAAGGTATAACATACTAGAATTCAAAGTACCTAGATAGGTACCTAAGTCTCAGAGTAGGTACCTATTACCTACATAATGGAATACTTAACAATACACCACAAATTATCTTTAGGTATATCATACACGTTTCCGCCCCTGGCTTTGCCCATGCTTTTACAGGATGATTTAAATCCATTAAGATAGTCCTGGTATAGATCTACATCTAAGGAAAATTTCAGCTAGAATTTCAATTCTTAGTAGTTTTGGTATGAAAAAAATTGTTCAACCAGGCATGATGTAACTTCTTGAAACTTGGACTTTTTGTCTTTGTGTAAAGTTGCACAAACATTGGTAGGATGATAACCTGGCTACCTGGGAAAAAATGCAGGATGATACTGGATGCGGCAACCTGAAGACAGGGTGCTATGGTGCTCATCAGGGTAGCCTGTGACCAGCAGTGGACTAGTATTGCCTGATGATGATTTATTAGTGTAAGTTGGTACCATTTGAGTATAGAGTACCTACAGGTACCTACCATTAATACTTTTGATGTTTGGTTTCACATGTTTATGTGGATATTTTGGGTGTTTGCCCAAAATATCCACATCAGGAATAATAAACATTTTTTTGTCATTTCCTAATGGAAATTGTAATTTGACAGACTGCCTTACACCTAGGTATAAAGAGTTTTTCTATTCATTGACAGTATTTATTTATTGCCAGAAGATTAGATATAATGACTAAATTCAGATCATCAAATGTGATAAATTTTTACTTTAAAAATATTTGCAATATCCATGTATATGATCAAATTTTTTGTGTATTTTTTGTATCTAACTAGCAAATTTATATTACAACTAAATTAATAATGTAGACCATTTATTTTTATACCTAAGAACTCTATATCAGAATCTTGCAACACCCTTACAGGGTTTATTTTATGTAGATTTGACCTAAAAATTGTAACACCTTGTTAAATGGACATTATTGCAATAATTAAATAAATCTAGTGGAAAGAGATATATTTTCAGCATATTTTTTGTAAGTCAAGTCTGTAATCTGTATTATGAATATATCATAGCATCCTGCCTATTATAATAAGATTATAAATGCAACATGTGAAGTGTGATCACATTTGTAACTAATTATAACCTAAGATCTCTAAATCTACTGAACAAATCATAGTTTTGGCGCTACATTATGAACAACATTAATCCAACTTTAATAATAGGGTACTTTTTGGGAATAGCTCATGCGTAGCCGTTGGCAATAGTTGCCATTTAACTAGTGCACAGAAACAGGTTTTATTTTATTTTAACAATATCCACGAAATTAACAGCTAACTTAATGTGTAGGTAGGTATGTGACCAAATACTGAAGGCTCATTAAAATTTTCCACAAAAAGATTTTCTACAACATATCCCCAGATATCTCTCTCTTTCTCTCCTGCTTTTATTGTCTTTTTTTCTATTTCCTGAAATTATTGATTTCGCCCATAAATGAACCACGGAGTTTTCGCGAGGTAGTCGTCAGCACTTTGCAAATAAATAGGAATTACAAAAAACCTCTTAGCTCTCTTCCACAAATATGTAAAAGCCAAATGTAAAAGTAAATTTTTCGTGATCCAGTAGATACTTTACCCCCATGGGTAAACTTCAAACGCAAAACTGCAAAAAAAAAACACTCCTTGCGACATGCTTAATGGGTAGAGGTCAAAATAATCGTACATGATTAAAAAAAATATGTGTCCTCGACCGTTTTCAGCTTATTTAAAGATTAGTTCGGGTCATAACAAGTTATAACCAATTTTGTTTAAAGGACAATTAATTTCTAGTAAAACCAAACATTCTAGAAATGTTTAGCATATAATATACACCGAAAAAAATATTAGAAAACTAAAGTCACTAATTTCAGGTCCATACAAAATGAAAGTGTCCTATTGCGTAGTGAAAATTTTCATATTATAAAATAATCAATACTAGGCAATTTTTTGCAATATTATGTACTGTTATGTAAAAACCGGTGACTTAAGTTTTGTTTTCATTTAATATAATCGTTAATTAATATGTCTTTAATTATTTAATTACTGTTTATAATAAAATCCCAAAAATCATTCCTGTGAATAACTCCAGGTAGATAACGGTGTTTTAAACGCTACCGAAAAGGAATTCTACCATATCGCAATTTTATTGTATGCTAGCAACACTGTTACATCACATCACCTGACTTTTAGAGCGCCATGTTGTCATTCCAATTCGTTTTAGTTGAAAAAGTGATTACACAATTTTTTTTTTCCAAAATATTCCTGTGAAAAACTAGTGGGTGAGATAAATTCTAAAGTGAATTTCGCGGGTCTGGATACACAGTCTGAAATAGAATGTTTGGGTGCTCATACAACACAGAGACATTGTTTTCAAGGTAAGATATTTGTTGTATGACGATGGATTTTAGAGGATAAAATCCACATTTTTCCTTCCTGTGGATAACGTAACACGACCTAAGGCTAGTTCATACTGCTAATTGTTACTCACAGGATTTTATAGATTTGTGAGTAACACTTGGTAAAACGAATCAGTTTGTATAGTAACTGCACCTGCAATCAATAACTAGTAGTTCACTCCGAACGAAAACCTCATTTCATCTTCCGAACCGCTTGGTTAAGTTTGTTCGTATTTATTATTTAGCCGCAGCAGTGGCGAGCGTAGCGAACCACGGGGTTTTGCGACGCGGTGAAGCATTACGGCTCGCGAAGCGAGCTGCAATGCGCCAGTGGTGGACCGCAGGGGAGGAAAAATGTGGATTATAACCTCTAAAATCCATCGTCATACAACAAATATTACCTTGAAAACAATGTCTCTGTGTTGTATGAGCACCCAAACATTCTATTTCAGATTGTGTATCCAGACCCGGGAAATTCACTTTAGAATTTATCTCACCCACTAGTTTTTCACAGGGTTGTAGTTTTTAAAGCATGTTTTCGGTGGTTCTTGTCTAATAATAGGACTTGTTAAAAATACAATCTAATGATGTTAGAAGTTGTGTCAGTAATAACAATAAATAAAAATATGTACCTATTTGTTGTTTCAATGTGAAAGCATCCTATTATTCCTGTGAGTAACATTTTCTCATCAGGTGAGTAACGTTACTACCCGGACTTCATGTGAGTTGCGGTCGATTATTCTGACCTCTACCCTAATCCTTGCTTAATTTGATTTTGAGCATTTCAGGGCTTATCATATCACACTAATATTGTAAATGCGAGTTTGGATGGATGGATGTTTGTTACCTCTTAACGCCAAAACTACTAAACCGAAATCGGACTGAAATTTTGCATACAGGTAATTTTAATCCTGGAATCAAACATGGGATACTTTTTATCACATAAATCAATTCCCATGGGATAGAGAAAGTTTCCATAGAGACAACGCGTGCGAAGCCGCGGGTAGAAACTAGTAGGTAGGTACGTACATAACATACCGACCAAACAAAGTACATAGGTATACAGGGTTATTGGTTATTCACTGACACTACGTAAACTGCAGGTTCTGTCCATCATCACGAACACGTTAGTGAAGACGCCAGGTCTTAATTCTTTTTTTTTTGTAAATCACCTCATACAAAATAATGTCCGAAACCTAATTAATTACTAAATACCGATCTCCCTCTCCTATTTAAATCCACATCATCATCATTGGCTTATTTTACATCTACGCAAGATGATTTTAGTGGCATTAGCCTGGCCAGGAGACAGCCGAACACACACACACAGATAATTCAGGGCAGAGCCGTTTTTAGGTTTAGTTTCAAAGACAACCCCTATAATGATCGATTATTGAATGGAGGGGTATACCTAATATACTAATTTCATTCCCTTTCCACCAATTTTAAGAATTGAGACCTGGCGTCTTCATCTTCACGGACGTGTTCATTATGGTGGGCAGAACCTGCAGTTCACATAGTGTCAGTAAATTACCAATAACCCTAAAAATACGAATTATCAGCATTGATTGAGTACTACCTATCTACGGTGCTCCGATCCGCAGAGCTTGTAAATGATATACCTAATTTAATAGAAAATGTACGTAAACGTTTTATGACCAACATGTTTCCTGGGAAAGCGACTGCAAACTACCAGTAGGGACCAGTTATAACGCCACATCCGTTAAAAAGTTAAACAAACCGACTAGAAAGGCGTAGTTATAGCCGCATGGGTTACTGGGTCACTGGTGCTCTGATATGGAAATTGTTTAAACTAAAAAATGGCTGCTAGAACTTTAAACTTGTTATTTTATTAACTGGTTTTTATAATATTAAATGGCTATAAAAACGCAGTAAATGCCAGTTGAAACTTGGCGCCACATATTGAGAATGGATTATTGATAATGCACACAAATTACCATCACAGATCATTTGCATTTGCACTGGCACTGATTCCACCTTGTTATTATAGGATTTCGGTTCTTTATTCCACTTTCGTCATCAGTAGCTAATTTCTATCGACATAGACTACCTATCCTTAGTCCTTCCTTACCATGCATGCATCGCACATAAGCAAATTTATCTAGGTAGGTACTAGGGATAGAATGGAACCTACTCAGAATAGACTGCTGATGGTGATGACCTTTTGACGACGTAAACGCTTAGGTACACTGAAATCTGCTCCGTATTTTATTAAGGAATAGTACCTACGGCCCAAACGTTACTGAACGAACGTGTTCATGTTACTTAGTACTTAGCACAAGCACTTAGTTTGTTGATCGAATGCATTTCTACCATTAAAACGTCTGGCAATACGCCAATGAATTAAGAGAAGAGAACAGATGGTACTTACCTACCTATTTACTTTATCAATGTCCAAAACTCGGTTGGTTATTACAAGAAAAAGTAAACCGCGACTGTAGCACTTGTAGGGTTTCGTAGTCAAATTAGAAAATCAGTCAATAAAGAAAGATGCATGCTCACATTTGGCCCGAGATAACCAATTTATCAAATCCATCTATAGGTAGCTTTCTAAACGAAGACTCGATGAATATTAACCTCTTTATACGCCAACAGCTACTGAATAGGCTCTTAAGGTCAACAACCAATGACTCATTATGATTGCGATGGCATCTTCGAATAGTTTGGTTGGACTGACATACAGTAGGTACCTACATACACATACAACAGAGATAAACTTGCATATAGTGACTCATTCATACCTGCTCAGAGTGGATTAAGAAAGCTGTTCGAGTCCAGTCAAGTCCACGCAATTTATATAAAATTGCTCAACACGACATCCTCCGTAATTATGTGTATTTAAACACCATAAAACGAGATTTAAGAGCAGCTTAATTGCACCACTATACCTGGATGGCACTTGAGCTTTTATTCCCATACTTTAAACCTCTTAAGAACCTATGGTTTTAATCAAAGTCTGCGGCATGGTACTGCATAGTTTTTCTACATCAAACCTGCCGTGCCGTGCTCAAGTGTGCGGAACTTTATCGCTGGGGAGCTTGGCTCGGTCAAATGCGTACTTTAAAATTCTGTATACAGGGTTGGCAGTGCATAATAATACGATTTATACGTTGTCTTGAATTTTGTATCAAATTTGAACTAAAGGTGCTGTAATGTGTTTATGGTATGATGCGATCGACGACCCTTGCATTTTTTACGAGAGTACGAAAGACACGTCACAATAAAAATCTTAATGCATTGAAGGGTCGTTCCTTTCATGGTTTTATTGTTACATGTCCATCTTTTAGATTTTATTAGCATAAAGTGTAGAAATAAATTATTTAGTGAAATATTTGTAAAATGAGACAAACCTGAACCTGAAACCTGTGCGAAACAGGGCACACACAGTTTCATGTTTTAAAAAATTATGAGTACCTATCTTGTACCTTCAATTCGGCAGATCTTCATCGAACATTGTTGTCGAGAGAAAGTTTTACCTGTCCCAAGCGAGACGCGGCAAACTTGTTTCAAAAATGTTTTTAGTTCTACTTCTCTTTATGGACCTTTTATAGAGGTATCTTCTTTTAGCTTCTTTTAGGTATTTTGTCTTTTTAATCATATTTTGATTTCATTTCAGTTTCTTATCAAAAGGTCCTCGTTACACAATGTGATACAATAACCCTGTATAATAAATGTGATATCCAATTAAAATTGGAAAATACTATGCAAATACTGGAATTATTTAGTATAATCTTAACATGTTGCTGCCGTAAATATACAAGAACCGTGAGGTTTCCTTTTCACTACGTACTCGTTTCATGGCCTTTCGATCTCATCTACTGCCGTTTTAACACAAGGTCAACTACTTTCACTGTCATGTATCAGCTGTGCACAAGCTCCCAACGGTTTCCCTGGTAAATTTTAATCAGTGTCCACAGTATATTGAGTGTCGTGGAGACCCTTGACCTAACGGGGTTGTAAGGTTTTTTTGTTATTAAACTGCGTAACCCCACACTCAGGGTAATTTCTAAGAAATCAAATAATATCGCAAAAATGTTCGACTTCGACGGGTCTTGAACCCGCATCCTTCAGTCAGTACCGGAATGTGCTAACCAACTATACCACGAGGTCAAGTGACGAGGGAGTCGAAAATCTCTGCGACTTCCTACGGACTCTAGCGCCGTTAGCTCCACCTACTTAAGTACTACTACTACTTCAATGTTTCCACTGGAAACATCGAACTTTATCCCGTCCATGTCAAGTCCCGTCGAAGTCGAAAATTTTTGCAATGTTATTTGATTTCTAATAAACTAAGGCTAGATCTCGGTATTCACGGGATCCCCGTGGTAAAAACTTGAATTACATAAAATTCAACATTATTTATTTGATTCCTCTAATTCGAAAACTCAATTGATAAAAAAATACGATAAAAAAATAATGAAAGTGCACTGTTTCATAGATAATTTGGTCGAGATCTCAGGAATCCTGCGGTCTATTGAAATAACTTATGTTTTGATTCGTAGGTTATTTATTACTTATTATTTGGTTCCTCTAAGACAGTTTCTTAATTAGTTGCGTAGTTTCCTTGTAAATAAACAAGAAAGAAAGAAAGAAAAATATTTATTTTACCCAATAAATACATATGTACTTAGGTACAGACTTACAGACTAGGTAGGTAAGGTAGGTTCTGTACAACAACAATAGAAAAAGACAAAAGTTAAAGGGTTCAAAAAGGGTCACCAGCCAGCGTAACATTCGGCTAAGCCTAATGCTACGCTGGTTTTCAGGAGAACTAGATTTTTGCGCTTAAGCCTTTCCAATAAGTTACTGTGTCCCACTCCTGTGAAGGCATGCCTATCTATGCCTATCCTTTTCACAAAATGGTTTGCATGGTGCCATCTTAAGCATCTCCAAGACAGACGCGGTCTGAGGGTCCCATCCAGTTTACGTTGAATTTGGTTGCAAATTGTTGTGGCCGCCACCGCAGAACGCGTCTGGGAGTGGCTTTGTGCGAAACAAAACAAACGACTATTGTGATGTGATGACTCTGCCAACATGACCACACAAAATGACTAGTACATACCTCTTTGCTATCATCTACATACTCGTACTTTCCTGTCTTGATCACAGGCGGAATATGGAATCGAGGGAGGAGTAGAGTACTAAGACCTGAGTCTAAGTATTTTGATTCGTCGGCCTTATTCGATATCGGAAACTTTTTACGAAGAAAAACGTTTCCGATATCGAATCCGACGGCCTTTCCGACGAATCAAAATACCCCTGCTGGTTAAGTAATTTTAACTAGGTTAACAAATAAGTAGGTACTACCTTATAAGCTTAACCAGTAACCAATTCAACCAAGAAATTTCCAAATTATTCTATAAGCGACCCCGAAGAACGGGTGGAAAGAAACTAGTGATGTAGGAAGAGTATCATAAAGAAGCAAAGTGCTCATCAAGTAGATACATAAACCATGTAGCTTATACCCACGATTGGAGTACCTATATCATAAGTAAGTACTTAGATGTTAGAACTTCTTGAATATTCTAATTATCTATCCTCCTTGCGTCGATATCGTCAGTGCTGAGGATGCGACCGACCTTTATATAGGGCCTTGGGCTCTTAGTGAGTTGCAAAAATTAACAGTAAATAAATTCAAACAAATTGTCAAAACCTTGCTGTGCAAAAAAGCTTACTATTAATATATCAGATTATCTAGATGATAAAAAAACTTGGGACGGGTTTGGCTCCAACTCGAAAAATAACAACTAACAGGATAAAGGTTTCTTCTTCGTTTCTTTACTTTAGTCTACATACCGAAGCGACAGAAATAAAAAATATCACTTTATTTCCGTGTCAGTTTATAGTTTTATAATTTGATCTTTTCTAAGAGTACATTTATTGTATTTATGTAAATAAAAAGTTTTTGATTTGATTTGAATGCACGATGTATCGCATTCTGTGTCCATTTATCAAGGGTTTTCTTGGCAAGTTACGTGTGGTGGATTCCCGTGTCCTTCCACAGTGGGGTTTTTAAGGGGATTTAGTCGCTTTAGGTCACCAAGGCCGGTTTTGGTCGGATCGGAATACAATGCACCGTCCGATCTACGGGGTCTCTGATTTTATGGCTGGGCAGATGGTCACCTCGTCCAACCCATCCTCTTTTCTCACTGGACCACCGGACTTGGACCGGCAATGGCAAAAACAACTTTATTATCAAAGAAAATTACAATCAAAGAAAAAAACAAAAAAAACAAGCATTTTTATATGAAACAATAGAGATTACTGCAGACAATTTGCAAGCAATAAAATACCAGTCGGAAGTGTCCCCAAGACGCTGGCTCCATTGCCCCGCTGTATAGCCAATGCTGATGCGCTGCGCCAGATACTCACCAGGTCTTGGGTTAGGCGTCGCTTCGACCAGAGGCTCAGATATTTTTTAGAAATTTGGAGAGCCTCGGTATCCCACGGACCTAAAACTAAAGTAAAATAAGAATATAGTAAAATACACACTAGTTTCTGCCTGCGGCTTCGCACGTGTTGTTTCTATGGAAACGTTATTTCTAGCACATAGGATCTGATTTATGGGATAAAAAGTAGGCTACGTTTTATTCCAGGGCTACCTGTATGCAAAATTTCAGCCCCATCCGTTCAGTAGTTTTGGCGTGAAGAAGCAACAAACATCCTTAATAAATAATAACATACATGGAAACCTTCGCATTTATAAAATTTGTGTGATAAGTAACGTCTTTTGTTTGTTTAGTCGTATATACTTATTGCTTGCTAGATACGAAAAATATAAATGTTAAAAGATTTATATCTACATGTCACAAAATTGCAACTAGAATCACTGTTCCGTTTTAAAATAGGTACATATTATTTCCTCTAGGAGACCGACTCCTAAAACAGGGCAGTCCTTGTGAAGGCTTTTGGCGTTTTATTAGACAATTTTATTGTTATAACCAAGACCATTAGGTGCCGATTATATCGCAGAATTGTGTCACTAGATGTAATTTACAAAAGCTGTTACGTTGGAGCTTGTTAATTATTGATAATGTCGGCATTTGGTAAATGGAACTTACGTAATTTAATTAGGTTGGCAACATCGGTGTTGGAAGTAAATCAACTGTATACGGGAAAGTTAACAAGAACAAAATTAGAAAATTAAAAAACCCCCCTACAGATTTTCATGAAACATGGCTAAGAACACTCGGGATAAAATTATCTATGACAAAAAAAAAAAACTAAACGAAAATCGGTTCATCCGTTTGGGAGCTACGATACCACAGACAGATACACAGACAGACACGTTGAACTTATAACACCTGTCTCTTTTTGCGTCGGGGGTTAAAAAGAACAAATTTTAGATTTCCTACTAGCAGAATGGTGTATGTCATAACAGAAAATGTGTATCTTTTTGTAGGGGACTAGCTTCGGCCCGCGGCTTCGCACGCTCTTCTCCGAGATAGAAAGTAACCTATGTCCGTACCCGGGATATATGCTAAATTTCATTAAGACTGGTTAAGGCGTAAAAAGGTAACAGACATACAGTTACTTTCGAATTTAGAATATAAGTACTGATGTGCGGTGTTTTATGTATATTTTATTTTTGTCCGAAACTCTCTGTCAATCAATAAGACGAATTGGTAACGCTCCGGCTGTTTCTCAGTGTTCTCATTGTAGCCGAAAAAATGCGGTCTGAATTCTCGAAACATTGTTCTTATGTCCGACTTGTTTTTGTCTCTACCACATCATCGCCAATTTTACGCTTGCCAACACCCTACCTACTCCACAACTTATTTAGAAGATAAATCCTCAAACCAGTCTTCCTCAGTTTCGGTGGATAGATATTTTTTATTATACATAGAAAACACCCAGTTTTCTATGTATAATAAAAATATATATCTACATAATATGTAGTATTATGTATATCAGTTATCTCAGTAGGCTAGATAGATGATACTGTGTGAATTATCCAGCATTATTTATTAATATTTGTAATCATCCATCCCTCAATTAAAATATGTACCTACTTACAACTTTCGGATATAATATAACAGATAAACGATTGAACTCTTTTACAACGGGATATTTTGCATGATTTGAGTTTGAGCTTTCTAATATTTCGGCACAGTTCCATGCGCCATGATCACGGAATAACAAATAAATATCCCGTTATAAATAACTTTAGTGTTAATAACCATGATGGTATTAAAAATGATAAAACAATTGAATCCTTTAATTACTTGTAATTAACCAACGAACATTCTATCAATTACTCTAACTCCCCATCAATCGGGCCACTTTAGGCAACGGAAGGTAAGTGCACAGAGTTGCCTTCGTGTTTTATTTAGGACCCGGTTGGTATGTCGAGGGGTACTGATTAATAGCCGGCTGGGGCGACAGATGTTCGATCGTTGGGCTCGTGGCTATTGTGCTGTCTACGGGCCGTTGCTAAAAACCCGGATCCCGGGACCCTTCCGTAATTCTTTTAAATTAAACTTGCTATTCTGTCCTTGAAAGGTGAATTTTGATGGAATGTTATTTGTTACAGACGTTGGATTTCGATCGCGATGGTTTGGCGAAATTGAAGAAGGCTATCAAAGCCATCCACAACTCCGGAAATGGTAAGCAAATTATGTTCTAAATTGCTGAATGGTGTTGAAAGCTAAGTTGAAACTGGAGTTCAGAATGGAGATATCAATAATTTAATTTCTTTTTCAAAATACGCACTTAGACAAATCAAATTTGGTGCTATAAATTACATCAAATAAGAAAAATAATATATGAGTTGAGCTACCTGTAGATTTTTTGCAACAGCCTGTAGTTAAGTAGCTCAATTATTTCAATTATTGTAAATAGTAGTTCTAATTTGTTAACCCTCTGTAAACCCTTATGGTCTCGCTTTGTCTGTCCTTTTTTCCCTCTTTAATATTTCAGCAACTACCGCAGCTATCAACCTGAAATTTAAAATAATAATACATTACAGTTTGAACGTTAAAAAACAGTTTTTGATGTGCTCTTCACTTAAATTTCCGGTCAGTTGATCGACACCAGCACTTTTGTAACAGCTGACATCCTTAGTTTCAGAGTACTTTCAAAATATTTACTCACAACTTTACTTGCCTCTTCAGAGCTAGACCCTCGTGAGTACAATACTAACAGAACTGAGATATTTCCAATATTTAATGTTTTCTTCCGAATGCTACATATTACGGCGCGGCGCCAGTACAATACTCATAATCAGACCAGTCTATTTGTATTCTCGTCTTTCATCCCGCATTATCCTGGCGACAGAGAGACCCGACTAAAATATTTGTAGAGGAAGTTTTGGTACGATAGGCGAGGCCAGAAATAGGTGAAGAGCTGTATGCACCGATAAATTCCGGTCTATATTTTAAGCAGTCGAAAGTAGCTTGGTATTTCAGAATTTACTGAAATAAACTCGGAAATGCGCTTAGTTAAATCTAGCCTATAAATGTTTAGTACTGTTAGCTGATACATAAATAGACTAATATGTGTATTAATGTTTCTGTTGTATGGATGTAATTTAATGATTCTGTGCGTGGATGTAGAAGAATAATGGTAGGTACTCTACCTACTTGCGGTTCTAGTATTTTTGTAGAGCACTATCGAATCATATAACTTTGTTGTCTTTCTTTTAATTTCTCTGGATTATATACCATTTATAGGTTCATTGGTATCTAAATTAATGGAACTAAACAACATTCCTGTTTTACTAAAACTTCCTGTCTTAATCATCGTTGGTTTGTTTTTGTGTCCCCTTCACAACTAAATGGTTGATCTATCGTAAGTTACGCCCCCCTCGTAATCGGTAATCATAGTTTCAATGTCATCGATAACAATTTATCGTGCTTTAAAAATGGATCTAAGTACAACTATTTGTATTTGTATTTATTTATTTATTTAACTAGTTAAAGAATAAAATAACTCTTTGTAGATTTTGGTGTCAGTAGCTCGCGGCACAGTGCTCTAGGTGTGCAGTAAATAATTCTTTGGTGGGTCTATGACAAAACCGGCTTCTAGGACGAAAAGTCGTTCAACTCGCTGAACTAGAATGACCCAAATATCGCAACAAATAATGCTAGGCTGCAGGCATATGGTAATGTAACATAATGTAAACATTACGACCACTTGATTGTAAAAACAGTCGTATAATTACTACAAATTGACTTCAATGATGCACATTTGTAATTCAATTACGTGACTTCTTTTTGATCCACTAGCTAGCTAGACAACCATAGTACTGAACCGCAAAACTGTTGACCTAATTCGCAGAATGTGATGTGATGTGACCTATTATGTGATCAAAACACGCTGATCCCTCATTTGTATTCAGTTGCTGTAACACCGAACATAGGCTTACTGAAATTGTATTCAAATCCCGCAATCAGTACCATATAAAACTAAAAGAACGCTATTCAATTCCAATTTATTCCATCAATCTTAATAAACTTTTCGCTCTGCGAGCTAAAGTAAATATGCAGCCCTGGGAAATTCAATAGTGATATATCATTCAGACAATACAGCCATATGGGTAGGATGAACACAGAGTGAGATCGAATACTCTAGAGACCTAACTACATTCATCAGAACCATTAAAAGCGAGTTATTAATGATACCTACCTAACTCGCCTTAGTCGATAATCCTATCACTTTTGCCGTACTATGTTTCCATTTAAGGCACTTTTACTCAAGTTGTCTGGTTGATGGAGCGAATACGGATTGAAATACAAACCGGAGTGACTCGGGTGTCCGGCCGCAAATGAATTTCCCTTCATGTTCGAGTTGTCAACGAAAGTAGGTCGCTTCGAACGTCTGGCTTAGCTCGACACCGCATACAAGTTGGCATATTAGATTATTATTTCAATTCGCAGGTGAAATGTTCGCGCTACGCACCTGTGACTAGGGTTGCCAGATGTGTTGAAAAAAAAATCCGGACAAGTTTAAATTTTTTATTAACTAAAAGATAAATTTACTGAAAACCAACCTAAGAACTACCAAAATAATATTTTTTCGATATTTAGAGTAGGTATCTACTGTTTCATATATTTAGTACTCGATGTCACTGCTTTTAATAAGGTTTTATTGCCTGAGATGGTATCTTTGAATTCAGTGCAACTAGCAGTTATATTAAAGAAAACGCACAATTCACTTTTTACAGTGTTTACGGTGAGACGATTTCTTTCGTCTGTCCATACATTTCCCATGACGCTAAAGATTCTTTCCACAAAAGCATTTGACATACTGCACGATTTTCAATAAATTTGGGGCTGCTTTATTGTTAAAAAATCTGCACCACATGTTAAGAGAGTTTCCTTCAAGTGAAGAGAAAACACTTTGAAGTACAGCCAGTTCTTCATAAATGTTTTCAGGGGGAGATTGCTGCTTCCAAGGAGATAAGGACCATAACTCAATCAATTGATCCAGCGTAGGCGCGTAGTAAATGATTACCAAAGATCTTCCGCTTTCAAGATCAAACAACTAAAAACCTTATAACTATAATTGTTATTTTCAAAGTTATACCACTTCTCTATTATAAGCTAGTGCTCTTTGGTAATCATTTAGAGCGTTTTCAGTAAATTCTTTTGATTGATTTTTTTTTTTAATTTTTTTATTTATTTATGTTTGGGAAACAAAAAGTTTTAGATCTAAAAAATTAAATACAAGACAATAGAAGAATTAAGCTAAGCAGCTTCCACGTATAGAATGAGAATAAATTATCCAAAAATATCATACAAAAACACAAGTTACAAAAAAATCAAGATTCTACAAATTAAAGATTAATGATTAAAGAGCCATATCAACCGTTCAAAAGGGAATAGTACCTACTAGTAATGTACCTACTAGATACCTGTAGTTAGTATTAGTAAAAATAATAAGTTTCATAAATACAATTATAACGTGTTAGGTATAAAAATAAATATGATAAATTAATTAATTTAAAAAGAATATAGCAGTGCCTACCAGTAGATAGGTTACCATATTTACCATTAGGTAGGTGGTCGTGTTGTGCCAAAGAAATTAGTGTTAATTATTTTTTTAAATGCGTTAGGTCTAGATGTAAAGAGATCGAAGTCAGCCGTGCTGCAAGTGCTATTAAAGAGGGCCGCAGTTCGAGAAATGTAGGAGTTCTTGCGATAATTTGTCGCACAGGTAGGAACATGCAGCTTTAGGTAGTTGCGTCTCGTGGAAGTACGGGTCGGGACAATGATCTTGATCTTAGAAAGAAGATGCGAACAGTCAAGCCTATTAGAAATGATATTATGGAGGAATGTGAGGTCAGCTGCATCTTTGCGAAGTTTCAACGTTAGCAGATGGTGGCGCTTGCAGCTTTCAGTATAGTCGTTATCGGGAATATATATTTTATGTTTAAAATTAAGGTGTCTTAGAAATTTCTTTTGTACCTTTTGTATTATCTGAAAGAAAGCCTTTTCTCAATGCCATATGGACTTTCATTCCGAAATGTTTGTCTGTTATTTTCAAACGGACAATGCTTTGTCCGGTTTACCAAGATTTTCTAGACCGGACAAGCTTATAGAAAACTGGACTGTCCGGTCGAAAACCGGACATCTGGCAACTCTACCTGTGACTGTGACAGTCATCCGTGTTTCCGAAGAGAAAAACGTGATTTATTAGAATTTTTGGGCTTGTTCGTTCGTGCGTGACTGCAATATTTCATATTTTCATCTCGCTGTGATACAATTTCATTCCAATTTCTTCCAAACCAATTGTAGCTAGATTTTGTAGCGATAAAGTTAATCCAAGTTCTAATCAAGATTATCCGTCTTGGTATTGCAATTTGTTCATGCTAGTAGCCGTTCAATTAGCTACGTCTATTTTTTTGCGGGGTTTGCAATTCCATCGCGTGCGAAGGTTTGTTTATAGCGGCGCGGCTGCAAGCGCTCGGAACTAGTCGTGCAGGTTCGGTTGCGCGGGCGCAGCTGGCAAGGTCGTGCAACGTGCACGCGCCCGCAAAAACAACCAATCCGAATCACCAACATTCCGACACAATGATGCTGTTTGCAAACAATCACTTTAGATGAGTCGGCCATTGTCTTACGCGTTACAAGGTATCGTTTAGAATTCACAGATTGTAGGCGCTTAGAAGGGATCATGAAATCTGAAGACATTCTTGTAAATTGGAATCGCGCCAAATGGCTTAAACCGCAAAATAACAGACATTTTATAAAACCAAATATTCCTTTAAATGTTAGAGTTGTACTGAATAAAGTTGAGACTTTTGTAATTCTAGTATCCTGTAAAAACAAAATAGATTTTTTTGAGAAAGAAACAACACCTATTGTAGATTATAAATTATAAATCATCCATGAAGACTATTCAAGAATGAAACGAAGCGTGTGATGTAATTATATCTGGTTATTAAACTCAACAACGCTGAAAAATACTGTATGCATCTACAGTTTGCATAGAAACAAAAGCTCTTGGCAGACAGTAGGGCCCGCAACCTTGCCATCTAATTAGTACCGTTTGCACAACTCCCGGAAACACTTTCTATGGTAAATGTCATTTGGAACATGCACTTCTGATGAAAGCCCTGGGCCTTGCTCAACATGCCAAGTGGAAGGTTAATGAGAAGTACAGCGGGGAAATTGAAAGACGTAAGGTTTGCGATTTAATATTCAGAAAGCGTTGGCGGGATTCAGCTAGGCAAATGTGGGCCGCGACACGGATCTCCGAGTCAATGAGACTCGTGTCCGTGCATCAATTCTCTACTTATTTTTAAACACAACCCTCTACAAGCCAGCAGCCGTAAATTGATTTGAATATGAATAGATAACCGGTCCAGAGGATGAATAGCTCCGTGGCAAAGCAACCACAGCCAAGGCAGTCATTTTATAAATTGTTTAATAACATGAGCACAATAAGGAGAAAAGTTATAAACGGTGAATGTTGGCAATGCAATTATCGTAGATTACGAAGCCAGAGATTAGAAAACGTTCAGGCTCGGTCGTTCATCCTTGCGGATGCGAGCAAATACCCTAGAATTAATAGCGAACAGAGGTACAAGCTTCAAACTAAAGCAGTTCGATAGAGCTCTTCACAAGCTCAGTTAATCCGCCTGGAAACTAATTAACTTGCCAGTGAAAGACAGTACCTACTCTTTTACGGGTTTTTGCTCCAAAATGTAATATTGGAAGCTGAAACTGACATAAATGAGCGCTGCGTTAAAATTAAAAGAAGCAATTTCTATGTAATTTATAATTTCTATGTGTTATTTGTAGGATATTATAGATTCTATTGAAAGCTTAATTGTTCTCCTTTTTACGATTTGTAGTTACCAGTTTCGTTCTTTGCCTGTGGCTTCTCATTATTGTCGGCATGATCTGAGCTCGGAATGCCGTCTTTTTATGCCTTCTTCCTAGGCACAGAGTCAGGTAACAAAACGAAGAAGCTCAGAGGTTATTTGCACAGCTCATGTAGCTTGGAGACAACACAAAGTCTTCAATATGAGCAGCCATCCAAACTGAACCCCACCTTGATTTCCTCGTAGATAAAAATACCTTTCTGTTTCTAGCCCACGTCGATAACGAGATGTACCTCTCGCGGGCGCTGGAGCGTCTCGGCGGCAACGCGCTCAGCAAAGATTCGGAGCCAGATATCGGAGCAGCATTTCTCAAGTTTGCTGTCGTCACTAAGGAACTGTCTGCTCTTATGAAAACACTGGTAAGTGGACTTGAAACTCTACTCTGTGATTTGCCCTCTAGCTAGAGTTGAGCTAGAGGGTTAACCGCACCGACCACTTTATCAGCGCAAACACCATAAAGATCGAAATTCGAAACGAGAAGACGATGAAATTCGACGAATACCCTTTGATATCGGACATCAAATGCTGAATTTGGCTTTGATCTTTTCCACAAATGTACCCGTTTATCAACTCAAGAGTGGCCTACTCCACCTATACCAAACCAACCCTTACTGACCTTCTACGAAATTCAACGGTATACTGGACGTATAACCTCTTTGTAGAAATTGTGTTATAAAATCTATTTGAACAGTCGAAATGTGCGTGTCGTAAATGTTGCCAGTAACTACATGCAGTAGCACTAAACTAAACGTGTCCCAGTTTCGCGTTGTTTGCACGAAACGGTATACCTACGGTCGCCGACCGACTTACTATTGTGAAAATAACTCAATGTATTTTCATATCATTTGCACATTTACCTGAGCGGCTGAGCCTAATATATGACGTGATAAGGCTGCCCGCACTATACTTAGAGATACGGTTATAAAATCCACAGTGATATTAGCTATCGAAACATATATTGAAGTCCGTGTAGTAGGAGTATGATATCTGAAAGGGTCTACAATATTGTACATATATTTTATGTTTAATGCTGTGTGTAACGAAATATATAAAAATAAAAGAGTACATATACCTTTGTATAGAGTAGATGTACTTTTTGTAAGATAGAGTCAACGTATGGCACTGTCCTAGGCAATCCTAGACATAAATAGAGAGTTGTGTCTTCATTATGTAATTCACGTGTGATATCTATTGATTGATAATGATATGGTTTTCTGTTGAATTTTGCAATGTTCTTACTTAAATCAGATCAAGAGTACAGTGTCAGTAAGGCTAGAGTACTTGTTGAAACATTTTAGTTTTTAATCAATCTGAACGGAGACCAAATATATCATCTTTTAGTTCACAAATCTCAAAAATAACTCTTGCTCTTGGCTGATACTTTGTCGCAAGGCGACTATAAACGACTCAAGCAATTCCCAGCAAAGTAATCAGACTCGGTTGGAAACAGCAAAGGAAATTACACTATCGAGGGCGCCCAGCTCGGATGTCGCGCGGCCCTCTCATTGAAAGACTTGTTTCCTTTGCGAGACGAATGATACGGCATATTTATCGCTTTTTCCTCACAAAGGATTGTTTTGTAAAGAACATAGTCGGATCTCATTGCAAGACGTCAGACGCTTGATCTAAGCTGAGCTGAGTGAGTTTCCGGTTTAGTAGTTTTTCATCTACTTCTATTAGTAGAATGAAGATAAAGACGCTATATAAAAGGTCTTCTTTCGCTCGTGTTAGTTTTTTTACGGGCTTTTATTTAACTTGCCCTGTAAGTATGTGTGGGAGAAATCTTGCAACTGAATTTTAGACCAGGGCAGTTATCCTCAATCGATTGAGCTGAAATTCGGCATACTTATGTCAGTTCAGTGACAATATAATGTCATGGTGATGGTACCATCGAGATGGTCTAATGATGGAGACAGAAGGTGACCATAGGAAATCCTAAACGATAAGTCGTTTTGTTTAGGAGTTCCTATATTCGTTAAGGGTTAAGACCCCGTTCGAGTTTGGGTTCGTTGGATTTCTCTTCCTCTCTCTCTTCTCTAAGTTTTTTGAAACATTATACTTAAATGTATTCTGAGTTCTTTGCATAATTCTGTGTGGCTAGTTTCGAAAACCAAATTCTACAGACTTCATCTTGCTCATAGTAAGACGTATAAACCATTCAGATGTCTTCAGGTTTAGTCATGCTGACACCATTGCGTTGTTTCAAAAAATGCATCAATTTGTTTTGATGAATCACAAAGATAAAGAGTAAACAAATACCCATAATTACGAGGATGTTATCTGAATCGCACGTTGATAAAACATGCACGAAAGCACGTAAAGCAAAATTTGTGTAAAAAAATTTACCGTTCTAGAAAATGCCGTATGGTTTGAATGAATAGGTACTTTGGAAAAAAATACGGTTAGCCTAAATTGCCTTGCCAGTTGCCCAGACGTGTCGGAACAAGTTGGTTTCCGCCATGCAAATGATGACACATTGATTTATTGGATTTATTGCTGTTCGATTCACTTTAACTGAGCGGAAGAGTACAAATTGAAAGTGACTTCAGTATGATATCTCTGATTACTCTTTAAGTTTCTTCATTTCCTTTTAGACTGGATCGCTTTTAAATCGTGCTGGCTTATTCAACTTCTTGTCTAATGGCTTCTGCATCTGGTTTGCTGGCTCATTCAAATCAGTCATTATAAAGCTGCGTCCCGCGAGTCCGCACGCGTTGAAATTTCAGAAAGTGATTGTACACCCCCTAGAGGTAGTTTTGTAAAAAAATACGCGCCTAATTTTTTACTTTATAGTTTATTAACACCGATTTTAGAGTGAATCGAACGAAGGGAATTATAGTTTTCCATAAAAACTATCACCCTTTTTAACCCCATCAGAGGTTAATTTTTGAAAATTAAGTAAGTGTACCTAACTATGTGTTATTCCAGAACCCATACTATCTATATACCAAGTAGTTACGGAGATACGTGGTAACAAACATTCACACAAACCTTCCCATTTATAGTATTAGTAGGATTTGATTAATAGTTCTTCTTTTCCCGTAGTTTGTTTCGTCTACCGACACGATCATCAAGGTCTACTCCAAAAATATAAAGAATATTTATATCCAATTGTACGCAAAATCATTTGATACAATAATGTCTACAGAATATAAAATCAGCTCAAGGCATTATGTTGTCAAGCGTCAAGCCGCGTTAACTGGCGATTGACGCAGATTACGTGCGTGGGCGCAACTACTGATTTGCTTGTAAATGGGTCAGGGTGGTGAGACCACTCGCAAGTGATGCCGGGTCTGTAGACTGTTCGTCTGGGAACAAGATTTGTAATATAAAATTAGCAAATTAGGCTTTGCTCCATGTTTTTGTACTTGCCATACTACCCATGATCTGATCATACATCATGTAATTCTGTTATGTGTACTTTGTATCCAAAAATTATTTATTTATTTATTTGCAACCTTTATTGCACTGAGGTACAAAGGTTGGGCTAAATGCCGAGGCATTTTCTACCTGCCGACCAAATACACAAGATTTTACAGAGGGTTGGCGTGATACTACTGTAATTTAATACTGTATAAAATATACAATAAATGTACAATTAATACAAAGCATGAACTTATATAATAGGATATGTACATAGGCGAGCTTAACCCTGAAAAAGAGTTTTCATCCAGCAAACCTTAGAGTTATAGAAGAGGCGATGGAATAGGTAGAGGAAGTTTACAAATAATTCATCTAAAATACAAATGCTTAAAAGTAACTTTATTAATGAACACAAGATTCTTAACGATGCTCAATTCAGCTTTCGAAAGGGAGGAGGCTCAACCTCTCTCGCATGCTTTAATTTAATAAAGTTTGTTAGAGAGAGTATTAAAAGCCTCCACACACAGAAGCCGTGGCCGGGCCGGAGGCGAAGGCGTGCGGGTTGTAATGCGTGAATTTATATGAGAGACTACACATACACCGCCGGGCGGCGTGTGTGTAGTCTCTCATATAAATTCGTATGATACAACTAGCACGCCTTCGCCTCCGCGGCCACGGTTTCTGTGTGTGACGGCTTTTACGAAGGTCCTGTGTTGTCAGTTTTTATGGACCTCAGTAAGGCATTTGATTTTGTTAATCACGACAGACTCTAGGTCAAGTAATCAAGTAAGAGCATTATGGTATTCGCGGTAGAGCACTAGACTGGATAATAAACATACATATATTAAAATAGTAATGATATATAAACCTAATAAATACCTTTAATTAAAAATAAATTGAAAATATAATTATAACAAAATACCATAGTATACTATAAGTGCTTAGATAATATTTATATCATGGGTGCAACGTCAATGCCAACTGGGACTTTATTTCAGAGACTAACTCTTGTCTCCCCGTCCGTTACTGCTAGCAGACTGCTTTCTAGGTTCTAGGTTTTAGGCTTCTAGGTTTTTTGTTCGCTTTTATAATTAAGCTTAAAAAGATTGAAGTGAACAAAAAAGCAAAGTAATCGTGATCACTTTATTTCCCTACTTGTGTAATTTAAATTTTGTGACGTGTCTAAAAGCATTTTGATATTGAATTCTCCCTGGAATCGTGATATGTTTATACAAGTCAAACTCTATATGGAATGTTTATAAATAAACTAAAAGTCACTTCCTTGGCGTAGAGTTTCAGATATAATTGTAAGCAATATTTACTGTAGAAAGGATCACAAATCGACAAGTAATGCAAATTCCGTATAAAAAGACGCGTCAACAGAATACATTTTATGTGCGGTTTGTTAACAAACATTGTACACCGAGTTTGGCTAGTGTTTATAATACGTGTTTCTATGGAAATTTAGGCTAGTCCGGTCAGTGGTTCCTTTTAGCGTGAAGTAATAAAAAACATCCATCTATCCATCCAAGCAAAATTCCGCATGTATTGATGTGACGATGAATGATGATAAATAATCCATCAAAGTCAGGACAGGATGGAATTAAAACAGTTACTTCAAAACACAGCTCAGCTGTAAATCTTAAAAGATCTTTCATTCCACAAACCTCATTACGAGTTTGAATACTCGAGTTTCTAAATGAAGAGCTGTATCAAATTTGTACCAGCAAGCTATTAAAGCGGACAAAGCCTTTGGAGCAGTTTCGTTCCTAGAATAATTTCCAGCCCAGGTATATGAAATTTCATACCTGGTGGCTATCTTGTTTCTTTTAATACCTAATGTTGTTTGACTGGTTAAAAGATGTTCCGTAGCGTTTAGCTCGTAAAAGCATCATTTATAAAATTAGTTTTTCGAAGCTTAGGATCGTATGTTATCCATACTTCCATATGTATCTTTTATTGAACATAAAATATATGCTTGCTTCATGTAAAGTCAAAGTATTTTATGCGTAGGAAGGATTTCTTGTTGGTGAGTAATATAATATTTACACGTTTGTTGCTTCAACACGTATTGGCAATCAATTTAGTACCGTCAATCATTACCTTGCCTTCAACATTCTCTCCTATATTTACAAAACCTTGGAGTTTTGAGATGAGATGAGACCCCTCAAGTATTAAGTACTGTATATTCTATGCCCCAAGTTGTACTGCGCAGAATCTGCGACCTGCCCTTGACACGATGCAATCCTTTGTCCTTCCCAAACCTTAGCCCAGGGTCTTTGTTACTTTTTTATGCATGTTGTTACTTACAAATCAATGAATTTTTACTTTTGCAGTTTGTTAACGATATAAAATTTTCGATTGGTCAGTGTTTGACTTGGTGGCGTAGTTTGCGCATTTCCGTACGGAGAGGTAAGTTGCGGGTTCATTTTATATCTTATCTTATTTAAATGGGTTTTCACAATGATAACGCGTTGTTCAGTTGTGGAGCGCTTCATTTTTAATAATCGAAACAATCGTTAATTCCAGATGTCAAATTTCAGAGCTCCAACATGCCGTCAAATTTAAATCGTGCACTCTTATTGAGACTCCCTTTACAAATATCACTTTAAATAAACAAAAGGTACGCGATAAATACCCGATATGATAAGTTGGGTTTTCATTTACAACGTTTCCATCGCGTTCACCGAAAACAAAACAAAAGGTAGGTACGCGATAAATCCTGTTATAGGCAGTGGTTATAGGTTTCTTTCTCTTTCAAAAATCGAATTTCATTCACGGAATTATTCTCACTTCTTGATACAGTTTTTGTAGACAACAGGCTAATTAAATCCAAACATTATATCAATGAATCATTTGAACAAAGTTTAAGTTGTGTCCGGGCTTATTAGTTATTACTCACCATCACCACGTCCGTCCCCGACCTGAGGCGTTTCGCACGAGAGAATACAGCGTTCTTCGCTCCGTTTCACACACCGAAATATGTAGTAAATAGAATTTGGAACTTAGAAATGCACCTTAACACTTCACGTACTCCAAATTCAGTGGTAGGAAGTATAACGTTATTCAGCAATTTCTTCTCTGGTCTTACGAGCTTACGGCTCTAAACATCGTTTTAATATTTGATTTCTTCTCCATGTGGCCTAAATATTTAATTTGATTCCCAGGAAACTCGTTCATTACCGTTTAATGTTACGTTTTACTGGCTTTACGGAAAATCAGGAACTTTAACTTTAACTTTCAACATCAAGAAGCTAAAAGTTATATCGTCTTCGTTTGTTTATTTTTAGTACATATAAAAACGAAATTCAAAGCTGTTGGTAATACTTATGTAATTTTCCTGCTAACAGCAGGAAAATTAGAGTATTCCGAAAATTTAGGACAGTCAATCGTGCAGAAAAGTACATTGTACATCTAGTCGACAGAGTGCCCAATTCCTATCGAGTACCTACGACATTTGAGCCTTAAAACATGCGAGGTAGGAATTGCACTTTCTCCCGAGTGATATCTAAATAGTGCTTTACACCTTCGAGAAAAATCATCGTTTTAGAATCTTCAATAATCGAGTTAATTCAAATTGTTAACTCAAATGTAGCAATAAATACGCCTACGTGCGATTTTCAGATGTTTCTTTTTTGAATTATTGTTCCGAATACGGAAGAGGACGGTTTCATAAGGCGGATTCAGAGTAAAACCTTTTTGTCGTGACCTATAATGAAAATAACCATAATGTAGCTTAGCTACCGGCTGATACTTCAGAATAAAAAAAAAACACTTTAGAAATGGATTTCCATACACTTTTCTCTCCCGCTAAACGAAATTAGATAGAGTTTTCCGTCCTGCATTTTAGTACGCCTGCAATGACGTACTTTCTACCTCATGTTTGGAAAAGGAATAAGAAACTTTCTGAGCAGGTGTACTATGAATATATTCTCTCATAATATAAAAAATTAAAACAACAGTAAACAGTTTATTCTACAAATTCCTCAATGGATCATATTTCATTTCTGTCGGCCTCGGGGCCTATTTGCTAACATTATTTATCCGTGCGACTGAAATTTCCATACAATGCACCGGCGTAAAGATCGCACGTGCTCACCATCTAAACAATGATCATTGTTACATTAGGTACATTTAATTACTCAGAAACATTCACATAGCAAAAAGCGCCTGTTAACACCACTTACTAATTTGTCTGATGGTTTATTGTTATATTTCCCACACAGTAGAACATCTCTGTAATGCTTAGAATAATTAATTACTCAGTTGTTTGTTTAGTTATCGATTTCGATTCGTCGAGCCTCCATAGTTCCTTCAAGGTCGACAATATTGGCGTCTTTCTTTGTTGTTTGTACTCTTATTGCTCCTTTGTTGTCTCGAAGTGGTTTCTGATCAAAATCGGCTCCTTCTTAGAAGTGAAGTCCCTTGATTGCTGTACATTTAAATGAAAGTTCTAAGTACAGTATAATTTCTGGGAACTCTGCTCTCGTCTCATAAATTAATTCGATACCGACACTTGTGCAACTTCACCAAGACCGGTAAGCGAGACCTCGTTGGAAATTCAATTCGCCAGTCTGATAAGCCTTTCCCGATCAACCGTGCATGTTTATGTGATAGTTTAGTATGGACTATTACTCCCTCAGGATAATCGTATAGATGAGCATCATGCTTCACCTAATCCAGACTCATAAATTGTGACATGAATGAGTTTATCACTTGGTGCTTTAAACTGTGTATTTGGTATGAAAACACCACATTCTATAGAAAATACAGTAATACGAGGTATACTTAGGTACAAAGTGATGTCATTCCGGAAATAAATTCGTTTTGATCATATTCGATCCGATCCGTAATCACTTTTCCCGAAATACAATTTACGAGTGTTTTGGATATCCGTCTTTTTACTGCGCAGTTAAATTTGCAATAAAGGTCGGCCTTTACTCCGAATTTAAACTTACACAAATTTCTTGTTAATCGTGAAAGGGTGCTATCTCGTCTTGCGCTTTTAATAGTGGCTGATTGCCTGGTAACAATGTGTCCTTGTTGTGTAATTAGCGGCGTTCAGTGGCCGTTTATATGTACTCAGGAAGGGTTATTGTGTTCTCCATTCACCCCTTTGTTCACCCTCGCTGTCTCGTCTGTTGCCGGCGCATTCGCTTCATTGATTACATAATCGACCATCGGAGAATGAGTACGTAGTGAAGTATACTACCTATGTGCGAACATATTGCCATGATGTTTATATTCATTCATCACTATATGCTAACTTTTAGGCCAGCTACTGTTAAAATGTCCGGCAATCTTTATTAATTTATCATCACGTTCGATCGATCATCATTCATCAATCAACTGAGTTAATTACGGCATCTGTTTCAACCATTCGGGATAGCCATTAATATTGCGTGCGGATTCACATGCGATACATTTAGCCATAAGCAACCAGAAAAACCTTTTCTAGGTCACGGCCATATCGTGCGTGTTCGTCAATGATGCATCACTCCGGCAGACATGTAGCACTGTTGCCCAATTGGCATCATTATTCGGAGCACGATATTGGCGCCTATTCAGGCGGTGCATTTGCCTGCGAGAACGGCCTGTCTATCAAAACTATGCTGTACAAGAAACTGGCATATCGCCCCGAGCGCAGCCAAATGCCTTTTGGTATGCAAATGTTGGGCAATAAAATGAACGCTTTACTATGTATCTTTTAGGTTCTGGACATCTGGTTTGCTACGTATCTACATATATCATGCATACAGTATTTCCCTAATTAGATTACCTATCTAGCACTGATATTCTATTTTAAGGATACAGAGCAATGAAGTAATAAACTTACTAAAGTAACCTACAAAGTCATAAAGTTTACACTTTGTCCACAGATGCAAAACATAAACAACATTGTCATGTTCCCCGTCGACAGTCTTCTAAAAGGAGATCTGAGAGGAGTCAAGGGCGATCTCAAAAGGCCCTTCGATAAAGCATCCAAAGACTACGAGTCAAAGTACCTGAAGCTCGAGAAGGAGAAGAAATCGCAGGCGAAAGAGGCTGGCCTCATCAGAAGCGAAGTGACGCCGGCTGAGATCGCAGATGAAATGGAAAAGGAAAGAAGACTGTTCCAGTTGCAGATGTGTGAGGTAACAAATTGACGCCTGGTTTCCACCGAAGTGGAGAAAAGAGGAGATATGTAAATCTAACCAAGACAATCTCGAGCACAATTTGTTACGGTAATGTGTCCCTATTTTGACACCATGCTTTCGGTTTTTTTACCCATCTCCGCTCCGCGCCGTTTTTTTTTGTATTATGAAGGTATAGAATAGAAACAAATAAGTATAGTATTTACAATTGAAACAGTTGAGGTAGCTGCATACTGTTACAAACAATCTGTAGTTATTGTTTTGCTATAAAAACTTTCTGAGGCACCATGCAAAAAGATTCCATTGCGATAACCGATAACCGATTTCAAAGAAAAATCAAATTTATTGCGTGTAAGGAGTTATTTTTTTAACGAAACCCTTTCCGAAAACCTTCACGCGTCCCAAACGAAACAACAACGCAAACCTAATATTGGAATGTTGGTTTAGGACGTAGGCACTTAGCCCCAAAGATTAGCACTGTAGATTATACCAGTCATCGAGTACCTACATTGATCGATACCAACAATAGTAAACACTCTCGGTTTGTATGTCTTCGGCTGTAAACTTGTAAAGTAAACAGAAAACCCCTCGACATGTTTACAGTAATTTAAACAAGTGTATCCATTTTATGTGGCAGCTTTATTACTTTGTTACCATTACCAGATTATCCTGTAAAAAACGTGTTTTGTTTATCCCTAATTGGCACCTTGGGCTTTCTTATCACGAGTTTCGGTTTAGTTTATTTATCGAAACGTTTAATAGAAAAACAATTTATTAGAACATTTATTTAATATTTAGTTTGGTTGCCGGTTGCCGGTCTTTAAAACGTGTATCCATCATTTTCTCATGGATGCAATGTTTTCACTTATTTGACGTCTTGTGGTCTTACATTAAGTATGCTTAGCTTTCGAAGACCAATCTGTTCTTCAAAGGTAGAAACAAAATCGACAGATTTGCCCTAAAGATGACAGTTTTCTATGTCAACGGCTCAACACATACCGATGTAATCTTCGGCTTTAGGATAGTATGCGGATGTTTAGTTTGACCACGTTTGTTTGAGATATTCTGGGAAGAATTTTTATTCTTGTTGACTACGATAATGCGCATTAAGAATACTAATGGGACTGTTTTTCTATTTCGTGCAAGTCTTCCGGGTGAGTGCTATTTTATATTCTTAAATTAAAAAATTAAATGTCCAAAGTGTTAGCTATAAATATTAGACTCTTTCTTGGTTCTTTCTTCATATCATAATGATCATCATCATTATTATCATCATTGGCGTTGCTCTGTCACTGAGCCATTTATTTTTGACCACTGTTCGAATCGAGCTGGGCTCTTCTACTCTACCTACACACACGCCGTAAAACATTAGAAAAAGGGGTAACTTTGGGATATTTTTCTTTCGAGTGAAGTTCATTAGATTTTGTAACTGAATTCGACTTTGACTAGACTAGATCCTAAAGTAGTATAAATCTTTTGTTCAGAATTTTAAACACTATTTTCTAAGTCTCAGATGATTTTAAAAATCACAAAAATGCGGCCTCTGCTGGCCTACCAAGCCCTCACTCGCGTAGGAAATAGGGCATATGTATAGGTATAAGGTAATGCGTTCCCGATTATAACATTATCCACTTCCTGTTACGTTATATACTCTTGAAATAATGACGTCATCTCCGAATGCGAAGCACTCTCCTCTTACGTCATAATCCGATCATTCGCCGTAACATTATGCAAAATGAGGTTAAAAGCTAAAAGGATTACCGAAATTGGCCCATCGCCGAGCCAAGTCAAAAGGTATTAATTATTGTCTGGACAATTTGTGGCTTATATGCTCCCAGAGCAACCTGTTGGTCGACTCGCCAATTTAACAAGTCATCGGTCAATTCGAATAACTTTTTAACCGACTTCAAAAAAGGATTAGATTAATTATGTTCGGCTGTATGCATGTTTTTGTATGGCCGTCCATTTCTCCGTCATTTATGGGTCGGTTGGATGATTATTTTGCAGTTTAACTTTGTAATAGTATTTTAAATAAAGTACAGTGTTCTTAAAGTTTTTATTTACATTATGTAAGTCCTATAATAGTGTAAACATACTAACTTACAGAGGTAGAGAACCCTCGCGTCTATATCACAAGGCTTGAACTTAGAGCGAGGTGTTGAAACTAAGAAGTGAAATAGGTCTATATAGTACACATTTCTTTGCTTTGTTTTTTGTTTATAAGACCTTAACTTGAATAAATAAATAAATTATAATATTATTATTATTATAGTTGTATATCGAATGATCCCGAGGTAGTTTATAAAGTGAAGGGTTAATATAATATTCACTTCTGTTTCTTCATCTATTCTCCACCAAGCGAATTAATAAATAATGCTGGACAATTTACACAACATTATCTAGCCCCAAGCTAAGCAGAGCTTGTGTTATGGGTACTAGATAACTGATATACTTAATACAATATATTACATAGATAGATATTTTTATTATACATAGAAAACACCCAGACCAACAGAACAAATTTCTGCAGATCGTACACAAATTTGTTTCGTGGCGGGGATCGAACCCGCAACCTCCTGCGTCGCAGGCGGACCTTCGCCCGCTGCGCCACGGAGGTCGTCAATTAATTAATACGCTTGATATAGAATAGCTAGTTGCACTTTGAAATAATTCATTTCTAGCTTCAGAGACGATAGAGCCAATTTTACGAGGAGCGCGCGGGGGTACACTCAGATATAATTCAGTAATCTATATGACTAGGGAAAGAAGATTCAAATATTTCAATAAACCGAGAGAAACAATGACGATTGCGATTTATCTTCTATCATGCTTACCTTCCTTATCTCTCACCGCCCTTGCTTACTTAACCACCGGTTGATAGCTGTAATAGACATTACATAGATATAATGCAAGATATTATGACTATTTGTTTTACCTATCAATGTTGTATATCAATAGCATAAGGATATGACGCGACGGATTCGAAGTAAACTAAAATTACTTCTTATTGCTTTTCAGTATAGATAAGTTTATCTTATTACGAAAATTTGTTTAAAGTAGGCGCTAGTAATAGGAGTTCAATGAAAGTAGGCAAGTATTCAATTGTATTTACCGATAAGAATGTAAATTTGATGAAAAAGTTGGTAGAGGTGTCACAAGTAACTAAGTAATACTAATAAAGGATTGAGTGATCAGTTCTGCGTACAGGTTTAGCGAATCTATAGTAAAGATGCACGACTGCGAATGATCTGGCTAGTCGAATGATCTACAACTACTAATTTACTCATTAGAATATTAGTAATATAATAATCTTCAAAGTCGAATGACAACTACTAATTAGTAAATACTAATGCCTCTACGAATTGATCGAGGCGTCGAATAACGAATTGAGTTCGACTACCTGACTCGGGCAGTCGCCGTTACTTACCAAATTAGTAACCAATGTGGTTAGTAATGGCAACTGCTCGAGCAATCGACGCGAAACCAATTCTTTATTCGACGCCACTCGCTATTACTAACCAAATTAGTTACTAATTTGCCCTAGTCATTCGAATTAATCGAATGATTTGTGAAGTCGAATAATTCGAATAAAATCATTCACAGTCGCGCATCTTTAATCTATAGCCGGGTATAAACTGGGTAGGTAATGTACCATGTTTTACACAGGGAGCGTTCGTGCAGTCAGTACAGGGAAGGAAGGAACATTTCATACAAACTCCGACTAAATCCATTGCATGGTAATAAATGAGAGTTTCATTATTCAACCTCTTCCTTATTTACTTAAGGGCTAACGTGTTTCACCTGTCGCGTACAAATTGCATCTATCGTTTTCCGGCATGCTATTATCATGTACCAATTTATCTGGTTGTGACAGTGTCGCGACGTTGGTTTAGTGTTTAATATACATACATCATAATAATTTATACCGACGTTCGTGTACAGGGTGTCACGTAACATGTGGACTAAGTCGAAAGAGGGTGCTTCTGGACTCCGAAGAGATCAATTTGTCAATAAGGGTTGTTGAAAAGCGAGTGTATTTTTTTGAGTTTATAATTCTTGATTCTTTGAAAGAGATAGAAGAGTGTCTAGTCTCTTCTCAAGTCTCTTTCTCTCTCTTAAGACAGGAATCTGATTGTAGCCTGGAATATATTACTCTACGATACGACATACTTCTTATAAAAGACAACGTACGTATAAAAGTAACTGTATGCTACTAAACTTTCGTACTTTCGTTTTGCTATTATTATACTTTCCTTCTAAACAACTGTATGCTACGAAAATGTTAGCCAGCAGCGAGACAGTAATGGCTGAAAATAATAACACAATCATGTCAGAGATTAAAAACAATAGTCTCTTGAAACCACACATTACAAGCAACTAGTCACTACAAATCCCGTTATTCCGCCTGAGCTATGGCCTTACGGCACAGATAAAATGGCACTCTGTTCTCAAGGGTAAAAGGTCACATGTACTTTGGCAATGACAATGGTCTACGAATCTCTGTTTGGTAGAGTTTAGTGCCAGGAAAATACTGCGCTTGGAGGTCGGCCAGTGTAACTTGCAAATTGATCTAACCCCTCAGCTCTGATTGATTGCACCAATCAGAGCTGAGGGGTTATTAGAGCAATCTCGACTCCAATGATAAGATTAATCAAGGCAATATTGATCAAAATGCCATGGCAAACATCTAGAAACTCGTAAATTTTCGGCTTAGGCGGTGGCGTTCGATCAGCTTAGTAAGTTTTGAACTATAAAATAACGTATCAGGTAATATGGTTACCATATCACAACACAACATATTTAAAGTTAGTCAGTACTCGTGGAAACAAGTTTAAAGCATTGTTTACTTATTTTGATTGTTACAAAATCCTTGATCAAGGTATTCGCCGTTTATGATCGAAGTATACATCCATTGTGAAGATATTTGACCGAAGATAACGCCAAAACTACTGAATGGACCGGGCTGAAATTTTACACACACAGATCTGGACCTGGAATAACACCGCAAAAGCTAGTAGGTTGATAAAATATGCTACAACATGGTCGATGAAATAAATTTTTCCTATTTTTTAAGACTATCTAGACTTATCATTATTCTTACTAGGAGTCAATAAACGATCAATATGATGTAATCGATACTGTCATAGATAAGCTATCAAATAGTAGCTGGAAGTGGAATAACGATGCAATAAATAAATCAACCTTATCAGAGATATAAGAGCTGAAGGTTGCCATAAAAAATGCATAGCAATAAAGTGGTTTACGACCCGGCGCGTCCACTGAAATATCTGTCTGAGCGCTATGCCAAATAGTGGATACTATACATTTTACATTGTGTATACTTAGTGCATTAAGGCGACTAGAGGGGAAAACTCGAGTTCGAAGAGGATTTGGCTGCGTTGTAAGATGAATTGGGCTTTTATAAATTGAATGTTACCCTAAAGTTGGTGAAAGTAGGATGCTGCGATCTTGCGTAGGAAGGAGCCTGATGCATCCAATATACTTTTTGGTAGCTATTGCCAGACAATATCCATTACTATCGGACCTTGAATGGTTCAAGTTTTACAAATCTGTTTTCATCATTGTTTGAAATAACCAACTAAAGTGGTCGTAGTTTTTCGGCGTAACTGAATTTTATACCTAATGTAGTAATGTATCACATTTTTGTATAAAATGTATAAATTTAACGGTAAAAAACATTTTTTTTTCAATATTATAATAAGATTCATAATTCATAATTCATAATTCATTTATTGTTTGTGAATCAGGTATTATTACAGTCAGTTCATGAGACTTATTTTAGATCGCTGGATTCTGCCACTTGGGCGTACAAACATTTCAATATACATATTTATGAACATTGGAACTAACAATCTAAGTTAGTTATTTTATTAAGAAGCATGCATTTATATTATAATTCTAAACAATATTTATATTTATCAAACTTAGCTACTAATGTCAAATTATAAATTTAATTAATACAATAAAATAAGGTATGTACGCGATGAGTATGTCAAACAATTTTAAGTTAGTTAAGTAAATAAACAATTTCAAATCAATTATGGTAAATATCACAATTCGAATGTACATTTTTTTAAATAGGAGAATAAACTAAAGTAGGTATGCAGGTAATGATGAATCAAATGGTTAATTAGAAGGAGAAGAATTTAAGTTACATTGTCAATTAGATATGAATAATGTCAATCAATACGGTCATTTAAAAAAGAGTTTACTGTGTAATAAGCTTTTCCAATTAAAAAATCATTAAATTTTGCACTAAATTGGTTGCTGGACATATCGCGAATAACTTTTGGAATTTTGTTGTAGATTTTTGGTGCCATACAAAATACACTTGAACGCATCAACTTTGTGCTGCATGGCACATTTCGTAATCTGCCCTCAGACCGGCTTCCAATTGCAAATCTTTCAAATAGGTTGGAATTGTTTTTTACAAAAACTGCAACTTCGTAAATGTAAAGACAGGGAAATGTTAGTAGTTTTAGTTCGGTAAAGTGGCTTTTACAGGAGTCTCGTCTTCGTAAACCACAAATTGCTCTTAAGCAGCGCTTTTGCGCTTTGAACACTTTAAGGTTGTCCGTCGAGTTTCCCCAAAATATGATGCCATATCTTAAAATTGAAGACACGTTTCCGTGATAAGCAGTGAGTAGGGTGGATAGATTGGACACTAGATTTAATTTAAAAAGAGCATAAGAGAATTGTTTCAGCCTTTTACAGATTATGTCAATATGATGTTTCCAATTTAATTTATTATCAATATTAAGCCCTAAAAACTTCGTCGACTCTACCTCAGTTACTTGGTTGCCGAAATAGTCAATACCAACGTCATGATTGGCAATACTTCTTTGCTTGAAATTCATTAAGTATGTTTTTGTTAGATTTATCTTTAAATTGTTTGAGGATAGCCAATTAATAATAGATGTCAAGGTAGATTTAATGTCAAATTCAAAATCATGTGTCTTATCATTAATAAATAAAATAGTGCTATCATCCGCAAATAACGTTATAGGATGCATAGTCACGTTGGGCAGGTCATTAATATAAATCAAAAATAGGAGTGGTCCTAAAACACTCCCCTGGGGTACCCCGTGTGACACTACTCTGGCGCAAGATTCGTAAATGGTGTCAGTGTGTGAATCCAGACATATTTTATTAACGTGGGTCACCTGGCTTCTATTACTAAGATATGACTTTATGAGAGCATTTGCTGTACCTCTGACACCGTAAACGTCTAGCTTATGTAATAGTCTATCATGATTAACATGGTCAAACGCTTTGGTCATGTCCATGTATAGCGCTATTACATTTTTGTTATTATCTCTATTAATCATAACATTGTTAAGGAAGTAAGAGTTGATAAATAAGTGCTCAATCATTTGGCCCATAGCTGCATTCCAGATTTCCAATTTCTAATTTACTTCAACACGCTTTGTTTAAGATTTGTTTAAAAAAAATCGTGCCGAGCTACTAATTTTGTCCTTAAAGGTTAGTATTGGTTTTTTTTATTCGTTGAATAGAATATAATATTATTTTGTTGTATTAAGCACTATTGTAATTCAGAATTACGGGGGTGACATGCCATGTTCGGCAAAACCCTCATGCACTAAATAAATGATTTAAATAAAAAAGTACCTACTCCATAATACGCCTTATCCTACTTGTGCCAAATGATTACAAAGGTTGATTGCTTAATACAATAAGTACTTGAACTTTGTATATGATAGTATATATGGGTTATCCCAGTTTTCCCCTTGAAATCCCCCTTAAGGGGGAAAACTGGACTCCAAAAAAACTAATTCCAGTTTCACCCCTTGAAGATTAGCCTTTATGGGGGAAAACTGGACTCCAAAAAAATGAAGTCCAGTTGTCCCCCTTGAAAATCCCCCTTAAGGGGGAAAACTGGAATGAATTTTTTTGGAGTCCAGTTTTCCCCCCTAGACGTAATTTGTATAGTAATCAATTTGCCTGCTCATCGTTTGACTTCATTGGCAACGGAACGATGCATCTTGATAGGACTCTGTGAAGTATCAGCAGAGGCGAATCGAATATTGGAAATCGATCAGTTTTTTTTTTTTTTTTTTTTTACTGTAGTCTAGCATACATTTCTAAATACACTAGAATAACATTACAATCTAGCCATAGATTTGACTAATGGGTAATTTTGTTTTAACTTAATTTTATACATAGGTACATTACACTAAGAACGTGTCCATCGGCACTTTTCTTATTGTCTCTATTTAAGGGGAAGACACTTGGTTCATGTGGAAATCGATCAGTAATAAAGTTTAATTTAGTGTCAATAAATCGAAACGAGCGATCCGATATCAAGTAGCGATCTGAGATAGACTCCGTGTCGCATTTGTACAAGATAGATGGTCGTAGCTTTCTTCAGACATTTTTATACTAAACTATATTATGGTATATTCATATCTTTCTGATCGACATAGGTATATGTCGATCAGAAAGATATAAATATACCTATAATAATTCCTGTGGCATTACGATATAACCTAACCACAATGTTATCAGCAAATAACGAAACGCGGGGTATAAAAGTATAAAAGGCGATGACCACAACGCTTACTAAGACAAAATGTTGTGTTTTATAAGCTGAGTGCATTGTTCTCACTGTTTCCGCAGTATTATAAGTTACCAACTTATTGTCTGGAAGTATGTAGTTTTGTTTTGGGTCTGTTGGTTTCATTTCCGACTTTTAAGGCGAAGAAATAATGTGGTTCGCTTAAATATCATTTACCCCCCTGTCTTTCCTTACTAAATGTCTCAATTTACATTGATACCACAACAATAGCATGCCACCGCGAAGGGCTTGGACAGGAATTAACAACAGTAAAAAAACTAGAATTAAATTAATACGTTGTCGGAACAATGCCCCGTCTCGGTAGAGTCGTTAACACCAAGCTCTCGAATAAACGCATTGCCAGTTCCATTGTCGTGCTAAAAAGGAAAGCTAAAGTCCTGTGGTCGGTGCGACACCGGCTCCGCCAGGTCGTCGACCGGCCTTGCGCGGCGCACGGCCTGCGACGCTATGACATGACCCTTGCTTTGTTCACTCTCCTAGCTCAACCACCCCGTCACCCACGCGCTCTGTTTATGGCACAACGATTTCACCGGCTACATTACCGAAAAGAAAACTCAAGTTCAACCGGCGGCTCGCCAAGAAAGTTAGCAAGGTCGCACGCCAGCTTTATTATTGCACAACGAAGACAAATCTGGATACTACGGGCGTGCGCGTGCGTCATCGGGGGTAATTTTAACTCGCGGAAGGACATGGAGTAATTGCTTCGAATTTCCACAGTATGCGTAGCTCGTGGCTATCCCGCGTTTGTCTCGAGACTTGCGCACGCGCCCGCGGCGTCATCCTGTCTGTGACTTTAAACCATGTTTATGTTTCGTTCCAGTACCTGATAAAATTCAACGAGATAAAGACGAAGAAAGGTATAGAGCTCCTACAACACCTGGTGGAGTACTACCATGCTCAGACGAACTACTTCCAAGACGGTTTGAAGACGATTGAACACTTCGGCGTGTA
This sequence comes from Eupithecia subumbrata, assembly GCA_949316285.1. Lineage (NCBI taxonomy): Eukaryota > Metazoa > Arthropoda > Insecta > Lepidoptera > Geometridae > Eupithecia > Eupithecia subumbrata. The sequence goes on along the minus strand of OX438644.1, from coordinate 24,336,898 downwards.
TGTGGCGGACCTGAGCGTTCAACTGCAGAAGATTCGGCAACAGCAGGACGACGAGCGGCGGAGGTTGTTTGAGCTGAGGAGCATGTTGAGGGCAGCCGCGCCTCAAGACAGGGGAGAGGTGACTTTTAGCTTTATTTTTGCAAAGTTCAGTTCAGATCATCGCATTTTTTAACACTTTGACTTTGAGAACCTGTTCTAATACCTACGTTATTTCAAATAATAACGTTACAATAAAAATAAACTAAAATAATATATCTACACAAAGTAAATCTTTGGTGCGTAGTAACACATACGTATTTTGGATGTCGATACGACCAAAAATGTAAACAACCAAAGTATCGGAGTTTTTGTGATTTTTTCATAAATGAAGTTTTCGGTTCGTGAGGTTTCGGTTATTGATCGTGTTATGTTGGTACCTCTGCATCATTCATAAAATCCTCTAAATCCTTCCAGGTAGCTTCATCAGTCGGAGGCTACTCTCTCCACCAACTGCAAGGCGACAAACAACACGGCTCAACCCGGAGCGGATACCTCCTCAAGAAATCTGAAGGGAAGGTCCGTCGCGTCTGGCAAAAACGACGATGTCGAGTCACAGCTGAGGGCTTTCTCGATATATTCCACGCGGATGAAAATAAGACACCGGCGAGGGTGAACCTACTGACGTGCCAGATTAAAGTAGCTGCTGATGATAAGAGGGCGTTCGATCTAGTCTCATGTAAGTTTGATGAAGTGTCTGTTATCTTAGAGTAACTAGTGAATGTAGTGCAAGGTGTTTTAAGAAATTTGAAGGAAGGTCCGTCGCGTCTGGCAAAATCGACGATGTCGAGTTGAGGGCTTTCTCGTTATATTACACGCGGATGAAAACAAAACACCGGCGAGGGTGAACCTACTGACGTGCCAGATTAAAGTAGCTGCTGATGATAAGAGGGCGTTCGATCTAGTCTCATGTAAGTTTGATGAATTCAATTCAATTCAATTTCATTTATTTTGCGAAACATGGGTTACAGGGATGACATATGGAATGGGTACAGCCATGATCAGCTTGACAGCATGCAAATTAACTTATTTGGTATTACTAATCTAGATTTAAAAAAAATACTAAATACAATGTCAATACCTAAATTATAATATCTAACTAATTGTCTTATCCTAGAATTTGTCCATTAAAAATTCATTTACATTGTAATAAGCCTTCTCAATCAGCAAATGTCTTAATTTTAGTTTAAAAATATTAATTGGGTTGGTTTCTATGATGCATGTTGGATGATTATAAATACGAGGTGCCATACAAAATATGCTCTTATTGAGCATTGCAGACTTATTGAAGTGTCTGTTATCTTAGAGTAACTAGTGAATGTAGTGCAAGGTGTTTTAAGAAATTTGAAGGAAGGTCCGTCGCGTCTGGCAAAATCGACGATGTCGAGTCACAGCTGAGGGCTTTCTCGTTATATTACACGCGGATGAAAACAAAACACCGGCGAGGGTGAACCTACTGACGTGTCAGATTAAACACACACACGAGTGATTTTGATTATTATTAGTAGCTGCTGATGATAAGAGGGCGTTCGATCTAGTCTCATGTAAGATTGATGAAGTGTCTGTGTTATTTGTTAATAGTAGGACTAAAATAGTGTTATTTTTCGTAAGAGCGTAGATGGCATAAAGAATAGTCCGTCGCGTTTCAGAACCTCCATATGACAACAATGAAATTTAAGTATTCGTTTTACACTATAAAAACAATTTAAAACCAACCAAATATCTACCTTTTCTTAAATAAGTTTCCATTCAAATCCTTAGATTTTTCTGGTAGCTTGTTATAAATAATTTATGCTCAGGTTAAAAACATTTTTCTTAAAAATATCCTTACAACATTGAGGTTTGTAGAGCAAGTTCTGAAACTTGGCCATTTTCTGTCGAATCTAAATTTAGTAAAGTAAGTTGAGTAATAACAATTAATAACAAATACACAGATTTCTCTAATGTAATGCATGGTAGAGGCAGGTAATGGATTGTCCACCATTATTATTATTCTAGACAGTTGGGCACCTGATTTTTTATCCAGGTGCTCCTGAGTCCTGATTGAAAATTCATCTCTTCTTCGTGTTCTAACGAAACAAAGTGTATAAAGTTTGCTAAACCAATTTTAACTCGACAACATCAAACTCGGCAAAAGTTAGTTTGCTAAATCAATTTAACTCAAAACCAATAAACTTTGCAAAGACTTGTAAATCAAATGACCGGAGACGACGTGCTCTTGATATTTATTTAGTTGCGTTCACAATTTGATTTGGTGCGTTGTTTTTACTTTTACGACTCGCTAGACAGCTTTATGGCGTCACCGACACCTTATTATGGTGTTCCTATCTTGGAAAATTTATTACGTCTTGTGCTAATACCTACTTTCATCCCTTGAGAATTATTTTCGTTTAGTTTACACTACCTACAGCGTAAAGTGTAAATAAAAAAAAAGACGAACCATAAAGCGTTAAATAGAATTATAGCTATGTTTTGTGTAGGTATGAGTTGAGTAATTGCGACCAGCAGCCTATCAGAATTGCTTAGCAGGTCGGCTCATGAATATGCATTACGTAGCCGCAGAAATTAATTTAGAGCGCGAATAAATTGTGCATGTTGACATGTTTTTTTACCTTGTGTCGAACATGAAGGTCTAGAAGACTATTGACTTGAATTTAGTACAGAATTTCGGTACGCGCTTAAACCTAGCAGTGCGTGATCCTAAGTTATGTCTAATTAAGTCAAAGAATGTGTTGACAATGGATTATTTACATTCTACAGGAGTAACACTTAATAAAAACGACATAAATAATACAATGTACACAAAGGCTAAACACTTGAAAACATTATTGTTAAACGTAAAAATAACAAAAACAAAACAGTTCTAATCACAAATAATGCATTGTTTTATAAAATCTTATTCTTCCAGATAACCGTACCTACCACTTCCAAGCCGAGGATGAAAACGAGCAACGCGCTTGGACATCCGTACTAGTCAACTGCAAGGAAGGCGCACTCATGAGGGCCTTTCACCAGCAAGCAGGGGAGAGCAACGACAATGGACACTCCCTGTTGGACTTACAAAGGTCTATCATACGAGCGGTGCGGGCGATGCCAGGGAATCAAGTGTGTGCGGATTGCACCAGCACTAATGGTAAGAAATATTTCACAGTATTAAAGGCAGTGAATAGACTTCGGTGCTAGTCAAATGCAAGGAACGCGCACTCATGAGGGCCTTTCGCCAGCAAGCAGTGAAGAGCAACGACAATGGACACTCCCTGTTGGACTTACAACGGTCTATCATATAAGCGGTGCGAGCAATGCCCGGGAACCAAGTGTAAAATAATTTTTTGTGCTAATTGGAATAAAGGTATTTCTCATAGTTTCTCATAAATAATGAATTTATCTTCCATACAGTTCCAGAATCATTTCCAGCATATCCATTATCTTTCCTCTTTGTAGATATACCCTGTATTGTATACAACGGAATCACTGACTGCCAGTAAACACAGTCAAACTAACTAGTCTACTTCTAATTTTCATCTATCGTTCCGAGTATGAACCGAGTCAGACAAAATGAAATGAGCTGGCACAATCTAGATTCGTTTCCGGCATGTCATCCCTTTATCATTCCACCACATTCTTCACTTGACAGAGATACTGACCGTGCTGTATTCAAATATACTACTCATAAATAAACCCGAATCCCTAGCTGTGGACAAAACACTGATGTTGGACATGTCTGCTGTGTGGATAGTCCAGCGTTATTTATTTTTTAATACAGTTGCTCAAAAATTGGCGAATTGCAGGGACGTATAGCGTTCGGGATGTGGGCTATTACATACTCGTGATTTTTTTTTACCTTTCCCGAACTCGTGCGTTCTCTTTCCCAACTGTCAAAATAATGTCTATTAAAAAGAAAAACCAACCTCGGGGTTTTTACTAAAAAAAAAATCATAGAAGTTTTTATGATTCATGCAAATACGTATATTTCATGCAAATACGTATATGGTTAGGTTTCATTTCATCTCATTAAATTTCATTTTCATTTCATATCAATAAAAAATTCTACTGAAGACTTGGCTGTATGGGCATAGTTCCCTTTGCCTACCAGAATGGGTGAAGAAAAAAAAACTCTGCTTATATTCTACGGTTGGTGCCATTTTTCAGAAATTTAATAATAGTTTGTCTCAAACAGTAAATATGCAACCTAAAACTTCCCCAGTTAGTATAAAAAACTGTACCAATTTCAATGTATATGTGAATTATAACTTTTATAAGAAATAAATGTTAAGTTAGTTGAGTTTATTGTGTTTTTATTATTTTATTAAATTGCTTAATTTTTCGCAGCTGTATTAAAAAAATCGTTCAGTACACGTGCGGCACGTCATTGCAACTTGTTCTGACTATCAACCCTCGCTTTCGGCTGCGCCTCGGCTCGGGTAGACATTTGTCAGAACTCTTTGCAATGACAGCCTTTCCGCACTTGTAATGAAATATACTATTTCAACACACTTCCTCATAAAGTGGTCACCGCAATTAGGCACAGAATGACACCCATAATCAAACTGTGACTTTTTCATTGTAACTCACTAGATTTTTTTTTTTTAATTTTATTGGTTGAGTTGCTTTGTTCTTAAAAAAGTTTTTATTCAAAAAAAGATAGAGTTCAATAGAACAAATAAATTAATGTTCCTATTGCTTGCTCATTTCATGCAACTTCTTATTTAAATAGAACTCTTACGTGAAAACTCGTACGTGTTTAATAAATAAAACTTTTACTCAAATATAACTTTTGTTTTCTCTGTAATAAAATGAGTTTTATTGTTATTTTATTCACAAGTGTGTTGAAAAACGTCGTATGATACACGTGTGTATTGATGATTACCGTCCTCGGCTCTCTTAAGACCCTCGCCTACGGCTCTCAATGGCGCCTCGGCGGCGGTAATCACCAATGTTACACACTATTACCATAATGTACAATTATAACAAAATTAAACACAAGCAACCTTTCTTTTCAGACCCAACCTGGCTGTCAACGAACTTCGGCGTAATAGTCTGCATAGAATGTTCTGGAAGTCACAGAGAGCTGGGCGTGCATATATCACGCATCCAGTCTCTCACACTGGACCGACTCAGCACGTCACAGCTACTGCTGGCGCGGCATTTGGGGAACCAGATGTTCAACGAAGTTATGGAGAACTCGTTAGATTTACGGGATAAGCTTACGCCTGAGAGTACTATGTAAGTATTGATGAGACTTGAGTTAAGGGGCGAACCTAGCGGGTTTGCTTGTCAAACTAGGCCTAGATGTCAGTACTCAAAGAATCCCCGTGGTAAAAAACTAGAATTACATAAAATTAAAAAAAAAAAATCGGTTCCTTAATTGGAAAACACGATTGCGAAAAAAAATTACTCAAAAAAATATCATGAAAGTTGAACTGTTTTGCACCTAATTTGATCGAGACTTCAGGAACCCTGCGGTCTTTAGAAAACATTTTTGTTTTGATTCGTAGGTTATTACTAATTCTTTGGTTCCATAATACAGTTCCTTCATAAGTTGTCTAGTTTTCTTGTAAATAAGCAAAAACATCATTTTTGCGCTTACGCCGTTCCAAAAACGTATGCTCCGTCCCGCTCCTATGAACGCGAAATCCCATGCCTATCCTTTTCACAAAATTTCGCGCAATGCGCCCTCTTAAGTCATTCGTTAAGGAATGTTCTGGAAGTCGCAAAAACTTATAAGAATCAGTTAAGTGTGAGTTGAACTCGTGTGGAGAGGGGTGCAAACGATACGGGAAATTCACTCGGCTAGTAACAAACGCCAAAAGTGGCGTTTGTTACTGTGTTTGGCGTTTGTTTTCTTATCGTGACTAGGTTCTACAGAGATCCGCCTTGTGTGGTCTACCTTATAGTAACTATATTGGACATGCTAAATAATCTAGTGTGACGTGACATTTAAATAGCAAACAAAAAAGCGTGATGTGATGTGAACTCTATAATATCCACTGGCAGTTCGGTGGTACCTACAAGTTTTACTATTATTATAAAATCAATTCTACCTCCAACAGGGAGGAACGTCTTCGGTTCATCCGTGAGAAGTACGTATACCGAGCGTGGGCCGCCCGAACCTGCTGCGACGCGGCGGAAAGACAATCAGAAGTGGAACACGCAGTTAATAATGGACACATACAGAACTTACTGCAAGCCTACGCTGAAGGGGCCGATTTGGCTGCGCCGTTGCCTAGCTCGGTATGTAAAAACATCCTACCTATAAAACCCAGATATTAACAAAATTAAAAAATTTAAGAACCTCTCCCGACAGATTTTCAAGACATGACTAAGAACACTCGGGATAAAATTATCTATGACGCAAGAAAAACTAAACGAAAATCGGTTCATCCGTTTGGGAGCTATAAAACCACAGACAGATACACAGACAGACACGTTAAACTTATAACACCCCTCTCGTTTTGCGTCGGGGGTTAAAAAATATCACCACCCATAACTATTAGACTTACAAAAAGCCTGTACGTACGAGGTTTGCGGTTAGTTTTCATGTAGCATCATGTGCGTACTAGATTTATTTATTTATTTATTTATATATAGCATTCTTAGATACACGAAGATAAAGAAAAACACACAAAATCTTGCTGTGACGCAGCTGAAAGGCAGTCAAAAGTCGTGTGCTTCAGAAAAGAGCCTCGGTATAACTTGACTTTTTACAGTCCAGAAGTCTAAATCCGTTTAGCCGTTATTCTTTGTTGAGTAACAAAATAACAGACTTTCCAATTTGATCTTAAGGAAGTAATCAAGGTAAATACAGCTTATTAACCAAACCAACGTTAGGTCTACTCATTACGATCAAACTTTAATCGATTGTTATATTGCGTGCTACACTATTCGCATGCAAATTATCTTATCTTTATATCAGGCGTAGTGTACTATTATTATCTGTAATCAGGAATATCAGTCTTACCTAAAAAAATAGACATGATTCTTTATTCACAAATAAAATTTCAATAAAATAATAGAAATAAATAAGAACAAGTATTAACAATTTACACAATTGAGCTAATTGCGGACTGTTGCAAACAATCTACAAGTAGCTCAACTGATCCATATCAATACCAGTCGGAAGCGTCCCCAAGACGCTGGCTACATTGCCCCGCTGTATGGCAATGCAGATGCGCTGTGCCAGATACTGACCAGCTCTCGAGTCACGCGTCGCTTCGACCAGACGCTCAGATAATTTTTTTAAAACCCAGCCTCGGTACCCCACGGACCTAGGGTCTCGACTCCAAGGGGAGCAAATGTGTAGGCTCTGTCGAGACCTGCATATATGCCTTACATAAATAATTTACATTGCGCAATATATTCCAGGATTGCGGCGAAACAGCGCTGCATTTAGCCATATCCCGGGAACTAGGCGACGGTTCCTGTCTTCACATAGTCGATTTTCTAGTCCAAAACGGTGGAGCATCACTCTTAGATAAGGCCACGACCACCGGCATGACATCTTTACATCTCTGCGCGGCGACTGATCGGACAGAGCCGATGAAACTACTGCTCAAAGCTGGGGCAGACGCGACGGTTAAAGACGGTAGTGGACGCACACCTTTGCAGATTGCGAGGCAGTTGGGGCATCATGGGTGCACTGAATTGGTGAGTGACATTTCAAACCATTGTACATTCATTTCATTAGTCTTAACTTAACTGATGAAAGAGTAGCATCGTAGCATCGCGATTTTTTTTCTGGGCTAGATTAGAGAAAATGTTAAACATTGCGTAAATTATTGAAGTTGAAGGAATTAATTACAAATATTTTACGCATTCGATGACGATTCCATGCCATTTTTGTCAATTTTATCCTCGACAAAAATCGCTGTAATTGTAGTTTCGAGGCAGACCTACTAGCTAGATGGTCGGACGATCGTCAGTGTAGCAGGAAGATTCCGAATCAGGGCCGAAAAAGCTAACGTGTAAAAGAGGAGTTCTTACTCAGCAGTGGGTGTGAAGTTTGAACACATTGAGATGATGATGATATGACGAAACAAGCATAAGGCATAAACATAATTTGGTAATTAGACAAAACGACCCATGTTCGGGTAAACCGACCACGCAGCAGATATGCATTTAGCTGCGCTTGCAGTTGAATGCGTATTTTGCTCGCGTTTACCTAAATTAGATCAGTTCGCGCCGGAGCATACCACCGATAACGCGGATTCATACCAATACCATTCTAACCATAAATTTACCATTTAAATACCATAAAGTCAATCAGTTTAAGTTTATATTATTCATAGTTTACCAGTGATTATATTTACATACCAAAAACTAGTGACTTTTCCTACAAAACTACCACAAACCATAATTACCACATAAACCAATACCCAAAGGGTTTCGGGACTATACCAACAACAAGACGGAACCCTTTTCATGGTCCTTCGACAAAACCTACCAGCTCCTACCAAGTGATACAGTGAAACCATACCATTGGATTGCAGTGATTATTGAGGACAGACGCAGGTTGCAGAAAATAAGGTCAGACCGAACCATTTATTTTATTGCTTTGTAAAACCTATCAATTCTACACCATGGATAAACTTTTCATCAACCAAACTGAAATTTACGAAGCGATAAAACAGCTGCTGGCTAATTTTAAGAAAGCGGGAGCGGACAGAAAGACTTATGAGTTTTGTAAGCGTAAGAATGACCTTTTGGAGACCTATTGGTCCACGTACCTTGATAATCATTGTAAAATAAGTAAGTTAGCGGAACCCGACCATGTTTATAACGCAAAGGGCTGTTACGAAACAGCTGAAGAGGTTTATTTGGCCGCTAAAAGCTTTTTCAAAAAAACCATTGACCAGTTAGAGCTAAAAACATCAATTCCTCAACAAGGTAGCCTACGTATACCAGAAGCCGAGGCGAATCGACCAGGCACGTCAACTCGACCAACTACTCCTCAACCAAGGAATCCCCAACCAGTAGGGAGATCCTTGGCTACAACGGGGAACACCAGTAAGCTCGACGAGTTGATAAGAAAACAAAAAATAAATATGAGGGCCTTCATGAGGACCCTCAGCGGGATAAAAACTGACGAGTTGGAGAAAAAATGGGAATTCGAGGACGCCTTGAAGTCCCTGGAATCTCGTTGGTCCGCTATAGACAATTTACATTGGGAAATAGAAGGAGAGAATGGCTGTGAAGACAGCCAATACCAGGAGGACTTCACTGACTACGAGAGCATTTTCATACAAACGAAGAGAGCTATCAACACCAAAATGTGGTCGGTATCCCATCGTGAAAGATCCACCCCTCAAATTGACATTCCGGTTTTTAATGGGAACTTCAAGGGCTGGGTATCCTTCAAGGATCTTTTCACGGAAGCTGTCCATAGCAACCCCTCCATGACCAACGCCCAAAAAATGCAGTTTTTGAAAAGTAAGGTGACAGGAGAAGCCGAGCGACTGATCTACCATCTACCAATCAGTTCGGAGAATTACGAAGCGTGTTGGGAGCTTCTTAACCGTCGCTATGGGAATAAAAAATTAATATTTACCTCCCACGTCAACATTCTGCTCGACTTCCCAACCATGCAACACCAATCTTACGAATTAATGAAAAATCTGCACGACGTTACCAATGAATGTCTTCATGGCATTCGTAATCTAGGTGTCGATATAACTACTTGGGACCCACTCCTAGTGCATCTACTAGCACAGAAGCTGGACAGTACTTCTTTCACGGAGTACTTGGAATCGGTGAGAAACCCCAGGGAGCTTCCCTCTTTACAGGTGTTCCTGGGATTCTTAGAATCCAAGTTTACGGCTTTAGAAGCGGCCCGTCGTAAAATCGAGCCAACCAACCATAAGACAAACCATCAAAAGCAACCATCTAGCTATAACCATAAAATATACCAAAAACCAAAACATTACCAAAACGAACAAAAGGATCGATCATTCAATGATTCTAAAGATAAATCAAATATGAATGCCTTCCATTTATCCAGGTCAACGTCCTGTGGTGTGTGTAACCTCGATCATAATACATGGCATTGTCAGCAATTTTTAGCGTCAACACCCGAGCAGCGATTACAAAAAATTAACAAATTAAATTATTGCCAAAACTGCTTATTTAACCATTTCAATGAAAACTGCTCGTCAACCAAGCGATGTCGCAAGTGTTTAGGTACTCACAACACTTTGCTTCATGACGCACTATTTAGACCCAATTCGCCTTCACCATCACGCCCTACTTCCATGGTTACCAATGAAGAAGAGGAGATCGAACTAGTGTTAGGATCTTCGCATGCATCGTGGGTAGACACGACCGAGATACTTTTGGCAACCGCTATGGTCCATATCTCGGGAATCGACGGCACCAAACACACCATGAGAGCATTAATAGACGGGGGAAGTCAAGTGTCTCTCATAGATGAGCGGGCCGCTCAGATCTTGGGGTTGAAGAGAAATCAATGCAAGGGCAGAATATTTGGCGTCGGTAAAAACCAAAATAATGCAAGAGGAATGATTACCATAGAAGCACATTCCATATATAACCAGTTTTCCTTCAATAGCGACGTCATAATTATGGATAGCTTGATTTCGAACCTACCTAATAAGTCACTACCTAAACCATCATGGGAACACATCCATAGTATAAAATTAGCAGACCCTGAATTTAACGTAAGTCGACCAGTAGATCTACTTTTTGGAGCTGATGTTTACAGCAAAATAATGTTAGGAGGAATCTTAAGGGCAGAGTCTGACGAGCTACCAATCGCTCAGCAGACGCAGCTAGGGTGGCTTCTCTGCGGCACTGTGAGACCCCACTACAACTGCAATATCGTTCTACGCGAAACAGACGATTTGCTTGAATTTTCGATTAACCATACCAATAACCAAGAGATGTCAAGTACTGACCATAAGTGCTTGCCTCGTTTCCTAGACAAAAACCTTATCACTAACCAAACCAACCTAGAAGAGAAAAATATATTCATAGAACAAACTAGCTTAATCCATGAACCAATTTCATCAATCATTACCAATAAAAGAATAAACTATTTACCAAATAAAAATAGTTGCAAAACCAAAATAATACCTACCAACAAGAAACCAGTTCACCAACCTCACCTCTGGTTACACGGGTTGAACCACGCTAAATTGCTGACAAGCACAACCAACCAATGCGTTGAATTTTATGATGGCCGAGTTCATTTACCTGACACAGTGCACTCAAATAATAAAATTTTATGTTATGACGCAAGAAAGAGCAAGGATGCCCAAAACCAAGTCACCATGAGGGGCGGTCTAGGGCGAGCCGTGACACCAAAAACCATAAACGGTTTGCTTTACGAAGACCAAAGTCATACCATTGTTCCTACCGGCAAACCAAAATTCGACCAAAAACCAGCTACCAAACCAGAACCAATTCGAAGAAGATACCGACCAAAATATTTTTAAAAGATGCCCTACCATTCAAAACCATTCCCGTTGTAATATTATCCTTCCTTGGTTCCAAGTTCCAGGAAGTCAAATACAACAATGACCTTTTGCTTACTAAACATTATAATGTCCACGCTAGACGCCGGCGACGACGCGGTCTCATCAACGGTGTCGGGTATCTAGCTAATGAACAGTTTTATGTAGGTACTAGATCCGATGCAACAAGCTTCTAAAGGTCAAGGCTACAAAAACGTCATGATAATAGAAACCATATTCCAGCTCTTAGCCAGAGAAAGCTACCAACTCTATAAATTACCGTCTGTACCTACCTCACCAAATAAATACCAAGATGGTACCTGCGCAAATATATCGTTAATCTACGTTTCGTTCGTTGTCTCAGCATTTTTTCTTTTATTGCGATGCGTACACAATAAAGATAATGTGCAATGACTAAGTTAACGAACGCCAGCTGAATGGAAGTGGGGTCATTGCAACCAGCCAGGAGTGTATCCTCAAAGGCAATGATTTTACACTATATACCATTCATCACCAATTGAAACAAGTGAACATAACGACAGATATCTATGTATGTACCTGAACCAGACCAGATCAACCATAATAGTCTCTAACCATAAAAATACCAGTCCACGAAATTAACCAACGAAGCCTAAACTCATCCTTTACGCGTTTAGGAGAGTCCATCGAGAAACTAAAGAATAGCAACACAGAAATCGGGGAAATATCTAACCATAACATGCACCACTACACCATCTGCTATTCCACTTTTGAGAGCGTAGTGAGCGCTAATAGCATGGATGTGGATGAGGGTCGCGCGCGGCCCTGCCGCCCCCTCCAGACCTCGGCGTCGACGCGGAAGTCACCGTCAACAGGAGTTTGCTCTAACTTCCGCTCCGCCGAGGCCCACCAGTGCATCACCACCACCATTACCAGTTTAGTGATAAGTGCTAGTGAATTAAATAGGCACCTAGAGGGCCTAGAAGTGCTTAGTGAGAGACCTTTACATTATACTATACCAGATACCAGATACTATTTATTTTATTAATTTACTTATTATACCATTTTACCAGTTAACTTTAAAATAATAATCTATGTTTTGTAAGATTTATTAGATTAAGACCAAAGTGCTTTTATATTTTGCTTAAAAACCAATTTGTATTTTATGAACAATGTTTATAGTACACGATGCCATTCATAAGATGTAGATGTTATGTATCACCATCATTCACCAAACCACAGCATCCTCATCTCGCTGTCGGGAGTATGTTCGGGTAAACCGACCACGCAGCAGATATGCATTTAGCTGCGCTTGCAGTTGAATGCGTATTTTGCTCGCGTTTACCTAAATTAGATCAGTTCGCGCCGGAGCATACCACCGATAACGCGGATTCATACCAATACCATTCTAACCATAAATTTACCATTTAAATACCATAAAGTCAATCAGTTTAAGTTTATATTATTCATAGTTTACCAGTGATTATATTTACATACCAAAAACTAGTGACTTTTCCTACAAAACTACCACAAACCATAATTACCACATAAACCAATACCCAAAGGGTTTCGGGACTATACCAACAACAAGACGGAACCCTTTTCAACCCAACTGTTTCATTTACAAGGCAACTAAAAAAAATCATATCACTTCTTGAGGGTGACATAACGTGGCAGCCACTTTAAAAGGTGCTTGAAACTTGCTGCTTTTATAAACTAACTTTAACAGCTTCTGCCCGCGGCTTCGCACGTTATTTTTGGTATAATAAGTAGCCTATTATCTAAGTTACGCTTTGCTCTAAACGTACGCCAAATTTCATTTTCATCTGTTTAGAAGTTTTGGAGATCATAGGTAACAAAAATTCAGAATTGAGAATTCTTTCGGCTTTATAATATTGGTAGGATGTGCTAATACTAAGTATTTTGTCTACAGTTAGAAAGCGTGGACAAGCGAGAGAAGAGCATATTCGAGAACATCAACATCGACTGGAATCTGTCTCACGATGACGGCTCTACGGATTTCTCTGACGACGACACAGTTATCGATGAAAGGGTAAGCTTTGTTTCATCGCATTAAAATAACATAAGGATAACCTTACCTTATTGTGATAGCTCAACAGAAACAATAAAGGGTCACCTTCACGGGTCGTACGTAGCGGAGTTAGAACCGACCACACATACCCAATATAGCTCGCAGATGTCGTCAGAGCCGGCTTATAGTCCGGCCACACGCTCTGTCTTACCTGCGAGCATGCCTGCACAAATCAGTTTGCGCAGGTAAGATCGTGTGTGTAGACGGCGGAAAAGCAGCTTCTGCAATCGTTGATATGGTGAAGATTGAACTGCGCAGTCAGATTGCGCATCATGCAAGCAGCAGCCTCCTTCTGTATATTTTTAAAAAGATTTATTATAAAACCTTTTAAACTTTCGCGATTTGTAAACATAGTTAATGGTATAATCGGGTATTTATCATATTTATAAATATCCGATTAAACCATTAACTAGATTTATTATAGTTATTAAAGCCTCCACTCTCCACCCCACTGCTGCGATTTTGAAGTGCGTCTTGTGTCGCGCGACTTGTTGCGATATTTGTTTGCAGTACATTTTGTACTAAGACGCATACGATCTTACACCTGCCGCGATTTTGTCGACGCGATAGAATGTCCGACGCGTTTCCGCGTCCTGCGATTTTGCGATAATTGTTCACGGAACATTTTGTATTAGTACGCATGCCATCTTACACACAGCTGCGTCTCACGTGCGTGCGCGCGGCGTCTATAAATCGCGCTTAAAAAAACGGAGCTGTGTGTAAGGAATCGCGCGACACAAGTCGCGCTTCAAAATCACGGCTGTGGGATGGAGGCTTAAAACCTCCACTACGAGCACCAATTCGGTGATTATGGCGTACCCTCTGTTCGAGGAGGCATGTCCAGCAGTGGATATATGTGTGCCGAAGTGGTGCATCTTAAAACAGAAGAAATGTTGGAATTATCTGTAGGCCAAGCAAGGAGATTGTTCTCTAGGGTAGAAAGGACATGCAATGTCAATTGTCATCGCATCATCTCACATTCCATACATTATTGATTTGAAAAAAATTCTTTCAAATATTTTACGCATACGATGAAAAAGGCACGTAATTTTTATCTATTCTTCCCCCGACAACAACCCCCTTCTTGCCGCACTATAGGCTTAGCACGGGGATGGTTGTCTAGAGTAGAATAGAGAATAATTACGTCAGATCGTCATCGAATGCGTAATAGGTATTGAAACTCATTCCTTCAACTTTAAATATTTACGCAATGTCATTCTTCTCTATTCTACCCTAGACAACTATCGCCGTGCTGGCTTCCCAGTGTTATTTTATTACACCTGCCCGTAAGATTGAAGTACATAACCATACGTAAACTTGCAAAGTTTTAAAAGTACAAGATCAATGAATGAAGTGTCAATTGCTCGTGGAATAGGTATGTTTTGATTATAGTTATAGATTACCGGCCAGATTTTTCTCATCTATTATAGTTAATGTAGGTCATGCATGTTTATGTTGCGTAATTTTATAGTCGATTGATTCCCACGATTGTCTGATAGTATTTTTAACTTATCAAGTAGAAAATCTGTAGTTACAACATTCTTATTTTTAGCACAATCTCATTAGCGTTCTTGGTATCTATTTCTCATAGTTTACTTTAGACTTTAATAGTACGTATCTTTCAAATTTAGTACCTAGCAGTTTTTTATCAGTTTATATCATTCAATAATAGTCATCTATAGGCTAAGCCCCGTATTATGAAAGTTTGCTCAGTCAACGTTGTATGCTTGAGTCACGCTTTTCTATGACATAAACGTCATTCAAGCATAGATATATGACTGAGTAAGCTTTTATAAAGCCTGTTCAGTCAGCCTCTACCCAACAGCCGCAATTTTGAAGCGCGTCTTGTGTCGCACGATTTGTTGCGATATTTGTTTGCAGTATATTTTGGACTAAGACGATCTTAGACACTGCTGCGATTTTATCGACGCGATAGACGTTGGACGACGTGTTTCCGTATCCTGCGATTTACATTTTGTATTAGGACGCATGCCATCTTATACGCAGCTGCAGTCTTCCATTTTGGGGAGAGGCGGCGACGCGCGGCGTCTAGAAATCGCGCTTACAGAAACGCAGCTGTGTGTAAGGAATCGCGCTACAAAATCGCAACAAGTCGCGCGACACAAGACGCGCTACAAAATCGCGGCTGTGGGGTAGAGGCTTAATACGGGCCTTAGTTTCCTCGAAACTTAGCAGCAAACTAACAAAATAACAGCCACCAGCATCAAACCAGGCAAGTCGGCATGCAACTAAAACACCCACAAAATCTATCCATTAACAAATTTCTTTCAGATATTCATGGATTGGTTTTCAAAATTGCAGCAAAACGGGAGCGTAACGCCTGAAAAGAAATGCCCACGGTCGCGGCCGCCTTCCTACGCCGGTGGTGTGGAAAGGCCTATTACTGGTGGTGAGTCGCCGGTTTTACGCTCTCGATCGTCGACTTGTGATTCGCTACACCACGCCCCGCCCACTCCTACGACATTACCGAGGAAACCTAACGTTTGTAAGTTCTATTTGGAATAGAGCTTATTTTTTTTAGATTGTCTTTTGTTAGTTGTTGTAGTTAGTGTAGAGTAGTAATGTAGTTAGAGTGGGTAGAGTGGACTTCGACAGTTCGAAAACGGGTGGGAGTGACTCGCCGCCTAAACAATTTTATCGGCTCTAAACGAAAAGTGTGGCAACATGGCTACAATTTTGGTGCATAATGCCAAAAGTGTGACCAGGTTGCAATACTTTTCGGGCTCTGCATGGGTGTTTTCCTTTGCAGGAGGCCAAAATTTCAACAGAGACTTAATTTACTTCGTTGAAATTCCATAAATCCACCACCATACCATATAACCATAGACTTAACATAATCTTCAAATTACTGATTCTAGTAAAATACCATGTAAAATCTTTAACTGTGACGTTACCTGCAGATAACGGATAACACGTCTATGTTCCACTTTCTACCAAACGATTCCAAAACCAATCTTAAGAGATTGTCACACCGCATTAACAATGTTGGAAAATGTTACAGACAGTATTTGCAAACTAATAAGACACATCTAACGTTACAGACAACATAGGCAGTCTAAAGAAACGCGCCGCGCCGCTGCCGCCCGCGGTCGCGTTGTCACATCCGCCGCCGCATCCGCGCTCCACGCCGTCGCCTTCCGCGGATAGTGCCCGGTCTTTGCATGGTGAGTTATAACTAACTCTAGATTTTGACGACCTCCGTGGCGCAGCGGGCGAAGGTGCGCCTGCGACGCAGGAGGTTGTGGGTTCGATTCCCGCCTCGGAACAAATTTGTGTACGATCTGCAGAAATTTGTTCCGTTGGTCTGGGTGTTTTCTATGTATAATAAAAAATATCTATCTATGTAGTGTATTGTATTAAGTATATCAGTTATCTAGTACTCATAACACAAGCTCTGCTTAACTTGGGGCTAGATAATGCTGTGTGAATTGTCCAGCATTATTTTTTATTATTTATTTATTATTTATTAACTATAGATAGACATAGACATGGAAGTTGGTAGTATGTTCTGTTGTACATAGGCAGTCTAAAGAAACGCGCCTCGCCTATATAGCTCCAAGAAGAAAGCTCACCATATCGCTCTTCTTCTGCGTACAATCCCTTATTTTGTTTCCTTCCCTCTAAAAATCTCGTGTGTCATAAATTATGACTCATAATTGAATATTATGTTAAATAATACAATAATAGTAAATTAGATTTCAACGACATCAAGTGTATATGTACCTACGGTGGCATAAATGAAATTAAATATCTAACTAAGGACCGATAAATGTTGGGGTTAATCTGTTCTCGAACGACAGCTACTCGGCAAAAGTAAGACTACCTGTGGCTAGGTGGAAGAATGCTACAGTTTGCAGGCAGATACTGGATGCGACAAACTAAAAAGCGCTATAGTGAGCACTATAGCGCTTTTTAGTTTGTCGCATCCAGTATCTGGTTGTGGTTGACATTAAGTATTCCCTAATGAGCATTAGAACAGTTCTTCTATTTACCACGCCTTACTTTACTCAAAGGGACATTTCATGCAACTATGAACTCTATTCGCAGTGACGACGGGTATAGTAAAACACAGGCCGCAACAGCCGCCGCCGACGCCGCCGCCAATCACACTGCACAACGGAGCGCATCATAGGGACGAACCTACGCCGCCTCCTAGAAAGGTAATACAGCTTTTAGAAATCAATGCTAAAACTATCTAATGCTGAAGAGAACAGGATTAAATTATTTGATAGTAGGTAATTTTCTTACTTCGGTTACAAAATAAAATTAGTCTCAAAGGCCTATTAGCTGTTTCCTAATCTCAACCGCTACGAGTAAAAATTCTGTGTGTCAAACGAAATCCGAAATTTTAGCCTCTTTTTTTTTGATCCTGTAATAATGTTAATGAAAAACTGTGCTTCAGTGGTGATGATGACTATCATGAAAGTTTTTAAAACCTTTAGTAGACTGGGTTCAGGAAAGATTTTTCTAGTTGCAAACCCCATTCACCCCTTCAAAAATCACGTTACTTATGATTTCAGTTGTAATAATGACCCTTGTAGATATAATGTATTCTAATATTCTAGAGGTTTACAGACTATAAATAGCGTCTAACATAGCCCAGATAGCGATTAACATGTACAGGGTAATTTGTTTTTGCTTCAGAAGAAAAATAGATTGCATCTGGATAAGGCGAAAGCGAAACTCAGAAGGGTAACGATAACAGAGAATTAGTGTACTTACGCTTTTACCCTTGTTTGATTTACGCCCTTCTTTTATACTAAAATATATTTGTGTACTCATTCATTTTGTAAAACGAGAATTTTACTTACATACTGAGTTAATACTCAGTAGTCACACTCAATTGGAATGCTAACACCACAGCCTACCTATATGCATAGAGTCGTTCGACGAAGGCGTTTTGACAGGGCAATCGTGCGCCAAGGGACGGGTCGAGTGGGGGTTGCTCCCGAGTTACTAAAGCGGTGATGTATGCAACTCAGGAGCGTTACTCCCCCGTCCCGTCCCTTGCACTCCGCAAGATTGCTGTGTGAAAATCACATTATTATGTCTTCGTCGAACGACTGTATGCATATAGGTAGGCTGCGTGTGCTAGCACTGACTAGGCATCTTTTGAGCCCTTTTGCCGGCATTACGCTGAGTTAGAGCAACAACTATTATGTCCCTTATTATGTATCGTGTTCTCTTTGTTATTGACTTACAGATAAATATCTCTTTCAATAAAATAGGTCTCGTTTTGCAAAATGCAATGATTTTGTTGTTTCCCCATTTTACCTTTGTGTCACTATTACTGTCTTGATGAATACCTCATAGACTGGTAATCAGGGGAATAATTTAATATCCTTTCTGTTCGCACAAACTTTCACAATCTTAGTTATTATCCAATAAGTTATGAGAATTCTTTTTCGAAAACTACAAGCTTCGATAAAAAACCAGATAATATGAAATCTATGTATCTACCTACCGCTTATTCGCAAATTTTTAGAATTATATTTGGTTCCTCTACGCATCACTCAATATTATACCGTAGTGTAGAGTAGATTTTAGAATTCTGTCCTTATACCACAAAATGTCTATTTATTTTACATATTTTACTAGGTCTACTTATAGGTAATACTTACAATACTTATAGGTAGTATAGGCCTTTCAATGTAATTATTTCAGCCTGTAGTTTTTTTTTACATTGCATGCATGTTGCAAACCGTCTACGGAAAATTCGACTGAAACAATTTTTCTAATACAATTCGACTAAAAACATTTCGACTAGTAACAATTCGAATAAAGCAATTCGACTTTGAGTTAACCCGACCTTTTTTGTTGTTGAAACAAATTGTCGTTAGTCGAATTGTTACTAGTCGAAATGTTTTAGTCGAACTGTGTTAACCGCTAGACTCGGAATGCAACTCTAGACTCGGAATGCGTATGAATTCATACGCATAACTGCATACTACTATAGATACGCCTGGCGAGTCTATGGGTTAAAGTCGAATTGTTTTAGTCGAATTTTCCGCAAAGCGTTGCAAACAGCTTTCGATTACAAAATTTTAGTTGGCTTAAAACAATCCAAACATCTTGTTTATATTAATTCTCATCTTTGTTGTTCTTCACGCTTTGTGTTGAACTACCACTTGCACGAATTTTATTTTATTTTGTTCATAACTCAATAACATTTACTGTTTATTTTCTTGTTTTTATTTTTGCTCACCTACTTTTATCTAGTTTGAAATATAGACCATAAACCAATCACAATAAGATCTATATTAGGAAAGTAGAACTAGAACTTATATCTAAAGTAGGAAGATAGTTTTTGGTATCTATTCGAATCGAAATTTTGTCTGAACTAGTTCATTTCGTTAAGTTAGAAATTCGTTCAATGTTAGAAAATCTTGTCCTAGAGTTTACATTAGTTATTAGTTCAACTTCGTCTAAGTTAGAAAATCTAAAGCTCTGCAGACATGAATCTAACGCCGCCACCGCGCAGCACAAAAATATGCATTAAAATATGGGCTTTAACTCGTTAACTTTAGATACATTTTACAGGGACAAAATGGCTTCCAACGTGTGTCCCGCGACCTGTCTGTCATCTGCAGGGGTATTTTAATTCATTCGATTCATTACGAATCGAAAACGTCGGATTCGAATTCGATTCCGACGGATCTATAAAACGCTATTTTGATTTCGCCTCGGGTTGATGATAGAAAATGCGAAGCGAATCTGTTGACTAATGTCAATAAGGAGTGATATCAAAGAAGCCATGTCAATGAGGAGGATCATCAACCCGAGGCGAAATCAAAATAGCTTTTTATAGATCCGTCGGAATCGAATTTGAACCCGACATTTTCGAATCGAATGAATTAATAAAATAAATTGCTGATGCCGTCAATATGAAATGCATCTAAACTTTACAAGTTAAAGCCCATATTCGAATGCACATTTTTGTGCTGCTTGGCGTTGATGTGCGTTCGGATCTGCGACAACCTTCATCCTAGAATTTGAATATTACCTAAAAAGGTTAAAGTTGTTTAACTGATCAAGGATCAAATCTCTTGTAAAATATATTTTTCTCTTGCCGAGTTGAAGCTGACAAGAGATTTGAGCTATGATCAATCCAATTACAGTAATCCTCTTTAAAATTTCAGGAATGTTCTAGTCAAGACTCTTCGTTAGAGCTATGCGACATGACAGACTCGTGCCTAGACGACAGTCGCTTGCAGTCGGCGTTGTCGTGCGACAGTACGCGGTCGCGCGACCGGTCGCGTCGTAGCGACAGTCGGTCGCTTGACGTGTCGGATGCTTCGAGTGTGCATTCTCGGTCACCTTCGGCTTCTATTACGATGGTATGAAAATTTTGTGGTGTTAAATTAACTACCAATCAACCGATGGATAACGATCGCCGGGGTTTTAAATGTTGTAAGAGGTTTTTAGTGGGTATTACGTCCTTCTCAGGGCACATTTAATTTCGAGTCCCATATAATTGTGGTCCCCCCAGACCAGCCCACCAATTACAGTAGCAAATGGCAATGGGGATCATTTTGGTAGCCTTAGCGCTGTACAAAATCTTTAGAAACTTGAAAGGAGGAATATTTAAGCCAAAAAGTTTCCCCTATTCAAGTTTTATAAGATTTAGATACCATTAAGGCTGCCAAAATGATCCCCATTGTTGCTTTCCCCATTGTCATTCGCTACTTTAATTGAGGGCTAGTTTATCCGTAAACGAATTTCCTCGCCGAAGAAAAAAAAGCATCATATTTACCAATATTTCTGTTCTGCAATTTAATATGGCGACTAGTTAACCGTCTCATACGCTTAAGTTGTGGGGAAGGCTAACTATAATATGTAAATTTCTGTCTGTGCTGCTGTCCATACCAAAACTAGAATAGCAAACAAGAACCTAACCGGTTGACTACAAACCTGGGTTTGTACTCTTAGAAAGTAAATCGAAGTTTCGGATTCCTTTTCGTGCAAACGCATCTTATGCAAGCGACATGACATAAGAGTTGGTTTTGCACGACAACGAAAATAAAACTTCGATTTTCCTTTTCCGAGTAGGTCCGGTTTGTGTTTGAAGAACACCAAAGGTTCGTGATTATTCACATCATCATCATCATCAGCCTATATTTGTCCACTGGACATAGGCCTCCCCTAATGAGCGCCATAGCGCCCGTCTTCAGCTTGCCGCATCCAGCATCTGCCTGCAGTCTTTAGTGATTATTCACATCCATATTAAATTCGTCAAACTCAAAGTAGGTACTACTATTACGTTGTAGTGTTACTAAAATATTTAATACTTTGTTGAGAGTCTGGTCTGGAAGCGACGCGTGACCGAGAGCTGGTGAGTATCTGGCGCAGCGCATGAGCATTGCCATACAGCGGGGCAATGCAGCCAGCGTCTTGGGGCTTCCGACTGGTATTGATATGGATCAGTTAAGCTACCTGTTGATTGTTTGCAACAGTCTGCAGTTAGCTCAATTGTTTCAATTGGTAACAACTAGTTCTAATTTGTTTCTATTATTTGATTTTCATTTTCTTTGTTAATAAACATTTCTTTCATTGAGCAAACTACAAGTTTGTGTAACGTATGTAGTTTTTTTTTTTCATGTTTTAAAAAACGATAAACCGACTTCAAATTCTTCTAGTGGCGACATCTAGTTGAAATTCGAGTCTAATTTAGTTTGATGACACATCGAGGTATACCCATAGTTATGCGTGGTCAAACATTACAATCAGTGAGTGAACAATCAATCATCCCCTCTTTTCCTACCCTTAGGATTGTTTTTTTTTCAGTTTTCACAAACACTGATAAAAATTTCAATTTCTCTTCTAGATGGGTGGCATAAGACGGGTCCGTGCCCTCTACGACTGCTCAGCTGACAACGAGGACGAACTTTCATTCCGCGAAGGCGAAGTTATAGTGGTCATTAACGAAAGAACCGAAGACGACAACTGGATGGAGGGCCAAGTCGAAGGCACGAGCCGTCGGGGCATGTTCCCCGTCTCTTTCGTACACATGCTACCTGACTAAGCAAGAGCGAGACGAACGCAGATTCTCATATTCAACGTTCAAACGGCTGTTTAGGCGTACCTTTCGCAGTATTAGTGCATGGCCATAGAAGTGGTTTTTGAACTTTGTTCTAAAGATGGAGGTTACAATTTGGAATCTAAACTTTAGGTTCTCTCAATTGAACAATTTCAGTCAGTATTGCTCGTGAAATAAAGTTGAAAATGGATTTGACATGACAGCGGTTCGTATTATGCCGAATTCATAAGCCAGTGACTCAGATGACAGTATACTCGTAAAGGCCTAAGCTATCGCCTTTCATTTACGGCTACGAGCTTATTTTCAATAGAACTCTCTTGCACAATTTACAAAACTGGATATTTGTTCAAATGATCTGGATATTCAATCGTTTTGAATCGTTATTCAATTGTTAAATCGAACAACCCCATAGGTATTTTAAATGTTAACAAAATCGCAGCTTAAACAATGTTAATATAAGTGTTTTTTTAGATACAAACAAGCGATACATATACAAATGTTAAATAGGAATACACATAAGAACTCCGTGAAAATATCTCAATGTTACAAGTCAAATTACAACATTAATCAGTATATAGTTCTAAAAGTAAGTAGGCATTTCTCTTCTAAAATGTTCAAGGTGTTTTTAACTTATAAAGGCCATTGAGACAGGCTGGTAGAAAATATAATCTTCTGATATAAGGTACCGTGAAGTGACATTCATTGTTATAAAATTGTTTTATACAAATTTTAATACTCACACGTTTAACCATTCCTTGTTTGGATATATTAATGTACACTTCACACTAAGAATAAACTTAAAAATAACATTTTGTTAGCATGTCAAGGCTTTATCAATTGCCACGAATTAATAACACCAATAAAGATTGCCTGTAAGCCCGTCCTTGCGGATTTATATATTGTTTTTGTCTCTTCCATAGTGCGAGTAGGCGTCTTAACATAAACTAACTATGGTAGGAATAGCTTGTTTAACTACGTATTATGTAAGACTTAATAGTGTGTAAAGTTGAGACTTATTTGTCTTAACAAATGTGTGTGATGTGATGAAAGACAAAGTAGATAGAGATCTATTAATCTTCTAAAACCAAATGAATTGAGTATTCTAAATTCTATACCTGTTTGAAATTCACGTCGATGTTGTACCTTCCCTTAGCGGTAGCGTATAATAAAGCTCAAACATTATTTGCCAAAAATTATGTGATCGGTTGAAAGAGATGTAAAATTATTGAAAATTCTATCGGACCATGTGGACAGCCCCGAGTTCAGTTTGACTATAGTATTGAGACATCTCATTTTTGTATGGAATTAGCATAGTACCATGTCCGTGTAATGGAGGCGCTGTACCAAATCCCATAGAAAATGGGGACATCACGTTGCCGTCTCTATTAGCCACTCGATGTAGAATGTTTGAAAACAAACTGCCCATACTTAACCTAAAATTCACTTGTTTGCTGCGTCTTTTTATACTTCTCGATTTGAGATCCTTCCTTCAATCAGTTACTTGTAGATTGTTTCCAACAGTTAGCTCAATTGTTTCAATTGTAAATATTAGTTCTATTTTATTTCTATTATTTTATTGTAATTTTTGAATAAATATTGCTTACAATTATATCTGAAACTCAACGCCAAACATGTGAGGTTTAGTTATTTGTGTCGTGTTTTGTTTACAAACTTTCTACATCGAGTTTGGCTATTGTATTAATACTATCGTTAATTTGAACTTAGGGCGCAGTTTGTTGAATTTGTAGTATTGAGGTGTCTTAGATAGTTGGTGCATGCCCTATAGATGTGTTCGTAAAGCGAGACTATAGGCCAAGGATTCAAATGAAAAAGATTATAAATTTTTATTCGATTTCGTTTCTGTTTCACGGACCAAAGATAGTCTTATAGCCTCGCTTCTGGATATTTGAAATTGTTGTTACGTGTTAAAGTTTATCGATTCCCATTCTAGCAATAGATCCCTATAAAATGATCAACGTCGATCTTGTCATTAGATATTCGTATTCAACTATGTTTAAATATTCAATAGGATCTATCCTTATTTTATCTATCCTTATTTCAATAGGTGAAAACCTACTCTTGTAGTTTAATTTAATCCAAGTTAATTCTAACATTCCCAAGTCTTGTAAATGTTTGTGTACCATTTTTGTATATTTTGTTTTTAGTCTCATTGTATTCATAGTTCGTAAGATATAGATATTGGTTACGTACTGATCGTTAATATTGTAAAGTTACCTAAAGAACGCGCGTGTTGCCATATAACTAGTATTATCTCTGGATAGTTGTATTTCAGTAGCAAGATTTAGGTCGTTCACATTAATGTTAAAATAGTGTTTTTCTCTACCTTCATTTTTATCTAAGTTTGTAATTGTACCTAACTCATTTGAAAGCTAAGCCAATTTTGCAGCTGGAATCTGTAAAACCTATGTCAGTCCAGTTTATTAAGTTGCCATGTACAATGACGCTCTTGTAAATATACTTTCTACCTATTAGTGTGTAGGTACGTATTCTACAAGTAGATTAGTATAACCTATTTGTTTAAGTTTATTTCGATTATTCTCCGAGAGAACATCTTATTGTGGATGTAATTTCAAAAGCTCTTTTAAAAGGCGTATTTATTTATTGTGAAATGTAATGTGATGATTATTTATAATGCCATTTTAGCCTGTCGATTACTTTGTAAAAAAGTTATGTAACCAAATGAAGCTAATAAATTAAGATTCTTTGTCGTAGCAATAGATTTCTTTCCATTGTACCTCTTATGTGGCGAAAATGTATGAATTTATTAAAACATCACTTGGATGTCTAATGCTGAATTTTTATTGCTAATAGAACCTTTTTTACCCTTAGGTACCTATAAGGACTGGGAATTATTTTAGTATAATACATACATATACTGATGCAAATCGCACCCAATTTGTAAAGCCTTATCTTATGTTTATCAATGCGTCACCTTAATGGTAAAAGTGCCTAAAAGAAAATGAAGGCGAAATTATGGACTTGTGACAGGTAGAAGCTTGTTATATTGCGGTAGATCATTGGAGGGAAGGTTCAAAGGTACTTATTTAAATAGGCATCCAGGTACCTTTTTTTCTATAATTTTAGTACATACACAAATTTAAATGATGATTACCGAGTAGGTACTCAAGAAATAATACTATGCACGCACGATTATCTGCGGCTTAGGACGAATCCATCATGATGACATAATGAATGATACATGAAATATAAATCGAGAAGCTCCATTGTTATTTAGAAAAGGTACCTACTTCGGAGTGTGATTCCCTTCGTCCGAGTTTAGATATCACCGACTTGTTGGTTTCGGAAATTATCTACGAACAAAGTAGACTGATTTATGATTGTGATAAGCGCCACCTATCGTCCATTACTTGTAGACTAAAATGCAAACTAAGTTTTCAGCGCCGATCGAATGACTGCAGTAGAAAGAGTCTAGGAGTCTAGTGACTGTGTCTGTCAATTTTACTGTCAAAAACCTGCTACGTGCCAGTGTCAAACTAAAACAAAACCAGCCAAGTGCGAGTCAGCTCGCACACGTATGGTTCCGTTCCGAACCATCGTAGGCAAGTGCCAGAAAAAGAAGGAATAGATAGGAAGTTTTACAGAAAGAAATGTCTAAGTTAAACTGCTCTCGCAGAATTTTTAAAACTACTTGTTATTTTTTTTAAATTGCACCCTGTGTTTTTATTGCACCGATATGTAGAGTCAGTCAATCATGAGAATTGAATCTGGATTTATACATTGCATATGAAATAAGAGGAGGACCTTTAAATTTGGCAAAAACTGGGAAAACGAAGCACTATTTATGGCTCACTTACCAGCTAGCTAGAGGTTAGGTGTTGGTCCCGCGTCTCGCCTCTCTCCGATCGTGTAGGTCTGCCGTCCCATCGGATTATGAGAGAGAACAAAGAAAACGTGCACCAGTGTTTGCACACGTACTTAATAATGGTTATTTCCGGATAAGGCAAGTAATTTTTCAAACTCTGTGAATTCAGATTTACTTTTTTTTATATAAAGGAATGTTTCCTTTCTGTTAAACTTCCTAACTCTCATATTTCGGTCGCTGTGGATTTTACGGGACGCAAGAAAAAAATTAACTTTTTTTCAAGGTCATTGACCTTTGACCTTGACAATCAGGAAACGGGGGGGACGCCTGTGTTAACATCATGGCTCTGGGTGCAATTATACATATACACACCCTTTCAGTCACAGAGTCGCAGGGTGGGACGCCTACAGGTCGGGTTAACTCAAGTCGGAACAACTTAAAACGAGGACTCTTTTTTGACATGTGTTCACAATACAGAACTGAAAAAAAAGTAAAAAAAAAATGTTGTCCAAAATTTTCTTAGTCTTTTTCGCCTTGAAATTGCGACACATTTTGACCTCTAGCGCCAAGGTCGTTGAACTAAGAGGTCAATGTCATTAAGAAAAGTTGCACCCCAAGTTACCCCCTACACGATTCCACAAAAAAAGTATATGTTAATTATGCATTAAAAAAAAGTTGACGATAATTTTCTAAGCCTTTTTCGCCTTGTAATTGAGCGACATATTTTGACCTCTAGCGCCAAGGTCATTGCACTAAGAGGTCAAGGTCACTAAGAAAAGTTGCACCCCTAGTGACCCTCTCCACGATTGTATAAAAAAATATATATGTTATTATGTTATATATGCATAAAAAATTTCATCAAAAATTATCTGGTCTTTCTTGCCTTGTAATTGGCTGCGTCCCGTAAACTCGACTCCAACCCTAATTTTTCCAAACAAAAACAAAACAAACTTTGCGAGGTTAAATGATGAAAAGATAATACCCATGGTAAAATAATACGTTTACCATGAAAATACCTACCTACCTAATATTTAGAATGAATAATTGTATCAGTAAGTAAATGAAGGAATTCAAAACATGGCTTTTGATTAAAGTTAACGTAGACCACAGACGTAGACTTATCTGGAACCTTATGTTATTTTGTGATGTGATGTAGGTACGGGTACGGTAAAACTATTATTAAATAATGATAACGCCAGATAACGATTTATCTCTTTGTACCTACCTACTATACTTGTTTAAAGTTCACTTGCTATTAGGACCTAAAAGAATACAGAATGGCATCGCGCCAGAGAGTTTTTGATCTCTTCAGAACCATAAATGTGGCGTCGTAAGTATTTTTGTACCTATCAAAGTACCTACCAGTTTGCTATACAAAATGAGTCAATTATGTACCTACAATGTTATACCAAGCTGTGTGGTGCCGGCTTAGAATTTACACCTACTTAGAGATGAGAACCGGGAGCGGGTAGCAGCACCCCCTGCAGTTTCACCACCGAACTGCGATCCCCAACCCGCATGGCCAGTGTGAGGATAATGGGCATTACCCTCCCCCCCCCCATGAGATAAAACTCAATAAAGTGCTTATCAGGGAGAGGCCTGCATCCAGCAGTGGACCAATATAGGCAGTTGAGAGGTGAGAATGTTACAAAGTTACCAGCCAACCATTCTCTATTGAAATTGTTTATTGTATGCATTACAATAGATTAAATAGGTAAAAATGTGTCTAAGTTAGCTAAGTGCTACTACAAAAAATTGTGTGAATCAGGATTTTTTATCGATTGTACAAATTAGGAATTGAACGAACTGCCCAGGAACGAGTAATGCCTGCTTACTTATTTGGTAAATAGAAAGAAACAGTACATAAATATTT
Source organism: Eupithecia subumbrata (assembly GCA_949316285.1). NCBI lineage: Eukaryota > Metazoa > Arthropoda > Insecta > Lepidoptera > Geometridae > Eupithecia > Eupithecia subumbrata. The sequence continues at coordinate 24,308,551 of OX438644.1, read as the reverse complement.
ACATAAATATTGACACAGGTATGTACATTTTAATATTATTTCAGATGCCAATGCCCAGCCCATGGCTATCGAGGCAACATCCATGTGTCTAACGCCACTCCTCTTAAGGATTATGCTTTTGAGGTAAGTTCTACATTTGCAACTTTGTAAACTACACTAAATGGCACTCAGAAATAGGTTGTTATAGATACATCTTTAAAAGTGATGCGATCTGCTTTTGTTTTTTGTATAGGAGGATATCCAGGAGGACTGGATTAAAATTTGTGATCAGCATGGATAATTGTATGAAATAATTTGATTATTTTGAAAAAACTAATAACCAACTTCAAATACCTTGCTATTTACAGATTTACACTGTTTTTTAAGTTTTGCAGGATACATACTAATCCTTCAAGAATAACATTTTTGAGGGACCAATTCAGGATCATTCTCTTTTAATAGTGAAAGAATATTCATAATCATTCCATAATTGACAGAGAAAACGACGAAAATACATAAAAAAAAATAGACATAGGTACTCGAATAAACCTCCTCCTTTTGTAAATTTTTGTAGTTGGTTAAAAAATAGAAGACAATAGCGCCACCTTTTATAGATAAAGATTTATCTATATCTCTAATAAAACCTAATATTATTCAGCCAAAAGTTTGTGAAATGTGAATTTTTGTTATCCAAGATCTCCAAAACTATTGAACAGATTCAGATGAAATTTGGCGTATGTTTGGAGCAAAGCCTAGATAATAGGCTTCTTACTGTAACGAAAATATGCGTGCGAAGCCGCGGGCAGAAGCTAGTCTCTAATAAAATAGTCTGACAGTACCTAAATAAATTGCTTACTTGCTCCAACTAGTATTTAAATCATTATTTATTCTTCTATTTTCAGATTAAATGCTCAACAGTTCGCTACGGGCTAGGGGTAACTCGGGAGATCGGTCAAGACCTTGCAAACATGGAAGCAAAGAATGTCTGTGTTGTGACTGATCCTAATGTGGCCAAGTTAAAACCTATGAGCGCAGTCCTGGATTCTTTGACCAGAAATGGGATCAACTACAAGGTTTATGATGGAGTTAGTGTTGAGCCTACAGATACCAGGTTATTTTCTTTTTAAAATCTACTTGGAAAAGGAGGTTCCTATTTTGGCTGTATTTTTTCTAGAATTAGAATATTAAAGTGAGGATGCTTCTTACTAATTATTATTAATAATGGATACAGGCTGTGTTGATGCTCCCAACTATTGACGACCGATAATCAATAAAAATATCTATATAATGTAATGTATTATATTATGTACATCAGTCATCTAGTAGGTACCCATAACACAAGCTCTGCTTAGCTTGGGGCTAGATGATGCTGTGGGGATTGTCCAGCATTATTTATTTATTTATTCTGGGCATAGTTTTTGTCTCATCGAAAACTGTCAATGTCTAATTTTAATCTCGATCACTACATATTTTTTTTATTTATTTATATTCACTATTAGACGAGCAGCCTGTGGCTGGTGGTCATTGCATGGTCATAAGAAATAAGAGTAAATTATCCTAGACACGTCCCGGTTATTAGTAGATACAATCCTTAATTTTATGACCCTGGTTTTTGACAAACCAAAAACGAAGACTAAGTTTTGTCCACAATTTTTGACACAAAAAAACTCCTTTTCAGTTTCAAATCAGCAATAAAGTTCGCTCGGGAAGGTAACTTCGACAGCTACGTCGCGGTCGGCGGCGGCTCAGCAATGGACACCTGCAAGGTTGCTAATCTCTTCGCCAGTGACCCTGAGGCAGAACTACTGGACTACGTGAACGCTCCTGTGGGCAAAGCTAAGCCTGTGACAGTGCAGTTGAAGCCTATGATTGCTGGTAGGCTTTCACGTTAATTAGTTTATTTTTGTTAATACTATTTATTGTATTCTGTATTTTCTTTATTAAATCAAAACTTATACCTACTATTCATATTTTTATGACACTAAAAACCAGAGAAGGTCTCTTGTCTAGTGTCGTCGGTTACAGCGTGTTGCCACACATTTGACATGAAAATATATGCGGATAATAATAAAATACAGACTTAAACCAGGATATTAAGAATCTAGCTGAAAAAATTATCAATGATTGGCATGTGGTCTATCAGAGTATGTGTAGTGAAGATATTTATTTGTACCCTGAGGATGCCCAAGGACCAGGGGATAAACAGCAGTACTGCTTATCCCCTGTATATGCTTATGTTAAGGTTTTCACCGCCAAGCCCAGCTTCTACAGTACAACCCAAAGGGCTACACGCTGGAGAACCTACACAGGGCTTTATAGGCACTCAAAGTGTTAAATCACTCTATGCGACCTAGAGCTGGAGAGGTATAGTACCTAAACAAATACCACCACAGCCAAATCAATGAATTTTGTACAATGTAATTTCAGTACCAACTACCAGTGGAACAGGCAGTGAGACCACCGGAGTCAGTATATTCGACTATGAGGAGCTCCACGCTAAGACTGGCATTGCGCACTCGGCACTGCGTCCAACGCTGGCCATTATAGACCCGCTGCATACACTGTCTGTGCCTGAAAAGGTAAGATTAATTTACAAATAATATAAAAAATTCGGTTAGTGCATTTCGTCTTGTTTCGAAAAATAAATATATGTTTTCTTTGAGTAAAATTTGCTATCTAAATATATCTACTGAATATTTCGGGAACTTGTCGTCTAGTTAACGTTCTTTTGTACCATTCTGTATAATATACTGACTCCATAGTTAGTAGGTATATTCGACTATGAGGAGTTGCACGCTAAAGGTTAATAAGAACCACTGCATACACTGTCTGTGCCTGTAAACTACTGTAAAGATAAGTTCCTTGTAAACAAAAACAACCCGGCCGTGGCGTAAGAATCGTCCCCTGCAATTCATCCCGTGGATACCGTAAGAGCCGATTAAGGGACAAACCTACCAGAGGAAGGGCATCAACCTCTTGCTGGTGTAACGTTCTTTTATACAACAACCAGTAGAATGTGCAGTGTGACCACCGGAGTCAGTATATTCGACTACGATAATTTGCACGTTTAATTTGCTGCATACACACAAAACGTAAATTCCTTTTATATCGCTCAGCCACACAGGCATCCTTTGCCTGAGTCTCGACTGGACACAGGGATGAAACGTTGGTGTTCTTCCAACACAAATAAGATTCGTAGTCAACCCGCGGGTTAACGGGTGTAACCGTAATAAATTCGTCAAACTACGATAGTTTTTATAGTAAAATATCATGTTCTATGGAAAGCTAGGTTTAGTATCAAACCTAGTCTTAGCAAAGGCTAAGACTTATTAAAGTTTGAACTCACCACAATGCAACCACAATTCTTAAACAAGTTGCCTGGTATAATAGAGTACTTAATGTCTGTAATCTTTCCAGGTAGCAAACTTCGCCGGGTTCGACATATTCTGCCACGCGTTGGAGAGCTTCACCGCGGTTCCGTACACGGAGCGAGGACCGGCGCCTGCCAACCCTGCGCTTAGACCAACTTACCAGGGCAGCAACCCTATTTCTGATGTCTGGGCGAGGTTCTGCTTACAGGTAACATGATGATATAAATCTAGTCGAATTTCGGTCACGGCGTCTAGTCTCTACGGAGACGGCATCATTATTATGATCAACCTTTAATAGTCTACTGCTGGATATAGGCCTGCCGTAACGAGCGCCACAGCGCCCTGGTTCAGCTTGCCGCATCCAGCATCTACCTGCAGTCTTTCTGGATGTCATCCCGCCTGATAGAAGGCGTCCTACACTTCGATTTTCGTGTCGCGGTCTCCAGTCAAGAACTCGTTTACCCCAACGGTTGCCGGTTCTTCGTGAGATACGGCCGGCCCACGGCTACTTCAGTTTGCTAATGCTTAACGGAGACATGCGCAGGACATATTAACGCGCACAAGTGTGTGTGTGTGCACGTGCACACAGGTCCACTCCCTGTTCCCTGACGCTCATCATCAGATGGGACGGTAGACTGACACGTTCGGGCAGAGGTCAGGCGCAGGACCAGTGCAAAGCACGCTAAGCCGCGGGTGTGACATACTATAGACTAGTGTAGTGTCTGTATAAATAAACAGAACTCCAACTAGGGTTAGCCACCATATACGGAATGAGGCCTAGCGCTAGCGCTAACCTGGCGCTCAGACCAACCTTCCAGGACAGCAACCCTTTCTCTGATAGGAGAGGTTTCGCCCATTAGAGATAGATAACCCTATCTCTGATAGGCGAGGTTCCGCTTTTCCAGGGGGCCTACTCGGAAAAGGAAAATTGAAGTTTCTTTTTCGTTGTCGTACAGAATCAACTCTTATGTCGCTTGCCTAAGATTAGAATTTGCACGAAAACCGGTAATATCGTGTCATTCTACCAAGGCTAGTATAGTATTAATGTGACTGAGGTATCTCACGAGGGAATATTCAGAAATGTCCTCCAGACTACTAATGACAATCACCACTTTCATCACCAATCTTCCCAAAGAAAGTTAAGAACTTTTAAGAAAGCTTTTAGGTTATTCCGTGATCATGGCGCATGAAACTGTGCCGAAATATTGGAAAGCTCAAAACTCAAATCATGGTAAATATCCCGTTATAAATGACTTTAGGAAAGCTTTTGTCTAACAGTGGACAGTTTGGACTGTTAATGATGATCTCTAAGATAGAACTGCTTTACAGGATAAAAAGTACTCTATGTTTTATACTAGACAACATTTCAGCCCGATACTTTCGGTATTTTCGGCGTGAAGAGGTACCAAACATCCATAAATCCAAAGTTTCGCATTTATATGTGATAGTGTGATGACTTGTTTATTTTATCAGCCTAAAGAAATAAACGTTTTTGATTTTTTTCTTCCCCTGCACCACTGCGGCCGTAACGTTCCAATCAATAACGACTTTTAACCCGTTTACAAGATGATAAGAGTAACAAATACGATTCAGGCTTTCCAAAAAAAAAATTAAAAACTATTTAATTTTCTAGGTCCTACAAAAATACTTCGCCCGTTCTGTATACAACCCCGAAGACATAGAAGCTCGGTCCAGCATGCACCTAGCAGCGACGATGGCTGGCGTCGGCATCGGCAATGCGGGCGTCCATCTGTGCCACGGATTGGCTTATCCCATCGCTGGGAACGTCACTACCTTCCTGCCTGAGGATTATGGGTAAGTAAAATCTAGCTTGTGACTATTGTGATGAGGTACACCCATACCTGAATGCAATACCAACTTCCCTGGAAATTTCTTGTAACATCAGATAAGATACCCTAGGATCATTGTGACTTCCAAACCTGTACTTATCTGACAGGAACATAATGATGTTGAAAATCTCTTTTCAAGATTGTGTGATTGCAATGCATTATGCAAATCGCATGCCCAGCGTGGGGATTATGGGCACTACCCCAAAATGATAAAAGCCAATATGGCACCTACCAGAGCTAGGCCTGCGTCCAGCAGTGGACCTGTTTAGGCAGTAGATGATGATGATCATGCAAATCTTTGGCAACGTCACTACCTTACTGCCTATGGATTATATGGGTTAGTAAAATGTTCCCTCTACTCTTGCAAGGCCTGATCAGGCCATTTTCCGCGGATGCGCCTGCAAGCGGGAGGAGTTTCGCCTATTTATTCTCAGGTGTCAGGGGTTTAAGATCTGTTAACATATTCACTCTCTAGTCGCGCGCGGCGTGGTTTATGGGTGCGAAAACATGTACAATTGCACGTATGTATATTGGATATCGTTAGGCGATACTGCACGTATCTCTTCAGATGGCGTTGGCATCGCGATTTATCAGATCGAAGATTATAGCAATGTACTTAATAAAATGAAGGTGAGCTCAGATCTATCCTTTGGCGCATTTTATAAAGCATGGTAGGAATGGAATCTTCTTGCAAAAGATTGCAAAGAATGGAAGGATAGCTAGGCGTTCTTTGTACTGCAGTCAGTGGGATACTTCAGGCTGGAATAATAATGATTATTATGGGTTAAAATTTTTAATTTTGTTCTTGTGACTTAATTGACCGACTTCACTGGAGTTTCAAGTGACCTCCTTATAAACATTACTAGCGGCCCGTCCCAGCTTCGCACTGGTGGACATTTATTTTTAAACATATTAATATAACCTATGTTACTCAGGGATAATGGAGTATTCTAATGGTGAAACAATTTTTGTAATCGGTCCAGTAGTTTTTGAGTTTATTCGTTACAAAAATACAAATCCTTACTAAACAAATAATTTTACTCCACAGCACAAAACCTATGATCCCCCACGGCCTGTCCTGCGTTGTAACAGCCCCAGCAGTATTCCGCTACACCGCACCCAGCGATCCAGAGAAGCACATCGAAGCGGCGAGCCTACTAGGAGCTGATACAACCAACGTGAAGAAAGCAGACGCGGGAAGAATGTTGGCTGATGTGATTCTCAAGTATATGGATCAGATGAAGATCGTGGATGGGTTGAATGGACTTGGATATAAGAGGGACGATATTCCGAACCTTGTGAAAGGAGCTTTGCCTCAGGTAAATAATTATCGTTTTTTATGCTTTCAATAAAGATACATTTATAAAGGCTGGCGAGATTCTCTTGATGTTCGTATACTCGAGGACTGGATTTTTGACGTCAGCGTGGATTATTTTATGAAAAAACAAAGACAATCGCACCAGCTTTGAAAAATTATTTTACACTTGGTGAAGTGTCAAGCTAAATTTTTAAAAGCTGGTCTCGCTGGTTTCTCTCGAGAAACCGAGAATTAGCTTCAAGCTTAACAGAGGGGTTATCTATTGATATGTATTATATTGGTATGGTGTATTAAATATGATTTCATTTCTTGCACGAAGCCAATAGTATCCTTTATTTTAAGAAAATTAATTGTAAAAAACCAGTCGAACCTACTTTGTTTTACCATTGATGTCTTCCTGCCCTTAAAAGAAAAAAACATACAATAAAACCGTTACACATCTATCATAAAATTTATAAATGTATGTTCATCGCACTCAATATTTCTCATACATAAGCTACCAGTATCTTATCATTTATCTCATGTTGACAAGAGCTGTAGATCGATAACCTCCATCTATCTATATATCATCATCATCATCATCAACCTAAATAAGTCCACAGCTGGACACAGAAGCAAGCTGAAGACAGGGCGCTATGGCGCTCATTAGGGGAGGCCTATGTCCAGCTGTGGACTAATTTATCTATATATGCTTTCTAACAATCCTTCAAATTTAAAGTACTAGCTGATGTCCGCGGCTTCGCACGCGCTTTTCAAGTAGTCTATGTCCATCCCTGGGATACCATTTACCTCCTAGCCAAAATTTGATTAAAATCCGTTCAGCCGTTTAGGCGTGAAAAGGTAACAGTATTTCAGAACTTAGTTTGTATACTTTGTAGAGGTATAGTGTAGGCAGAGATGTGAAGTTGTTCTTTTTTGCCACCATGGTCGCAAAAAATAATAGAATAATAAGATAAAATAGGTGGGGGCGCTGATTTGGGTCGGGGGGGTAGCGCCTTAAACATAGAAACAATGCGTGCGAAGCCGCGGGCATAAAATAGTATAAAATAACTTACAGACCGTAACTACTAAGTATTGTGCCATACTATCTAATATGGCACGATCGGCGGCCTTATCGCTGAAAGCGATCTCTTCCAGGCAATCTATAGTTTTATCCACGTTTTATCGAAGAAACCGCGAGCAGCATGTATCAAGCAGCATGCAGCAATAATCTTGATATAAGTTTACCGAACTGTTTATATATCACTTTGACTTTGTTATAATCCTGATTTATGCATTAGCACGTTCACATTAGCTAAGTATGTATTGATCATAACTTCACAAGGTCAATCAATACGGTTGCTTTGTCTGTCAACTAGGGGAAGTATTTTTATGTTATCTGACCTTCTAAAACGATTATCGTCAATTTCAAACGTAAAGAGGAAAAAACATTTGCTTTTTTTCTAATTATAGTTGTGGCCAATTCATAAGTAAAGAGGAAAAAGCATTTGCTTTTTTTCTAATTATATTTGTGGCCAATTCATACGTGAAGAGGAAAAAGCATTTGTATTTATTCTAATTATATTTGCGGCCAATTCATACGTAAAGAGGAAAAAGCATTTACATTTTTTCTAATTATATTTGCAGCCAATTCATATGTAAAGAGGAAAAAGCATTTGCATATTTTCTTATTATTTTGCGGCCAATTCATACGTAAAGAGGAAAAAGCATTTGTATTTTTTCTAATTATATTTTCGGCCATTGACAGGCTGTATTAAGTGAATGTCGTCGCCACAAAGCTTGCTACGTTATCGTATTTTATCTGTACCTCGTTTGAGTTTTGTTTGTGTTTTATAATGTAATGAATTTATTTGACTTAACTAAGTGGTCCCTGTGAATCTACAGTATGAATAAATAAATTGAATGGTCTCTAAACTTAGGTTATCGTTAATATTACATACTAGCTTCTGCCCGCAGCTTCGCACGCGTATTTTTGAAACAAAAAGATAGAAAATAGAAGATGGATAGATATATGTTATTCCAGGTCCAGATCATTGTGTGCAAAATTTCAGCACGATCCATTCAGTAGTTTTTGCATTCTTACTACCCATTGTCCTATTACCCGTTTTCCCGTAGGAATGAAGCATTTTCCCGCGGTAAAAAGAAGTCTATGTTCATCAAGAATAATGTGGGCTTCTAATGATAAAACAATTTTCAAATCGGTCCAGTAGTTTCGGAGCCTATTCTATACAAACAAACAATCAAATCTTTCCTCTTTATAATATTAGTATAGATATGCCTCTGAAAGCTGGGATTTTGAGATCTAATCAAACCTACATACATACACAGTGTTAAGGATTACTGCATCTTAACCTAGTGATTTTTTATCATACTTCAAAAAAGGAAAATGTTCTATGTAGTTATATTTATTAAGACCCATAATAACGCAAAATACATGGTTATAGTACCAACAGTAATTACCTAAAACGTCTTCTAAAGACGAGAGGTCTAACATACAAAGAAGACCTGTTTTTAACTCCCGACACAAAAAGAAAGGGGTGTTATTTGTTTAACGTGTCTGTCTGTGTATCTGTCTGTGGTATCGTAGCTCCCAAACGGATGAACCGATTTTCGTTTAGTTTTTTTTTGTTATAGTCATAGAATTTGAAATTTTGTTCTTGTTATACATGATGTATTTTTTCAGAAACGCCTACTTGGCTTAGCACCGGTGGCACAGAGTGAAGAGGACCTATCTAAGCTACTTGAAGATTCCTTGAAGATATATTAACCTGTATTCTTAAATGACGTGAAAGAAAAAATCAAATGGTGCTCAATACATTTTATACAAATAGGAGGTAAGCTTATGATTTTATCAATTGTAATGTAACAATTTTTATACAATGTGATTATTATATTTTGTCCTGATATTTATCTCTATTTTATTTATACCCTAAATACATACACTGATGATTAGCTATTTAAATAAACAAAGATCTATGAGAAACAGATGAATGAGGTAAAAAGTAAACAACATTGAAATAGTGTTTAATTTTTAATAATTTTAAGTACATAAAATAAAATAAACCTATCAACTAATTTGTATAATATATAATATGTATAATCTTAAATTAATTTGTTGTAATTTGACTTCTTGTTACTTTTAATTTTAAAAAGCGCTAGATTGGTCGCGAAGTTGTTCGAGAGTGTAAGGCACTGTACTAATTAATACTCTCCAGAGACAAGATTCAAGCAAACTTAAAGTTAAACTAAAACTAAATAAGGTGCCAAATAAAAAAAAAAATACATTTACAAAACGCCACCGCTTTTAAACCTCTCTTAAATAAATCAGTAGTGCTAAGGTTTATCATTATATGAAACTCTCATCTCTGGAGTCGATATTGGGCTGTGACTAGCGCTTATTAACTATCACTTACTGCTTATGTAAGTAACGCAGTGTTAGTTGTGCGGTTTGTACTACACATGTTCCGGCACAATATTCTGGTGGTGGAAGGGGCTGCTTTCGTATGATAAGTTAGTGGCGTTTACTGTGACGTTCTGTAGTGGCTGATAACGGCTCAGTTTCGGGGTCTTAGGCCCAGTCAGATCCTCGGACAGTTGCTGGTAAACCAGTCCACAGTCCTTCTTTGTACGGCCGGCTTGCATTGCGGCGATTATGGCACTGTTGTATCTGATCTGTTGACTCCTCTTCGTGCACATCATCATTACAATCTTTCCTGTGATGAGAAGAAGTAGCAGTGCGCCTAGAATGGCGATACAGACGGGCCATAGGTAGTCGTATCTGCCATGTTCCTCTTCTGAGGTCACTTCTTGGTACAACTCTTTCTCCAAATCGTCAATGTCATTGTCCATCAGTTTGACGTCTAATTTTATCTTGTCGGAGAAGACTGATTTGCTTTCAGACACTTTAGGTAAGGTGGGTAGTGGTTTAACTTTTTCGTTGAGTTTGACTTTGAGCTCGACATCGTCGTCTTCGTCGTCGTCGGCGTCTTCGGCAGTGTCATCGTCATCGTCATCATCTCCGTCATCCTCGTCATCGTCTTCGTCCTCATCGTCGGCCAAATCGTCGTCATCGTCAGCATCGTCCTTGTCATCATCAATGGTGTACTTGTTCTGTTTATCTGTCTTATCGTCTGCGACCTTTCCGTCATCCAAAGTGTTTTTCAGATCAAAGTTGCCTTCCGCGTCTTTGTCAATTCTCTCCCAGATTTCCTCATCGGATACACTGTCGGGTAGACGCTCCACAGGGTGCGATAGAGCGGATCCGCAAATCTTGCTTGTAAGGAATTCCCAGCTGTAAGGCTCAATGTCGCTCTTAGACTTCTTGTCCATGTTGGCATTGTCTGATACAGCGTTGGGGTTAACCTTGCGTTTGTTCAACCAGGTCATGAGGTTCTCGAAATTGCGGTTGCAAACCAGCGGATTGTTGGTGATATCCAGAGCTCGCAGTTTAGTTAGCTTGTCGAGCTCAGACTGTTTGATCTCTGAAATACGGTTGTGAGAAACGTTCAAGAAGGTCAAGTTGCTGAGCAAATTTTCAGTTTGGTTCTTGCCTGATTTCCACAGATAGGTCAATTCAGCGTGACTCATGTCGAGCCAAGACATCAGAGGAGTGTGGACGAATACTTCAGCGGTCAGGACAGTCAGGGGATTGCCTTGGAGGTTCAGCTTAGCGAGCTCGTTGTTGTTCTCAAAAACTTTACCGTCTAGAGTTGTCAACAAGTTGTAGGCTAGATTGACGTCAACCAATTTCGGGCTGTAGGAGAACACTTTGTTGCTGACTGATTTGATTTTATTCACGGACAAGTTGATAACTGAAAGAGCGCTGAAAGTCTTCAGAGAGTTATCGTAGATCTCCTCCAGACCACTGTTGGAAGCATCGAACAAGTAAATGTTGAATTGGTCAGCGGCGCACTCGAATCCTTCAGCGGGCAAATGCTTCAGCCTGGGGTTATTCGAGATCTTGAAGATGTCTAGTTCAATATTCTCCTTGATGAGAATGTTTGAAATGAAGTCTAGATCGTTGAAGGAAAGGTCCAGATAGTTCAGTTCAACGAGCTTGTGGAAAGCCTGGTTATGGATCTTTTCGATGCTGTTTCCACTGAGGTTGAGGTTAGCAATATATGTCATACCGTTGAACATGGAAGGTCCGATGAACTTAAGGTTAGTTTGGCCAGCGTTTAGGGTCAACAAGTCTGAGATCTGAAGACCGTAGACAGTATCGATAGGATTTTTCAGGATGTGGAGCGTTGCGAGCTCAGTATTCTCTGAGAATATGTCATCTGGCAACGAATTGATGTTGTTATCGCTGAGGTCGAGCTCCTCTAAGTCTAGAAGTTTCTTGAAAGTGGTAGGATCCATATCAGACAGATTGTTACCAGCCACATTCAGGTACATGAGTCCGGGCATGTTTTTGAAAGTGTTAGCGGTGATGTATTGCATGTTGCAGTACGAAACATCGAGCTCTTGCACCGATGACGCGTTTAGGAAGTATTCCTCAGAACCGGCTGCGGGGAACTTTAACGAGGGATTGTTTGACAGGGTCAGCAGCAAAAGTTTCTTGTTGTTAGCGAACGTCTCAGGGTGCAGACTCTTCAATTTGTTGTTGGAGAGGTTGACCGCATAAAGCTCGTGCAGACCGTGGAAAGCGTTAGGTCCGACAAAACCAATCGTACTGTTGACGATTTTGACGGTTGCGATGTGATTAAGGCCGAGCTTCTTGAAGATGAAGTCGTCCAACTGGATAGGGTAGGTGGGGTCAGCGTGCTCGATAACGAGATCGGTGATATCTTCGCCAAACTTCTGCACGCCAACTTCGAGGCGGTTGCACTTGGCTATCCTGTATCCCTGAGATACAGTGCATATGCAGTCCCGGGGGCACGGCCTGTCTTCATTGAAGAGGACCTCTTGCACGTCCTCTGAAGAATCGTAGTCATCATCGTAGTTGTCCAGGAGGTCCTTGGCGTCCTTCTTCGTGGTCTTGTTGGTGGTCTCGCTGGCAAGCGCACACGCGCACGCCGCAAGAAGCAGCAACTCCCGTAACCTCACCCCCATTTCTCAGCGAACTCTGGAAAGATGGAAAGAAAAGGTTGGTTACCAAAGTCATCTATAACAGAAATTACAATGACGAAGAAAGAGGTAGATATCTTATCTAAATAAGATTTAAAACTGTGATATAACACTACATCCAAGAAACAGAAAGCAGCAACCGTGAATGGCAAGATTCACAGACTTATCGACGATTCGAGATAGAAAATGCTGTAACAGGTCATTACCACTGAAAGCGAGCGAATTATGTCAATTATGAAATACTGGTCACGAGTCCTACGCCTACGAATAACAGTATTCGGAAACAATAGAAACGTTTTCTAAAAAAAAAGTATTCGTGAACAATGGGCAAACTAAACAAACATTTGGTGCGAGAAATTTCCAAAATAAATGCCATTAAAACAATCACCATGTGCGCACTGAGCTCGGATAAAAATAAACAGATGTCAACATAATAATTGCTTCATGCTCGTATGTTCTAGGTTCAACAAACGCTTTATTATTTATGCAACTTGTAGACGGACCGTAAAAAGGATACTATGGTTCATCTATACTTATAATAAAACTGTAACAGGTCCAATTCTGTACATTGAAGATATTTAGAAAATTTTTTTTGGAGGACGCTCTACTATCGATACTGAAGCCAAAATTGTAATTTTTTTCATTCATGTCTGTCTGTCTGTCTGTCTGTCTGTCTGTCTGTTTCTTAAACGCGCATCACATCGAAACTACAGAAGGTATCGAAATGAAACTCGGCACGATTTTAGGTCATACTACGAGGAAGGACATAGGATACTTTTTATCCCGGATTTCAGTCAGGTTCCCCTGGGAGAGGGGATGAAAGTAAAATTTCTTTACCGCGCATGACGCCGAAAGTGCTGAATGAGTGGGAATGAAACCCAGCACGATTTGATTTCATACTACAAGGAAGGTCATGGGATACATTTCATCCCGGAATTCAGTAATGTTCCCCTGGGAGAGAGGATGAAAGTAAAATTCTTTAACCGCGCATCACGACGGAACAACTGAATGAATTCGAATGGAACTCGGTATAATTTGATTTCATACTACGAGGAAAGATACATTTTATCCCAGAATTTAGTAACGTTCCCCTGGGAGAAGGGATGTATGTAAAATTCCTTCACCGCGCATCACGCCGATACTACTGAATGAGTTGGACTGAATTGGTACGATTTGAGTTCAAGGAAGGACATGGGATACATTGTATCCTGAAATTCAGTAAGGTTCCCCTGGGAAAGAGGATGAAAATAAAATTCTTTAACCACGCATCACGACGGAACTACATAATGAATTCGAATGCAACTCGGCATGATTTTAGTTCGTACTATGAGGAAAGATACATTTTATCCCGGAATTCAGTAAGGTTCCTCTGGCAGAGGGGATGATAGTCAAATTCCTTCACCGCGCATCACGCCGAAACTACATAGGTAATGAGTTGGAATGAAACTTGGCATGTTTTGAGTTCATACTACAAGGAAGGACATGGAAATACATTTTATCCTGGAATTCAGTAAGGTTCCCCTGGGAGAGAGGAAAAAGTAGAATGCTTAAACCGCGCAACCCGAGGGGTCTACGCGTCGTCCGATATCATGCATTCTTTTTGTTAGAAACAGTGTCGCAAAATCGAATTTGACTAAATCAGTAGAAAGTCGAGTAGAAAATCAGTAGACTGATGAAATAATCTGTAGATTGAAGAAAAAAAATTGTAGATAAAGGGTAGGTAAGTTCCTATCTATTTTTTCCAAGACGCACCCATTAGTTAGGTTCCTACAATACAATACAATACAATACAAAATTTCCTACCTACTAAGGTGGTGCGTCTTGGAAAAATAAGTTAGGTTCCTACCTTACATGACATATGGTGGTTTAGCTGGTCCGGTTATCTGTACTACCGATGTTTGGTTGGAGTAAGTGGTCCAATTAAACTAACTGGACCACAGAAAAATATTTTTTACTGTGGTACACAGCCAACTGTACCTACCTACTAACGAAAAAAAAAAATACGGTGGTCCAGTCAAATGGATCAGGAGCCCAATTCTGCAATACAATTGCTTCAGTATGACAGTGCAATCGTCGCAGAATCATCACGTAGAATCCTTAGATTATTAAAACTCCAGATAGTGCGTGCGAGATAAATTAATAGTTTCAAACTTGACGCGCGTCTCTCCATCTGCATTCATCATAATTTCTTTCATCTGAGGTGGAATACCAAAACGTGTCATTCTGTGTCGATACCCCTGTCATAGTGAAGCGATTAGTATAGCAGAATAGGGCCCCAGCTGAACGGAACCATGAGTAAGAATTGAAAAGAGTATGACACTTCTTAACACTGACGCTGGCCGAGTCGTAGCTAAAAGTCATGTAGATAAAGAATGGGATTGAAGATGACAACATGCTATCCCCCGTAGAACCTACACGATTTTTTTCACGGCGGCGTTTCATAATATGAGAGACTATGGTTAAATGTGAACTTAATTAGTCGGCCGGTAAGGCAATCGCGAACGAAGTCGCGGGTACAGCTAGTCTAACAATAAGTCTTGATTATTAGAAGAACATTGCCTACTCGAAGCGCTTAACTTCTGGGTGGTCCCTTCCGCCCGCGGCTTCGTATAGTGTTATCATATCTCCCAAGAAACAATTATTCCCCTTGACTAATTTTATTAAGATCCGTTCAGCCGTTTAGTGGTGGAAAAATTTCAAACAGACGGAGTATCTTTCGCAATTATATGTAGTAACTAGTTTCTGCCCGCGGCTTCGCACCGTCGAGTCGATGGAAACGTTTAAAGGTTATTTTTATCCCATGGGAATTGTTTAGTGGGAACCAAAGTAGCTCGTTTGATTCCAAGCTTAGAGCTACATCTATGCAAAATTTTGCCCGATCGGCTCAGTAGTTTTGGCGTGAAGAGGTAACAAACATCCATCCATCCATCCATACATCTAAACATCCAAACTTTCGCATTTATAATATTAGTGTGATACTAGCTTCCGCCCGCGGCTTTGCAAGCATTTTAACAGGCTAAATAAAAAATTAAGCCGGATCGGGCTTAAGTTTTGCACGCATAAAGTACTTCAGTAGTTTTTACACGGCGGCGGGCGGTGCGGCGAGGCGGGTTGATTTTCGAGTGTTTCTATGTGGTTGGCGGACTCTTTATTACCTCGAAGCATCCCGGCTGAAGCGTTTTTGTAAATGAACTATCAAAATACTTGTCTGAACTTGGCTACATTTTGCAAGCCTTTGTCCATTTTGCAAAAGAAGTGACGCTTTTTCACTTTCGGGACTTTTTAAAGTTTTCAATTAATTACTTGTGGCTTTGTCTTGTGTGACGAAGACACATCTTCACAAACTTTCCCTCCTAATTATAAGTAGGATTTATGTATGGACAGAGATTATGAATGTTATTCGAGGCACATGCAGATTACGTCGTTACAGTTAGTAACCAGATGTTGGCTTTGTTCTCGTGAAATCTTATCTGCACGCTGTCCATCTGTCAGACGTCACTACACAGATACAATCTCTTTTGTCTTTGTTCAATTTGATTTATGAAAACATTACATTATTTTTCGTCGCTCTGGGTGAAAACATCATCATCATCATCATCCATCGACCATGTTACCCTTGACCACTAACTCTGTTGTACCTACCTAGTAAATAAGTTGTTATTAACCCCCAACGCAAAAAGAGAGGGGTGTTATAAGTTTGATGTGTCTGTCTGTGTATCTGTCTGTGGTATCGTAGCTCCCAAACGGATGAACTGATTTTCTATTTCTTGTATCATAGATAATTTTATTCCGAGTGTTCTTAGCCATGTTTCATGAAAATCTATTCAGCATCATCATAAACGTCGGCGGGTTTTTAAAATTTTTAACTTTGTCTTGTCTGTATTGTTGTCATCTGCCTAAAATTATGTACTTGTTGATTCCTACGCATACTTTTTTTGGGTAAAATAAATTCTCTCTTTCTCTTTTTTTCTCTCTCTCTCTCTCATCAAAGGTTTAAAACATCTAGGTTGGACATCTCCATGCCCAGCAGTGGATGTCCAACCAACCAGTTTGAGAATGCTTACGCATCTTATAATTGAAATGTTCAAGCTACGATTGATGTCGTTTGGCCATGATAGGTCGTCTGTTGTTTTTAACCGCCTTCGAAATAAAACGTCAAGTGTGAGTCGGTAAGATCCTGTTTCTTGCAAAATATTATGATTCTAGGTCGGCGGGAAGTAGTTAAGGTACCCTATAGGTTTTGGTCCTAATAAACCTAATAAACTACAAATTTTCGGTTTTCAGATTTATTCTTTTTTATGCTATCAGACCTTGCTTTTTCCCAATTAAGTACCCTATAGGTTTTGTGTGCATGTGATTCCCTTGGAAATTTCAAAATATTCGGACATAAACGGCTGTACTTAACTTTTGATTGCGTTGACTTAGAAATTTTATTTATATCGAGGCTTCAAGAGGTTACGGACTTGAGTATTTGATGTTAATTTCAACTCGATACTTCCACGCGTTTTTGACGGACAGATGGACAACAAAGTGATCCTTTAAGGGTTCCTTTTTTCCTAGTGAGGTACGGCACCCTAAAAAGGCTTTATGTATTTTATTTTGTATGGTCGTCGATTCCTCCGTTATTTATTTATCTACCGATTTGGAAAATTCTTTTGCAGTTAATAGATAGAGCGAATTTATTTTCTTTCTTCTTTCTTTCAGTTGTATAAAGGCTGATTCCGGGGTGGTCCCAAAAAAAATATTATTTAGGAATCGAACCCGCAACCTCCTGCGTCGCAGGCGGACCTTCGCCCGCTGCGCCACGGAGGAAATGGAAATGGAATGAATAAACATAGCTTGTTAGTTGTTATGTTACCGTGTTAATTAAAGTAAAGTAAGTAAATAAATAAATAAATAAGCACTCAGTTATAGAATCCTATATATTTTTCCTGTATATAAAGAAATTTATTGCTGGAAAATATTTTACGACACTGGTATCGTAAGAGAACTAAGGAACTAACGTAAGAAAAGAGAGAAGAAACAATTCATGGTTTTGAACTTTCATTCATAATTTTTAGTTTTTTCAAAACGACCAAATTATTCAATAGTCGATCGTTTGTTCTGAAATTCGAATTTAAACCTTTTTCGCTGCTCTGCACAAGCGCAAACGCAGTTATGCGATGTTGAAGTTGGGTTTTTGTTTTTAGCGATTTTTTAAGTTTTCAATAATTAACGCCTTTGTTGACATAAAATATCTTAGATTCTAGAACCGAGTATATGTCACTCAGGGTACGTACGTATAGCTTTACGTACACATACAACAGCTGTACTCAGGGGGTAGATTCTACTAGATTATTATTACTTCTTATAAATCTTTATAAATCGGATTAGAAGTTCAAGAGATTACCTACTCACTACGTACGAAACCAGTTTTCTATGTACGTTGCCGAATCGTACTCACAAAGGCCCAAATTTATCAGTAGGTTCACATTAACTACTATCTATCTAGGTACCAATGTGTTGTATTATGTATATCAGTCATCTAGTACCCATAAAACAAATTCTGCTTAGCCTCGGGCTAGAGATGCTGAGTGAATTGCCCAGGATGTCTAGACATTAATTTTAATCTATTTGAAAATATAATTTAATATTTCTTTAACTTTACCTTACTGCAAACACAAAAAGGTAAAATCATCTGTAAACTCTGTATTTGTCTCTAATTGTTTTCATAACGCAAAAATCGTCGGCGCATGAAATTATAACAGACATTTCAGCAGTTATTTCTTCAAGGTTGGCTATTAAAAGTCACATTGAACTTGAAGAAAATCGATGGTTGCCGTCGCCATCACAATGCCTGCCTACTTCCTGTTTTGCCTATCGACAGCTGTGTATAAAGTTAGAATGTCCTTTTTTCTTTATCCGATAATTTTCATATCGTTTCACAATACCTGAAAGAGCTTAGACATTTTGAGTCACATTTCAGGTACCTGTGATGGTTACTAGTGTATCTAAACTAAACCTAAATATGTGGGTTCTTTATAGACAAAGTGTGATTAAAATAAAATATTTGTTTATTTAAATAAATAAATTAACATTGCTAGACAATTCACACGGCATTATCTAGCCCCAAGCTAAGCAGAGCTTGTGTTATGGGTACTAGATAACTGATAACTATTTATATCGTGTCTACACATAATTATTCTGATATAAACTCAATCTTCCGGATAATCCTGTCTTTAGTATTAATATTCTAACGACTAATTAATCTCACTTCATGTGTAGAAGCATAAAGTTGCAGAAGTACTCGTATAAAGTATTGGCATAAAACGAAAACATTTTATGTCATCGGAAAGACATAAGTAAAAAGTATTTAAATGCAATCTGCGTTTAATGATTCATAGATCGACTATTTCGGTATTTCCCACTTTGCAACGTAAAACCTTGCATGGTTATGCAAGTAGGCACCTAGGTACCTAGGTACCTACTTACCATATCAACTGGCGTATCTATTATTTTTCTAGGTCTACACACCCATAAACTGCCTACACACATTTAGATAAGACCTAGTTTAATCCTGGATATCGGTGTAGGTTGCTTTGCTTCAAACGACGTCAATTGAATCCTAAGATACCTAATCAAAATCCTCTTGCCCAAGTTGATCGTTTTAGCGGACCAGACGACCTTTAAATAGCGATTTTCCTTCACATTTTGCAACACGACATCGTTATTTACACGATCAGTTATTATTACCTAGTAACGTAACACTTCTGAGAAAAGTTATAAAAATGTGACTGGTATTAAAACGAAGGCATTAAGCATAGAATAACACGGGTTAATTACAAAAGTTTTGAACAGTTAACGTTGAAAAAAAGAATTATGATTTTAAAACGTACAAGTTGTAAAAATAATCGTTTCTCTTTCTAAACTTATTACCAAGAACCCACTAATCGCATACTTATAAACTATAATCACTATCCAACTTACATTGAATTCCCACTTAGTTTAGAATAATCCTCAAAACACGAACCACTTCAATCCTATCTGGTCCAACCACTAGTTTAAACGTCCACTGGATTATTATAGAAAGTTAAGGCACTTTCACGGCGCGAGAATACACGGCACACTGTATCGTTCGAATGTCTCTCGTCGAATGAAGGGCGCCCGTGCCTGATAAACCTAGAAGGTAGAACTGTGGTAAAACGAAAACCACACCGCAGTTGCCGCAAACGAGTGCTGCTGTGACTCACACGATCTCAAATGCGGGCTCGAACGCAACGTATCCAATCTTGTATTTATCAGACTGAGCTAATAATGTTTTAATTTTAAAACCTGTTATTTAACTTGTTTTGTTCTATTTTTTTGTGTTTTGTCGCCGACCGTAGGACGTAGGGATTTCCTTTATCTTAATTCGATAATTTTCCTAAACGTTAAGTTGCTCAATTTATTACAATTGAAATTTGATCAACCTGGATTGGACGAGTGATATATCAAAGCTAGGGTTAAAAAATCTTCTTTGTTCTACCATGAAGCAAAAAAATATGAAGCATTGGCTTGATAAATGATAAAGTTTGTGTACAGTGACTATCAGTCGCCATAGTGAAACCAGAGATAAGATAACAGGTGTGCGTTCCACATATCACAAACATTGACATTATCAGAGCAGAAAACAATGAAAATGTTTCTAGAATATTAAGATGAAAGGAACGTTCTTATCTTGACCAAATTAGACCAATAGATACATACCCGGAGTCCTTACGGACCCCAGTAACTCAAAAATACCCTTACCCACTCTTTGAGACACGACTTTATTATAACAGTTAGTGTAGGTTGGAACTCTAAAAAGACGTCATTGTAAATAAGTTAGTTTGCATACAATCGGCCCTGGTGGCCTGTTGAGTGTTGACGACATCGTGCGTGAAAATATGCATATGCACCGATAATTCCCTGTGTACAGGGTGCTTCGATAAACTGGGCAACATTGTTTAGTTTTCGGGGGGTACAAAAGCTCTGCAACAGTCATTTTATTGAATCACTCATGATTTCTGACAAAATTTGCCTGTGACTTAAATTAGAAGGGGCTTTTGACATGGATACTGGTAGATTTGTGGCAGCACAGACACAGGCAAGAAATAAGAAGTTGAAGTAGAAATCAGAAGGGGAAAATTTCACGCATTGTAGCTACTACATAAACAATCCAAAACTAGGTTTCTGTTTTACATTGACCTCTATCTGAGTTGATAAATTCTAAGAAGGATAACAGGAAAATAATCATTCGTCATCCTATGTCTGAATTCAACTTCAGTAGTTCCCCAAAACAAATATAAGATGAGAATATAACATGAAGGAACTTTATTTTACTATAAAACTATCCGAAGTTTGACAAATAGGTGTCTTTCAATACAAATAAGGTTTGTAGTTAACCCGCTTACATCCGTAAGGAACTCTATGTTATTAATAAACGGAACTATTTTATGTTCCCATAATAGAAATACTTCCAACATGACCTAGAGGCATTTCAATTATTTCTTTTACTCTATTAACTTTTAAATAATGAAATATATCTTTATTCACAAAGAAAGTTACAACCAAATAATATAAACAAATTCTTCTTCTTCTTCAAACAATCTACAGGTAGCTCAACTGATCCATATCAATACCAGTCGGAAGAACTCCCAAGACTTAAACTTAATTACTTAAATAAATGAATAAGATATTAAACATAACGTAGAATCGTTATTTAACTTATGGTATCATCTAGCCAGATTTCTCATATTTTTCTGTTGCGATTCCTGATCAATGAGTCACCCTGTACATTTACAAATAGGTAATTGCAGCAGGACCGTGAGTGCCTTGTTTGGAATTCAGCGGTTTGACCTAATTATAATGCGGGAATGAGAACTAACGAATACTAAGAACACCTTTAAAGGTAGGGCTAGTTCTTGTTAAATCATTTTACGATATTTTTGACCAATGTTAATGTAAGGCCTGCATGGCGGTCGGGTAATCGACCCCTCCCGACTCGGCCCGTGGATGTCGTAAGAGTCGAGACCAGTACAGTCCTACTGTGTATTTCTAATACCTTCACTGCGATCACTGCGGGCAAAACCCTCTTGCTTGGGTAAGGTACGTTCAGCAGTGAACATTATGCTGATGAGGTTAATTTAAGGCACAAGGTGACCTTTTTAAATAGGCTAAAATCAGAGACTGCCTAAAAATCTGTTTTAAAGTCTGCGGGTTTATGATATATCGATCAAATTAGGTGCAAAACAGTGCACTTTCATGTTTTTTTATTCATTTTTTTTTCGCAATCGTTTTTTTACACAAGGAACCGAAGATTTTTTTTAATATTTTATGTTATTCTTGGTTTTTACCACGGGGGATCCCGTGAGTACTGAGATCTAGGCCTAGTTTGACAACAAAACCCGATAGATTCGCGCTTTTAATAACATAAATATTGCTGGACAATCCACACAGCATCACCTAGCTAGCCCCAAAGTAAGCAAAGCTTGTGTTATCGGCACTCTTTGAGTATTAAACTCAAAGTCAGCACTAGATAATAAGTAATAAGTATTACATAGATAGGATAGATATTTTTTATCATAAAAAAATCGGAATCGAACCCGCAACCTTCTCCGTCGCACTGGCATATAAACCTTAGAGAGAAGAAAATCTTGCCTATTACAAGAAAATACCCGAGAGCTGGTGAGTATCTGGCGCAGCGCATCAGCATTACCATACAGCGGGGCAATGCAGCCAGCGTCTTGGGGACGCTTCCCACTGGCATTGATATGGATCAGTTGAGCTACCTGTAGATTGCTTGCAACAGTCTGCAGTTAGCTCAATTGTTTAAATTGTTATTAGGTACTAGTTCTAATTTATATCTATTCTTCAACAGCCTGTATTGGTCCACTGGTGGAGGCAGGTCTCCCCCTGATAAGCGCCTTGTTGGCTTTTATCTCATAGGGGTAATGCCCATAATCCCCACGCTGGGCATGCGGGATGGGGATCGCAGTTCGGTGGTAGCATTGTTCTGTAGGGGCGCTGCTTCCCGCCCCCGGTGGATATCCCTTAGTCGCCTCTTACGACACCCACGAGAAGAGTTGGAGTGGTGCAAATTCTAAGCCGCCGGCACCACACAGCTGTTTTTTAGGCTTATTTCTATTATTTGATTGTAATTTTTTTTGTGAATAAAGTAAAGGTTTATATTTTCAAGAAAATAGAATAACTCTCTGTACCTAACTACTGTACTCTCCGACTACTGCATGTAAGAGTTGTAGGTAGTAAAATGTTTAAGCGGTTGTTGTATAGTATTGTTCTACTCATAGGGAGACTTTAATTTCATTGTGGTTTACCTCCAATTGTTAATTTGTCTATGTTAGCTTAGTTTCATTTTCCTGTTGTTTGTATGGTGTACGTAGATACCTAATACTTACCTAGTCATTTAATTGTCTATCTCTACATTCTAAAACTATAGCAAAGATCTAATTGTCCCTCTACCACCTAGGTAAAGGGACAATTATTTACCGAGACTTGGGGAAAAGTTTATAAACCGAAGAAAAGAAGTTTAAAAAACATAATACAGTTGATAAGCTTAGATAAGCTTTTTGATTTCCACTTCATTTCTTTATAGCATCATAAAGGAAGTGGAAATCAAAAAGCATAGAACGAAAGGAATGTATGAACTCAACGACGCGTGGAAAGTATGGAGGATTTGACTCTGATGAAAACCGTTAGAGGTTGTGTAGCCTTACTTAGTTTTTGTATGAACCTAATTATGTGATGGAATGTTAATAATACTTTTTTTTCTTTCTTGGGTTTAAGTTTTAAAACTTTTGCTTACTTATGTCCTCGTTCAGCCACTCCGTACTTTATTAGAATCTGCAACAAAATGAAATAAAATTAGCAACAGCATACAAAAACCTTATCCTGGTAGATAAACTATCGTACGCTCAATTTGCTTAATCCTCAATCACAGTGTCTCCTGAGGAGCGGACACAGTTCCATTTGCTGTAGATATCGATGCTGCGAATATCGATCATTTCGATAAATGTGTAGAATAATCGATAGAAACAAGACAATTAAGTATAAAGGCTAGAAGGCATGGGTACCGTAGATCGATACCTAAATTACGCTGGTTATTAACCAACTTCACAAAAGGAGGAGGTTCTATATTCGGCTGTATGCATATCTTTTGTGTATGTTCGTCAATTTCTCCGTCGAGGATCCGTAACGTTTTTAGTTGAAAATGCAGATTTATAGAGCTAAGAAATCCATAACACACAGTGCAAAAATTTAGTTCTACGGCAAAAATTGACGAAGTTATGACCAAATTATTAGCGAGGTTCACTGTTAACCGTAGGCAGATATCAGTTTTGAGTGTTTTATACCGAAACTATATGTTTAGAAAAAAAATTACATAACCAGATAGTCTCAGTTTTGAGAGACCCATCGAACGAAAAAAAAAAAAATTTTTTTTTTGCTATTGTTGAAGAATGATCTCGAGGTGGTCCCATAAAATATTAAGGAATTTAAAGTCGGATCGTCTTTTAAAACAATCATATTTATTGAAATTTCGAGCAACAGAGAATCAAACGGAAAATTAGTGGATAGGATATCGAGCTCTCCGCGTAGGTAGGTATATCTAAGGAAAGGCGACTATGCTTGGCGTCGTACGACAACTCGCTAGTCTCCACACGAAGTACCAAGACTGGTTCTCCGAGCTCCATGTTGTAAGCTAGAATATGAAACTAAATATGGCTTGTAGAACTTCAATTTATGATTTAAGTACCTATACAGCCACTGGCTAATGTTATAACTAGTTAAAGTTTCCTAAGTTGGTTAGCTTTGCTTATTCTATAGAAAAAGACGGGTCCTACTAAAAAAATACCTTGTCTTAACTATAACTAGCTGCATTCTTACTACCCGTTGTCCTATTACCCATTTTCCCGTAGGAATGAAGCATTTTCCCGCGGTAAAAATCCTATGTTCATCAGGAATAATGTGGGCTCCTAATGGTAAAATAACTTTTCAAATCGGTCCAGTAGTTTCGGAGCCTATTCAATACAATCAATCAAACCTTTCCTCTTTATAATATTAGTATAGATGGGGTGTACAGCGAAGAATTTTAAGCACCCGCAGCTAAGGCAAAGACTTTGTAACTGAGTAAGTGGACTTCTATGGAGCTAAGCAATAATACCTACGTTTTCAAAAACACTAGCCTACAATACAAAGAGACTTTACTTAGCTGACGAACGAGTCAACAATGCACGCATCATTTTATGAACGAGGATCGCCTTAGTCGGGCCGGGCGTCGTAAAATGCTACCAGCCCATCAACTGAATAGCAATGGGCTCCCTAAAACAACGGTGTTTCACATCGATGTATGTAAAATTCGAGAGATTAGGTACTAGCTTCTCGAAAGTGGAACGCTCAAATTAGGTCCAATTAGGTCCACCCACCTCAGTCTTAGTTGGACCGGCCGGCAGTGCCGCCGCCGCGCGCCGCCGCCGCCGGCCGGTTCGTGTTTCGCGTGCGTATTTTTGTCTCGGTCGTACTTCGGTCTGGGTACGTCTTTCCATCTTTGTTTTACATTTAATAGGTATAATAGGTATTGCAAAAGATTGTAAATAGCGTGTCTTTGCGTTTAGCAGTAACATAAGACAGGCCATTTGTTGAGTTAGCGCTTGGAGAACGTACCATTATCTACAGAATTTTACTATGGTGTTTCATAAACGACCTGTGAGCTGTGTAGAAAGCTCGTTAAATGCCTATTCGTAAGGTACTGTCGCCTAGATGGGATGACCTAGGGTTCAACCCTAGTCTAGGAATAAGTACAGGTAATAATGGAATACGTACAGGAATAGGAATCTGCGTTTGAAAAGGAAAATAGCTAATAGAAAACGATGAATGCACGGCCGTCGTAAAGTTGGTAGGGGAAATACACTTATTAGGCATTTACGCACGTAAAGATTTTCAGATATTTATTTCGCAATAAGGATATTGGCAACCTCAGAGAGAAATATGCTATTGGCAACTGCAAAGTGCTTGTCAACGGTACCGTGGTAAACCCAGTGGCAATAACCTATTAATAGGTTGATGGACGCTGTGTGGGCTTAGAATTTACACCACCCCAACTCTTCCCACGGGTGTCGTAACAGGCGACTGAGGGATATTTATCGGGGGCGGGCAGCAGCGCCCCCTGCAGAACATTTCTACCACCGAAGTGCGATTCCCAACCCGCATGCGCAGCGTGGGTATTATGGACATTACCCCCCCATAAGATAAAAGCCAATAAGGCGCTTATCAGGGGGAGGCCTGCGTCCAGCCGTGGACCAATTTAGGCTGTTGAGGTTGAGGTTGATGGTCAAATTAAAATATACACTTTGTCGCTGCATCCTCGAGTTTTTCTAATCATATTTATTATTAATTAAATAAAAAGAACTATAACCCAAAATAAGTTTAAAGCTACTCGTAACTAAGCAAGTGGGTAAGGTTTTTCCCACTTGCGTAGTTAAGAATATTTTTGGATTGGTTTATTTTGTCTGCTTGAATTTATTTTTGCATGTTATTAATGGTAGGTACAAGAACTAGGTAGTTTTTAATGCGTTCATTAAAAATGAGCGGACACCTGTTCATGAATTAAAAATAAAATTCTAAGAAAGACGAAAACTTTGCGAATTTCGAAGTTGTTTTTCAACAATATCGTATTACGCCCACCTGCGTGAGGCTATAACAATCATTCATGCGAACAGTTAGCGAATTGGCGAATGTGAACTGTGAAATATCACTTTTTTTGCACCACCCCAACTCTTCCCGCGGGTGTCGTAAGAGGCGACTAATGGATATCCATCCGGGGGTAGGCAGCGGCGCCTCCTACAGAACAATTCTACCATCGAACAGCAATCCCCAACCCGCATACCCAGCAGGCTGGGGTACATAATGTATACAGGTAATTCCAGGTCTGGAATCAAACATTATGCTACTTTTTATCCCATAAATCAGTTCTCATGAGATAGTAATCACCTATATACGTTTCCATATAAACAAAGCGTGAGAAGCCGCGGGCAGAAACTAGTTTCTTATATTATTAAGTAAATGTTGGTCGGTTTGTTTGTAGTGATATTAGCTTACATTGGCTGGGACAGACGAACCGTGAATATGCACACAAGGTTCTGGCATTCAAAATTTGAACTCGTTTGAATGCGATTTTCTGAGAATCGATGCGCGTTATTTGAATACGAAAAAGAGCGTTTAATAAATCGATCGTGTATTTCCTGATTTTAATAATGTTGTATTTGTATTTTTTTAAGTATTGTTAAATAATGTAATATTTCAATGTACTATTTTATACTTATTTGTATTAAGTGAAAAATAATTGAATATTTCCTGTATGATTTCTTGCACACACTCTACTTCCAAATACCTACGCAAAACATCTTCAAACCTTCTTAAAAACTTAGATCATTTATCTTATACCTATATAACACAAGCTCTGCTTAGCTTGGGGCTAGATGCCGTGTGGATTGTCCAACATTATTTATTTATTTATTTTAACCGCGTCAAGCGCTTATGACCTCATTTCAAGTCCATGTAACAATCAGCACGCTTGCAAGGTGTCTGTCTACGGATAAAGCAAGAAAAAAAACCAATGCCAGGTGTTACGTGCGCGAGACATCTGTGTACCAGATGAACTGGTTCTACCAAGCTACTTTGGCATAAACATCTGAAGGAAGTGTAGTACCTACCGTACTACCGTAGGTACCTACGTAAGTAAATTTATATTAAGTATTTTAAAACTAAACATAAATGTTATACCTACATAATTTTATAAATAGTTGGTACATCTAGGAAGGTAGGTACTTACGGCCTATCTTATTGTTATTAGGTAAGAGGTTCCTATACCTAAACTTAATCCCAAAGATCTCTGTAATTTTGTATAAAATACCAAAAACCTCCTTATTAAAGCTTAATTAGGTAAGTCCTTGTAAACTCTTAGATTAAGATCTATTGCCATACGTGCATCGGTGCATATCTGACTGGGTGCATGAATACTTACAAAACTCTAATATTTTTTCATGCAATTAAATAAATAAACAAATAATGCTGGACAATTCACTCAGCCTTATCTAGCCCCAAGCTAAGCAGAACTTGTGTTATGGGTACTAGTTAACTGATATACTTAAAATATACCTAATTAAAATACTGAATACTGAAAAAAGGAGTAAAGATAGAGACTCTACATCATAAATAAAATACTAGGTATAAGTAAGGTATTGAATTTATCCTTGGCACCTAAGGGTGCCAAGGATAAATTCAATACCTTACTTAACTATTACACTGATTATATGCGTACGTACCTACTACCTCAAATCATC
This sequence comes from Eupithecia subumbrata, assembly GCA_949316285.1. Lineage (NCBI taxonomy): Eukaryota > Metazoa > Arthropoda > Insecta > Lepidoptera > Geometridae > Eupithecia > Eupithecia subumbrata. The sequence continues at coordinate 24,280,611 of OX438644.1, read as the reverse complement.
TCATTTTATGTACCTTATTTTTGTTTTGGGGTAAACAATGTAATAAATCAATCGAAGACCAAATAATAAATGTTGAATTTTTGGTACAAAAGACTTCAACGCGCCCCAATAGTTTTTAGAACGTTACCCACCTAGTTAACATTAAAATATTATTTGCTACTAGCTTCTTCCCGCGGCTTCTACTTTCGCATTTTTAATATTAGTAGGGTGGTACCTACCTTACCAACTATTCCATCGGAAATCTAGTATCGACGGGAATATGTGAAATACCTTCTACAAAAATATTTACAATAAAAAGTATATTTCCTATACAAAAGACAACTGTGTATTTCCTATACAAAAGACTTCAACGCACTTCATTTTAAAAATCGCTAACGACATGCAATTATTTAAATCCATAAAATTGATGTTAAATTAGTATCGTCAGTTACAAAGACTCGACTATTTAAATGTAACACCTTATTCATTTTCCAAGAAGAATCGATATTATAAAGTCCAAATATTAGGTAGCTTTTAAACCCATCAGGGTTATTAACACTAAATACTTAAAAGGTGTTTTTATCTATTACTAAGACTATGTATCTTTTATTAATGAATAAAACATTATTATTATTATTATAAAACCCGCTGTTATTCCGTGATCATGGCGCATGAAACTGTGCCGAAATATTGGAAAGCTCAGAACTCAAATCATGGTGAATATCCCGTTGTAAAAGATTTTAAAATTGAAATCTTCCTACCTAAGAAAATAGATATAATAGCGATTTGTTGTGGTTACTACACTAGCTCAGTATTTAGCCCGCTCGGCTTATCGCATTATTATTTTCAGCTGAATGCACATTGCAAGATCAAACTGGCAAATATTTAGAACACGTTGTGTGGCCTATGGGTAAGAAAAGCCACTTGATATGTATGAAAAAAAGTCAGCACCAGAAATATCTAAGAGTTCAGCATAGTCAAAAACTTAATATTTTTGAGTACTTTAATTGGATTCGATTTCATTTAATTTGGTCGAATTTAATTTCAGTGTAGTAGGTAGGTATAGTAGGTAGTAGGTTCTATTAAATATTAGTATTCTTAATGTACTTAACATTAAGAATACTAACATTTAATAGAAGAGATGAATATACCTATCTGCTACAACAAGTTATGGTTATAAAATTATTTTATTACAGTAATCTAAATAATTTTATTATGTATTTTTTTTTATTTTATCGCATCAGCTTTGCCATACACAGGATTGCAATGCAGCCAGCGTCTTGGAGGCGCTTCCCACTGGTATTGATATGGATCAGTTGAGCTTGTAGGTTGTTTGCAACAGTTTGCAGCTAACTCAATTGTTTCGATTGTAAATACTAGTTCCAATTTGTTTCTATTATTTGATATGCAATTTTCATACAAACAAACTTCCAAAGGTTCAATCTTTTATTATTTATATGTCTAACTAGAGTCGCGCTATAAAACTACTGAAATAAACAGTCAACGTTGCTGTGCTGGCACATTTTTTTTCTACGACTGTCAAAGCCTTGAATGCCTTGACTGTCTAACTAGCAAGATATAAATAATCAATGAGTTCAATTTTACATACATACGCTATGAGAGTAATTATAATATTTCAGCATTTTTTTCAGGTCAGTTAGAAAAAAAATATAGGTAAAATTAGATTTTTTGATTTGCTTTTCGTGGCTTGCATATAGTTATGCGGCCATGATAGGTCTATTGTGATCGCCATTTTGTGTGTTCGCCTCGAAGCAGCGGCGTTCATAATTCGCCACTAACCCTTGCAGCTGCTAGGAACTGTAGGATTTTCTACGGGGTGAAGTCTCAGCTCTTCTGGGCTAAGCAGGTGCTTTCCCAGATGGTTGCAAAAAAATCGCTTAGATAAATGCTTAGTAATAAAGTGGTGTACATTATTTAATTAAATAAAACTACAAGGCTGAATGGTTCGATTTACTTTTCTCATTCTGAATGTGCGTAAAGTCTAGATGGAATGTTTCCACCATGTTTTCACTTTGAACCTGAGAAACAAAACTGTGCGCATGGTCATGCGCACTCTGTCTTCTAAATTTTAGTCAAAAGCTCAAATCGAGTTTCGAAAATCAAAGAAATATTTCACTATTTTCAGGATACCGATGTTTTATTAATTTCCTTACCTACACTTGCAAATCGTAATGGATATTTATTGACCAATTAATCGACTAATATAATCACTTAAATACCTCAAAACTATTTATTATTATTGTAAATAAACAAGTGAGGAAAATACTTTATCAAATCAAAGCATACAGCGTAGGAAGGAATGTTACGTGTCGGATAATTAAGTAACATATTAAACGATTCGCAGAGGATCATTTAGTTGCTTATAGAAATTATTATTTATTATCATTTTCTGTTCTGTGCACTCTGGCTTAGCTTGGAGAGTTTATTACCACCCATAACTCAAAGAAAGTACCTACTCGCAAATAAGTACCTATTTTGAAACCGGCTAGTTTTACCCGCAGTTTCGATCTAACCTATATTCCAAGTCAAAATTACATCTAGGAGAATTTCAGCTACGTAAAAGCTAACAAAAATCCATGTAAACTTTCGCCTTTTTATATTATTGTACGATAAACTAGATTAAATGTTTTAAGATTATAAGGCTCATCTTTCAGACGGATTTTTTTATACTTAGGTAAACAAAAACATATACTGACATAAAACAACAATGCACCCTATGTCATACATAGGCATACGTTATGGCCACACATGGCACAAAAATTTCAGGGTTGCTGTTCTTTTGTCTACTTATGAATTATGATTATCATATAAAGATATTTAATTTCGCAAAACATATCGCTAAACCATAACTCATAGTCATGTTTACATAATTTCCTCGATAAATATGCGCCTAATAAAGGCACATTGTGTTTTCATTGTCCATAAATGCCATGACACCATAAATCGTGCGCCCTGAACGGATTTTGTACGACAAACCTAACATAAGTATAGGTACCTACTCTAAAAAGGTAGGTTCGCTGAAGGTACAGTTCGGAAAAGAAGAGTAAGGTGTTATCGATCTGTTTTTATTTTACTTTTTCTCTAATAAGTATTAATTAATAAAATCAACCACCAATTAGGAAATAAAAACCTCACTCGCACACTTCTGTTTGGTGACCAGTTTTAGAGGCCAAACTTTGGTCTCTAAAAGAACTCCTTAAATTAAAGTATTGGCTGCGTGTTTTTTTCCTTTATGGGTTTGATATTTTTAGCAATCTCTATCTTTATAATTACCAGTTTTCAAACAAGTTTTAGAAGGCATTGCGATATTGATGGATTTAAAAATTTTAAAAACTTCCGTTTCACACCAGACATTTCATCTCACATTAATTGGTCCAATTTTTTTAGATTTGTACTTTATTAACAAAGAAAATTACAATCAATAATAGAAACAAATACCTAAGAACTTATTTACAATTTAAACAATTGAGCTAACTGCCGCATCTGTTGCAAGCAATCTACAGGTAGCTCAACTAAGGGAAGATATATTTTTTTACCATAATCTTTTCTGAAATCGACTGTACGTTTGTTTTCACGAGACATTGACCTATTTCGACTAATATAGGCGACATTTAATGGTCTATAAACATCTGTTCTATAAAAAGCAAATCTTTGCTAATGTTGGCCCTTATTTAACTCTTATAAACTTTTCCAAAAGTTTTATAACTACAAATAAATAAATAATGCCGATAAATTCACATAGTTTTTCTATGTAACTAGTAGTAAAACCTGATTTCACGTTCTAGTAATTTTATACCTTCATTTTATCTTTATTCAATCAAGCTACTGGAGGCCTGAGTTTATGTAAACGTCCCATTTTTGTATGGGGTGTGGTACAGCGCCTCTACCGTGCGGATATGGAAATACGCAAATCCCATGCAAAAAGAAAAACGTACCGATGACGACAACGTGTCGATATTATCGACTAAGTAAACTTAGGGCATGTGCCCGTACCTACTCTTGAAAACGAAACCTAAGTTATTCGTTTTCGTGCAAACGTTAATCTCATGCGAACGACATACGAGTTGATTTTGCACGACAACGAAAACGAAACTTCGATTTTCCTAGTGATGAACCTTTTAGGTTAAGTTACCTACCTATATTTATAGTTCTTATAATATTGGTCGATGTAATTGGCTAGCTTTATTTTTATAACCTTCAGTGCCAATGCCAGCCACGTAAATAAATAAAACGATGTTTCACAGCAAAATAAACCTAATTCGTTAATTGTTTAGTGCCAATTTAGGTCAGACCTGAGGCCGCGAAACGACCTGTGCTCATAAAATGGCGTCATGTTTGTGTACGTCTTTATTAGGGTACCGCCACAGATTAGAAGATTGTGTGTTCCGTAGAAGAACTTTGTGAAGGCCCTTGCACCTACTTTGCCTTTAGCAAGGATCATCGTTCATTCATCATCACGTAGGTACCTACTTATTACTTGTAAGCAACAGAAACTACATTAAACCTTTTTTGTTTTCGTTAGGAGTTCAGAGAGTTAGGTATATATGATTCATTATTATATTTATTATTATTAATTTGGAGTTATATCTTCAAGTAGTACTAAATGAATCGGACTGAAACTTTGCATCTCTACAGCACTAGCGGATTTTAAAGGCTGTAAAGTTTTTGCCGCCCTTGCCTCTACAATTGTCATATAATTTACATTACAACCCAACAATTTTGTTGAAATTGCACGAGAAATGGTTTTTGGGTATATTTCTGAGCTTATCAAAGCTCAATCATGTACGATTAATAAGGCGGGGTAATGTGTGTCTACTTACACAATGATTACATTCGGTGAACGTTAATAAATCATCTTTATTACGAGTATTATTATATCTTTTTCAAGTAATTGATTTGTTGCAGATGATTTATTTTAATTTATTATAATTATAATAATGTTTTACTTACCGGTGCTATGGAAATAATCATACAATCCACGAAACACTATGAAAAATAACAGCACAAAAAAAAATCGATCCCCAAATTTGCCGCCTCATAAATCTGCCGCCCTTGGCTCAATCCTACTCAGCCTGCTGGTAAATCCGCCACTGCTCTAAAGACAGTTCTTAAGTTCTTTAACATAAGCTTTAAAATATTCTTTAACATAATATTATAATACTATACTGCTTAGGTACTTTTTGTGCCGAAAAACATGCATGCGGACTTGCGGAACCGCTAGTAAAACGAATACCATAAGAATCTCTACTCTACTCACTCTTATGGTTGCGCTTGTGACAGGACTTTCACCTTTATTGAACGTACTCATAAAGGGCACAATACATTGTTGATCCGTTCAGATCGGTCCCCAATTTTACATTACACCTTGCTTTCTATGTTTTCGGGGTCAGCTACTTCCGGAATGATTCACTGCACAGTGAATCAGATTCACGTCACCAGTTTTTAATCGACGTGTTTTATTTTTACATGAAATATGTTTCAGAAGTATTTTCTGTGGCGCAACCACTCGAAGTTGGGTATAACCTTCTACCGGTTCTAAAATCCAAGATAATTATTTTCTATTATTATTTATATCTCTTACTCTTTTTAACCCGAAGCAAGGGGTGTTATAAGTTTAACGTGTCTGTCTGTGTATCTGTGTATCTGTCTGTGGTATCGTAGCTCCCAAACGGATGAACTGATTTTCGTTTAGTTTTTTTTCTGTCATAGATAAATTTACCCCGAGTGTTCTTAGCCATGTTCCATGAAAATATGTCGGGGTGTTTTTAAATTTTTAAATTTTGTTCTTGTTATTTTACTCCGTTCGACATCCAAGATATCGAACAGAGTTTAGACCTGATACCGTAATAGCCGCTCTACTAATGCTCTAACTAAAGTGGTCAGTGGAGTTCTGAAGGCAAGCTCATTTAAATTTTGTTATTTCGTTGTATTGAGGTCGAGCTTTTGAACATTCCATTATCATGGGTGAATTAGCAAACACACTAACACGTCCTATTCATTGAGACACGGTGAAAAATATTGAATTAACCGTAAGCAGAAATAAGATAAGGTTGATAAGGTTTATGTTTTAAATTGAAGGCGAAATTAAACTTCATTGATTTACGGCCGAAGTTAGGTATGTTTATAAAATGCTTGTTTTGTGTGTTGAGCGTTGCATTCTTTTTATTTCTTCAGCTCGAGAACACCCAATGGAGAATTGCTAGGTTTTAGGCATAGATTTCTGGTCTGATTTTGGCCTTTGCCCGAAATACCTTACAAATTCTGAAATAAGAAATTATTACTGATCCTGGGCTATCTGAAATTGCGAATTCATTTAATTCTCAGTTGAATTCCTTTAACAATATTCTGGATTCTCAAGAAATAGTTGCTAATAGTATCGTCGAACAGTTTCGATATATCTCTTTCGCAGCTAGAGGCTTAGGTAGTACGAATTTAATCAAACATCGTATTAACACCGGTGTTATGTGCCTCTTTTAAATTGCTTTAGATTAGGTATTGAATGAGCGAATATACAGAACCAATAAATGAATAACTTTCTAATTTCCAACTCGTCCTATTAGTGGTTGAACCTGTGACCTTTCCGGCCCGCCTCCGCATCACAAGTGATTCAATTTGTGCGGAGACCAAATACGGTTCAACCAGCCAAATGAAGTTGATTCGATGGCTTGGCTTAGGTAATTGCTCGGTACTAAAATAGTCTTTGCATAACAATCCATCCATGGGTACTAATATTCATTCATTCTGGAGTTATTTTGTCTATCTGTCTGTTACTTTTTCACGATAAAACGGCTTAACTGATCTCAATGAAATTTGGCAGACAGATAGAAAAAAATCATTAACTATCTCCCTGCCAAATTTCAGTGAGACCCCAGAAAAGTGCGTGCGCCGAGGACAGAAGCAAGTAAGTATATGGATAGGCGACGTTCAGTAAAATACTCGTGTTTGCCTAAGTGGGAAAGAAGAAGGTTCACTTAATGAATAATTAGAATAAATAAATAAATACAATCCACACAGTATCATGTAACCCCAAGCCACCAAAGCTAAGCAGTGCTTGTGTTATGGGTACTAGATGACTGATATAGGCGTTTAAGGCCAGGTATTCCTGCAGCAGTAGGCGTAAGGGAAAACGCGCGCCTGCCAAGCCGCCGCGCTCGTGTTTTTTGTAGTTATTTTTTTTTTCAGAATTTTATACACTATTTTCTAAGCCTCAGATGATTTTAAAAATCACAAAAGTGCGGCCTCTGCTGGCCCACCAAGCCTTAATACAATGCATTACAACAGGGATCATGCGTTTGCTCCCAATGCATTTTTGGTCCCGAAATCACATTTTACCGATGCGAGTATCATCGCAACCTCAACGATTTTATAATGCTTTTTGTAGCCGGAAGACTGCTATAAAATCAGTCATAATTGCTCTACCGATATAAAAGAATATAACATAGGTACACATAGGTAAAGAAGCATTCATAGCCAAGCTTCATTCACAAATGGCTGTACCCTTGAACCGTGAATATGAACAAAAGCATTGTGTTGGTTCCACCATCATCACTGTAAATAGCATGGCGATAATAGAATTAGACTGGAGCCGGCTCAGGAACACTCTAGTCCTGAGTGATGTTTGTGTGAATGATTGCTTTGGCAAATGGATTAGTTAGATGCCTAGATTTTTTATTGCCTGGAAAATATCCTCTTGCTCTTATCGTCTCGTCTTACCTGTCTAAGATTTTTAAATCACACTATCACACTAATATTATAAATGCGAAAGTTTGGATGGATGGATAGATGGATGGATGGATAGATGGATGGATGTTTGTTACCTCTTCACGCCAAAACTACTGAACGGATCGGGCTGAAATTTTGCACACAGGTAATTCTAATCCTTGAATCAAACATATGTTAAAACATATACTTTTTATCCCATAAATCAGTTCCCATGGGATAGAAACCACCTTTAACCGTTTCCATAGGAACAACGCGTGCGAAGCCGCAGGCATAACCAAGTGAATAATAAAATTTAGAGTTCCGGGGTAAAATTAATATCACCAAAAACAATAAGTATGTGTATAATTGTAGGTGATTCTCACTAACAAGAAAAATTCAAAAATTAAAAAAAACCCTTGACAGGTTTTCATGAAACATGGCTAAGAACACTCGGGATAGAATTATCTATCACACAAAAAAACTATACGAAAATCGGTTCATCCGTTTGGGAGCTACGATACCACAGACAGATACACAGATACACAGACAGACATGTTAAACTTATAACACCCCTCTCCTTTTGCGTCGGGCGTTAAAAATAGTTTCTCGTGATATTCACTGAACTTGAACCTAGGTAATGGCCGACTGCATATGTACGTATTCTAGGGACATTACGTCATCACAAAATCAAAAACTCTTTATTTCCATAAATACAATAAATGTATACTTAGAAAAGGTCAAATTATAAAACTAAACACTGACACGGAAATAAAGTGTTATTTTTGATTTCTGATTTCTGACGAATCCATGACGAAGAATTATCACTGTGCTAAACTAAACCTACCTATATATTTAATTTATCTTATCACTCATGGCGCCAGTTTGTACCTACAAAGTTAATGCAAATGAGCCGCCAAAAACCTAGCTAGATACTCGTAATTCAGTTCTAGCACATAATCTAAATCTTGTCCCGTGTATTGAATTCAAAATGCAATATTCCTTCATCGCTTGACTGATTTATAATAGACGGTTCAATGTTGGCCACACATGACTGCTTTATGCCGTCCTCATTTGCAAATTATGTTTTATTCATTGATCAGAATCATATAAATTGAGGTACTTACTTGGTACTAAATGTTCGCTTGTATTTATTACTAGACTGATATAAAAGGTAGGTATCTATTGTTTACCTCTAGCTTTAGATATGTAGGTAGGTACTACATTATATATCCAAGAAAGGGATTCTATCTAGCGCGCAGTTGTAAACTAACTATAAATTTACTTAAATAAATAATAGTGTTGTTCATAAGTACCTAGGTACATTTTGACGCGTGACTGAGTAAACTTATCACCGTGATATTAATTACTTTTTATGCTTTAAGTAAATCAAATTTCTATAATATACACATTATCCACCTTCTCTACTAACTTCTAGCCAAAACACATCTTGCTGGGCCGGGAAAAAATACATTTTAGATTCTAGCGTTATAGCAAAAAAAAGTTCATTTCGGCTTGTACTTCTCCGTCAGAGCGCTAAATGGCTAATAGCTGTCTTTCTGCGTTGATTTCTTTCTACACCATGCAAACTGAGCGAGATTTCAGACTACATGTGTATTCTGGCCTTTACCTAAACAAAATATTTTCTAGGGAATTCATGGAAATTTAATTCGTTTATTTCAGACAGCAATAAATTATAATGCAAAAAATAAGTTAAATTGTCCATATCCGAATCATCTATATATATATATATATATAAATGAATCTTTATTAATTTCACTTGGTCACGGTAGGTATCACCCGTGAACGGCTGGACAGTTTTGTCATTGTCAGGGGAAGGTTCTCAGAAAGAAGAAAATTAAAAAAGTTGGAAACATAAATTTCCACGCGGGCGAAGCTGCGGGGCGCAGCTAGAACGTAATAATAATAAAAATTATAAATAAAATTAAAATTTCGCTCCGTGTAAGATAACATGAACTGTAAAACGATCTACCTATGTTTCAAAATGTTTGAGAACTTTGTGAAATCAGCTTTTACTTGCCTCAATTCGGTTAAAGTCTTTTTGCAAATTGTATTCATGCTCTGTAGGCTAACCTACTGATTATTTTAAAGACTGTACCTAAGTAGTGTTTAAAATAACTAAGAGTTATGCAAGTTAGGACCTACTTGCCTGGGTAATGAGGTAGATATCTTACTGTGTGGGTGATAGCAAGTTAGCTGAAAAGCATGATAAGAGGTCGGTCGGAGTAACGGGACTTAGACTCCTGCGCACACAGGAAGCAATCAAACAACGGTTTCTTGTTTGAATCTCTTGAAATTTACTTTTACAATGTAGACTTTTGGGTAGTAACTTGTTTTTAGAATATTCTGAGGAATTCATGTCGGGAACAATGTAGACTTTTGGGTATTAACTTGTTTTTAGAATATTCTGAGGAATTCCGGTCGGGAAGCGTCTTCTTTGTCATTGGGTTGTAATTTTTTGTTTGAACAGCAGTTGTTGAAGTGCAAAAGCCAGAATATTTTTGGTGAACAAAAACAAATTGTAGAGGAATGCATTGTAAATAACTATACTAATCAGTACCTAGGTGTAAAAGAAGGCTGATTAGCCAATCATCGACTGTTTCTGACATAAAAATGATCTGAAAGCTCTTCAGTCTCAAAAATTGGTGTAAGTTAGACAGAGCAAAAACGTCTCATGGTAAAGCCCATGGTCAGCTGTACAGCTGTAATATACAGCTGACCATGGGCTTTACTATCAGACGTTTTTGTTCAGTTTAACTAACCTCGATTTTTGAGACTGAAGAGCTTTCAGATCATTTTTATGTCAGAAATAGTCGATGGCTGTAAGCTTTTTTGTATAACCTGCCGTATACTCAGGACAAAAGGCGCAACCTCCTAAATTGTCACAATATCTTGTAATAGGTAGACTTATGTTACCTGTGTCTGTATTTATCTATGGAGTTTGATTTATTTCAAACCATGACGTAATCTGACTGACAACGTGTTGTACAGTCCGCCCAGCAGTTCAAGGACAGTGGGCACTGTGGGCAGCCTCTAATTACTAACTAGTAAGAAGCGACAGGAAGTGATCACGATCAGGCTAGTACGGAATAGTGGAAATTACCTTTAGTGTCGTGAAAAAGACAAGATTGTCACTCTCGCTGCGTAGAAAACTAAAGGGAAAAAAACTTAACTTTTTGATATAGAACCTATGGTCAATACACATATTAATATTACAGAATACCTTTTTGTAATCGGTGGTTAAATTTACACTGGACAAGAGCGTGTATTATGCTTTCTTCACCGTGTTCGAGAGGTTCTTTTATTAATGAAGATTTCAATGATGATTATATTGATTTAAAAAAAATACATTATTCTTCCTACGTACCCTAAGTGAGTTTTTGGTGCAAACAAAGAATTTTACGAAACAGGTGGAAATATTATACAGTTTTGACGAGAATAAAACTAGCCATTTGTAAATTGTACCTCATAAAAATATCAACATTTCGATGATTTACAACTAACATAAAACCTAATGACAATGTTATAGGTATGTCAAACTTTATAGAAGAATCTTGAGAAGACTCGCGACCTCCGGCTGTTGCCTAATGTTTACCTTATTATTACACAAAACCACAAAATCAAAATCAGTTGACGGTGGCGCTATCGGTGAGTATTTTACTTGAATTTGAGAGCATTTTCCAAGGAACAGCCGTAGTTCCAATTTCGACCACCTGAACAGATAAGTTTGCGGCAATCAACAGCCGCCGACGCCTCACAATAAACACCTACGTAAGTAATACAATACCAAGTAAGAAACACTTTAGTTACTTCAGACTTGGAACCACAAGACGACCTTTGAATTTATCCGACAAATCAGTCTTGCTTGAAGTGGTTACAAATCAATGTGTTTCATATCCCCATCTCTGTTACACTCATAACAAACTTGAGATGGAAAAGCTTTTAAAACATTTCAAACCAAGAAACGAAGCAATAACATTGAACAAAGTACCTATTTTAAATTCCTTTTGTTTAAGCAAAAGGAAGGAAGTTTCCAGATAAACCACGGTCTGGTGAAGATAAAAAAGGAAAACTTACTTACTATAAAAATGGAACTGATCTTCGAACGCGGGCCAATGGACACAATTGCACACCCTACTAACAAATCGCAGTAAAAAATAAAATAAATTACGACTAAAACGATCAAAGAATTCAATAAACATTTTGAAACCATCGTTGATTTTGTTCAATGTTTGGAATAACCTCAGATTCCTATTTAATCTAGGTACACTTTAGATACCTATTTCATTTCCGAAATTTGCATTGTTCTCTGGTTATGTTAGTCAAAAAAGTTTATTCTTTCTAAATAAGTCTCTGACACTACACTACCTACAGCTACTTCAATCAAATTACTAATTATAAGTTTTTCATTATGTAGCAAGGTATATTTAGTTATTTACTATTAGATCTCAGAGGTTACACACATTTTTCACAATTTTTTAAGTAGGTACATATACATGTTTATCTCATTGTAAATGAACTGTATAGTTTGTGAGAGAAATAAAGTTCTTTAAACCTTCTTATGATTTGGATCCCTCTACTGAAGCTAAGGGTTCGGAGAAATACCTCCAGATAAACAGTAAGGTATGTATTGACAGAAAGTCTTGTGCATCTCTGAATGATCCTTCGAATGCAAGCTAAAAATATTGTCAATAGCAACCTTATAGCAACAGATTCCTTGAAATGCCTCATTGAAAGGCAATGGAGTGTCAAATTACCTGAGTACACAATGAGATAATGACGGTCGGTTTTATACAAGGCATAATAGCTGCAAAAACTCTGTGGTTTTTACTCAAAGAGCCCAGAGTTTTGAATAAGAGGCCTGTGTTCAGTTCCGAGGTACCAGCTATTTATTTAGAGTTTGTTGAGTCTGTTTGGAATAAATATTAATCTTTTATTCATCTCAACCTAAAGAATTTGTTGCTGCTATAAATTTATATGCCTCAATCAACCATTAGGTAGAGCAGTGAGTACCTACCTATTTTATGTAGCAGGGCAGTGAGAACAGATTTGATGATGGTGTTGATAATGTTCTTATCAAGTTCTCGGAATGCGAGCCTAATTTGTTTTTCATCGTTGCTATTTGAGTATTAAATTCCATAACGATAAGGAGTCCTCTTGGAGCCTGAACGATCAAGAATGTTGGTAAAGTTAAATGAAGCTCAGATTTAGAAAAACTAAGATAACAAAACGCCACGAAATAACAGCTAGAAATAGAAAAGAAATGGTAAGAGCAAGGATACTAGGTATCTTGATACCATCTTCGGTGAATAAAATGTTTTAATATTCATCGAAGTATACCATTAAAACATAAGTATCAGAGATGCTGTACAAACGTGACTGAAACGACATAGCAACTCGCGAAAGATTTTAAACGGAAATGTGAGTGATGTGATGTGATCATTGTATGAAACAAGCTTCACACAATTGAGATGTTCTGTCTGATAAATATTTAAAACAAAACATAGATGTAGGTAGACTATTGTGTTGGTTTAACCTAAATTCTTTTGATTGATAGTTTAGAAGCTGAATGTTGACAATACGACAATACCTTAATCAGATAACCTACCTAGGCCTAGGTAGGTAGATAATAATAAGGTTATCAGGGAAATTCTATATCAGCTGTTCATCGACTCTATTCAAAATTTATTTCGTGTAAGTACATCGTAAGGTATGTCAATACCAACACAAAAATGTTGCACAAACCACCAACTGTTCAAATTCAATTCTTTCTCAAATTCTGTTTAAGTAAACTAACCTGATTCAACCCGATTAAGGTTTCATTTCTTGTTATTTTAAATGGATACCTAATGCCTTCTTCAAAATCCAAAGAACTATTTTGAAGCACGCTGCTTGCACAAAGATCATCATGATCAACAATCGCACACATCTTTATCGGTACAATCTACAATCTTCCGCACATCCACAATCTTCAATTTTCAGTCTTTTATCCTCGATACAAAGTTTACAATCATCTGCTGATCCACAGAATGATAGGAATGTACCGTGCTGTTCCGAGAACAAGAGAGGGCCTTCATTCCTTCCCTGGGGCAGTACAATTTGCTCCATTAGGTTTTTACAAAGGCTTAACACGATACCGCTTTCTGATTTCTTTGGTATCTTATTTCCTATAACGTCGGTAATATCCTTTTATAAACATTTTCTACATTTTTATCGGGGCAGTCAAGCGGTCTGTCTACAAGAATGCGGGGTTTTGCGGGCTGGGGTAAAACAGATGGCTGAAGGTAGAGCCTTTGCAGTTTCGTATTTAAAATCATGTTTCTGCTTAGACTGTATTTCATCATGCATGTTATTGGGAAGAAAGAAATTATCGTGCATTCAATCAGTATCCATTGTCATCAAATCTAAGTCCCCTTTATCTGTCGTCTAGTCGATAGATCACTCCAACTAATAACAACTTACTTACTAATCTTAGTTATCTTCGGTGCTTGCACTCATTCTTTAGGTGCGTGCGAGGTATTGTGTTTCAAGTTATTTCATTTGCATGAAAAAGTTTCGATGATCATGTCACACCATTTCACCAAGATTTACGGCTTGGATATAGAGTTTTGAATGTCAAAGGGGGCAAAAATAATACCTACCTAGGTAAAGTAGAAAAGTTTTGCTTTGAAAGCACGAGTTTCACGCGTAGAGTTGCCAACTTGTGCCGGGAGTTTAGTAAATATTTTACCTACATGGAAAAGGTTTGGTATCGTATGTGTATTTACCGTTACTGTTTAGAACAATATTGTTTGGATTTAGGCCACGTTTTGTGGTTTTTCCATTCAAGTTGTATTGAGTTGGTAGGTTTTTTTGTAAACTTTACCGCTTTGTAAATTCTAGACTTTTCTTTGGTACCTAGTACCTACCTATACTGTACCAAATATAATATCTTCTGCAATGTGAAACTAATTTAAGGATTTTGCACCGCAACGCAGAGTAAGGAATAACAATCATAAAGACCTATTATTTTTACTATCAACCGATGATGATTACGAAAATCACATGACTGGGCTTCGACTGCGAACACCAGTTTCGTTATTTTTGGTGGTATCGATCAAGAACGAAATGGCAAACAAATAGAGTTGGAATTCGCCTGTTGCATCTTTACGGGTACAAAATGTTGAAGTCGGGGCCCCAGTTTTTGCCCTGACCTTGTTCCGCCAAGTTTCCGTTCCATCTGCCCCTTTCGATTGGTTGTGAGGTTGTGTGGTACAGGCCTGATGTCATGCTCCTTGCAAACTTTTATGTGGGCAATTGGGTCACGGGGTATTACATTACAATACAACGCTTTTAGCTTTGTTTAATGTTGAAAGACCACTGAGCTCTGAAGCGTTTAGATTTAGTAGGTATGATAAGTACTCTGTTTAAAATATTAAAAAATGACCCGACAAAATAAACCATGGATTGAAGACCTTTGTCAATTAACTTCCTTAGCTTTAGATGATGCTATGTGAACTGTATGTGTTTCTCATTTTCATGATCTCGGGCTATATAGTGGCCCGGTTCTCTGGGAGGCATGCGTGGTGCCGAAGCCAACAGCACAGAGGCCCTTTATGATAGTTAATTTAAAGGCGAGTACTACACAAAGCGGGTGTACAATATAATACACACGTAGATGATATCCGCCAGGTGTATCATCTAGGACCAAACTGCTTGAGAAGACACAAACAACAACGAACCAAAAATCGACGGGGTTACGTCGTTTCTTATTTATTTATTAATATGCAAAACAGAAATCAATCAGAACATCAATATTGAAAGTAATTTAAACTAAGGTTCTTATACTAGATTGTTATCCAAAACATGCATAAACAACATGATTACCATAATAGAGCAGTAAACGCATACAATTGATAAAATTTAAAAAACTTTAAAAAAAGGTTAAAGGGCAAGTTAAAAATAAGTAATCAAATTAAGAATCAAATAAAGAAAAAATAAAAAATTGAAACTACAAATCTGCTAATTAAATTAATTTGGCCTTTTAGCGCACTCTGCAGCTAGAGTGGCCAAAGCTACTTTCTTAAACTTGGTTAGGCTACTCACAAATATGTCGATGTTTTCATCAACCAATAATAAATCATTAAAATTTCTAAGATTTGCTTCGCAGTTTCGTTAAGCCTATGGCCACCTTCTGTCTTCATCATCAGACCAGCTCAAAGGCACCATAACATTGCATTGTCACCGAACTTACTTTTACTATTTTTTAATTTGGCATACTTATATGCCAAATTTCAGCTCAATCGGTTGAGGATAACTGGTCTAAACTTCAGATGCAAGATTTGTCCCACACATACTATGAGTGCCTTTGGCGACCTTCTGTCTCCATCATCAGACCAGCTCGATGGTACCATTACATTGCATTGTCACCGAATTTACATAAGAATACCAAAATTCAGCTCAATCGGTTGAGGATATCTGGTCTAAAATTCAGTTGAAAGATTTGTCCCACACAAACATACCAACAGGGCAAGTTAAATTAAAAAAATTAAATTATTAGTACAATAAGTAGAAAACCTTATTTTGTCAGGATTGAGTTAACACCTCTATTTAAGCCTGAAAGAAAGGATCTAGGTATTCTTATATTTCGAAGAAGGACAATAGAAATACACGTACCTTTTATCAGTTTAAAAGTATTCAAAACACAAGCAACCTATAAACAATGACATTTTTAGTTTCAACGTAATAGTTGGAAACAAATAGCTAGTAAATCATGCTCGAAACGGCAAATCTTAGAAGAGTACCAAGAATCTATCCATATTTATGATGAATACAGTATCTAACTGTGCTTACGTCAATAATGTAAATGTGAACTGGTCCGGCGAATAAAATAAGATTAAAAATATATCAAGGTATATTTTTGATCAAAACAAATTGGGTCTCAAGTGTCTGGAGTATTGCTTAGCTTGATTGATAGAGATATAAATTAAATACATGTACTTATCCCAACCTATAATGTATGCATAAGACATGAATGCCACCTGTTTGGTTTTTTTCTTAAACGGGTAAATATGTTAATAAGTTAAGGAGTGCTTTATGTTCAGCAGACTACTCATAGAAACATTAAAAATAAAATGGAGACTCAAGTGGAAATGGGCGATGCACTTGGTTTGTGTAAGTGAGTGTAGGTATGTGTATGTAAATTGAAAAAACTGTTTTTTAAGAATTGTGTCTGGTAAAATACGCGGAAGATATAACAAAACATTGATCAATCAATCTATACTAGTGATCAATACAATGCAAGAAGAATTATTGACCGTTGATAGTAGCAAAAAACTGTTCTGTGCAGTAGAAAAACTTGCGGAATTCCCGTCTGACTAATTTGGATTGGAGGATATGCAACAGCAGGCTTGTGTCGCAATAAAAAAGTCATATTAGGTACCAAAGTTGAAATCGGATGAGAGAATGAGAGTAAAGAAACTCTGCAAACGTAATCTGACTCCTGAATCTGTGAAAAAGGTCCATGTAGAAGTGACACTTACCTACAGACGGAGTTAAGAGTAAGTAATACCTCTTCCAGTAAGAAGTGTATTCTACGCTACTACAAAAATTTAAATTTGGTACCTAGGTCACGTTCAAATAATGATGTTCAACGCTCTACATAGGTCGTTCTTTTGGCTTGTCTTATAAGTTTTTGTAGGCTCTTATGTAGTTACGTCAGTAAATTGAAGGCCACAGCATCAACAGCGGTCACTTCATTCTTTCGTCACATCGCGCATCGCGTCTATTCAAGTCTATTGTAATACCATTCGTTTTGTCGTCAGAAATATTTTCAATCACATTTAAAACTGTTATTGTAACATTCGTTACGGTATAAAAATAATCTGATTTATATACCGCAAGTAAACGATAAGTTGAGTGAAATATTAAAATTGTTTAGCGTTATTGTTTTCTCTCGAAAAACATTAATGTTCAAACAGAGCCTAGCTCAGTTAATGAATTAATAAATAATGATCGACAATTCACACAGCATCATCTAGCCTCAAACTAAGCAAATCTTGTGATATGGATAAGTACTATTTTGATATTTTCAGGAATAAAAGACCTGAAACTATTAACGTTATGGTTCATAGAATTTCTTTAATTTTCGTTCAAGTATTAGTTTCTTTCTTTTGAAATTTATGAAAAGGCAAGTTTTATATGCTAACGATCAATTTTACGTTTGTATTGTTTCACATCACAATTCATCGTCCAATATATAACTTTTGCTGTAGCAGTCAACATTTTATCTAAGTTAATGGTCATATCTTTGTTTTACCTATTACTTCAGTCAACGTGCTTTCAGAGATTATCTAGCTGATTGGATTAGCTGGAGTACCTATAGTGTTTCTATTTCTTACCCATGTATTAAGTACCTTTACTTTACCTAAGTACTTTATTGTTTAATCTAGTGAAAGCTTCTTACCCATTGCTCTTATACATACGAATGACGCAATATAACGAGTGCTGTTTGATTAATCACTATGTAGGTATTTCGAGTTCGTTTTCCAGATGTAAATTGTTATCATTAAGTGTGAAATAGCACAAACACGGTGACTTTTAGGTATCGCCTGGCGCCATATGAAACCTGTTTTGTTTCCTACGAAAAAGTTTTGTAACATGACACCTATTAGGACTAATTGCCGCGTTTCCTTATCTCCATCGTCGTACGACCAAGGAACTATCGGTCGCTACCATGACTTCATTGTTGACATATCTAATACCACAGGCACAGGTATAAGAAGGCACGACTTTGTATGTTTATAACAAAACACAGATAACACCTACATCTAGAAGGATTACCCAATCAGCGCGTCACTGTAGAGTTCGGATCGACTCCGCAAGTTTCACAACACAAAGACTTGTAGTCTTATTGTGTTTGAAGTAAAACAAACAAATCACCATGCGACACAAAAGAGCACAAAGTCGCAGTAACACTGGGAACTAGCACGTGATTAACTGAAATTGTCACATTTGGTGTATTGTATCGCGGTGTGGGGTGCGGGTGCGCAGGCGAGTGTGGAGGCAGCGCCGCGCCGTCATCGAGCCTGCTCGCCTGCGCTCACCGCCCGCGGATGAATTCTTTGCATAAATAACCGAGAAAGCTTCTCACAAAGGTAAAAAAGACACAGATTCTATCACAATCACTTCACTGCTTCCATAAAACAAATAAAAGCTTCCTTACCTTGCACTGCGCGATGTTCTTTCACGATCGATGAAGAGAAACGAATTCACAGTCACGTTCGTGCGGATACGTCGAGAGTAATGGCTGCCGGTTTTGTACTTCGTTCGTTGGTCGCCTCTCGCAGACTAGCAGACAAGCCTTGTTTGCTCGGTGACGTGAGGCCTAACCTCCTCTCTCCTTTTCGGAGAACTGCGATTTGTATATGGAAGAAACGAGACGGCACGAGTCCTTCAGCACCGCAGTTACCTGTCGGTGCAGCCAGCAACCTACATCACCGGGTGCGTCGAATTAATTGAACAATGTCAAGCCTCGATTTGCTTTTTGGAAAATAGTAATGCGAAAAATGATGAATCGTATTTTCTTCTTTGTATTAAACGGTTGCGGACCACCTCTGTGGTGACTTTGACCTGAAAAATGAAGATTTGCGTGACCGTCTGGAGCCGATGGACCTAAACGAGGTGTGTCACGCATTGTGTACCTACCTAGTCAGGTAGGTACTATATTTGCAGGCAAAACCTGTTTTTCGTGCCTTAGGAAAACGGAATAACTTTGTTTGATGGTAAAGAGAATTTGTCTTGGTTGTAAACTTAAGATTTCCTTCCGTTAACCGGTCGTCAGTAATTGTTTTGATTGATTGAATTCTAATAAAACACATGCCCTGATTTTTCCCTTTACGTGGGTATCTACCTAGGCATCTAATCCAAGCTCCTTTGACTTTTGAAATAAAATATTTAGCAGCTGAGTGTCGAAGATCAAGAGTAGAGAGAGAGAGTATTTCCTAACTAAATAATAGGTATATATCTATTATAGTTACTCGTAGTATACAAAAATATAACATTGCATTGAAAAATAAAAACAACAATCGGAAAGAAAGCTCAGAACAGGAAAATTTAATAATAAAAGTCACGACTGTCGCCATCTATTCTATGAATGCAACAACAAATGCTCGGCTGGTGAACCATAGCAAACCGCGTGGCCACATGAAAACAGTGAACATGTTTCTTTCTCTACTTTACCAGTTAGTTCGGTGCGCGTTCGCATGATGGAGCTGGCAGCAAATATAGGTATAATTTTTTCGGAACTAAACGCGATTATACGAGATTTCGATAGAGGATTCTTTTAGCTAACGAGGTTTTCTTACCTATGAAAATCAAGCAATTTCTCCATTGGCTTTTTTGTTAAAATAAATTAGGGATATAGGTAGGTACTTTACTTTGAAGAACCGCACAAGCAAGAGGAATAATCGACACTTGCAAGTATATAACAGTAGCTATATTTCTTATTAGTTAAAAAAAATATTGAAATGGTACCACCTACGATTTATGCAAGATTGTGCAGCAAATATGTTCTTAGATGTAAATCGTTATTTTTAAACATATTATCACGTTTTTTTCCTCAATATAATTTTACCTAAGGTCCTTCTGGGTTTAATCTATATAAATTTCTTTTTTTTCAGCGTTTATGTTACCTACCATCCATCATGTCCTTCGTGCTCTACCAATTTTGGCTTTGACCCTACTATT